>JARLTB010000107.1:16077500-17572500 GCA_030141615.1 Unio pictorum
GTGTTAAGTATATTTGATTTATTTGATTGTTATTTAGTTTTATTTTAATGTTTTCTAATTTCATCACATGTTACTGTAATTTAACATTGCATGTTAGACTTAACCTTGGCCAAAATCATGTTAATTTCTGCTTGACATGAATTAACTTTATTCTGTAAACAACAAATACATAGCTTAATTATTATATATGTGCATGAGTTTAAAATCATTTAGTAAATATGTTTAATTGACTCTAGGTCTTTGTTTTGGAATTTCCTCAGTGTATTCGATTCTGGGTTTTATTTTCTAAACATCAGGATCATTCAAGAAGGTTATTTTCCGTTAGGTAATAGTTCTGTTTTAAAATAAATGTTAATTATGACCTGATGACAAGTCGAGAACTATATAATAGTGTAGCTGAGAGTAATTTTAAGTCGTGCTTTAAGATCTAGCATTTTCAAGTTGTAATAGATGTTGCGTCCTGTATTTCATTTTTCGATTGAAAATTATTGAATTAATGTTATTTCTTCTGAAATTACAAAGATCTTCTGATCATGAACGCAGACATTCACTAGACTTTAAAATGGATTCAAGTTGGAATAATAACTGGGATTCAACAAAAGACTGTTGACACATCAACACTATATAAGCTCCTACAGATTCATCATCGCCTTCAGTTTTGGATTTATTCTGGACTACTACTGAATTGTATTCTGCACTTTAAATTACTAGGACCTGCGTCTGTAATTCTTGGATGTATTTTTTAGATTTAGTTCGCAGTACCATAAGTTCTGTTTTCTCATTTTCACTTTGTATTCTAGGGAATAAGTTATTTGTTTAATTCTACAAAGCTTGTTGCTTTCAACTATTTTCTGTTATATAGTTTAAGAGCATACACTTGTAAAATATGCTTTTAAATTGTGAAGGGGATTTGAATACCGATGCTAATAAGAGATATCTCAAATAATTGAATCAACTTTGCCACATTTCGTTTTTATATCTTACTGATAATGATTTGAGAATCATAATGGTACACGCAAAACATAATGTACACAATTACTACACATATCAGACTTAAACTTCATCTGTTTTGACTAACGATGGAACATTGCATCAAGAAGGTAAAATAGACTTCTCCTTCATTTACGTTGAAATTTTATATACAAATATCTAACTTATCTTAAAGTAAAATAAAAACAAATATGGCCTGACACATCATGTGTTGAAGGGTTTATTAGAAGTTTCAGATATAATGTGATTTGTATCTTATCTGTATGTGCCGGAAATATAATAATGCTTGGAAAATATCAATCATTTTTGGCATAGTTAGTTCAAAGAATCATCCTATGAACGCGAGCTTCACTGAATCATAAAATTGCAGCTATTATTTTAGATTTTATTAACCTTCGAAATAACAAAGTACACATATTCATTCAAGTAATATGATATGGTCAGCTAGATAAGACAGCATTCCTAAATAACCAGCTTATCAGACTACAGTGTTACCAGGTATTCCGAATGATCCTTTTATTACTTACTAAAATAAACCGTTGCAAAATGTATCATGCTACTTTTGTTTTATTTATTAGGAATTGATTTTTTAGTAAAATTAATAAGATTACAATTTTCTTTAAATTGTATCAAAGTAATGTTTATTCATTTATAGCATAAGTTGGCAACGTGAATCATTAGCTATACGAATGTACATTATTGTGTGGAAATAGGTTATAAAGCAAAAATCTTACTGGGTCAGTCAGCCCCTAAGTCTTATCAGTAAAACATAGAACAAACTTCCGTACTGACGTAAATACAAAATGGTTCTTATCTAAGATGGACAGACATTGCAGCTGGTTTAATATTTTAACATGTTCCTGGTTTAGAAAATTTAAGAAATTATCATGTTTGGACCTAACTAATGCCAAACAAATATAGATAAATTACAAATCTGAGTTGTATCTTATGTCAGACGACGTCAAGTTAAGCCGGCTTTGACCGGGAGAAACTAATCCTTACCTGAAACGAGCGGAAATATTTTCTCGTCGATGCCTTAAGACCTGACACAAGATGTGTATAAATAGACCGCGCATTAAAGGGTCAGGTCAGTTCTTATCGACGAGGAAATAGATCTTCGCCTTATCATTTCAGGTAAAACAATTGTATATGTCGTAACTTCTATAGGAATAAGTATTTTTAATGTTGAGATTTTAATAGTAACATTGTTATGTTAGCAACATTGTTCACTTAATAATTTTATTTATAATATATTGTAACGGAATGTTTAAATTTTCTAAAGAATTATTATTTAATTATATTTATGTATTTTTTATTGTAAAGGTTGAATTCGCTACCAACTTCATGTTTAGATTTAATGATTGAAATAAAGTATTCTTTAAGTAAGAAAGAATATTTTCTAGCAATATATTTTAAATCTATATTCTATTTTAAAATAAGTAAAATGCATTTCTTTAAATTAATTGTTACACTAATTATGGTCATTACATTTGTATACCTTGGCTATCTCGAAATTGATTGAGACTTAACTATTTGTATAGTATTCTAAAATGCAGAAGTTATACGAATAAATGAAGTTGGAAAGCTTGAAAAAGGAAAATATAATATGTATTGCATGAATTTTTATTATAAAGTTTTTAGATGTGTTTCTAGAATGTAGTAAATATATTTGTGTTGTTTAATTAAATAAAAGTCAGTTCCTATCGACGAGGAAATAGATCTTCGCCTTATCATTTCAGATGTAGTGTAGCTGGTTTATCATCGTGGCGGAACGCTTTCAAGAGAGCCTGAACTCTCTTCTTCTCTCACTCTCTTGGAATGATAACGACTTGTTTATTTTCTTCATAACATATTTAATTTGCTTGATATGATTTTACTAGATGGATTACGGCAATGAAGATTACTTAGAACCGAGAGTAAAGTCCATTTCCTAGGATACACAACAGTAGCCGATCCAAGCTGATCCGAGTAAAAACAAAGTGAGTTTAACGGGACTCGCACATTGTGTCCGCGTCTGGCCTACTATAATAATTGGAGCTATGGTATAGCGATAGGTAATGCAATTTGATAAAACCATCTCCATGTTAACAGCTTGATGCTGTGCATCTAACACAAAATCAGGATTGTCAAATCCTGAGTCACAACATTCAGCTAATTTTCAGTTATTAAATAGTGAATAAGACAAAGAAGATACATGCCGCGAGTCTGGGCAAAGCACGACGGGAACAATAATTTGGAGTACAGACTGAAGATGAAAACAACCAGGAATTAGACATGGAATGGAATGTTCAGAGAGATAAGTTGTTCAACTTTGCCTACATTGGGTTAGCAAAAAAGAGTGACATAAATATTAAGAAGACGTCGAACAAGCAGAGCTAAATGTACAGACAATGCATGAAATATTCAATACAATTTACGAGAGCCAAAAGCTGTAACTTTGATTAAGACAAATAAGAGTTGAAAATATTATCTTTGTCAATCTATTTTGTTAAAACATCACAATCCATTATTTAATAGCTGATGCTATATATGTTGTATGTATCTTACTTATTTGGTTAACAATAATGATATTAATGTTTTCATAACATTTTAAATGTCAATATAGTGAAACACAACATTACACTAGAGGCCAAACAAATTATCGCTCCTAAACAAGAACATCAATGCCCGCCCGTAACGAGGATTTACAAAGCAAGACCTTGGAAAACCCAGTTTAGTAAATGTCTAAATTTGATTTTACTGATTGTAACGAACTCTCCTAGACTTAGATACGTAATATATGGGAGAATGAACGCTTACAACAGGCAATAGTTACTCAAAGGACAAAGGCAAAACGAGAAAAATACACAAATATTATTACATTTATTGAAAAATAACACTAATAATGCACATACGCACACATTTTCACTAACACTCTCTCACTTGATGATACAATGTTTTATCAAATACGATTAATAGAAGCTGATTCAGATCATGTTAATAAGCTCTCGTTCAGGTGTAAACTCGTATCATTACACCACATTAGGAACTCATTAAGGTCAGTTTTTCCACTTGTATCCTGAACTGAATATAAATCCACAGTTTGGTTCCGTGAAGTTATTCAGTATATTATCCATTCGTCACAAAATAACATATACACATGGCCACAATGTGCTCATCTTTCGAATCTTCACTCCACCGTCCAAGACGCTTGGTGAGACACTAATGGAAACGCGCAAACCTACACTTCCAGTTTGTTGTTCGCCTCTCTTCGCCGGCCAAAACGATTGGCGAGGTCTATTGGTCACACACCCTCATTTCCTGCCTGCCTCCACTTCTATCCCTGATGGACTTTTTTATATTCTCCACAAAATAAAAATCAGTACGTATGACAAAATGATTTCCAAGCAGCACGAGCATTTTGCGGTTACGCGTTTTTTCCTTAAAATAGAAACGTCAGTATAGCTCTGCGAGTATAGCATTTCGCCCAAACTGTTAATTTGACTCGATTATATGACATTCTTCTCCAATAAGTACAACAAAAGGGTCATGTTTGGCGTCACTAAACCAATTCACACAAACCATAATACTTAATGTCATGAACTCGACCCAATAGCCTTGGCCGAGCGTTTTGACCGGTGAAACAGATAATATTTAGAAACTAACAAATTGTGCACCCATATTTTTCTTCTGCAACTTGTCTCTAAGGTCCAGTTAAAATCTAGCTATGAACTACACAAAAGTAATATTTATAACTGAACACACACACACACACACACACACACACACACACACACATATATATATATATAATTATGACAATGATGATTCAGTATATAGATACAGGCACACTATCAAGCGAAACTTTTGCGAAACAAAATAAACTCGGCAGTATGAAAGGTCACATCCGGATGAGGTATATTGTATCGGCATTTGATCAATCAAAGTATATTCGAGGTTGAAAAATAACTATATAGGTTTCACATCTGTTTTCAGGCAAAAGTAAAGAAAAAGGCTGTTTTCTCAATGCATGATAAAGATGCTTTAATCCAGCCAACAGCTTTAATTTGTGGTAATTGACTAATATGCCACACCATGGGGCTAATTTAATTATTCTTAGTGGACTCAAAACCTATTATCAATAAATAACGAAATGACGCATGATGACTAACATTAGCAGGAAAACATATATAGTAGACAAATAGTAGAAAAGCATAATGGATACGATACAGCCATGAGCAATACAATTATCAAACAATGCTATGACGGTAACCGAATAAATGAATATCTTAGCTAAATCAATGTTTACTATGTATTTTAGGTTAACAAGTACAAAATAGACCACTTATTGTACAAAACACTGTAAAACTATATTTTAAAAATTAATATTAGTTGAACATTGATGTGACCCGTATGAAAACAGAGCAAACCAAGGAATATTAATGCAGCAATGTATTTCAGACTCAAAAGTTAGACTAAACTATGGACATAGTGGGTAATGTATATATTTCGTTACCTAGTGATATGATGGTGATAATTTTACAAAGTCATCCGATTTATTTAATTTAGTAAGTATATTGCATAAGGGTTTCGTAATATACCAAACATTGGTAGTTTAATAGGTACAAAATATGAAAAATATACCTTTTTATCGATATGAAATGATTACGAATTGAATATATACAATTCGGTGCCCAGATTACACATGATGTAGCTACTACTCAAACAAGTAGCATCTAATTTAAAGAGCATACAAAGAATAGGGACCCACAAATTATATTTTGACACTATAGTAGAAAGGGACCCATCAGTATGCTTTGCCTAGCGGTTTGCATATGGGCCCAAATATAATAATAGGTAACATGCAATAATGTTTTGCAAATAAAAACATCAAAATATTTTGTTTTTATATCATCATAAACATTGAATCTGAAATTAAAAATTAGAATAATGATTTTTAAAAATTGAAGCCTTGGTTATAAAGCAAATTTGAACAAAGAACTTTATATATAATAACTTAGTTAATGTATTATGAAATAAATAAACAGAACATATTCTTTTCAAGAAAACATTATTTCATTTTTTCTCGACATTCTTGTTTAATAAAGGGCAATACATAGATGTATCGTCATTAAATAGCGTAATATGGCACCAACAGCAGTAACGCTCAGAAAAGCAATTGCTAGCACATTAGCATTCGCAAGAAGTAATTATATATTAAAGTTATTTGATCCTAAATTCATGATAGAAAGCACAAAAAGAAATCAGTTCATTGAAAATACAGCAAAATCTCTTGATAACTAAATGAAAGTTTAAGGAAATAAGGCTTTTTTCAGCATCAAAATAATTTGGCTTGTGGTTTTTCCCCCAATTATTTTTCTATCTTGCATCAGTTTTAAACAAACCTTGTAAAAGTAAACTTAATGGTTTTATTAACATTTTTATAACAGACAACTTAAGAGTTTGTCTTTATCGCATTGTATTGGATGTTTGTGATTATGCTAGATATTTATATAACTAAAAGCAAGGCAAATAAATCCTGGAATTTAGAAAACTAAATAGGGTGACATCACATGGATAATATATATATATATATATATATATATATATATATATATATATATATATATATATATATATATATATATATATATATATATATATATATATATATATATATATATATATATATATATATATATATATATATATATATATATATATATATATATATATATATCCCTTAACAAATATTAAAAAATACCACCTTGTCTTGATTATCTTAAAACAACGCATAATTGTATTACATCACACTTCAAATAGTATAAAATCTTAACAACATTTGCATGTGGTCATACCTAGGTATTAGTGTGCACCTGGTTTTGTTTAAACTAACGATCGACGTAAGTTTAAGTAGAATCTAGCAATTCAGTTGCAAGCAATTGAGAAAGAATGCTGATTAGAAATGTTATTATTTCTTGCCGTAGTTATGATATATTTGAGACGAATGATCAGATCATTACCATGAGACGAATACATGTACGGTTACCCAAGTCTGTGAGAACTAATAAATATAGCAAATTATAAATAACTAATATGCTGAGAAGGTTAGGATTGGGTGCGGTTCATGTACAACGCTGTAATTAACGATTAATTGTACAAATTGATTTCCGCATCCAACATATCATTGTCCATTGCAATTACACTGCCAAAAGGTAATATAGCTCACGTAACCCACCTCCTAACTTTGACAGCTTTGCTTATTGCACTAAATAATTATATTTACAAAAAGGATAGCAAGCTGGATCTAGTTTAAAAGATAATTAAACACACAGATAGGATGTCTTACAGAATGTTACATAATATTAAAATACCTTTCTTTGCGTAGTGGTCTAATATACAGGTAATACGCTTGGCATTTCCATTCTATTAAGATTTTAATACAATTGTTACCTTAGTGGTAAATAAATTTCATTAAACATTTGAACTGAATCATTTGTTCCCTTGCATTTTTCAGTTGAATGTTCATTCTTTCTGTAAATTTAAGATCTTTAACTCTTTTAACAGGTTGCTATATCAACTAGAAAATAAAATGGTAACCATGTAAAAATCGTATTGTTCTTTCTGCAAATACCTTTTTACTCACTTTTTTAAAATCTATATACTTTCAAATCCGATCAAAAGGATATATATTCTTAACCATTCTTTTGTGTTAATTCTATATTATAATCTTGAGCTTTCTTTATGACCTTGATTATCGTATGAGAATCGTATTCCGACAAATATCAAATGAATAGTGAAATATGTTTCAAATATTCTTCTTTTCCTTTGGTAATATCCTTTCATAGATATGACATATATTGGTATTATTATGTTTTTGTATGGTTATGAGTTAATATCCTTTCATAAATATGACATATATTGGTATTATTATATTATTTTTGTATCGTTATGAGTTAATATCCTTTCATAGATATGACATATATTGGTATTATTATATTTTTGTATCGTTATGAGTTAATATCCTTTCAGCAGCGCTTCATTTCATGATCTTACACAGTGAGAGAACGTGGGGAATTTCGGGGCGGCAAACAGACATTTTCATATTTAAAAATAATCACTTTTTAGAATTTTACTATATTTTTAATATAAAAAATACAACAACAACAAACATTACAGCAGATGTGCCAAGTAACCAAGAAAATGAACGCATAGTGTCGATAGACTACTTTTCATCAATGATATTATGAACACTGTACACCCAAAGGAAAGTGTACAGATATCGTTACTACGAACAAGTTCTTGTACGTTAATATGTGTAAGTGCGTTACTAGGGTTTTATCAAGTGCAAATTCCATTTCTCTGTCACTGCAGATGTATGCGTCCAGAAAGAGATGGGTGGATAGAATATAGAATCGACAGCGTAGAGATGAAACAATGTTTATCTGTACGTATTACAATGCCATTAGCGGATAACAACTTGATACACACACGCGCGCGAGCGCGCATTCACACATATAAGGTCAGTACTTAATAAAATGTCTACTTTATCTACTACAACTAAATGCAATCAAACAAATACAGTTATGTTGTGTTATCACCGGCAATGTCTTGGCACTGTTATATGTATCCCTTTACTAAATCCCATAATCCCCATCCCATGTTCCTGTGTGTATGGGTGTGATGCGATAAAAAAAATGTAACAAATATATACATGTAGTTAGATATTTTGAAATAGGATATATATGGGTAAATAAAGTCTGAACATATTACTTTTATTTTCAAAGATACTGTCAGAGCGAGTTTAAACGGCTGACGAAAATAAATTGATTTTGGTTTTTAATGTGTAAACAGAAAATGTAACATGTGTGATGTTACATTATGAGTGGTCATTTACTAGACGGAAAATGCATCAAAATATAGGTGGGAAGCATTGTGTTTATAGAATGGACAAGGAAATGTCAGTAATCGTTTTCATGAGGTACTATAATGTCGCACTGGAGAATTTAGACTTATATTCTGTAATTTCGGTCGTAAATATACGTCTGCTTTTTAGCGAAGTAAACCTATTGAAGATTTCGTTCAGTTGTTCATTTTAGTAGAAATAGAAATATTTTGACCATGGTACATCACTTTCAGAATGGGCAAAGTTGTGAATTTGATCATCTCAGAATTATGAGGTTGTGTGGAGTTATATATATATATATATATATATATATATATATATATATATATATATATATATATATATATATATATATATATATATATATATATATATATATATATATATATATATATATAAATATATATATGTATATATGTATGTATGTATGTGTGTGTGTGTGTGTGTGTGTGTGTGTGTGTGTGTGTGTGTGTGTGAATTATAAGCATACACTGCCGAGCGAATCGAATAACACCTGCATGAGTATTACTTTAGGTTGATGTTTCCTCATTTTTAAGGACCTGAAGGCATCAGCCGTTGTCAACTGAAAGGTTCTGAAGGCGCAAATACAATGAAATAATATTTTGCATCCAATTACCTAATGACCATGCATTCATGAAGCATTAATTTCTCACTAGCTTCTTGCTTTTGTTTTCCTGGGAGAGGGGTGTTTTTCTTTTTACTTGTACATCAGTAGTTTACGCTACACACAAAATACCACAAAACCTAAATCCAAACACCGTATGCAAAACAAACTATTCCTATCATAAACTACCAAACTAATTTAGTTTAGAATATCTAGAGATTTTGTGATGTAAGTAAATTAGAATGGATACATTTTACCTAAGCAGCAGAGAGGGTGAACAGACCAAGTTTTCAAGCAAAAATAAGGCTTCTACGGAACCGAAAATATCTAACAAAATGCAGAGAGTGTGAACAGACCAACTCTTTTAGGCGTCAATTTAGTAAACTGAGGCTTCCCAAAATTACTTATATAGGCCTCAATTTGGTAAACTAAAGGCTTCCTTGTAAGGTTCCATTTAGTAAAAAAAAAAGACGCCATTTAGTTGACGTTCACCTCCTCGGCTGCTATGAAAATCTTCGATTTTTACTAACAATTTTTTTACTTCAAAATCCTTTTAGGATTTCACAAACAAACTAATTTGTAAAACCTCACCTCGTAAATCAATCAGATTATTAGATTGGTCAGTGAGTTTGAAATTAATTCTCGTTAACAAATTATTATGACATCGCATATAGACTAGATTAGTTGGGTCTTCAATAATTAGAAATCCTGGAGGAGCCGTTGGTGCAAATGAGTATAAAATATACCCCTGCTGAGCTTGATTTGATTGTTCGAGATTTATTTGATAATTTCCTTCGATAACGTCACATACTAAATTGAGCGCAATCACCGTTGAAATATTCACATTGTTCGGAGCAATATGTCTACCGCCGCCTTCTGGATCATTATTAAATTTCAGAATATTTGCTGTAGGATTCTTCGATTTTTTCCAATTATCGTGGATTCTTTTGAACCCAATATCAATAGCATCGTCAAGTTGTTTCTTTAGTTTATCCGGGTTATATCCAGGGATTTTAAAATCTTTAATCTCAGTTTTATTAATATTGTATAGATCCGCAAACTTATCATGTAATATCTCTTCATTTAATACTTCTTGAATAATTATCGAGTGAAATATTTTCATATCATAGATGATTTTATTACCCGTTTCTACGATGCTGATAAACTCGTCTTTAGTGAGAGAGCCGGATTTAAGAGATATTAGCAGTAGTGAAAAATCATTATTCATTGCTGTGAAATTTCCGTTGATGAGAGGAACATAAATTGATTCAAAAATATTTTTATTTAAGAACTTACCAGGAGTATAATCTTGATAACTCTTGACTTCATTGACGGGTTTTATTTTGTTGGTGATATAATCGGATTTTTTAGGTTCGCGTGGAAAATCCTTCGAATTTTCTCGCGAGTTATCCGGTGGTAATTCAGGCCATCCTAACACTGATCTTATAGAACTCTGATAAATATCTACAACATACCCAGGGGAATTAATCTCGATAGCAGATGATAACGTCGGCTCGTGAACCGTTATAGCGATTTTTGATTCTTTTCCAGTGAGAGATTTTATTCTACGTTGAAATTCAGCGTTGATCTGTTCGATTTGGTATGACCCAGTTGGTAATGAGACAACGTTCCAGTCTGGGGTTCCATCTTCACGATTTTTCCACGCGAACACCAAGGAATTATTTGGTTGTTGACCACCAAATGCTACCGATCTAATATTAGGCCAGCTATGATACACTCGTAGTTTTGCTAGTGCGATCTCGCTCACGGGAACGGGAATCGGGAAATTCACACTAAATTCAGGACGCGTTGAGGTTACTGATATCGTGCTTGTTTTCACCGGTGTTGTATTCTCTACTATTTGTTGAAGTAGTTCTTGCGGTGATGTCATTATTATTATCATTTCTCTCTAATTTTAGCATTGTTGTTTTATACAATTCCGCCATCGTTGAGAATTCGCTATCTGATATTGTTGTGTCGTCGAGTGATGATGATATTAACGAGGATAATTGCGAGTAACCGGCAGATGCAATATGAAATTTTATTATATAATTATGTAGTTTACTCTGGCTACACGATGATAGTTTTTTTGTGATCCCGGTTAATATCCCGGCGATTGTAGCTATCGAAGAAATAACTATTGGTACTACAACCGGAGCAATCATTGTAACCGAAGACAGTATTATCCCAGCAGTAGTGATTATTCCCGACACTGAATACACAGTGACATCAACTGCGGTTATTCTTCGTTGGTATTTTTTTATTTTTATTTGATACTCCTCACAGAGAGAATTGAGTTTAGTTTGAAATTCTCTGACTTGATCATAGCGATACTGATTCGATGATGGAGTCATTTTATTTTAAAAGCGCTAGCATTTTCAATTGCGAAATCCGAAGGATTTTCCTTTCAGTTTAATTGTTTACTTAAATCCACTACGAATTCTACGTACCACGTTACTGAAACCCTGGCTAGATTTCTATCTGTAGTCGTTATCGTGAATTGTTCAGTTGTATCCTTGTCGATGATCGTTGATATCGTATTATTGACTCCAGATGAACTACTTGATGATATATTGAATTGAGTCGGTGATACTATTGTTAATCGATAAATACCCTTGACTGCTGCGGTTATGTTTAAAATGTTATTTGTGGGAGTCCACATAAATGAACCGTGTTGAATCGTGTATACTACGTTGTTGACGATAGATTTATCATGAGGAATTTTTGTTTTTTCAACAATACTTATCATCCTCGTTGCATCATCCTTTATTGCGTTGTTGAATGTTTTAAGCTCATCGATGGATTTTTTAATATTAGGAAGAGTTATTTCAACTTTATCAAACGGGGTTACAATAAATTTATCAACGATGTTTTTACGAAACATTGAAAACTGTCTCACGTGTTTATCATATTCGGATTGAAGAGTTGTTAGTTCCAACAAAGAATCTTTTATTGTGGTGAGTTTTGGTGCCGTTACTGGTGGATTTCCAAAAAATTCTAGTATGGGTTTATCAATCTGGTCAATTGTATTTCTTTGTGTTTCACTAAACTGGTTAAATACAACTATATGATCGTCATACTTATCATTGAGTGATTTCAATGAATTCGCCGTGTTATCGACTGTTGTTAGTTTATCCGTAATTGTTGAAACAAGTACACCTGGTTTGAGTTTACCCTCATCAGAAAATAACGCGATAGTATCCTCTGCTGCGTCTCGTTGTTTAACCAAAATATCATTAAGAGAGATATTACTACTTTTCAACTTACCCTGACGATCTTGAAATACAACTATTTCACCAGGATCAACATTTGCTAGGTTTAATATTTCAGCTATTTCATCTTCGATTAGTTTTTTAATATCCTTGTTATCAACGGTTTCAACTCCACTATCAGGTTTCTTCAGCGATGATAAAGGTCGTCCCCAAATATCAATCATTATTATAGAAATATTTTTATCGTTTAAATTCGTAGAATTTTTAATTGATGGATTTCATCATGGATTTCTAATCCTATGGATTTTTAATCCATTGACCGCTAGTATACTCATTCACTACTACATGAGGTGGTTTTTAAGATTTAGGAATCAAAGATTTCCGTGAAATAGCATCAAGTACGTTTAATACTTCATTGCCACATATTGGAGGATCAATTATTGTTTGTGTTGGAAGTGTTGAATACAAAATTGGAAATCTTTTAAATTTCTTAATATAATTGATAAATTCTTTCGGCGGCGCTAATCCATATGAATCGAAATAAACAATCCCACGAGGATCAATCGCATACGCAACCCAATGAGTTCCAGGTCCAGAGCTATTATCTAAATTGATAATCCCAGTTTCAACGTGATTTGGTTGTGCTGGTAACTGATCTTTCATAAAAACACCTCTGAAATTTTTTATTTTTAATTTTTTAGCGGTGTCAATTAAATCAAAATTAGACATTGGAACTATCGGTTTGGAAATCGAAGATTCCCGAACTATATCGTTCCTGGAATTCGAAGACCCTTTCCGCTGTACCATGAACTCGGGGTTCCTGGTAGTCTTAGACCCTTTCCTTTTTTTTTATAACCCTTTCCAGTTGCCTTTTTCAACGCCATTCCTGCTGCGGTACCAATAGCTCCTAACGCTGCCGCCTTCGCCACCGCTGGGGCCGCTGCGGCAATCAATCCTGGAATCAACCCTAACAACGGGAATATACCACCAGTCTTTTCCATGTTACGGATCGCGTTTGTAGAAAGAGTAACCTGAACTCCCTTTTTTTCTTCCAACGCTTTATTAAAATGATTAACCTGAGTTTTTGTTAGCGATAGTTTATTCCCTCCGCCATTCATCTGATTAAATTTCAGCGTTATTGTGGTTCCACATTGCTTAGCTGATTTAGATTGTAATTTTTTTATTTGACCAGGTGTCAATGTGACATTGATATTACTATACGACATTATACAAAATAGATTGATTCTAATTTCAAAATCCTAAAGGATTTTCAATGCTTCACATTTCGAACTACAGATTTAGAAAACTTATAAGTTTTCAACTGGTGCATCTACCAATCTCATTCGTCCACCAATACCTTCGAGTATCCTTGATTTATCACTGAGAATAACAGCAACAGCTCTATAATTCAGGATAGCCCCAGGTTTTATTACACGAGCTCGAAAGTGTATATCAACGACGGATTGTCTCATCAAGTCAAGATGTTCTAGTGAAAAGTAATAAATCGGGTACAGACTTCTAAAATCCAATTGTGATATTTGCAATCCAGTATCAACATTTTGATCACGTCCCATATATGACAACAACCGATGATAAACTCGTGCAATATGATTATTTCCATAATCAAGTTGTACATCCTCGGATGGTTCTTGCTGTCCGTTTATTCTCAGCGAGACTTCACTACATCCAATTTGATCAAATATCATGTGGGAACGTTCTTGTCTATTTAATCGATCAGTATTCTGTAATGCAACAAATATGTGACGTGGGGCTGAAATACCTTGTTTTGATGCTAGATGCCATGTAAGTGTACCATCAATATTAGAATCCATAGTATCTGTAGATGTTGACAACCAACTTAATAATCTCTTTCCTCCTTGATCCATAAATGATAGTAACTTCGGTTCAACGGCTAACGATGGAGTCAACACTGGCATCCATAGTGATAGTTTTGATAAAACGACTTTACCATCGGCAACGCCAGCACCGTGCCAGATTGCAGCATTATCAGTACCTTTTCTCATTAGAGCTACAGTATGTTTTACTCCATAGATAACTTTTCTGACGTTTCTACAAAATCCAAATATGTGATGGAGCGGAATAGCACATGAAAACCGTCGACGCTCTCCTTGCAACGTTGCTACTCGTGTTGCAAATCCTAGGTTATAATTAGTAATATTATTTATGACATCAAAATCAGCAGCTGGTCTTACATATCCGGCTGGTGCTGGATCAAGTGCAGCATCTCGTCTTGCTTTTACTCTAGAATACTGGACGTGTTCAGCGTTATCAGTAATATCCTTAGAAAACATCATAGATGGACCAGCTGATCTAGTATAGTCATCAGAATATCTTGCTAGCCCAATTATTGTTGTTGCTACATCAACCTCGCGTTCAATAGATTCGATTTCTCTTCCATCAATGAGATATCTAGCACTTTCAAATAATGCCATGATACCATTATTGACAAAACCAACTCTGATAGTTGGGTCATTTGCATATGGTGTATCATCCGCTTGTAAAAGCTCACCTTCGACTTCAATAAAGGCTTCAGCAGGTAAAAAGTATTTACTGGTATCATGAACTTGAAGTTCGATTCTTCCACGAAGATCAGGTTGCACTGCGTGATAAGCAAAAAATTGATAATCACGTACAGAATCATCTTTAAGTACTGGGGCTTCCATATCAAATGCAACATCAGGATTCTGTTTGAACATTTTTATTATATACCTGTTGGTCTAAATTAGAAATCGATAGTGAAAACTCCCCGGAATTCATGTTGACGGATTAGCCAAAAAAAATAAAAATAATTTTTATAAATTAATTATTAAGTTGAATATATTAATAATGATGATGAAAATATCTGAAAATGCTGATGATAATAAAGATAACGTTAATAGAATCATTAGTGATTCTGATACAAGTATTTCTAACATTAGTGATTCTGATACAAGCATTTTTGATACAGGTATTTCTAACATTAGTGATTCTGATTCAAATGATGACGAATATCCAAGTATTTCAAATATAACCATAACAACTGAGAATCCTATTCAAATAAATAAAAATCCTAGTGTTAGAAACACTAATGTAAGAAATGCTAGCATTTCTACAATAACTATAATAATTGGAAATCCTGTTCAAATAAATATTTCTAACGTTGGAAACACTAGTACTTCTAGCGTTAACGTTTCTGTCGAAATTTCCTAAAGCCGCTTCCCGCTATGGCATTTGCTATTATGTTATCCTGCAATGACGGAGTCATGGATGACGAAATCATGGATGACGGAGTTATTAATGACTGTAGTTTTTTATCCACGGCGTTATTTATTATTTTACTAACCTGTGTAGGCATTACTGCAGTAGATGGTAGTGAAGTCATTCCAGGTTTTGAAAATCTGGAAGATTTTCCGCGTCGAACTAGCGCTGTTAGTTTATCCTTAGCGGCTGAAAATGCCTTACTAGCAAGATCACCAATAGTGTTAATACCCTTATCTCGGATAACATCAATTGCTTTCATCGATAATTGTTTTACTAGTGGAGCCACTTTTGGAGCCATTCTTGAAAATAATCCCATTATAGTATTACCGAGACCATCTCCATAGTATGCTCGGTATTTTGGTAATCGTGAGTTTACCACGTAGACGTTAGTTGGTTTATCATGGTTGTAGTGTATGATCATTCTATATACAGAATCACTAATGATTCTACAAATTGTTATTTATCTAATTAGTCGCTATGATAACCGTCCACTAACTCTTCAATGAAATCTCGATATGTTGCAATATCCATGATACCACCTTGAAATAACCTCCTACAGATATCAGCAGCTTCATTGATTATTTCTGGTGAGTTATTCCCGGCTCGTTTTCCTCCTACGAGTACTTCTAATCGTGCTATATCACCAAGAATATTACCAGGACATGTTACACTAGCGTGAAAATCCATAGGATTTTTACCAACTAAACCACTACCCTTTTTTTTAGTTGTACCAGTTGCACCTTTCAGAGTTTTACTCTGGGAATCAGCCTCTGCCATTATTTGTATTTCATCAGGGATTGGGTCTGCTGTGTATGCTGGCGGTGGGAATGTGACTTTATTTACCATAGCTAGAAATTTGTCATAATCAGATTTTATTTTTTTGTTGATTTTATTTTTCCCGCGATTTGCTAAAAACACCTTATTTGCCCAAATGAGTTTACTGTTTATAAAATCTTTAGACGTGTCGTCTATTAAATACTCATTTCTCTTCGGTTTTTTAATGTTGTCGTTGGTAAATTTAGCTAATCCAGCAAGTGTTGGGATATTTCTGATTTTATTTAACGCATCAACCGTAAATATCCTTTCAGGAGGATAGTCCCTTTTTGGAACAGTTTCTTGTTCTTCTTCTTCTTGAATTTCTTCAAGTGGTTCAGATGGTGGTGAGGAAATATCAATATCACCTAATCGTTCAATTTCTTCCTGAAGTTCTTCTTGTCGTCTTGCAGTAGTTATTATATCACCTGGAAGTGTTTTTAATGATTTTTTCGTTTGCTTAGTTCGTTTTGCTATTTTCTCCAACACAGGGAGAAGAGGCTTCTCTGTTCGTTCCCCCTCTTTAGGGACATCTCCATATATCGCCCGTTCAGTTGCTGTTTTCACACCCTCAGTTGCACTAACAATAGGTTTGAAGAGTTGTTCTGTATCCTCTGTAAAATCCGTCTGAAATGATTGGCGTTTTTGAAGTTTTTCGCGGATTTTATCACGAAGAGGTAATATTTTCCGGATAGCGCTAAGCCTTTCTCTAGCTAATCTCGTTGTTAATGATTCTCCTACCATTATTGAAAGAGTATTACTATTGTCAAATTAGAAATGCAAAGCATTTCATTGCAAAGCATTTCATTGCAAAGCATTTCATCAAAGATTTTTAAGTAAAAAAAATATCACTAACCTAAAAATGCAAAGCATTTTAATACTTCCTTGTTATTGTACTGAGTCACACACATAATTTTACTTCCTCGTTTGCACAGGTAACATGTTATACATGTTATGTACATGTTATATACCGTACTGGTTATACAAACAAAGGAGGCTCTCTACGCGTGGGGCTCATCACCTTCAGAGTTTTCCATTAGTATTTTTAATTGTCTCACTTTACAATTAATAATTCTTTTTTGTTCATATTCTAAGCCTAATTGCTTTCGTACACGTTCAACGATGCTACATAATGGTACGAAGACATTAACATCTTCCGTATTGACTAAGCTCTCACGTATAAGCTTTTGGATATTCTTAATTAAAAAATATTTTTTAGATAGGACATATTTTCCTGTCTGTTCTGCAAATTGTATATCCTCGAAATCGGTCATAATTTGATCACAATCCAAACCTGAACATAATTTTATATTTTGATCCTTAAGTTTGTTGATTTCAATAATAATCAATTTGAGATTTTCAAGATTCATATTATATATAAAAATATATTTGTTCAAATACAAAATATGAAAATTCTTTAAAAATACAAAGTATGAAAATTCTTTAGAATTTTTAAAAATGAATTCTGGATACACTAATGTGTTGATCACATCTTAGTATACCCAGAAGCTTAATGCGATTATAGGTGATTATGATTATATATACAATGAATGACGACTACACTTACAACCCCTGATCTAGTGTGTAGGCAGTTGTATTATACACATAGGACGGTACAATTACACATTCACCGTTTGAACCCCCTTGGTGTTTTATACATCAAGCAGCGCTCAACGGTTACAACCGACAAACACATAACAATAGATTATAGGTGATTATGATATTTACAATGACAATGAATGACGACTACACTTACAACCCCTGATCTAGTGGGTAGGCGTTTATATACATATAGGACGGCACAACAATAGATTATAGGTGAATGATTTCAATGACAATGGGTGACGCGGGCTATTCTACATTCAAGTGTAAACAAAACCGCAAAATCGAAACTTTGGTTTTGAATGTCAATAATAACGTTCATACCACGTGTGACGGTGTGGTTTTGTTTACACTTGAATTTCGGCTAAATGCCCAATTATAATAAAGACGAATTTGTATATATACACTCATTACGACGAGGTGATATAAAAGAGGTGTAGTGATTGTAATTATTTGTTTGTTTATTAGCGATCACTGACAATGTTGAAAACACGCATAATACTTGAAATAGACATTAAAAAAAATGTTTAAATACGACGTGTCTATAAAACAGTTCTGTTAATACTTGAAAAAAAAGACAAAATTGATTGTGTTTTGTTCAGATTCATAATAGCGAAACTAACCAATCAAAATCAATGTTAGAAACGCTAGCGTTTCCATGTTTAAGATCCGTAACTCTGTCGCTGATGATTTGTCACACGCGTTATACCTAACGGAGTTATCTCCCATGTGAAATTGCAAAATTGAAGATTTTCAATGGAAATTCTTTCACAATTTCACGAAGTAATTTCCAATGCAAATTATACATAAACAAACCGAATTTTGTTTTTTAAATACTTTGAAAAAGCGGTCTTATAAATTCCATCTGCTACTTTTTGTACCGAGGAGGTGTGAATATCGAAATACTTACCAGCTTCTGACATTGATTGAAATACCATCTCCTTGTTGTCAATATTAATTGACTTTACTGGTCTCTTCCCAATTGATTTACAAGTACCAGTATTTCCAGATGCAGTATTCTCACTTTGTGTAACAGCTCGTAAATTATTCAAAGAATTATGTGTCCTAATACCATCAATATGATCAATAACAAAACCATCCTTAATTGATCCATTATAAACTTCATAAACGAAACGGTGATTGAGATATATTTTCCTTCCAACTCTAAAGATCAAATATCCCATACCATTATCCCACCCAATTGGCTTCTTATTTTTACAATGTCTAACAACACCATCACGAGAAGCTTCGTATTTTTCAATAACAGGATGTCTTTGAAATTCTTGGCTCATTTGTATATATAATATATCTATTTGTCTAATTCGTTAATTGGCTGAATTATAACATTGGCAAATCTTTTTATATAGTCAGCCGCGTTTTTTATGACGTTGTCAGAGTCAGAAACGCTAGCGTTTTTCTTCAATACTCGCTTGTCATAATAACGTTTTAACTCTCTATAACGCTTACCCCCGCAATTAATGCATAACTGCGACTTACCTCTTACACCTACCCCACAATGCAAGCATGGTAAAGGCCCCTCCGAACCATTTCTAACACTCTGCATATGATACCCACAGAATTCATTTCTGCATGATTTGTTACATGGAGTCTTTGATCCAATCATAAGCCATTTGCAATGATTCATTATATAAAAAACTTTCTATTTAAATACTTGTTTTAATTATAATATGAAGGAATTCAAGAGATTATCGAAAATTAAGCCTTGGAAAAATGCTAGATTTAATCTCGATAGAATCTCTAATATACCTAAAAGTCTAGTAGATGACAAACCACTGCTGAGTAAAATCAGCGACTGTTTTAATGAGTTTAAGCGTGATGGAGCATCTCATGCGTGGTCGACATTTCGAATTATTGATGTCAATGTACCCGTAATTGATGCTACTATGAACGATACAAGAGCAGCTGAGATACTTTCACACATTGGCCAGAAATTCAAGGGTGGAAATCCAAAGGATTTCAAGCAAAGCAATTCTCTGCAGAGGTATTTTTTTAGAATAAAATTCATTATCGAAGAGGAAGGTGTATGGATTATCAGAGATAAATTTGAACCAATCCTCAAGGATAAAAAATTTGTTATTGTGAGTAGAGATTCCAAACCAGGAATTCTAACTGGAATTGATAGACCATACTATGAGAAATCTTACCCTGTAACAGCAGTTGTTTACGGAATATATCAGCTAAATGATAAGCCAAGTATTGCAAAACTAGCACCTGTGAAAGAGTCGTCGTCATTAAATTGTGTAGCAACACGGGTAATAGAACACTTTACAAATTCCCTCCGAGGAAACAAATTAACTGATCTACGAAGAAAAAAAATAACCGAATGGGAACTAACAGTGAATCAACATGGAGCAAGGATTTCCGATATAGCTAAATTAGAAGCATTATTAAAATTTCCAATATCGGTAGCAACGATAACCGGAGAAGTATTATACGAACCGAAATATCAATCGCGAGGAGCTCCAATTGAAATTATTGATCATAACAA
This sequence comes from Unio pictorum, assembly GCA_030141615.1. Taxonomy (NCBI): domain Eukaryota; kingdom Metazoa; phylum Mollusca; class Bivalvia; order Unionida; family Unionidae; genus Unio; species Unio pictorum. The sequence continues at coordinate 16,098,398 of JARLTB010000107.1, forward strand.
ACACGCGTGGACACCCGCGGTAAATATATTTCCACGAGAAAGAACTGTTCGATATATCCCTAAAGAATTTTCTACGGATGGTTTAAAAAATGAATATCATTTTAATGAAAGGAAATTATTTGATGCTATTTACGCGTTAACCAAAGACGACCCTGTGTCAGTATGGTTACTCAGTAGTAATGATCATTCGGAAATAGGATTTGATCAGTTTGTAAAACCAAATGGTGAATTATATCGAACTGAAGAATTAGATACTAGAATGAAAAATATCGCTAAAGAATTTTCAGAGGAAAACGCTAGCGTTTCTACTGTAGAAAAACTACTTACGGATAGTTTTACAATTACATCAGTAGTAGCTCACTTCGCACGAGAAAAGAATTCATGGCGTCCAACACGAAATAATTTTCTGGAGGACGTGAAGTCGAGTTGCGTCGAATTTGGTCATGGAGGATTGTGGAATACGAAATACTCACGTGATGGTATGATTTCAATTGATATATCCGCGTGTTATCCTGGAAGTTTTCTCGGGTATGGAGAATGCTCTGAGTATTTCAAACGATTTGGACATCCCACATATGAAATGACTCGTGTTGCGATTAATGGTTGTTTGCCTGATTTTGATTTAACCGGATTTGCTCGTGTGATATCATTTAACCTCGCTATAGGGTTACATCCGTGTAGTTATATTTGGCTCGGTAGACATATGTATGAAAAAGCGTGGATGCCAATAGTGCTATTGAGATATATGTTAGATAGTGGTATGTTAACATCGTTAATTGTTGGTGAAGCGATTATTTGTTATAACGCTCAGAAAGATGTTTGGTTACCAAAACCCGATCTAGAAAAAATAATTAATGAAGAACGAAAACAATTGGAAGATTGCAGCGAAGAATATATCATAGATTGGTCTAAAAAACTATTCGAGGGTAAGAATAGAGAGGCTAAAGATCTCGGACGAAAAATAATCGGTAAATTCACTCAAGGTGGAAGATTTGACAATGCAAAATACTCTTCGAGATTAATTACAGACGATGAAGAATACAATTTTATCATAGCCGATTTAATAAAAAAAGGGAAATTTGTAACCCGTAAGAACGCTTTTCTATCAGGGGAATTAGATGAGGAAGCTTACAAATCTGCGAGCGGAACTAATAATGTTTGGGTAGATGATGTCCTTCGATCAAATGGTAAGAAACTAGGTACGGTTGTTACCTACTGTGATGGAAAAAGTTGTCAATACACACATTTGAGAAGTTCTATGTTAGCCTATTCTATTATTAATCTATTTTCGATGATAAATAGATTTCCTAATACCGCGGTTAGAGTAGCTACTGATTCGATGTATATACATGAAAAATATAAATCAGATGTAGCTAAATTCACAGATCCTAAAGAAGTGTGGGGAAATTGGAGGTTTAAAAAAGAAATACTACATGAGTATTGTAAATCCGCAGACGTTGCTATGGATGATAAATATATTTGTTATGAAATTGAAAATGCTAGCATTTCTACTGCACCGCCCGTATCCGATCCAATTTGTAGACACAAGACAGTTTATTTAAACGGTTGTGGAGGGTCAGGAAAGACAACTCGTGCAATAGAATTATTTCGTCAGTCAACAATGATTGTGTTAACACCAACACATAGACTCGCCAGAGAGATGATAGCGCGTGGAGTAAAAGCCTGTACTTATCACAGCTTCTTTCGATGGAAAGGCGATACATGGACTCCTGATCGAATGGGCGATAAATTCATTCCTGAAATAATAATCTGGGATGAAATATGCACTGTATCGTTGACAGTATTACAGATATTTCTATCATGGTTATTGACAAAAAACACAAAAGTTGTCATGTGCGGGGATCACGGCCAACCACAACCATTTGTTGGTGGATCTCCACATGAATGGTTAAAGGGTTTTGTAGATTATTATGAAGAGATTAATACAGACCATAGATCACTTGATGAACAATTACGAGAATTCAAAGCGCTAATTAGATTACAACCTGATAAAATCCAATGTGAAATAGCGCGTAAAATAATCTCTGAAACTCCCATGAAGGAATTTTGGGAAATGTGGAAGCCAAATGATTTAATAATCGCGAGTAGAAAAATAGTCAGAGACGCACTTCAGATGAAGTTGTTTGAATTGCATAAGTGTAAATTTGCAACACTTCCAGTACCACTCTGTTATAGACCTAAGGATACACGAAAGCAGAATATCGACGTTGACATTCCTGGACAACAACAAAAGCAGAATTTAGTATTAAATGATATTGTGTTGGTTGATATCAGCGTCGTCGAAGATGCATTGGGGAACTCTGATAAATCCCCATGGACGTTAGGTTATGCAGCAACAATACATTCTTCACAGGGATTGACTATATCCGATACAACTCTTTGGATAGTAGATAATCGCATCGAATGGTCAAATTTAGTTTATCTCGCAGTATCCAGAGTACGACGGATAAATCAACTTCGAAGAATTGTTTTCGATGATGAAATCATTAATGATGAAATCATTAGTGACGATATAATCAGAAAAAAACTCTCTGGTTATAAACAACAGGATAAAAAAAATAAAAGAGAATTTGACATTGATGCTGAATTAATTAAGACACTAAAGCAACAACAGAATAATCACTGCGCGAGTTGTAATTGTATAATGAATTGGAATTGGTCGGATAAAGATCCTCGCCAATTCACCGTAGATAGAAAAGATAACAATCTCGGTCATGTCAGAAACAATGTGAGGTTGACTTGTCTTGAGTGTAATAGACGCAACGGCGCTAGTTAAGACCACGCGGTGGCAATTGAGTATCCTCGGGGATCACTTGTAGTTGTTATCGAGTAAATCCTCGCTGAGGAGCAGTTGAATCCAGTCTATAGATTGGAGGTCTACCAGTTGATCGTGTTATACCGGATATCCTATGCGTAGTGACACTCCAAATAGGATCGGTAGCTCTTTTTTTACCACCCTCAAGCTCTCCTGGTTCATATAAGTACCTTACAATGACATTACTACCAAGAATTGGTTCTTTTTGTGAAATTCCTTGGATTTCCATTTTGATAGACGCCTTCTTAATAGCGTTGACAGGTTTCATATTAATTGTTCTAGTAATCTCATTATTGATTGCGGTAATCACAGCTGGTAATCTCTTGACCCATTCACGGGATCGTTTATCCTGGATGAATTCTTTCGCGTATTGATATCCAAATAACCGCTCAGCAAGGGTTTTATTAAACCGTTCAACAATTGCCTGATCGCGATGTAGCGCAGTGTGTCCTCGTCTGATGGCGACATTATGATGTTTCATCGTAGATGTAACAACACCTTGAAATTCCTTGCCAGGATCAACTTGTAACAGATTTGGCCAGCGCAGAGGACCTCGTCGATAAATCCTCTCAAATGCAGAAGCTACTTCAGTAGATGATTTTGTCCTTAACGGTTCTGCTTGTTTGTATCGACTTGCAATATCAACTAACGTTAACGCATATTTGTAACCATTGTCATGCGGCAGAAATAGTATATCAGCTTGATGAACTTCATTAGGCGTTGTCACATCAAAATGCGAGTAGTTAATTTGTTTAGGCGCTGGTAGATAAATTTGCCATATTGCCTGTTTAGATAACCAGTTTGCCGCTGTAGTTTTTTTCACCTTTGATGCGCTAGCGAGTTTATTAATTGCTGCGTAACCTCTCCAGTATCCTCTCGGAGAATAGTAAATAGATTCCATATTAAAATGCTAGCATTTTCAATTACCAGCACCTAACATCAATTTACCCTTCATAGCAGATTTTACCAACCACGAAGCCAATTTTTCTTTGAAGGATTTATCAGGAATAGCATTTAACGCATGAATTAATTTTACATCTGCGAGATGTCTATGTTGAAGATTGCTGCTTTTATAAGCGACATCATGAGCATGACACGCCTTATCAATAGCGTTTATTGGATACTCGCCGGGTCGGGGCTGATTTTGATCATCAAGTCTGATATCTAATCGTGTTCCCGGTCCACAGTAGCTATATCCTGGAAGGTGCTTTTCTCCTGGATACTTTGCCCACGGTGTTCCTGGGAGTTTTGCTAACTTGGCTGCAATATCACCTCCTCGTTTTTTTTTAAAGCCTTGGTTGGACCAAGGGAAGTAAATCTAAATTTTTTCGTACTACATTGTACGCATTTACCAGAAAGCGCTGATCGATTATTTTTCGTTGTAATCGTCGTCAAGTCATTTGTGCCAGTACGTGTCCTACATTTCACACAATATAAATCCATAATTATATATATAACAACATGAATGTAATTGATTATTCAGCTACAAGACGACGAGAACCTACTAGACACCAAGCAATGTTACCAAATTCTATTCGCGCGATTATCATCGGACCATCTGGATGCGGCAAGACACAATTACTACTTAATTTGATAACGAGATGGATGAAGTGGGATAAGCTGTACATGATTGCTCCGAGTGTAGATGATCAGCGATGTTATGAAGTATTAAAGGATTTTAATGATGCCGCGCGAGAAATTAACGGCGATGGTGTTATTGAGTTTATAACCGATATTGAAGAGGCACCTAACATTGATGATATTGATGGAAGTATTAACAATTTAGTTGTATATGATGATATCATGCTAGATAATCAAAAAAATCCTGCTAGAATATTTTCCAGAGGCAGACATAAAAACACCGACGTGATATATGTAACTCAACGGTACACTCAAATACCAAAAGTGATCAGAGATAATTGCAATTTGTTATGTGTGTTTAACGGAGTTGATACTCATACTCTTAGAAATATTTGGCAAACTTGGTGCGGTGGCGATATGGATCATAATCAATTTAGAAATTTCTTTAGCCACGCTCAGTCAATCCCACATGGATTTGTGACGATAAATTTATCAGACCCTCGGACAAGATATCGTGTCGGACTTGATCAAATATTTAGTTAGCGCATTAGCAGCCGAGAATGTGAACGTCAACTAAATGGCGTCTTTTTTTTTTCATTCTTTGCTCAAATTATTATTAAAAATTAATTAAGTATTTTCAAGGAAACCTCAGTTTACTAAATTGACGCCTGAAAAAGTATTTTCAAGGAAGCCTTAGTTTACTAAATTGACGCCTAGAAAAGTTGGTCTGTTCACCCTCTCTGCTGCTACCTAATAATCCATGCAAGCCTAAATTATGTTCAACACTTTACATTATGACGTTGGCTCATATAAACTGTTAACTACCTAATTTGAGACCAACAAATACAGTATGTGCTATTATATATCAGTAACTTAATAATAAGAATTTTGTATGAGAATGTAGTAGCAGGACACTTAGCAAGAAATAATAATAATAATAATAATAATAATAATAATAATAATAATAATAATAATAATAATTAAACAATACTTCGTGTAAAAAGACGGGGACAATTTTCCTGGGCAAATATTGTTGCAAGCTCTGCATACATGTGATAATCAGACGACTCACTGAATATTTCATAACATTTCATTGAGAAGGTTTGTCTTTCATTTAGTACGAAGTCCTCACGAGTTCTCTGTTGCAGTATCCAGCTTAATTTCTTATATGTGAGTTCTCTATCAGTCTACCCAAGGTTAGACTCAGCAGAATCTCGAGAGACTCTTTTTCGTGTCAGTTGAGTTGTAATGGTTGGAGAGTTCCGTGGCAACGTTTGTTTGCGAATATGGCCCTTTTCGCTCTTCTAAAATCATATGTTACACCAACATATTGATTACCAGAAGGTTTGAATGTCATATTACAGAATTGTTTCGTTGAACCACAAAAAGCGCAGATGCTTCCTCTCTAGTACCGAAGATATAGTGCAAATGATATACGTACATGGACAAACTGTCTCTGAACAAGAGTTAGAATTATTTACTTATAAAAGAAATAACAAAAAGTAAATTGCTAGAGATTTAATATCTTAGACTAATGGTGCATTTGATGTATTAGATGCCCAGGTTAGCGGCATATATAATAACACAAATTATAACAATTGCATGAATATTGAAAATACCTACAAATTTGTATCCTATACGAATCACTCTCCAATCTACTACCAGACTCAATGCACTTGTATAAGCTGTATTGGTCGTTAGCAGTCAAATTCCTTATGATCAAACATGAGTTGTCTTGTGAATATCTCCCTTGACTTCCTATCATAGATCTGTTAACAAACCACAAGAACCCGGCTGTCGACGTACTAGAAATATTACACTCTAAGATTAAGGATGACTCCAAACGTTTAGGTCTAACTATTGATATCTTTGGAATCATTGTTTCCTCTGCAAAGATAATAAGAAATAAATACGGCACTGTTCAAACGCATGATTAGTTATTTATTTGTATATGTACATGAAGATGGAGACAGGATATAACCAATGCCTAGTGAGAAATGTGAAATATTGAGTACTTATTATCGTTTATTGAATATACGTGTTATTTTTTTCTCGAAATTTGCATCTGTGAAAATTGCCACGATTTCTATATGTTCCTGTATGTGCATGTGGTATGGGGGGAGTGGGTCAAGTGGGGGTGGATGGATAGATGGTTGTGTGTTCTGGTGTAGGGAAAAGTCTAGTTCATTGATGGCTGCACAACAAACTATATCATAACCTGTCCATCCCATGTATCTTAAATACTCCTCTATGCAGGGCCGTATTATCCAGTAGATAAGGTAGGCACTGTACCTAGGGCTTACGAAATCATGATACTGAAAATGCGCACATAAAACGTTATATCAATGTCAGTTATTTTTATTAAATAAGCGCACTCGGCCGATAAGGACCTTAATCAGAACTTGCATGCTCTATGCATGATAGTAAGTGGGCGCGTGATTATACACGTGATTTCCATTCCACAAACTATTTATACATACACATTATTTAATATCGATCTCCAACTTTCTTATTGATTTGTTGTTCTTTTACATATATATGATCATTAATTAGCAGCAATATGTTATTATATCTTCAACTGCGTGTGTATTAGCACTTGTCTAGATACACCATTACCTCCTGCACTACAATCATATATATATATATATATATATATATATATATATATATATATATATATATATATATATATATATATATATATATATATATATATATATATATATATATATATATATATATATATATATATACATATATATATATATTAAGGTGGATGGTGTGCGTTGAGACTAGTGCTGTTGGTAAGACCCGGCTGATATCGTCTATTTATTAAACAATGTAAAACAATGTAGAAGATGTGTAACGCAACCCGTCCTTACATGGTGTCTACTGTTCTACGTATGATATATAGTGTATAGTCGTAGTTCAATTCTGAGAGGCACAAAAACACAATATTTTAAGATGGCTTCAAATTTTGCATCGATATTCTAATGATATTGCATACATATTAACACACATTTATGAAGAACATGGTAAACATTTAAAATAAATGGACGGGAATGTACTATTACTAGTACGGTTTAAAAATAACTTATCTGCTCGTAAAGCATCCATAACGATAGACTTTGACCCCACAGTAGCAATTTAGTTTGAAGCCAATTATCACCGATATGATCTAGCAGTTGGTTCCATTCTGACGTGGGTAAACCTTATTGGATTCCTTTATGCAGTAATGGTCATGATTTGGGTTAAAAGTAACAGTACAGAACATGCTTTTGTTACATACCAATTATTCTTAGATGAATGCTCTCAACCAAATCCTGCAAACCCCATTGCCGTACCAATCTGTAATTTCCAGCATCCTCCTTGGTGATGTTCATAAAGTCTACAGTTATCATTGCACTATCAGATGTAATGTAATTTACCGAAACTCTTACCGGACGAGATGAACTAATTTGATTCCGCGATACTGGCCAGAAACGTGAGTCGTTATGCAGTATATAGATAAAATCATTCGTTACAGGTCTGAACGTCCATGAAAAAGACGCATTTCTCCCAAGTACACCTTCTTTGATTTTTGCTTCCGAGACACAATATGTTGTCAAGCAGCATAATACAAGCAGTAAGAAACACATATTCTCGTGTGTGTGTGCAAAGTTTGTTAATCCGGTTTTTTTCGTAGTAGTCTAAGTTATTACCTGAAATAAAATGTTTGTCATATTTATAAATCGTTCACGGTAAATGTCTTTTCCAATCTGCATGGTATACTAATCATCACCATAGATGACGAATGAAACTGACGGTTTTATAAGATTACAGTCAGCATCCGGAGTCTGACAGCTTTGTTAAAACAGATAAATTGATAATACAGACATGTAACATTTGAGTCATATTGCAGATTATAACTTTGAGGAGTAATACAAATACAAACACGAAAATTAAATATCATCTAACGTGTATTATTGAGATGTGCAGTTTCAATAATGACAGAAAGAAAGAAATGTCTAAGTGATTGAGAAATGCAGTGGAAATATAGCTAACAGAAGTAACAATTTACTTTAAAAGGTGTATTATTTTTACCGAGAATTATTATTTTCGTGTAAGGTTTTAAATATATATATATATATATATATATATATATATATATATATATATATATATATATATATATATATATATATATATATATATATATATATATATATATATATATATATATAATTGTCGAGTTATGTAAGGTACAAAGCGAAAGAAGCGGAAAATCTCTAAATATCGAGGAGAAAGAATACATAACGTGACAGGTGCTTGCATACATACATACCTTTTCTAACTGCATCGGATATAAAGTCTAACTGCCGCGGTCAAGAATCAAACCCGGTTAGCATGTCTCAAACTAGAGTACATGGACTTAAAGGTAGAGACCAGAAAGAATTATTAGTAAATAGCATCATATACCTAAGCCACTACATTTATCTCTACTTTGAGATTCGTCATGGAATGCCACCAATTTCATCTCAGATTGGTCTCAAATGTAACGCTTTTACACTTACACTTCATTGAACGCTACATAAATTCATATCTCAGATTGGACTCACATTGTAACAGGAAGGGAGACAAAATCTAACTGTCGACTTCAAAGATCAATCATGTTTTCTCTTTTGCATAATAAGGATTTATTGGAGTCGAAAATTACATTTAGTAAGTGATTACAAGAGTGACAGCTAGGCTTCCCGGGAGCCCTATTGTTTCATCATATCCTTTATCTTTTTTTCCCCATAGCAGAAAGAACATTTTCAGTAACACTTAAGACAGGTTTATTCAGTTCTTAAAACTACTTACGTCTGCGTAAGTACATTTACGGGTGCTGTATTTAGGTTGGGTCTACATTTTACCTTACTCTCATTATAATAATGAAATGAGCCCTGAAGGGCCATTTGGATTGCCACGTAGGGTCACATGGGATGAATTGACCAATCTTTTGTCAGGGCTTGCAATCGCGCACAGTTACTTGAACTGTAATTAGCGTCACTTTAAAATGAACTGCGGAGGAGCAGAGACGCAATCCTGATTTCAGAACAATTTGTGTGAAATTTCAATCCCACCTCTTTTGGTATTTTGTAATGCGAGTACAAGCTAGTTGCACTCATTATAATTTTATACTTATTTTATTTTAATATGCCTCTTGCTCTAATTACAGGCCATTCGATTTGTAAATGGCTATCACGGTATCTTAGCTTGGACATTTTTTGTTAGATTTTGATTTGAGAAACGTAGTTTTAGATACGTTGCACCGGGTTGGAGGAAGAAGTGTGGATGAATGGATGAAGTGTTAATGGTCCTCTCTTTGTTATCTTTCTCCTGACATTGTTGTTTTGTTATTGGGCGATAATGACATACAAGTTGATACTGACCCGCACGCATTAGCCTTTAAACTGATTTCGCTTGCCTCACAATTAAAGCTTTATACTTATTGGTAATACACCCTATACTTATTGCGACGTTGCACGTTCGGTGAATAGTATTTTACGAACGGAAGTCACTTCTTATCCATACATGAAATTCTGGGAGCACAATGGGATATTTCCTTTTCCGGTCGAACGCAAGGATTGTAGAGATAAATTCCGAACAGACGGTGTGAACATGTCAAACAAAGGGCAATGGTTTTGGTATAAATCACCTAGGGGTGCAATCATGGCTGCTTGCAAAAAAATACCTAAGTTAGAATAGAACATTAAAGCATTTAAATTCCGTTTTTCCACATTAGATTTCCCTGTCTTACAGATAATTACGGTTTTAATGTATATTTTCCAGCATGTCCTAAACATTGTCTAGCTTAGGTATACATTTATGCTGCGACTTTTCTTTACTTTGACACAATAATATCCTTACAGGTCGACAAGTCTATCTGGCTATTTTCACTTTATTCTACCAGTTTTCAAGTTATGCGTGCATCGTATGTTTCTTTATACATTGGACTTTGCAAATTTATGTCTGTTTTTGTTAAGTTATCAGGTGGGGTCGGGCGATTCTCAATTTTTCAAGTTCATCGTGTAGAAATTGGGTTTTCCTTTCACGAGTTTGTGATCTACCTCTACTCTACATGCGATTATTACACTTTACCAAGTGGACATTTCCGCTTGATTATACCAGTTAACCCTTATTACATGTTTGCAAGTGGATACCTCCACTTCTTTCCAACTATTATTACATGTGATCAGGTGGATACTTACACTTGCCTCAAAAAGTTCACTCTATTATTAAAAGTTACCAGGTACATACTCGGGCTTAATTCGACCTATTATTAGAAGTTATCAAGTATATATTTACATCTGACTCTACCTATATATTACAAGTTATCAAGTGCATACCTACACTTGACTATACCTATTACAAAGTATTAAGTGCATACTTACACTTGACTATACCTATTATTACAAATTATCAAGTGCATACTTACACTTGACTCTACCTATTATTACAAGTTATCAAGTGCATACTTACACTTGACTAAACCTAATACAAGTTATCAAGTATATATTTACACTTGACTCTACCTATATATTACAAGTTATCAAGTGCATACCTACACTTGACTATACCTATCACAAAGTATTAAGTGCATACTTACACTTGACTCTGCCTATTATTACAAGTTATCAAGTGTATACGTACACTTTACTCTACCTATCATTACAAGTTATCAAGTGCATACTTACACTTGACTATACCTATTACAATTTATCAAGTGCATACTTACACTTGACTCTACCTATTATTACAAGTTATCAAATGCATACTTACACTTGACTATACCTAATACAAGTTATCAAGTGCATACTTACACTTGACTATACCTATTATTACAAGTTATCAAGTGCATACTTACACTTGACTATACCTAATACATGTTATCAAGTGCATACTAACACTTGACTATATTATTACAGTTATGATTATATGAAGTAGATGTTTCTAGCTCTCAGGTTAATCAGATATCACCTGAGCCAACCACTTCAACTATATATGCTGTTGTTAACAAGTTCCCAAGAGGGTTCTTCTCCTGACTGTCATTTATCAGGAAGCGCGACTTGATTCGTTCCATCTCCATCGTTGTATTAATATTGATCGTTTCCCACTTGCATCTAGTGGGCGATTCAATTTTCTATTTTGGCAACTGGCTTCAATTACAATGATACCAATTCTAAGAACATGGTGCATTCTTACTCGTATTTGGTTAATCAGGTTGACAGCATTTATTTTGGATTGTTATTTACCATGACTTTAGCAATTTGTACAACAGGTAAGATTTCATCACTAATGCATAAGTACTGCCTGCTGATTTCCTTTCTAATTTTAGAATTGCTCCTCATTGAAAAGCCTCCAAAGGTGTTGAGATGGTGGTAGACCCTATAAATACAGCACGAGAAAGAGCGCCTCTGCGACGGAAAGCTTCAAAAAGAGTACAGCGAGTGGTGGACACCAGGCACGTGAGGCGTAGAAGAACTTCCTCATTTGAAGCCCAGAGCTCTTCTTTATATATTGATGCTGAGGCGATACAAAGCATCACAAGAGATTTAACTTACACCATCAAGGCCCACGTAGATGACCGAATGGCTAACATTTTCAGCATCCTGGAACAGACACATCAGCCAGCTGCGAATCCATCACCTGTGGCATTTAAATCACAGCAGCGGAATCAACAGGTGGTTGACCAGGCCGTAGAGATGGCAATATCAGCATTAGTAGGAGATACTCTGATAGGTAATGCTACTTTGAAGACCCCCCATAAATGTTCTCAGTCAGACGGCACTGCCATGTGTAAGCCAATCTAAATTTGTTAGTGCATCCACACAGATCACTGCTGCTATCCCTATAAAGGTCGAGCAACTCATTTTGGAAGGCCAGTACATTGATTTGGCTTTTCTTTTTCCTGATAGGAGTGAGGAGACATTTAAGATGCAGATTTGTATAAACCATGCTTCTCCCGAAATTAAAATGGTCCCTAGTCAGAAGAAAACCCCTCTTTCCCTTAATCAGTGGCTCTTTGCTTGGAATAGGTTCGTAGCAACTCTCGCAGAAAGTAAAACCGTTTCAATTGCAGGTTGGTCACAGCACATGAAAATAGTAATGACTCTTTCCAACAAAAGAGCAAACTGCCGTTACTATGACGAGCAGTTCCGTCAACTGGTCAGTCGCCATGAAGCCGATTGGGGCACAACACACTTACAGTTGTATCTGCAGTAGGTTGTAAACGTGCAAATAATTGCACAATCTCAACCTCAAAATTTCTCAGGAGTTAAATTTCCAAGGGGGGTCTGCTTCCCTTATCACAAAGGTAAACATTGTACAGCTGGTTTGGCCTGCTCATATCAACACAACTGTTTTAATTGCCTTGGGAACCACCTCTTTATCTCGTGCAGACAGAATGTAATGCAGCCTTTCAAGATTGTATCACGTTATTCCCAAAAGTTGGAATTACAAAATGAGCCATTGCTTTTTTCATGGGATTGCAAAATCTGGAGCAAACGACCCACAAAAGAGTATCAAAAGCACCCCATCAGGCAAATCTAGACAACTCAAGTAAGGCGTTACCTACCCCAATTACACAACATCGCCTTCAATTCAATTCTGGTTGCAGAGATTTGAACCCGACTCAGCACAATATTTGATCACATGTTTCACTAAGGGCTTTGACATCGGTCCATCTCCACATCGGCTTGTAAAAATTTGCCATCGGCTTCGGCACAACCAGAGGTTATGGACGCCAAAATCGAGAAGGAATTATCACTTGGAAAAATGGCGGGTCCCTTCCAGTCTAGACCATTTTCAAAAATGCAAATGTCTCCGTTAGGCCTAATTGGGAAAAAAACTCCTGGCACTTACCGTCTCATTCACCACTTGTCACATCCACAAGGACACTGTCAATAATAATATTGCTCCAGATATGTCATTAGTTCAGTATGCTTCGGTGGAGGATGCTGTATCTTCCATCAAGCAATTAGGAAAATGGTATTGGATGGCTAAAACTGATATAGCTTCTGCTTTTCGAATCATACTTGTCATGCCTTCACAATATCCTTTGCTCGGTTTTCAGTGTAGAAGCAAATTCTAGTTTGATAAATGTTTACCTATGGGCTGCAGTTCGAGCTGTAATATTTTCGAAACTTTTAGCACGGCATTGCACTGGATAGCCAACAACAAACTGGGCATTCAATATATGGTTCATGTCATGGATGATTTTTTTTATTGGATAGTACTAAGGATGGATACTTGCAGAAACTCAAAGACTTCTTACGGCTCTGTGAAGATATTAGCATTCCCATGGCAGATGATAAAGCCTTTGTACCTGCCCCTGTGATGACTTTCCTAGGTTATGAGTTGGATGCAGAAATAATGGAAGTGCGTCTTCCGCTCGACAAACTTGCTACATGTCATGAACTGATAACCAGATGCATGCAGAAAGCAAAGATTACTCTTCATAATCTTTAGTCCATAACTGATACCCTCAATTTTGCCTGTGGTACTCCCAGGGCGTGCATTCCTTCGTCGACTCATTAGTCTCACAATTGGAGTTGCCCATCCCCGACATCACGTTCGACTCAACAATACAGTAAAATCGGATTTGATGGTGTAGAGTAGGATTCTTCAGCATTTCAATGGTCGCTCGTTCTTCTTACCAGATCGCTGGTTGAACTCAGACACACTGAATCTCTTCACTGATGCTGCTAGCACCGTGGGATACGGGGCTGTTCTAGGCTCTAGATGGTTTCATGGGGTTTCGAATGAAGAGTGGAAAAAGAAAAACATTACTATACTTGAAGTTTATCTTATGATCATTGCTATTCAAATATGGGGGCCTTTGCTTGCTAATAATTGTATTCATATCCATACTGATAACATGGCCTTAGTTCACATCATCAATAAGCAATCGTGTAGGGAACCTGACATTATATATTTGATTCGGCGACTGGTTCTCACCTGCCTCCACTATAACATTTTGTTCTGTGCTCGTCATGTCCCTGGTCTTCAAAACGATTGAGCGGATGCTCTTTCTCGCCAACAGGTGCACATATTTTTCCAGTTCTGACCTTTTGCAGAGGGAACCCCCGAACAGTTCCCGGAACTACCGACATTAACAGGCTGGCAGTGATATTGTCTATGTTAGTACAAAGTGCTCTTTCTCCTTCCTCGTAGTATCGTACCGGCGCAGTTGGACACATTACATCGCTATTTCATCCGCTCTAGAACTCCACGGTACTTTCCCAGTTTTGAGTACCAATTTGGCTCTTTTTATCTCTTATCTTTTTGACAAGCACTATGCACCATCAACTATATCTACATATGTCTTGCTGTCCCTAGAGCTATAAACAAACACCTAACCATAAAACTTCCTACGATTAATGTGATACTGTGTTCTTTCCTTACACCAAACCATATTAAAGTGTGCTTATATCTGTATCTTTTCCACATCACATCCAATGTTATCTAAAATCAAGTAGATATCTTACCTTGCCTGTGTGAACTGAATCTTGCCTCTCCTATTGATCGTTTCTTTCCGTAGTTAACTCTTCAAACTAAAACTAAATGTAATTAATTTGTCACGCATACCACTACTTCCCTAGCTTTAAAATTGTTGTATGAACATAATTTTCTGTATCTCTATCAGGGTTAATAATTAAAGTTAAATCATGTGTCATAAGTACGTAAACATTTTGATGTACGTTTTTTAATGTACTTTTTAACATTTTATATATCAGAATAAATTCCGGTGAATAACAGTTACAGCCATATGTGTTAGCCATTAAAACTGTTTTTTATTCTATTATTACATCTAAATTGAACCTACGTCCGCTTGTATTCATTGATTAATTTAGATTCAAAATTATTGTTGAATAAATATTGTAACACCGTATGACTCCCTAGTAATGGAGTTAAAGAAAGATTCCTTTCCTCAAATGTCACAATTGGTATTATCTTTTATTTCGAAATCTCTATCTTGTTAATGGTAAACTAAATGTGTTCTGATTTCCTTCAGACAGTTCAAAACAGCACGCATTAGAGCCCTCAGGCTTGGCAATTTGATGGCATTACTACGACATTATCTAAAGTCATGGCATAAGGAAATGTCTTTAAAGTAAATAAACAAAGGAAAAGGAATTTTTAAATACTTTTGCTTAGACCAGGTAGTTTTAACAGGTAAATATAGTGACATTGTTGTTTTGTTTTCGAAATGCTTGCTTTTGGGCAAATATTTTTCAAATAGGAGTATGACATCTTTATTCGTATGGTAAATGCATACAATGATCCTCTCCGGTTAATGCATATAGAAACAAACAAATTAACAACTGAAAAGCCAATGTATTATATGAGACAAAAAGGGCAAGAAAAATAACACACACACAATCACATAATTGATTAAATAATACCGAAGTTCAGAAAGAAACATTTTAAAGCCATTATTACTAACACCAAGGTCCAATACTTACAATATCTATAGACAAAAGGAACCAATCTATATATTCATTGTGATGTGTTCAGTATCATTGCATAATACAACATTCCAATGCATGTAATCGGCTAAAACTGCATCAACAAATACGGAGCTATCTGCTCCTACCGAACAGCATAAATGTTATGTATATCTATATTTTTAACTTTTGGAACATGACTTTATTTAATGTTTGTAATTTTTATTCATCGTTGTAAGTTGTACAGAATGTCTTTAGCAAAATTCTGAAATGTTACCTGACTCTCACACAATGCAAATTAAATAAGATTTATAACCAGAATACTTATCTATGGGCTGACAGTTATTAATATTAATTTTAATAACAAGATATAATATTAGCTAATGTGATTTCGACGTTTCTGGATGAATTCAGTAACTTCCTGTTAGATGGGCTGGGTCACATGAATAGTCAAAGTCAACGCTAAATACGTAATAAAATGTCCGTCACGTTGGGTCTGTTGCAATAGACAGGGTGGAGCTGCGTTATCAGTTTCACTCCGATTTTGTTGTTATTCGCATTTCTTGTGTTCCTTTTGTAAGTCTGTAGGCGTGTTTGATGTTGTAAGTAGATATTACTCAATATTCAAAACATTTGTTTGGACTATTCAGTGGAAATATAAAGTGCTTATATTTTAACAATATTTTGGATCTTTGATAAATTACTAAACGGAATTCTCGACAACGCCATATTGACAACGCCACGGTTCTTTGAAGACCAGTACATTTCTCGTTGTGAAATTTACAAGGAACGTTTCATTTATTTACTAGGTGGCTTAATTTGTTAGAATGTCAGACGCTCATGACAAACAAAAAATACAAACGAAAGTGGATGGCATACGGTATGGTTTCAAAGTAATACAAACAGAAGGAAACAAAAAACATAGGAGTCTATTGGGGGAAAAAGTCAATAATAATGGTAGAACTTAAGATGACAGAAGGAAAAACTGCGGGATTTAAATAATATTTATTTTTACATGCGTAGTCTCGGGTAATGCTCTTTATCTGCAAATAGAATGGAGGCTGTGTTAAATTGGGCATACATTTAGCAAATATAAATGATCGTAATGTGAATGAAAACGTATTATTTATTCTCAGTATGCTTTACATAATTGTGATATGAACACGTATCATTTATTCTCAGTATGCTTTGAATAATTGTGCTATTACATTCAAAGCCAAACACAATTAATTCTCATAAATTCAATTTTGTCCCTTACATTTTCAACTTATTTGACAATTTGAACCAAGATAAATTACCCCATAGACACACTTTCCACAGTTAATACAAATTGAGGCTAGCAGTCAAATTTCAACGAAATAAGTCCTAGCCTTTCTGACCAGTAACAACCCAGTCTCTCTGTTGCTTTAACGTGTATGGTCTGAATAATTGAGGTTGTGTCAGAAGCTTATAATAGGCAAGTTCATCCCTCGTTTTCGTCATTATTGGGGTAAATATACTATAATCCTGACAACTTAAGAAATTATTAGTAAAGATACCTTAACCTTGGAAAGTAACACTTTGATAGAAGTTATATTAACATATTTACTTTTTGTGTCAGGCAAGACATGAACCATACAACTGCATCATGCATAATTCTAGTCATAAATATTTTATATCAACTGGTAGACATGATAGTGCAATTGCTTCATTTTGTTTCTGCAAGTTATGCTTTGACAGTTTTGTTATCGTTTGTGGAAGATGAATATTATGTATTAAACATTTGTAACCATTGTCACGATCTAACAAAAATATATAGACAAACTTTGTTATACTAATCAATCTCTAGAACATGTTATGGTTTTGTATCAAGACAAAAGCCAGCTTTTTTCCCCCAAGAGTTTCACTACTATCTCACATATAGGGAGTCTCGAGTGGCCGAGTGGTCTAAAGCGCTCTCCGTTACGGATCACTGCCATCTGACCTCTGTCTGCGTGGGTTCGAGGCTAAGATTCGGATAATGTAGTTATGTGCGAAAGCTTGCCAGTAGCTTCTCGTGGGTCGGTGGTTCTTTCCGGGGTTATCCGGGTTCTTCCTCCACCAATAATACTGGCCGCCATGTATAGCCAATTGTGTGCTAAAACATGGCGTTAAACCCTACTACAAAAATCTCACATATATGCATATGGGTTTGAGTTTTATTTCTCAAAACAACAAAACAACAATATGTTTATACGCCATTTGCTGCGCCGACACGAAAATACATACATTAGTTAATATAATCATACTAAACAATTGTGCTATTTAGGTGACAGATTTTTTCTTTCTTTGTATCTTATAGTATTATGGGCTGGTTCTTTATGCCAAAGTGCATTATGTCATATCTTGTCAATTTCGTTCACTGCTTTTTAATAAAAATGTTACAATGTGTCTGACGTTTTAACAATGTTGGTCATATTAAATGGTAGATAAAAGGAAATTGACTGAAACTGAACTGACTTCATGTCAGAACGTTTTATATCCGTTTGATTAAATACAGTACTTTAAATCGTGATGCCATTATTAATAGTTAAATGAATCCTTTAGTCATTTGAACTCCTTTTTAGTGATGACAGCTGTCTGAGGATGCTTTCAGTGAAAACATGATCACAGTGAATAGTAGTTTGAAAACGGCTATGAATTACTAATACTTATTTCATAACGGTGGTCTTATCTGAATTCTGATAAGCATTTCTGTATGAACCTAAAATCAGTTTGTACTATAATAATTTTTGCCAAAATTAATAATTGAAGTTGTCTAATGACTTTCTATGTTTATTGGCAACATCTATATTTAAAGATGGTGCAGCATTTTTTGTTAATGTATAAAAACTCCATAAGCAGGATTGCATTCTGTTAAGTTTATCAAATTATATTAATTGTCTTTTGAGAATAAATGTAAATATTATATATTTTATGTGGCCATATCAGATGAAGTACATTAAATATTGTTCTCAGTTTACTCACAATAAGCTGATATTGCTCTAGTAACGGATTAAAAGTATTCATGCAAATTAGATAAAATTCTGTTTATCAGTTTTCTAGCATTTACCAAGAGCCATTGCGAACAGATCCTATGACAAAATCTTAATCGCGGTCATAAAGCAAAATATTAAGTAACACTGATCTACATCTTGTGAAATAATTTTGCATTTACATTACATAAGAATCATCGACATATTGTTTCATGCTCTGGCGTCCAGTCAATATCTCCCATGGCTCTAAATTTATCTTGTATCTTCATCCAGTTGCTGTTAAGTCTTTCAAATTCCTCTTTCATCTTTTTGTTTTTTTATCCGTTCGCTCCTTAGTCCAGGTATTCTTTATCTTGTCACCTCTTCTCTCTTCCTTTATCTGGCCAACTCCCCACTCTACAAATAACGACTCAGTCCAATACAACACATCTTCTAAAACAACACCGAAATTTGATGACACCATCCTTTAAATTTCAACTCTCACATATTGAGGATGGATAAAACCTCTCAACTTCTGAACATATTCCGGTAGCATACTTTCACGCAGATCTCTTGCCTCTTTGAGACTGTTCACAAATTATTTACTACCTGAATATTTCATTTTTGAACTGTTTCCACCACATAAGCCACGTTCATTAACCAATACTATCTGTGTCTCAGTTAGTTGAACAAGTTGATCAACATCATCCTTTTGCTTATTCCGTAGAATGGCGTGAATGACGGACGCTTCAGTTTATATATGTCAAGCACGGAGATGAAGGATAACATCCCTTACACTCACTTTACATTTGATATATTATCCATACATAAGGAAATATAAAAACTATTATAATATATTATATACTATCAAAAATCACGAACTCTATTATCCACCCTGAAAGGAGGGAAAACAAACCACAACATATACTATAAAAAAATCACAAAATCTACTATCCACACTGAAGGGCGGGAAACAAACAACAAACTATACTATTCAAAACCACAAATATACTATCAGCACATTGGAAGGAGAAGTGAAACCACACACACACACACACACACACACACACTGCCATCCACACAAACGTACGTGCACGCATCAAAAACACATACACTATCACATCAGGAAAGGTGTGAGTGTTTATAATCACATTACTCCATGTATACACCGATTGGCAGATATTTGGCTCTCGCTCAGAAGGGTTGTATTTTAAAAAATCCAGATTCATCTGGCTAATGGTGATATATCTCTGGACTTTCGGCACAGAAACATCGCCGGCTCCAGTCATGCTACCAATTGATGTGTGTGATTGAGAGTGCAGAGGGTGGTTTATTTTCTTCAGTATCCAGTACTCCATTTGGGGATAGTGAACACTTAATGTTGTTGTTCAATCTGTCTATGTTGTAGTCGGAGATGAACTGGCCTCCTTGCCTCTTGTGGACGTTGTAATTTCTGTGGATGAGGGTGTAGTGATGCTACTGATTGTGTTGCTGCTATTGTCTGTGGAAGTGTAGTGATCATTGAAATGACCTCACACACCGGGCACATCTTAAGGTGAGGTAGAATTGGATTTTTATGTCTTACTATTCTTGTTTTTTTTCTCTCCACCTCCTCTTCTGTTCTTGAAATGTTTGCAATCGCCTCCATGGTCAGCTCATCTAATAAACGGCTGGCATACTCCAGGTGCATTTTGGAGTTACACGAGTTTCGTTATTCTGCTAGCATTGTTTTAAAGTTGATGAATCAACGACGGGTAGCAGACTGACGAGCGCATTCTTTATATAGTATAAGCATGGATGTGAAGGAAAACATCCCCCTGCTACAACAAATTCACAAAGGTTTATATCATCACCCAAAAACGTGCGGACCTTAAAGAAATGCTCACATTTTACCTACAGATACTTATTACAAACATATAGACATATAGACTCTTTGACAAGCTACGGAAAGGAAGAACATCTATTTCTTAAAACAATACATTCAATGTTTGACAGTTAAAATGGTATATCTTTACCATAGTACTGGGTACTGGGGTAGCGCTGAAAAGGTCTGTTTTTTATCGACGAGGAGTTATGACACTTATTTATTGTCTAAGACTGCCTCCACTTTTTCTGCTGGCTTTACCACCAGATAGGGTTTGCTTATTCGGAAAGAGGAGAACTCTTTCATGTCATACTGCTGTCCGCAAATGCTCTGTGTGGTTCCTGCGGTTGTTGTTGTTGTTGTTGCTGCTGCTGCTCTCTCTCTCTCTCTCTCTCTCTCTCTCTCTCTCTCTCTCTCTCTCTCTCTCTCTCTCTCTCTCTCTCTCTCTCTCTCTCTCTCTCCTTCTTCTTCTCTTTGCTGTTTCTGAAGTATGTAGTTATCTGTCCACTCTTCTTTCTCCTTCGTAATTTTATCTCTGAAGAGGTCTTCTATTACGTCTTTGGTCACTTTCAAAATTCTAACATTCTCTATTACTTCATGTTTTGGTTTCAGACATTGTCTGACACGATGTAAATTCAGGTAAGCTTTCTTCAGCTTAGCTAGTTTAGAACACATCTTCATAGAAGGAATGGTCAACAGTGGATGGTCAGTCTGGTGAATGTTTCGATTTATATGGTTCAAGCGCACGTGCAATAGAAAACATCCTTACGATAGTTTGTTGGGTCGAAACGTTAATGTCAGGGTGAAGGATAGATTCAAGTCATAAGCATTTATATGGATAAAAACAAACGATATAGACACTGTTTTCAAAACACAGCACATTTTATTTAAATAACAAAAAACTAACAATTAACCATGAACAATAAACAAAATATGTTCAAACAAACAAATTTATTTTGACCTGGTTGACAGCATTGTGAAGTGAATCTAGATTTCCAGGAATGGAAGTCATTAGGCCCTTCATGTACACTACTTGTCCTAGCTAAAGACAACACATAACGATAATGGCCACAAACCATCGATCTACTTTTCATCGATTCTAGAAGAATGACGATACAAATAAGTCACTAAATGTTCTGTTTGTTTGTTTTTTTGTTTTTTATGGTTTAACGCCATTTTCAGCACAATATAGGCTTTACATGGCGGCCAGTATTATTGGTGGAGGAAGAACCCGGACAACCCCCGGAAAGAACCACCGACCCACGAGAAGCTACTGGCAAGCTTTCTCACATAACTACATTTGCCGAATCTTAGACTCGAACATCTAAATGTTCTAAAGAATCTCAAAGACTGCGTTGATGCAGAAAATATACACAATATTGTCCACACACCATGGAATCTGTGCTTTGTAATTTCACATTATTGAATCGTGTAGTCTGATCATTTCTTCTCATAAAGGCAATGATGTTGTCTTCCTAAAGTGGCAATCCATACGAATCAAAATACTCCAGACAAACACTCTTTATGAAAGTAGATGTATGCCCAGTGGGTTCCTGGGAGATGGCTTTCGTCAGTATTGAAACCATAAGCTTGATGGTCTTGAGGTTTGCGATGAAGTAGTGCATCTTTAGCACACACCACATGATTCCAAGAAGCAGTGTATGAACTGTGGTTCAAAAGGTAATAAAGGTCCAAGCTATGTATTTGTTGTCTTGTTTTTAGTTGGTTTATTTTCCACAGGTAATGATAAATCAGCAATTCAATCAAAATTGTTTGACAGGTAACCGTTTCATTCCTTCGTATCCTAACTCTGAACCAAGAGAGCTTCGATGTGATGGATATCTTGACCAATCAATGGAGCAGAAGAATGATCACGCGCGTTTTTAAAGCGCTGATGCAACACGGTTTCTTCTGAGATGAGACTCCAAGCATCGTCCAGATACTCGTCCAATTTTTCTTCTTGACAAATCATGTATCATGTTGAATTTGACTGGGATGATCGTTTTGAGATCCATAGCAATCGTTTTTGATCAATTCCGTAATTTTCTTCGCCATGTGGTTGGCAAAACAGGAGACTAAATGCTGTTTATGTTATTGTCATCTGGACTTCATTCCATTTCCATAGATTCTTCAATATTCAAAGAAGGATAAGTGTAATAGTCTAGAAAGACTTCTCTCGAAATGTTGATTTTTATGGTATTATCAAATTCGGCATACAGAATGACGTTAACCGTCTCGGCAAGAACATCTGAAAATTGAACTTCTACACGCAATTGACCGGAGTTTACAGGGTAGAAATGTTCCTCTTCGCTGTCTTGGTCTGGAGTAAAATCCACAAAGTGTAACCTCCTGAATAATCTTCGTACGACATAACGTGACTGGTGGTTATACCTGTCATGTGGCTTCGTATAGGGACGAGTACGACCTCAAATAATTCCTCTGGGCAAGGTTAGGTTCGAAGGGTCGGGTACACAAGGTTTTGTCATCGCGACTGACTTCGATTTTGGACTCGGTAGTGCTTACACTGAAAAGGATTTTCATTGTTTGCACCGTTGAGGGCTGCATTGCTAACGTTACCAGTGATTACAAGTTTGGGTAACTGTTCTTCGAACAAATGATCTTTGATCTTGGATCAGAGTCCTGTGGCAGTAGTGGACGATTTTACGTCCACGCGTCGTTTCGAATAATTGGCAGTTGTTCTGCTCAAAGTTTGACTAATTTCATACTTCACTTTAAATAACACTTCCACACAATGCACGTATAACCTGGCTTATTGTATAATGGTTTTGTATTCGTTGGCATGAGCCATCAAATGGAACACGGTACTTAGTCGATTAAGTCTCAAACAAATATCCACACCGTTCAGCAAATGTTTCTCTTGAAACCACATGTCCAAATGTAAACGTTCCAATAGTTCTAAACTATGTCCTTGCATGATTTTCTTTCGATGGTTATTAAAACACTCATTGTGAGGATCGTCATCTGCTCTCAAGGCTGTGTCATTAAACGTGTCATCGCCTGCTATGTCAGGTTTCCATACCACGTTTTGATCACTTTAACATTCAAGCACAAGTAACCGGTTTCTGATCGATGTAATCTTCGGGTTGCCCATTGATTTCAGACGGGATGGGAGCTGAATCCGTCAAAGAAGAGACGTGATGAATTTCGACCCATTGGGATTCTTGCATGGTTATCATAGTGTGTGGTATGGCAAACCGATCGAGTTCCGACTTGGAACAGGCGCAAGATTCTCGATGAATCATTTCTCGGTCTCTGTGATTATTTTAATAATCAAAAAGTCTAAGTCTCGAGGGTTCGTCTTTTCTTAGTATTTCTAGCTCGTGTGGTATGAAGACCTCTGAAGGGGTGTTTTCGTCGTCTCTTTCTGTGTTGTCCTTGCTGTCTCATCAGGGAAACAGAAACCCTTTTTATGGCTTTGTTAATGGCTTAACAAAACATTGCATTGGACCTGATTGCTATTGTGGTCACCAACTGTTGACCACTAAATGAATAGCCTTCAAGAATGGTTAACAGATAGGTGGAAAGTTTAGTTTTGGTGTTCCGTGTTTTAGTAGGGTCACTTACAGTGAAGCGTTCTGTCCCAAACTGTTGTTAGGAAACACCTCCATGGAACTGTGAGTGGGAAACGTTAAGTAAATTTGGTTATTATTATTCATAATTCCAGAGTTCGGCTGTCCCAAGGATCACTCGAGGTCAAAGGAGTGTCTAAAATAGTGGATTGTCGTTACAATGGTGAATGCTGGGTGAATGACTTATGTTAGACGCACGGCTCCAGTTGTTGTTGTTGGTCTCGTTTGAGGTGTATTTCATGGAAGGATTGGACAGAAGGTAACTGATGCAACTGCTCAGTAAAATGCGAGTCTCATTGTTGCAAACTCAAATTGGTTTTCGCATGTTTTGGTAACCAAGATGTAATAGGCTACACAGGCGTCCTCCCGGAAAGATCTTTCCGGAATGTACATGACAGTCCAGTCCTGAAAGAAGTGGTTGTCCTCTGTGACGTTTTCTGCTTCGTCTGACACTGTCACTAACACAGGTTTAATAGTTAATGTTTTGACTGGACTTTGGGATCAAACCTCTTTAGCATAATTGGCTACTTCTTAGGTCCAAGCCTCAAAACCCCAACCTTTCCAGTCACATACATCTGTCCAGTGGGAGTGTAAGTCACAAGCGATACCCACACATAGTCGTACACGTATTCAGTACCTAAAAGTTAACGAATATTTTTCCGTAGAGGTTGAGAACTAACCAAATGAAAAAGCAAGGCTTTAACCAGAATAAGTATCTGGTGGATATTTAAAGGTTCCACTTTCCTGTTTTATTTTGGTGATAAGTATTGTTCGTACAGCGTCCACAAGGAATCACTAGTAAACGAAAAATCAGCAAGTAAGTTACTAAGACACAAACCACACGTCGACTTCAGTTAATGGGGCACAGTTCTCGTAATAAGTGTTCGTAATCCACCACCGTTTGAATACTCTCATTAATTTCCTTTCATGGAATTTGTGGTATCCCGAGTGATAAAGGTTGCGGTATAGTAGCTTGTTTTATACCTCTTTATCTCGGAGGCAATTAGTGTACTTTTTGCACAGAGATGATCGTACTCCAGTGCCAAAGCTGGAACACTTTCATCTCAATCAGACGTCTTATATTATTCAGGTACTAGCGGTTTAAACATTGAGGACGTAACCGATGTAATTTGTTTTGCGTTTCACTTGTACTTTGACCAGCTCTCGCTAATTGCGTTCTCTCAACTCTACAGGCAAACCACGAATGTTCTCTTGTAAAGTATCCATCCAGCGATTACTAAGGTCCCCCTAAAGATATGTAGTGACAATTTTGGGAGCATAGGGCATGTTTCAGGCAAGCGGAATATTTCTGTTCCCGAATACTCGTCTTTAACAGGTTCATTTCGATGAGGGTACGTGAAATCATGCAATTTTACTTAGGGTTGCAAAGTTCCCAGAATGTCCTGCTGAATCGATGAGATCACAGCGTGACTGCCTGCAATCGCAAGGTACATCATCTCGTTCCGTTATGCAATTACAATGGTAACCTCATGAACTCTTACAGTTTCCTTCCGGACAACTTCCGTCGCAATGACTACTAGTTGCACTAAAGAACAGTAATTGTTGTTACAATCCCCGTAGTTGTCCTTTTTAATAATACTAGTCGTTATGAATTCTCGATCTCGAGTTTGTACATCGTTCCTTTTTTATGCCTAGTTTTGGAAGACTTCATTTTGTTTTTCCTGGACAAAATACTACATTCTCTTCTAAGGTACCGTCATACCTGTACCGTAGTGTGATGGGTGGAAAGGTCATCGAAAGAAAAGAACAGTGCGGAGACCATCGAGTATGTTCCAGAATAGTTGGATATGTATAGATACATAGATCCATTCGCAACTTCGTATCCCAATCCAGTTTCATGTCCGAAGTACACAAATCTTGTTCTAGCTCAAACATTCTGAGTAGGTAATTCTTCCTTATATGTGGGCCACGTTTCCAATCGACGGAATCAATTACAATAATCAGATAAGAAGATAGGGAAATGGTATGAATTTGTTCTAAGCGGGTGTTTCGCATGATTTTTGTTGTGTCGAAGTCATCCTTCGTGTTGGTGGCTATCCTCTTGGAACCATTTTGTATACCGACAGGTCCGTACGGAAAATCGAGATGATTGGGAAGCCGCGCTCGCTTCTGGTACACGATTTGATAGACGTATCCCAAGGGTCGACTGACGATTTGGTGTGTGGGTAAACATACAATCTTGTGCGGTTCGTGATAGTCACCCTAACGTTTTCATCCTGTCCAGACTGCAAGGCTTCTTTTAACATGTTAAAGGTCACCACTCGACTGTAGCGATACTTCAGAGTCAATCCTTTCATTTTACACATTGTGTGCATTTCTCCTTGTGGTCTGTGTATTCGTAGCCGTAATGTTTAGGACCGCCACTAGCCAAACTTAGAATCTTGTTGTCAGGATGCTCATCTGTCCAGCCTCCTAACCAGTCTCCTTTGATGTTAGGGTAACAGTGACATATGTGATCGATGTAGATGCAAAATACAACATACAATCTCCTAAGAGTTCTAAAACGTAGTACAACTTTAAGCGAGCATGGGCTCTCATGTAAGCCACAAGTCCCCATGAACGACGTCCACGTGTTTCCTGTATTTAGTTTTGTCGTAAATCATCTGGACGTAACCGGACGGTTCAAACAAATACGCTGTCTTGAGTAAAGACGGCCTTAGTGTCATTTTACCGCACAAGCAATATAACATCACTTAAGCAAACGATCGCATTTTTTAGATATATTTTCCACGTGTTCGAAACCTGCTCCCAATATTTCTCTTCGAATTTATTGTGTGGTTCGGGAGTGTGGCACCAGGAAATATAGCCGCTGACGTTTTGTTTCAGTTTCAAACAGGCATCCACGTAATCTGAGAAAATACCTTTCTGTATATCGGCGCCCTTGTGGTATTGTTTTGTCTTGGGAAAGTGATATATTTCGTACACTTCTAACACTTCCCGGGTTCAGAGCTTTAAACAATTCAACGCTAACCCACGTTCCTGTCAAGACGCACTCTTCCTGATTGTACTAACAAGGTCGGTCTTGGTTACACGTTTCGGCACAAGTACGACATAAAGGAAACATCAGTTTGCCTTGGCAACGGTGAGGTAAAACAGGATGGTACAAGTCCATGGGAGGTAAGACTTTGCAATTGATCAAGCCTCCGTAAAGTAGAATGTTTGTTCACGTCATTGTGTTTCATCATCAGGTGCGTGTTTCCTACGGGAAAGTGACGGTATTTGCACACGTAAGGATACAGCGAACACACGTCCAAGTATTTGATTTCTTCTCTTTTCTCTTGTTACCGCAAACATTTGGCATTAGTACGTCCTCCGTACAAACTAGTCCACGGTTTCAGTGGGTCCACCAGTTTGTACCTTTCTACGATGCGTTTAAACCCGGGATCGGTTTTCAAACGGTGATTGTACTTGTGTTCCCATATTTATACCACTTGGTATCCTTGCTGTTCTAACTTTAAGCGTCGCTGCCTAGTGGTCACGTACAATTTTTCCCAAGTCCGTTGAACAAACTGGTTTGTGGTGTCAGGTTGAGGGTAGTTGAGGGGACATCTGTGAAATAGGCAGACTTGAAAAAACTGCAACTTTTTCTGTTGTAAACCTGAAATAAAGAAATAAATGCATGATTTATATTTTTTGGTTTATCAATTGAGGCCGAAAATAGAACATACTGTTTCGTTGCTTTGTGTAATTGAAGTGTTTAACGATACTCTGCCGATAAATAAATTCTGAGAATGCGATATAAGTCCGTTTCTAATGCCTTATAAGTGTAACAGCTGAATATGAAAATCATCTCCGATATCAAAGAGTAACTCAATGACTGAACATGCTAAATTTTGCAACAAAACGGTTTTCTGATAAGTTATATCCATTGTTACGACTCGAATTCTTAAAATAAGTAAGAGAAAAATAGAGAAACCAACAAAATTAGTAAAATAAACAAATACTTTATTTCCATAGAATTCAAAGTGAAAATTCAAACAACCCTTACAATAGTGTAAAATAAATCTGAAACCATCCTAAATGCTTTAGGTCAATTCCTACAGGATAGAATGTCCAGAACGAATTTCAATAATCTTGAATGCCCCCATGTACCACTGATATAATCTCGAATGTCTTTGAATAAATTTTCTATAATCCCTAAGTAGTGGTTGAGTCAAAAACGTCATAGAGCTCTTCCCAAGTCCGTTGAACAAACTGGTTTGTGGTGTCAGGTTAAGGGTAGTTGAGGGGACATCTGTGAAATAAGCAGACTTTAAAAAACTGCAACTTTTTCTGTTGTAAACCTGAAATAAAGAAATAAATGCAAGATTTATATTTTTTGGTTTATCAATTGAGGCCGAAAATAGAACATACTGTTTCGTTGCTTTGTGTAATTGAAGTGTTTAACGATACTCTGGCCGATAAATAAATTCTGCGAATGCGATATAAGTCCGTTTCTAATGCCTTATAAGTGTAACAGCTGAATATGAAAATCATCTCCGATATCAAAGAGTAACTCAATTAATATGAAACAAATACATAATTTCTCCGTTACTTTATCTGAATACAGCTATAAACTCTAACAGCAGATTACCAACTATTAATATTATACAGTAATGTGTATTAGTGTACAAATCTTCTCAGTAAAAGACATCTTGTTTACGTCTTAGAATCATGACACAAATCAAACAGACACGACAATGAATGACAAATAAAATTTAAACATTCAGTATAGATATAAACAACATTATGACATCATTCAAGGTCTTATTTCAACACCGTAATGAATGTATATCTTAGGACATAAAAATAGAATATTATATCTTCGTCTCCGAAAACGTGCATGCGCTCAGTCTCAACATTTATAGAAACAAAAAAGTCTGATACGTAATAAGCACGATAGCCACAAGTTATGTATCCAGTGAACAGGTCCTATTTAATGCACATTTTATTTGACTAATACTGTGATCGTTTGTATATTTTTATTTTGTGCATAATTGATTGTATCTCCAATATTAAACTTGAATAATTATATATATCGTCATTCTACTGAATTCCTTCAAAAGTACAACTTGGTATCACCTTTATTCTTGCTTGTTCTAAAGAAATGTTATGATAATATAATTTAATGTTGTACCCTAACTCATTCTCTCTTTTAGCATTTTAGCTATAGTTATTTTATTATAAACTTTGATTGTTGTATGTGGTCAAGAGAACAAAGACATTTTCTTTTGTTAATCATAAAACGTCACGACTACTCAATTAATATATATATAAATACATGAGATATATACATGTTCTTAAGGAAGAGATGGAATGCTGAATGATGTTCGGACTCCATTATAATATATTTTTTTCTTCATTTTCTGAAATTACGCAGATTTGTTATTTTAAACCAAAGGTGTTTTACATCTTGACTTTGGATAGCTGGATTTTTTGGCGTTATTTTGATTACAAGTGTTTTATCTGTCAGAAGGTAGTCTGTCATTTATTTTACGACATTAATCGTAACCAAAAATGTTCATATCCTGAAAACAGCTTCTGAGATGAGTATATTTTTCTAGGTTGTGATACCACTTTTGTGCTATGACATTGATTTAAACAGCGTCTTGTATTAGATTGGTTGATTATCGATTCCAAAATTTATTGGTTGATTAAAACTTCAAACTTATTTCAATTTTCAGATATTATTAATATATAAACTCATCTGGTCGTTTCCATTTCAGCGAGTCTAAAAAGGTAAGTTCTCTTTTTTGCCTCGATTGTTAACTTAATCGTGAAAACTTTAAAATCGTATCCCTTTACTCACGTTGATGTTTCAATAGTCTTACATCACATTATGGCACACTTCTAGGTTTCAGTTGTTTAAGTGACCTTACTATAACTGTAGAGATCTATAAACATGACGTAATTACGTGAATATATAATCATATTCATATAGTTGAATATGTCTGTGATGCTTAACCACAAGATATTAGATTATATTTTCAGGATGATAATCCTGTCGTTTATTGTATGTATGTTTGGCGACCAACTACATCTGATCGAGTGACGGTAAAGCTGCTGTAAAGGGATGTATAGAATCAGCAATTAATCATCTTGATTAGACACTACTACTGAGAACGTTGGCACAATACTGCCTACATGGTACCTTAATTTCTATGAAAACAAAATAAAGACTTACCTACGATGTGAGGCTGCAATCACGTGTGAATGAATCTGATCTGGCAGTGTTATAGCGGTCAATATACTACAGAAGTAAAGACATAACTGCATTATTTATCATATTTTGGGGTGGGAGGTCATTAATCAATACTAAAAGTGAATAATGCTCTTTCATTCCCTCAATAACAATTTTTGGATTTTAATATCAATTAGTTTTACCTGCAATGTACTTAATTTTCCTACTATTATACTCTGAACCCTGCCGGTGGTTACAGATTTATTGCTGTTATATTCTCTGAGAAGATGATATTGTTCGAGGTCGCAGATAGTCAATTGAGAGTCTTTGACGCACCAGTGGAACACTCGTAATTGTTGTTGTAAAACGCAAGTAAACAAAATGCCCTATCATGAAGTTCAAGATGCACTTAACCCAAAATAACTTGCAAAATTAAGGAACGCAATACCAAACGATTGTGATATTATATTAAATCTTTGCTTCGATAAAGGTTAACTGGAATTGTTTGCATTAGATGTTCCAATCACAGCTCGATCACTTAATGATGCCAAAGAAAATAGTACCTGTGTGACATAATATATACTGAAGCCAGAGAAGAAGCAAATATCAATTGCCCCTTTTTTAGCTGTATTGTATCCTGCGGTTGCGATATAGGGCCATCTAATTCTTTAACGCGTGTTGTGAACGAATAAAAAAAAAAGAAAAAGATCTTCGATTACTCGGGGCCACTGCACATTATTCTCAAGCAGGGGTCATCGAATGACCGATACAACTCACACAAGACAGCGCGTCCGTTTGCCACATAGAGTTTATTCATTACGACAAAGTCAGTCATGTATTTTCGAGGGGTCTGTGTGTAGGATCAACTTGCATCAAAGATTCCAAATATGAGGGAAACCGGCATCTTTAACATGGATTTGACAAAATGGTCTGGACAGTTTGGTTCACATACGTGATACCGATTAATTATCTTTTATACTTTGACTCATACTAGCTTTCACCGGCACCTAAAATTGCAAATTGTTTCACTGTAGTATCTTAATATCGTTTACCACTGTTTATGCAACTCTACCGTTGACAACTCGGCTATCGGAAACAACATATGGACAACATGTTGTTGAAATATTCCGTTCACTTGATTTTTGAACAATCCCGTAAACATTTATTGCTCTTTAATTTTGCCACAAAAGCGGATTTGATCATCATTACCAGTCATTTTGTTGTTATATCGATCTGACAAAGTTTATGATTTTTCAAGATCAAAACTGGAAAACTGCAAACAGCGCAAAGCATCGCGCCGAACTCAACGAATTCGATAAAATCGAAAACTAGAATGTATTTTGCCTTTATGAAAGACTGGCGACCCAAATAGGAAATCAAAACTTAAAATATTTGGTAATAAAATTAATGGAGACCTTATCATGAATGGAAACCGAATTAAACTGTTGCGAGAATCCATCGATGGATAATGACGATGATGCAACGAAGTCATACATATATATGAAAACAGTGATTTCAAAGTCATTGCTGAAAACGCTAAAGTGGCATACAAATGTTGATGGAATAAACTCCGAAATAGTTGCTATAGCACATGTATTGATGCATTTTTTAAACCAGTGGTGACTTTAGACTTCATGATAGATTTGGATGTTATTTCTTTATCGTGTCTACTACCAAATGTGAATCTTTGAGTGTTCAAAGAGTTGAACAAAGACAAATATATAAAAACGTTATGCTGAAGCCAATATATAAAAGTATATAAATTCTCTGTTTTGGTCATGTTTTGATGACACCCAATAAGATAAAGGCTCGTTCAATAACGATGCAAAAGTAGAGATACATGGGATAAATAAGAATGATGCGTTTAAGATTAAATTGATCATTGCATACAGGTGATGGATTATGACCTCGATAATGAGGTTGAGGAACTTATTGAATGGATGATGGATCGGGTGACCAGTGATGCCAATAGTGACACCAATTTCGTTATACTTAATGACAAATATTTACTTCGAAAATATCGTATTAAAATATCATTGTATACACTGATGTAAACTCTTGTTAAGCCTAAAAAAGAAATCGACAATTGGGACCACCTTAATGTACCAATAACAAATTAAAGATATCTTGAAATCATTCTATTAGCAAGCTCGCTGACAACAAAACTATGAGTAAAAGCACTCAAGGATTGTTTCTGCTAAGTCGAAATAGAATTTACAGATAATTCGACCACTTTTGTATTCCCCAACGATCATATTGCGCCAACATTGATTCAACTAAAAAGATAATATTCAGTTATTGGGCAATTGCAGTTGCGGCTGCACTCACGAACACCTGTTCTCTCGGTACTTCTTGACAATCGATATAAAAGTAGTAAAGTAATTGGGTTTAAAAATGGTTGATCTAACAAAGCTATCAAAATTAAAAAATGTCTATAGTGATACTAATGCAGGTATATTAAACTGGTTACGTTCTTGTTTTCTTCTAAGGTGTGCCGATGCTAATTCTAACTATCTTAACTGTATTTATTTTTTCGTTTTGCTGTACAAATGGAACAATCACGGTTTTTCAATTGATAGAATGTGGAACTCATACTCGGGCTTAATATATGCAGACGCAAGATGAGGTTGTGTGCCTCAGTGTACCCATGCATGGTAAGTCACTTAGCGCCCATTTCATTTTAGTATGACATAACTAATAGCAGGTTTTAAAACTGGCCTCAAAGCATGAAAACACATATATTGCAAATTTAAACTTGACTTAATATGATCTTTGCAAAAGTTATGCATCATTTCGTAACTATTTACAATTCCTTTCCTAACAAATATCTGTAATTGCAAACTATTTGCACCTTTCTTCTGCAATATTTAAAAATATGTTAAAACTTTTCTTTTGGACGAACATTATGCAGCAGATTTGCAAAGGAATCGATATTTTTTAACAGAATTTTCCAAATCCCAACAAGACGAAGATGTTATCAGATCGGGAGAAAAAACAGAATTTATATTAAACTGTGGTCAGATGATCATGTTTCAGCTAGCCTAACTGTAAATCAGGAACTTCCCTATTTAAGATGTGGCCTTCAAAGTGTGGGTGAGTAATATCGTTCATACCTACGTTTTGCAATCTAAGCAAACATTCACACATATACACTAGCGTGGCATGGGTTTTCTTATTACAAGTTGAGTTTATCTTGATAACACTTTTGAGAAGTTCGAAACAGCTATCATATGTTGCTTGCCTTCAATAAATTGTCTACGTGTGTTTTGAAATATTATTCTTTAAGACATATTATTATTCATTAAAACAACATAACACTATGTAGTTTTCATTTCCATTTATAAATACAATAAACATCCCAATCTATTTAAATATGAATCAATTCAAAAGTAGTGATTTCGTCAGGGAAAATGTATAGTGAACTGTCCTAAAATTTCTTACATGTTAACAAAAATATAATTTTTATTGAAGAATAGCATACGTAAAATTAAAAACAATTATAATCAGGCTCCCAATCAGATTATTCTATTATAGCATTTATATTACTCGTTTATTGTTCTTATGATCATTACCTGGATTGCTTTCACCATGACCATTATTATATTTATGATGTCGAACAAAAAATGCAAAATGTCGTTCATACATTTCCATTGAAACTTAATCCAATCATATGAAAAATTGCAACAATTGTATGTAATTCATAATTTAGCATCTTTCGTGGGCAAGTTAACACTGCAAATTTTTCGTATCAGTCAACATGCGTGTATTTAGTTTCCTAGTAACTCTTCTTCTACACAATATTTAATTTATAAATAAAGCATGTTTGTGTGTGTGTGTGTGTGTGTGTGTGTGTGTGTGTGTGTGTGTGATTGTTTGCACGCGTTTGGCCAATACACGCTATATGTATATAAACAACGTACAATGGGAAAGATTTATAAGCTGCATATATGCTAAACTACTCCACGCATTGTTTAAACAATATGACAGTACTATTTAATCTAATATTAAAGGCAACCTAATCACATTGGCAAACTCTCTTATGTCAGTATGTAAATGCACGTAATGTAATTTAGTGGTAAGTGAATGCATCATTCTCATTTCGGACCAATTATATATTGTCTAAAGCATTTTAATTTAAAACATCTTATCAATACTCTCATTCATTTAATATGAATGCCGATAACAAGATTTGTAGGATGGCCACGATGGTTATTGTCTTCGAGGTCTGGTCAGCACCATTTATATCTTGAGTATATATATATATATATATATATATATATATATATATATATATATATATATATATATATATATATATATATATAACAATGTCCAATCTGCGCTAATGTCCACCAGGATAGCTACAGGAAAACATGGAAGTGAAAAGTGCTCAGTGAAAACATCTTGAGGAAGGTACACATGATTCATTTTCTGACTTAATAACTGTCATTATTTTCTGAGTCTAGTTGGTACCATTTTCTATTTGATGTAATTGTCACCATTTTTGCTAGGTCTAATAGCTGAGAGTTAGTCTAATTGGCTCCATCTTTGTTTAGAACCAACTGCATTCCAATGTGTCTTTCAGGGAAAACTTTATATAGTTACGACTAATTCCTTTTGGAAAAGTATCGATATCATGATTTGGAGGTCATGTTCATGGTTAGATTTGTACTACAGCCATTGTTACAAAAAGGACTGTGTCGGTTCTTTAGTAGAAACCCACAACAGCACAAACATTAAGCAAGAGCAATAGTTTCGAGAGAGCCACCTTAGAATCCTTATTGGTTGATATATTAGTAGCTTTATCAGTTTGGACCAATTAAACCCCGGGGGACGTATTTCACGGAATAATATATATGTTATGATGTCATATTGGATGTGTGAAAGGTATGCCTATTGCAAAGTATGACCTCATAGGCATAAAGATAACATTAAAATGCACATATAGATCATTTATCTGATATGTGTTGCTGACTTCATAGTGATAGCCTGAACGGATTTGGAGTTTTGATTTAGAAATGAAAAACAGAGTGATGTATTGATGAACCAATAAGTGGAAACAAAGATGTACTATTAGTTGAATACGTATACCAATTGTTTAAAAAGATGTCTTTTAGAGGTGCGATATGTGCACCCGAAAGAAATGTCTGCA
Organism: Unio pictorum; assembly: GCA_030141615.1. Classification (NCBI taxonomy): domain Eukaryota; kingdom Metazoa; phylum Mollusca; class Bivalvia; order Unionida; family Unionidae; genus Unio; species Unio pictorum. The sequence continues at coordinate 16,134,045 of JARLTB010000107.1, forward strand.
ACTCAAGCATCATCAGTAATGGATTGCCGGAATGACAGAATAATGACTAAATTATTAAAACAATTGCAACTGCCAATATGTGAATATAAAAATGCACATATGAGCCACTAGTCTAATATGTGTACCAGGATAGATTGAGAGATATTAAAAGTATCGTGGATGTATGCTCAATGACCAAACGTATGACGGAAGAATAGTCGGGCCACGTAACCATCTTGCTTTATTGGGAGTGTAGAATAGTGTTTTCGAGGATCGCAGTAGATCAAAGACAAATGATGCTGAATACCACACTTTCATTTGTTTTACTCAGGGCATTGAAAATAAGTAAATCATTGTTATACTGTATGCTAATTAATTATTCATATGGTTACTGTATCTGTAAAATATGTTAACTACCAACACTGACAAGATGCATATTTTCACCTTTGGGTATTAACAAGGACAACGTTCCTGAAGAGACACAGATCAGCCTACATGTTTTTATCATCTTGACACAAAAGGTAATTTTGTCAAGGTGATTTAAATTGTAGAATAAGGTAGGTATTTGGTAGGATGCCTCAACGTGTCCTTCGAAAAGATTATTATCTCCTCTTTCTCCATTATCATGTAGGAAATACTGTTATAGTGCAGTTAATGTTATTGTTGTAGGATTTAACGCCATTTTTCTACACACGATAGGCTTTACATGTCAGCCCGTATAATAGTGGAATAAGAACCCGGATTAAACCCAGATAGAACCACCGATCCAAAAGAAGCTACTGGCAAACTTTCTTACATAACTACATTAACCGAATCCGATACTTGAACCCTCATAGAAGTGAGATGACAGTGATCCGTAACGGCGAGCGCTTTAGACCACTCGTCAACTCGGGGTCCTTATAGTGCTGTTAAAAGAATCAACATATACTAGTTTTGGTTATAATCTAATGTATATTGTTCGCCTGAATGTACATTCAAAAGCTATCGAGATAACAAATGTTATAATGAAGCAGCAATCTATCTTTAGGTTTAAAGTTTTATTTTAATATGTATAGTGTTATTAAGAACTAACAAGAAGTCCCAATTGGCCTGAGATTGTTTATCCGTCTGACATGTACATTAGGCAAATACAATATAAGTTCGCTTAGAAAACTAGGTTAGCATGATACTTTAGACATTTAAGGGTTTTAATTTTGTTTTGTGCTTGAAATACTCGACGACAGGTTATCATCATTTATCTAAACACGAAAGAAATTTCACTATGATGCTTTCTGTAAATCTGGTCAACGCATGCTAACATGTTCATGCGAACAAGACAGTCAACGCTATACTGTATTTAGTAACAAAGACTATATTGAAATATGGATCAGCATATGTTATGAAAAAAACAAAGATTATTATTCAAAATGTTTTAGTTTAATTTTATTTTGTTCTCCTGTATCTTTGAAGAAAACGTTATTTTAAATTAGTTTACTGATTTTGTGTTGTTGTTATTGTAAGGATCGTCCTATAAGAACTTTAAAAGATTTCCAAGTATGATACATTTAGATAACACGTTTTCAGTATAAGTCTTTATTTTTGACAGATACTGAGCAACACATGTATAAAACTAAAATGTTTTCATTTGAAACGCCTGCTGTCAAATGTTTCAAAATATTAGTAATTAAATGTTTTTCAAGGTTTTCAGAGCTGACCCAGTTCAAAATAGCAGTTCTTGGCTGATGTATGAGGGACACCGGGTTGAATCATACAGGTGAAATTAAAAAAAAACCCAACTTCTGTTAGCATTCTTCTCTCCATCTGCTCTGAATTGGTCTAAATTGAAAATAAATTAATGACCATTTAAATAACGTAATCTCTTTAAGTCAAAATTTAAATAAAATTGTATTTTATATCGTTTCATTTTCTCTCGGAACCATAATAACAGAAAGATATACAATTAGTATAGAAGTCCGTGAAATAGGAATTGTTATCTATTTAAGTGGAAATAACGTTATTCGTTATCAGCAACTTTTGCCTCTGGAAATTTGAATTTTCTTTTATTTGGTTACGAGAAAATAATTCCTCTTTCTCATAGTTCGTTTCGTTTTGAAACTAATGCATGCTTGATTATTTGTTAAAAGGTGAATTTCCGAGAGAGAAAAGATCGAGGAGTTTTGTAACAGAATTGTTACCGAGTGGATGGTGGATTAAATGAACAACACAAACACAATATGTGAAAGATAATGTAAATTTATGAAATAAATTATTAATGAAAAATAATGATGTGTCAACACAATAACTCAATCACACTTCACAACCATTCACAATTCAAAAATAAATATTAATACAAAATAAACACAGATCCAAGGAATCTTCTGGACTAAACACAGATCCAAGGAACTTCCTGGACTACACAAATGTTTCACATAAAATGGAACCTTTACAAAAGTTGTATTAACGCAAGTATAAATTGCGATAACAAATACAAACATCAAACTATACTATCGCACGTATGGATTGCGACAACTAGCACAAACATCTACATGTATTTAATCAAGTTGCTAACTGTTATTGATATTCATGTAATCCCTTGAAATACTAATGTGATTCAAAGTAACTATGTGTAAATATAACAATGTATTCAATTGTAACTACAATTGAAACACACTTATGCGTCTCGACCCTGTACAACCACCTGTTGAATCGCCGCCCAGCTTCTCCGAATACCTAGGGTTGACCCAATACTTTTATCGGCCCCTTGCCCTTCACGGATCCACTACAGTTATACGTACAGACAGCATACAGCATCTACTAGAACCACCGGTCCCAAATATTTAAATGCTACCCCGGACGTTTACACCTTTGACAGCTCCGACACTCGAACATTTAGACTTCTAGATCTCCGGATATTTACACATCACGACAGATGTAGACGGACAGACAATCCGACAGACAGACAGTCAGATATCTCAATTTGATCGCACAATTAAACAGCATAATCACGGCACAATCAATCACATTCAACTATAATTCAGAGACATTAAGAGACGTTCAGAGACGTTCAGCTACAATTCAGAGACATTCAGAGACGTTCAGAGACGTTCAGCTACAATTCAGCTACAATAAAGAAACCAAACTAATAATAGTTGTTTTTAAAACAATCTAAAACTTAGATTACGCTATTGCATTTAAAGTCTAATAGTGACTAGTAATTCCAAATATTCAACGTTTTAAATCTGCATTGTAATAAAGGCATCATTACATGAAATGATAAACTGAATAGAATTCACAATAAAACGAAATATAAATTTAACACTCACTCCTTTGGCTGGAGAAAGAATGACGAGCTATGTCTCGTTTGATAAGATACTTTTGGACTCGTAATCTTATCAGAAATATTCTGCCTTATATATCCTCAAATAGGTGAGCAGAATTCACGGCAAAATTCCCGTGCACCCCGTGATTCTAATGTTCCTGACTTTAAGTGATTCGTAGTCAGGCACATGCAAATCGTTACACGTCGCTTACCTTGAAAAAAAAACACTTATTTACCCCAGGTAACGCATGTACGACGAAACAAAAAAAAATGGTGAAATTAGTTTGTAATTCAAGAAGAAATAAATTCAGTTTTCGCCTAATTCTGTGACAAGTTTGTAATGACATTTACTTGCAATATACAGTGTGTTTCCTTTTATTTAGAGGAAAACAAACCACCATTATAAACTTTGAACGCTTTTGGTAATGTTGGTGATTATTAGTATGGAGATACAAAACATAAACATGAAAATATGTGTGTGTTATGGAGTGTTTGTATGAGAGGTTTCACTTATCTTGAGGTTTTTTTTTCTTCCTCAAGCAACCTCTATTTCTTAAAGTTCTGCATTCTAAGAAATCCTTAGCAACAAATGCCAATTAGATGAAAGTACTTTGTAATTTATGATCGGGTCTAAATATAATGAGATAAATTAGCATAAATATAGCCACATTGATTACATATTCAATACAATATTAAAGTAGCTTTTTTTGTTCTTTTTTCTTCAAATCTAGAATAAATATTTAACTGAATATTTATTGTGAAAGTGAGAAGATTAGTGTAAGGTGACGAATTCATACTTGTACAGGAGCAGATACGTGTCAGAATAGTGCCAAACTATAAATTAGGTAACTATCGCTTGCTTATTGTCATTGTAGCTGAACGCATTGAGGTTGTTTTGTTTTAAGTATCGCTTTGTTCTTTCTCCAAGAAATGCTATCTAAATTATAGCTTAAGACTACCAACTTTAATGGTCTATATGTAACTGTAAAAGCTGAATGTCAAGATGCATGTTTACAATTTTAATAAAATTATGTTAATGTGTTTTTGAATAAAAGTCAATTAATGTCTATGCGTTTCAAATATTTATTTTCATATAAAAGACATATTAGCTAAATTTGTAAGCAATTGAAAGATTATGCCAGGTTCCTACTTTACACTATATTGAGTGGTCTTGTGAAGTGATTTAAAAGATATAGCAGCAAAGAGGGTGAACAGACCAAACTTTACAGGCGTCAATTTAGCAAACTGAGGCTTTCTCGAAATTGCTTAATAGGCCTCAATTTAGCAAACTGAGGCTTCCTTGAAAATACTTAATTAAATTTTTCAGTAAAAAAAAAACGACGCCAATTTTATTGTCACCATCCCTTTGCTGCCTGGAATTTTCAGTGGAAAATAAGCGGTTTTAAACATGATGAGGTGAGAACGTGGACTGCGTCTGATTTGGCTTCCTCGAAAATGCTTAATAGAACGGTAAAAAAAAGACGCCATATAGTTGGCGTTCACCCTCTCTGCTGCTATACGCTAACCAAATTAGCTATAGATACAATGATGAATTAGCGATATATTTTTTTTATATAAATGTCAAACATCGGAGAAGCACAAATAACTAGATTAACTAGAGAACGGTTGGCTGCAATTAAGAAATATCTTCCGGTGAGAGATTCTTTTAGAGATAATCTTCAAGCGCGTCAACAAGCGAAATTAGATTTTACCGCTGATACTGAAAAATTATTTAAGCCGATAACTACAGCAACTGAAAAAGTTGTTGCCGCTACCGAACAAGTTGGTACAGAGACCGCAAAAGTTGGTACAGAGACCGCAAAGATAGCAAAAAGATCTAAAACAGCAAAAAAATACTTGAAAACACTCCCTGGTGATATAGTAACTGCTGTAAGACAACAAGAACAACCACCTGAACCACTTGAAGAAGTTGAACAACTTGTTAGCGCACCACCTGAACTATTTGAACAACAACAACAAAAAAGTAAAACAACACGAAAAGATCTTAACCCGGAGAAAATATTTAAAAGTGATGTGATAAATAGTATCAAGAAAGAATCTATGACTGATAGACAATTTGCTCAATTTATCATCGATTCATTTCCAAAAGGTCAACGAGAACAATATATGAATAGCGGGTATGAAGACACTATGACTTCCAGGGATGAATGGAAAAAAAAATTATATTTGGCAAGAATTAAAAAGTCTACACTACCACATAATGATATAGGATTAAAGAACCTTGAAAAGTTAATATCTCAAATAGAAAACCCACCGATACCAATTGTACCCTTTGTATCTCAACGTGTCAAAGTTGATTCTAAAGAAAACGCAACTGGTACAACAGAAAAAGAATTTACCGGCGAGGGATATCACGGTGGTAATATACCCTGTTCAAGAAGTGTCCTCGATGATATATCACGGTTAGAAGTTCTTATTGACGAGCTGGAAATAATTCTCCGGAAATAATTAATGAAGCGACTGAAATCTGTCAGCGGTTATTTCAAGGACATGTAATGGATATCGGACTATATCGAAGTTTCATCGATGAACTTACCGATGATTATTATAGCGACTGAAAAATTCTGAAGGAATTTTCACGATTAGATATATAGCATTTAAATAAAATGATAGTACATCGTAGTATGAACAGAGCAAAACCTGTTTACGTTGTAAACTCAAGATTGCCGGTTTATAAACTTACGTATGGAAATGGACTTGGTGATATTGTCACTGGATTATTTACTAGAATTGCTCCAAAGATTTTACCGGTTGGTAAAGAAATAGCGTCAAAAGCTATTTGGGTTTTCGGTGATAGAGCTGGTACAGTTATTGGTAATAAAGCATTTAATATGTTAGGTGATGCAAAAGAAAAACTTATGTCATTGGCGAGAGGTGAAAATTCCAAAGGATTTTCAAAGAGAAATGGAATTTCACAAAGAAATTTACAACTACAGTCTACGGAACAAATGCCACCTAAGATAGGCAGTGCGATTAATAAAATGGCAAAGGCAAGGTTGAGATTAATTGCTGGCTCAGGTTTGAAACGGTTAAACATTTAGATCAACTACGTTAATATAAAATGTTCAAGGATGATATTGATGATGCTTTTAAAGTAAATGATCCCGTATTAAGAAATAATTCTATACGCGATTATCAATTTTTTTCATATCAAGCACAGGATCCAAATGTAAGATCAAGAATTGAACTCAGATTTGATGATACATCTAAATACTTCCTACCGTCTGAAGCATTCATCGAAGTAGAAGGACAACTAAGAAAACATGATAATACTGAATTTGCAGTTGCTGATAATCTCCAAAATATCCCGATTGGATTTGTCAACAACGGAATAATGGCGTTATTTAACAACGCCCAATACATGATTAATTCTACCAGAATTGAATCTATCGATAATGATGTTGATATTGCAACTACAGTTTTAGGTTTGACAAGATATTCTGATGATTTTACTAAATCTGGGGGTCATTCAATGATGTTTGCGAAGGATACTGGCAATCACGCTGAACATCGTCAATTTACGTTAAGAACACCAAATAAGCTAGATAATTCTGCCTTTGCTAACGGTTCTAAAAGTGAACCTGTAATTGTGGGTGACAATCCTAATTACAACGCGGGATTTGCATCACGAAAAAAGAACATCGACTCCAATGGTAGATTTTCATGTACGATTCCGTTATCGTACATATTTGGCTTTTGACGAGATGTCCGAAGAGTAATCTTTGGTGCTAGTCATACTGTAATTCTCACACGAAGATCAACTGACGATTATGCTCTTTGGCACGGCCCTGATCCTGTACGAGACGGTATTGTAGCATTGACAAAATTAGCGTTGTGGATGCCAATTATGACTCCATCATTAACCGTTGAAACTCAATTGTTATCGTTTATGGACCAAGGAGGAAAATCATTGCTGAGTTGGGATGATGTCACAACAGCAACAACATCTAGTACAGGTATTGGAATTTTTACTTGGCAACTTGCATTGACAAAGAATATTTCCGCACCTAGACAAGTCTTTGTTGTATTACAAAATTTAAATAGAACTCAAAAAATAGCTGGTGTTGCAAATGATAGTCTACAATTGCGGTCACATATGATATTTGACAACTGTGATGTCAGTGAAGTATCATTGCGAATAAGTAATCAACAAGAACCCGCGGAAAATCTTATTATCGATTACGAAAACAATCAAATAGGACGAGTTTATCATCAATTGTGGTCATTTATGGGTCGTGATCAAAATGTCGATACTGGACATCAAATATCACAGGTGGATTTTAAAGAATTATATCCGATTTATTACTTTTCGCTGCAACATCTTGATCTATCTAAGCATTCAACCGTTGATGTAAAATTTCAAGCCCGTATCGGTGATGCTCTTGGAGGATTTAGGGCGGTTGCTGTTATTCTCAGTGATAAATCTATGATACTTGAAGGTGATGGTGGAAAAATGAGAGTTATTGATGCACCAGTGGAAAATATGTAATTGAATCAATCGGTGTTATATAAAAATGTCGTATAACACTATTAATGTTACATTAACACCCGGTCAGATAAAAAAACTTCAATCAAGTTCAGCCCAACAATGCGGAACTACGATTACGCTAAAAAATAATCAGATGACCGGGGGATCAAATAAACTATCACTGACGAAAACACAGGTTAATCATTTCAATAAAGCCTTTAAAGAAAAGAAAGGAGTTCAGATTAATCTATCTGCGGCTGCTATAAAAAATATGATAAAAACCGGAGGAATATTTCCGTTGTTGGCTGCAATTCCAGGATTGATTGCGTCGGCTGCTCCGGCAATTCTTGGAGCGTTAGGAACTGGGGCAGCTGGAGCACTTGCTTCTAATGTTGTCAATAAAGTACTTGGTAAAGGTCTAAAATCCGGTGGGAAAATTTCACGAAATAAAAAGGGAAAGGGATTCAGACTACCAGGAAGTCGATTCACAAGATATTACAAAACCAGTTAGTGAAAATTCCACGAAAAATTCTAAAAGAATTTCCCATGTCAAATTTTGATTTAATTAACGCTGTAAAAAAAACTCCCAATAAATCATTTCAGAGGTGTATTCATGAAAGATCAATTACCAGCAAAACCACAAATACCAGAAACTGGCATAATTAATCTTGATGATAAAACTGGACCTGGGACTCATTGGGTTTGTTACGCGATATATCCAGCGTCGATTATTTATTTTGACTCATATGGATTGCCACCTCCGATTGAATTTGTCAAATATATTTCGATGATTTCATTGAAAATTTCTGTTTGGTATTCAACGTTGCCCACGCAAACATTAACAGATCCTCCAATATGTGGTCGAGAAACTCTTAACGCGTTGATGATTATCTCGGCAAATCCTAAATTACCTCACAAGGCCATCCACGAGTACACGATGATAAAATCATCGATGATGAAAAATCATAAATTGCTTGCAATTCAAGAATAATTTTAACAAAGAAAAACGTGTATATATAACATGGCAGATATTTTTGGAAGATCAGTACCACGTCCTTCCGAAACAGTTACTATCGGACAAGTAAAAAAAATAATCAACAAAGCTATCTCATCGATAGCAAGCTTAGATGAATTAAAAAAAAATATATGATCAAATAAATGCTATAACGGGATTACAAAAAACCATCGATGACGTTAAAGTCACCGTTGGTGACTCTGCAGCACAAGTAACTAAAGTACGTGACGATTATAACGATCATATAACCAAGTTTAATCAGCTTCAACAAGATATCATTGAAGCTGTTGGAATTCCCATGACGGCGTTTTTTGGCAATCCGCGTGTGACTACACCGAAGCTTATAGGGATAAAAACTTCTATGTTAGAACTAGCAACACTTCAATCCGAATATGAAAAACACGTGAAACAGTTTTCAACGTTTCGTAAAAATGTCGTTGAAAAATTTATTGGAACCCCATTTGATAAACTCGAGATAACCATTCCCGATATAAAGAAATCCATCGATGATCTTAAAACGACCACTAATAACATCATAACAGATGCAACAAGAATGATATCTGTCATCGAAAAGGTAAAAATCCCTCATGATAGAACTATCAACGTAGTATACACGATTTAATACGGATCATATACGTGGACACCGTTAAATAACATATTAAATATCACTGCAACCGTAAAGGGAATTTATCGATTAACGTTGGTGTCACCAATGTTGTTTAATATATCATCGTCGAGTTCATCTGGAGTCAATAATACGATATCAACAATTATCGACAAGGATACGATTGAACAATTCACGGTTACATCCACTGATAATAACCTAGTTAGGGTTTCAATGTCATGGTATGTTGAATTTGTAGCTGATTTACGTAAACAGTTAAATTGAAAGGATTTTTAATAACTATTTCAGAGAATTGTTTACTACGTTAATAGATAAAATGTCAACAACGTCATTATCAACGCCAACGGTGTTTGAATATCGTTATAACACCGTCAAAGATTTTCAAGACAAACTTGAAGCGTTAATTACCGAGTATAAAAATAAAAAGAAAAAATACCAGCGTAGAATCACCGCGTTAGATATAACTGTTTACTCGGTATCAGGCGTGATTATCGGCGCTGGAATAATACTATCATCGGTGACTATGATAGCTCCGATTGTTGTTCCAATTTGTATATCTGCGGCGGCAACAATCACTGGAATATTCACCACGATAACAAAACAATATCATCGTGTTCTCGACAAAAATTACACGATTACACTGTTAAACTTATCACCGTGTCAAACGCTTATTCGGAATTATCAATGTTTATCTCGTCGGCAATTGACGATCAAATAATATCCGACGAAGAGTTCTCGAAGATGGTCCGGCTGTTTGATTCAACGATTTCAAAATTGGAAAACAATAACAATAACAATGACAACATCGTCGCAAGAAATCCTTCAACGAATAGCAACAAATACCGCCAACACAAAAACAAAGTTGATCTCGCTGGTAACGAAAACACCAGAATTCAGCGTTGAATTTAATCCTCCGTTGGCAGTATCTGCGTTAGCGCTAACGCAATTAAGATGCTATTATAGTTGGCCTAATGTCAGATCAGCACCATTCAATGGTAAACTCCCCAATAACAGTTTTACATTCACGTATAGAAAAACTAACCCAGATAGAACGAAATCCGAACCAACCACACATACAATACATCTACCAACGGGCGCATATGATATCGAAGATATCAATGACGCAATCATAGAATCAATCCAGGCAATCACAGGACCAAATATCATCGAAGTCAAAGATGGATCTGATAAATACCCAATTGAGATTCACGGACATGAGCCGCTACTGTCAACGATCATCGAAGTTAACTCACCTGACTACACCGTGGATATATATAACAGCTCAATAAGAACATTATTGGGTTATCCTGAGTTTATTCCGGGCACCGTCGATATAAAAGATCTACCACGTGAGCCATTAAAATCCGATTATGTATCAACGAAAGAAGATTCTCATGGATATGAAAGTATCGATATTGGTGATATTGATGGTATTCCTCCAATATTATCGGATAGGAGTATTTCATTTGCTGAAGAGATTGACCCAAAAACTGGTGTTAAATTTTATGAAGTAGATGAAGAATCTGTTATTGAAAATTTACCAGAGAGAGAGAGAGAGAGAGAGAGAGAGAGAGAGAGAGAGAGAGAGAGAGAGAGAGAGAGAGAGAGAGAGAGATTTTAATCGATTTCTAGGTTATTTGATAACGGCAATTAGTGAAACTCCACCACGTCGCGACGACGTTATCAAATATATGGAGGTGTGTAATAAAATTATTGATGATATGGAAAGATATCATTTGAGAATAATTCAATATATTCTCCGTAATGATCATCCTGCAACGAGAACAATTTTTGCAGCAAAACATAAAATCCGCGTCGAAGACATTCCCACGTTTAAATTTCCAGGATATAACGTACCAGAAATGCGTAAAAAACTCAGTGACACCATCGATGAAAATTTCCCACGGGTTCACCAAGCATGGTTGGATAGTCTTCCTGCGGTTCATTATTAATTGCCGGAACCTAAAAAATCTGACTTTTTCACTGACGATTTGCCAGCGATAGATCCGATTTTCAATTACAATTTCGATATTAGTTTTCTACGACCTCAAGATATTTATAGCAAATACTCATATGATACACTTATCAAATACGGATACAACGAGTATGGTAAAATAATATGGAGATTTGCTCTTGGTGATCAAGGTGTATTTGTGATCACAGAGAGAAATCTCCTTGGGATTTTCAACTCGATGACGCAAATGTTCCAGATGAAATTAAATCAACTTCGAGATTATCTACAACGATCTCTACTGCTAGATTTAACAACTCAGCGTGATACAATCAAACAACAACAACAACAACAACAATTAAATCAAATTATCGCTGATATGAATTTCCTCAATGATAGATTACTTTCGTTTGTATACGAAGATAATTCACCAAACAGAGAAAAGTTCAAAAAAGTGTTTTCACGCACCAATGACAATTTAGTATTTATGAAATTCCAAGGATGGGACGTACCAGCGTTAAAAGCATCACTGAGAAAACTCATTGACGAATTCTTTCCTCAGATTCACGCGTTGTGGTTTAAGATAAATCCTCCCACGGAAATTTTAACATCAACGAATTCAGTGTACCGCAAGAACAAACATAGATCTCCCGGCAACGTTGATATATCATCTGTCATTGCGATACACGTTATCTGTGATGGTATCTTGGGAAGTTTCTCAGTTGACGTTTCAAAATCAAACAACGCCAATCAAGGATATATCATGTATACATTTTCTCCAGACGTTTCCCCAGGAAGTCTCATAGTGAAAAATCCGCCTAATTTGACTTACTTGGAGCCCATTAATCCGTTCATAACCAAGATGAATTTTTCAATAACCGACCAAGAATTTAACCTGATTGACCTTCGCGGGGAAACACTACAAATAACGCTAGATGTAAAGTCGTAAAAATCCATAGGATTTTCAAAAAGGACTTTCAAAATCGTAAATGAAATCACATTTAGAAAATTCAAAAGGAACATCAATAATGTATCAGCACACGCTGATACATTATCTATCCATGACAAGTTAACGGAGCAACAACATGTGAATTCTACGTGGATATAATCATAGATAACCTTGAAAATTCTTCGAATGGAAATTCTGAAAGAATTTCACCCCAAGAAAAGTTTCTATTGACGGATTATCAACTGATACAACTTCAACAACAAAATGTTATCGCGGTAAGATTAACCCGTGATCAAATAATGCAATACGCCCATTCATGCCTGTCCGTGCAAAATCTCAAAGAGATTTTGAAATTCTAAAGAATTTCCATCTAAAAAAATCTTACATATTTTCTAAAATTTTTCATTTACGATTTCAGAGCTAAAAAAAAATCACTGCATAAACTTTTATACTTCCCTGTTGTTAATCTACCAACAGGTATTATACACACAGTCATACAATTTTACTTCCCGGTTTTTCAAACTTGTTTTAGTTGAGTAATCGGAGACGCATTCATTACCTGTGTACACAGGTTATACAAGAAGGAGGCTCTCTACGCGTGGGACTCAGCTTGCTCGATTAGAGCTTTTATCTGTTTCGCCTTACAATTAATAAGTTTCTTTTGTTCATATTCAGCCCCTAATTGTTTTCTAACAGCTTCTACGACCGTACATAATGGTACAAACACACTAACGTCTTCATGATAAACTAAACTCTCACGTATAGATTTTTGAATACGCTTGATTAGATAATACTGCTTAGAGAGTACATACTTTCCATTGTTTTGTGCAAATTCCATATCCTCAAAATCGATCATTATTTGATCACAATTTAACCCCGATGATAGTTGAATATTTTGATTTTTTAATTTGTTAATTTGAGAAATAATACATCTGATATTTTCAGAATTCATATATATATATAAATATGTTTGTTTAATTAGTGAGTTTCACAAAATGAATTCTGGACCCGCTAAGGTGTTGGTCATCTTAGCACGTCCAGAAGCTTTATGCGATTATAAGATGATGATGGTATATATACAATTATGACGACAGCACATCAACCCCAAGATCTAGTGGTGTGGCGGTTGTATACATATAGGACAGCACAACAATAGATTATAGGATGATAATGGTATATATACAATGCAATGGATGACGACAGCACATTCAACCCAAAGATCTAGTGTGTATGGCGGTTGTATACATACGACGGCACAACAATAGATTATAGGATGATAATGGTATATATACAATGAATGCAATGAATGACGACAGCACAACAATAGATTAGAGGGTGATTATGGTATATATACAATGAAATGACAATGGATGACGGGGGCGGATCTACATTCATACGTGATCATTACAACCTAGACAAAATCCTAGGTTGTATGAATACCAAAAGGTACCCATACACCGGGGAAGTGTATAGGTTGTAATGATCACATGTATGATTTTCGAACGCGAAAACCCCCAATAGTATAGGGCTATAGTATGGTATATAAGCCGCTGTTACACGACTAACAGCACATAGCAGTGTGGTGATTTTATTCTTTGTTGTGTTTAATAGTGATCATTGACAACGTTGAAGTAAGACAGAATACTTGAAAAGACACTAAAAAAAAAAGAATCAAATACGAAATGTATATAAAACAGTTGTATTAGTTTTCTACAAAAAGAGAAAATTAATTATATCCTGTTGAGATTCATAATAGCGAAACCAACCAATCAGAATTAAATGACTGTGTTTAAGATCCGTAACTGTGTTAGGCTGAAATATACCTAAGGGAGTTATTTCCCTTGAACAATGCAAGATTACATACTTATACATAAGTAAACCTAATGCTGTTTTTAAAACGCTTTGAAAAGGCCGTCTTGGTTATATTCTCTGCAACGCAATGAATAGAATACGGATAAATATCGAAATATCTACCAGCTGCGTATATTGACTGAAATACTATTTCTTCGTTAGTTGCTAGATTAAATGACTTTACAGGTCTAGCATTTTTCGAGTATTTTCCAGTCCCACCTCGTTTGGTGTTTTCACTCTGAGAGATAGCTTGTAGATTCGATAAAGAATTGTTCTTACGATTAGAGTCAATGTGATCAATAACAAAACCATCCTTGATCAATCCGTTATATACTCCGAAGACGAAACGATGATTGAGATATTTTTTTTCTCCAGCAGCAAACATCAAATACCCCATACCATTATCCCACCCAATTGGCTTCTTTAGTCTGCGATGTCTGACAATACCGTCACGGGATGCTTCATAGTTTACAATCACGGGATGTGGTTGAAATTCTTGGTTCATTTATATACATAATATTTTATTTGTCTAAATCATTATTTGGTTGAATTATAACACTGAGAAATCTTTCTATGTAGTCCTGAGCAGTTTTTATAATCCTGTCATTGACGTTGTCGTTGACAGAGTCAGGATTTTTGATTCTTTTTTATCATAATAACGCTTCAACTCTCTATAACGCTTACCACCACAACTGATACATAACTGTGATTTGCCTCTAACACCTACCCCACAATGGAGGCACGGGAGAGGACCATTGCTCCCCCGACGAAAACTTTGCATATGATACCCACAGAACTCATTTCTGCATGATTTGTTACACACGGTTACTGATCCAATCATGAGCCATTTGCAATGATTCATTATATAATAAATTCTCTATTTAAATACTTGTTTTAATTATAATATGAAAGAGTTCAAGAGATTATCGAAAATTAAACCTAAATTCAATCTCGATAGAGTCTCTGATACACCAAAACGTCTAATAGACGATAGCATGAAGGAGTTCAAGAGATTATCGAAAATTAAACCCGGATTTAATCGGGATAGAGTCTCTGTTAAACCAAAACGTCTAATAGACGATAGCATGAAGGAGTTCAAGAGATTATCGAAAATTAAACCCGGATTTAATCGGGATAGAGTGTCTGTTAAACCAAAACGTCTAATAGACGGTAGCATAAAGGAGTTCAAGAGATTATCGAAAATTAATCCTTGGAAAAATACTAGATTCGATCTCGATAGAATCTCTGATATGAAGGAGTTCGAGAGATTATCGAAAATTAATCCTTGGAAAAATGCTAGATTTAATCTCGATAGAATCTCTGATATACCAAAAAGTCTAATAGACGATAGAACCATGTTGAGTAAAATCATCGATTGTTTTAATGAATTTAAGCGCGATGGAGCATCTCATACGTGGTCGACATTTCGAATTATACATGATGATATCAATGTACGCGTAATCGATGCTACCATGAACGATAAAAGAGCAGCTGAGATAATCTCACACCTTGGCTCGCCAAGGGGGAAATCCAAGGGTAAATTGCAAAGTAATTCCCAACAGAGGTATTTTTCAGAATAAAATTCATTATCGAAGTCGAAGGTGAATGGATTATCAGAGATAAATTTGATCCAATCCTCAAGGATAAAAAACTGTCATTGTGAGTAGAGATTCCAAACCAGGAATTCTAACTGGAATTGACAAACCATACTACGAGAGATCTTATCCTGTAACAGCAGTTGTTTATGGGATATATCCGTTAAATGATAAATCCGATATTGCAAAACTAGCTCCTATGAAATATTCAAGTTCACTGAATTGTGTAGCAACACGGGTAATGGAACACTTCACGAATGCATCCCGTGGAAATAAACTAACTGATCTGCGACGTAGGAAAATAACCGAATGGGAACTGACAGTGAAACAGCATGGGGCAATGATTTCCGATATAGCTAAATTAGAAGCATCATTAAAATTTCCAATATCGGTAGCGACGATAACCGGAGAAGTATTGTACGAACCGAAATATCAATCGCGAGGAGCTCCAATTGAAATTATTGATCATAACAAACACGCATGGACACTTGCAGTAAATGTATTTCCACGAGAACGAATCGTGAAATATATCCCCGGGGAATTTTCTGGGGAGTTTTGTAAGGATGTTTTCCACGAAGAGAGGTTATTCGATGCTATTCATGCGTTGTGTAAAGATGATCCTGTGTCAGTGTGGCTACTTCGCAGCGCTGAAGATTTCGAATCAGGATTTGATCAATTTGTAAGACCAAATGGAGAATTATATCGCACTGAAGAGTTACACTCAAGGATGAAAAATACCGCTGTAAAATACTCAGGTGAAAACTCGAATAATTTCCATGAAAAACTACTCACGGATAGTTTTACGATTCCATCAGTGGTAGCTCATTTTGCACGAGAAAAGAACTCATGGCGTCCAACACTAAGTGATTATTTATTGGATGTTAAATCAAGCTGTCTTGAATTCGGTCATGGAGGACTGTGGAATGCAAAATACCACCGCGATGGTATGATTTCAATTGATATAGCTGCGTGTTATCCAGGGAGTTTTCTCGGATATGGAGAATGTGCTAAATACTTTAAACGATTTGGACACCCAACACATGAAATGACTCGTGTTTCGGTTAATGGCCCATTGCCTGATTTTGATTTAACCGGATTTGCTCGTGTGGCATCATTTGAATTAGCTATAGGATTACATCCGTGTAGTTATGTTTGGATTGGTAGACATATGTCTGAAAAACACTGGATGCCAATTGTGCTATTGAGATACATGATTGATTGTGGTATGCTGATATCGCTGATTATTTCCGAAGCAATTATATGCTATCGAGCTCAGAAAGAAGTTTGGCTACCACAAGCCGATCTAGATAGTATAATTAGCGAACAACGAAAACAATTTCCTGATGGAAAATCGGAGATTTTCAATGAACAACAAATCATGGATTGGTCTAGGCAGTTATTTGAAATTGAAAATGGACTAGCAAAAGATTTTGGACGAAAAATAATCGGTAAATTTACTCAAGGTAGAAGATATGACAATGCAAAATATTCTTCGCGGTTGATCATAGATAAAGTTGAATGTGATT
The DNA here is from genome assembly GCA_030141615.1 of Unio pictorum. NCBI lineage: Eukaryota > Metazoa > Mollusca > Bivalvia > Unionida > Unionidae > Unio > Unio pictorum. The sequence continues at coordinate 16,151,323 of JARLTB010000107.1, forward strand.
TTATCATAGCAGATTTAACGAAAAATGGAAAACTTGTAACTCGTAAAGATGCGTTTCTATCCAATGGGACTAAGTTGGGTACAATTGTTACCTACTGTGATGGATACAGTTCCCAGTATACACATTTAAGATCGTCTATGCTTAGTTATTCTACTATTAATCTATTTTCGATGATAAATAGATTTCCTAATACCGCGGTTAGAGTAGCCACTGATTCGATGTATATACACAACAAATACAAATCAGCAGTGGCTGAATTCACATCCCCGGAGGAAGCGTGGGGATGTTGGAGATTTAAAAAGGAGACGCTACACGAGTATTGTAAATCTGCTGATGTTTCGATGGACGATAAATACTTGAAAAGCAACCAATTATCAGAATTTTCTAATGCATGTACTTATCACAGTTTCTTTCGATGGAAAGGTGACTCATGGACTCCTGATCGAATGGGTGAGAAATTTATCCCTGATGTCATTATGTGGGATGAAATATGCACGGTATCGTTACAAGTATTACAAATATTCCTTGCATGGTTATCAACGAAAACAACAAAAATTATTATGTGCGGCGATCATGGTCAACCACCACCAGTTTGTTGATTTATCCCCACATGATTGGTTAAAATTACGCGTAGACTATTACGAAGAGATTAATACCGACCATAGATCACTTGATGAACAATTACGTGAGTTTCAACAATTAATCAGATTACAACCGGATAGAATCCAATGTGAAATAGTTCGTAAAATAATTTCAGAAACTCCCATGAATGATTTTTGGAAGGTGTGGAGACCAAACGATTTGATAGTAGCAAGTAGAAAAATAGTCAGAGATAAACTTCAGATGAAATTATTTGAATTACATAAATGTAAATTTGCAACACTTCTAGTACCGCTCTGTTATAGACCTTCGGATACACGAAAGCAAAATATTTTCGTTGACATTCCTGGACAACGTGAAAAGCAGAATTTAGTGTTAAATGATATTGTGCTGGTTGATATCAGCGTCGTCGAAGATGCATTGCGTGCTGATAAATCCCCATGGACGTTAGGTTACGCAGCGACAATACACTCTTCACAGGGATTAACTATCACAGACACAATTGTTTGGATAGTAGATAATCGCATTGAGTGGTCAAATTTAATTTATCTTGCAGTGTCTCGAGTACGGAGAATAAATCAACTTCGAAGAATTGTTGTTGACGAAGCCAGTGACGCTAATGACACTACAATCAGCGCCGATGATATCAAGGATATAATCAGAAAAAAACTCTCTGGTTATAAACAACAGGATAAAAAAAATAGAGAATTTGACATTGATGCTGAATTAATAATTACGCTGAAGCAACAACAGAATAATCACTGCGCGAGTTGCAATTGTATAATGCGTTGTAGTTGGTCGGATAAAGATCCTCGCCAATTTATCGTAGACAGAAAGAATAGCAGCATTGGTCATATCAGAGATAACGTTATGCTGACTTGTCTTGAGTGCAACAGACGAAGAGGTGCCAGCACCCTTGGTGCTAGTTAAGACCACGCGGTGGTAATTGAGTATCCTCGGGAATTATCTGTAGTTGTTGTCGAGTAAATCCTCGCTGAGGAGCAGTTGAATCCAGTTTATAGATTGCTGGTCTACCCGTAGATCGTGTTATACTAGATATTTTATGTACGGTGACACTCCAAAGAGGATCAGTAGCTCTTTTTTTACCACCTTCAAGCTCTCCTGGTTCGTATAAGTACCTTACAGTGACATTACCAAGAATTTGTTCTCGGAAATCTTTTTGTGGTTGTACGGGTATATACTTCTTTTTAATAGCGTTGTTATGTTTCATGTTGATTGTTCTAGTAATCTCATTATTGATTGCGGTAACTACACCTGGTAATCTCCTAACCCATTCACAAGATCGTTCACGTTGGATGAATTCTTTCGCGTATTGATATCCAAATAACCGTTCAGCAAGTGTCCGATTAAATCGTTCAACAATTGCCTGATCGCGATGTAGTGCAGTATGTCCTCGTCGTAACGTGGTATTATGATGTTTGATCACTGTTAAAACAGCGCCTTGAAATTCCTTGCCAGAATCAACTTGTAATAGATTTGGCCAACGCAGAGGACCCCTTCGATAAATTTTTTCAGATGCAAAAGCAACTTCAGTTGATGATTTTGATTTTAGCGGTTCTGCTTCTTTGTATCGACTCGCAATATCAACTACGGTTAACGCGTATTTGTAACCGCTATCATGCTGCAAAAATAATATATCAGCTTGATGAACTTCATTAGGAATTGTAACATCAAAATGTGAAAAATTAATTTGTTTAGGCCGCGGTAGATAAATTTGCCATATCGCCTGTTTGGATAACCAATCCGCCGCTGTAGTTTTTTTTTACTTTTGCAGCGCTAGCAAGTTTACTGATTGCTGCCTTACCTCTCCAGTATCCTCTCGGAGAATAGTAAATAGATTCCATGTTGTTATTAATTACCCGTACCAAATATTAATTTACCTTTCATGGCGGATTTTATCAACCACGAAGCCAATTTTTCTTTGAACGAAACACTAGTGTTTTCGGGAATGGCATTCAACGCATGAATTAATTTCACATCTGCGAGATGACGCTGTTGTAAATCACCGCTCCGGTAAGCTATATCATGTATCCGACATGCTTCATCGATGAGGTTTATCGGATTTTCTCTCGGATTAGGATTATCATGACTATCAAGTCTTATATCTAATCGCGTTTCCGGTCCACAATAACTATACCCTGGAAGATATTTTTCTCCTGGATATTTTGACCATGGTAACCCTGGAAGTTTCGCTAACTTGGTTGTAATATCTCCTCCGCTTTTTTTTAAAAATGTTTTGAATTCTCCTTCAGAGGATTTTTCACAAATCGATATTTTTTTGTACCGCATATTTCACACTTGTCGGTGACCGCTTCTCTGTTATTTTTTGTGGTAACAGTCGTTGGGTCAATAGTTGGTGTACGCGATTTACATTTAACACAATATAGATCCATAATTATATTTATATTATATCAACAAATGGAAGTGATCGATTTCTCCGCGTTGAAAAAGAAACAGCCGATAAAACATCACGATATGTTACCAAACTCTATCAGGATGATTATCATTGGACCTTCCGGGAGTGGTAAAACCCAGTTGCTGTTAACGTTGATAATGAAGTATCTCACCTGGGATAAATTGTATCTGATTGCTCCTAGCGTAGACGATCAGCATTGCTATCAAGTATTAAAAGATTACAACGAAACCGTTTCAGAAGATTACGGCGGAAGCGTAATTGAATTTATTACAGATATTGAAGAAGCGCCATCTGTGGAAGACTTGGATGGATCCGTTAATAATCTTGTTGTATACGACGATGTGATGTTGGACCAACAAAAGAATCCAGCTAGAATATTTTCCCGAGGACGTCACAAAAACTCCGACGTGATATATGTAACTCAACGTTATACACAAATCCCGAAGGTCATCAGAGATAATTGTAATCTATTGTGTGTATTTAACGGAGTTGATACTCATACACTCAGAAATATTTGGCAGACCTGGTGTCCTGACATGGATTATAATCGATTTCAAAATTTCTTTAGCGGCGCCAGAGCTACCCCACATGGATTTGTAACGATAAGTATACACGATCCTCGGACACGATATCGAATTGGATTGGATCGTATTTATAGCTAATTCGGTTAGCGTATAGCAGCAGAGAGGGTGAACGCCAACTATATGGCGTCTTTTTTTTTTACCGTTCTATTAAGCATTTTCGAGAAAGCCTCGGACCAAATCAGACGCAGTCCACGTTCTCACCTCATCATGTTTAAAACCGCTGATTTTCCATTGAAAATTCCAGGCAGCAAAGGGATGGTGACAATAAAATTGGCGTCGTTTTTTTTTTTTTTTACTGAAAAATTTAATTAAGTATTTTCAAGGAAGCCTCAGTTTGCTAAATTGAGGCCTATTAAGCAATTTCGAGAAAGCCTCAGTTTGCTAAATTGACGCCTGTAAAGTTTGGTCTGTTCACCCCCTCTGCTGCTGATATTGTATGCTTAGTAACAATGGCGGCATTTGATACCGGATTGACGGCGGCAAGTTTATAAATTGTACAAAGTCCACAACAATATGATTCTGCCAAATTAAGATAATCTCAAAAATGACATCTACCAATATATGTAACAATGACAGACATCATTAGTCTATATATATATATATATATATATATATATATATATATATATATATATATATATATATATATATATATATATATATATATATATATATATAATATAATATAATATAATAACAATAATTTGCATAGTTTTATTTCATTCACATGCAGATTTAACGTACTTATCGTTCATTATCATTTTCCCTCTACATTGTAATGAAGCTACAGTTATTTGAATACTGTGCCGATATGTCAGTGATGGTCCTAATATTATGGTTTACGGCTAGATCGTTCCAAAATATGTATTATGACATGCTATAGATGCTGATGTGTCCATGTGCCTGGCGCACCCAAACTAATACTTTGACCTACTCAAACAAATGACCGTAAGTCACTGAATCTACTGACACGTGACGGATTATCAACACCGCTCGTAATGCCCCTGCAAGTGGTAACAGGTACAATCATGTAAATTTATATTACCCAATAATGTAAGTTTTATATAGCAATATATTATGCTTGCACCAATACGCTAGTGTTTTGTATCTGCAACCTCATTTTAGATGCAGAGACTTTTTGCATTTTGAATACCGAGTAAACAACGCTAAATATGTTGTATCTCCGCGTGATCTGTGATATAAATAGTTGTCTTAATCGTGAAAACTAAATAACGACCTTAAAACGTCTAATAAGAATGGAATGCATCTGTGGCTCATTTGATTTATTCATTAGACGGCATCAACATAATTAGTACCAATATCAAATGTTGTCCTCCCAAACCATCTATGTCACGGGCGTGTTTGGAAATTACAACTCTTTTTCTGAAAACTAAATTCTATTATTGCATTATATTACGTTTTTAAAAAAAGTATAATAACATTTCAAAAATGTCCCTAAAGTAAATGTCGATGCTAAATAAGACACTTTGCAACATTGTATCGTACGCTAGTTCTGATCGGCAGATCTCTTCTCCTTGTCTATAGCCACGGGACATTTCGTTGTCTTCTCAACTACATTTCGCATTACAAATTTTAGAGTAGATTTTATCAGTAGTGCTAATAATGTAACTTAATATTTAATACGAATTGCAATTAAGTCAACTGCAATAGATACAAGAAATGGAATAGATTGATGACAGTGAATATACCGATTACATGAAAAAAGTCTTGCTGTTCTTCAGAATTCAATACTGCGTGTTCGGATCTGACAGAAACATGAAATGCTTGATTTATTGCATTGCTACAGTTGTCTTTATTATGCTGATGCTGGGATTGTCTGGATGAATGTGTAATGGTGTACCGTGTACGAGTAAAACGTTCTTTTAAAGATACATAGACATCAAAGGTGTACATAATCAGTGAAATATTAAAAATACATGTTTACCTAACGAACATTATTTAAGCATTTCACTAGCTAAGAACACGCCTTACGTCAACCGTTTACTGTACTAGTTATTGTAGTCTAATAAACGTATATCAGAATATATTTTCCAGACGGTTTTAGAACCAATGGAACTTATTATTGTTCGCAACCTTTGTCTCATTTTGAAGTTATTCAATTCCATGGGCTACTTCATCTTTCCAATTGTAGTTGAATGTGTTGGATAAAGAAAGCACATATGGAGTTACTGATTTTAAACTAACAGCTAAAATACAAAATATACATATCAAATAATGTTTGAGTAGTGATATCAACTATAAAATGGACTAAGATAATACGCAATACATGTCACAACTTTTATATTACAAATCGATCAGGCATTCAACAGTCATTATAACAAAATGTAGCAGAATCGACAAAAATACCAACATCTATTTATTCCAGACTAAATGGAGAAGTTGTTGCATTCATTCACAAGATGAATCTAATTTTCAATTTTAAGTAAAGTTATGTCTAGTGCGCGACTAAGTTCAAATATTTTAATAACGTTTTTATTGTGTACTGATAAATCTACGCTTGTGTATTTAGTTTCTATTACTGTATGCAGTCAGTTATTTTGCTTATCGTAGTGTATGTTTGTTTATATAATTAAACCTTAGGTAGAATGAGAAACTGAGCACATAATAGAATGATTACAGCATTTGTTTGGGACAATATGAGCTGCATTTGGCGGATAGATATCCTGCACTCTCAAGGTCGTGCAGTATTTATATCCATAAAACACGTTCATATTTTCCCATACAAATGCAGCAACCTACAAATACAGAATTCTTCTTAGTTTGGTTCACAGGATCTGTAGTTTAAAGCTTTAATATTTCTCACCAACGTCTGTGTTTGTTCTTCTGCTGATAGATAGTTCAATTAAAGTGAATCCGGCCGCAAAGGGTCATATGTTCACTAGTTTTCACTGCCATTTAATATGGCAGTGTGTTAATTTTCCCATGGGGAAGGAATGGTGCCACATCCCCACGGGCATTTATGCGCGCAGAGTGCGCTATTATATTTGGTCGTCATATCATACCCCTAAAAAGGGGCTAATGATATGAATGTGAGACCTGGGTGAGTGGGAATAGAGCCAACACACACTCAACCCTATCAACCAATCTAAAGTACTGTACTAGGGGTGCAATGGCACCAAATGGTGACGAGAGAAAAATAGTTTTCTCATATCGTCATTTTTGTTGGAGTCCGGTTGTGAAAAAGATGGAAAAGGTCCCGGAAAGCCAGCCGTTGTCGTAGATGGATGTCGTTTACGCCCCGGAACGCCCTAGCCGTACTTATTCCAAATTCAGTCCAGTTATACTAATGGACATAAAAAGTGCCAATAGTATGTAAGCCACCTGTGCAATTGCATCGATTATAAAAGTTGTAAAATTTTCCTATCTCCTAACTTACCAATATTCTAGTACAAAAGTGTACATAATATAAGTCCCTAACAAATTTTTATTCTAATATGTCTAAGCGACATATGAAGTGTTGTCACTGTTAGATTGTATAGATTGTAAATTTTGAGCGGTGTTCAAAACTGATCAAGTCAGTGTTTCAAAAAAGCTTGTTCAAATAGGATTCTAGTACCAGATGAGAGCCCTTTTTGTAAATAAATGGCAGTATTGGAGCCCTTAAAAGGGCTGGTAAGCAGCTCTGGTGAAGCTACCTCTGTTTTCTTCAGCTGCTACGATGCGTGCAGCAGTTTTTTCTTCTTCTCTGTATGCCCTCGGAAAATAGATGCCATGTAGAGAAGACAAGTGGCGCGCCGCATCAAACAGGTGGGTAAGTGGCCTCTTCTCAAAAATATTGTAGTAATACTGTAATAGTATTGTTTTGGCGAAATTCCACTGCGCTGCTCTAGGAGGTGATGTTTGCAGCGAACGAAACCCAATGTAGGTCACAGCATTGACGAAGTTGGTTGCCTTTTTTTCGTCTTCGAGCAATTTCTCGAGTTTCAGTTCACTGCAAAGTTGATTCATGAGTTCCTCGTGGGTCTTTTTCGGCATTCTAACTGTTTTTTTTTGGCGAGCCGAAATTCCTCTTCTGAAGATGATGAAACTTCAAGGTCTTTCTCCAAATTAACTGCCACTTTTGGAGACTGCTTAGGGGTAGAGGTTAATGGCTTACCTCTACCCTTAGCCGGAGTTTTAGCGGCTTTCTTTGTAGGTGGTGGTGGTGGTTTGCTTCAACTGTAACTACTGACGTAGCCCCCACTGCTGACGTAGGTTCAAGTATGTGTTGAAGCTGGTTGACAAGATTTGTCAAATGGCCTCCGATATCCATAGGACCCTCTGTTTCAGGTTCCCCTTTATTTAGGTGAAGCTGAGTGTCCGGTTTATCAGGTGCTCGTGGTGTTGAGGGTGAGGTGACTTCTGGCTGGGTCCTTCTCCGCTGCCTTACTTTTTTCCCCCTAGTTTTGCTGAAACTCAGATTCCCTCCATCAAAATTATCATCTTTGTCCCACACGAGTAGAAGAATAGTTCTTCTTTCCGCTGCCCAAAGGCTCCACCCAGTGGCTAATTTTAAGCCGACACCCATAATCGCATTGAGTGCTTGGGGGGATGATTCCATTCGCTGGCGTATAGTATTCCATGTCCTGCTTCTATCACGATCGCCGCAGACTAAAGTTTTTCTGCTGAAGTTAATTACACTTTCCCTCATATTGTTTCGTTATTGTTTGCTTCAAATCGAAAGCGTTATATTTATTCTGTATTTTATAAAGTACAGGTAGATATAAAATGGCTTTTTAATGCTGCACAAACATTTCAATTTCCTTTCTAAGGTACAGTTACCACTGTAAATCTTTTGTTCAGTTATTGATTTAGTTGTAAATATTGTTGCATGTTTGGTATTTATCAATTGTTTTATCTTACAAACTGCAAACTCTACATATCACTAGGTACATAAATTATTGTTTTATTAAACAACTCTTCGGCATCCAGAACATTTATATTCTTGTAATTCTTTGCTTCTGCTACTTTTGGTTGTTTTTTCTTTGGAACTTTGTCAAATATTTATCAAGTTATTCATCATCCCATGTACTCTCTGTTTTATTATCTTTCAAAGTGTTATCCTATGTGTTATGTATATGAATGGCAATTTAATTATTAATTAATTGATCAGTTGGATTATATTTCTCCATCAAATATATCGCACATCAAACTCTTAAACATATTTTTGTAAAATCATTATCTCAGTTGTCTATGATACACAACATAAAGTCATAGGATGAAAATATATTATAATCCGGAGTTTAAACACATTCTTCAGGTTTGCACAGACGATTTGCAGTATATCAAATGGAAACACTGCGAAATAACATTTTGAACAGATAGACACACCATCAAATGTGAACAACTTCGTTGATATTAATTTAATGTTATTGATCTGGTTTAGGAAAGTTCAAGTCCACTTGTTTTGGCTGTTTTTTCTTTGCATCTTTGTCACATATTTATCAATGTATTTATCATCCCATGTTCTCTCAATTTTAGTATCATTCAAAAAGTTATCCTATGTCTATCGTAAATGTCTTCCGACATCGAAAATATGCACATCTAATAGTGTGAAGCTTTCTACGGTTAGGAACCAATATCACCCTTCTAACCCCTTTAACATTCAAGACACAATGTTAAGGTATTGAGCAACAGAAATTGTACGCGGTAGTTATGGAAAAGTTCGATAATTGATTGTTGTTATTCCTGAGGTGTCGACTCTCTGAGGGACGCATCTATGATTGTCAAAGCGTGTTCAATAGGGTACTGCGATAAACACACTAGTTATCATATCCTCTCTAACCTAGCAGTTCATCAGCAGTATAAATGCTGACAAAGTTCTGCGTTAGTTACATTACTTGTCTGAAAGGGAAGACAGATGGGTCTAACATGTAAGAAACGGTCGCGAAAACGAAATTGGAAATCAGTTGGTGGATATTTGGGATTTTAAAAAAACCAAGATCGTCAAAGAATTTCATTGATGATTATTTCACGGATGCCCCACATGTTATCCTCAACGACACATGAAAAATACTTTCGCAGAGTACGCCATCGACGAATTTACGAGAAACTTACCGACGATGTTTAAACTTAGAACAACAATGATATATATTAGTAGAAATGTGGGAGCACGAGTGCAACATCAATGTATGTTCCTTGTAGCCATGGGCGTGCAGTTATTTCCTATTTCCTACAGGACACAACAAAATGTTGTCAGAACACATTGACGTGGAAACATTGTTTAGTACAAAGGTTTGATCAAATACAGAGTCGTGCTCCCGACATTGACAAACCATTGCCATGGAAAATAAATTTAGTTTGTGCCGTTCATGTGCTAAAACATGCAACCATGACTAACCTTGTCATTACGCTTTTAAAGGAGCGTGGGTTCGCATGGAATTGTTTCAAGTTCAGGATCTGGAATACCGCTTGTTAAAAGTGTGAGAAATTTACCAGTTTCCAAACTTTGAATTCAACTTAAAAAATGACTACTCCCACAAAGTCATTTTCTCGGAGTATGTCAACTAGTTTCTGAAATTAAAACAAGAATGCGGAGAACAGTAAATGGCATTACATAAGACCACGTGGAAAAGAAAGAAAGAAGACGCTCATTTGCCGAAATCATGCTAAATTGCTTGTAAGAAATATTAGCACAACGTCCGTGCTTACTCAAGATGGAGTCCTTGACAGATTGGAAGTGTTACGTTAAAATGATGGCGACAAAGAATAAAGAAAGAAACACATGTAAGTCGTTTATGAATATATGATCTTGGTCAGTTACGAAGAACAATAATACAATCAGACGGGTTTATTAGACCCAACAAATGTATTACATTCAATACATGACCGTACCCTTGACTTCTTAGACATAAGAGCATTTTGGAATAGGTCTGTATTGATTATGATGTCCTTGTTTCAATATATAGCAATCAGAAATAACGCGTCATTTTCTCTTGCAATAGAAACATGTAGGAAGAGACAAGGATCTAGAAACAAACTTCTCTGAAGTTTGATTTTTTTTTATACATTGTCACAGTGCTAGTGAGAGTTTTAGAGGGCGAGTATTAGGCTGAACTACTTTTCTGCTAACAGGCTGTTAAATTAAAGTCTTATTTACAAATGGTTCTTTATTACTTAAAGATTACTCATCCGCGGCACGAGCAGCATGTTCCAAAGCTTCTAACTTGTGATCGTAAAGATAAGACTCAATATCACTATGGACACAGTGTTTGATTTCGTCAAGTAATACCAATTGTTTGAGGCTATCATAATCGTTTTCAACTTTCTTTGCTAAGAGCCATCTAAAATTAGCTGCTCTTTTTTCTCTAGCAAATTCGACATATCTCATGCTTCTGTTGTATGGTTTCTGAATTTGTGCTGATTATTACGTTTCAATCATAACGTTTTAAGATGTATTCTTTGACCACATAATAGTCACCAGTTTAGTGACCTGACAGTGAATGGTAAATGTCACTAGCCTTAGCAGTGAGTACATATGGTAATAATTGAGTCCAATGATCCCTTGGTCATTTTAAGAGTTCACCAAATTTGTCAAAACGAGTTAAATATTTGTCTACTTCTCTTTATCTGAAAGAGGGCACTAACCTAATCTTATATGCAAGATCAACACTGTAATTTTAATTTGAAATACGACAGCTCTATGTCTTACATCCTACGTTGATATTCCTTCTCTACCTTCTCACATTACATCTGCAGCTGTTTTTCTTGTAACTGCATTTGTCTTTATTTTTCTTCCTTATCTAATTGCATTTGTTTTTATTCCATATCTAACTGCATTGGCATTTGTTTTCTTGTAACTGCATTTACATTTGTCTTTCTTTCTCTTTTTCACGAAGCTCGAGCTTCCTCAACTCCAATTCCATTTTGTATTTTAATTTTAGTGATTTTATTATTAGATCAGAGTCTGATACAGACATACTGATCAAAACCAGATCACTTTTATCCAAAACATTCTTTTCTACCGAATACTGAACAAAAATATTTCTTATTTCTTATTTCGTTCAACAAGCATTCACTTCCGAAAGATATTATTTTCTAGCAGGTTGACTTAAATTATCTTTAAAAAAATCTAATTGTTCCTCGCTAGGGTTTGAAAGAAAGATTTTCACTCTTGATGACATTTTACAAAAGAGGATTGTCGATCTCATTTGAGAAATGTTTTAAAAACTATTCGAATTCAAAGTTCCAAAACCGCAACGTTTACTGGAATATTTAGCCAAGATTCAAAGTTCGACGAGCTACCCAATTCTTTGTTACGTGTTAGGCAACAAGCTTTTTAAAATTTAACAAAGAAAAAGTCGCCCTGGAAAAAGATTGAAAAAATGGGGAAAAAAATCTTACAATTATAAGATTCAGATCCAAACATATTCCAAGAATAATCCACGAATTAAATTACAGAAACACAATATTTAACATTCCGGTGTTGGAAATTAGAATAAAATTTTGATGATCTGTCTTTATCCAAGAATTCTGTGCGATCACATCAAAGCTATTTACAGATATATATATATATATATATATATATATATATATATATATATATATATATATATATATATATATATATATATATATATATATGAATTATTCCTTTTCAATTCAACGTGTCTGAAGAAACAAAAGTTAACATGGATTCAAACACTTACTACAAGAAACGAAAATGACTTAAAGTCATTGGCAAAAACCACAAACTAACTATATGTCACTTAAACAAAGATTATATCGTATTCTAATACGCAGTTTCCAAAAAATCCCCCAGATTGTGAAATCAAGAAGTCACGTGATCCTTTATATCACGTACTCCTAACATGACCTTGACGAGAACCAATCATTCCCAGTTGAAGGACAAAATTTTGTTTACTTTTTAAACTGTCCCTTCTTGAGCTTGACAACAACCAATCATTTAAAAAAATATAACTTGTTTACGTGGTTTCAATTAACATTGAAATATTTTTACAATCTAGGTCAACATTATGTTTTTACCAAAATAAATTCAGGTCAACCGAATTCACGGAAAAAACATTATTTCTAGTGAATAAATCTATATTACAATAACATGTTATAAAAAAAAATTTAAAACTGACATACAATATTAAATTAAAACAAACATATATCAAATCAAATATACGTAACACTTCCCACAATAAAATGAAAGATTCATATGATAAAGCTTTCTTTCTACCATAGATTAATTAAATCTAAGGTTTAAGAAAAATATAAGCAGTACTCTTATGAATTACAGTGTACATGGAAATATACATTTCAACACACGGGAAACTTTGCATCTGCTTTTTAAATTATCTTTCTTTTGACTTGCCTGATGTCAAGAATCCTGTAACAACAAACTACACCTTCATGGCTGAAATTTTTATTAACAGGCACAGGAAATTTAGTAATAGCCTTGACAGTAATATATATATATATATATATATATATATATATATATATATATATATATATATATATATATATATATATATATATATATATATATAGGTTTAACTTGTCCATGCCCCATGATATGTCCTAGAAAAGTTACACTAGCACGGCAGAACTCACTTTTAGATAAATTAATTGTTACATATATAAGAGGTAAGACTTTCAAAATAATCGGTTCATGTACAATCAAATATTCAAGAGGTACTTGAGATTTAAATGCAAGTAGAATATATCACTGTTAGGCTTGATTTGATTCATCAAGATTTGCTTGATAGCTGCCATCAATTACATCCCATACAAGACTGACAGCAATAGTTAAATTTACAATTCCTGGTGAAATATGACAACCTCCACCGTATGGATCATTGTCATGTTTGAGTATACCTGCTGGTGGATTTATGTTTCTTCATGACTCAACAATTACAGGAGGTTATTACTGATAACATCGTTGAGTGATTTAGTTTGTTCATTTGTAGCAAGCGATGGTATTACAAATGTTAGTGATTTTTTTTTCTGATTTTGTATAGTGATCTAGTAGTGCTTTCTTTTTATCGTATTTTCTAATATCTTCTGAATACCAAAGTTTTTCGGATTTATCAAACATTACCTGTTCACGAATCCTACTATTAATATATTTATATTCAAAATCTGATATAACCTGATTTAAATGTTGTGTTCTTTCAATAATTTGTTGTTTTAGTTCGTCATAATAATTCTGAACAATATTTAAAAATAAATATTCAAAGCTGCAAAATACACGAAGTTCAGGTCTAATTACTTCTGGAAAATTATTAATTTATGAAGTTACAATAGTTTTGGTATTGCTTTACCATCCAATCCACAATCCAATAAAGAAGGATCGTTCATCAATTCGTTGATTAGAAGAACGGTAACCGAGTAAAACTATTTTCCATATATATGTTCTTCGATATTGTAGTTTATTTATAAATATTTTTTGACTGTTAAAAATTCAGCTCGTTTAGATTCTGGTAGTCCATGATATAACAGTGAAGCTTCAAGTCATCTAAAAACTTATCTGATCGATGATTGATAAATATCTATAAAATAATCTGAGTTAATTTCCATCGCAGCTGATAATGATTGTTCGTGAACGGTTGTAGCCATCTTTGATGTTTTTCCTGTGATAGATTTAATTTTCCAATGGAATTCATCATGTGTTCGATTTGATAATTGCCAGTTTGAATAGCAACAAGTCGTAATTGTGCAAGCGCAATTTCTTTTACTGGAATATAAGTTGGAATGTTGACGCTAAATTTATGATTGGTCAAACTTACTAATATCATCGTTGTTTTTGACGGAGTTGTATTAACGACGATATGTAACAGTAGTTCTTTCCATGAAAAAAGTATTCTTATTATTTTCTTAATCAGACGGCGTCATTACCAAATCGTAAATCTTGATCATGTCTTGAAACTCAATATCTGATATTATTCCATAACTGAGACATGGTGATATCAATCAAGTTAATTTGGAGTATGCTAGAGTCAATGTAATTCTTTACTTATGTAATTTTTTTTCGCAACGTGTAGATACTATTTTTTTTACTTCATCTGTATACTCATCAACTGTACGTTTAGTTTATTTTGTCATTCACGCACATGAGTGTACCTGTACCTGTAATGTTGCACGTTAATTCCGTAGCTCATTATATATATATATATATATATATATATATATATATATATATATATATATATATATATATATATATGTGTGTGTGTGTGTGTGTGTGTATGTGTGAGAGAGAGAGAGAGAGAGAGAGAGAGAGAGAGAGAGAGAGAGAGAGAGAGAGAAGAGAGAGACTAATTCAAGACACAAATGATAAATCAAACCGAGTCTTTTCCCTCAGGTTCCACTTGAAATGTAACCTTGTTGTATTGTAGTAGATATTTTAAATATTGCAACACCCAGTACTGAGAACCTGTATGTACGAGTAACCTCAGCGGGAACCTTTATATACGAGTAACCTCAGCGGGATGTTCAATGGATGTATTGAGTGGCAACCATAACACTGATCCAGGTGCTGCAGTCTACACTACGTAGTCGGATATCTTTTTAATGTCAACGAGTTTAATATCAACGACTGTTGAACTTCCAAAAACTCGTTTATATTTCTGTATACGTTTCTACGAAAATGCAAGAACATTTTTATGTCAGCAGTATAATCAGATCTAAGATTGGATACTTCATTACTGATTGTCGTCAGCGAGTTTGTCATTCTATCAATGACGAATTTCTTTGTTGTTGCGTCATTGCTTGATTTTGGTTCTCCGAGACCAGTAATTGTATTCTTAGTCATACTGAGAGGACCAGTCATTGTCTCACCGGACCTTTGTACGCAACGACGAATATTACCTAATATCGTTGAAATAACATTACCAGGCTTGATTTTTTTCATTACTATCAAACACAGTAACGCAGTTGTATATTCTTTAATTCTGGCGATAATATCTTGTAATGAAAGATTACTCGTTTTTAATATTCCTTGCTTAGTTTAAAATACATCAACTACGCTTGAATGTGCATTTGCAAGATTTTTTATTTCTGATATTTCATCACTAATGATTTTATTTACGTTTTCAAGAAATCTTCGTCATTTTTTAATTTTTTAAAAATTATTTTCTTTTTGCTTTAGAGGAAGATCTTCCGTAATCATCTACCATTATGTATTTTAATGTTTTAAACAATAGCAGTTACTTGTATACTTGTGCACGACTTTATGAGATGGTTTGGTGATTTTGATTCAGCTTTAAGTACAGCAATTACTTCTCGGCCTCGGCGGAGAAAGTCCGTATGAATTAAAATAACAGATCCACGTGGATCAATTGCGTATGCAACCCAGTGAGTTCCAGGGCCAGAATTATTATCGAGATAAAGATACTAGTTTCAAATTTATTGTGCTGGTTAGATAATTGATTGCGCATAAACAACCCCTAAATGTTTTTATTTTTAATTTTTTCAGCAGTATTAATCAAATCAAAGCTAGACATTGAAAGTATTAAGGAAGTTTCAAAGGAAGTCTCAGACCTTTTCCGTAGCATGAGGGGGGAGTTTCTAGAAGTCTTAAACCCTGCCACATTTGTTAAATCCTTGTCCAATTACTTTCATTAATGCCATGTTAAAATTTTCCGACAGCTTCCATTGCAGCTGCATCTACGACAGCTGGTGCAGCAGAAGCTATTAATGTAGATATAACTGCATGAAGTGGAGATATCACACAGGTTTTTGTGATATCTTTTATAGAACTCAAATAAAAATGGAGTTGAACTCCTGTTATTTGATTCAAAAGCTTTTTTAAAACGTTTAAGCTGAGCTTTGGTTAATGATAATTTGCTTGGACCACCACTAGAAATGTGATTTTTCTTCAATGATATCTTCTCCGCATTTTTTGTGGCGAGTTTTGATTGTAATTCGTATAACTGACAAGTGAAGGTGACTTAAAGTGACTATATGTCATTTTGATAAAATCATGTGTGATTTAATTGCATATTCTCCACTGGGGCATCAATGACTCTCATTATTGCACCAAACCCTTCAAGTAATACCTCTTTGTCGGTGAGTATACTAGCATTTGCACTGTATAGGTCACGAACTATTAGCGGACCAATTACGGTAACAGGTGGTTATCTTATAAGAGCCCGAAAGTGTATATCAATGATAGATTGTTTAACTAAATTAATATTTACAGATTTGTAAAATCTAACTGTGATACTTGTAAACCAGTGTCTGTAGTTTATTTACGTCCAATAAAAGTCATCAAACAATGATATGCACGTGCTACATGATTGATGTTGTAATCTAACAATATATCCTAAGATGACTCTTGTTGATCATGTATCCTTAACAAAAGTTCAGAAACACTCTAATTGTCAAATATCATATTACTACGTACTTGACACGTTAGTCGATCCTTACTTTGGAAAGCAATGATAATATGTCGTGGTGCAGAAACGCTTTGTTGTAATGCTATATGCCATGTAAATAAACCCTAAGCGTTACTGTGAACACTATCTGTAGTCACCGTCAACCATGATAACATTGATTTACCGGCTTGATCCATAAAACGAGTAATTTTTGGTCTTCAGCAATCGTTGGTGTTATTACTGGCATCCACAGTGAACGTTTTTTAAATACTACTTTACCATCTTCGCCTGAAGGTCGCTAGTTTGCATCATCATCAGTAGCTTTCCTTACAAACACTACCGAATGTTTGGTTCTGAAAATAACCTTTATAACCTTTCTTCAAAATCCGAAGATGTGGGAGAGTGGAATTGAAAAGCCGTTATAATCACCTTTTAACATTGATGGAATCAAAAGATGAAATCGTCATTTATCGATATTGCTGCAGATGTTTCTTCAGCTCCTGCAGCGTTTCTTACATTACCAAAATGTACGTTATCAGGATTGTTGAAAGCATATTTAGCAAACATTATTAATGGAATAATTGTTGTTGCTAATCCTATTATCGTTGCAGCAACACCTACGTTTAAACATTTTAGTATACGTATTATTATCTAACACGAAGACCACTTCCTGCTATCAGACTAGCAAATATATTTGTTGTGCTTGTTTTTGATACGCGGATTGATTTATTACTTTACGAACATTTGTGGTCATAACTTCAGTGCTGGGTAATTTTACTGGTTGAGGTTTTCGTGATATTAATCGTCCTAGTCTATTCTTAATTGCCGAAAATGCTTTACCTGCAACATTACCAATAGCATCATGAACAACGTCAATAGCTTTCATTCCTAGTTGCTTTGCAATCGTTATTGCGTTTAGAACTTTATTTCAAAATATGCCTTGAACAACATGACTGAGTCCATCACCAAGGATCGCTTTATAAGCAGGTAATCGCAAATGTGTCAATATTACTATAATCAGTCCACGTTAAGCATAATGCATCATCATCTTATTTGATTTTTATTTATTTGATAACTATGAAAGTCATCATTAATTTCATTGATTAGAGACCGATAAACTGTAATGTATATGATGCCGCCTATAAGTAATCGTTTACAAATATCACCTGTTTCTTTCATAATTCTCGAGAAATGTTTTCAACACGTTTTCATGTATTAGGAATTTCTAATCGATTTACCTCAACAAGAATGTTAAAATACCACTTTCAAAAGATTATCCTAGAGGTCATAAAAAGATTCTTCCTCTTCACGTTTTCTTTGATCTACAGCTCGTTTAAATTGCTTCAAATGTTTGTCATTATCACTAATATAATCAATACCACTTATGACGAGATCAATATATTTAATCCATTCATCTTCACTCCTCCAGGAATCAATATATATATATATATATATATATATATATATATATATATATATATATATATATATATATATATATATATATATATATATATATATATATATATGATTTGCGTAATTTCCACGTTGTGGAAAAGCAAGTGCAGCAATATCTACATATTTTCCTAATTCAGTAATTTTCTTAATAGTCTAAGATCTAAATTGTTTCGTAAGATTTAAAGTTTAACTTATTTAGGAGACTGGTTCTTGATGAGGAGATGTTGGTTTAGTAAGTGATTTAGAAAATGGAACTGTCTGTTTTGCTTTCAGTTTATCTACGTTTGCAGAGAAGTTAACAAAATCTTGATCACCCATACTAATACCACCTTATAATGACGAATTCTAAAGTTCAGTTACGATAATCAATCTCAGAAAAACCTTGATAATCTGGTAACATATCAAACAAATAATTATAATCATTGGCAGTGTATTTAGCTAATTTATAATCATTCATATTTTTACTTTGTTCATAAGTTCCCGGTCTAGATGTAGCAATTATTTTGTTAACAATTTGAAACAATTAATTTTGTGTTTTCTGCTGTTTGTTTTTTCTTTAATTGTTTTGTTCTTTCATTTCTTGTATTTTTTGTTCTTCATATTGATCAGCAGATTTTTTTTTTAGACTTTCCATGTTTTGGTTGTAAGTTTTTTTCTCATTTCATAGTGTAAAACAACAAGAGCTGGAAATATATCTGGATCAGTTTTACCGATTAATTTTAAAGCATTTTCAGTAAATGTATTAAGTATTTTTTCGACTATTTCTAACAATTGGTCAGTAAATCTATTACATAATTCTTCGACTATTTCTTCATCAGTTTTTTCTCATTAGCAAAATGTTTAGCTGATTGAGCCATTCGACCAGAAAGATCTTGTAAAACTCTGATGTTTCCTTTTTACAGCTATTTTTTATGTTGAGGAAAGAGAGGTTTAGCTGTTTCAGTAACAGGTTTGAATAATTGTTGTATTTTTCTGCAAAATCCACCTGCGATTCCAGATTTTCTTTTGTCTGATAGAATCACAAAGGTGAAAATATTTCATAATTGTTTATAGTCACTCTCGAGGTTATCTACCTGTATACGATTCAATAGCTGGTGCCATATTTTTGATTTATAATGATGATCTAATTAGAACAAGCTTTTTTAAATTTAGCAAATAATTTATTTCCCTGGAAAATGATTGTAATAATAATAATCCACCAATTAAATTACAAATGTCCTAGTAATGAAATGTTCTAACAGATTCAGTTTGGAGTCATGTTGTAAAATCCAAAATGGAAAACAATGACGTATGCTAAAGTCTGTTTTGTGTTTATCTATCGTTCCTTGTAGAAAAACTATAGTTAATACTCCGGAGTTGAAAATCCGAAAAAGAAATTGATAAACTGTCTTTGTCCAAGAACTATCTCCAGAGATACGAATGAATCATTCTCACTCCAAGAATAAAGTTTTCTTTTGCTCCTTCCCAGGTCTCACCTTCACCTTGTAAACAAGGAATAATTTTAAAATGAAAATAAAAATTGTTTACGTACTGCCACTAAAATTGACTCAAAGTCAGGATCTAGGTCAACATTACTTGACTACCAAGAAAATTCAGGTCAACCTACTTTCTGTAAAAACATCATCTTTATTGAATTCATTGACATTACAATAACATGAAATGAAAAATAAAAACGAATTTAAAACTGAAAAACAATATTAAATTAAACAAATATATACATTTATTTACATATACGTACCATTAATTTAACATTGAAATGTATGTGTTCATATATTATAAATTTCACAGATATGTACAATCAAAATTCATTGTAACCTTGGTTTTCAATAAAAGTTACAAAGGAAATGTTCAAGTAACTTCTACATTGCTCCATACATAAATGCCCCAGGTTTTGTTCGTGGTGTACAGTCAATATTTTAGAACCCTCACAAGTAATAATATAGGGTCAATACATGGATTAGTGTATGGCACTTTTAGCCACACAATGATAATCTAGTCATTGTAGATATTTATACAGTAGACTACTATACTGATTGGTAATGGAATGTATGTAGTTTTTATTACAATAATATAATATAAACATACCCGGAACAGTTATAATTCATTATATTATCCAATTATTAGAGTATGACATACATATCTTGTCGCAATATACTTTTGATGGATTCACGAGAACAGAAACTGAAGTCAACAAGATTAATGCAATATTTCGAAACTAATATTGACAATTTAGTTTAGTTTACCACGAGTAATTTCCACTGTATAGCTGTCCACAAATTCACTCAGACGATGGTACCAAAGAAATCCCCTCAAGTTGAACACGTACAATTAATTTACTTACTCATGTGGCAGCTTACCTAGTAGTTTGATGTAGTCTCCTCGTCATGTCCAAAGGAACTCTTGTGTCTATCACGTCTATTGGAAGAAAGACACGAGCGATAGTGCAAGGTCTATATTATTATAGGTAAAGAAAAGGGAGGCACACGCATATTTGTAGAATATTAGTGTTTATTTGCGCAACCATCTTGAGTTGGTTTCTTTGACGTTGTGATCTCTGATCCATATGCTGATTCTGATTTAGAAACCTTTGCACACATAAAATATGACTTTGTATGAAATGATACACGACGATCCTGATGAAAATATTTCTGGCGTGGTTAAACGAGTTCCAAGGAAGGATTTCAGCATTGATAAATAAGGCGAACAATGCATGTGGCTTTTAATACACATATTACCTCTAACCAAATCTCTTGATTCAGAGCCCATTTAAATCAAATTCAATTGATTATAAATCTGTGTCTTGTGTTAAACTCTTATGATGTTCAAGAATTTGTCACTTTCACTGACCAGGCAGTTCAGATGAATGTAACAAGAAGGATACTGGCCAAAGAGGCATATAATATTTGCTAATATTACAACCTTCAAACCAGAGTTAGGGAACAAACTTGACTGTATGGTGGGTGCAAACAAGGAAGAATGTGAAAGATAATTTATCCAAGAGAGCAGCATAGCAATTACTCCGTACGATTTATAATTCAAACAAATATTATTCACAATACCCCAAAACACGAAATCGATAATCAAAATTTCGAACGAAAAGATACTTGTCCCTTATTAATAAATACGAATTTTTGGCAATTTTCATTGGTTATTTTGTTCTAAATCCTTAATTTTTCATATATAAATGCATACAAAATCATAACGTGTGATCAATGGCTGGATGTTTCATTTAAAACTATCCTTCACATCGGACCAACACGTGTAACTAATACATCTTTAATACAGAATAAAATATGAAATTGATTTTACAAATTACTGAAGACTCTGCACAACGGATGCCAATAGCCTAGGTTAAAAAGGCATACCAGAATTGTCTACAATAAATTAAGTTCTAAGTACGAGTGCTATTTAAGTTGTCAAGACGAACCTGTGTATTAATTATTTAGATAACCATGTAGAAGTGAACACTGTTTATGTTTTTTTTTTTATAAATCTACCTGAAATTTAACTTTGAAAAGCAATAATTTTACCATGAAAATGTCATTTGCAATGTATTATATTTTCCATCATTTTATATCACTCTTGGGTTCATCCAAGATAGATTTAGGAGGGCGCACACCATATGTGTGCTAATTTCAGAATAAGAACCGACAAAATATTCGGTAAGCAATGAGGTAGTTCTGAGAAACGTGATTTTTGTTTCAAAGCCATCCACGCGCACTGATGCAAAATGCAAACAGTTATATTTATTAGATTAACCGTCACCAACGTCAATTACGAACTAAATTGAATAATGTCCATTTTCTGCTCCTCTCTTTGCCTCTTAATTGTCTTCGCATAATGTATATTACACGTGTAAGCTGATTTAATTAAACATCTAACATATATCTAACATATATTTAATGTTCACATTATTTTGTTCTGTTGAAACAAAATGTTAAGAAAATACCAAAGAAGACATCCAAATATTTCATCTTTTCCATCTACTTCTCATTATTACTCTCTATCCTCAAATGAATCCATCAGTTTAAAATTAAATGAAATGATGTCTTGTAATTACCTTTCATATAAAGTGCATAAAACAAGGTTTTATTTTATGAAAAGTGGCCAGATAAAGATCTTAGTACTAAATAATGGATATTTCTAACATAAAAGTTAAACTCAAATTGTTTAAATATCTGTTGCAAAAATGAGACAGTCACTGATGTAATTATGCAATCTTTGAAGAGACCTCTGGGTACTCTTACATGGTAGAAAATATTAATTTGTCCGCCTTGTTTCGTTTACACCATTTTTCCTTTGCAATACACATACACATTGTCTAAAATAAGATATGATACTTTGAAAGGTTACGAATTTAGGCTATTAATGTAGATCAATCCGCGTGCCTAAGCTCGACCGCGCGCAGTAATTATAATCCCTGAGAAATTATTTCGCTGCGCTGCTGACGAAAGCCAAGAACTACTCACTGACATCGATAACATTTGTTATCCAACGTGGGTTTGGATGGTCACTTATACGTTCGCGCTAATATAATGCATGCGTGGGCCATACACCCACAGCTTCCCTGTAAAGGTTTCCCTTTATTTAGGTGGGGACGTGTGCTCCCAATATTATTTAAATTATTACAGAAGACCCAGCCTAGCCCGTTTTTGTAAGAAATAGAAGTAGTGATGGAGAGATACAAAGCTCCGAGCCCACAGACAACGTAACCGACAATTAAATTAATGAATATACAAATGTGAAATTCAACTAAGAACAATTTAATATAATTCAATAACAATCATCTCTCAAATAAAGTTAAAATAAAAACCATATCATTCAATCACCCTACAAATGGTAATTCTACGTACTAAAGTAGACATAATGCAATAATTAAAGTACACTTGCTATGCAGTAATAAATACCAACAATCGAGCAAATAGTCACTGACCGACACTAAAGGTCATTGTAACTCCCAGAATATACAAGTTCTCCGCCAATTGCGAATGACGTCGGAGTGGCTTATATTCCCTTAATTCACGGAGGATGGTTTTAGCGAATATGGAGGTTAGTTCTCAAGAGAATAGATTTAAGCTTGCGATTCTATTGTTAGTCACGCCTTGCTCAATTCCGAGTGGAAGCTGATTCATATAACGATCATACACTGCCCACTCCCAACAGTCTGTCAAGGAACGTTTTACGACCCCTTTGATCCGAAAATAGAATTCCATCACTTACCTGTGAAATCTGTGATCGCAATTATTATGTAACTGGCTTGCTCAAAATACGGCAAGTTGTGAATTTTATGGTCATGTCAAGTAACTGGCTTGACACTTTTGTTCGCCAAATTGACCTTCATACATACTGACGGCGCGAAATTATTAGCATCAGGGTCTAACATAGGCATGTTGAACTCTGGTTAATCCTTACAACGTGACACTCCCAAACATTCATATCATGCATCTTCATATAAAAAACAGTCCGCGTGGTTGTGCAAAGATGCAACCGATGCACGGTGAGTTTACGTTCACCTTCTCATCAGCGAATTCGACAGCAATAGCGACAACGGATACTTTTTCGAAATCGGCTAGGAATACCTTGACGTGCTGCACCGGGCACATAATGTTTATTCACTAGCCCTTGAAGCGTGCACAAATCTACACGCGGATCTTCCCGCTTGATCTGTATAGTACGCGGGGGACATTGCTGAGAACTGTTCTTGGAATCAAGGCACATCCACGCAAAAACACTCAGATCGAAGTAACATTTACTGACAAATCCACCGTCAGTTATATCGGGCCAAAAACAATAACTCGAAAACAAATGCCAGATTGTTAATCAACAAGGTCAAACTTGTCAGGCTAATAGATCTTGCACGAAATGTAGAACGATTGTTTACAGCAATTGTTGCATTTATAGGCGAACATCGCACCATGCAAACAATCGCTGCAGAAAAATATTCCCTGGGAAAATGTTTTCAGGGATTCCACAGCAGCCGTGTCAGTATGGAAAATAACTGGTTGGAGGTGCACGTGCGTGTTGCGTGTTGCTGCCCCACCCCACCCGTATCACGATGCTTCTGGAAAAGATACAATTGCCAAGAGATTATTCTTTTTGATATGGATTATGATGGACGCCAATAGCCGCTTTTTACATATAACATATTTATAATACTGAACTGAAGAAATAATAGGGCATACCCAACTAACAATTCCACGTTGCTACAACGTTGTAGCAATGTTGTAGTACGGTTGTGGTAACGTTGTCAAATGATGTTGTGGCAATGTGATTTGGTAAACAAGTGGGAACGCTGCTAAAACGTTGTTGTCTAACGTTATTAAATTACCTTCCTATAACATTCTTGCAATATTCAAATCCTCTCTGGAAATCTGATGAAACCCGGTTGTGTTTCTGAAACACATATTCCGCACTTTTGTCAAGAATGTCAAACAAAACGACACTTAAAAAAATGTCAACATACCATCCAGATAGGAGTTGCGATAGCAGGAATGTCAAAACGGCCATTATTACAGCATTAAGTGTCAGTTCTGCACCATTTTCATTCATGACAAACCAAACATCACCAGTCATTTGACCATTATAATAATACTTGTAGGAATAGCACTCTGCATTCGTTGATGCGTGACACCTCTCACAAATGAGTTCAAAGTTGCACATATAATAATGCACTCTTCACAATACAGAATGTTTATTTATCATGTCATGCGCTTAAAAAGAATCTTAGATAAAAAAGTAATGTTACTAATTTAATAAAAATTCATACGTCCATTCTGAAGTTTGCAATCAGTTTCAGTGCAGGTGTTCTAACACGTTTTATATGCAAACACTGCTTTCTGTTCATTGTATGAAATCCTCTTTCTATGTATTTTTTCCTACAGACTTTACAGCAGGGCCTTTCATTAAATTTAAAATGGACATGTGAGTTCACCAAGTAGGCAGGAATTTGGAGAGATGTACTCCAATGGGGATATACAAAAATTTTTTTTTAGATAACAGGGTGTAAAGTGAAAGTAGATGGGTAAACCACACTGCTTTTGCCAGATAAGGAATCCCCTGAATCTGCAGACTGAAGGTTCAAACATTTATTTCTAAAAGACAAAAAGGATAAAGGAAACAATACAACATATATTTTAATATCAATTTTTGTTTATTTTCTAGATTTAATTAAGATTAGCACTCAGAATTCGTCTCCTCCTCCACTATCTCTTTCTTCTTCTGCTCTGGGACCTGCAAATTAAAATATAATTTAAAAGTCACATGTCATCTCAGCACCGCTTACATATGCAGAAGTCACATTAACTAGCATTACTTCATGAAACTTTCTTCACTGCACATGTGTTTCCCTTATTATTGTTAAGCCAAGTTACAAGATAACTTTGTACTTATGTGTCATTTCAGGAACGTGGATGGTGAAATCAATTTGCTCAATGATGAATTTATTTTGTCCAAATATTACATGTGAATGAAAATTCCAAGTGGAAGTACGATATGGCCTCTTCAATTTCAATTGCTTTTGCTTTGCCATTATTTTTCAAGCATGCTCCTGCAAGAGAAACACAATACTGTATTTTAAAATAAGTTTCACAACAAAGAATGCATTGCAGTTTTCTAAATGCCAACAATAATCAATGGAGTATTATATAAAATATGTACTTTGAAATGTGATCCCATGTTCTTTTATATAGATGTAATTGCAATATGCGTGAAGAAACATGTAGTACCTTATCCATTCATGGAAAATTCTATGGCGAGTAATAAAAAGAAATAGACAATTGAATTTGAAATCAAGTCATACTTAATGATCAAAACTCGTCATATCACAAGGTTTTTAAATGCTTTTTTCTCTTTACGTCCCTTTAGACTATACTCTGACCAGGGTCTTTGTTCGTAGCCGTGTCATCATCCTGCGGACACTATCCTTCATATTACACCCGCCTAAGGAGCTAAGTAGTATATCTGAAAATAATAATAATAATAATAATAATAATAATAATAATAATAATAATAATAATAACTATTTAATGCTCTTACCTTGGTGGTTCAAAATAGCGAGAAACAGGAGATTCGTCTCTGGCCTAATTCGGTCCGTACAGGATCAACTAGTCTTTGCTTCGTAGATACGTAACATATTGTTAAGGCAATGGCAGTACCTCATGTTTGTAATAAAGAAAGGCTGACGAGTAAAATGTTTTTCTACACAAATTGCAACCTCCTTTTAGCTATTGGTTTTGAAAATAAAAATGGATGAAATATGAAACTATAAGTATTCTCTTTGATAATGTAAAGTTAACTACAATATTGGTACAACGTTGTAAAAACGTATATAATTTCTTTGGAATAATTATGTTAATTCTTGTCCATAGTATTAGGATCAATGCAATTACATACCATTTGTAATTTACTATATCTTTTAGATCAGAGGACTATTTAATTTCATTTTCATGTGTAACGTTTTAGCAACGTTGCCAAAACGTTATTTTCCCACGTAAGAAAAAACACAACCATATAGCAACGTTGTGAAAACGTTGTGTGTTAGCTGGGTATACATGGATTTGAACACTATTGGAAACATGCGTGAGATCACATCAGTTGAAATAGAAGCCGTCTTCAACTCAATTATGCCAACAACTGTGGGTATCTCTGAGCTGGCCACTGTTAATGAAGTCTTCTTTTTGCGACGCCAGAAGACATAGCGAAAACGAAAGTTTGGCATGCAACAATCATATATAACTTTGCCTTGTTTTATGGTAACATGATTTAACCCGTCAGCAGCA
This sequence comes from Unio pictorum, assembly GCA_030141615.1. Lineage (NCBI taxonomy): Eukaryota > Metazoa > Mollusca > Bivalvia > Unionida > Unionidae > Unio > Unio pictorum. Next base: position 16,178,504 of record JARLTB010000107.1, read on the forward strand.
GATGCAATGAGATAGCTACCAGCAAGAATGTCACTGAAAAGGATATCTGCAACAGAAATATTGATGGTTTCGGATAGGGCCCACATTTATAGACAGCGATGGCAATACAACATTTTAATTTAAGATTTCAAGTTTCTTTTTGTCAAAGACTTCAGAAAGCTGCATTCGTATTTCTTCCCAAAGATGCTATCCGGTCTAGATGTTTGTCAGCATCATATAGTTTGCGTGTTGTCACGAGCTTTTGCAATTGTTTTCTGAGCCAACGTGGGTTCTAACTGGTATATGACACAACAGAGACTACAGAAGATATGATATAACGGATCCGATCACGACTTTCATTAAGGTTTCTTATGCGATTACGATAATTGTGTGATCCTTGGAAAATCTAGTGAAGCATTACTAAAATTAATTGTACTTGAAGGGAGATTTGCATAAGGACTATTTATACGTAATATGAAAAAAAAATATTCACATCCAATATGATTGTATTTCTGACGCGATATATGATATCACCGAGAAGTATATTGAAGGAAAGCTAGTTACCGTCTTGCCTTCAAAGATATTCCAAATTATCAACAACTATATTGCTCGCGAGCCCGACTATAACAAAACATTCAATTGCTCTATGTCAAACTTGCAGCAAATTGGATTTAAATTAGAGACAAGAAAACCATCGTAATATTATCTAAGACTATTGAAGTAGCATATGTGCGCACATATAAAACATAATTTAACATATGCTGGAAGATAAACGACGTTGGCTGTATGGTACAATAAAAAGATCATTAAATGATACTTACAAATGTGTCAAGGATGCACTCAAAGCAGTTTAAAAACACGGCAATGGAACATCTGGACCCTTTTAATTTTCACGCAGAAGTCGCCATAGATCTAGACGTATACATGAAGACGAGTACAATAAAAATGATCTTTGTACGATTTGGTCAAGACCGATATAGACAGTGCCAATTGTAATTCAGGCAGAATTTATATTTCACTGTAGTTCAGAAAACCACCTTTAACTTCAGCCTCATTGCCAATGCTTTGATTTTGAACGTTCTGGGTTTTATATATTTTGCATGACTTTATTCACATTTGCCAACGCATACGGGCTTTAGTTCCACCACGATTTTGAATCCCTTGACTAAATCTGCTTTGTTAAAAAGGTGCAAACCATGCAAGTCTATAAATTCAGAAGTTTTATGAAAACGATGTAGTCATATTTGCACATTATTTATGTTTTGAAGTTCATGTTCCTATTCTGAAATCAGTCTGAACTACGATTAAACACCAAATGTAATCAGAATCCAAGGATTTATGAAGCTCCATGATTTAGCAAACTATGCAGAACAGAATTGCTGATAAAAAACATAATCGTTTGTAAGATAAGTACGACGTTTCAAAGCAGTAAAGCTCGATTGTGATTTGTGTAGGAATAGTCGACAATTTCTTCGCCGTTCTTTTGCAGATAGCTGCTATTATGATTGAAATCTTCGATATATTTATTTTATCATATTTGACTAAGTTAACAATAAAGGCTCGCATCCATCTCTTCTGATGGTTCTACGGGGTTATAAAGAAATGGTAAATGAAAACTGTATTTCTGTGTCATACTACGCAATTGTCAGACCAATACCACCATCTGGTTTTGGAGTACAATGTACTGACTGACGTATCTGCAAGTTGAGTTGTTTCATAGCATCCTGTTATGTGATATTTAGATGATTTGATCATATGCGCTAAATATTCTTATCAGTTTTCATTTTGCGACGTCATATCGAACAAGCTGTCTCTAAAACACTTTTACATCTGTTGCTTTTTCTACTGATGAGCCTGCGAAATTCTTGTTTAGAAGGATATATGTCGTTGTGATCTTGAGTGCTAAAGACAAATTCATCATATGCATAATTTGTTCCACATGATCATTACCTAGACCACTTTCTCTGCAATATTTTCTTCTGCCGACTATTTCTCACCGTTTTATTTCATTTTGTTAAAGCTTTACTGCTTCACTTGCTTGTCGTTGTCCAGGCAATGATTCCCCCTCCTTTTTCATTAATTTTAATCGTTTTGTTGTTTGGTTCCGATGATTATTTTAGAAAGGCTATCCGACTCTGTCGTGACAAAACTGATTTATGTTGTCATAATTATCAAGTTCGACGTGCTCTCATATTAGTGACTGAACTGAATTATTTTTATATCAGTCTCCGATTTAAACGCAGTAGGATTAAAGTAAACAGTACAATATTTTTGCAGTGTTAGTGCTAACATAATATTCATTGGCAAGCATGCCCTCAACTTTTGTTTTATTATGCGAGACCTCAAATCACCTGTTAAGTCCTTGCGCAATCCGCATAATTTCTGACATCATATATTATTCGTATATTCGTATCGTGGATGTGCTTGGAGACAGTGAACTCCATATGACAGATTCATTTTAGAGACTATTCGCCGTTTATGATGGTTTCGTTTATTAGTTATAAGCGGCATATATTTATCTCTAAGATGCAATCTGCTGTGAGTCAAACAATTGATTGCCAAAAACTGCCGACGATACGTGTTGTTCTGCAGAAAGGAGGCGTCCTTTAAGAAAAGTATTATTCAAATCGGTAAGAAAAACTTTTGCGATTGCATATTTATCAGTTTATCGTTTATTGGTTGTTTTTTCTAAAATCTTTTATTTGGTGGTTCTTTTTGCCTGTGACACATATAGTGGTCCTGTCATAATATTGCCAGATTTCAGTGCTCTCATATTAAGTACTATATCATAATCGAAACTTTTTTACTTGAGCTTCCGTTGCATATAACCGTTCGAAACGCTGCAGAATCACCAATTATATAATAGTTTGTATACAAAATAAAATGTGCATAATTAAATTTGACGCAAAAGACGTAAAACGAATCACGACATAGGTTTTGCTCTTAGATTGCCACTACAACACGTTGTGACAAGACAATTTGATTTTATCTACTCTGGTTAATTACGGTCCTAGCCGTGAGATAATAATTATTTTTACGCTTAATACCAACCAAGAAAAGTACAAAACACCCACTGATTTTCATACCTCCGTAAGCGGTTCTGATGTCGCTACTTTCAAAATATTGGAGCCTGGAGATAATGCCAACAGAAACGTTCGCAAACTCTTCCTTTTGGACCCAAAGTTTGCTCAGGGAAGCACCAGTAATTAAACTGTCCCATATGGCATACCCATTGTAAAAATAATCTCAGAATACACGCTACCAAATCGCACTATGTTCTTCAGAATCTGTTATTCTTTCATAATATTACGGCATTCCAAAACATATGTATGTATCTTATCTCAGTCAACGATACCGGAACTTTGTTAGGTATATTTCCAGAAGCATGTATGGTTTTTGACATTGCTGATGAAATATAACGATGACAGATCAAGCTAATGATGGCGACAACATACTGATCTCGAACCAAATTAGTATTCACTTGAGGTTGACTATCAAGCTGACTTTACAATAAATAACTGTCTGGTTCAGATATTATTCTGCAATATGGCGAATATGATGGTGAATTTCCTGTCAACATTAACGACGTGAACAGCTTTCGGATAAATTGTCCGGCAGCCGAAGGATCATATGATGTGCAAGAAGGTTACAGCCACTTTATTTATAGCTTCAGTCCACAAACTTTAAAGCAACAAACTGTGCCAAAGACAACATGCGCTTGCGCTAACAAAATATCCTAAGTAAATGTAGTAGAGCCAATATTCCTGGTAAATGACTAACTTTAAGATCATCAGCAAAACATATCTCAATAGAAGGAGCTTTCCAGCAATCCGACCTCTTCTTGCATTGTTGGATCCAGCAATATTATCGAATCTGGGATCAATTGTGATTGTGGCAGCTTCTGGAGCAATATCAATCGCCACCGAAAAGCAGTAAGCAGCCGAGGACTGCAAAGACGAAAACAACGTATGTATATTTATAGTTTGGTCTAAACATTCTACATAGGAATGTCTTATCAGGAAATAACACACACACACACACACACACACACACACACACACTCTCTCTCTCTCTCTCTCTCTCTCTCTCTCTCTCTCTCTCTCTCTCTCAGTATATCAATATATAATCTATATATCCGCTACCTATGTTGGTCCTGTGTGGAATTGCCTGCAAAAATCAAAGATATCCAGAGTACATCAATTTTCATAATAATGTTGCAAATGTTTCATGTTGGCTCTGTTATCTGTGTTGTATCCTGTAACAAACATTTCTAACAGAGAATGCATATATGCCTTGTTTCAAAGTGCGTTGTACTTTGCCAGGCTATCTCTCTTTGGCAACGTAATGACGAGCCAAATTTTGAACTACTAAATAACATTTATGTACAGTGTTTGGTCTGAGCGACGACGCAAGTATTTATCATATTTCTTCCGTGACATGTGTTGACTGGCTCTTTGAGCATAACGATATTAATGAAGGACATTATGTATGGATCAAACTTTTTCCAACAATTATGAATGGCAAATGCAATAACCATAATTGCAAGACGTACTATTGCCGAAAGAATCTTTGTAGTGTCTTTGACAAAGTAGTACTGAGCATGGCTTGATTATGCCAAGGTTGTGAATGATATCGTGCATAACAAAAATATTATATCTAAATTTGAACGTTTCAGTCGAAAATACAAAGAGCATCTTTCCTGCGGCTACTCATACCAACTTTCTCGCGGAGGGAAAAAATAAGCAAGCGCACAAGACTTGAACAACTTGTACTAGGAGATATAAGTTAAATAAATCATATTCCCCCTCGGAAAATAGTGTGTGACGCGGATTGCTTGTTATGTATCGTGTAGGATTTGCCAGTAGCCATATGGAGACCAAATACTTTGTGACTATTGTATTACATAGACCCCTATCGCAGAGAAGTTCATTACAAGTGCAACCTGATATTGAAGACACAGTTTATCTCAGTTGTTTCTCATTCTTCATATATATCGCTCATATCTCATAGTGAAACATTTGGATATGTTTAAGAGGAAATTAACTTGCCGACCAAGTGACCTTGAAATAGTATTTGTCGTTTTCTCTGAGCGAACTGAGTTTTATTGACAGCTTGGAGTTCATGAACACCTAGCCTAAATGGCTATTCAAAAATACAAGAGTATTTAGGTATCATGCAGAAGAATTTGCTGGCGTCTAGCTTGGTTTAATGGACTAGAGGTAATTTATCCGTATGGACATACAACGACGGACCGCTCTGCCAGCCCGGGTAAGACTTATAATGCAAACTAGTATGGACCGCCCGAGCTGTCTGAAGATGACAATTGTTTGTAATCTTAAGACAGCTCTGGCGTTCCATAGCTTGACTGGAAAGATATTCCTGATAAGATTTACGCCCACGCGTTAGATGTTTTGAATACGTTTGACAAAACCAAACTTTGAGAATGTCATAATTCGTATTTAAAATCAGACGATCAGACGTGCCGAGACTTACTGATGTATTTTAAAACTTTTGCTATATCAGCTAGTCAAATTACATCATGGATTCCGCGTGATATAATTCTTGCTCGAGCTAACAAACATATTTGGGTGGACTTGCTGACAGAAATTACTATTTATAAATTTATCGAAATGGCATCCTAAATAACTGTCATCAAAATGAGACGCTCAAAAATAAATAGCTGTCAGGATACGATATGATCCGGGAAACAAAGTATTACGTAGCTAAAAATGAAAATTTATATAGCTGGGCTGTGTCATTGAGTCTGTATGTGGGCGAATATACATGTCACCAGATAAGTTTACAGAACAATATTGTGCGGTGGTGCAAATACAGGCTACATTCTCGAGATCAATTTGGACTATCAGAAAAATCTGATGATACCTATAATGATTTTCCTATGGCGCCAGAAAGTATGTTGCTGTTGATGATTATATATTTAGTCCGTATTATGCTGCGCTTAAGAGACAACTTGGCGTCTGGAACTATAAAGTTCCAAAGCTGATTCCAAATCTGCAAGAAAAAAAGCGCTTAGTTATCCATTAGAAATAAAATAAACAATGTCTTGATTTAGGATTGCAGCTAGTCATAACGTATTGTGTTGTGAAATTCAGACAGGAAAGCTGATATTGGAGGGGTGTTATCTTTGGTTTTCCACCTGAAACAAGGGACTGTGGTGTACTTAGATCAAGGGTTACACTTTCCACAAGTACAACATTCAAAGAAATTTAAGGCAAAGTACATGAAAGGAACATAGAGCTATCGCAACATTATCTCGACTTCAATTTTCATTTGTTACCCACTCCAGCGTTTATACAATATGTGGGTGGGCGGCGTTTTACGGATATTATGCATTTCTGAGAATTGCGAGTGTAAGGTGATGTTATCTACATTTGTAACATGCATATTGGAAAGAATATTAGTATACCTCTGTTACTTTCATGTACTGTGGATGGAATTTCTTTGCATAGTGTGCTTTTGGAAAGTGTACATTATCTACATACGCAGATAACTAAAACGACTGCTCCCTTGTACTCCAAAAACCAGCATAAATTAGTATTAACTATACTACCTATAGCAAAATGAATTTTGCCACAATATACAGCATCAGCTTCTAAATGTACAGTAAACAAATTACTAAATATGTCAAATTTATTTCTTTATTACGTGAAAGATTACTTGTTCTTTTTTTTACAATTTAACTCTGAATCCATTACGTGGACGAATACCACGCAGCGGAGATATCAGTTATTTGAAAGATGAACATCTGATGTAAGAACATGCTGATATCTATAATCAATATTACACCCATCAATTATACAACCCAAAAATATTGTGTGTGTGTGTGTGTGTGTGTGTGTGTGTGTGTGTGTTAAAAGTTCTTTGAACAATACCTGAAATATACAATGTTATCGGGCATTTCTGCGCACCTACGGTTTCCGTTTCCAAAACTGAAGCAAAATGCATACCGAATTCGACCGATTGACAAAAATAAAATACTGTAATGCTTACCATTTGAAAAGAGGCAATTGCCACCAGAATATTCATTTTAAAAATATTACTTTTGGACGGACGGGATACTACCTGTTTGTTTTCATGACTCGTGATAATTCGGCCTATTCTGCGCACAGCTTTGAAAAGATGTAATGTATATACATCTGGGTATAGAAACGAAATACATTACTTTCGACTGTTTCTGTCAGCATTTCATTCGAGTAATTAGGTCAGGTTTATAGCCCGTTTTTGCATAATTCAATGTAACATTGTCAATAAAAGGCAAGAGATCGTAACCAAACTAAACCGATCTTGTAAACGAAATTTAGTACAGTTCAATATTTTTTAAAAAATAAGCTATTATATGGAAGAAAAATTACAGTGAAAGTTATATAATGTGTTGACAACGTCTTGTTTATGAGGAAGACATACAAAAGATTTTACAAACAGACTATACGTCGGTGAATTTCTTGAGTATGCCGTTCTGTGTAGCAGATGATACTGTACGTGTGGGAAAACTTCTTGCAAAATTGGAAACTTGCATTAAGATGCAGAAGTATACATTTTCATCCAGTATTTGTTTGTATCATTCTTAATAATAATAATAATAATAATAATAATAATAATAATAATAATAATAATAAAGACTTTATATAGCGCTTAATCGTTAGAAGGTCTAAACGCTTTACAACATCTATAATGATATGACTACCCAAAAAATTGGAAAACATAAAAACAAGCTGAAAATATGTAATGTTCAAAACATTATTAGGTCTTTAAATTTGTTCTTGGAGTCGAAAAAGGTGAGTTTAAAGAGCACTCTTGAAAGGGATCACTGTGTCGTTGTGTTTAATTTCAATGGCAATTCGGTCCACATTGCTGGACCCTAGTATACAAAAGTACGTTGCCCATATGACTTCGTTTTCATGGTGGGAACAATGAGTATACGATTGTCAGAAGAGGAGCGTAAGTATCTTGCTGGAGTATAAACTATGGTTGAAGCCAGATAGGTATGTTGGACTGGAGTCTGTCACTGAAACGCAGCAGAGAGAACACATTTTGTGTTTGATTCTGGATCGAATGGATAGCCAGTGTGGGGTACAGAGCAGTGGTGACGTGCGCTCTGATCGTGGTACTTTAAAGATGATCCGAACAGCTGTGGTTTGAAGTTTCTTGAGTAGACATTGGGACGAACCAGACAGAATTGAGTTACAATAATCCAGTCTTGAAAGTTCTAATAAACAAACAAGTGTTTTAGTGATATCAACTGAAAGATATTTGCGAATGGAGCTGATTCGTCTCAGCTCAAGATATGCAGCCTTGCATATGTTCATGACATGTTGGTGCAATGTGAGAGTACTGTCTAGAGTAACAACTATGTTTTGTACTGACTGTGTGAATTTAATGTTGGTGTTGCTGATATTTATTGTTTGAGGTAAAGGATGTGAATTAGAAAGTCTTTGTGTTGTGGTCAGAATGACTTCAGCTTTATCACCATTCATCTGCCGTTTGTTAAATGTACGTATAAATATGATTGTATGGGTTACAGGTAAGAAGTTCATGGAGTGGGTCTTTATGTTGACATTTAGAAATAATATTTTTCATATGCCTATTGAATCGAACTTTTTGATATTGTTATAAACTTTATGATCATAACTTTATATGTTTAAAGTACAATCGTTTTTTCTTGATACAAAATGAATTGTTTTGGCCATTGTATACAGAAAGAACCTATTGTTGCACAGAAATACCCGACGCGCATAATTGGAAAACCGGGGAAATTATTTTTCTTTAAAATCATAGCAAATTATGAAACTGTAGCGAAGAACCAGCACGCTATATTGAAAAAAATGTCTAAGATATTCAGATATTATAATTATATAAATATTTTTTAAAAATGAATTAAAAAAAAAATTGAATATAAACTTCCGTTGACTGGTTTCCTAACTAACTTTAATTACAGCCTAATTAGAAGACCTATCGTTATATGTTTTAAAACCAGCAATTCGGAGATATAGCGCGAATTATGTATAATGCTGTCCTCAATGATGTTTAACTTTTGTTACGAAAATATTTTCATGGATGGTCATAAAGGCAACGTTGGCCAGTTCACAAGTACACCAGAGGTTTTTCAACTATTATATGTTTAAAATCTCATTCCTACATATCCTACAAAAGTATTCACCCCACATGTTCCCTCTGTAATTTCACATTTGGAAGAATGTACGTTCATTAATGATTAAGTCTCATTCTTAATACAGGTTAAGTTTCTAGGCCAGCACATTGTTGTCCACCACTTTCATGTTTGTCACAGATTTATATCATAGCTAGACAAATCGGAAAATAACTGTACAAATTGCAGTTCATAATTTGACTATTCTAGTCATAAATGGCTGGAGTCCTACATGTACGACCTCGACGCTGATATTTTTCCTTTTGGCATCAAGGTGTTACTGTCCAAATAACGGCGTTGTGTAGGGTGTGCCGATGCCATTTTGCATCGGAACGACAAGTCAAATTTTCAGGAGTATCTCGAACTGGTTTTTTGTACTGAATTAAAATTCCCACACAAGCGAATGGATATATGTTTTCAAGTTATGTTTGGCTACATTTAAGTTGGCTGGAATGCAATGGAAGCCAGAAATACCAAATTCAACGAGATGAAACTTTTCAGTATTAATATATTCTTATTTGTTTCGTTAAAGAAGTGTACTTCATCTTCTTAACCCGCTTTTGGCATTCTCGGCTTCCGGCTAACTTGAAAACAGGTCCATTTTTGTAATAATTTGAATTTATGAGAGAAAAGACGCCAAAGTAAGTAAAGTCTGATTAAGACAAAATGACCTCAATTTGAAGAAAAGCATCGTGATCTCATTTACCCCCAACGAACTTATCAGTAACACTGCTACTGTGCCCTAGCAACACTAAGCTGTGTCCATTGGCTTGTGCCCCAGAGTGTTTTACATGTTTGGAAGTTTTTTAAACATCATGCACATCCCTTGACACTGACTTTAATTTCTCTTCTTGTATCCAATAGTAATCCATGACAATTTAGGCAATTAATCTAAATGAATTTTTCTACACAGTGATTTATTTATGTTACTATTTGTCAAAGTCTTTCACAATTTATTTATACACTATTTAAATACTTATGCAACATTGTTAGGAATATCACATCAGCAGTACTTAATTCCATTAAAATAAACCAGGAAAATTTATTATGTGATGTGGTTTGAAACGATTTGTACATATATTTACTTGGCAATGTTCACATCCAGTTTTGGGATCACATAGAATTTTGTTTAGTGAACACATTTTGCAGGTTGGATGCCACGTTTTGTTCGGTGATACCAATATTATAATATGCATTTTTGGGCATATGGATTGGTTTCGTTTGCATTGTCCGTGTACAGTTTCTCCGAAAAAAAATAATAAGTGAAAAAACTAGATTTCTCATTTTTCCTTTTCAATTTGTCAATGTTTTGGTATATCTAGGATTCAGTCCACTAAAATCATTGATTTGGACAGGCAGAAGATGATCGCTCTAATCTGTTAGATCGGCAGAAACACTTTAAGTTTCGCTATCAGCATATTCTTCTTCTGACGATTCAATCTCAAGAATCTTCAATGTCCCATTTTAAATCTTGCAAATTATTCAACTTTCTAACATATCTTTCCTCTACTTACACAATATATTCGAGATCAAACCCGAGAAACTTCTCATTTTTTGCCCTCGTCGCCATCAAAAATCACTCTTGCTTCCACCATCATTTTACGATTTTTCATGAACAGCCTTCAATTTGTAATCCTTGGTTTCTGAACATTTTGCACAAACGAAAGTAAATTTATTTCTGATTGGATGCATGTGGTTCTGATTCTTGAAAAAGCCCCCATTTATGACCAATCAGAGATGTATCTACCACACATTCAAATCGAGCTTCAACGGGATTGGCCCTTGAATGCAGTCGAGAAACTTCACGCATTGACTGGATCGGCCGTTGAATGCATAAACCGGATTTCAAGCATTGACGGGATCGGGGCCGAATGAGTTATTGGCTGCCAGTTGTGTGAGATATTCCTGAAAATTTAATTCGTTACGCCTTTAGTTGACATCAAAACCTGCTGCACAGTGCCATTATTTAGGGAGTCAGACCGAGACACCCAAAATATCAGCATTGAGTTTTTACATATAGGACTTGGGGCTCTCTGACAATTTGACCCCGAACACAATATGACCACAGCTTAATAGTTTGTTTTTATTGGTAGTCATATAACAATGCAACACTGTGACCTTTTTGTGCTACAAATTCAGTCAGATTCAACGAAGACCACTCAGTCGGCCATTTAAATTTTACCCACAACAGAATCATATGTCACTGCATTCACAGAGGTATCACTGTCTTTCTAAAAGTTGTCGGCAAAACATTTGCCAGCCTCATTTTCTCAACGCCAATTTTTTTTTTACATGTCGCCATTTTCATAATATAGTACTATTTATTTATTTCAATATTCTCAGGACCAATTTAATACTTTCAACATAGGTGGATGTTTAGTTAAGGGAGGAGAGCTGACAATACATTGAAATTTCACATGCAAGTGGCATTTTTACTAGATGACTTGTTGTCAGTGACTATGATTTACACAGAAAAACAATACACTTCACAATGTGTTCAACAATATACTTGCATATTAAAAATCCGTGAATTCAAGTATTTGATCATATGTAAGAAATTTCATATATCAGTCAAATCCCGTTAGAAAATTATAACGTATATATCAGGGTCAGGCTAGACTTGAATTTAGGGACAAGTGACTACTTTTGGACACAACAGGGAGAAGTGAGAACTTAACAAGAAGGTTGTTTGTTTGTTTTTTATGGTTTAACGCCATTTTTCAGCACAAGATAGGCTATACATGGCGGCCAATATTAATGGTGGAGGAGGAACCCGGAAAGAACCACCGAAAGACGAGAAGCTACTTACAAGCTTTCTCACATACCCACATTGGCCGAATCTGACACTCGAACCCACGCAGACAGAGGTGAGATAGCAGTAATCCGTAACAGACAGCGCCTTAGGAGAAGTGGACACGAAGAAAAAAATGAAATATATATATATATATATATATATATATATATATATATATATATATATATATATATATATAGTGTATGTGTGTGTGTGTTATCTTATTTGAATCATGCCCTCTATTTCAATATTTATTTTGCATTTTAAACTGGATTGAAGCAGTACTTTATTTTCAAGTTTTTTTGGCCATATGACTCGATAAGCTAGTAACATTGCTATAATAAGGTTTAACTGAGTAACCAGATTAAATTAATGTAATAGCAAATTAGTAAAAATGCTTGATCAACTACCCTTAATAAATTTATATATATATTTAATATTATTATAAGGGGTAATACTTTTTAAAAGTTCACAATAATGGCAATTTCAAAAATTCTAAATGCGTTTAAGTACGCAAGGACAAATTCAAGTCTTCTGATCACACTGATCCTCCTCATTTCTTTGTTGTGGATTACACATTATGTATAAATGAATATGTCACAAATGCATACAATTAAAGAGGGGACCCGAGTGATCTAAAGCGCTCTCCGTTACGAATCACTGCCATCTCACCTCTGTCTGCTAGGGTTCGAGTCCCAGATTCACCAATGTGAGTATGTGAGAAAGCTTGTCAGTGGCTTCTTATGGTTCTTTCCTGGGCTTTCCGGGTTCATCCTCTTGTGCTGAAAAATGGTGTTAAACCCTATAACAACAATAAAACAATTAAAGACATCTCCTTATAGTCTGTTTATGAACTAAACCCTTCCTTACACCCACATCAACACAGATGTGAGTCTATCGATTTTTAGTAGGATGGGTTTTGATAATAAAGCTTCATCACAACTGTCCATGGATAGAACTGCAAATTTTTGTTTTATTATTTGTCTGTGTACTTGTATTAAGTTTAGGTATTGATTAAAAACTGTGTGCTTCACAGCTGTTTACCATATTTTCACAAATATGAATAAAGTCAGAAAACAACTTTGACATGATGCCTCTCTCGAATTCCACAACATATCATTGTCCTCTATGTTTTTGACCTGTATAATTGGATTTTAAAGTTAAATCTTAATATAATACCTATGCTTTGCTTTCAATGCAAAACAGATAATGTAATAAAGTGGTACTTTCCAGACATAGCAATGTCTGCCATTGTTTCCCGTTACTAGTACACTTACATTTTCAAATTAATTTTATGACAAAATGTGTACACGAGGCAGTTAAATATCTAGATCACTAAGTCTCCTTTAAACACAAGTTGCTTTTCACATGCTATTGTTCAAGTTTCAAAACAAATTTGTTTTAACATCAAAGAAAAGCATGCGTAATTAAGATAGTGATAGGAGCCTACATTTGCTAACTTACTTGGGAAATGGCTAATCATGATAATAATCAATCAGCTATCAAAACACATCCCTGTGAATGTGCAAGAGCTTGTCAGCGTAATAGATATAAAAACTAGGCCTAGCTACTAATGGCGTGATAAGTATCTTTTGCTACAACACGAGAACTGACCTGTTATGGTTAGTCAATGTACCTCTTAAAACAAATCACAGGACGAAGCCATTTGTGCTTTTCTAACTTAAAGCCGAAATTTACATAGTTTACGTGACTTAGTTCCCCACTTTGCCTGGTAGCTTGACCCCTGTATATAAAACAAACGTTAGTCCATGTTTGATCTATATCCCATTGTCAAACAGCATGCTTCCCAAAACAATTTACTCGGATATTTAATATCCTAGTAGCACATGTCAGTATATTCTTGCAAGCAGCAATGATTGCAGCCCTAGGTGATTTATACCAATACCATTACCCTTTGTTTGACATGTCTGCTCGGAATTTATCTCTATAATCCTTGCGTTTGACCGGAAAAGGAAATTTCCCATTGTGCCCCAGATTTTCATGTATGGATAAGAAGTGACTTGCGTTCGTAAAATACTATTCACCGAACGTGCAAACGTCGCAATAAGTATAGGGTGTATTACCACTAAGTATAAAGTGTGGAAGCATCTGGTATATTACAATTTCTTTGACATGGTATGTACGATTTAATTGTGAGGCAAGCGAAATCAGTTTGAAGGCTATTGCGTGTGGGTCAGTATCAACTTGTATGTCATTATCGCGCAATAGCAAAACAACAATATCAGGAGAAAGATAACAAAGAGAGGACCAGTCGAACTTTATCCATTCATCCACAGTTCTTCCTCCAACCCCGTACAACTTAACTGAAGCTACGTTTCTCAAATTAAAATGTAAGAAAAAACGATCGTCTGTGCCCAAGGTAAGATAACCGTGATAGCCATTTACAAATCCAATGGCCTGTAATTAGAACAAGAGGCATATTAAAATAAATAAGTATAAAATTATAACGAGTAAAACTAATTTGTACTCTCGTTACAAGATACTAAAAGAGGTGGGATTGACATTCCACGCAAATTGTTCTGAAATCAGGATTGCGTCACTGCTCCTCCGCAGTTCATTTTAATGTGACACTAATTACAATTCAAGTAACTGTGCGCGATTGCAATCACTGACAACTGATTGGTCAATTAATCCCATGTGACCCTAAGTGGCAGTCCAATAGGCCCTTCATGGCTCATCTCATTGTCATAATGAGAGTATGGTAAAAAGTAGACACAACCTATTTACACCACCCATAAATATACTTACGCAGACGTAAGTACTTTTACGAACTGAATAAACCTTTCTTAAGTGTTACTGAAAATGTTTTTTGTGCTATGGGGCAAAAGAGATAAAGGATATTATGAAACAATAGGGCTCCCGGAAAGCCTAGTGGTCACTCATGTAATCACTTACTAAATGTAGTTATCGACTCCAATAAATCCTTATTATGCAAAAGAGAAAACGTGATTGATCTTTGAAGTCGACAGTTAGATTTAGTCTCCCTTCCTGCTACAATGTGAGACCAATCTGAGATATGCATTTGTGTAGCATTCAATGAAGTGTAAGTGTAAAAGCATTACATTTGAGACCAATCTGAGATGAATTCCTTCTGCCATTATTGAAACTGCACATCTCAATAACACACGTTAAATGATATTTAATTTTCGTGTTTGTATTTTAAATAGTCCTCAAATTTATAAACTGCAATATGATTCAAATGTTACATGTCTGTGTTATCGATTTATTTGTGTTAACAAAGCTGCCAGACTCGGGATGCTGACTTTAATCTTATCAAACCGTCAGTTTCATTGGTCATCTATGGTGATAATTAGTACCATGCAGATTGGAAAGGACATTTACTGTGAACGATTTATAAATATGACAAACATTTTATTTCAGGTAATAACTTAGACTAATGAGAGAAAAAAAAACCCGGATGAACAAACTTCACACTACTTGTATTATGTTGCTTGACAACATGTTGTGTCTCAGAAGGAAATGTCAAAGGTGTACTTGGGAGAAATGTGTCTTTTTCATGGACGTTCAGAACTGTAACGAATGATGTTATCTATATACAGCATAACTACGCACGTTTCTGGCAAGTATCGCAGAATAATAATATTTCCTCTCGTACGGTAAGAGTTTCAGTAAATAACATTACGCCGCCTGACAGTGTAATGGTGACTGTAGACTTTATGAACATCACCAAAAATGATGCTGGAAATTACAGACTGGTACGAGAATAGAAATACCAGGATTTGGTTGAGAGCATTTATCTAGGAACAATTGGTACGTAACAAAAGCATGTTCTGTACTATTACTTTTGTATCAACCCAAATCATGACCATTACTGCATAAAGAAATCCAATACGGTTTACCCACGTCAGAATGGAACCAACTGCTAGATAATACCGGTTATAATTGGCTTCAAACTAAACTGATACTGAGGGGTCAAAGTATCGTTATGGACGCTTTTCGAGCAGATAAGTTATTTTTAAACCGTACGACCATTAGTAATAGCAAAGTCCCGTCCATTTATTTTAAATGGATACCATGTTCTTCATAAATGTGTGCTAATATGTATGCAATATCATTAGAATATCGATGCAAAATTTGAAGCCATCTTAAGATCTTAAAATGTTGTGTTTGTGCCTCGCAGAATTGAACTACGACTATACACTATATATCATACGTAGAAGAGAAGACGACATGTAAGGACTGGCTGCGTTACACATCGTCTACATTGTTTTATGAATAGACGAGAACAACCGGGCCTTTGAAGAAAAGCAAATAATCCACATTCAACTCTAGTCTCAACGCCCACCCCCCACCCACATGTATGTATGTATGTATGTATGTATGTATATATATATATATATATATATATATATATATATATATATATATATATATATATATTATGATTGTAGTGATGGGGGTGCTGCATGTTTAACTGTATCTAGACAAGTGCTAATACACACACGAAGTGAAAGATAGAATAACATATTGCTACTAATCAGTGATCATATATATAGATAAAAGAACAAATCAATCAGAAAGATGGAGATCCATATTAAAAAATGTGTGTGTGTAAATAGTTTGTGGAATGGAACTCACGTGTATAATCACGCGCACACTCACTATCATGCATAGAGCAAGCAGGTCCTGATTGAGGTCCTTATCGGCCGAGTGCGCTTCTTTAATAAAACTACTGATATTGACATAACTCTGACTATTTGTGTATGCACTTTCAGTATCATGGTTTCGTAAGCCCTAGGTACAGTGCATACCTTATCTACTAGATAATACGGCCCTGCATAGAGGAGTATTTAAGATACATGGGGGGGGGATAGGTTATCATACAGTATATTGTGCAACCATCAATGAACTAGACATTTCCTACACTCGAACACACAACAATCTATCCATTCATCCTGTAACAGAATTGTTACCAAGTGGGTGGTGGATCAAATGAACAACTCAAACACAATGTGTGAAAGATGATGAAAATTTATGATGTAAATTTATGAAATAAATTATTAATGAAAAATAATGATGTATCAACACAACAACTCATGCGTTCAACCCACAATCACACTTCACAACCATTCACAATTTGAAAATAAAATTAAATATTAATTCAAAATGAACACAGATCCAAGGAACCTCCTGGACTGCACAAATGTTTCAAATAAAAAGGGAACTTTTACAAAAATTATATTATCGCACGTATGAATTGTGATAAACCTCAAATCATATTATCGTACGTATGAATTGCGATAACAAGTACAAACATCTATATGTATTAAGTCAAGTTTCTAACTGTTCTTGACATTCATGTAATTCCTTGGAATACTACCGAGATTCAAAGTAACTCCGTGTAAATATATCAATGCATTCAATTGTAACCACAACTGAAACACACACATGCGTCTCGACCCTGTACAACCGTACGATTCACCAACTGATGAATCGCCGCACAGCTTCTCCGAATACCTAGGGTTGACCCAATACTTTTATCGGCCGCTTGCCCTTCACGGATCCACTACAGTTATACGTCACACTAACGTACAGACAGCATACAGCACCTATTAGAACCACCGGTCCCAAACACTTAGATGCTACCCCGGACGTTTACACCTCTAGACAGCTCCGGACACTCGGACATTTATACTTTTAGATAGTTCCGGATATTTACACATCTCGACAGATATCCTCAGACATCATGACCTCCTGTTCACGCCAGATACAAACGTAGACGGACAGACAGTCTGGCAGACAGACAGTCAGACACCTCAATTTGATCGCACAATCAAATGGCACAATCAAACAGCACAATCACGGCACAATCAACTACAATAAAGAAACCAAACTAATAATAATTGTTTCTAAAACAATCTAAAATTTAAATTACGCTATTGCCTTTAAAGTCTAATAGTGACTAGTAATTCCAAATATTCAACGGTTTAAATCTGCATTGTAATAAAGGCATCATTACATGAAATGATAAACTGAATAAAATTCAGTTTAAATAAAACGAAATATAAATTTAACACTCACCCCTTTGGCTAGAGAAATAAAATGACGAGCTATCTCTCCTTTGACAAGATACTTTTGACTCGTAATCTTTTTAGAAATTTTCTGCCTTATATGTCCCCAAATAGGTGAGCAGAATTCAGGGCAAAATTCCCGTGCACCCCGTGATTATAATGTTCCTGACTTCAAGTGATTTCCAGCCAGGTACTTGTAAGTCGCTACACGTCGCTTACCTTGAAAAACACTTATTCACCGCAGGTAACGCATGTACGACAAAACAAAAATGGTGAAATTAGTCTGTATCCAAGAAGAAATAAATTCATTTTTCGCCTAATTCTGTGACACATCCCCACTTGAACCCCCCCCCCCCAATACCACAACCCACATGCACATACAGGATCATATATAATTTTGCAATTTTCTCGGATACAAATATTGATAAATAAAATAACACGTATATTTTATAAACGGTAATACGTACTTAATATTATCACATTTCTCACAAGGCTTTGGTTATATCATGTCTCTGTCTCCGTGTACATATACAAATAAATAACTAATCATGCGCTTGGACAGTGTCATATTTATTTCTTATTATCTTTGCAGAGGAAACAATGATTCCAAAGATATCAATAGTTAGATCTAATAGTTTGGAGTCATCCTTAATCTTAGAGTGTAATATTTCTATAATATTGTGGTTTGTTAACAGATCTATGATATGAAGTCAAGGGAGATATTCACAAGACAACTCATGTTTGATCATAAGGAATTTGACTGCTGACGACCAATACAGCTTATACAAGTGCATTGAGTCTGGTAGTAGATTGGAGAATGATTCGTATAGGATACAAATTTGTAAGTATTTTCAATATTCATGCAATTGTTATAATTTGTGTTATAATATCTGCCGCCAACCTGGGCATCTAGTACATCAAATGCATCAATAGTCCAATGTATTAAATCTCTAGCAGTTTATATTTTGTTATTTCATTTGTAAGTAAATAATTCTAACTCTTGTTCAGATACAGTTTGTCCATGTACGTATATCATTTGCATGATATATTCGGTGCTAGCGAGGGAGCATCGGCGCTTTTTCTGTAGTACCACGGAAAAATTCTGCAATATGACATTCAAACCTTCTGGTAATCAATATGTTGGTGTAACATATGATTTTAGAAGAGCGACAAGAACCATATTCGCAAACAAAAGTTACCAATGAACTCTCCAACCATTACAACTCAACTGACACGCAGAAGAGTCCATCGAGATTCTGCTGAGTCTAACCTTGAGTTGACTGATACAGAACTCACATTTAAGGAATTATGCGGGATACTGCAACAGAGAACTAAATGAAAAACAAACCTTCCCAATGATATCTTATTAAATATTCAGTGAATAGTCTGATTATCACATGTATGCAGATCCTGCAGCAATATTTGCCCAGGAAAATATTCCATGTCTTTTTACACGAAGTTTTGTTTTTATTATTATTATTATTATTATTATTATTATTATTATTATTATTATTATTATTATTATTATTATTATTATTTCTTGCTAAGTGTCCTGCTACTACATTCTCATACAAAATTCTTATTATTAAGTTACTGATATATAATAGCACATACTGTATTTGTTGGTCTCAAATTAGGTAGTTAACAGT
The DNA here is from genome assembly GCA_030141615.1 of Unio pictorum. Lineage (NCBI taxonomy): Eukaryota > Metazoa > Mollusca > Bivalvia > Unionida > Unionidae > Unio > Unio pictorum. Next base: position 16,198,145 of record JARLTB010000107.1, read on the forward strand.
TTATATGAGCCAACGTCATAATGTAAAGTGTTGAACATAATTTAGGCTTGCATGGATTAGTAGGTAAAATGTACCCATTCTAATTTACTTACATCACAAAATCTCTAGATATTCTAAACTAATTGAGTTTAGTAATTTGTGATAGGAGTGGTTTGTTTTGCATACGTGTTTGGATTTAGGTTTTGTGGTATTTTGTGTGTAGCGTAAACTACTGATGTACAAGTAAAAAACAAATCAACCCCCATCCCCCCAACAAAAAAACAGCAACAAGCTAGTGAGAAAATAGTGCTTCATGAATGCATGGTCATTAGGTAATTAGAGGCAAAATATTATTTGTGGTATTTATGCCTTAAGAACCTTTCAGTTGACAACGGCTGATGCCTTCAGGTCCTTAAAAATGAGGAAACATCAACCTAAACTTTTACTCATGCAGGTGTTATTCGATTAGCTCAGCAGTGTCTGCTTATAATTCACACACACACACACACACACACACACACATATATATATATATATATATATATATATATATATATATATATATATATATATATATATATATATATATATATATATATATATATATATATATATATATTTAACTCCACACAACCTCACAATGCTGAGATGATCAAATTCACATCTTTGCCCATTCTGAAAGTGATGTACCATGGTCAAAGTATCTGGAATTCTACTTAAAGGGACAATAGAACGACATCATCAATGGGTTTACTTCGTTAAAAAGCAGACGTATATTTACGACCGAAATTACAGAGAAATAAGTCTCAATTCTCCAATGCGACATTATAGTACCTCATGAACACAATTACTGTCATTTCCTTGTCCATTCTATAAACACAATGCTTCCCACATATATTTTGATGCATTTTCCTTATAGTAAATGACCACTCATAATGTAACATCACACGTTTCATTTTCTGTTCACACATTAAACACCAAAGTTAATTTATTTACGTCGGCCGTTTAAACTTTCTCTGACAGTATCGTTGAAAATAAATGTAATATGTTCAGACTTTATTTACCCACATATATATATATATATATATATATATATATATATATATATATATATATATATATATATATATATATATATATATATATCCTATTTCGAATTATCTAATTACATGTACATATTTGTTACGCTCTTCTATATCGCATCACACCCATACACACATGAACATGGGATGGGGATTATGGGATTTAGTAAAGAGATACATATAACAGTGCCAAGACATTTCCGATGATAACACCACATAGCTCTATTTTATTTATTGCATTTAATTGTAGTAGATAAAGTATAGGTTTTATTAATTGCAGTACTGACTTTATATGTGTGAATTAGCGCGCGCGCGCGTGTGTGTGTGTATCAAGTTGTGAGCCGCTAATGGCATTGTAATACGTGCAGATGAACATTGCTTCACTTGTATGTTGTCGATTCTATCCTCATCTCTCTCTGGACTCATACATCTGCAGTGACAGAGAAATGGAATTTACACGTGACAAAACACTAGTAACGCACTTTCACAAATTAATTTATAAGAACCTGTTCGTAGTAACGATATGTGTATACTTTCCTTTGGATTTATAGTTTTCATAATATCATTGATGAAAAGTTGTCTATCGACACTATGCGGTCATTTTCTTGATTACTTGGCACACCTGCTGGTGTTGGTTGTTGTCGTATTTTTGATACTAAATATATAGTAAAATTCTAAAAACTGATTATTTTTTAATATGAAAATGTCTGTTTGCCGCCCCAAAATTTCCCGCGTTCTCTCACTGTGTAAGATCATGAAGCGCTGCTGAAATGATATTGACTCGTAACAATACAAAACTATAATAATACCAATATATCTCATATCTGTGAAAAGATATTACCAAAGAAAATGAAGATACTAAAGTAGAGCTTATTTCCACTTTAATTAAAAATGCAAAGTCCCGCGCATGAAGAGTGCAACTTAATGATACATATTCGAAACATATTCCACTATTCATTGATATTTTCGGGATACGATTCTCATACGATAATCAAGGTCATAATGAAAGCTCAAGATTATAATAGAGAAGTAACACAAAAGAATGGTGAAGAATATATCTACATTAGATCGGATTTGAAAGTATATAGATTTAAAAAAGTAAAATAGTAAAAAAGTATTTGATGAAAGAACAATACGATTTTTACATGGTTACCATTTTATAGACTAGTTCATATAGCAACCTGTTAAAAGGATTAAAAATCTTACATTTACAGAATGAATGAACATTCATCTGAAAAATGCAAGGGAACAAATGGAACAAAGTATTTAAAAAATATTGTTGTCCTTACGAATGTATGGATTCAGTTCAAATGTTTAATGAAATGTATTTACCACTAAGGTAACAATTGTATTCAAATCTTAATAGAATGGAAATTTGCCAAGCCTGGATATTAGAAATGCCATTTAAAATTCATATTAAGTCTTTTTAGTGAGCTGTTTGACCACTACGCAAAGAAAGGTATTGCAATATTATGTAACATTCTGTAAGACATCCGATCTGTGTGTTTAATTATTTTCAAATTAGATCCAGCCTGCTATCATTCTTGTAAATATATATTTTTAGTGCAATAAGCGAAGCTGTCAAAGTGAGGAGGATTGTCACGTGAGCAATGGTACCTTTTGGCAGTGTAATTGCAGTGGACAATGATATGTTCGATGCGGAAATCAATTTGTACATTTAATAGTTTCTTACAGCGTTGGGCATGAACCGCACCCAATCTTAACCTTCTCAGCATATTAGTTACTATAATTTGCTATATTTACTAGTTCTACAGACTTGGGTAACAGTACATCTCCACGTCTTATAGTAATTGCACTGATCATTCGTCTTAAATATATAATAACTACGGCAATAAATAATTACATTTCTAATCAGCATTCCTTCTCAATTGCTTGCACCTGAATTGCTAGATTCTGCTTAAACTTACATCGATCGTTAGTTTAATAAAACCAGATGCACACTAATACCTAGGTATGACCACTATTTGGAGCGTGATGTAATACAATTATGCGTTGTCTTAAGATGTCCAAGACAAGGTGGGTATTTTCATATTTGTTAGGGGTGATATATATTATCCATGTGATGTCATCGTATTTATTTTTCTAAATTCCAGGATTGGTTTGCTTTGCTCTTAGTGATATAAATATCTAGCATAATCACAAATATCCAATACAATGCGATTAAGACAAACTATTAAGTTGTCTGTTATATAAATGTTAATAAAACCATTAGGTTTACTTTGACAAGGTTTCTTTAAAACTGATGCAAGACAGTACAAGAATTGGAAGAAAAACGACAAGCTAATTTTTTATGCTGAAAAACAAAACCTGATTTCCTTAAACTTTTATTTAGTCATCAAGAGATTTTGCTGTATTTTCAATGAACTGATTTCTTTTTGTGCTTTCTACCATGAATTTAGCGTTACTGCTGTTGTTGCCATATTACGCTATTTAATGACGATACGTTTATTTATTGTCCTATATTAAACAAGAAAGTCGAGAAAAAATGAAATAATGTTTTCTTGAAAAGAATATTTTCTGTTTATTTATTTCATAATACGTTAACTGAGTTATTATATATAAAGTTCTTTGTTCAAATTTGCTTTATAACTAAGGCTTCAATTTTTAAAAATCATTATTCTAATTTTTAATTTCAGATTCAATGTTTATGGTGATATAAAAACAAAATATTTTGATGTTTTTATTTGCAAAACATTATTGCATGTTTCCTATTATTATATTTGGGCCCATATGCAAACCACTAAGCAAAGTATACTGATGGGTCCCTTTCTACTATAGTGTCAAAATATAATTTGTGGGTCCCTATTCTTTGTATGCTCTTGAAATTAGATGTAACTTGTTTGAGTAGTAGCTACATCATGTGAAGTAATCTGGGCACCGAATTGTTTATATTTAATTCGTCACCATTTCATATCGATTAAAAGGTATAGTTCTCATATTTTGTACTTATTAAACTACCAATGTTTGGTATATTACGAAAACCTTATGTAATATACTTACTAAATTAAATCAATCGGATGACTTTGTAAAATTATCACCATCATATCACTGGGTAACGAAATATAAACATTACCCACCATGTCCATAGTTTAGTCTAACTTTTGGGACTGAAATACATTGCTGAAATTATATTCCTTTGTTTGCTTGTTTTCATACGGGTCATATCAATGTTCAACTAAAATGATTCTTCAAATATAGTTTTACGGATTTTTATACAATATGTGCTGCATTTTGTACTTGTTTGCCTAACATACATAGTAAACATTGATTTAGGTAAGATATCCATTTAGTCTGTTAGCGCCATAACATTGTTTGAGAGTTGTATTGCTCATGGCTGTATCGTATCAAATATCGATACAATATACCTCATCCGGATGTGACCTTTCATACTGCCGATTTTATTTTGCTTCGCAAAAGTTTCGCTTGATAGTGTGTATGTATCTATATACTGAATCATCATCATATGTATATGATGTTGATGACACCAAATATATATATATATATATATATATATATATATATATATATATATATATATATATATATATATATATATATATATTTGGTGCGTTCATTTATAAATATTATTGTTGTGTAGTTCATAGTTAGATTTTAAAATGTTTCTGCAATATCTCTTAAACTGGACCGTAGAGACGAGCTGCAGAAGGAAAATATGGGTGCACAATTTGTTCGTTACTAATTATTATCTGTTTTAAACATATTTAACTCAGCTATATACATTAGCTAACAATGTTTATGACTTAAACATGTTTATTGGAAACTTTACATTGATAAAGTAAAATGCTGACACTGGTTATAGTTTAAATTTTTAAAAAATTCAATACTTAATTGTTTATAAATGTTATTAGCCTCCTAAGATGTAATAAACGTTATCATTCTGACGTGTGACTTTTGGTGACGTAGTGATTTTTTTCCCAAAATATTGTTTCAGGATTGTTTATTTGGTGATGTTGTTATTTGGACGATTGACGACTAAAGATCTTATAACTTGATAGGATTCAGACCTTAAAGTTTGATGTTGTCATTTTAAGAGTTCGGGCCTTCTTCCTGATTTTTACTAGTCGGAGGATTAGTCATTTAGTTTGATTTTAGACTTAGAGAATTAATGTCTATGTGTTATACATTTGAAGCATTGGTTTTTACGTGATGTCTTTTGAGAACCTTTGGAGGCTTATTGGCCTACTGTTATTTTTTATTATGCAGGTTAATGACCTAGAGTTTTTCGTTTAGTTGTTTGAAAATTGTACATGACTAGTGTCCTGTCGTTTATTTCAATAGGATGATCGGTGGTCTTGATTTTTATTTTATTTTCTAACAAATCAAACCTTGTGGTGGCAGAGGTTTTTGTGCTTGGATCATAAAAGAAGAGATAAGCAGCAAATGGCAGACAATTTAAAAAATCTCACAATTGATAATACATTGATTGGTCTAGGATTTAAATAAATTAAAGAGTAGGTCAATAGATGACCTAAGCATACCTTGAATATATTATGACATTAAACGTTTGAGTCGAAAGAGATTCTGTGAGCTTTAAGATTACAAGGTGATTAAAAGTACATTGATAGTAAATGTGGGAGTTTATAAAGAAGTGATATCCTTATAGAGACGCACACTCCTACGCTTTGAATGTAGCATTCACCGGCCAAAACGCTCGGCGATTGCTATTGGGTCGAGTTCGTGACATTAGGTATTATGGCTTGTGTGAACTGGTTTAGTGACGCCAAACATAATCCTTTTGTTGTACTTATTGGGGAGGAATGTCACACAATCGAGTCAAATAACAGTTTGGGCGACACATGTTACCTAGAGTGAACGTTGGTTATACTCACGAAGCTATACTGACGTTTATATTTTAAGGAGAAACCAGCGTTACCGCAAGATGCTCGTGCTGCTTGGAAATCATTTTGTCATACGAACGTTTTTTTCTGGAGAATATAAAGCAGTCCGTCAGAGACAGAAGTGGAGGCGGGTGGGAAATGAGGGTGTGTGACCAATAGATCTCGCCTATCGTTCTGGCCAGCGAAGAGCGGCGAACAACAAATTGGAAGTGTGGGTTTGTGCGTTTCCATTAGTGTGTCGCCAAGCGTCTTGGCCGGTTAAGTGAAGATTCGAAAAATGAGCAGGTAGTCAATGATATAGTTACGAATCTTGGAACATTGTGGCCATATGTAGCTGTTATTTTGTGATGGATGGATAATATACTGTATAACTTCACGGAACCAAACTCTGGATTGATATTCAGTTCAGGATACAAGTGGAAAAACTGATCTTAATGATTTCCTAATGTGGTGCAATAATAAGAGTTTACACTTAAAAGAGCTTATTAACATGATATCAATCAGTGTCTGTTCATCTTATTTGATAAAACATTTTATCATCAAGTGTGCATTATTAGTGTTATATTGCTATAAATGTAATATTACTTGTGTATTTTTCTCTTTTTGCCTTTGTCCTTTGAGTAACTATTGCCTGTCCTAAGCGTTCATTCTCCCATATCTTACGTATCTAAGTGTAGGGGAGTTTGTTACATTACATTAAACAAAATGTAGGCATTTACTGAGCTGGGTTTTGCAAGCTATTGCTTTGTAAATCGTCGTTACGGGCATTGTTGTTCTTGTTTAGGAGCGATAATTTGTTTGGCCTCTAGTATAATGTTGTGTTTCACTATATTGACATTTAACATGTTATGAAAACATTAATATCATTATTGTTAACCAAATGAGTAAGATACATACAACATATATAGCATCAGCTATTAAATAATGGATCGTGATGTTTTAACAAAATAGATTGACAAAGATAATCTATGTTTGAGTTGAAAACCTTATAATATTTTCAACTCTTATTGGCTTAATCAAAGGTACAGCTTTTGGCTCTCTTAAATTGTATTGAATATTTCACGTATTGTCTGTACATTTAGCTCTGCATGTTTAGACGTCTTCTTAATCTATTTGTCACTGTTTTGTGCTAACCCATTGTAGGCAAAGTTGAACAACTTATCTCTCTGAATACTCCATTCCATGTTTACTTCGTTTGTTTTCGTCACTGTCTTGTTCCCGTCGTGCTTTTCCCAGACTCTGGGCATTTATCTTCTTTGCCGTATTCACTATTTAGTAACTGAAAATTAGCTGAATGTTGTGACCCAGGATTTGACAATCCTGGCGTTGTGTTAAATACACAGCATCAAGCTGATAACATGGAGACTGTTTCATCAAACTGCATTACCTATCGATAAACCATAGCTTCCAGCATTATAGTAGGCCAGACTTGGAAGCCATGTGTGAGTCCCGTTGAACTCACTTTTGTTTTTGCTGGGATCAACTTTGATCGGCTACTGTGATGTATCCTAGGAAATGGACTTTACTCTCGGCACTAAGCATTCTTCATTGCCGGAATCCATCTAGTAAAATCATATCCATCAAATTAGATAAAACAAACGTAGTATGATAAATTGTGCAACGTATTGTTTTAGTAAGTAGTAAAAGAATCAATGGGAATACCTGGTAACATTTTAGTTTTATAAGCTGGTTATTTAGGAATGCTATCTTTTCTGGCTGACCATATCATATTACTTGAATTGATATGTGTACTTGGTTATTTCGAAAGTTAATAAAATGTACAACAGTAACTGCAATTATGATCCAGTGAAACGCGCGTTCATAGGATGATTCTTTTGCTAACTATGCCAAAAATGATTGATATTTTCCAAGCATTTATTATATTTCCGGCACATGCAGCTAAAATACAAATCACATTATATTTGAAACTTCTAGTAAACCCCTCAACACATGATGTGTCCGGCCATATTTGTTTTTATTTTGCTTTAAGATAAGTTAGATATTGTTATCTAAAATTTCAACGTAAACGAAGGAGAAGTCTATTTTATCTTCTAGATGCAATGTTTCTTCGTTAGTCATATCAGATGAAGTTGAAGTCTGATATGTCTAGTAATCGTGTACATTATGTTTTATGAGTACCATTAGGATTCTCGAATCATTATCAGTAAGAAATAAAAAGGAAATGTTGCAGACTTTATTCAATTGTTTGACATATATGTTATTAGCATAGGTATTCAAATCCCCTTCACAATTTAAAGGCATATTTTACGAGTGTATGCTCTTAAAATATATAACAGAAAAGAGTGGAAAGCAACAAGCTTTGAAGAATTCAACAAATAATTTATACCCTAGAATACAAAGTGAAAATTAGAAAACAACTTATGGTACTGCGAACTAAATCTAAAAAAAATATCCAACAATTACAAACGCAGGTCCTAGTAATTGAAAGTGCAGAATAAAATTCAGTAGTAGTCCAGAATAAATCCAAAACTGAAGGCGATGATGCATCTGTTGGAGCTTATAGAGTGTTGATGTGTCAACATTCTATTGTTGAATCACAGTTATAATTCCAACTTTGAATCCACTTTAAAGTCTAGTGAATGTCTGTGTTCATGAATTTTATCAGAAGATCTTTGTATTTTCAGAAGAAATAACATTAATTCAATAATTTGCAATCGAAAAACAGGACGCAACATCTATTACAATTTGAAAATGCTAGATCTTAAAGCACGACTTAAAATTACTCTCAGTTACACTATTATATAGTTCTCGACTTGTCATCAGGTCATAATTAACATTTATTTTAAAACAGAACTATTACCTAACGGAAAAAAAAATTCTAAAATGATCATGATGATTAGAAGATAAAAAAGAAGAAAAAAAGAAGAATCTGGACTATGTATAATACACTGAGGAAATTCTAAAACCAAGACCTAGAGCCAATTAAACATATTTCCTAATGATCTTAAACTCATGCACATATATAATAATTAAGCTATGTATTTGTTGTTTACAGAATAAAGTCAGTTCATGTCAAGCAGTAGTTAATATGATTGAGGCCAAGGTCAAGTCTAACATGCAATGTTACATTACCGTAACATGTGACGAAATTAGAAAACATTACAATAAAACTAAATAACAATCAAATAAATCAAATATACATAACACATATTTCACGCAGGCAACAGTTTATAAAAATGATCGTGAACTGATTTGTCAAATTTTAACTAACTTTCATTCAAATCCCAAACCATGACCCACACTCAGAAGATACAATCTTGCCCCTCCCCCACCCTCCGGGTAAAGCTGACTTTTGTCGAAAATGTCATGAGACGATGCGCTCTCTACATATTAACATAGTTATCAGTTATTACATTTGAAGCGTGGTTGACAAACATAGTTTATGGTGCCTATGTCAAATCATCTTTGTTTCAGCGTAGTAAATATATTATGAAATTACATAGCTGTGCAATATCTACGATACCTCGAGCGTAAAACTATTAATTTTCTTCACAGTAATAACGTTGCATACTAGCTACTACACAATATTTCTATCACTGCTTTTCGCATTTTGTGTCATTCTATATTGTCATGCATCTGACGTTAATTGCAGTCTTTTGTGCAATGTTATTTTGTTTACTACCAGACGCAAACTTGCCCTCAATATCCTCTCGCTTCAAATCCATCATTTTAAACAGCTTAATCATATATATATATATATATATATATATATATATATATATATATATATATATATATATATATATATATATATATATAATGTCCAGTGTTCAAATATGTCCTGGATGGAGTGTAGCCGTTTCCAAACCTATTACATTTTATTCTAAAATTCTGACTGTTTTAGGGCTTTTTAAGGCCAGAGTTCTAAATGTATCCTTTTGTGAAGTAACCGCATAGGTTTAGCCATAATTGTAATATTTTCTTCCTTACCTTCTCTAACTGGTGACTACTGTTGATCTGTGATCTGTGCTAACTATCCATCGATTAACATATGATAAAACGTTAACCAATTTCCTGCTTTGATTTTGAGAGAGATGCGTTTTTCATTTAAGCTCCTTGGGATCTGTTTTGATGGACACATTTTATTGATTACGTCATTAATAATTGAACTCGATCGTATGTATAATTCGGTCTGAACACATCACGTGTTTCGTATATTCAGTTAATTTAATGTATGAAACATACTGTTTTTATTATTGCTTGTAAAATAATTACTTTGTATTTAACCGTTGCAGCTGGACCTATTGCCGTTAAGTTTGCACCAAACATTACGATGATCCAAGAACATTCTGGATTGAATATGTCCTGCCTTGCAGACTGTTATCAGATTTGTTCCTGGACGTGGACGAAATCGGATGCCTCCGTGGGTTCAAATGAAGTTTTCTCAACAGAAAACGCATTATATATCCAAAATATTTCACGACAGGATAGCGGGAACTACTCATGCAGAGTTCTGAATAACGTTATTGGCATATGCTTGAAATTTATATGTATATTCTTCAGTGTCTAGGTAAAATATTGACATAGATTTAATATTCGTTGATGTTAATAATGAATATCAATTTCACTCTTTAATAACGTGTTCCACCTCTTTCACGTGATTTGCACCAAGTGCAAGAAGAACGGCCATTTGGTGACAAAAAAAGAAAGTCTAAAAGAGACAATCTATCAACTTTAAACGAAGTACTGATTTTCGATGCAGCAAAATTGTATATCTGCTTATACCAGTGGTATAAACTATCATTTGCCGAACCACACAGCAAATAACGCGCGAAGATCGTTATATAAGCTGTATGAGTCGGCAACGGACAGTTTATACTTTGATAAACTCAGAAAAAAAAATACTGCAATCTTGTATTTGCAATTATTTCTTATTCTATTTAGTTTTATTGTTATAGTCTTAAACGTAATTCGTATCAATTTTAGAGCCTGCTTAAGTATATGATTTGTTGTTGAGACGTCTGCTGAGTAGCTATTTATAGACCTGTTGAATAAGGGTTATTACATCCCTTGTGCGAGTTATTGTTATTTGTTAATTCTATTTAATGTGAGAAAACAATCCGATGAAATGATGTCTAGTAAAGGAATCGCTGACCCGTGCTCTTTTGAAAAGCTATCAGTTCCTGGATTGATTTTATTTTAAGCGATGGAGGTGCACACGTGTCGGGGAGAAAATATTCCGGATAAATGGACTTCAAACGGCTCATGAGATAGTGATTTGACTCATTTGCCATGGTTCAGAACAGAAGATTTGTACAATTATATTGTAATGAACAGTTCAAGTACTTTTGTTTGTAAAATGACGAATGTCAAGAAGTAGTTGAAGGCTAAAGTTTTTTTTTTTATAAATATGAAGACAGACATGTGAACTCAGTTGCATGTCAAACAATTTAGCAGAAGTGCTCGCATTGCTAAGTGAAGGCTAAAGTAATTCCATCGTTGCCAAATGATTCTAAGAAGAAAATTGACTTATTCATCGTTTTATGTTTGCGCACATTTATTGTGTAATCTGCACACCTTTAGTAAATAGGCATATATAATTTTGCTTTGGTTTACTTTTGAGGAAAGTCAGGGTTCTTTTAAAATTTCATTACACTATTGAATTTCTCAAAACGTTCACGATTATACCATATATATATATATATATATATATATATATATATATATATATATATATATACCATTTAGCCCATGTGTTGTCATAGTAGATATATATATATATATATATATATATATATATATATATATATACACACACACACACACACACACACACACATATATATATATATATATATATATATATATATATATATATATATACACACACACACACACACACACATATATATATATATATATATATATATATATATATATATATATATATATATATATATATATATATATATATATATATAGTCTCTATTTACCTTGCTTGTGCCATTTTTGCTCCCCAAAATTTGGGAACAGGTCAATTGTACAATTGTACCTTTATTTTTGAAGAGCATGCAAGGGGTATTTTTGAAGAGCATGCAAGGGGAGATAATAAGTCAGGGGAGATAACAGCCCTTATTGAACAAGGCTATAGACAAGAGAATTCTCCACCTGCAACGTAATAGCAACGTCAGTACCGAACAAACAATTCTACCAATGGTAGACAATCTAAGGTTTTGAACATTCCACAGCATGGTCTTTATATTTTATATAAATTGACATATGTTTTCTGAGTTGAAGTTCAATATGTTCAATATTGAAAGCAAAGTATGCGCTGTTTTGTTCGACATACGAATAACTCTTGGATTTGATGAAATCATGATTTCGTTGTGACTCCTTAATCGTTATTGTTGTCCAGACACGTGAGTAAAAGATGTTCTGTTTTTAAATCCATTTTTGTGTTTTTTTATTATTAAGAGGCTACTTACAAGCGAACTCAAGATTATCGATAAAAGGTTATAGTGACTGGGGTCCAAGAGTCAAACAGTGTAAGAGATCGGCACTGAAAGTTACGATTCCGGGTGTAGCGGATCTCCCACCCACACACATCGGAACTATCAATGTCGGCGTCTTACATTGTAGGACTGTGCATCCAATTGTTATAATGTTAGTCTTTGAATCCCCACCCTCCTCCCAATTCCTATATCCATTTTATATAGCTTAAAATTCATTTTTAACCAACAGCTGCAGTGAAAGCACTGTAGCCCTAATGTTCTTAGCAGATTTTAAGTTTCCCAGCTTTTCGTTTTCAAATCTAGTCAAAAACAGAATTATTTTTATTCAGAAAATCAGTAAAGACGTGTTTTTTTCATTCTGTCAAATCAATATATTCAGTTTTCTAAATAAAATATAAACTCATCGTTTTTAGTTCGTTTTAAAGGCGTACAGTGTGTAAGCCAAAGTCCTGTGTTAATGTTAGTTACTTTGCACGCGACTCTATAGAAATTGTATAGAAAGTAATTATCGGTACTGTGTATATAAAAATATACGCGGTTATGTCTGGATAAATGAGTGTGTTCTGACCAATAAAAATCCCCCCTTCACTGATCAACTGATGTAACTGCAATTATAATAATAACAAAACTATATCGTTGCTTGTCGCTCTGTTAAATTTGTCGTTATATCACATGCAAAATATTTATATTTTCACAGAGTAGACCATATCAAACGTATTGTCATTATAAGCTTTCGCTATTAGTTGTAATATCGTTCCTCTAGTGAGTAAGAAGTACAACACAATGTGTATGATATAAAACCGCGAAAAGGAAGTGTGAGCCATCATTTCAAAAGATGAAAATGAAATACGTTAGGCCGTGACCAAGTCCGGAAACTTATTTAGAAAACAAAACAATTCTTTATTCCATGACTACCGAGCTATTTACTTATAGTATTGTCATCCACTTTCATCTCTCACATACACATGGTATGCTGTTGTTAATATTAAGTACCATTAGCACACGTCATTGATTTGAGACATATTCGGTCTCTTGAAACTAAAAAGATATACCCTCACACAAACCCAACATGATTAAAATTGCAATAAAATGCTTATTTAAGGCCAAGTCGGCTGATTCTGCCTTTCAACATTTTCATCTTTCATACATCTTTCCATTTCAGTAAAAATCACTCAAGATAATACTATTTCTTTTAGGGATTATACATCATATCCATCAATTCGAGACTCAACCATTAATAATGGATTTATCATGAGCAAACAGAACTTCATGTTCCAAACAATAAATAATATAGATGGTTTTCTCCGTCACCTTTATCAATGTTGTTTTCGCTTACTTTATTTTCTATACCTCTATGTACCCTTTTCCTCGTCTAGTATTTATAACACAATGTTTTTATCGCTAATTATCTGCTCTAAACTCCAATCAAAGCTTTGTGTAGCCAAGAAGACATGATGCTGATTAATTTATGCTGATTATTGATCATAAAGAGAAGACTTTCTACTTCTAGTGAAACGTTTTTACTCAATCGCATGGCCATTTTTATAATCCAGTACAATTCATTTCCCAAAAATAATATTTAAGTAACATCTAACTTTACACTTCTGTTTCGAAACCTCACGTATACAAGCACAAACATATGTTTTTCTTATATTTTCTGAGATTCCTTCCAAACTCCATTTACTGTATGTTCTTCTCGGAATCGGAATTATTTGTGCCGTTTATTCGCTAGTCTGTCATCTAAGCAAACTTATGTCTTGGTATTATCAATTTAGTTTACAATTGAGTGAATCTTTTTTAACTTAAGTACCAAAACTGTACCCTGAAGGAACTAGTGGAGAGAAGGATGTTCTTCGTATATATATATATATATATATAGTGACTTGCCACAATTTATATAATTTGCAGATAATATTTATAAGAATAAAAGTTTGTAATGCATAAAGATAGTAAATATTTTCGAACTGTATCACTGAAATGTGATGCAGTGCATTGTAAAGCCGAAGTTACTTCTGTGCAGTATAAAAACTTACATCGTTATTTTGTTTATAGATATATAAAAGTAAAACATCTCATCTGCTTTCTCCCTACTTTGTGATAAATTAATCTTTATCTATTTTTATTGCTGCTTTTTCTAGCTTCGTATGGACAAAGTATCAACTAAACTTTCACTGACAGATTCAAATGAAGATGAGGAAACTGAAGCTCTGCGGGAGGAGAATCTATATGGATATTATTGGACAATTATAAGCGACGCAGATGGAGAACTGACGAGTGCCCCCGAAAGTGACTTTCAATCAGGCACCGAACAAATGTTAATGAGACAAAACTTTGTGTATATCCATAATGAATCTGAACAACCATTCGTGTCTGATTCCGTCACAGTCATAGTTAATGAGAATGTCGATGGATACCTCACTCCCATTCATTCACAATCCATGCAGCTCAGTGATTACACCCATCCTGCTCATTCGGGTCCTGCGAATATTGTCCTTGTATCCAGACGTCACTCAGGAGAGTTTTGAAATAACAGAGACATGATTAGGGGCACAAACATCATGTCTACATTTAGTGCAATGACAGTTTGGTCGTTACACGGAGAAAAGAGAAAATACATTGTGTATTTCAATGTGCATTATTCTGCAATTGTGGGTTGATAGCAGTGTATATGGGCGATATAGCGACAATGGAAAATCAAGTCAAAAAGGGCTTCGGGGGATATGGTGACAAGGGGAATTTAACATGGTGGGCCTATATAGCGACAAGGGGAATTTAACATGGGAACTATATGGGCCTGTCTAGTGAGAAGGGAAAGTGAACATGGTGGGTCTGTCTAGCGACAAGGGAAATTTAACATGGTGGGCCTATCTAGCGACAGGGGGAATTTAACATGGGGAATATTATTTGGGCCTGTATTATTTGGGCCCTTCTAGCGGCAAGGAAATTGAGGCAAATAAAGCAAATATCTTTTCGAGGTATATGAGTGCCCTGAAAAGAGCCGTTAAGTGTAATGTTAACATTATATTGTTAACACAGAGGACATCTCACGGATCTTCTTCTGTTTCTTAAACTTCTCACTTCTGGTCCATAGAAGAGAACTCTCTTTAAACAACCTTGCCTCTCCACACAGATTCTTCTTTTCCAAAGGGCTGTATCAGTCATAAGAGTGATATCCCATGAGGATCTGACATACATAGGATAGTCCGGGTGAAAGAGCATGGATGAAACGTTGGTCCACATCTTGTGATGAGAACAGGTGAAGCGAATGCCGTGTACTGAGGTTATTTATAGGGGAAGAGCGGATCAAAACGGATTGAATTTATTCACCAATCCAAACACGCGTTACTAAAGTCAGTCACAGTCGTCCAATCGGAAGAGAGTAGTCTGTGACGTCACATTCCCTATATAGAGGTAATGGCGTCTGTGCGTAGTCAATCGATGCGACAGGGTTGTCAATCATGTCGGAAACTAGGAAGACGATAAATTGGGGTGAACCAATAGTGAAGACAGCAAGTAATGGTATAGCAGTGACTACCAAAGTCAACACAAATCTACATCCAGAAGAAGTTGATTTTAACTGGGATATTGTGGATTTTCTAACTTCACAAGAATTTCTTCCGGAACCTTCGTGACCTTCTCCTTATTTACACGTCGATCATTTGAAGCTTAGACATAAAGAAGAATTCAAGCGATATTTACAACAACAAAAAGAATCAGAACAAGCTCATCTCCTTCAACAGCGGGAAGAAGAAGAAGAAGAATAAAAAAGAAAACACCACGAAGAAACAGCAGCAGGAGCAGAGAAGAAAGAAGACCAAGGACAGAAAAAGAATAGTGAAAATCAAACTGTCACGGTACTTTTAGAGATTTTAGCAGAGTTGAGGAGTCTAAAAGAAATGTATCAGACGTGTTTATTACGACCCAAGAGAAAAAGACCTTCTCGAGCTAAACAACCCAATTTAACTGTGACTACGTCTGCCATACCACTGTAACAGAATTGTTGAGCTGTTTGATGGATAACAGCCTACTTATTTCAACCATGAGGTCAGAGGTGAATTTGGCACCACAATCAGTGAGGATTTCTTCTGGCACCCCTACCCTACCGAAGATATCAACTAATGTTTCAGCTACCCTTTCCGTTTCAATAGTTGGTAACGCTACGGCTTCGGGGTATCTGGTCGCGTAGTCAACCAGAGTAAGAATATACCGATTCTTTCTTTCGGTAACTGGGTGTATTGGGCCTACAATATCTACTGCCACTCTTTTAAACGGTGTATCTATTAATGGTATCTGTCCTAAGGGCACCCTTGTGACCCTTCCCTTACATACGGTTTTCTGACATACGTCGCACGACCTACAGAACCGTGTGACATCGAAATTAACACTGGGCCAGTAGAATTCAGCGACTACTCTGCTAGTGGTCTTAGCCTTACCTAGGTGTCCCGCCATGCTCGACTCATGCGCCACCCTAAGTACTTGGGATCTATATATCTGGGGTACGACCACTTGACAATACTTCTTACCCTCCGGAGCGCTAAACTCCCTATCAATTAATCCGTTCTTGCGTACGAATCTCGAGCTACCCCCACCCTTGCAGTGTTTAATCGCGCCGGACGCGATTTTCTCAACAATTGTTTTGATGGATTCATCACGTTCTTGCTCTTGTTTGAACTCATCACGCGAAATTCCTGAGATCGATTCATGGACTATTAATTTATGAAACGCGGTTTTCTCTCGCCGTGTTTGCGCTCGCCTTTCGATTGCCTGGGCCAAAGGTATTTTAAAATCGGCCATGGTTGGAAGACGGGAACCTTCAACATTACCGATCGTCAGATCGTAAATAGGGTTTTCCATGCAAAGGGCATCAACAGTTCCAGTGAAGAAAGGTGTTTTTACCGTGATCCTTGCTACGAGAATGCGACCGATCGTCTGATCAAGTAACATACATGGGGACTCCCACCCGAGCATTTGGTTATCCTGCACGAGACTACGTTTGATCACTACGCCCGTGCAACCAGTGTCACGTAATACTACGACTTCTCGACCGTTGACTAACCCTCTCGCGGTTGGTACACGCGCTTCGGGAAATAGACACGTGCCAAGCAAATGAATACATGGTTCTACCTGTACTATCAGATATACCTTTACTTTGTATAGCCACTGCTACCTTATGTACAAGTCCCTTTCTTTTAGGACAGTCTTTTTGAACATGATCCCATGCATTACATAAGTAACATTGCACACGCTGAATACCTGGATTCCTAACTGACCTATTTGCCTCAGCTGATTTCACAAGCTCCTTAGGCATCGGTCTCGCAGACTGGTTTCCAGACATAAAATCTTTTGAAACCACGTTCTGGGTTCCCCCATGAGCTTCGGCAAAGAAATCGGCTTGATTAGCCATATCTTTTATGTTTGTGAAGACTTTCTCTTTCAGAAATTTATCTAATTCTCGCCCAACTGTATTAAATAATTGGTCTCTGAGCAAGAAATCAGTCAACCCTTCAAACGTTTTCACCGCTTTGCCGCATTCAATCCACCGCTCAAAATAGTTCGCAATTCTAACGGTGAACTGACCAAAGGTTTATCCCTTATCGGGCTTGCTATACCTGAACTTTTACTTTTGCTATACCTGAACTTTTTCAGTGAGCTCGTACCTTTTAAGAAGTGCTTCCTTTAGGACGTTGTACTTAAACACATCGTCCCTAGGAAGTCGTGAGTATACATCCAGCGCTTTACCTTTTAATAGAGCACTAAGATGTAGTGCCCAGTCATTTTGACTCCACTTCTGGTTTTCGGCATACCGCTCAAACCGATGAAGATAACTATCCATGTTATCTTTTTCATCGTCAAAGGGAGGTAGTTTGGGGCCCCTTAATTTGCTAAAGGCAGAATCGTGTTCTCTTCCTGCTGTTGCTAATTCTACCTTGCACTCATGATCCCGTTGCTTTGCTTTTTCTTCTAACCCTATTCGCCTTTCACCCGCTTCCCTTTCCCATTCTATCCTGTCCTTTTCGGCCTGCTTCTCTAATTCTATCTTTTCACTCTCGGCCCGCTTCTCTAATTCTATCTTTTCCCTTTCGGTCTGCTTCTCTAATTCTATCTTTTCCGTTTGGGCCTGCTTCTCTAATTCTATCTTTTCCTTCTCAATGGCCAATTTCCTTTCATCGGATTCCCTTTCTAATTCCCGTTTCCTTTCTTCGGATTTCCCTTTTTCCCTTTCTAATTCCCTTTCTAATTCCTTTGCTCTTACCCTTTCTTCCCTTTTTCGGGCTTGTTCTTCTTGAATAAATTTCCTTAAACTTTCACCTTCATAACCAAATTCTTTGCCTAAGGCAACCAAGTCCTTAAGGGATGACATTATAATTGTAATATGAATATAGATATATATACCACAGGCTGACCTTATCTTCCTGATGAAGGTAACCAAACCAATGCTTTAAATACGTTTATACTGGACACATGGACCTAGATAAACTAAGCAAAAATAAACCCCTACTTGAGTATTATCTTGTCAAGAAGGTCACGCTCAAATATAAACATTAAATGTATACTTTCACAAAAATGATTGACAGTTCACTTAATCCAGCGATCCCACTTCTGACACCATTGTAACAGAATTGTTACCGAGTGGATGGTGGATTAAATAAACAACACAAACACAATATGTGAAAGATAATGTCAATTTATGAAATAAATTATTAATGAAAAATAATGATGTATCAACACAATAACTCATGCATTCAACCCACAATCACATTCCACAACCATTCACAATTCAAACATAAATTAAATATTAATACAAAATAAACACAGATCCAAAGGAATCTCCTGGACTATACACAGATCCAAGGAACCTTTACAAAAGTTATATTAACGCAAGTATAAATTGCGATAACAAATACAAATATTAAACTATACTATCGCACCTATGGATTGCGACAACTAGCACAAACATATACATGTATTTAATCAAGTTGCTAACTTTTATTGAGATTCATGTAATCCCTTGAAATACTACTGTGATTCAAAGTAACTATGTGTAAATATAACAATGTATTTAATTGTACTACAATTGCAACACACACATGTGTCTCGACCCTGTATAACCGTACAATTCACCAACTGTTGAATCGCCGCAGATCTTCTACGATTAAATAGGGTTGACTCAATACTTTTATCGGTCACTTGCCCTTCACGGATCCACCACAGTTATACGTACATACAGCATACAGCATCTACTAGAACCAACGGTCCCAAATACTTAGATGCCACCCTGGATGTTTACACCTCTAGACAGCTCCGACACTCGGACGTTTAGACTTCTAGATTTCCGGATATTTACACAATACGACAGATGTAGACGGACAGACAATCCGACAGACAGACAGTCAGATACCTCAATTTGATCGCATAATTAAACAGCATAATCACGGCACAATCAATCACATTCAGCTACAATTCAGAGACATTCAGAGACGTTCAGCTACAAATCAGAGACGTTCCGCTACAATATCAGAGACGTTCCGCTACAAATCAGAGACGTTCCGCTACAATTTCAGCTACAATAAAGAAACCGAACTAATAATAGTTGTTTCTAAAACAATCTACAACTTAGTTTACGCTATTGCATTTAAAGTCTAATAGTGACTAGTAATTCCAAATATTCCACGTTTTAAATCTGCATTGTAATAAAGGCATCATTACATGAAATGATAAACTGAATAAAATTCACAATAAAACGAAATATAAATTTAACACTCACTCCTTTGGCTGGAGAAAGAATGACGAGCTATCTTTCCTGTGATAAGATACTTTTGGATACGTAATATTATCAGAAATATTCTGCCTTATATATCCTCAAATAAGTGAGCAGAATTCAAGGCAAAATTCCCGTGCACCCCGTGATTCTAATGTTTCTGACTTGAAGTGATTCGTAGTCAGGCACATGCAAATCGTTACACGTCGCTTACTTTGAAAAAAAACCACTTATTCACCCCAGGTAACGCATGTACAACGAAACAAAAAAAATGGTGAAATTAGTTTGTAATTCGAGAAGAAATAAATTCAATTTTCGCCTAATTCTGTGACAACCACCTTTTGTGATTTCTACCAAATCATTGACAGAAACCTGTACAAAAGTAGGCCTTGGTCGTGGCAAAAGCTTAAGACAGTTAAAGATGGTTATGTCCCTTTTCTGAGTTTGTTTGTTTTGTTTTAAACAAATAACCAACGGTCCTTTTCAGGGCCACTCAAATCTTTCGAAAAGAAATACTATTGCAATTGCTTATCTCAATGAAATCTCAAAAGTCCTTTTCTTTGTGTGAGTGTGAGTGTAGGTTCTTATTCTATAAAAATCAAAACCAAGTGACACTTACGTTTTTTTTCGTCTGGTGTATTCTGGTACAAACGTTAAAATCCAATATCACAACATACCATAACACAATACCACTTTAAAAAGTTCATAGGCTTCTTCTGTTCACTCTTTCTGTTTTTTCAATTTCTTTACTATCACAGTTTTTTCTTTATCTTCTTCCTCCTCACTTTCGTTTCGTCTTTTCTTGTCTTTGTGAACGTGTCGAGCTTTTTCCTTTGGGGAGGGTACCTCATTCTCCTCCTGTTCAGAATTCCTCTCTCCCTCCTTCTCCTGCTCCTTTTGTTTCTTAGGACAGTTTGGAGACTAATGTCCTTTCTCTTTACAATGATAACAGGTATCTTGACTTTTGTCTCTTTGAACACCTGTTTTGCTTTTTTCACGATCTGGACATTCTGTAGCCCAATGTCCCTTCTTCTTGCAGATATAGCAATTATCTTGACTATTATCTCGATAGGAATGGGAGTAGTCCGTCGGTTTTTCTGAAGAAACCTTTCATATGACACCACGCAAAGCTTTGATCAGAAGTTTAACTTGTGCAGCCTCTTCCATCGTTCTGGTCAATGTGAGAGTGAAATGTATACTGGAAGGTTAGACACTGACACTTTATATATGCACTGATCGGACATGAATATATAGGGGTCATGGTCTTTAAAATGTAGTCATTCGACTTGTTGAAGACAAGATAAAAAGATCGCATCATTTTGTCGAGAAAAGAGAAGACAATAAGAGACAGAAACGTGATGTATCGCCTCACACAGTAGCTGAAGTCTTGGCTCAAATTCATGGAAGTGATTTTGAAGATGACATGAGTGAACCCGAATCCAGACACAGACAATCGACGTCCAAGCAAAATTCATCACCCTTAGTAAACCCTGAAAATTACTATCACATTCGAGAGACGGTAAAACGTTCCTCTCGAAAATTTAGAACAAAGGCTTACATGTACGCAGTGAAGTTTAAAGATTTCAAGTCCAACGTACCTTTGGAGAATACAGGGGGGTTCATTACCGAGGTGTGGAATTCTGTGTTAACTGCACTGAAACAGCAATGTCAAGCCAAAGAAGTTGATCGTTTAAGACTTTCCATTCATCACGATAATTTGAAGTCTCCCGTCTGGATCGAGTTTAGCAGACCATCAGAATTGACACCTTTCAACATGTACAACAATCCAACGACATGTTTCACATCACCGATGGAAAAGCAACACTGTTCATGACCCATGTGTCTCTTCCCCAGGGGACCGGACAACGCAAAAAGGTGTTATTAGTCAACAACTCGCAGCATTAAGCGAAGCCTCGTCCGATTTAGAAATCCTCAAGACCAGATGTGTTTAGCCCGCGCCATCGTCGTGGGACGAACGTATGCCAACAAGAACGACACGGTAGAATGGAAAAGAGCCTGGAAAACTATTCAACGATCGGATCGAGCCAAACAACAAAGTGAAGCTGAACTCCTGTTACAGCAAGCGAGGGTATCCAAAGACACCCCTTGCGGCATTCAAGAAATGCAACAATTGCAAGACGTCTTGGCACCACCTTACACCTTGAAAGTACACCCTGAAGAAGTGCGTGGACTTCTTTTGTTTCGAGGCAATGATTTCAAAGACGGAAAATATATTCACATCTATCATCACGATGGGCATTTTGATACCATTACCAGCATCGCTGGATTCCTGGGATACAGTTACTACTGTGAAAAATGTGACTATGGTTATAACAATCGAATGCTTCATTCAAACATACCAACCCCAACAAGAAGATGATCAGAAGAAAGACAATTTTATCTTTTTTTTTATTTCGAATGCATGCAAGAGAGATCGGTATTCACACTCCCAATTTGTGTGTGGCTCATAGAGCGTGCGAGCAGTGCATCCAAGAGCCTGTCTTTAGTCATTGCCCTCACTGCAGCAAGATTCCTGGAGGACATGAAAAAATCTTTCGAGGGTCAAACACGTTGGTCGATTTTGCCCAATGGATCCTAAACCCCATCGACGAATCGTGGAGTCAAGAGGACATCAAATTTTACGGAGATTGTTATCGCCATGCCACAGTAATGGCTCACAATTTCTCCGGATACGATGGGCAATTTCTGCTCAGATACTATACGGAATAAAGTACCGAACGTCCTAAAGTGACTTTGATCGGAGCCAAAACCATTTCTATGAAAGTAGGACAAGTACAATTAAAGATTTAATGTGTTACTTGGCCATGCCTTTGAGTCGCATGCCTAAAACGTTTGAAATGACAGAAATGGCCAAAGGTTATTTTCCACACTTTTTCAATACCGAAGCCAATCAACATGCCGTTCTACCCCATTTGCCTGAAGCTCACTACTACGACCCCGATCATATGTGCACCGAACAACGAGAAGCTTTCCATACTTGGTGACCAGACTTACGCCTCGGATCCCTTCGACTTTCAAGATGAAAATGTTGAAGTATTGTCGTTCTGACGTGGATATTTTACGACGTTGATGTGGAAAATTTCAAGAATTGTTCATGGAGCACGGAGGGATCGATCCTTTGAAAGAAGTTTGTCCCATAGCCAAAGCATGTCCCTTAGTGTACCGAAAACGATTCATGCCCAAAAATATCCTAGTTGTCAACTGTCCTCAAGCAATGAACTTTGTCAAACGTCAATAGTCGGTCAATGCCATACGCTTGCTACATTACTTTTGCGACAAGGAAGACAAATGGATCCAACAAGCCCGCAATGGAGGGGGCGAAAAGACCATCGGAACGTATTCAGTGGATGGCTAGAACTTAGAAAACCCTCAAATCGTGTACGAGTTTTACGGATGCTTATTTCACGGGTGTCCAATGTGCTACCCTCAACGTGACACCACAAATCAGTTTTTACAACGGACAATGGAAGACTTGTACGAGACAACATGTCAGCGACGTTTGAAGTTAGAACAGCAAGGATACTAGGTGGTGGAAATGTGGGCATACGAGTACGATCACCGTTTGAAAAAAGATCCCGAGTTTAAACGCATCGTAGAAAGTTGCAAGTTAGTGGAACCCCCGAAACCCTGGGATAGTTTGTACGGAGGATGAACGAATGCCACCTGTTTGCTGTACCAAGCGGACGAGGATAAGGGAGAAGAATTAAAATACATGGACGTGTGTTCGCTGTATCCTTACGTGTGCAAATATTGTCACTTTCCCGTAGGACACCCACAACTGATGACAAAACACATTGACTTGGACAACATACGCCAGTACGAAGGACTGATCAAGTGCAAAGTCTTGCCTCCTACGGACTTGTACCATCCCGTTTTACCTCACCATTGCCAAGGAAAACTGATGTTTCCTTTATGTCAAACTTGTGCCGAAACGTGCAACCAAGACCAACCTTGTCAGCACACCCAGGAAGAACGCGCATTGACAGGAACGTGGGTTAGCGTGGAATTGTTTCAAGCTTTGGACCTGGGATACCAACTCTTAGAAATGTACGAAATTTACCACTTTCCCAAGACACACCAATACCACCAGGGTGACGAGACACAGAAAGGTATTTTTGCAGCATACGTGGATGCCTTTTATAAACTTAAACAAGAAGCTAGCGGCTATCCTTCTTGGTGCCACACTCCCGAGGACCAAAACAAATTCAAAGAAAAATATTGGGAGCAGGAGGGCTTCACTTTAGATCACATCGAGAAAAACGAAGGAAGGCGATCCTTTGCCAAAGTGATGTTAAATTGTTTGTGGGGTAAAATGGCACAACCCCCGTCTTTACCCAAGATGGAGTATTTGTCAGAACCTTCCCGCTACTTTCAGATGATTCACGACAAACCAAATACATGAAACACGTGGACGTCATTCGTGAGGACTTGATCTTAGTCAATTATGAAGAAGAACTAGACTTTGTAGAAGCCGACAAATTTGGAAATGTCATCATTGCGGCTTACGTGACAGTCCACGCTCGCTTAAAATTGTACGAAGTGTTAGAACTGTTAGGAGATCGTGTGTTGTATTTTGACACGGACAGTTGCATCTACATTCACCAACCGAACCAGTGTTACCCTGACATCGAAGGAGACCGTTTAGGAGCCTGGACCGATGAACATCCCGACAACAAGATTCTAAGTTTTGCAAGTGGTGGTCCTAAACATTACGGCTACGAATACCGAGACCGACAAGGAGAAATACACACGGGATGTAAAGTGAAAGGATTGACTCTCAATTATCGCACCAGTCGAGTGGTGAACTTTGACGTGCTACAAGAAGCCTTACAGTCTGGACAGGATGAAACTTTTAAAGTGACCATCCACGAACCGCACAAAGTCACCAAGGATAATCACTCTTTTCAAGACAGGACTGTCATGGACATTTCCGGAGGACTATTCCAAGAGGACACCTATGTGACTGTACCCAATGTAGAGACTATACTAACATTACACACTACCTCTAGGACACCATGGTTATCATAACGGTGTTGTACAGAGACTTGTTTATTTGCCACTTTGTTCTTCGCCATGTGTTTTTTTATTCCTGTATCCATTTGGCTTTTATGTATTTTTGTCTTTCGTATTGTTCCAGTTTAAACATCAATTGAAATAAACGTGTCCTGAAAAAAGTATAAAAACCTCTTGTCATGTCTGTTTTTGTCAAAAGTGTCATACCCTACACTACTATGGCTAACTCTGCTATTTCTACTTCTTCCTCCTCGACATTCAAAGTCATTGACGAACACTTAGATCATGCTAGTTGGGAGTCCTTGTATCTTCGTCATCTTTTTAACATGTATAATTGCTGGACCGATCGGTTCAGGCAAAACCGAATTTGTCAAACGTTTGATCGAACATAAACATCATTTGATCGATCGTTCACCTCAACGCATTGTGTGGTGTTACAAAGAGCGACAATAGCCACACAGCCTCTTGCAAGTAAGTCAAGGTGTTTCCATTGTGTTTGTGGAAGGCATTCCTAGCGAAGACGACGGGATCGTGTCTGACCACAATCAAACTCATTTGATCATTTTCGACGACATGATATGAGAAGATGAAGAAGAAATTAAACTGTGGTACGCGTAAAGGGCATCATCGTAATGGCAGCGTCATTTACATTACACAAAATTTGTTTCAACAAAGTAAAGCTCATCGTACCATTAGTCTTAATGCTCATTACGTGGTCTTTTTTAAAAGCCCTAGAGATAAATCGCAAGTGCAAGTCTTAGCCAAACAGTTAAGAACACCTTGGCTGACTCATGCGTACGATGATGCCACTCACACTCCACAAGCCTATTTACTCGTGGATTTAAAACCCACCACCACCGATTATTTGCGATTTCGTACCTATTTGTTTCACGACTGGTGCCAAGATGGAGGACCTGTCGTGTACACGTCCTCGTCGTCGACATAACAATAACAACAACTAAAACATTTATAAAAACCTCGGTCACTTTGACCTTGTCTCATACATCGTCAACATGACGTCCCTTCAGGATCATCTTCCCATCAAATCGATTCGTGCCTTGTACGGTATCAGTCGCGAAAAATATCCACAAATACGTGCTTACGGCTTAGAAGCCAGTCTCAAAGAAGTCTTACGATGGTTTACGGTGACAGCACATCAAATACTGCAAGGCATCATTCACATTCCACATCAAACCAAACGCTTTCTGGACAGAAACAAAGTACCCTTGACGCAACTGTCCCATCCTCGCATCGACAATCAAACCAAAAACAAATCATTTTGAAACCTGGGAGGTGTCATCATTCGTTCACTTTTAAAATGGGATCCCAATTCTCCCAAAGATCACCCCAAGAAAAAAGCCAAACGAGCCCCCAAGTGAAACAACAATGGTGTCAAGACCAAAACACAGAAAAAGAAAAGTCCACAAATACGGCTGTCATCCGCAAAAGATGCACTTCGGCCAGGACGCAACCTTACCTTCGTACACCACGACCTGCAGCATCAGTTAACGCGTTTCCAGGGGCCTCAGGTTCTTCCACTTCTCCGTTGCTGGTGATGCCAGCCAAATCCAATTTGACACCCGTTCTTTCTAATTGGATGAAACATTGGAAACCTGCGTCTCCCAAAACGTATCCTCCACCGGTGACACCCTCTTCCTCATTAGCGGCAATGGCAGCTGCTCACAAAGTACTTATCCCCAAAGTCAAAGTCCAAGAAAGATCCGGCATGTTACAGAGTTTCCTGGATCTGTCCAAACAAGAACTATCCCGATTTAGTCCGTTACGAACCCCTTCATGACGTGTGTTACCTCTCATGAAGTTGATACGACGCAAAGATAATCAATGGCGTTGCATTCCAGTTAAAAAATGATTTGAGGACAATGACGTGAATCAGATTCAGAACCGAACTGGTGTCTTTAGCGACTCTTTTCGATATAAGATCGTCACTTTTTTGACGAAGCGCTAGTTCCAAAAAGAAGATAAAAGAGGGTGTGTACCAAGTCTTTGACGTCAGTGTATTTTTGGAACTAACAAGCAAAGATGTCACCCCGCAGAAAACATTCTTATTCACCCCACCAAAGAAGGAAAAGGAAAGGACTACCTCCTCGTTTAGCCAAACACGGAGACATGTTGTCCGTCCTGTCCAAAGTCTCTCCAACCATGCAAAAACAAATCATTAAAACTACCTCCAAAGATGTCATCGATACCGTGTGCGAATGTTGTTTGAATGTCTTGAAAGGCTCGATACCTTTGTCTCCACATCAGAATAAAATGTTCTTCGTCAAATGGTCCAAAAGAAAATACCCATCCGTCAAAAGAAACAGATGTTGGTGCAACGTGGGGTATTTTTACCCTTTTTCATGCTCCTTTGTTGACAAGCTTAATACCAGATTTGATACAAGGGGTTACACAAGGGATGGCCCAAGGGATGTGTAGAAATATGTATGATCCTTCCAGAAGATAAAAGGGATCTATGGAGCACAACGTAACATTTGGAAGCCAATGGAAGGACGAAAACTGACTTTTGTCTCTTACAAACGATGGATTGAATACCAACCAATCCTTATTTGACCGAGATGTCCCAATTACAACACGAATTGCAATCCTTGATGCATCGCAACGATTTGTCCGAAACCGGAAAATCGCAAAAGTACGGTTAACTCTTGAACGACTGCAACTCTTTCATCGGAAAGCTGTGGAACAAACAGCTCTACCCACTCTGACCGATTTTAAGGCTCTAATGAATAGTCCGTCGCCATTACTATCTACAGCGGATAAGACAGACGTAACCCCACAATTACCCAAGGAAGAAGAAACCCATGATATCTTTCAAACACCCACTATCACTCCCATTCCTAGTAAGATTGCAGCTTCCTTGTTGACTTCTTCCCCCACTCCCCAACTAGAACTCAAAACTTGGGTTAAAAAGATGATGGCCACTCCTCCTTCGACAGAAGTAAAAAAGAAAGAAAGGACACCAGAAGTAAGAAAAGAAAATAAGACCAAAGCTATCCCATTACCTCCACCACCACCACCAGTACCTTCGACGTTTACCCCTGTGGCACATCGGACACGTAACACCGTTTCCGAACAACCATCATTTCGCCCCACCCAAAGCAGTATCATTGAAGAGTGGGTACCTTATTAGCACAACCATGGAGAAGGTGTTAGCTAGCATTTACTACGATCCAGCCTACCCTGCAGGTTACGTAGGCGTTCAGACATTATATCGTGCTGCTAAAACTCGCCTGTAAAAGCTCCGTTTACCTGAAGTACAACGATGGTTACAAGAACAATCTACGTACACTTTACACAAACCCATTCAACGAAAAGTTCACAGAAGTCGCACTAAAGTGGAAGGCATCGATCAACAATGGCAAGCCGATTTAGCCGATGTCTCTCATTTAGCCACCTACAATCGTGGATACTAATATTTGTTTTTGTCATCGAAGTCTCTTCTAAATTAGCCTGGGTTGTACCATTGACTTCCAAATCGAGCGGATAGTTAGTACGAGCTCTGCAACTGGTGTTGAAACAAACTGGTCGTCACTCTCTTCAATGGCAAATCGACAAAGGCACCAAATTTCTGAACCAAGTTTTCCAACGAGAATTAAAGATACGTGACATTCATTTTTTTACCACCGAAAATCCTGAAACCAAAGCTAGCATCGTGGAACGTTTTTAACGTACCTTGAAAGGATGCATGTGGAAATATTTTACGCATCAACACACTCTCAAGTACATCGACGTGTTACCGCACTTAGTCCAAGCATACAATCAATCTTACCATAGAAGCATTGGACGTGTCCCACAAGATGTGACAACCGACAACGAAGTGATTATTTTTGAGTGTCTGTTTGGTACGTCCCGGAGGATGGCTGTACCCATGAAAGGTGGAGTGTTAGCTACTGGAGGTTGTGTTCGCATTGGCTAAATCAAATCTCACTTTCGTCAAAGGTTACTTACCCAACTGGACCACCGAATTGTTTCGTGCTACTGGACGAGTGGGTAATCGTCATTCTGTCGTCTATAAATTGGAAAACATGAACGGAGAAATATTAAAAGGAACGTTTTACATAACTGAGTTACAACGTGTCTCCGAAAAAGAAGACGACGTGTACGACATTGCAAGCGTTCTCGAAGGAAGAACCCGTAAAGTAGGAAAACGTCGTGTTAAAGAAGTCAAAGTACGTTAGAAAGGATACCCTCCCAGTTGTGATTCTTGGATTAACGCTTCGCAAGTCATCGACTATAAAATGAAGTGACCATCATGCCTTTCAATACAGCTTCAGCTACCACAGTGACTACTCCTTCATCCAGTTCTTCTCTGCAAGATTTACAAAAGCAACCCTTGTGGGCTATGTGTGGAGAACGTGTACCTAAAACCGTAATCGTCTGTTTCTGTAAAATCTTTGTGGTGTATTGTGTCATCGATGCAGCCATTACTAATTTGAGTTTGCAACAAGGAGACAAACCATTGTGGACCATTTTACAAAGCAGTTGTATCGGTTATCTTCTTCCCAATCCTTCCATGAAATATTCTTACAACGGGAACAACAGTAACAATATTGGGAGCCTTTCGTCCAACGTCAGTCATTCTCATAAGATTCACCCACCAACCACAATCCTCTTTTATACACTATTTTAATCTCGAGTGACTCCTCGGACAGAAAAACATTGAAATTATGAACAACAATATTAACTAATTTTACTTAACGTTACCCAGTGACAGTTCCATGGAGGTGTTTCCTAAAAACACGTCGTGCTATTACATGGCTAAATTACCTCAAGCCATTCATTTGGATCAAGATGCCCATAGGGAAGTGGCTTTAGTGGAAATGATACACCCGACACAAATCAAAAACATCGTCGAAAATCAAAACAGTTTTAAAGTAGAAGTGTATGACGAGCAATTGCAACAACACTTAGACTAAAGCATTACTGTCAGTGACCCGATGAAAACACAGGACCCCAAAACTAAGCGGTCCACCTATCTGTTAACCATTCCTACTGGCTACTATTTTAGCGGTCAACATTTAGTGACTACACTTTTTACCAGGTTCAATACTGTATTTGGTAAGACATGGACAAAGCGAGAAAAGTGTTACCTTTGAGTACAATAAAGTTGTTTGTCGCCTAATGATCAAATTTTCAGCGGACAAAATTATGGCCGTTACCTATTGTCCTTAATTTTTGTATGATATTTTGGGTGGAGACGTCAGGTTGGTCAAGAAAAAAGGAATACCAGCTATGACCAGTAACTTGGATTTTGCGCAATATTTTCGATTCCCTGTAGAAATGAACCAAGGACTCAACTTGATTTTGTGTACTCCGATGTGGTGGAGTACAACGTGGTAGGACACACCTTTGTACCATTACTGAGTGTCATTCCTTTCAAAGTGGATTCTGCCGCACCCGCTGACGGAGTAAGGTGGAAATAACTATCATGTTCACCGAAAATTTGTACATTGTCATTATTTGCCTGTCAGTAAGTCGTATTTTGACAGTGTCAACATTACTATAAAAGGAGATCTAGAAGAAAAAAATATTCCATTTACCAAAGGGAAAGTCACAGTGAAACTCCATTTTAAAAAACGATTCTCTAACAACTGAAAAATTATGTATCCTGTGAACCGAGGTGTCGCTCGACAACAAGGACATGGTTTAGGAGATATGTTGAAATCGACCTTTCGTTCAGTGGTCCCTGTTTTGAAACTGATGGTGACACGAGGATTGCACGCCTTAAAAGATGCCGCATTGACTCAGGGTAGAGAATTTCTTCAAAATGTCCTCATTGACAAACACAACCCCAAATAAGCTGTCTTGAGAGCAGGCAATACTGTCTTGCCTCAGATGGGTAAAGAGATTTTGGGCCAACGAGAAAGTCCTATAAATGCCCTGAATGGTACCAAGTCTGGCATTCCTGCTTCCCTGAGAACACATCAAAGACAAGGCAGAAAGCGACGACGCAGACACCCTTCCAAAAGTATCCATACCTCTAACGTTAGAAAGACTACGAAAGAATGAACCGTTTGAGACTTAGAAATGTTTGATTATTAAAAGAAATCATAGAGACAGAAAGAAATGATGCACCAAGAATCTTGTGCCCGTTCCAAGTCGGAACTGGATCTATTCGCCATGCCACCCACTATAATGACCATGCAAGAAGCCAAATGGGTTGAATTTTATCTCGTCTCCTCTTTGGCGGATTCAGCTCCCATCGAGTTTGAAATCAAAGGGCAACCCAAAGATTACATCGCTCTGAACATCAGTTACTTGTATTTGAAAGTGAAAGTGATCAAAACAGACAACTCCGTTCCAGGAGCCGATGCTTGAGTAGCTCCAGTCAACAGTTTCATGCATTCCTTGTTCAGCGATGTGGATTTGTACATGAATAACAAACTGATTAGCAGTAGCATAGATACTTACTCTTTCTGAGAGTACCTCGAAAATCTCTTGACGTACGGAAAAGAAGCCAAGAACACTCATTTAGATACTTGTGTGGTGTGGAAACCTGACACAGCAGGCGAGGATAAGACATGTGGTTTCAAGAAAAGTATTTGCTGAACGGTGTGGATATTCGCTTGAGACTGAATCGTAGAAGTACTGCTTTCCATTTGATGACTCATGCCAACAAATAAAAAACCATTCTCCAAAAAGCCAGTTTATACGTGCGTCGTGTGGAAGTGTTACCTAAAGTGGTAAATGATATCAGTCACACTTTGAGCAGAACGACAGCCAAGTATCAGATACGACGCGTTGAAGTAAAAACTTTCACCATTGCCACTGGAATCTGATCTAAGATCAAAGATCATCTGTTCCAAGGACAGTTACCCAAACGTTTATTCATTGGTATCGATAGCAATGCAACCCTCAACGATGCCCACAATAAAAATCCTTTCCAGTTTAAGTACTGCAAAATATCCAAAATCGAAGTCAGTCTCGATGGCAAAACTTTGTGTACCCGACCCTTCGAACCCGACTTTGCCCAGAAGAATTACTTGAGGTTGTACTTGTCTCTGTACGAAGCCACAGGACAGTTAGGAACCAATACCAGTCACGGCATTCCCTACGACGATTATGCAGGAGGTTACACTTTGTGGGCTTTTGATTTCACTCCAGACCAAGGCAGCGACGAGGGACATTTCCATCCAATAAAATCTGGGCAACTGAGTGTGGAACTTCAGTTTGTAGAGGCTCTTGCCGAAACGGTGAATGCCATTTTGTATGCCGAATTCGATAATACCATATAAATCAACAGTTTGAGAGAAGTCATTCTAGACTATTAGAAACTATGGAAGACCCTTGGGAGGTTCGTTGTTCTTGCTAACGATGGTATTCAAGACAAAAAAGAAGAAGTAGTGATAATACAGTCCAGATGGCCAGAACAGGAACAACAGTTAGTCACCTGTTTTGTCCATTACTTGGAGGATACAACGAGGGACATGATCAAGAAAGATTGTTATGGATGTCAAAACGATCATGCCAGTCAAATTCAACGCGATAAATGAATGATGATGAGTCCAAAAGAAAAATTGGACGATTATGTGAACGAAGCTTGGAGGCTCATCTCAGAAGAATCTGTGTTACATCAGTGATATAAAGGCTTACGTGGACATTCCTCTCCTCCATTGTTTAGTCGAGAGATTGATCACATCGACGCTCACTTGGCACAGAGTAAGGAGACGAAGCAAAGAAACTGTTACTTAACAGACCTTTTCAAGCAAAAAGTCTGGATTGAATTCATGACTTATCATCACCTGTGAAGAAGAAAAAACAAGACCACAAAAACTGGATACCTGGGAACTTTATTATCTTTTGAACCGCAGTTCGTACGCTGCTTCTTGGAATCCTGTCGTGTGTGCTAAAGTTGAACTACCTCATCGCAAGCCTCAAGAGAATCAAGCTTATGTCATCAACACAGACGACAGTCATCTTCCAGGAACTCACTGGGTAGCTGTCTATTTCCCTCAAGAGGGATGTGTGGAGTATTTTGATTTATATGGATTGCCTCCTTTGGAAGACGATATCATTGACTTTATGAGAAGAAATGCCCAGACGACACGATTAATGTGAAATTACAAGGCACAGATTATATATAGTGTGGACAATATTGTGTCTTTTTTCTGCATCATCGCAGTTATGGATATTCTTTAGAACATTTAGTGAATTATTTTGATTGTCATTCGTCTCGAACCGATGACAAAGTAGATCGATGGTTTTGTGACCGTTATGGCTATCTATTGTCTTTAGCTAGGAAACGTAATGTACATCAATAGCCCAATGACTTCCAACAGTGGAAATCTCAATTTAATTCACAACGTTGTCAACCATGTCAAAAATAATGTATTTGTGTTTTTGAAAAAAATGTTTGTTAGTTGGGGGAAAAAATGTTTATTTGTGAATTAAAAAATGTTCATTAGTTGAAAAAAATTAAAATGTTTGTTAGTTGAAAAAAATTGTGTTTTGTTAGTTGTTTGTTATTTGAATAAAAATGTGTTTTGAAACCAATGTGTCTGTCGTTTGTTTTACATTTTTATTAATATAGTTGCTCTTTGACTTCTATCCCTGACATCAAACTATCCTAACGTTTCCAACACTAAATCTTAGAGGGATGTTTTCTATCGCGTCCGCGCTTGAAACATATAAAGCAGGGGTAGTCTGCAGTCTGACCATCCATTGTTTTGACTCATTCTCCTACGAAGATGTACTCAAGACTAGCCAAGCTGAACTAAGCTTGCGTCAATCTGCATCGTATCAGACAAAATCTGATGGCAAAGCCTGAAGTGATAGAGAATGTTAGAATGTTGCAAGTGACGGAAGACCTCATAGAAGAACTTTACAGAGAGGAAACTCAGAAATAGAAAGAAGAATGGACTGAGTAGTATAGACTTCAGAAGCAGCAGAGACAACAGAGAGAACATCAACAACAGCAACAACAGCAGCAGGAACCTGTCGACTGCCGTGTGGACACGAAAGAGTTCTCTTTCGATTTCCGAAGAAGCAGACGCTATGCTGTTACCAGACGAGGACGCAGTCTTAGACAATAAAAGATTGCCATTACTCCTCGTTCACACAAAAACAGTCCTTTTCATGGCTACCCAATATTCGGAAAATAATTAATAATTCAATTTGCTAATGGTATGTGACGAATTTAGAAAAAATAAAAGAGAGTCTATAATCATATTCTTTCTTTAATTTTGTTAGAGAAACACTCGTCAGTCTGACTACCTATCGTTGGCGTATCAACCCATAGAAGATGAGCAGACTGCAAAAATTGATGGAACTTCAGATGCACCTGAGCATGCTAGACGTCTCATGGACGAACTGGCTATGGAGGCCGTAGCAGAAAGAAAAGGCCAGGATTGGAAAACAGGAGCAGAGAAGAAAGAAAGAAGAGGCGAAGGAAATGAAAATATCAATTTAACCTCACCCTATTATGAGTCAGAGCAGTAATGTGACATCCATGGTGAGGACACCTCCACAGTCACCACAACAGCCATAAGAGCTGCAACCAGTACAGGTTCGTGTGGATGATAACAGGAGGCCACAACATCCACGCATGTGACATAGGAGAAGAGAGCGAGAAGTTTTCACTATCCCTCAAAGTATAGACTGGGAGAGTGAAACTAATCATCTTCCCTCTGCGCTCCCAACCACACAATTAAATTGGGATAATAATTGGAGTAGATGTGTGCGTGGGGCTTGACCTGAGAGGTGCCAGCATTAGCCCGGTGCATTTTTGAGTTTAAAAATACTTAAGAAAAGAGACTGTTACAATTGCCAAATGGTATGAGGGAGGAGTAGTGTGATTATAAACATTGACTCTTGTACTGATAGGATAGTGTGTGTGTGTGTGTGTGTGTGTGTTTGTGTATGTGTGCTCGCGTGTGTTTGTGTGGATGGTAGATTGTGTGATATTTGATAGAAGATTATGTGGTTTGTTTTGGCTGCTTCCCCGTGTGTTGATGATAGATTGTGTCATGTTTGATAGTAGATTATGTGGTTTGTTTTGGCTGTTTCCCCGTGTGTGGATGATAGATTGTGTGGTATTTGATAGTAGATTATGTGGTATGTTTTGGCTGTTTCCCCGTGTGTGGATGATAGATTGTGTGATATTTGATAGTAGATTATGTTGTTTATTTTAGTTGCTTCCCCGTGTGTGGATAATAGATTGTGTCATATTTGATAGTAGATTATGTGGTTTGTTTTGGCTGTTTCCCCGTGTGTGGATGATAGATTGTGTGATATTTGATAGTAGATTATGTTGTTTGTTTTGGCTGCTTCCCCGTGTGTGGATAATAGATTGTGTCATATTTGATAGTAGATTATGTGGTTTGTTTTGGCTGCTTCTCCGTGTCTGGATGGTAGATTGTATGGTATGTTTTGACTGCTTCCCCGTGTGTGGATAGTAAATTGTATGATTTTTGATAGTAGATTATATGGTTTATTTTAGCTGATTCCTCGTGTGTGGATAGTAAATTGTATTGTTTGTGAATATTATATAATATGAATAGTGAGAGTAAGGGATGTTTTCCTTCACGTCCGTGCTTATATATGTATACTCAATCGTCCGTCATTTGAGGCATTCAAAGTTGAACACATCAAGATGGCCATCGACTTGTTCAACCAACTTCGACACAGCTGGTTTTGGATAATTGATGCAGAATATGTGGTGGAAAGGCTTGAGAAAGAATTTCAGTATAGACTGGACTTTGTAGCCAATTTGAAATTAGCGAGAGATCTATTAGAAGGTATGATAGAGGAGGAAGCCAAGGAATTCAGAAGACTTATTACAACAAAATATGTAAGAGTAGGGAACTTGAAGGAGGCACTTGATAATGTCATCAAAGTCAGGTGCTTTCTAGAAGAAACATTAAATTTGATAGTGGGCTTGTGTGAAGCGGGGACTAGATCGGCTAAAGAAAGCGGAAGCAATTATGAGAAAAGTGATGGAAGAAGAGGTGATCAAGATTAATGATAACTAGACAAAGTAGAGAAAGGAGCAAGACAACAAAAAGAAGAACGAAGATTTTGATCAACTAAATCAGAGATGGATTAAAGTTCAGGAAAAGTTTAGAGCTATGGGACATCCTGACTGGATTCCCGAGGACGAACACAAGAAGAAGAAGGGAATATTTGGAAAAATCAAAAGGTGGTGGAACAACGGCAGAAAATGAAAAGAAGAAGTACCCAAAGGCACTTTTCAGGGCCACTCATATACCTCGAAAAGATATTTGCTCTCTTTGTCTAAATTTCCCTTGTCGCTAGAACGGCCCAAATAAAACAAGCCCAAATAATATTCCCCATGTTAAATTCTCCTTGTCGCTAGATAGGTCCACCATGTTAAATTTCCCTTATCGCTAGATAGACATACCATGTTCAATTTCCCTTGTTGCTAGACAGGCCCATATAGCTCCCATATTAAATTCCCCTTGTCGCTATATAGGCCCACCATGTTAAATTCCCCTTGTCGCCATATCCCCCCAAGCCCCTTTTGACTGGATTTTTCATTGTCGCTATATCGCCCCCAGATACTACTGTTGATAAAAGTAACCCGAAAAAAACTTCGTCAACAGAAATGAACATGTAACATTTAACGTTAAAGAACGTTAAGTTTTATATGCCCTACCTGTTTGGAAGTATCAGATACATTGAACTGTACGTTGCCAATATTTGCATTTTTCAGAAGCCTTCAGTTAAGGATTCATCGTCATCATCATTATGATCATTTGTATTTCCTTCTGTAAAAAGATTCACAGTATAATAATTAAGATTAACAAATCACTTGAGTACAATCGTACATCTTTATCTCAATAAATATATAAAAAGGATACATACAAAGAATACTAGACTAGTACATAGGACTGAATACTGGGTGACATCAGCATCATAATGGCAAAATGTCATGTGATACACACTTTGCTGCACCCATTAAAGCAGTAAAGGAAAGGTTTATAATGCTCTATACTATAGATTTAGATGCATTAAGATAGCATGGTCTCATCATGGTACACACTGTTTAGGCTAAACTCATTTGTAATATGGATGTAGGCACAAAACATTTAGCAACAAATGGTTGAAAAGACAAACATGTCAGCAAATGTCTGAACATTGAAACATCATTCAGACTTTTAAAAAAAGTTGTAGTGATCTGTTTTGATATGACTAAATTACTCACTATGTGATATTTACATACCGGTACTTCACATTGCATTAATGCCCATTACAGTTAATAATTATATCAAGCGTGTAGCAAATATAGTTAAAAATACTCTAACGTGTGAAAGTTACAACGACCTATTCATTGTGTGGTTGATGGACTCTCGACCCTCACATATATATATATATATATATATATATATATATGCTAATGTTAAAATAGGGCCTAAAGTATTCACCACACAGCTAAAAAAGCGAAACATTTCCAAAGCATGCAAACTAGTCAACAGTGACATATTTTTGGCATGGTGGAGTTATCCTCTGTTTTACTGATACCAATTTGTGAGTGCAGGTGCAATACGGAAAATGGCACTGAGGGTGTAATGAATAGATAGTTGAAAATCCATTAAACTTGGGTTACACTGATTTACTTTGGACAAGACTTAACTATTTTCATTGTAGTATATCCATATGCCATAGATAATTTATAAACAACTCACATGCCAAATTTCGTGAGTGAGAGTGAAATATAATTCTGCATAACAAGGTTGTAATAATCACACAGCTGAAGCAAAAATAATGCAATTAGAACCTGAAAATGAAATCACGCTGACCTAATTTTAATGTCTGAATTGCAGACTTGCTTGGATTCTAACTGAGATGCCAATCTACACAAGACTAGATGTTACTGGGTCGAAGACATTGTGGGCATAATGAACCATATAACAAGGAATCACATGTTGAGTCATTTTAGTATTTTACTTCCCACAATTTACTAAAGACAAAATTCAGACTCTTACAACATCATTAAATGTACTAAAATGCTGAAACGTTTACTTGGTAAATAAGTTGCATTCGGCATGTATTTGTATCTGAGACATTAAATTTAATCTACACACCTATCTACTTATCTGTCTATCTACCTATCCTTAGAAAAAGGAATGAATGTTATGATGTATATTATGACAGTACAATACACCACCATTTATTACCTAAGTATCTAACCCACAGTGGTTCTTAAATAACTGTTTTGAAAGAGACTCTAAAGGTACTTGGAGCACAAGAAATTGACAGAAGTAATAGATGTAACACACTTTGAAACAGGAACATGATGGAGTGTAACATTTTACTGTTAGTTCAAGTTTCATTTTGATTTATAATGCTTTTCCTTTCATGTAGTCCAATGTTAACAGTTTGACATCTAACAAGGGTCATCCTTATTAGCACCATCTCTAATTCATATTTCACAGCAAACATCACTTGGGAGATCATGGTTAATTACACATTTGAATAATCTAATCATGATGAGAAGGTAAATCCTTGATATTTACCTAAGGGACATTTGCTTACGTCTAACAGTCTCTTCTATTACCAACCTTGTGATTCTTGGATTTGGTTTAGCTGAACACTTCTAGATGTTTTTAAATGTAACTTCATATGCATGTCACAACAAACTCAGATGATATTAATAGGATTTATATATATATATTCTTATGATAAGACAAAGCAGTACACCAAATATAATCGTATAGAGTCATCACATTTGATTAATTAAATGTACAGATGTTTATGACAGTTATATATGCACATTAAATTCACTATTCACTATAAATTTTACTTGCTAACCTTTTGCCAACTGAATGAGTAATTAAACAAACTAACTGAATCTTGACTGAACAATATTTGACACGACTGTTGATGTATACTTTAATAATTTTGACATGTAAAATCCTGAACAAATGTAAATTTAAAATAGGTCTGATAATGTTATGAGCTATATATTAATAATATACTTGTCAAATGCGTCATAGAATAGATCTAAAATTTACATGATAAAAACTGAAAGCATCCTGTATGGTAATTAGGAATCATGACATTACCAGTAGAAGCATGTGTATCAATTAGATCAATTGGTTTAAAAAATACTTGAAAAGTGAGCACAATTTGTATGTTATAATCACCACCTGTTATGGAAATATATATTATTACATGTATGTGTTTACAAACATGGTTGAATATCCACTGCATTACTGTCTTCAATGCAGTCTGTTGATAAATTTGTGTTGCAGATAAATTATAAAATTAATTCCTTTCATGAATATATGTGTGGCTTTATATTTTCTGAACTACACCTGGTATAGCAATGCGAACACCAAAATTTACATTGATACAGGTTTATGAAAAAAATTAGGTTGAATTGTTCATATCATATAAGCACCATACCTTTATTACAGGGCACCTTATAAGTTATAAGTATATAAACAATACAAGGCCCAAAGCTTATTCACATCTGGGAGTATAGCTTGCTTTCTCTCCAGCTCAAAGTTCACAATTTAATAAAATAATTAAAATGTCCTTTTAAACAATCAAGAGAGACATATAGTTGTCTCTGCTTTGCATATAAAATGGCATAAACAGAATCATGCTATTTTTATGTGTGATGCCTCAAAAGCTAAGTGCAGCAGAGATATGTTTGTTGTTCTTGCAACATTTGTGTAAATTGCAAGATTATTTTCATTTTTTTCTTCAGTTTTAACTATCAATAAAAAGATATCATGTCCAAATTTTGAAAATTGTATTGAGCAGAATGGGTTGTAATGTAACAAATCAGGATTAGTAAAACTATACTACATGTATTAGGATAATATTTGATCTAATTTATTGTGATTACTATACAATGTGTGAAGACATTCCATCCATGATAACTTAATTGATGATTAGTTTGCTATTATTGTCAATGATAATTCCCAACATATATTCCTGAACCTGTAGTATTTATCTAAATTCATCATGAAGGACTCACAGCCAGGATTGGTTGATAATGAAGCTGATCCTATTTGTAACTGAAAAAAGTAGAGACAGTGTTTTATTTATGTAATGTAAATCTTTTACAGACCAGACAGTTTAAAAAACTGGTTACTGAAATTTGCACCTGATTCTTTGGTGCCAAATTGAAAACATATTTGAAACATTTAAACATCTAACATTATTAAAGTTTTATTATCATGGAATTTGCATAGGTCTACAATGGTAGCTGTACAAGTACCAGAAGTCATGAAAGCATGTGCCTTATTCTGTGTCAGTGAAGCTATGTTTAATTGACAAGAATTAACCACACTCGCCATGCCATTATCTTGGTGTAAATTTTCTTTGATCATGAAACCAGTGTGAGTGCAAAGTTTAGCTCATCACTGAAAGTTTCCTGCTGGGCGCCTAATAGCCTTGATAGAGACAGTAGAGGCATTCAACATTTAGATTAGTATGGATAAGGTCAACTTCCTTGCTACCAGAGAAATTCAGCTGATATTTCCAAAGTCTGAAGAGAAGCAAAGGGCAGCAATTTATGCAGAAAAGTTCTGGAAATGAGTTTAAGAAAGGTGTGTATTGATTTAAAAAATTTTTCTGCTGATTTCTAAAAAATCAATTGGTTTAAAATATAGAATATTAATAAGAGTACATAGTTATATTATGCTAAATTATCTACTAGTATTAGGCACTTTTATTGAACTATTCCCTAAGTAATCAGATATTTTCTTCAGTAAACATAGCCCACATCTACTCAAAGAGTATACTCAGTATGAATTAGTATTAAAGTTGGCATAGTTTTGAACATACATCTTCTAAAATTGACCCATGAGCATCTATTACATGTTATTAAATTTAAATGCAAAATGTTCTAAAGATATATGTTTTTAGCATTACATGTAATAATAGATTTCAGACCAGTAGATTTACATATTTTGATTAGTAGATTAACTCCTAAACCATTAGATTTTTTATCTTCAAAAATGTTGTTACAAGGGACTGAACAGATTTGTTTTCTTTATGTTCTCTCTGTTTAATATAATAAAACAGAAAGTTTTGAACATAAATTAGATTCAGATTCAAAATCGGATGGAAAATGTTATACAAATGAGGGTTATTTATCTTACAGTTGACTGCAAAGATTTAAAATATAATAAATTCAATACCATTTTTAGTTTTCTTCACAAGCTCCCTGTCTGGTGACCACTGAAGACATTCATTTCATCCAAACAAAAATCTGTTTACTAAGGTATTTCTCAGGAAACACTACAGCCACGTTTAACGGGCATTTGTTCCACACGAAACCTGGTTTCAGGAAAACATATTTTCTTTTTGATATTTTATAAGAATCAAATACATAATTTTGTTCAACTTCTTTTTTTTTCAATAAGGTCATGTTTAACTTGAAACTACAAGTTATAACAGCATCAGTGCATATTTCAAAATGTTTGCTCTGAAGAATCTTACACTGAAACAATTGTATTGTAACAATGCAGATACAAAGAGTTAATGTTTGAACTAAAATGTGCCAGTAACTTGTATTGGTATATGATGAGTTAATGAAAGTTTCTATAATGTGTGCAAAAATTGCACACAGGAAGTGAAAAGTATTAAAGCTGAATCTAGACAAAAGTTTCAAAATGTAACTTATATGTAAAGAGTCCCATATATTTATTCAAAAAAGATAGATTGAAAATATCATATGTTTGTAATTGCTGTTGAAATAACTTCAATTTTAAATATTAAAAGTTCACTTTTTTTAAAAACTGTTTAGTCAGCTAGTTTAGAAAGTTGAATTAACAAGAATTAATGAAAATCTAATCTAAAGCTCTCTCTTGAATCTCACATGGAATCATGATAACTATTATGCCATTTCTGTATAGTGTAAGTTCATTGTTTCTGCAGGTATGCATTCATTAACCTAATTCTGAGTGTTACTTTGAACATACACTTGGGGAAAGGCAGCACCAATTAAGGGTCTTACATACATGGATGAAAAAGTTCAAGGGGCTAAAGCTACTGCAAAAATGTCCATTTTACATACTTGACTTAATTGTAACTCCTAAGACCATAAGATTAAGTGATTTTATGTTTTTGTCCTGTACAAGCCTTCAGCCTTCCATTCTTTAACAATTACATTTTAATCACTATATCATCCATATATTTGATTTAATTTTAAGTAAAGCATGGAATATGGGCTTATTTCAATATTTTAGACTAATTCAACAATAACTAAAATCAAAGAATATTAATAAGGTGATCTTGGATCCGTTTAACTGAACTTTCCAATATTAAAGCAATATTTTTTAGTTTTTATAAAACTTGCAGTACAGGTTTATATAATGGAGATTTCAACAGTTTAGTAAGATTGATATCCATTCATAATAATTAATTGATCTTGCATCTGACTAAACCAGTTATCACTCTGACGATCGTATTTGAACATGTTTGTAAATTTTATTAAACTTGGAATATAAGCTTATATTACGAGATCTCATCTGAAGTGGCAACTAGCTGCATGAGTTTGTTACCACTTTATGATCTGATTTGACTAATATTGAGAAATGGGTTAACAACATGAAAATGTCAAGTGAATTTTATTAAAAGCAAGGTTAAATTATATAGATATGAAGTGATATGGCATCTGATTGGCTAAGCTTCTTATGACTTTCAATAGCGTAGTTTTAATCAAATTTGGATCTAATTTAGTAAATAGGTTTAAATCATCAAGATGTTTTATGACTTTTTGCAATAAATTAGGTGATCTTGTACCTCATAGACTGTGCATGTTTGCATGACTTTATCAAACTTGATAAATATGTTTATCTAGTCAAGATATAAGACAAGATAGATTATGAGAAATATCCAATCATATTAAAATTGCAGCTCTTACATCTGCAGTGTGGCAGTTTATTGTGATGCCTAACATTGGGCCATCATGTCACAAAGATGAAGCATGATGTGCCACCCATTTACATTATTCTGACAAAAGGCCAATAAGTCCTAACACTAACCTCTTAATGCTGAGTGCCAGGCATTACCATTTTTATAAGTCTTTGGTATGACTCTGCCGGGGATCAAACACACGACCTTTCACATCTGAGGCAGATGCTCTAACCACTAGGCCACCAGAGCAGTATTCCAAAGACTTGTAAAAGTGATGCAACTAGGTAGTTCAAGTTAAGAAAAAATCTTGATTGTTAATTGTCCAGCTAAATTGCAATGT
The DNA here is from genome assembly GCA_030141615.1 of Unio pictorum. NCBI lineage: Eukaryota > Metazoa > Mollusca > Bivalvia > Unionida > Unionidae > Unio > Unio pictorum. The sequence goes on from JARLTB010000107.1 coordinate 16,241,545, forward strand.
ACTTTGAACATTTTTTTAAATATTAATTTCTTCTTTTGTGACAGTAAAACAATCATTCAAAAGACTTGCTTAATTTAGCTTAGAATAAAAAAATTTCATTCAAAACTACTGACCGAAATTTTTCAGGTATACACAACCCAACAAGCATCAGGCGGACATCAAGCTGATCATCCAGACAGAAGAAAATATAAAGTTGAGAAATATGCTGTATATGTGACAGATGAAACAATCATTCAAATCGGTCAGGTGTAGAAAGTGGCAACCACTGATGATACACTTGGAATATACTATGCAAAGTAATTTAAGGTGTCAGTTACATCGTTTAAACACCTGAGGACATCAGTCAATAAAATTATACCTGGGACTTTGAACTTTCTTCTTCAAGAAGATTGCCATTAGCCATAACAAAAAATTTATATTTAAATTAAGATCTTTTATGCTATAGTAAAAATTGTTTTATAAAGAAACATTCCACAGGCATTATTCTTTCAAATAAAGTGGAAAAGATATTTTCATTTTACATTAAAAGAAAACACCCATTTGGCACTACACATATTTCTGGTGTTTTTTAATAAGCATATAATATTATTAATTTTTTATGTACAAGTTACACCATTTCAGTCATACGATAAATATAATAAATATTGTGTGTAATTTAATCATTTGATTTAATATTTTGCTGTTCTCTTGATTTTCTACGCATCCATCTTCCTATGGGTCCATCTTTCTTGTTAAATACATGTACTTGGTATAACATTTAGGTTTTACAGTTTTTGCAAAACGTTTAGTATGATTATAGCCCCCCTACCGATGTCAATAATGAAAACTGTCGGTGTGATAAAAATGCACAGAAATAGTTATTTCATTCACTGATTTATATAATTTCTAACCAAACTCTGACCAGGAATGCCCTAGCACTGTCATTTTTTGTGGTTTTTGTGCTTTCCTTGCTAACACTTTGTCATGTTATGTATACTATGAGTGAGTCTATTTACCTCTGACAGCAGAGTGATATAGTTCATCCTCATTGGTAACTGCCAGATAATTCTACAAATGACCACAAGGTTGAGAATTATAGCACTTTGCACACATGTACATAGAAATTAAACCACTAGTTAAATCCATGTGAAATGCAAATGTGTAGTTGTCATTCTTTTCCATGATTTGACATTGTAAATATCGGAAGTAGATTGGCATAGTACATGTATATACATTCTATGTACATATACATGTAGTTGTGCATCCACCCCTTTGCTCAAAATAGACTTGTCAAGGAAAAGGAAGTAAACATACAGGCAAGGTAGTATTTTACATTGAAAATGTCTGTTTGAGATGAAACATGCAGTCCCCCTGGTCATAATACGTTTGAAATTATAAAACAATAAATTAAGTGACCAATTTCTTAATATTTTTAATTTAAGTTATAGTTGTTTTTAAACAAAATTGGAATGAGGGTACAAATAAATGGGGATGTATATTAAGAATACAGGAAGAGCAATATGAAGGGTTAGAAATCAGTTTAAGAGTTTTTGTAGATTGTCTTGAAAGTATTTATCAAATATTTACCAACAGAGTCCAAAAAACCAGTCTTCATTACAAGGGAACAATTTAGTAGTAAGTAATATAAAACATTGTTTTGAAATGTGTCACTTTCATTTACTTTACTCTGGTTTAGCTGTCATTGTTATGACAAAAATTAATTTTTGCATTTGCTCATATTTCAAAACTCTTGTGATCATATAGTAAACAAGATTTCTTTTTGAAAGCCGTCAATGGTGATCATGACCAGTGAACCTACATGCATTTCCCAAACTTTGTTTAAGCACATATTTAGCCAATACCACATTTACTCCCTATGAGTGATTTAGCCATACATGTAGCCAAATTTGTATTTCTAAGAGTTATTACTATAGAGTATACAAAAAAAAACATCGCAGGCAAAGACCAACAATGTTATAATCTTACATTTACACAACAGTATGGAATGAAACACTGAGCAGGATGGCCCAACATGGCTAATTATAGAGCTTTTAAATTCTAACAGTCATACATGCAGCTGTTTTGAAAAGCTGTTGCTGACACTAGCCAAATTTTGCTAAAAGGACATAGCTGTGCACCAGCCTCACTGAGCATGGCAACAGGAATCCTTAGCCAAAGTTTGGCTAAGGATACATTTATCCAAAATTTGGTTTCTTCCTAAAGGTTATACAATACATTATGGAAAGGGACAATATTGCAGTTAGCCAAATTTTGGCTAATCATAGTTACCTAGAGTTTAGTCTTTTGCAGCCATACATGTGGGTTATACAGAAAGACACTAGCCAAATTTAGGCTAATCATACATATATCCAATATTTGGTTCCTACCTAAGGGTGTGAAGAACAACTTTGTAGGAATTAGCCAAATTTTTCCAAGAGTCTCATTATGTGCCTTTTCTACTTTGGGTTAAGAGATTTTAGCCCACAGCAGAGGACCGATTTGAGTAAATGGAAAAGCTCAATCGAAAACGGAAGCTGTTTTAAGAATTTTTGGGTTTTGTTCAAATGTTTAATGTAATTATTTTACCACTAAGAAACCAATTTAATTCAAATCTTAATATAATGGAAATTAGCCAAGCGCATTACCTGTATATTAAAGATGCCATTTAACATTCAAATTAAAGTGCTTTTAGTGGTCTGTATGAGACTACTTAAAACAAGATATTGTAATATTATGTGACATTCTTTAAGACATCCGATATATGTGTTTAATTATATAACACCTAGTTCCAGCCTGCTCTCATTTTTGTAAATATAACTATTTAATGAATGTTTGCGAAGCTGGCAAAGTGAAGAGGAGGGTCACTTGAGATATGTGACCTATTGGCAGTGTAATTGCAATGGACAATAATATGTTGGATATGAAAATCAACTTGTACATTTAATAGCTTATTACAGTGTTGTGTATGAACCGCGTCCAATCTTAACTTTCTCAGCATATTAGTTATTATAATTTGCTATATTTATTAGTTCTCACAGACTTAAGTAACCGTACATCTCCATGTCTCATTCGTCTTAAATATATCATAACTACGGCAAGAAATGATTACATTTCTAATTAGCATTCTTTCTAAATTGCTTGCAACTTTGAATTGCTAGATTCTGCTTAAACTTACGTCGATCGATAATTTAAATAAAACCAGGTTCACAAGAATACCTAGTATGCCCACTTGCAAATGTTATTAAGGTTTTATACTATTAAGATGTTCCAGACAAAGTGGTAGTTTTCATTTTTTGTTAGGGTAGACATAATCCATATGATATCATCCTGTTTATTTCTGTAAATTTCATAACTTATCTGCTCTTAGTGATATTAATATCTAGCATAATCAGCAAGATCCAATACAATGCGATAAAGACAATCTCTTAATATGTCTGTTATATTAAAATAAAAACATTAACTTTACTTTGACCAGGTTTCTTTAACACAGATGCAATATAGTAGAAGAATTAGGAGGAATACGATCAACCAAATTATTCTCATCCTGAAGAACAAAACCTTATTTCCTTAAACTTTCATTCAGTAATCAAGAGACTGTCCTGTATTTTCAGTAAACGGATTTCTTTTTGTGCTTTCTACCATGATTTTATCGTACAACATTAGGTTATCTTGAATATATAATTACTTCCTGCGAATGCTAATGCGCTAACAATTGCTTCTCCGAGCGTTGCTGTTGTTGTTGTCATATTACGCTATTTAATGACGATACATTTTTATTTTGTCCTATATTAAACATAATGTTTTGGTTCTTTATTCCTGAATAACCAAGACTTAAGTTTTCAAAATCATTATTCTAATTTATAATTGCAATTTCAATGTTTTCGGTGATACTACAATAAACTATTATTGATGTTTTTATTTGAATAACATAATATTGCATCTTACATATTGAATAGAAGCTTAGCGATAATATTTGGGTCCATCTGCAAACACCTAAGCAAAGCACACCGATGGTCCTCTTCCTAATATTAAGTGTCAAAATATAATTCGTGGGTCCGTATTCTTTGCATACGCTTGATATTTGGTATACCTTGTATCGGTAGTAGCTACATCATGTGATGTAATCTGGTCGCCGAATTGTATATATTCAGTTTGAAACCATTTCATATCGATGAAAAGGTATATTTTTATATTTTGTACCGATTAAACAACTACCAATCTTGGGTATATTGCTAAACAATAAGGTAATATACTTCATAAATGACATCAATGGGATGACCTTGTTAAATTGTTCTCTTGCGTCGTTTGCTTTGTTTTCATACGGATCACATCAATGTTCAACTAAAATAATTATTCAAATATAGTTTTACAGTTTTTTTTTTACAATACATGCTGCATTTTGTACTTGTTTGCCTAACATACATAGTAAACATTGATTTAGCTAAGATATCCATTTAGTCTGTTACCGCCATAACATTGTTTGAGAGCTGTATTGCTCATGGCTGTATCGTATCAATTATTCTTTTCTACTATTTGTCTACTATAGATGTTTTCCTGTTAATGTTCGTCATCATGAGTCATTTCGTTATTAATTTATAATAGGTTTTGGGTCCACTAAGAACAATTTAATAAGTCTCTGTTAGTTATATGCGAGCATGGTGTGGTCTAACATTCAACTTAATAAAAATAAAGGTTGTTGGTTGGATTTAAGGCGTGTTTATCATGTAATGGTATTAGGCATTTAGATGTCTGCTTTTTGTTTACTTTTGCATGAAACTAGAGCTGAAACCTTTATAGTGATGTTCCAAACTCGAGTAAACTTTTATTGATCAAATATCGATACGATATTCCGCATCCTGGTGTGACCTTTCATACTGCCGAGATAAATTGTTTCCCAAACCTTTCGCTTGATACTGTGCATGTATCTATTTACTGAATCATCATTATCATAGTTTTAATTTATTTATTAAAAAGTGTTTGACGTGTTCTTTTAAAAGTCTTATTTTTGTGTTGTACATAGTTAGATTTAAAAATGTTTCTGCAATTTATTTCTTAACTGGAGTGTAAAGACGAGTTGCAGAATAATAATATGCATGCCCGGCACAATTTGTTAGTTTCTAAATTTATGTTTAGAACATATTTAACTCAGCTATATACAATAACTAAATGTTTAGAACATATTTAACTCAGCTATATACAATAACTAACAATGTTTTTGATTTGACTTCATCATGTCTATAGAAATCATTTTGTCATACGTACATTGATTTGTTTTGCGAATATAAAGCAGTCAGTCAAAGATAGAAGTGGATGAAGGCAGACAGGCAGAAATGTGGGCAAGTGCGACCAATTGAACTCGCCAATCGTTTCGGCCGGCGAAGAGCGGCGAACAATACATTGGAAGTATAGGATTGAGGGTCTCCATTAGTCTCTCGACAAGCGTTTTGGCCAGTGGAGGGAAGATTAGAAATCGGAACGGGGAGACAAGGATATACGGATTAATCTGACTAAATTTGGAACAGTGAACAATGTTCGATTGTGGCCACGTATAGCTGATTTTTGTGATGTATGGATGACAAACTGTTTAAATTCACGGAACCAAACTGTGGATTGGTATTCAGTTCAGGATACAAGTGGAAAAACTGACCTTAATGAGTTCCTAATGTGGTGTAATGATACGAGTTTACACCTGAACGAGAGCTTATTAACATTACCTATCCCATACATGCAACATTGGAAGAGTTATATGAAAATGAGCAATCAAATTGTAGTGACATGGAAGTGATAATCTTTCCAATTATGAAATTATAAACAATCTATACCAGAAACTGTTACATCTTCAGACGCAACATTTGAACGAACTTAAAAAGCTACTATAAGATTATGAACACTATTTCCAGATATTCTAATACTGTCCAAAGATTGTCCACCACGAGATGAAAATATTAAATGCAAGCCTCCAAAGCGACGATCTTCAAGGATGAATCTTTTTACACAAGCCTACATTAAAAAGTAAATATTCAGCAATATCTACTCCAAAGCTTAATGCGAATAAAGTGTTACAACAATCATCTAGCTAATAAAATGTTTCAACTATATACACGTAATGCAAATAATGCCATGTATGGCTGCAAAAGACCGAACTCTAGGTAACTATGATTAGCCAAAATTTGGCTAACTGCAATATTGTCCCTTTCCATAATGTATTGTATAACCTTTAGGAAGAAACCAAATTTTGGATAAATGTATCCTTAGCCAAACTTTGGCTAAGGATTCCTGTTGCCATGCTCAGTGAGGCTGGTGCACAGCTATGTCCTTTTAGCAAAATTTGGCTAGTGTCAGCAACAGCTTTTCAAAACAGCTGTATGTATGACTGTTAGAATTTAAAAGCTCTATAATTAGCCATGTTGGGCCATCCTGCTCAGTGTTTCATTCCATACTGTTGTGTAAATGTAAGATTATAACAATGTATTTGCCTGCAATGTTTTTTTGTGTTCGTATAACCTATAATAATAACTCTTAGAAATACAAATTTGGCTACATGTATGGCTAAATCACTCATAGGGAGTAAATGTGGTACTGACTAAATATGTGCTTAAACAAAGTTTGGGAAATGCATGTAGGTTCACTGGTCATGATCACCATTGACGGCTTTCAAAAAGAAATCTTGTTTACTATATGATCACAAGAGTTTTGAAATATGAGCAAATGCAAAAATTAATTTTTGTCATAACAATGACAGCTAAACCAGAGTAAAGTAAATGAAAGTGACACATTTCAAAACAATGTTTTATATTACTTACTACTAAATTGTTCCCTTGTAATGAAGACTGGTTTTTTGGACTCTGTTGGTAAATATTTGATAAATACTTTGAAGACAATCTACAAAAACTCTTAAACTGATTTCTTCCCCTTCATATTGCTCTTCCTATAGTCTGATTCTACATCCCCATTTATTTGTACCCTCATTCCAATTTTGTTTAAAAACAACCATAATTTAAATAACAAAATTAAGAAATTGGTCACTTAATTTATTGTTTTATAATTTCAAACGTATTATGACCAGAGGGACTGCATGTTTCATCTCAAACAGACATTTTCAGTGTAAAATACTTAGGGCATAACCGACTTTTGATCCGGAAATCGGATTCAACCGGATAGTATGAACTTCCAATTAATCGGAGTCGGACAAGGCAGGAACGACCGATTCGGATAATAAAAATACTAAAGCTGAATTTCTATAGCACCGTGTCTAACACTGCGTGTCATTCGATAATGCGTTAATAAAGTTAAATAAGAAGTCAGAAAAGTCCAATATGGTCAACAAAACCACGCTGTGAGACAATCTATTTGAACTGGCGGGTGAAAACCGGAAATGAAGCCGGATATGGTAAAGTACTAAGTAACATGCTAGACACGGCAAAACCAGATACCAGAAACCCGGAAACGGAGGATGAAATTTTTAGAAAAAAAAAATACGGATTTAGCATTTCCGATTAATTGAATCGTATCCGGAATCGGAAAAATTTCATGCCCAAAATCCGGAATCGGAAATCGGTAGAAAAATGCTAATCGGTTATGCCCTAAAAATACTACTTTGCTTGTTTGGTTACTTCCAGTTCCCTGACAAGTCTATTTTGAGCAAAGGGGTGGATGCACAACTACATATATATGTACATAGAATGTACATACATGTACTATGCCAATCTACTTCCGATATTTACAATGTCAAATCATGGAAAAGAATGACAACTACACATTTGCATTTCACATGGATTTAACTAGTGGTTTAATTTCTATGTACAGGTGTGCAAAGTGCTATAACTCTCAACCTTGTGGTCATTTGTAGAATTATCTGGCAGTTACCAATGAGGATGAACTATGTCACTCTGCTGTCAGAGGTAAATAGACTCACTCATAGTATACATAACATGACACAGTATTAGCAAGGAAAGCACAAATACACAAAAAATGACAGTGCTAGGGCATTCCTGGTCAGAGTTGGGTTAGAAATTATAAATCAGTGAATGAAATAACTATTTCTGTGCATTTTTATCACACCGACAGTTTTCATTATTGACATCGGTAGGGGGGCTATAATCATACTAAAAGTTTTGCAAAAACTGTAAAACCTAAATGTTATACCAAGTACATGTATTTAACAAGAAAGATGGACCAATAGGAAGATGGATGCGTAGAAAATCAAGAGAACAGCAAAATATTAAATCAAATGATTAAATTACACACAATATTTATTATATTTATCATATGACTGAAATGGTGTAACTTGTACATAAAAAAGTTAATAATATTATATGCATATAAAAAAACACCAGAAAAATGTGTAGTGCCCAATGGGTGTTTTCTTTTAATGTAAAATGAAAATATCGTTTCCATTCTATTTGAAAGAACAATGTCTGTTGAATGTTTCTTTGTTTATAAAACAATTTTTACTATAGCATAAAAGATCTTTATTTAAATATAAATCTTTTGTTATGGCTAATGGCAATCTTCTTGAAGTAGAAAGTTCAAAGTCTCAGATATAATATTATTGACTGATGTCCTCAGGTGTTTAAACGATGTGACTGACACCTTAAATTACTTTGCATAGTATATTCCAAGTGTATCCTCAGTGGTTGCCACTTCCTAGACCTGACCGATTTGAATGATTGTTTCATCTGTCACATATACAGCATATTTCCAAACTTTGTATTTCTTCTGTCTGGATGATCAGCTTGATGTCCGCCTGATGCTTGTTGGGTTATGTATACCTGAAAAATTTTGTTCAGTAGTTTTGAATGAAATTTATTTATTCTAAGCTAAATTAAGAAAGTCTTTTGAATGATTGTTTTACTGTCACAATAGAAGAAATTAATATTAAAAATAATGTTCAAATTACATTGCAATTTAGCTGGACAATTAACAATCAAGATTCTTTTCTTAACTTGAACTACCTAGTTGCATCACTTTTACAAGTCTTTGGTAGACTGCTCTGGTGGCCTAGTGGTTAGAGCATCTGCCTCAGATGTGAAAGGTTGTGCGTTTGATCCCCTGCAGAATCATACCAAAAACTTATAAAAATGGTAATGCCTGGCACTCAGCATTAAGAGGTTAGTGTTAGGACTTGTTGACCTGTTGTCAGAATAATGTTAGTGGGTGGGACATCATGCTGCATGTTTATGACATGATGGCCCAATGTTAGGCATCACAATAAACTGCCACACTGCAGATGTAAGAGCTTGCAATTTTAATATGATTGGATATTTCTCATAATCTATCTTGTCTTATATCTTGACTAGATAAAAATATTTATCAAGTTTGATAAAGTCATACAAACAAGCACAGTCTATGAGATATAAGATCGCCTAAGTTATTGCAAAAAGTCATAAAACATCTTGATGATTTAAACCTATTAACTAAATTAGATCCAAATCTGATTAGAAATACTCTATTGAAAGTCATAAGAAGCTTAGCCAATCAGATGCCAGATCACTTCATATCTATATAATTTAACCTTGCTTTTAATAAAATTCACTTGACATTTTCATGTTGTTAACCCATTTCTCAATATTGATCAAATCAGATCATAAAGTGGTAGCAAACTCATGCAGCTAGTTGCCACATCAGTTGAGATCTCGTAATATTCCAAGTTTAATAAAATTTACAAACATGTTCAAATACGATCGTCAGAGTGATAACTGGTTTAGTCAGATGCAAGATCAAATAATTATTATGAATGGATATCAATCTTACTAAACTGTTACAAATCTCCATTATATAAACCTGTACTGCAAGTTTTATAAAAACTAAAAAATATTGCTTTAATATTGGTAAGTTAAACTAATCGAATCCAAGAGCACCTTATTAATATGCTTTGATTTTAGTTATTGTTGAATTAGTCTAAAATCTTGAAATAAGCTCATATTCCATGCTTTACTTAAAATTAAATCAAATATATTAATGACATAGTGATAAATATGTAATTGTTAAAGGATGGAAGGATGAAGGCTTGTACAGGAAAAAAACGTAAAATCACTTAACCTTATGCTCTTAGGAGTTACAATTAAGTAAAATATGTAAAATGGACATTTTTAAAGTAGCTTTAGCCCCTTGAACTTTTTGATCCATGTATGTAAGATGCATAATTAGTGCTGCCTTTTCCCAAGTGTATGTTCCAGGTGACACTCAGAATTAGGTTAATGAATGCATACCTGCAGAAACAATGAACTTACACTATACAGAAATGGCATAATATTTATCATGATTCCATGTGAGATTCAAGAGAGAGCTTTACATTAGATCTTCATTAATTCTTGTTAATTCAACTTTCTCAACTAGCTGACTAAACATTTTTTTAAAAAAAAAAACTTTTAATATTTAAAATTGAAGTTATTTCAACAGCAATTACAAACATATGATATTTTCAATATTTCTTTTTTGAATAAATATATGGGACTCTTTACATATAAGTTACATTTTGAAACTTTTGTCTAGATTCAGCTTTAAACTTTCATTAACTCATCATATACCAATACAAGTTACTGGCACATTTTAGTTTAAACATTAACTCTTTGTATCTGCATTGGTACAATACAATTGTTTCAGTGTAAGATTCTTCAGAGCAAACATTTTGAAATATGCACTGATGCTGTTATAACTTGTAGTTTCAAGTTAAACATGACCTTATTGAAAAAAAAAAGAAGTTGAACAAAATTATGTATTTGATTCTTATAAAATATCAAAAAGAAAATATGTTTTCCTGAAACCAGGTTTCGTGTCGTGCAAATACCCATTAAACTTGGCTGTAGTGTTTCCTAAGAAATACCTTAGTAAACAGATCTTTTTGTTTGGATGAAATGAATGTCTTCAGTGGTCACCAGACAAGGATCTTGTGAAGAAAACTAAAAATGGTATTGAATTTATTATTTTTTAAATCTTTGCAGTCAACTGTAAGATAAATAACCCTCATTTTTGTAACATTTTCCATCCGAATCTGAATCTGAATCTAATTTATGTTCAAAACTTTCTGTTTTATTATATTAAGCAGAGAGAACATATAGAAAACAAAGCTATTCAGTCCCTTGTAACAACATTTTTGAAGATAAAAAATCTAATGGTTTAGGAGTTAATCTACTAATCAAAATATGTAAATCTACTGGTCTGAAATCTATTATTACATGTAATGCTAAAACCATATCTTTAGAAATTTTACATTTAAATTTGATAACATGTAATAGATACTCATGGGGTCAATTTTAGAAGATGTATGTTCAAAACTATGCCAACTTTAATACTAATTCATACTGAGTATACTTTTTGAGTAGATGTGGGCTATGTTTACTGAAGAAAATATCTGATTACTTAGGGAATAGTTCAAAGAAAAGTGCCTAATACTAGTAGATAATTTAACATAATATAACTATGTACTCTTATTAATATTCTATATTTTTAAACCTATTGATTTTTAAAAATCAGCAGAAAATAATTTTAAATCAATACACACCTTTCTTGAACTCATTTCCAGAAGCTGTCCTTTGCTTCTCTTCAGACTTTGGAAATATCAGCTGAATTTCTCTGGTAGCAAGAATTTTGACCTTATGCATACTGATCTAAATGTTGAATGCCTCTACTGTCTCTATCAAGGCTATTAGGCGCCCAGCAGGAAACTTTCAGTGATGAGCTAAACTTTGCACTCACACTGGTTTCATGATCAAAGAAAATTTACACCAAGATAATGGCATGGCGAGTGTGGTTAATTCTTGTCAATTAAACATAGCTTCACTGACACAGAATAAGGCACATGCTTTCATGACTTCTGGTACTTGTACAGCTACCATTGTAGACCTATGCAAATTCCATGATAATAAAACTTTAATAATGTTAGATGTTTAAATGTTTCAAATATGTTTTCAATTTGGCACCAAAGAATCAGGTGCAAATTTCAGTAACCAGTTTTTTAAACTGTCTGGTCTGTAAAAGATTTACATTACATAAATAAAACACTGTCTCTACTTTTTTCAGTTACAAATAGGATCAGCTTCATTATCAACCAATCCTGGCTGTGAGTCCTTCATGATGAATTTAGATAAATACTACAGGTTCAGGAATATATGTTGGGAATTATCACTGAGAATAATAGCAAACTAATCATCAATTAAGTTATCATGGATGGAATGTCCTCACACATTGTATAGTAATCACAATAAATTAGATCAAATAATATCTTAATACATGTAGTATAGTTTTACTAATCCAGATTTTTTTACATTACAAATCATTCTGTTCAATACAATTTTCAAAATTTGGAAATGATATCTTTTTATTGATAGTTAAAACTAAAGAAAAATATGAAAATAATCTTGCAATTTACACAAATATTGCAAAACAACAAAAATATCTCTGCTGCACTTAACTTTTGAGGCAGCACACATAAAAATGGCATGATTCTGTTTATGCCATTTTATATGCAAAGCAGAGACAACTATATGTCTCTTGATTGTTTAAAAGGACATTTTAATTATTTTATTAAATTGTGAACTTTGAGCTGGAGAGAAAGCAAGCTATACTCCCAGATGTGAATAATATTTGGGCCTTGTATTGTTTATATTCTTATAACTTATAAGGTGCCCTGTAATAAAGGTATGGTGCTTATATGATATGAACAATTCAACCTAATTTTTTTCATAAACCTGTATCAATGTAAATTTTGGTGTTCGCATTGCTATACCAGGTGTAGGTTAGAAAAACATATATTCATGAAAGGAATTAATTTTATAATTTATCTGCAACCAAACTTTATCAACAGACTGCATTGAAGACAGTAATGCAGTGGATATTCAACCATGTTTGTAAACACATACATGTAATAATATATATTTCCATAACAGGTGGTGATTATAACATACAAATTGTGCACACTTTTCAAGTAATTTTTAAACCAATTGATCTAATTGATACACATGCTTCTACTGGTAATGTCATGATTCCTAATTACCATACAGGATGCTTTCAGTTTTTATCATGTAAATTTTAGATCTATTCTATGATGCATTTGACAATTTTAATATTAATATTATAGCTCATAACATTATCAGACCTATTTTAAATTTACATTTGTTCAGGATTTTACATGTCAAAATTATTAAAGTATACATCAACAGTCGTGTCAAATATTGTTCAGTCAAGATTCAGTTAGTTTGTTTAATTACTCATTCAGTTGGCAAAAGGTTAGCAAGTAAAATTTATAGTGAATAGTGAATTTAATGTGCATATATAACTGTGTCATTAACATATGTACATTTAATTAATCAAATGTGATGAGTCTATACAGATCATATTTAGTGTACTGCTTTGTCTTATCATAAGGATATATATAAATCCTATTAATATCATCTGAGTTTGTTGTGACATGCATATGAAGTTACATTTAAAAAAATCTAGAAGTGTTCAGCTAAACGAAATCCAAGAATCACAAGGTTGGTAATAGAAGAGACTGTTAGCAGCAAGCAAATGTCCCTTAGGTAAATATCAAAGGTTTTCCTTCTCATCATGATTAGATTATTCAAATGTGTAATTAACCATGATCTCCCAAGTGATGTTGGCTGTGAAAGTTGAATTGGAGATGGTGCTAATAAGGATGACCCTTGTTAGATGTCAAACTGTTAACATTGGACTAAATGAAAGGAAAAGCATTATAAATCAAAATGAAACTTGAACTAACAGTAAAATGTTACACTCCATCATGTTCCAGTTTCAAAGTGTGTTACATCTACTACTTCTGTCAATTTCTTGTGCTCCAAGTACCTTTAGAGTCTCTTTCAAAACAATTATTTAACAACCACTGTGGGTTAGATACTTAGGTAATAAATGGTGGTGTATTGTACCTGTCATAATATACATCATAACATTCAATCCTTATTCTAAGGATAGGTAGATAGATAGATAAGTAGGTAGTTGTGTAGATTAAATTTAATGTCTCAGATACAAATACATGCCGAATGCAACTTATTTACCAAGTAAACCTTTCAGCATTTAAGTACATTTAATGATGTTGTGAGAGTTTGAATTCTGTCTTTAGTAAATTTTGGGAAATAAAATACTAAAATGACTCAGTGTGTGATTCCTTGTTATATGGTTCATTATGCCCACAATGTCTTTGACCCAGTAACATCTAGTCTTGTGTAAATTGGCATCTCAGTTAGAATCCAAGCAAGTCTGCAATTCAAACATTAAAATTAGGTCAGGGTGACTTCATTTTCAGGCTCTAATTGCATTATTTTTGCTCCAGTTGTGTGATTATTACAACCATGCTATGCAAAACTCTATTTCACTCTCACTCACGAAATTTGGCATGTGAGTTGTTTTTATAAATTAGTTATGGGATATGGATATACTACAATGAAAATAGTTGTCTTGTCCAAAGTAAATCAGTGTGACCCAAGTTTAATACTTCAGAGATATGGATTTTCAGCTATGTATTCATTACACCCTCAGTGCCATTTTCCGTATTGCACCTGCACTCACAAATTCGTATCAATAAAACAGAGGATAACTCCACCATGCCAAAAATATGTCACTGTTGACTAGTTTGCATGCTTTGGAAATGTTTCTCTTTTTTAGCTGTGTGGTGAATACTTTAGGCCCTATTTTAACATTATATATAAAAAAGTCATAAAACATCTTGATGATTTTTATGACTTTTTTATATATATATGAGAGTCCATCAACCCACACAATGAATAGGTCGTTGTAACTTTCACACATTAGAGTATTTTTAACTATATTTGCTACACGCTTGATATAATTATTAACTGTAATGGGCATTAATGCAATCTGAATTACCGGTATGTAAATATCACATAGTGAGTAATTTAGTCATATCAAAACAGCTCACTACAACGTTTTTAAAAGTCTGAATGATGTTTCAATGTTCAGACATTTGCTGACATGTTTGTCTTTTCAACCATTTGTTGCTAAATGTTTTGTGCCTACATCCATATTACAAATGAGTTTAGCCTAAACAGTGTGTACCATGATGAGACCATGCTATCTTAATGCATCTAAATCTATAGTATAGAGCAGTATAAACCTTACCTTTACTGCTTTAATGGGTGCAGTAAAGTGTGTATCACATGACATTTTGCCATTATGATACTGATGTCACCCAGTATTCTGTCCTATGTAATCTATATTTGTACATTTACTGTAAATATTCCCACCAGCAATTAAGTTCACAATTCATCCGTGTAAAGACAATATTTAGCAAACTGATTGCCATAAGGTTTCATCGTTGTTTTTAACTGTTCAACTTTTCCTGTGTAACTTTGTATACCAATAATTATTTTATTTTTACCCCAAGATTATACTTTTTATCCAACTGTGTTAAAATGTTTTTTTAAACAAGTTGGTGTGTACCAAGACACACCAACTAAACTAAGAAATTTACACAAATATTGCAAAACAACAAAAATAAATAATCTTTCCTCCTTCATCTGAATGTTTTTTCCTGAGGAAAGAATTGGCTAGGTGATTCTTTCCCCCCCTCCAAAATAACTGGCCAGCAAATTCTTTTCCTCTCAAATGTGCGCCTTAAGCAGATTAGGAAAGAGTCCATTAAAAAAAGAAACAAATTGCTGTTGGGAGAAATATTATACTAGTTGATCATGTCATCCCACCACAACCCCAATTTATTTTATGACCTGTTATATGTTTGGTATTTTCTTAAGTTTAATACCAAAGAGACAATTCATAGTAAGTAACTAATTAGTAGTACAATGTGGTGATATAATCAGTTAGCTGATTCTTTCTCTCTCCCCCCTCCCAATTGTTAAGGGATCCATTATGTTTTGGTATTTCACTTGTATGTCTTAAGTGTATTATCAAAGGGATTATTAATAAAAAGAAATGAATTGGTTGAACGGGGAAAAGAATGATATAGCTGACTCTATCCCTTTTCCAATTGTTAGCAGACTCATTACATATATACATGTGGCAGTCAGCTTATTTCCAAAGAGTACATTATTGAAAGGAAACTAATTATTTGAGGGGGGGGGGGCAAATAACTAGAGGGAGAATCTAATGTGTTGTAAGGGAGAGGCAAGAAATAATTAGGGGTTTGGTGTGCAAGAACTAGATGTTACACCATCTTTGAAAACTGCCAGTTAAGAAAATGAAAGTGGATTAAGCTAACAAGTTTTATAAATTGATGTTGCATTATAACTAAAGAAAGATGTTTGAGAAATGATTTGTACATGGTTATAATTCCTGCACATTGCAAGGTCAGCACTTTGACTTAGGGCACTATTATATAATTTGTTTTACAATACTCAGTATCTTGCACCAGGTAATACATCATCCAACAAATCATCACTGATAAGCCAATCAGCATGGTTTCAACAGCTCCAGTTCATCACTATTAGTTTCAAAGGCCAGAGTAATAGGCCATGTGATCCAACTCCTAGATTAAAAGTCAGAACTTCTATATAGGCCTGTACAGAATTTCATTGGACTAAGGCATGACTTTGAGAGGTTAAATATTGCATGCCCACCTAGAGAATGCCAGCTTAGTAGCTCATACTTGAGCCAGGAAGAACTACAATTTAAGAATGTAATCAGTTTGTGATTTTCACGAAGAAGATGAACAGAAAATGATGATGAGACAATAGAGGCTGGTGTGACAGGAGAGAGTAAGTACATTTAAATTTTAATGCTGTTTAAATGAGTGATAAATACAGCAGAATATTTAATATTCTGCAAATGAGAATTATTATTCCAGGAATGACAAACAATGAAACAATGCAATAATCAAAACAACCAGCCATATTCTTTGGCACTGTAGTGGGCCATTTCAGCTCCATAACTACATTTCAAATTGATACAGGGTAATGTATTAAGTATGGTTATTCTTCATGCTGTTTATTCTCAATAATAATAATAATAATAATAATAATAATAATAATAAGAATAATAATAATAATTGTGCTGTAAAGAGAAAGGAACATTCCTAATGCCTTATTAAAAGACACATAATATATTTCATTTTGTAGGGTCTGATAGCTGTTTTAATATTGCAAGGGATCTGCTTTCCTTCAGCACATGGTCTTTGACTCAGTGGAAAAGGAAAGATTTGCATAAATCTTGATGACATAGATATTGATACCTATGTAAAAGTGAAATGTAAGTATATTTCTTATTCACTGTATTACTATATTTTACCAGACAATCTTATGAACGCTTTCCAGATTCTAGTTAGGATGATGGCACAATATTGTGCAAAGATAATGAATTTTGTGGAACAAAATAGGTGTTTCTATGGATATGTATTGCCATTAAAAATGCAGTTTAACTGGAATTGGGATTAATGTTTACCATGGCAGAAAATATTCAAAATGACTATGTATCCTCACATGCAATAATGAGAGAATTATATTATGTGATTTATTGACTACTTACATATGAATCAGTTGTAATCTCTGCTGAAAACATTTTCAAACCATAATGTAATAATGATAACTGCTGGATGAGCATTTATAGCCCTATTCAAATGAACTATTCCAAAATGAGATACAATATATGCAACATATACACAATGGGAAATGAAATTAGCTCAACACTAATTTTGAACCAGTGTTAACACACAGGTGTCCATGTCATTCTGTAATAAAGTCATTATTGCGAGTAAATTAAGAAAACACTTGATTAAAATTGTATAGATGGGCATATATGATAGCATAATTGATTTTATTTGCTTTTCACTTCAGATTCCAAGAATTCATGAGTATTTTTCAGTACAGGAGTTTAAAACTTTGCCTTTGTCTGTGGAGGGTATGGCAATGGAGGGAGGTAAGATTTTATTTTTTGTGTTTTAAAATACATTTGTTATGTATAGATAAATTGAATGGCATACTTTATTTGTATTTCTTAAAACATATTGTTATAATTTTAGTTTATATCATTTCCTGACATTCTAAAAAAAAATATTTATCACTTGATTCAATAAATAACTTATTTGCTTGAAATAGTCAACATTATATGGGCAGTAGACATTTACTATTGGTGGACATGGCAGAAAAGGTAAACCAAGATTTGGGAGCATGACACCAAAATATATTCAAAAGGAATCAATAAATGTCACTGACCTCAAGACTATTCATTTCAGGTACCAACACCATGTTAAAGAAATGTGGATATGTAAGTCTGAAGACTTTTCTTTTATGAAAATAGTTGTGTCTTTAAAGTAACATTAATCCACAAGGCATGATAATGTACTAAAGGTTAATTTGTTAGTAAATACGTTTTTTTGAGTCCCAGTGGGAAAGAAGAAAATGTTTTGTCATTTATGATTTTCTTTCTAGGTAATCTCTCCAAAAATTATTGGGCTGGTGGAGGACAATACTGGTGCAGTTTACATGGGACTACTGGAGGGTCAAGATAAGATTTACTGCAAAAAGCCATTAGGGAAATTTGAGACTGGAAATTTTAAATTTCAATTTGCAGATGATTTAGAAACAACATTAAATATGAAAGATATCAAGAAAATCTATGAAATTTATTTGACCACCAAGTTTTAAATAGAGATAGTAAACAACTAAATATATGTTACGGAAGAGGACCATGAACAAATAAAGGAAGCAATTGCAATATACATTCAAAGTTAAACACAGGTATGAATTACTGAACCACTCTCAAGAGATTCATTGGTTATATTTAAAGCTTCAGTCACTTCTCTTCTTTGATGTCAGGTCAGAATTAAAAATAAAATGGATTACCAGGGTACATACTTGATAATATGCTTCTTATTACTCTGTCAGACCTAAGTACCATCATCCAACATGTGCCTCATAACATGTGTTGCAGAAGTTATGTCATGACATCATTTTTATGGCAAAACTTGACAAAGCACTACCTGAAATAATACAATTTCAGAAAGTTCTAACTTTACATTGTAATAAGGATATATAAAGTCCATGTTGTTGATTAATTGATTGAATGTTAATGGTGCACCTGCATGTTTAGGCTATTTAGCGCTTTACATTCTGTTATATAAATAAAAGTTTTAAAAAGTAGAAGTTTTAATATCGACCAGTGATATAAAAAACCAAACAGTTGATAGTTCAATGGTAAGATGGTAACAGTAAATTATAGAGCTTCCTGATCAACGGGGGATGGAAATGGTGTATTTTAATGAAGACAGATGAAAATATGTTGAAAACAAGGAACGGTGTTTACATTACATAAACATGCTCTAGGTATTATCATTCAAAATATGGATATTTAATAACAATGTGGTATTATCATTTTGATTCTCTATTCATTTCCTCTGGATTACAGCTCAGAAAATGTGTATTCACTAGAGAGTATTCTGATTACACATTTATTAACAGTAGGGCTGGCACACATTAGAATGGAATGGTGGTGGATGGAGGTAAAATAGTTAATTTACCTAATGAATTTATATAAAAATACTAACCTTATATTAATCAATGGCATGGTTTGGTCTTCTCCCATTCATTAAATTTAAATGTTGCACAGTACGTTTTATGCTCAAGTATATACATTATAAAATTGCATACAACATAAGGAGTCCAACACAAGGATCACATGTGTTCTTTATAGATGGCCTTATATATTGATAAGTATAATGTGCAAGCATTTAAGAGAAAAGCCTGACACGAGAGAGAGAGAGAGAGAGAGAGAGAGAGAGAGAGAGAGAGAGAGGAAATGGGAGAGGAAGGCAGCAGATAGAGAGAAAGAAAATAAATAATAGTTGGTCAAGTATATATACGTAGATGGACAGGTAGAAGGATTGATAATAGATAAGTTAAACAAAGAACATTGCAAGATTGCAATGAACTGAGCTGTATATACAATAAATCTAATTAGAGACAGTTGTTGAAATCAGGCCGTTGAGATTGCAAATAAGTCTTATTAAGTGTGAATGATTAGTTCAGTGATGGGAAAATAAACATGCTTAGATAATCACGGTCACAGCACACAAGGATCTATGAGAGAATAAC
The DNA here is from genome assembly GCA_030141615.1 of Unio pictorum. NCBI lineage: Eukaryota > Metazoa > Mollusca > Bivalvia > Unionida > Unionidae > Unio > Unio pictorum. Next base: position 16,261,539 of record JARLTB010000107.1, read on the forward strand.
AGTGGTCACTGATCAGGTAGTCAAAATCTGCAGGCGAACTTGACAGAAAAATGGAAATGGAAAGAATGAGGTTTATAAGCAATTGGCCAATAAACCAGGTTTTGACAAATTAATACCAAACTTCGCTTGCATTTAAAAGGGTGCCATACAAGATGAGTCTACTGTATTGATGAACACTTGTTCAGAAATACAGACACGTTTTTTTTTTATTTTTCCAAGCTTTCATCTCAATTCTCCCAATTTTGGCTGGTCATCCACTTATCCAAAATATATTTTATTTCTTTGATCCACACCTTCAGCTTATGACAATAGTTTCTGCAGTTATTAAACAAATATTTGCTAAATATATATTTCTCAAAAAATTTGGTTTGTGCCCTGAGGTCATATGAGTACATTATGGTAAGAAAGACTGAGGTGGATAGCCAAATTTGGTTAATTATACAGCTGTTACGATTTTTAGATCTAACAGACACATATGCAACTTGTACTAAAAGCTACTGATGACACTAGCCAAATTTTGGCTAAGCATACATTTATCCAAGATTTGGTTTCTGCCTAAGAGTGTGAAGACAATATTTGTAGGAATTAGCTAAATTTGGCTAAAAGTAAATTAGTTGTGCACCAGCCTCAATGAGGATGGCAACAGGAATCCTTAGCCAAATTTTGGCTAATTTAAAACCTGCGTAACCCTTCCAACAGACAATCAAGCTATTGAAAGTGAAAGACCATATATTGATCAAAAGCTCTTCCAAGAGTCTCATTTTCTGCCTTTTCTACTTTGGGTTCAGATATTTTAGCCCACAGCAGAGGTCTTATTTGAGTAAAAGGAAAAGCTCAAATGAAATCGGAAGCTGTTGTAAGGACAAATATATTTTTAAATACTTTGTTCTATTTGTTCCCTTGCGTATTTCTGATGCATGTGATGCTTTCTGTAATTTTAAGATTCTTAATCCTTTTAACAGGTTGCTATATGAACTAGCCAATAAAATGGTAACCATGTAAAAATCGTATTTCTCTTTCTGCACAAAATAATCTTAACTAGCTTTTCTAAATCTATATACCTTCAAATCCGATCTACAGAATATATATTCTTCATCATTCTTTTGTTTTATTTGTATATTATTATCTTGATCTTTCATTATGACCTTGATTATCGTATGAGAATCGTATCCCGAAAAATATCAATAAATAGTGAAATATGTTTCGAATATTTATCATTAAGTTCCACTCTTTATGTGCGGGACTTGGCATTTTAAAAGAGAGTGGAAATGAGCTCTACTTTATTATCTTCTTTTCTTTGGTAATATCCTTTCATAGATATGACATATATCGGTATTATTATATTTTTGTATCGTTGTTAGTTAATATCATTTCAGCAGCGCTTCATGATCTTAAGCAGCAAGAAGGGTGAACAGATCAAGTTTTCAAACAAAAATAAAACCTCTACTCAGAGAGAGTAAACATACCAAATTTTCAAACAAAAATAAATCCTCTACCGAAAGAGAGTAAATAGATCAAATTTTCAAACAAAATTAAAGCCTCTATGGAGACCGAAACTGTCATGGTTTTAACCGAATATTTTATCAAGTCCGATACGATATTTTGATATAGGGTCGTGCAAATTTATCATTATATATCCATGTGGGGCCGACTTAGCATGACTAAAGAAATTTCTAAAGAGATTATAATGCATATCTCCACTGCACCAGGTCTGGTGACTATTTCGTAGCATATGGGTGTCAACTCCATTAAATACAGCAAGAATATTACAATTATCCCTGATCACGTTTGGTATTTGTGTATACCTCAGAGTAACATATATCACATCAGTATTTTAATGTCTACCTCTGGAAAATATCCTGGCAGGGTTTGCTTGTTTATCTAACATCACATTATCATATACGAATAAATTGTTAATACTTCCATCAATAGAATCAACACTCTGTGCTTCTTCGATATCGGTTATAAATTCAATAATATCCTCATCGATTTCTGATTTTGCTTTCTCGTTAAAATCCTTTAACACCTCGTAACATCGCTGATCGTCTACACTCGGTGCTACCAAATATAGTCTATCCCATTTCATCCATCTCGTTATCAAATTAAGTAACAATTGTGTTTTACCGCTTCCAGATGGTCCAGTTATAATTATGCGAATATAATTTGGTAGCGCTGCATGATGCTTAACGGTTTTTTGTATTTTTGTCGCCGAAAAATCAATTATATTAATGTTATTATAAATAAATTATGGATCTATATTGTGTTAAATGTAAGACGCGTACTAGCACAAACGACTTGACAACAATTACAACAATCATTAACAGATCAGCACTTGCTGGTAAATGTGTACAATGTGCTACAACAATATTTAGATTTGTTTCTTTGAAATCGGCTAATGATTTTTTTTAAAAAAGGAGGTGAGATTGCAGCAAAATTGACAAAACTTTCCGGGACTCCCTGAACAAAATATCCAGGAGAAAAACACCTTCCAGGGTATAGTTATTGTGGACCTGGATCCAGACTCGACATCAGAGTTGATAGCCAAGACCAACCCCGAACCGGCGAATATCCAATAAACGCTGTTGATAAGGCATGTCATGCTCATAATGTTGCTTATATAAACAGCAATCTGCAACACAGACATATAGCAGATGTCGAATTGATTCATGCGTTAAATTATATCACTGATAAATCCTTCAAAGAAAAATTAGCTTCGTGGTTGATAAAATAAGCAATGAAAAGTAAATTAATGATGGGTGCTGGTAATTAATAGCAATATGGAATCTATTTATTATTCCCCAAGAGGATACTGGAGAGGTAAATCAGCAATCAATAAACTCGCTAACGCCGCAAAGGTAAAAAAATACCACCGCGGCAGATTGGTTATCCAAACAGGCGACATGGCAGATTTATCTACCACCGCCTAAACAAATTAATTTCGCACATTTTGATGTCAGCGCTCCTAACGAAGTTTATCAGGCTGGTATATTATTTCTGCCGCATGATACTGTTAATAAACACACATACAACTACGCGCTAACCGTAGTTGATGTTGCGAGTAGATACAAACAAGCTGAAACATTAACGACGAAGTCACCAACTGAGTGTAGCTTCTGCATTTGAAAGAATTTATCAACGAAGTACTCTGCAATGGCCAAATCTATTACAGGTTGATCATGGCAAGTAATTTCAGGGTGCAGTGTTATCAACAATGAAGCATCATAATACCACGATACGACGAAGACATACTGCACTACATCGCGATCAGGCAATTTTTAACGATTTAATCGGACACTTGCTGAGCGGTTATTTTGGATATCAATACGCGAAGGAATTTATCCAGGATTAACGATCTCGTGAATGGGTCAAGAGATTACCAGGTGTAATTACCGCAATAAATAATGAAATTACTCGAACAATTAATATGAAACCTATTAACGCTATCAAAAAAGTATATACCCGTACAAAAACCACAAAATAATTTTTCAAAGCAACGAATACTCGGCAATGTCACTGTGAGATATTTGTACGAGCCTGGTGAACTTGAAGGCGGTAACAAAAGAGCTACTGATTCTATTTGGAGTGTCACCGCATATAAAATATCTAACATCACAAGATCCACGGGTAGACCCGCAATCTATAGATTAGATTCAACTGCTTCTCAGTGCGGATTTACACGTGAACAATTACAAGTGATACCCGAGGATACTCAATTACCACCGCGTGGTCTTAAATAGCACCTCTGCGTCTGTTACTTTCAAGACAGGTCAACATCACATTATCGCTGGTATGACCACGACTATTATCCTTTCTGTTTGCGGTAAACTGTCGTGGATCTTTATCCGAATACTGCCAACGCATTATACAATTACAGCTCGCGCTGTGATTATTCTGTTGTTGTTGCAGCGTAATTATAAATTCAGCATCACTATCAGATTCTCGTTTATTTTTTTATCCTGTTGTTTATAACCAGCGAGTTGTTTCTGATTATATCATCACTGACAATATCACTGTTTGTAGCGTCATTAGCATCTAAAACAACTCTTCGAAGTTGATTTATTCTTCGTACTGTGGACACTGCGAGATAAACTAAATTCGACCACTCGATGCGATCATCTACGATCCGAACAATCGTATCGGATATAGTCAATCCCTGCGAAGAATGTATCGTCATTGCGTATCCTAGCGTCCATATAAATTTATCAGCGCGCAATGCGTCCTCGACAAAACTGATATCAGCCGACACAATATCATTTAACAGTAGAGTTTGTTTTTCAGTCTGTCCTGGAATATCAACTTCAATATTCTGTTTTCGTGAATCCGTAGGCCTATAACACAATGGCACTGGAAGTGCTGAAAATTTTTCTTTATGTGTTTGAAACAACCGCACTTGTAGTGTGTCTGTGACTATCTTTCTACTTGCCAATATCAAATCGTTTGGTCTCCACTCTTCCCAAAATACATTTACGGGGGGTTTCTGAAATTATTTGAAATTGATTTTATCCGGTTGTAATCTGATTGATTTCTTGAAGTCACTTAATTCTGGATCACGAGATCTATGATCAGTGTTAATTTCCTCATAATAATCTACAAAATTCTTCAGTCAATAATGCGAAGACAAACCGACAAATGGTGGTGGTTGTCCATGATCACCACACATTATCACAGCTGTATTTTTCAGTAACAACCACCCGAAAAACATTGTTAATATATCTAACGACACTGTGCATATCTCATCCCAAATAAAGATTTCAGGAATATATTTCTCACCCATTCGATTAGGAGTCTATGCGTCACCTTTCCATCGAACGAAACTGTGATAAGTGCAAGCATTAACTCCTCGCTGTTTCATATCTCTTGCAAGTCTGTATGTTGGTGTTAGGAGAATAATGTTTGATTTCCCTCGAAATAATTCGATCACTCGTGTTGTTTTTCCAGACCCACCACATCCGTTTCAGTAAACTATTTTATATCTACATATTGGATCGGATAACGAAGGACCTTTCGATAGTTCTGATATCTGATTATTTTTTACGTAATTATCTTTAATCGTAAAATCTGCTGATTTAGAATATTCGTAGTACATTTCTTTTTTTATTCTTCATGATCCCCAACACTCATCGGAATTTGTAAATTCAGCCACTACTTCGCTGTGTTTGATATCTATATAAAATGAATCAGTGGCGACTCTAAACGAAAATTCAGGAAATCTATTTATCATCAATAGTAAATTGATAGAAGCATAAGCCAGCATAGACGCCCTTAGATGTACGTATTGTGGACATTCTCCATCAATGTAGCTAACAACTGTACCGAATTTGGTTCCATCGGACAAGAAAGCATATTTATGATTGACATAGATGTCTCTAGTTGTTGCATCCGCGATTATAAAATCTTATTCAGCATCATCTAGAATTAATCGAGAATAATGTCGCTTGTCATCATATGCCCCGCCCTTGGTGAATTTACCAATTATTCTTCTACCGAGATCCTTTGCATGTTTTTTTTTCTGACCTCACAGATCTCCTTGGATGCTTTAACAATATTTTCTTCGTCGAGATCAGGAAAGTTTTCTTTGTAATCGTTAATTATACTATCAAGACTATCGGGTTGTGGTAACCAAATTTTAGTCTGCGCGTGATATGATATTATTGCCTCGGAGACAGTCAGCGATATCAGTATTTTACAATCGATCATATACCGTAATAACACTATTGGTACCAAATGTTTTTCAGATATATGTCTACCAAACCAAACATAACAGCATGGATGAAGTCCTTGGGCAAACTCGAATGATACCACACGAGCGAATCCGGTTAGATCAAAATCGGGTAAAGGCCCATTAATCGCATCTCGTGTCATCTATTGGGTGGGATGCCCAAATCGTTTAAAATACCCAGTGCACTCTCCATACCCGACAAAACGCCCTGGATAACACGCAACCATATCAACCGAAAAAACATTTTCAGGATCATATGTGGTATTCCATAATTCACCGTGTTCGTATTCTACACAACTAGCTTGAACATCTGCAAGAAATTCAGCGCGTGTTGGTTTGCACAGATTTTTCTCTCTGGAAAAATGAGCTGCAACTGACGGGATTGTAAAACAGTTTAATAGTAATTGCTCGTAATTATCTGTTGAAAAAATCCAAGTTAGTTTTCTCATCGCGTCGTGAAGAGATTCAGCACGGTATATTTCACCGTTATGTCTTACAAATTGGTCGAATCTACACTCTTCGTCTTCAAAACTCTGAAATAACCACAATGACACAGGATCGTTTTTACTTTCCGCGTGAATAAAATCAAACAAATTCCACCCCCTCCCATAGTTCTTTGGAGAGAACTCTACGGGTAGATATTGTATGGTTCTAACCCGTGGAAATACTGTTACTGCGTTAGACCACGCGTGATTGCAGCCCCCTTTGATTTATATTTCGATTCGTATAATATTTCTCATGTTAACGTCGCTACGGTTATTGGTAATTTTAATATCTTTTCTAACGAAGCCACATTTTCAATTGTTGCCCTATTATCCCTGACTGCTAGTGCCCATTCATTTATTCTCTTACGTCTTAGATCTGTCAACTTGTTTCCACGCAACGCATTTGTAAAATGCTCTATTATTCGTTCGGCAAAACAATTTATTCTTGACTGCGACATTTTCATGGGTTTTAATTTCTCAACACTCGGTGTGTCATTTATCAGTTAAATCCCATAAACAATCACGCTTACAGGATAAACTCTCTCGTAATACGGTTTGTCAATTCCAGTGAACGCTCCTGGTTTGGATTCCTGACTCAAGTTGACAGTCTTTTTATTTTTCAAGATAGGATCGAATTTATCACGAATAATCCAACTACCTGTTTCTGAACGGATAATGAATTTCACTCTAAAAAAAATACTTTCGATTGTCAAGATGCGATAATTGTCCAATTGCCATTTGGTCGTTCATGGTAGCATCAACACTACCATCAATTCGAAATGTTGACCAACAATGAAATCCTCCGTCGCGCTTAAATTCGTTAAACCCTTCATGGCTTTTACCTATTATGTTTGTATCACTTATTAGACCCATATTTGGTGCATCTACGGAGACTATCGAGATTGAATTTAACATTTTTCCAGAGTTTGAATTGGGATAATCTATCAAAGTCCTTCATATTATAATTAAAACAAGTATTTAAAAAAAGAATTTACATATAATGAATCACTGTAAATGGATTATGATAGGATCAGTGACCGTTTGTAACAAATCGTGGGGAAACGAATTCTGTGCATATCATTCACAGAGTGTGCGACGCGGAAGCTTAGGTCCGTAACCATGTATACGATGTGGTGTTGGAGTACGAGAGAAGACACAGCTGTGCCTCCAATGTGGTGGTAAACGATGCAGGGAGCTTTAGCGCTATTAAGATAAATTAATCAAGGACTCTAGCACTGAGTCAGTCCCTGACAGCGTCAATGACAAAATCTTAAGAACACCTCAAGACTACTTTACTAGAATCTCAATAAATAATAATTAAACCAAATAATTAATTAGATAAATAATACATATGTATAAAAATGAGCCAAGAATTGCAAACACACCCCACGATCATCAACTATGAAGCATCACGTGATGTTGTAGTCAGAAACCGCAAGCTGAAAAAACGAGTAGAGGTTGTTGATAATCGGGGATATCTTAGATTTAATGCTGGAGGGAATAAGTATCTTAATCGTGGATTTATCTTCGAAGTGTTTATGGGAGAAATCCCAGATGGTCTTGTGATTGACCATATTAATAGTATAAAAACTGATACTTCTTAAATTAATTTACGAGCTATCACTCAAAGTGAGAATATATTTAGAAAAATCGGTACTTCTAAAACAGTTGAAAACAGACCTGTAAAATCAATAACGGTGACGGGGGAAGAAAGAATATTTTAATAAATGAATGAACCGGCAAGTATTTTTATATTTGCCGACCTTCGGTTCGACGTGTTGCAGAGAAAATACAACACTCTGCGCTTTCAAAGCGATTTGGACACAAAATTCGATTTGAATATTATACAGTAAAGTCTTATTAACACTAGTTATGAGTTTCATACAAATGCGCAATTATTGTGTAAGAGTCAATAAAAAAAATTTGACTTACCTGTGTGTTCACTTCAGGAATACACACAGTTGTAAAAAATTAACTGTGATTTATAGTCCACGCAGATAGAGTTAGGATAGGGGTCTCCAGGAATAAACGCTTTGATGTGGTCAAGCTAAAGAATCCAAAAGTGAATGATGAGTTCAGGCTGGCTTTAAGGAATAGGTTTAGTGCTCTAGAAGATGAGACAGCGCTGACCATCGACAATATTAACAGAGCAATGAAGGAAGCAGGAGAAGAAGTTTTAGGTTACAGGAATAATAGGAAGACAAAGTGGATTTCAGAAGAGACATGGACTCGCATAGAAGAGAGAAGACAGATTAAGAAAAGATTTTTATTTTCAAAATCACCAAGACTGAAAGAGAGAATTTCGAAGGAATATGGAGGAAAAGACAAGAAGGTGAAGAAATCAGCAAGGAGAGACAGGAGAGAATACACAGAGAGGCTAGCAAAGGAGGCAGAGGTATCAGCAGGGCAGAAAGACATGAAAACCGTGTATCAGAACACAAAGAAACTGAAGAGCGACTAGAGTCAGCACCACGACCTTCCAGTGAGAGATGAAGTTGGAACCTATGTCACAATGGAGGAGAAGCTGGAAAGATGGAAGCAACATTTTGAGTATATCCTGAATCGCCCAGACCCACCAGTACTCGCTGACATTCCTGAAGCAGAGGAGGACCTTGACATCAATTGCGACGACATCACTGTTGAGGAGGTCAAGCAGGCCATTCAAAAACTGAAGAATGGGAAGGCACCTGGCGATGATGGCGTGTGTCCCGAGATGCTGAAGGCAGAAGAGGCCGAAGCTTCTTTGCCAGATTCTACAAAAGATATGGGATAGTGAGAAAGCACCAAATGACTGGAAAACCGGAATCTTAGTTAAACTTCCCAAGAAAGGAGATCTGGGAAACTGCAACAACTGGCGAGGAATCACATTGCTATCCCTCTCCAGTAAGATCTTTAGCCGCATCATTCTTAAACACATCACAACAGCTGTGGACGGCATTCTACGCCAGGAACAGGCAGGCTTTAGGAACGGCAAATCTTGCATCGACCACATCTTCACACTGAGGCAGATACTTGAGCAGTCTCATCAGTGGAATGGATCCCTTTATGTGGTCTTTGTGGACTTCGACAGCCTGCACCGAGCCTCTATGTGGAGGATCCTACGACCTTATGGCATCCCCAAGAAACTTGTCTATGTCATCAGGTCCCTGTAAGAGAACTTTGAGTGCAGAGTAATCCACAACAACCAACTCACTGAACCATTCAAGGTGGAAACCGGAGTGAAGCAAGGATGCATTCTCTCTCCGATCCTCTTCTCACTGGCCATTGACTGGATAATGCGCCGCACCACAGAGGGCAATAGATATGGAATACAGTGGACGTTGACCTCAATGCTGGATGACCTGGACTATGCCGACGACATCGGGTTGCTGACAGGCAGGCACAAGGATATTCAACAGAAGACACAACAGTTGGTACAGACAGCAAACACCATAGGTCTTCGAGTCAACATAGGGAAGACAAATGTCTTGAGGAAGAATACTAGAGTGGGAAACCCAATCACCATCAATGACCAGCCCCTGCAAGAACTATATGAGTTTACTTACCTGGGCAGTAAGGTCGCCACAGATGGAGATTGCACAAGGGAAGTGTCACAAGAATCAACAAGGCCAACCAGACCTTCGCAATGCTGAAGCCCATATGGAGGACAAGAAACCTCAGCGTCCACACGCAAATCCGTATCTTCAAGAGCAACGTGTTGAGCGTCCTTTTGTACGGTTCAGAGTGTTGGAAGTCCACTGCGAACATAGAACACAAGCTCGAAGTGTTTCAAATCAAATGCCTGCGACGCATCATGAGGATCTTCTTGCCAAACATGATCTCAAACGAGGAACTTCGGCACAGAGCGGGTGCAAGCACCATCTCTGAGATCATTGCAACTCGGCGATCGAGATGGCTCGGCCATGTCTGCAGAATGCCCCCTGACTCTCTACCAAGGGTGGCACTGAGATGGACCCCACAGGGGAAAAGGAACCGTGGCGGACCCAAAGAGATCTAGCGACGAACCGTGGAGAGAGACCTTACGACTACAGGCCTCACCCTTCAGATCGCCCCAGCAATAGCTGCCGACAGACCGAAATGGTGCTCCCTTGCTGTTGCCTCAAGCACCAGACGGCGCAGAGAATCAGGGAATTAAATTATCAGATAAATTAGATTGTGATAAAATCTTTTTAGATTTTCAATATCTCGAAGACATATTACGTGAAAATCGTTACGTGTTGCCATCACAATACTCGTCTATCAATGAAATACAACATGCAATTAACGCATCATTGGCTGTAAATAGCGAAATTAAAAAATTCATACCTGGATTTTCCGCAGTAGAAAAAAATAAGAAAGGCTTCATCACAAGAATATGAACTTAAAAAAGACATAAATTCCAGAGTTCGACAGTTACAAAAGCTTATTCAAAACGAAAAATATCGTGTTTGTTTCGTGTTAAAAATACGCTACCAGGAAGTTAGAAAACGTCTTCTAGGTATTGACAACGAAACTAGATCAGTGTTTCTTTTTGTTTTCATGCACGGCGCAACACGGAAGTAAAATAACACTGATATCTTAAGACGGAAATCTTACTGGGAATTCTTTTAGGAAAAAATCTTTAGGATTGAGATCTTCAGATGGAAATCATTTACGATGAAAATCGTTTTAGGTAAAAGTCTTTAGGATTTCACATACAGACTAATTTGTAGTAATCCATTACTTAAGTCAATAAGATTATTGGACTGGTCGCCAAATTCTTGCTGGATACTGGTGAGTCTCAATTTTGCAATGAACACTAAACAGTCAAGTTTTTATACCGCTATTTTATATCTGTATTGTTAACTCTTTATCAAAATTCTTAAAATAACATATTTTATATAAACTGGCATTATTCCATTTAGCTTGAAATAAAATGTCACAGCCCTGCAACAATATCGCTGAAAACCGCATGTACGTACACCACTGCTGCTATTTTTGAGGCCATCAAAGGAGCATTAATGATCATCATTTGCGCTCGCAACCATAAGACTTTATTTACAGGCAAAATTACAGATGTACATTTTTTGAAACTGAATGACCTGTAATTACTCATTATTTCTACTATACTTTTCATAATATCATGCATTTGCAAGAACAAAAAAAGTCGAAAATCTTAGGTTGTATGCCTTTAAATTATTTTGGATCTAATAACCGTGGAATATTATTAGAAAACCTGTATATAGTACAATAGGAATCATCATCATATGATTTTTCGTCTGTGACATAATCAGATTTTTTAGGTTCTGGTTGATTTTGAGAAGATGATGCCTGAGGTGGGATTTCAGTCCATCCTAGCACGGTTCTTATAGAACTCTGATAGATATCTACGAAGTACCCGGGTGAATTTATCTCAATCGCGGATGATAATGTTGGTTCATGAACTGTTTTACCGATTTTTTTTATTCTTTTCCCGTAATGGATTGTATTCTACGCTGTAATACATTATTGATCTGTTCGATTTGGTACGTCCCAGATGGTAAGAAAACTATATTCAATTCTGGAGTTCCGTTTGGGTTAATTTTTACTCGCAAACACCAAGGAGTTATTCGGTTGCTGACCACCAAATGAGATTGATCTAATATTTGGCCAGCTGTGGCATACATGGTTGTCTTTTGCGGAAATTGTGTTCGTGGCTATTTTCTGAAGTAATTCCGTTGTTGATGTCATTGACATTGGCGTTGCCATTGTTGTTATTATTGTGCTGCTTTTCTAATTGATATTCAAGATCTTAATTTTTTAAAATTCTTTTTCTGTAATGGATTATGTTCTACCCTGGAGTCTATTGTTGATCTGTTCGATTTGATAATTACCAGACGGTATAGAAACAAAATACCAATCAGAAATTCCATCTGGTTTATTTTAATTGCAAACATTAGAGAATTATTCAATGCTGCCTACCAAATGATTTTGATCTGATATTTGGCCAACTGTAGTATACTCGTAATTTTGCTAGTGCTATTTCCTTTACCGGAATTGCAGTTGGGAAATTTATACTATATTCAGGCTTAGTTGATGTTATTGAGATCATAGTTGTTCTTGCTGGAGTTGTGTTAGCGGCTATCTGTTGCAGTAATTCCGTTGTCGATGTCGATGACATTATTATTACTGTTATGTTTTTTCTAATTTTGCTCTTGCTGTGTGGTAGATCACCGAGAACTCGTTATCGGATATCTCAATATCGTTGAGACTGGATGATATCAACGAATATATCTGAGAATATGCATCCGTTGCGATATGTAATTTAATTATATACTCGTGTAGTTTATTCTTACTGCATGTGGATATTTGTTTCTTTGCAATGCTATTAAGAAACCCTGTACATACTTTTGTTGCTGAAACACAAATTGTGATAACTGCAGGAGTAATTATTGTTTCAGTTTATAACAATATACCTGTTCTAACAATAACAGAAGAAGCCGAATACACGATTATGTCAACACGGGTAATACGCCTGAGATATATTTATACTTTTACTGTATACTCGTCAACAAGACATTTTAGTTTAGTTTGAAACTCGCATTACTCTTCAATTACCATTGATGGGTTTCATTCTAAACCTTTCAATGCTTCCCTTGTGTATAAACTCATTTAAGCTATTAACACTAGTTGATACATCTGATGACACATTAAACTGTAACGGCGAAATTAGAGTTAATCTATAGATACCCTGGACATCCCCGGTAACATCAAAAATAATAGTTTCAGGTGTCTGTGTTCTACCGAGTACACGGTATTGATATTTTGTTGATGCAGTATTTTAATCTTATCGCGTCGTGCAGCGTTAGTAGGAAAATCACCAACAATGTTATCTTATGTTTGTTTAATCGTATCAATCGTTGATTTAATATCAAAGAGTTTCATGGAATATTTGACGGTTTTCCAAAGAAATTAACCACGGTTTATCTGGGTTTTTTAATATAAATTATTAGGGAGATTTCCAAGAGCATCTACATGAACATCATACTCAGCCCGCAGTGTTGATAGTTTATCGTCAGTGGTTTTATATTCGTCTCTCAGCGCGTCTGAATAGTTTTTTTGTCACAGCGTCACTGTCCGATATTGGATTACCATGTGCGGTTACTCACGTTGGCTCGCGCGTCATTATATCACCGGATATGTTTACTCGATTATTAACACAATTGGAAAAGGAACCTCTGGTTTAATCCTACCAGTAGAATCAAACACTGCTAGGGAATGTTCGGTTACTCCATTAAGTTTAACTGTAATATAATTCAAGGAAACATAACTTGTTTTCAATGTCCCCTGTCTATCTTGAAATACGATTATTTCGTTTGGATCCACATTTGCAAAATTTAACATTTCGGATATTTCGTTCCCGATAATTTTTTTACATCATCTGCTGCCGATTTCCCCCCTGTGGGTTTTTTAAGCTCTCGAGAGATCTCCCGTAAATATCAATCATTATATGTGAATATCTCTCTAAAAAGCGATTACTCATATATTCATGTACGGTTTTATAGGGTGGTCTGGTTGATTTAGATATAGCATCAAAGACATTAATTACTTCTTGGCCGCTTATTGGTGGATCCGTCATTGACTGTGTTGGTAGCGTCGATTACCATATTCTCACTTTGTGAGGGAATTTTAATTGTGGTATATAGCGCATAAATTCCTTTTGTGGCGCTAACTCGTATAAATCAAAATAAACGATTCCGCGTGGAGAAATTTCGTATGCAACCCAGAGTTCCAGGTTCATTTCTGTTATCGAGATTAATAATACCGGTTTGAGCACTGTTTCGTTGTTGTGGTAATTGATCTCGAATAAAAACACATCTGAAGTTTTATATTCTTAATGTTTAGCGGCATAAAGTAAATCAAAATTTGACAGTGGTTTTATAAACCATATCAGGCAACCTCAGGCCTTTTCCGCTGTATCATGAATTCAGAGTCCCTGGTAATCTTAGACCCAATCCTTTTACGGATCGCCTCTTTTTAATATCCTTTTCCCGTTGTTTTCTTTAGTGCCATTCCAGCCGATGTTCCAACTACTCCTAACGCGGCAGCTGTTGCAACCGCGGGAGCGGCGGCGGCAATCAATACTGGTAACTCAGCGAGAGGTGGAAATATACCACCTGATTTAATCATATACTTGACCGCGGATGGAGCGAAATTAAGTTGAATTCCAGTTTTTGCTTCTAGTACCTTATTGAAATGGTTAAATGAGTTTTAGTCAGCGACAACTTATTTGGTCGGCCGTTAGCAATCTGATCTTGTTTTAATGTTATTGTTGTTTCACACGTACCTACGTTTTTCGATTGTAATTTCTTCGCCTGACCAGTAGTCAGAATGACATTAACGTGATTATATGACATTTTATTAATAATGAGATTGATCTAATTGTCTACACATTTTTGAAAAACATTACATGTATTCTACTGGTGCATCAACAACTTTCATTCGTCCACCATTACTCTCGAGAAACATCGATTTGTCACTGAGTATGACAGCTATTGCTCTGTATGAACCATGTACGACGTGTGGACCTGGAATGTCAGGAGGAGTTTGTGTTACACGTTCCCGAAAGTGTATGTCAACGACACTCTAACTGGTTAAATCGAGATGTTGGAACTAAAAGTAATAAATCGGATATAGGGTTTTAAAATCGTATTGCGATATTTGTAAACCAGTATCTATATTTGTATCACGTCCCATAAATGTCAGCAAACGATGATATGCGCGTGCTATTTGGTTCGGTAGGAATTAAGTAAAACATCTTCGGATGGTTCTTGTTTTTACCGTTTATCCTCAACGAGACTTCGTTAACACCTAGTTTGTCAAAGATCATATGGCTACGTGTTTGGTTATATACTCGTGTTATATTCTGTAGCGCAACAAATATGTCTAAGGGCAGAAACATTCTGTTTTGATGCCATATGCCAAGTAAATACACCATTAACAGAACTTGTCATCGTATCCGTCGTAATTGATAACCACGATATCAATGATTTACCACCTGTATCCATAAATGATAGTAAGTTTTCTTCTGCGGTGATTGGTGGAGTCATTAATGGCATCCACACTGAGAGTTTTGTCACAATTACCTTACCATATCAAACATCAGCTGCATGCCAGATTGCATCACGGTCATCACTTTTTCGCACAAGAACTACTGTGTGTTTCGTTCCAAAGATAACTTTTTAACATTTCTGCAAAATCCGAAAATTTGAGATATTGATTGGAATAATGCATGACATTATTCTACGCTGTCCCTGCAATATATTTCTACGAGTTCCAAACCCTAAGTTGAGGTTAAGATTATCATCTTTTATAATATCAAATAGAGCAGCTGTTCTAGCTTCATATTCAGCGTCAACTGGTTGTGGATCAGATTCAGTAGCTACTGATGTCTGTAATTTAATATACTTATTATCATCAACGCTATCAGTAATATCTTTAGCAAACATTATAGATGGTCCAGCTGATCTTGTATAATCATCTGAATATGTAGCTAAACCAATTATTGTTGTGGCAACATCAACATCATGCTCGATAGATTCAATTTCTCTTCCATCAATCATATATGTGGCTCAGCTAAACAAAGCCATAATACTATTGTTTCAAAACCAACTAGGGCATTTTTTTTCTTCATATTCCCCACCAGCAGCTGTTAGAAGTTCTCATTCTACTTTGATGAAAGCCGCGGCGGGTAGGAACTATTTATTTGTATCTTGAACTTGAAGTTCGATTCGTGATCCGGAATTGGGTTGTATTGCATTATAGGAATAAAATTTATAATCGAGTACGGAATCATTTTTGAGAACCGACGGGTATATATCAAATGCTGTATCGGGTGTAGATTTAAACATTTTATTATATATGTCTCGATCTAAATCACGATCTCGCTCGGGATTTCAAACTACTTCCCGCTATTAGATTTGCAGTAATATTTCCGTGCGCATCAGATCCTTGATTTATCAACGCTGCTAGTGTTTGATCTGCGGCTTGGTTTATTATTTTACTAACATTCGCTGTCGTTATTTCTGTAGACCCCAGTTTCACTGGTGGTAGTGTTTTTCGTCGTCGAATCAAGGTGGTTAGTCTTTATTTAGCTGCAGAAAACGTTTTACCGGCAACATTGCCACAGCACTAATACATTTATCACAAATAACATCAATAGCTGTCATCGATAATTGTTTTGCGATTGGTACTATTTTTGGTGCCATCCTTACAAATAATCCTTGAACAATATCACCGAAAACATCTCCATAATATATTTTATAAACGGGTAATGTTCAATTTCCTACGTACGTCATAGCTGGCTTATAGTGCTTGTAGTGTATGATCATCCTATCTAATTATTATTTATCTAATCGTTTGACTAATTATCACAAGGACAATCAATCACTGTGATAACCATCCACGAGTTCATCAATAAATTCTCGATATACACTGATATATATGATACCACTTTGAAATAGTCGTCTACATATATCAGCGGCTTCATTAATTAGTTTTGGTTAGTTATTTACAGCTCGTTTATCACCTATGAGGATTTCTTATCGTGCTATGTCGGAGAGAATATTATTAGGACCGGCAACAAGACCACTACCTCCGGTTGGAGTTGCACTCGGAGAAAATCCCTTTCCCGCTCTTCCGTCCTCTTCCCTTTTAGTACACCGTAATGGTGATCTTTCTACCCCTGCTTTTTTTTGTTGTTAGTCAGCTTTTTCCAATTCTGACAACTGCGATGAGAAAGACTAAGGTTGAGTAAGTTGCTCAGATAGAAAAGGAGATGATGGTTGTTGAAGCTGTTTGTATTCATTTCCATGTTTTCCTATTTGATCAATACGTTTTTCATCCACCCTGATTTGTTTTTGTTTGTGTTATATATACTATATACCCATTTAATAAATTTATCATCATGTGTATTACTCACAAATAAATTCCTTAATTTATCAAATATGCGAGTGAGTTCAGGAGTAATTGTGTCTGAAAGAATTTAAAATACTCCTCATGGAGGACCATGCTATCTGGTGTGTCGTACTCGAATAATTTATTTTAAAAAATCTTAACGAAGTACCATAATCAATCAAAAATAATCATAAGAAAGTGTTTTTCTGTACTCTGGTTGAGTTAGATATTATTTCACATCTATGGTAAAATCACTTAGGTTTGGTTCTGGTCTTTTAGAAGGAGAAAGTTTAGACCATACTAGCACTGTTCTGATCGATGACTAATAAATATCTACAATATAGCCAGGTGAGTATATCTCGATGGCGGCTGATAATGTTGGTTCGTTGACTATTATAGCAATTTTTTTAATTCTTTTCCTGTAATGGAGTTTATTCCACGCTGGAATTCAGTATTAGTTTGTTCGAGTTGATAACTACCTAATAGTATAGAAACAATGTTCCATTCGGGGTTTCCATCGTTATCATTTTTATTTGTAAACCTCAGAGAATTATTTGGCTGCTACCCACCAAATGGTAAGTTCATGCTGAATTCAGGGTTACTTGAGGTTATTGAGATCCTGGTTGTCTTTGGCGGGGTTGTAGTTAAGGCTATATGTTGCAGTAGCTCCCTTGATTCCATCAAGGATATTATTTTAATGTTTTTTTCTTATTTTAATATCGCTGTATCATAGATCTTAATCATTGCCGAGAATTCACCATCGGATGTTATTGTATCCTCGAGGCTGGATGATATCAATGAAGATACTTGGGAATATGCGTCATCAGCAATATGTAATTTAATTATATAATCATGTAGTTTTTTCTGACAACACGCGGATAATGCTTTTTATTTGATACACGTCAATAAGAATTTTTAGTTTGGTTTAGAATTCACGCAATTGATCGCATCGATATTGTTGGACATTCATTATACTATTTACTTAAATCAATTACAAATTCTACATACCACTTGAGTGACACTGATACTAAATTATCAACTATGGGTTTTATAAAAATGTTTCAATAGATTCATCATCTATTATTACACATTTAATCTCATGATACCTGGAATAGATGCGATAACTTAAACGGTATTATTTTGAGGTGTCCATGCTAAAGACCCATGTTGTATCGAGTACACAGTATTGATATTTCTTTATGCGGTATCTTAATCTTATCAAACCTTGCAGCGATAGCAGGAAAATCACTAATTATATTATCCTGTACTTATTTAATCGTGTCGATTGATGTCTTAATTTCAGAAAGTTTCATGGGAATATTTGGCGGTTTTCCAAAGAAATTATCAAGTTTCATCAAGTATTCAAAAATAACTAAAAGAACCGATACATGAGCATCATACTCGGTTCGGAACGTTGATAGTCTATTATTTATTGTATCTTCGTAGTTTTTTGTTACCGCGTTGGTGTCAGATGTTGGATCACCAAGTGATGTTATTTTATTTCAGGTCATGTCAAGAAGGTCTATCATTCTTTCACCAGATTTTTGTACCCGCGAGTGAATATTATCTAGTACAGTTGAAAAAAGAACACCTGGTTTAATCGTACCAGTGGAATCATAAAAACGCTATGGAGGTTTCGGTTACTCCATAAAGTCTAACGATGAGATCATTCAATCAAAGATTACTTGTTCTTAATTTCCCGTTTGTCTTGAAATATTACTATTTCGTTTGGATCAACATTTGTAAGATTTAACAGTTTGGATATCTTATCCTCGATAAAAAAATTTATCTTTGGTTGCCGATATTTCGCCGGTGGGATATTGTTTGTCAATCATTATAGTTTAAGAACTCTCTAAACAGTTATTAGTCGTGTATTTGTGCACGGTTTTATGGGGTGGTTTGGTTGACTTTGATATAACATCGAGCGTATTAATTACTTGATGGCTGCATATTGGTGGGTCGGTTAATGTCTGTGATGGTAGCGTTGAACACCAGATTGGAAGTTTTAATCGATTAATATAGTACATAAGTTCCTTTAGTAGTTCTAACCCACATGAATCGAAATAAACAATTCCATGTAGATCAATCGCGTATACAACCCAGTGAGTTCCAGGTCCAGTGCTGTTATCGAGATTAATAATACTGGTTTCAATGTTGTTCGTGTATTTTGGCAATTTGATTTTGAATTAAAACACATCTGAAGTTTTTATTCTTTAATTTTTAGCAGCATCGATTAAATCAAAATTTGACAATGGTGTTATTAAATCATCATTCCTGGCAACCTCAGGCCGCTTCCGCTGTACCATGAATAGGGTGTCCCTGGTAATCTTAGGCCGTTTCCTTTTTATTGTATCCTTGTCCTGTTGCTTTCTTTAGTGCCATTCCTGCCGCTGTTCCAACTGGTCTTAACGCCGCAACTTTTGCGACTGCGGGGGCGGCCGAGGCAATCAATGCTTGTACGTCCGCGAGAAGTGGAAATATACCATCTGATTTAATTGTATCTTTGATCGCAACAGCAGAGAGACTAAGCTGAACGCCCGTTTTGTTTTTTAATTGTTTTTTTTTGCATTATTGATATGCTTAATCTGACGCGCTGTCAACGATAGTTTATTCTGTCCACGTGTGATCTAATTCTGTTTTAACGATATCGTAGTTCTCTCTTCTTGAGCTCAATCCGACTGAAGATTCTTAATCTGACCAGGATTCAGATAAACACTAACGTGACTATATGACATTCATAATAATAAGTGTGATCTAATTGTGTTATAAATTTGGAAAACATTTATATGTTTTCAACTGGTACATCAATAACCCTCATTTGTACACCAACCGTCTCAAATAACATCGATTTCTCGCGGCGTATGACGGCAATTGCTCTGTAAGAACCGTAAACAATTGGTGGACCTACCGCGACAACGGGAAGTTGTGTCACACCGGCTCGGAAGTGTATATCAGCGATGGTCTGTCTTATTAAATCAAGATGTTCCAGTGAAAAGTAATAAATTGGATATCGGTTTCTAAAATCTAATTGCGATAATTTGCAGACTAGTATCTGTATTAAGATCACATCCCATAAATATCAGCAAACAATGATACGCGCGTGCATTTTGGTTTTGATCGTAATGAAGTAGAATATCTTCAGATGGTTCTTGTTAACCGTTTATTCTTAAAGGGACTTCAGAAACACCCAGTTGGCCAAATATCATATGACTCCGCGTTTGTGAATTTAATCACGTAACATCCTGTAGCGATACAAATATATGTCGAGGCGCAGAAACACCTTGCTTTGATGCCATGTGCCATGAAAATATACCGTTAATGGTACATTGGAAACTATATGTGGTTGTTGTTAACCAAGATAACAATGATTTACCACCTGTATCCATACACGATAGTAATGTTTCCTCTGCGGAGATCGATGGAGTCACTACTGGCATCTACCGTGAAAGTTTTGTTATATTTACTTTGCCATCATCAACACCAGCACCATGCCATATTGCGTCATTGTCATCGCCTTTTCGCACGAGGACTACTGAATGTTTCGCTCCAAAGATTACTTTTCGTATAACAAAATCCGAAAATGAGACGACGGAATCGCACATGATAATAATCTACGATCACCTTGTAACATTAATACACGTGTTGCAAATCCTAAGTTGTAATTAGGATTAACACCTTCTATAATATCATAAAGAGCGCCTGGTCTATCTTCATGTTCAAAATCATCTGGTTGATCAGCAACTCCAGTAGCTACTGTTGTCTGTAATTCAACACACCGAACATGTTCAGAGCTATCAGTAATATCCTAAGCAAACATCATTGATGGATCAGCCGATCTTGTATAATCATCAGAATATCTCGCTAACCCTATTATTGTTGTGGCGACATCAACATCCTTCTGATTAAATTCAATCTCTCTTCCATCAATCATATATGTAGCACTACTAAACAACGACATAATACCTTTATTGACAAAACCAACCCGGGTATTTGCGTCATATGGTGTATTAGCTACAACATTTGTTACAAGTTCTCCTTCTACTTCAATTAATGCTTCAGCAGGTAAGAAATATCTATTTGTATCCTGAACTTGAAGTTAAATCCTTGATCGACTATTTGGCTGTATTGTGTCATAAGAATAAAAAAAACTGATAATCGTGTACAGATTCATCTTTGAGAACCTGTGCGTCGATATCAAATGCTGGGTCGGGTGAAGATTTGAACATTCTATATTATATTTCTCAATCTAGATCGCGATCTCAAACCACTTCCTGATATTAAATTTGCAGTAATATTTCCAAGTGCATCAGATCCTTAATTCATCGAGGATGCTAGTGTTTGATCCACGGCTTGGATTTATATTTTACTGACATTTGCGGGAATGATTTCTGTATTTGGTAATTTTACTGACGGCGGTTTTCGTCGCATTAATGGTGTTAGTCTTTCTTTGGCTGCAGAAAACGCCTTACTAGCAATATTACCAATAGCACCAGGAGCATTTTCACAAATAACATTAATAGCTTTCATCGATAATTGTTTTGCGATTGGTGCTATTTTTGGAGCCATCCTTGCAAATAACCATTGAATAACATCACCAGGACAATCTCCATCAATCGTTTTGTAAACGGGTAATCGTGAGTTTACTACGTAGGTCATGGTTGGTTCATTATGGTGATAGTGTATGATCATCTTATTAATTATCGCTGTATCTAATCGTGGTGATAATTAATCACTGTGATAATCATCAACGAGTCCATCGATAAATTCTCGATATACGTAGATATCCATGAAATAATTGTCTACAGATAGCAGCGGCTTCATTAATTATTTCAGGTGAGTTATTTCCAGCTCGTTTACCCCCTATGAGAATTTCTAATCGTGCTATATCGGAGAGAATATTATTAGGACAGGCAAAAAAAAACCCACTCTCTAACAAACCACTACCAGTAGCACCAGGAGAAATTCTTCTTGTGGAGATCCCACCAAATTTCTTAAAAATGTTCTGTTTATTTCTCTTGTTGAGGTGAAGGAAGTAATTAGGAAGACTCCTGCTTTGAAGATTTGTTTTCTTTCTTTTGTTGTTTTTCTATTTGTTGCCGAGTTTGAGGAAGTTGATATCACTCTTGCTCAGGTGGTGAATACGGAGATGGTGATTGTTGAGCCTGTGATCTGTATTCTCTATCAAGTTTATGTAATTCCCTTATACAATTAACGAATTTTGGATCATTATTTTTGGCTTGTTGTTTGTTGAAGTATGCTAGATATATCTACCTGATGAAATTATCATCATTCACGGTAACATATTCTGGTTGTACAATTTTATCTTTTTGAATCAAACTTGCTAATGTTGAAGCGGGTAAATTATTGTCTTTAATTTCTTTGAGCTTCTCAATAACACCCTTGTTAAATATCGTTATTAGTTAAATTTTTCATTTTATTGGTTTGGGTTTAGGTGCAATTTTTTCTTTCACGTCAGTGATTTCGGTACGAACCTTATTTATCTCCTTAAGTATTTCCAGATCTACAGAAGGATGTTGTGCTGAAGATAATGTTACAGTTTGTTCAGCAATTCGTTTTAAAACTGGAAGAAAACCTCCTCTTTCTTCTTGCTTAGTATCTCCCCATATAATCTCTTTAGTAGTTGCAGTAATAGGCATAATTGTTCTGTATCTTCTACAAAATCAACTTGAGATTGTTGTCGTTGCAGTAATTTTTATCTGACAGAATCACCAATGGGTATAAATTTCTTAATCACCGCTAATCTTTCTCTTGCCACTCTAGTTGTTAATGATTCTCCTACCATTATTGTTATATGATATGATTTAATTTGTAGCAGCAGAGAGGGTGCGACTTTGAATATGCGTCAAAAAGTAAACAATCACATCCGTAATAATTTAAACAAATGAGAACAAGACAAAAAGAGACTCACATTAGATATAAGCTTTAGTTTTGTGTTTTGACATTATTTAATTTTATTTTCGTAGCAGTCCTTAATTTAACAAATGGACGCCTTTATAGTTTGGTCTGCTTGCCCTCTCCCTGAAGAGGCTTTATTTTTATCTTAAAACTTGGTCAATTCACCCTCTCTGCTGCTGATCTGCATGCGAAAGGTAAATGCACACAATGGTCCTCCTCAGTAAATGCTTAAAAGAGCAAAAATAACAACTGAAAACTCATGTTATTATATGAGACGAAAGGGCAGGGAATAACACACACAATTAAGCAAATACTTAGATAGTACCGAAGTGCAGAACAAAAACATTGTGAAGCCATTAACGCTAACACCATTGCCTGATACTGACAATGTGTATGGACAAAGGAGCCATATATATATATATATATATATATATATATATATATATATATATATATATATATATATATATATATATATATATATATATATATATTTATATATATATATATATATATATATATATATATATATATATATATATATATATATATATATATATATATATATATATATATATATATATATATATATATATATATTCATTGTCATATGTCCAGTATCGTTGCATAATACCAAATTGCAACTCAAATAATCAGCTAAATCGGAGGAATCTTCTCCTACTGAACAATGAAATGGATTATGAATATCTATATTTTCTAACTTCTGGAACATGATTTTATTTAAGTTTTGCAAGTTGTATTCATTGTTGTAAGTTGTATAGAATGTCTTAAGCTAAATTCTGTAAACGTAACCTGAATCTCATAATATGCAAATTAAATAAGATCTATAAATAACATATTTAAGAATGTGTTGACAATTAATAATGATAATTTTAATAACAAAATATAATAATAATAATTGACTTAATTTCCCTTGCCTTATGAGGATTCGACGTTTCTGGAGGAATTCAGTATTTCCCTATAGTTGAGCTGGTTCATGATGAGAGGCAAAGTCAACGGAAAACGAATACAGTCGACTCCGGTTAACTGCACAACCTCAGGCCCGTCACGAGACTGTGCAGTTAATGGAGTGAGCAGTTAACCGAAGTACGGTACAGTACAGCTTTAAATCAGCACGGCACGAATATATGTGAAGAATAAATATAAACAATTATTAGAATTCACTCTTTCAACTTTTACTTAAATGTTAAGCTTGTTTTCCTTCCTCCGAACACAACTTCACTAATTCAATCAATGGATCAAGGAATTATAGCAAATTTCAAGAAATTCTATAGATAGCTAGTTATTCAAAAACCGATGTCAGACATTGATGGGTCATCTCCCGCAAAAGAAGTATTCAGCTCTAAAGTCGTCTGCATCCTGTTTTTTTGCCGTGTTGTCGTTGAAATTGAATTCCGTTGCGCATTTTCCATCTTTCCAACCATCCATTTGTTGGTTTGAAATCATTCAAACCCGAACGGTTGAGAGCAATGTTTCCCATGCTGTACATGTACTATGATTTTTCCCACGCTATTGCTCTCCAGTGGGCGCGGATATACATGTATATACCACATAAGGTGTCCTTTACATGTCAATCATTTACAAAGTCGCATTTACCGGCTTATTTGAAGTGCTACAGCAGTGGACTGGCAATAACTGAGCATGACTATACATTGTGCAGTTAACCGGAGTAAAATTGTAACGAATAATGTGCCACGGGCAGAAATTATCGTGCTATTATCCGGAGTGTGCATTTAAGCGAAGTGCAGTTATCCAAAGTTTGTTCCCATTGAAAAGTATTGGGGAAAAACGGGACCGACGTGACTACGTGCAGTTATCCAGAGTGTGCAGTTAGCCGATATGCAGTTAAGTGGAGTTGACTGTAGTAAAATGTCCGTAACGTTGGGCATGTTGCAAAATATGGACGCTCTAGTCTGGATGGAATTGAGTGATCAGTTTCATTCTGATTTTTGTGCTATTGTAACTTATCGTGTTCCTTTTATAAGTCTGTAGAATTTCATATAATGAATTTCGAATATATAAATGACATAATAAATGAAATTTCAAATTTAAAAAATCAAAAATTACAATTATCAGATAAGTTAGATTATAATCAGATTCTCTCTGATTTTCAAGATCTCGATGATAGTGCTTAGAATAATAAATATGTCTTGCCAAGTCAATATGCGTTAATCAAAAGAATACAGCAGGCCATTCATGGATCATTCAGTGATATAAATAAATAAATATAAAGTAATTCCGTTATATAGAGCTGAACTTGGCCAACAATACCAGGTCAGGGGTACAATAAATTCCAGAATTAAGATGATAAAGGATATAATTAAACAGAACAATACAGAAAGTTTTGAAACATCATAAGAATGCAATGCACATCACTTTCCTCTCTTGACTGTATATCCTCGAAACATAACACATGTAGACTGCCTACGTGTTTTGAAACAGGACAGGTATTGTATTACTGACATGGAACGAAATCCTTTTGACAATTTGTATGGGTTTGAAATTCTATATCACTAGTAGGAGATTTAAATAATACCTTTCCAGGAATGTGTTATTTTTCTTTTGTCAATGAACACGGAAGTAATGGAAACACTGTCGGGGGGGGGGGGGGTGAGCATTGAAGATTTTCCGCTTATCATATTAGAAATTGCTAGCAATTTAACAATAATGGTTGGAGAATCTTTAACAACCAGACTCGCTTGCAAGCGATTACAAGCAATAGAGATTTTTACCCGTAAGAGACTCTGTCAGACAAAAATTACAAGCACTTCAGGAATTTCAAACTGATTTGCAGCAGGCACTGAACAATTATTCAAACCTGTTACTACAATTACTAAAGAGGTTATATACGGAAAAGAAGGAGAAGAAGCAAAGAAAGGTGTTCTTGTTGAACTCGAAAAAATAGCAAAGGAAACTAAACAAACATCTGAACTGTTAGAAAATCTCCCTCCAGTGACAAAGTCACAGACAAAACCTCAAAACTGATCCGAAAAAAAACTTGGGGAAAAATAATCGAGTAATTACGTGATAGATTTACTGAGGAGGGTTTAACAGCAATTGATAAAGGGTGATCGAAGAGAACTTCCTGCGTTTATTGTTATGACTTATGAAAATAGGAGAAAACTGTTGAAACCAGAACACAGCGGATATAATAAAAATATAAGACAATGGGCCGATGTATTTTATAAAATTAAAACACAAGTTGAATTGATACAAACAATGCATCATACATTGGATATTGCAATGCGGTGGATACAGTGAATGATCAATATGAAGAACACAAAAACAAAAACCGGAAAGATTGCAAAGAAAAAGACAGCAATCTTCAAAGAAAATATCTTTCTCACCTCAACGACAACCACCACCTGACGATGATGTAGCAGGTTTGAGATTAGTGGGGCCTGATAATAAGCAATCATTTTATATGCCATCTGATGGAGAAGAATCTGATGATGCGCAATATACAACCGATTCTAGTAGTGGGGAGGGTTTTTCTCAGAGTGTAACCCATGGTAGTGGTCTTGTTCGTTGTCCTAATAATATGCTCGGAGATATAGCATGATTAGAAATTCTCATTAGGGTGAAACGAGCTAGAAATAACTCACCAGAAATAATTAATGAAACCGCTGATATCTGCAGATGACTATTTGAAGGTGGTATCATGGATATTGGTGTATATCGAGAGTTTATTGATGAACTCGTTGATGATTATAACAGCGATTGGATAAATAGCATTTAAATAAGATGATCATACACTACAACCACAACCAACCAACCATAACCTACGTAGTAAATTCACGATTGCCTGTTTATAGGGCATATTATGGGGATGGTCTCGGTAATGTTATTGAAGGGTTATTTGCAAGGATAGCTCCAAAAGTAGCACCAATCGCAAAACAATTATCAATGAAAGCTATTGATGTTATTCGTTTTAAGGGTATTAGCGCTGTTGGTGATGTTGCCGGTAAAGCATTTTCCGCGGCCAAAGAAAAACTACTAACACTAGTTCGAAGATGAAAGAACCCACAGATGATAAAATCACTAGGACAACTACCATCTACGGAGATTATGCCTGCGAGTATTAGCAAAATAATAAACAACGCAGTGGATAAAAAAAATAGCATCACTGAACAATGAGGGATTTGATACTCGGGGAAATATTACTGGAAATATGATAGTGGGAAGTGGAATGAGATCGCGATTTAGATCAAGAAATATATACTAAAATATTCAAATCGTCACCCGATATTGGTTTTGATTTAGATGCCCCAGTGCGCAAAGATGATTCTGTATGCGAGCGATTATCAAATCTATTCCTATAATGCAATACAATCAAATAGTCGATCAAGAATCGAACTTCAGGTCCAAGATACCAGCAAATACTTTCTATCCGCTGAAGCATTTATTGAAGTAGAAGGAGAACTTCTAACAAATGTTCATACTAATACGCCATATGCAGATAACCCAAATGTCCGAGTTGGTTTTGTCAATAATAGTATTATGGCATTATTTAGTAGTGCTAGATATATGATTGATGGAAGAGAAATTGAATCTACAGAACATGATGTTGCCAAAACAATAGTGGGTTTAGTATGATATTCTGATGATTATACAAGATCAGCTGGTCCATCTATGATGTTTTTCTAAGGATATTACTGATCATGCATTCAGTATGTTAAATTACGGACACCACAAGATATCTGATCCACAATCAGCTGATTCTGTTGAACATCAAGCTAGACCAGGCGCTGCCTTTGATGTTATAAAAGGCACTAATCCTAATTACAACCTAGGGTTTGCAACACGCATATCAATGTTGCATGAACAGCGTAGATTATTTTCCTGCGCGATTCCACTATCTCATAAATTAGGATTTTGTAGAAATGTTAGAAAAGTTATCTTTGGAGCGAAACACACAGAAGTCCTCGTGCGAAAATGTGATGATAATGATGCAATCTTGCGTGGTGCTGGTGTTGCTGCTGGCAAAGTAAATATAACAAAACTTTCACTGTGGATGCCACTAATAACTCCATCAATCACCGCAGAGGAAACATTGCTATCATTTATGGATACAGGTGGTAAATCATTGCTATCATGGCTAACAACAACGATGATATTATGGAGACTACTGTTAATGGTATATTTACATGGCACGTGGCATCAAAACAAGGAGTTTCTGCGTCGCGGCATACATTTGTTGCGTTGCAGGATAGGGCGCGATTAAATTCTCAGGAGCGCAGCCATATGATATTTGATCAATTGGGTGTTAATGAAGTCTCGTTGAGGATAAACTGCCAACAAGAACCATTCCGAGGATATTTTACTTAATTACGGACGAAACCAAAGAGCACGCGCGTATCATCGTTTGCTGACATTTATGGGACATGATAATAATGTAGATACTGGTCTGCAAATATCACAGTTAGATTTTAGAAATCGATATCCGATTTATTACTTACGTGGTATATTTCCACTTTTTGCTGCGTTACCAGCGCTAATTGCAGCTGCGGCCCCCGCAGTGGCGAAAGCTGCAGCCCTGAGTCGTTGGTACCGCGGCAGGGATGGCACTGAAGAAAGCTACCGGACAGGGATACAAAAAAAAAAAAAAGAAACGATCAGGAAAAGGTCTAAGACTACCAGGAACTCCGCACTCATGGTACAGCGGAAACGGTCTGAGACTAGGGACGGTTTACTAACACCAATATCGCAGATATCGCCAATATCAAATTTTGATTTACTTGATGCTGCTAAAAATTAGCGATAAAAAACTTAGAGGCATTTTTATGCGAGATCAATTACCACAACAACCAAACAGCTTTGAAACCTATATCATTAATCTCGACAACAGCACTGCACCTGGAACTCACTGGGTTGCATACGCGATTGATCTGCGTGCAATTGTTTATTTCGATTCATATGGGTTAGCACTGCCTAAAGAATTTATGCGTTATATACATCAATTAAAAATTCCTATCTGGTATTAACGCTACCAACACAGAAAATGAGATACCCACCAATATGCGGTCTAGAAGTATTAAATGTACTTAACGCGTTATCATCATCAACTAAACCACCCCATAAAACCGTACACGAATATACTAGTAATCGCCTTTTAGAGAGATATTAAAATATATTGGTTGATATTTGGGGAAGATCTCTCTCAAGCCTGAAAAAACCCACAAAGGAAATATATGCAACCAATGATGTAAAAAAAAATAATCGAAAATGAAATATCAGAGATATTAAACCTCGCAAGTGTGGATCCAAATGAAATAGTCTTATTTCAAGACAAACAGGGTAAATTGAAAACGAGTAATGTTTCCCTGAATGATATTCTTGTTAAAATAAAGAGAAAATTCCCTAGCGGTGTTTGATTCCACTGGTAAGATTAAACCAGGAATTCTTTTACCAACTGTGATAGATAGTATTAACAATCGAGTAAAAAAAAAATCCGGTGACACAATGACAGGAGTTCTCGACATGAACTCAAATAAAATAACTGCACTTGGCGATCAAACATTGGATACTGATGCTGTGACAAAAACAATATGTAGATGTGTTAGACAATAAAATAACGACAATATATGGTGAGCATAAAACCATAGATGATGAACTTACAACGCTGCAAGCTGAGCATAAAACCACAGATGATAAGCTAACAACGCTGCAAGCTGAGTATGATCTTCATGTAGGTGCATTTGCAAACCTCCGTAGGAATTTTAGAAAATCGGATGAAACTATTTATAATTTCTTTGGTACTCTGATGACTGTCCCAATGAAACTTTCTGATATTAAAACAACTATCGATACGATTAAAAAAACACATGATGATATTGTTAGTGATCTTCCTGAAATCGCGACCCGGCTTGATAAAATTAAAATGCCACATAAACAAAATATTAATACCGTGTACTCGACACATCAAGGATCTTTTGATTGGACACCTCAAAATAATATTATTAATATTACCGCTGAAGTCAGAGGTATCTATAGATTGACCCTGCTTTCAGGAGTACAGTTTAATGTCATCGGGTACATCTACGGGAATAAACACTGCAAGTGCAATAATATATAAGGGTGCCGTTGAAACATTTACAGTAACCTCTGTCAGTGGCAATTTAGTTTGGGCATCAATGACATACTACGTAGAATTTGTAATTGATTTAAGTAAATAGTATAATGAATGTCCAACAGTATCGATAATCAAGTCCGCGAGTTTCAAACTAAACTAAAAACTCTTACTGACGAATATACAGTAAAAGTAACAAAATACCACAGGCGAATTACCAGCGTTGACGTTATTGTGTATTCGATTTCAAGTGTATATGCTGGAACTGGTATATTGTTATCAGCGATAACAGCACTGGCACCTGTAGTTGTCACAATTTGTGTGTCATCGGCGACAACAATTACAGGAATTCTTAGCATAATCATAAAAATATATCGTCATGCAGTCAGAACAAACTACACGAGTATATAATTAAGTTACATATTGAATCAACCGCGTATTCCCAGTTATCATCGCTGATATCATCTAGTCTCGATGACACAACAATATCAGACAACGAATTCTCTGCGATAATGAACATTTAACACACAGCAACATCAAAATTAGAAAAACAACACAATAATAACAACAATGACGTCATCGACGGAATTACTTCAGCAGATAGCCACGAACACAACGCCGCAAAAGACAACCATGAACTCAATAACCTCAATCAACCCTGAATTCAGTGACAATTTCCCCACTGCGATTCCCGTTAAAGAGATAGCGCAGGCAAAATTGCGAGTTTACCACAGTTGGCCAAATATTAGATCAAAACCATTTGGTGGTCAGCAACCGAATAATTCCTTGGTGTTTGCGAGTAAAAATAAACAAGACGGAACTCCAGACTGGAATATAGTTTCCTTACCATCTGGGTCTTACCAAATCGAACAGATCAATAATGAATTACAGCGTAGAATAAAATCCATTACGGGACGAGAATCAAAAATCGCTATAACAGTTCATGAACCAACACTATCATCCGCGTTTAAAATAAACTCACCCGGATATGCCGTAGACATCTATCAGAGTTCTATAAGAACCATGCTAGGATGGCCTGAAATCCCACCTCTGGCACCATCTTATCAAAATCTACCCGAGCCTAAAAAGTCTGATTATGTCACAGACAATAAATCATATCATAAAATCACCCTATCATACAAAGAACACATCCTTGATATAAGAAATGCAAAATTTGGCGATGACTTTACATTTCGCGATAGGAATTCCATGGAGTGGGACTTTAGTATTGAGAAAACTTTTGATACTAGAACCATTATTGCACTTTCTTAAGTAAAGTCATTGATTATTTTAAAGAGATTAATCAATTACATAAAACACAGCTAGACATACTACAACAGAGTTTCCAAGAATCTTTCTGATATAACAAGGCCACGTGATGAAATCATTGAACACGGAAAAATATTAAATCAACTTGTATCCGACATGGAATATATCAACAAACGAATAGTTCAAGCAATAATTGATCAAAAAGATGATAAACGAAATCGCTCTAAACCAAAATTTCTAGACGCATTTTCGTTAACAGCAGCTACGTTGTGGAATTTTAAGTTTCCAGAGTATAATGCAGACCAATTAAAAAAAAATCAGTCAGTGCTCTCCTCGATGAGTACTTCCCACAAATACTCGCTGCATGGAAAAAAATAACACAACCACAAACAACCATCCTCAAACATAATAACGACCCAGACGGGGCAGGTAGGCATATTGCTCCTCAAAATGTCAATATATCATCGGTGATTGCAATAAATCCAGTATGTGATGTTGTTGATGGAAGTTACCAAATAAATCTCGAAAGATCAAATCAAGCCCAGGAGTGATACATTTAATATTCATTTCCACCAACGGCTCCACCCGGAATTTTAATAATTGAGGAGCCAACAAATCCAGTGTATATGCGATGCCATAATGATTCATCAACAAGAATTAATTTTAAACTCACTGACCAGTGCAATAATTTGATTGACTTAAGAAATGAGACTTTACAAATTAGTCTGTATGTGAAATACTAAAAAAATTTACCATAACAGTTTCGATTTGTCTCTTAGAGGTTTGAAAACTCGGTCTATTTACTCTCTGTCCGTAGCAGCCTTTTTTTTGTGCGAAATAGTTTCGGTTTGTCTGAAATAGTTTCAGTTTCCGTAGAGGCTTTAGTTTTGTTTGAAAACTTGGTCTGTCCACCCTCTTTCCTGCTACTCGAGTCTGTATCAAAATCAACCAATCCAACTCATAAAGCTGTAAATGATTATACAAGTCAGCGTTGGAAATCTACCGATTAAAGAATTAATCTAATTATAATAGTATATATTTAGGGAAGGTCTATCTTTAGACAAAAAAAGAATGAATATTACAAGAGAACGTGAAAAAAATAATTAACGACTAATGATCCGATATACTTAACCTTGCAAATGAGGATCCAAACGAAATTGTAATATTTGAAGACAAACACAGACAATTAAAAATGAGTAATCTTTCATTGAACGTTATTATTGTTAGACTTAATGGAGTAACCGAAAACTTCATAGCGTTTTTTTATTCCACTGGTAAGATTAGACTCGAAGTTCGTTTTCCAACTGTACTAGATAATATTCTTGCGCAAGTACAACAATCTGGTGCTACATTGACAGACGAACTCAACATGAACTCGAATAAAATAACGGCACTTGGTGCTCCAACATCTGACAGCGACGCAGAACAAAAAACTATGCAGTTGTCATAAGACAATAAACTATTAACGTTGCGGGCCGAATATGATGTTCATGTTGGCGCATTTGCAAATTTTCATTGACATTTTAGAAAAACAGATGAAATTCCAGATAATTTCTTTGATACTCCGCCAACTGTCCCCATGAAACTTTGTAAAATCAAGACGAATATCGAGACGATTAAACAATCACAGGATAATATCGTTAGTGATTGTCCTACTATCGCTGAGTAGCTTGAAAAGATTGAAATACCGCATAAACAAAATATCAATACAATGTACTCGATACTCTGGGGTTTGTTCACCTGGACACCTCAAAATAACACCTTTAAAGTTCGGGGTATCTATAGATTTACCCTAATTTCTCTGTTACAGTTTAATGTATCATCAAGTACATCTACTGGTGTTAATCATCAATCAATCAATCAATCCTCTCTGCGCCGTCTGGTGCTTGAGGCAACAGCAAGGGAGCACAATTTCGGTCTGTCGACAGCTATTTTTGGGGCGGTCTGAAGGGTGAGGCCTCTGGTCTTCAGGTCTCTCTCCATGGTTCGTCACCAGGTCTCTTTGGATTCTGTCACGGTTCCTTTTCCCCTGTGGGGTCCATCTCAGTGCCACCCTTGATAGTGAGTCAGGAGGCATTCTGCAGACATTGTAACAGAATTGTTACCGAGAGGAGGGTGGACTAAATGAACAATACAAACACAATTTGTGAAAGAAAATATAAATTTATGTAATAAATTATAAATGAAAAAAAATACAGATGTAACAACACAATAACTCATGCACTCAACCCACAATTACACTCACAACCATTCACAATACATGAATAAATTAAATAACAATACAAAAGGAATCTCAGATGTAAAGGGATCTCTTGGATTATACACAGATCCAAGGATCCTTTACGAAAGTTAAATAAATGCAAGTATGATTTACGAAAAAAATAAACACAAACGACAAACTATCTATCGCACGATGGATTGCGATAACTAGCACGATCATATACTTGTATTCAATCAAGTTGCTAGCTTTTATTGATATCTATGTGATCACTTGAAATATTATTGTGATCTGACATAAGCATGCAAATACAACAATGTATTAAATTATATTACAATTTCAATACACCTATGTGTCTCCCCTGTATAACCGCACGATTCAGCAACAGTTGAATCGTCTCCCAGTTTCCCCGAAAACCTAGGGTTGACCAATACTATTATCGGACGTTTCCCTACACGGATCCACCACAGTTATACGTTCAGACAGCATACAACATCTACCAGAACCAACGGTTCCTCACTCCCCTAGATGTCGACCCGGACGTTTTACAACTCTAAGACAGCTCCGACACTCGGACTTCTAGCTTTCCGGATATTTACACGTTACACAGATGTTGACGAACAGACAGTTCGACACACAGACAGATACTTCAATTCCGTTTGCACAAATTAACGGCACAATCACATTCAGATATTTATACAGAGATGTTCCACAACAAATCAGACGATATCAAAGACGTTTATCAAAAGATGGTATCAGATGTGTTAACAGCTACGGTATCAACGATGTTATTAGCAGCTACGGTATCAACGATGTTATTAGCAGCTACGGTATCAGAAACATTGTAACAACTACGTTAGCAGCTACGGTATCAGAGACGGGATCAACGATGTTATTAGATGCGCTATCAGTGATGTACTTCTACGGTATCAACGACGGAATCAGACGGTGACAGCTATTGTCAGATGTTATCAGATCTACGGAATCAACGATGTTATTAGATCTCCGGAATCAACGATGTTATTAGATCTCCGGAATCAGCGATGTTATTAGATCTCCGGAATCAACGATGTTATTAGATCTCCGGAATCAACTATAATAAACAAAACCAGACTAATAATAGTTGTCTCAAAAATAATCTAAGCCGTAGATTACGATATTGCATTTAAAGCCTAATAGTGACTAGTAATTCCAAATATTCCACGTTCATTGCAATAAAGCATCATTATACGAAATGATAATCTGAATAAAATTCACAATAAAACGAAATGTAAATTTAACACTCACCCCTTTGGCTGGAGATTGCAAGACGAGGTTATCTATCCTTCGATTAGATATTTTGGTTCCCGTAAATAATTATGAGAAATACTTCGCCTTATATACTCTCAATAGGTGAACATAAATCACATCGAGCTTGCCGTGCACCACGTAAAACGAGTATTTCGGATTTCATGTAAATTACAAATTGGCACATGCAAATCGTTACACGCCACTTAATCACCCCAGGTAATGCGTGTACGACGAAATCAAGAAAATGGTGAGTTTCGTTTGCAATTCAAGAAAAGCAAAAATCAGTTCAATTTTCGCCTAATTATGTGACAGACATGGCCGAGCCATCTCCATCGCCGAGTTGCAATGATCTCAGAGATAGTGCTTGCACCCGCTCTGTGCCGAAGTTCCTCGTTTGAGATCATGTTTGGCCAGAAGACCCTCATGATGTATTGCAGGCATTTGGTATTCTATGTTTGCAGTGGACTTCCAACACTCTGAACCGTACAAAAAGACGCTCAACACGTTGCTCTTGAAGATACGGATCTTCGTGTGGACGCTGAGGTTTCTTGTCCTCCATATGGGCTTCAGCATTGCGAAGGTCTGGTTGGCCTTGCTGATTCTTGTGACACTTCCCTTGTGCAATCTCCATCCGTGGCGACCTTACTGCCCAGGTAAGTGAAATCATCTAGTTCTTGCAGGGGCTGGTCGTTGATGGTGATTGGGTTGCCCGCTCTAGTATTCTTCCTCAAGACCTTTGTCTTCCCTATGTTGACTTGAAGACCTATAGTGTTTGCTGTCTGTACCAACTGTTGTGTCTTCTGTTGAATATCTTGGTGCCTGCTTGTCAGCAACCCGATGTCGTCAGCATAGTCCAGGTCATCCAGCATTGAGGTCAACGTCCACTGTATTCCATGTCTCTTGCCCTCTGTGGTGCGGCGCATGATCCAGTCAGTGGCCAGTGAGAAGAGGATTGGAGAGAGAATGCATCCTTGCTTCACTCCGGTTTACACCTTGAATGGTTCAGCGAGTTGGTTGTTGTGGATTACTCTGCACTCAAAGATCTCTTACAGGGACCTGATGACATTGACAAGTTTCTTGGGGATGCCATAAGGTCGTAGGATCCTCCACATAGAGGCTCGGTGCAGGCTGTCGAAGTCCACAAAGACCACATAAAGGGATCCATTCCACTGATGAGACTGCTCAAGTATCTGCCTCAGTGTGAAGATGTGGTCGATGCAAGATTTGCCGTTCCTAAAGCCTGCCTGTTCCTGGCGTAGAATGCCGTCCACAGCTGTTGTGATGTGTTTAAGAATGATGCGGCTAAAGATCTTACTGGAGAGGGATAGCAATGTGATTCCTCGCCAGTTGTTGCAGTTTCCCAGATCTCCTTTCTTGGGAAGTTTAACTAAGATTCCGGTTTTCCAGTCATTTGGTGCTTTCTCACTATCCCATATCTTTTGTAGAATCTGGCAAAGAAGCTTTGGCGTCTCTGTGTCTTCTGCCTTCAGCATCTCGGGACACACGCCATCATCGCCAGGTGCCTTCCCATTCTTCAGCTTGTGAATGGCCTGCTTGACCTCCTCAACATTGATGTCGTCACAATTGATGTCAAGGTCCTCCTCTGCTTCAGGAATGTCAGCGACTACTGGTGGGTCTGGGCGATTCAGGATATACTCAAAATGTTGCTTCCATCTTTCCAGCTTCTCCTCCTCCACTGTGACATAGGTTCCAACTTTATCTCTCACTGGAAGGTCGAGGTGCTGACTATAGTCACACTTCAGTTTCTTTGTGTTCTGATACACCGTTTTCATGTCTTTCTGCCCTGCTGCTACCTCCACCTCCTTTGCTAGCCTCTCTGTAAATTCTCTCCTTGCTGATTTCTTCACCTCCTTGTCTTTTCCTCCATACTCCTTCGAAATTCTCTCTTTCAGTCTTGGTGATTTTGAATCCAAAAGTCTCTTCTTAATCTTAATGGTGTTAATCATACAAGTGCAATAATAGAAAATGTATCCTCCGAAACATTTCCAATAACCCCCCATCAGTGCTAATTTACCATCAGCGTCACTCACATGGTAAGTAGAATTTGTAACTGATTTAAGTAAATAATATAATGAACTCCCAACAGTATAGATAATAATAATAATAATAATAATAATAATAATAATAATAATAATGAGGACTTTGTATAGCGAATAATCTTTCGAAGCTCTAAGCGCTTTACATCATCTATAATGTTATGACTACACTACAGACAAACAAATGACAAAAACAATGAAATTGTAAAATATAAAATCATGCTGAAAACATATAAGATACAAAACATGATTAGGTTTCTAAGTTTGTCCCTGCAGTCGAAACAGGTGAGTCTTAAGAGCACTCTTAAAAGGGACCACTGTGTCTTTGTGTCTAATTTCAATGGGCAATTCGTTCCACGTCACCGGGCCCTGGTGTGCAAAGAACGTTGTCCATATGACTTTTGTTTCACTGTGGGAACAATGAGTACACTATTGTCAGAAGAAGAGCGGAAGTATCTAGCTGGTGTATACACATGGGTGATGCTGGATAGGTATGTTGGACTGGAGTCTGTCAGTGAAATACAGCACAGCGAACAAATTTTGTGTTTGATTCTGTATCTAATTGATAGCCAGTGTAGGGTACAGAGCAGTGGTGAGGTGTGCTCTGATCGAGGTACTCTAAAGATGATCCGTGCAGCTGTGTTTTGAACTTTTTGAAGTTTCTGGAGTAAATATTGTGATGAACCAGACAGAATTACGCAAGATGCGATCAAGTGCAACAATTACAAACTAAACTGAAAAATCTTATTCACATGTATACAATAAAAATATAAATTATCGCAGGCGTATTGCCGCAATTGATATACTTGTATACTTGGTTTCAGCTGTTGTTGCTGGATCTAGTTTATTGTTATCAACCACCATATCGATTGTCCCAGCAGTTGTAACAATTTGTGTTTCAGCGACAACAACGATATCTGGTGTTACTAATATAATTGCAATTTCTTGTACACGTAGCCGGGATACACTAAAGGAGTATATAATTAATTACATACCGCGACGACTGCATATTCCATTTATCATCTTTGTTGTCAGAGTCTTAAAAACAAAATAATATCCATTGACGAGTTCACGTCGATGCTTAAGATTTACGAATCCGCGATGACAAACAACAATTTAAAAGATAATGAAAATAATGTCGCTGAAACTACTGCAACAGATAGTAACAAATACAACCCCAGCAAGAACAACAATGATCTCAATAACCTTGTCCAACCCTGAATTCAGCGTGAATTTCCCAACTGTGATTCCAGTAAATGAAATCATGCTTGCCCAATTGCGGGTATATTAAAGTTGGCCAAATATCAGGTCAAAATCGTTCGGTGGTCAACAGCCAAATAATTCACTGGTATTTACAAATGAAAAGAAACCAGATGGAACCCCTGGCTGGCATATTGTACCCGTTTCAAATGGAATGTATGAAATAGATGATATCAATGATGAATTCCAGCGTAGAATAAAATCCATAACATGAAAAGAATCAATGATAGATATAACGGTTTACGAAACATCTGTGTCAACCACGATAGACATAAATTCTCCCGATTTTGTCGTGGATACTTATCAGTCATCAATCAGAACTGATATGATAGCCTTAAATTGCCCCGGAGGTTCTCTTACAAATAACTGACCCCACCTGGAATGATTATACAACGGACGTGAAAAAATTTACAATGGAACCAGAGTACAGAAAAACACTTTCTCATGATTATTTTTTGATTGAATATGGAAATTTTTTTGAGAGTATTTTAATAAGTTATTTGCGTATGACACACAAATAGCCTGGTTCTCCGAGAGGAATATTTTAAATTTCTTTCAGAAAAAATTACCCCTGAACTCACACGCACATTTGATAAATTAAAGAATTTATTTGCGAGTATTACGCAGTATTATTCTGATGACCTAAAACAACAGATTATCGAAACAATTCAGCATGTACATCCAATTGGGAATGGTATCGAGCATATTAATCGAGAAATTCGTGACTTTGTAATTCATGAAGAGTATTGAACCAGAGAACCCTCATATTATGTATTTCTCAGTTATTTTAAAATAACCGAACAACAATTACAGACATTTGTAATACCTGAACTTGCATCCAATGAACTAAAGAAATCACTCAGCGATCTTATCAATGAAAACTTTCCTCAACAAAAACCCGCCTCAGTACTATAATATTCCCAGATACAACAATAATGATCCATTTAGACATATATCACCCAGGAATGTAAATATCACTTCAGTGATTGAAGTCAATTTTTTGTGATGCAATTTATGATAGTTATCAGACAAACAAGAAATATAAAATCAGGAACAGCAGCAATATATTCTGTATACTTTCACGCCTCAAGTATCTCCTGGACATTTGATTATATAAGTACCGGTAAACCCCTTATTAAGCCGATGGCATAATTCACTACTAACTAGAATGAATTTCAAACTTATGGACCAAAACTCTAACCTAATTGATTTATCTCAAGAGAATTTACAAACAAGTCTGTATACAAGATCCTGATTCAGAATGAAATATTTCCACACAAAATCAATTTGCACAATTTTTCCCTATCAGAATGGACGATGTTTAGTAGTAATCAGAAATGACCTACTATCGCTTCGTTAGTCAGAATCCATGCCCGTTGCAATGAACTGGGTCTGTACTTTCGTTTTCTATAATCCTTTATTAGTTGCCTTACGCGTGTATTAATATTTTTCTTTGTTTCAGATAGTTTTGATAATTCCGATCTAATATTTTCTACTGTGGAAAAGACGGGTACGAATTTATTTAATTCGCTATTATCTGCTAATGATTCGTAGATTTGTAGTTGGAATTGCTTGATAAATCTATACTCGGATGGTAGCGTATATCTATTTCCGGATGTAAGCTCTTGTAAGTATTCAAAATCAGAAATAATTTTGTTCGAAGTTAAACTATTCGATAATTGTATTCCCCATTTTTTTCAAATGTGTAATAACAGCAATTATATCATTAATATTTTCATAATTCATAATATAATATAATAAATATACCTTTAAATATAAAATATTTTTAAAAAAAAGATATATGGACAGCACAATCTCCATTCCCGTAAGTTGCGTTATGACATCTTAGCTTAGAGATATACATACACAATCCTACATGAACTATTAAGTTGCCCTATGACCTCTTGGAAAGTCCTGAGGTCACATACACAGACAACACAACCCCATATGAACCCATAAGTTGCCTTACGACATCTTAGTAGGCTCAAGGGCAGCAGGAAACACAACCACCTATGTGAACCCCTAACCTGTTAAACAACAGTCGAGCAGGCTCAAGAGGGCGTGTTGATGAATGACAACACATTACAGTTAGGACGACACATTCCCCATATGAATCCCTAGATTGCCTTATGACTTTCTAGCAGGCTCAACGAGTACATATATAGTTATATATACGTTATTTACGGCACATTCCCAAAATGAACACCTAGATTGCCTTATGACATTCTAGCAGGCTCAACGAATACAGCACAACATGTACTTTTTAACTATTACAGCACAAACAGATGAGGCCCAATAGTAAAACTGGCTATATGCTATATAAGTTAACTAATACTTCAAAATCAAGAAGAAGGTTTTGTGATTTGTATATTCTCTTTTACTTAATTATTATTACTGATAAAATTTAAATGAAGCAAGAAACCTGACAGATGCAGCAAAAATGAATATTGTTTCTGTAAAAAGCAAGCAGAACATATTTTCATTAACGAAATAAAAAATAATATTTAAAAATACAGAGTCAAGGAAATAAAGTCATATAACTCTATAGAACAACATGATTACGGGATTTGAACACATCTGAGGCGGAGTTATTTTCGTTGGGGATGTAATGGTCATCTTTGCTGTGTATATTCAAACCGAATTCGCTGTCTATATTTCTTAGAAAAGGCGGTTTTACATATATTTTTGCTAGATTGCAAACCGAAGGCATGCAGATATCAAAATACTTCCAGGCTTCGTTGATTGATTGAAATATTTGATCTTCACCAGTCTCAGTATTCACTGGTTCTATTGGTCTTTTTCCAACCGTCATACAAAAACCGGTTAAACCACGTTTGGAATTCTGACTTTGTGTGATAGCTTGAAGTTTACATAAAAAATTACCGGTTTTTATACTGTTAATGTGATCAATCACTAAGTCGTCTTTTATTTCTCCATTATACACTTCGAACACGAATCTATGACATAAATATCTTTTTGTCAGCACTAAATCTGAGATAACCAGTATTACTGACAAAACCAACTGGCTTCTTCAACAGGCAGTGTCTGATTACACCATCACGAGATGCTTCGTAGTTTTTAATGGTGGGATGTGGGATAAATTCTTGGCTCATTTATATATTGACTATTTATTTAATTAATTATTTGTTTAGATTGTAACACATAATATCTAGTGATATAATCGTCTGGGGATCTTAAAATTTATCCCCGACTTTGTCAGGAACAGAGATTCTTTCATCATAATTCCTTTTTTGCTCTCTGTATCGATTACCACCACATTGTACACACAGCCGTGTTTTTATCTCACTCCACCGCCGCATCGTAAACAAGGTTTCGGACCCAAGCTTCCTCATCGCACATTTTGTGAATGATATCCGCCAAATTCATTTCTGAAGGATTTGTTACAAGGAGTTGCAGATTCTATCATCAGCCATTTGCAATGATTTATTATATAGAATATATTTTATTTAAATTTTTGTCTTAATTATAGTATGGAGGAGTTTGAGAGATTATCGAAAATCAAACCCTGGCAAACTTCCAGATTCGATCTTGACAGACTAACCCTTGACTTATGAAGGCGAGCTCTGACTGATTAGATTAATGGTATCAAAGATGCTAAAAAGAATTTCGTGATGATGAAGCATGTCAAATGTGATGACAGTAAATGTGTCGACGAAGTCATTGATTCTACATTGAATGAAACATTTTGTTTCGATGTGTACGAGTTTCCAGGACATTCAAAGCGAAAATTGAAATCTCCAAGAGTCAGGTTGCCACAGTTTGAATTTCCATATTCTATGAGTATCGGAAAATGCTCCAGAAAGAGAGATTCAGTCAGCTTGAACAAATCGATTGACCATTGTTTCAGTGTGAGTGTTGTTTTTACTAGTTCAAAAGATATGTGGCAGAAAATGAAGGTTGTGTTGTGTTCAAGACATTTTATCATCGAATTCTTCATGGAATAAAAGGAATCCCTGACAATGCACAAGCATCTCAAGCACAACATTTATATTAATTATTCCTAAAAATGGCTGATTTGTTCTCAATCAGATGCATCCATACAACAATTGTTATGAGGGTAGAACAGTCTAACAAAGAACTGAGGATGTCAGAAGGATGCACCAAAAACTGAATTTATTCTAGCATGAAAAGGTCATGTTTACATAGATTTCAGAATAGCGGAGTTGATTTACATTAGATGCATCATCATACAAATTTCACGAGTGAATATGAAAATATATATACATATATTGCCCCAAATAGTGTGGGTCAAGTAAATGGATAACAACATTGCACTGATCACTCAAGCAGTTACGTGGTGTTTCTATTAGTTGTATGCATTTTAAGATTGTACACGAAATAGGGTTCACGATTTTGTAACAAACGAATAGTTAAACGTGTAAAGGTTACTCAATTAAGTGTAGTAAAAGTAACCTGGGATTTGTATGGTTCACGTGTGTCCTCTGAAACATACATTTGTCAATTTTACATGAGTATAGGTAAAATAAAACAATATGTCAAGGTTATTTCAATGAATAGCTGGAATGCAAAATCTACTTAAACATGAAAAACTATATTATGGTGACCCAGTAAAGGTATGGATAGATTACCCATCTCAAGGTACATAGACACACCAGTTTTCAAGAGTCATAAGTAAAACATACTGCGGATGTCACAAAGGTACACTGGAAAACACAACGTTGATCTAGCATAAATGTATGGTCACAGTACCAAAATATTTGCATGATAATGTTGCTCTTCTTAATGTGCATCGACGTAACAAGTTTCATGAATGCAAGTGAAATAGTTGTTGTCCATTATATTGTTAATGTAACTAATTAATATTAGAGAGATACACAATAACACTAAAACATCAATCAATTACTATCTTTAAGGTCGATCTTAAGAAAGCGAATGTTACGTATATAGATGAATAGGGTCCAAATTGGTGAAACAACTGGATAGCTTTAAATGCTACTTAAGTGTGCAGACTTAGTGACAGTGGCAAAGTATACAGGTATTAATTGCACTCAACTACATGCACATCTTAAATTTAGCATGTGCAATACTTGTATGTCATAGTTGCCAAAAGTGGATAGCTGGAATTTTAAGCCACCAAAACATTCAAATTAGCTTACAGTGACCTAGTTTAGGAATGCCTTGATTGCTCATCAGGAGATGCATTCGGTATTTACAACGACTGCCACTATCCCATCACTGGAAATGGTCACCAGTGATAAGATCTGAGACTTCACAGCTGGACTGTAGAAATTAAAGCAACTTTTCCCACCAGTGACTATAGTGCCGCCATCCTCACCGCCACCAGCAGCGGACAAGCAGCATATTTCAAGTCCGGCAGTTGACTTGGAAAAATACAGCCTTATCCACATTGGAGAGGATGAAGCAG
Source organism: Unio pictorum (assembly GCA_030141615.1). Taxonomy (NCBI): domain Eukaryota; kingdom Metazoa; phylum Mollusca; class Bivalvia; order Unionida; family Unionidae; genus Unio; species Unio pictorum. Next base: position 16,305,143 of record JARLTB010000107.1, read on the forward strand.
CAGAATATAAGATAGTTGCATCAAAAAAGGAAAAATTGGTCAACCCCTTGAAGCGACAATGCGAGCAGATGGGACTACAACCGGCCATACAGGATAAAAAGAAAGCTGGACACTTTATCAGCGCCGCGAGATACATTGGATTCCGGGCACTTCGCGTCTCACAACCCAATCCAGCTCTATGGGAATTCGCTACCTCAATAATGATGTCATACTACTATGATGCTCTGCATGAATTTTCCCTCACTCAGATGTTTGAAGCGGCACAGTACCTAGCCTCTCTACATGGACTTCATTTTCCATCAATTACGAGGGAGGAAAAAAGAACAGTCGCTCAAATCATCAAGATAAGAAGATAGGCTGGGGACTTACTAACACTGCCATACAAAAAGCCCTTATTAGGGCTACTGCTATTTAATTCTTAAACTGAATTCTCATTTGGTACGAGAATTCTATTTGTACAAGCTCTTTTGAGAAAACAGACTTGATCATTTTTGAACACTGCTCAAAATTTACAATCTATCCAACCTAACAGTGACAACACTTTATATGTCGCTGAGACATATTAGAACAAATGCTTGTTAGGGAATTATTTTATGTACACCTTGTACTAGAATATTGGTATGCTAGGAGATAGGAAAATTTTTACAACTGTTTACATTTGACGCAATTGCACATGTCTTTCATTGCCTTAATAGGGTCTTCCACTTAGTTACGGAAACCCTCCTTGACAAGCTCTATCCAAAAAGCCTAACTTGATCATTTTCGGACCCACCGCTCAAAATTAACAATCTAATCCTCTCTGACAGTGGCTACCTTTCAAAATGATGTTTAGTCATATCAGCAAAAGAAATTGTTAGCGACATATAATATGTACACTTTTGTACTAGAAGATTGGCATAGATAGGAACATAATTTAATTCTTCAACTCTACCATTTGATGAAACCGCTCCGGTGGCTTAGTCGTTAGAGTGTCTGCCCCGGAAGCGGGAGGTCGTGGGTTCGATCCCCAGCTGAGTCATACCAAAGACTTACAAAAATGGTACTAACAGCTGAATCGCTTGACGTTCAGCATTAAGAGGTTAGTGTTAGGACTGGTCGGCCTGGTGTCAGGATAATGTGACTGGGCGGGACATCATGCTACATGTCTGCAGCATGATGCCCCAGTGGTAGACATCACTATAAACTGCCTCACTGCAGACATCGTAGCGATATGACTGAAAAATTGTTAAAGCTACATTAAAAATCCTAAACAAACAAACAAACTACCATTTGATGAATTGCATCGGTAGCTTACACAATTTTGGCATATGGAAATCCACTAGAAAAACTGAATTGAATTTGGAATAAGCGTACGTACTTTTGATTGGTTGATAGGTTGAGTGCGTGATGGGTCTATTCCCACTCACCCAGGTCTAACATTCAAATCATTAGCCCCTTTTTAGGGGTATGATATGACGACCAACTTAAATAGCGCACTCTGTGCGCATAAACACTCGTGGGGATGTGGCACCATTCCTTCCCCATGGGAAAATTAACACACCGCCATTCCATCTTCCTGGATAAATTAAATCACTGCCATGTAAATAAATGGCAGTGCAAAATAGTGAACATATGACCCTAGTGGCCGGTTTCACTTTAAATCCAACTATTCATTCAATTACACAGGTGGCTTACACATTATTGTTTTTTTTAATTTTTTGTCCATTAGTATAACTGGACTGAATTTGGAATAAGTACGGCTAGGGCGTTCCGGGGCGTAAACGACATCCATATACGACAACGGCTGGCTTTCCGGGATCTTTTCCACCTTTGCAACGACCAGACTCAAACAAAAATGACGATATGAGAAAACTATTTTTCTCACGTCACCATTTGGTGCCATTGCACCCCTAGTACATCACTTACGATTGGTTGATAAGGTTGAGTGTGTGTTGGGTCTATTCCCACTCACCCAGGGCCTTACATTCATGTCATTAGCCACTTTTTAGTGGTATGACATGATGGCCAAAATTAACAAGCGCACTTTGTGCATTAAAAGCCCATGAGGATGTGGCACCATTCCTTCCCCACAGGAAACCAAGCATCATAAAAATCTGATGGTTCAAAACAGTGATCAAATGACCTTTATGGCCGGTATCACTTTAATTCAACTTTCATTCATTCAGGAGATGCATTAATACATCCATATTTTTGACTACAGAAGATGCAGGGTCACAAATATGGAGGTTTCTTGTCAATGATATATAAAATGGGAAGTCAAACGTATCATATCATTGGGTTGCATTTAGCTAGTTTTGCTATAACAGAGAAAGACTTCTTGATTTAATACCCATGGCATTTTTATGAGTATAGATAAAATATGTGTTAAGAATTTGGTGGAGGATGTGATGAAGAAATAGGTTTCTTTATCAGTTAAAACATTAGGATATCCTGTAGCTAATTTCCTATACATATTAAAAGTAAGATTACCTTTCTAAGAGTAATAAAAACCTCAATTGGCATTTATTTAGGAGTATAGAAAATCAATGATGCTAACGAAAAAAATACATTAGAAGTTTAACACCCTTAATGATATTTTCCAAATGAATGTTTATGGCACGAGTAAAAAATTATATTAGGACTATACATACACAGTAGATCAGTAGATAAAGTGTGAAAAACAGTATACATATATTTGTAATATTAACGGATTCAAGATAAATCCTATGAAACTTGTTATAATTCATTTTCAAAGTGGTTCAAAGTAGTTCAAAAAGGATAAAGTATCACACACACACAGTAGATAAAGTGTGAAAAACAGTATACATATATTTGTAATATTAACGGATTCAAGATAAATCCTATGAAACTTGTTATAATTCATTTTCAAAGTGGTTCAAAGTAGTTCAAAAAGAATAAAGTATCACACACACACACACACACACACACACACACACACACACACACACACACACACCGAGAGTTTCATGTAAATTTAAGTGTAATGTTAAACATCCGTTCAATCGCATTAGTCCAGGTCTGCATCGGTTTCAGGCGGAGATGAATCGCATTCCTGCAGACTACTAAACTGACTTAACAAATCTGACCAGTCTTGAAATGTAGGCCTGAAATAAATAAATAATTGCATGATTTATATTTTTATGCTTATCAATTGATGCCTAAAATAGAAAATATTCTTTCGTTGGCTTTGTGTGCACTGAAGTGTTTGAAAATACCCAGGCCGATAACTAAATTCGGTGAATGCAATATAATTCCGTTTCTAATGCCTTATAATTGTAATCGCTGAATATAGAAATCATCTCCAATATCAAAGAGAAAGCAAATTTTTTAGTAAATTATGTTTCTCCGAGAATACTTATCCGATCACATTACTTTAGGGATATAAGCCTGCTACCTTGCGAATCCAGCCCTACCAAAAGACGAAAATTCGTCTTTTCTGTCTATGTCATATAGATAAAGGGCAATAACTCTTGCCCCTTACCTCCCCTTGCCACCCACTAGGTGTTGCCAGTTCTTGAGCTGAGCGGTATATAATATACGAGGATGCTCGCATGGCGGGGTGGTTGGGAGGGTTTCTTAGTAATGTGATCAGGTAAGTATTCTCGGAGAAATATAATTTACTAAAAAATTTGCTTTCTCCTTTGAATACATTCCCCGATCACATTACTTTAGGAGAATAGGTAATAGGAGGAGGGAATGCGGAGCATCCGACCTCCACCCCTGGTATCCTCTAGGGAATGATGGCTGGATTCCCCATTTGAACGATAACCCGTTCTCCTAATTTTAATCAGCAACACAGCCCAGGGTCACGTGATATGTGACCCCTTTATACGGTTAAGAAGATAGTTATTGAAATCTTCTTACCTACAAAAAATGTTCTGGCGAATCCAGTGAAGCTAATAGGCTGTGCTAATTGTTGAAAATGGGTCTGGTGGGCATCTGGGCTGCCAACACCGGACCTACTAGATTCAGGGTTTGTCTCTGCGAGGACAAATCTTTAAGATAAAACTGGAGAAGGTTGACTCTACATGCCAGCCAAGTTTCTATGAGGAGACTCTGATCTTGTGAATCCTCAGAGTACGCTGAGCGCATAACCCACTTCAGCCATGAAGCAAGGGCTTGAATGGTGATATCTCATTTCCCAGCTATCACCAGAAGAAACAGGTGCTTGTATGTGACCTGACTCACCTCTATGCGTTTAAATGGTGCTAGAGTGTACAAACAGGATCTTGCATGGCTGCTGCTCCTGACTTATCTATAAAAGAAAGCAAGCTAATGACGACTCTTTAATTGTAATGGATGGTAACCTATTTTTTGGCTACGAAACCTGGCTGTGTCAGGAGGACCACCGAACCATCTGATCTGAACTGAAGATAATTCGGGTCACTGGAAAGGACCTGTAACTCGCCCACCCTGCATGCTGAAGCTAAGACTATCAAGAAACCCAATTTGTACGATAACGAATTGTGGGCTAGAGACTCAATACTGTCTGAACTGAGCCATGTTAAAACCCAGGACAGATTCCATTTGGAAACAAGGTGAGGGATATTAGTCGATTAAACTCTAAAGTGGCTAAAAGATCTGACAGATCTTTGTCATGGCTGATATCACATTTACCATAATGACGGAATGTGTATGATATCATGGAGCGGTAGCATTTGATAATAATTGGGGCCAACTGTTTCTCCTCAAAAATCCAGAGAAAACGTCAGCCAGTTGAGGGATTGTGACACTCAAAGGAACGATGTTAATAATATGGTACCAGTCCCTGAAAACATGCCACTTTCCCTCATAAGCCTTCAGAGTAGAGGGCCTTCTTGCTCTCGAGATTCTCTCCACAATCAAAGATTTAAATTGTTTGTCTTGCAAGGCTGTCTGGACAAGAGCCAAGCTTTTAGATAAAGACGGTCCGGACAGGAGTGGAACACCCGTGGCCGCGGTTGCTTGAGAAGATTTGGGCTGACTGTAATCTTCCTGGGTAGATCTATCGCCAGATCGAGTAGATCGGAGACCCAGGAGTTGTTCCATCTGAGAGGGTCAATCAGAATCATCTGACAGTTATGACCCCTTAACCTCTGGATTATTTTCAGTACCAAGACCGTGGGAGGGTAGGAGAATGCCCACAACCTTTCCCAGCTGATTGACCGAGCATCCATGGCCCAAGCTTATGGGTCTGGAACCTGTGAGACGAAGGTGGACAACTTGCGATTCCACCTTGTTGCAAAAGATCGATCATCGCATGTCCCCAAAGTGTGCCGATTGGAAGAAAGTCAGATTGATGGAGTGACCATTCCGTGTGAATGACTGGATAGAGTGTCAGCCAAGACATTGAGTCTGCCAGGAATGTGTCTGATTTGTACATTGAGGTGGAGATTGTCGCACCAATGTAGAAACTGCCAGATCAGATTGCACAGGTCTGTTGATTGGTGCCCCCTTGTTTTGAGGAGGCAAGTCACCACCACAAAGTTGTCTGACATAAGGAGGACAGTTTTCAATAAGAGTTGATCCTGCCAGAATTGAAAGGCATTGATGACGGCCTTTATTTCTGAAAGGTTGATGTGGAGAGGGCTCGCCGCTGGCACCCATGTGCCGCTGATGGTATCGAAGTCAAGCAACAGATGGGCACCCCAACCGTAGGTACTAGCGGCGGAACATACCGTTATCTCTGCCTGGGGTATCTCCAGAGTAATCCCTGTGGACAGCCAACAGGGGTTGTGCCACTGACTCAAGAATGATCTTATCTCTGGCATGATCATTATTGTGTGATAGAGGGGACTTAAAAAGGGTGCCATTACGCTAGTAACGTCCTTTGTAAAGGGCGCATAAAGAGACGGCCGAGCGGGATCAAGTTCGCTGCCGCATTGAATAATCCGAGGAGTTGCAAGAACTCTCTCACTGAAATGCGCATCCTGTTCGAAACGGACTCTACGAGTTCAATTATCCGGATGATCGCAAACTCGAGGAAGCCTTACCAGATTCAGAGTTTTGAGAAACTCCACATCCAGATGGAACAAAACTCTGGGCTGAACAGAGATCAGACTTTATCCAGTTCACGAGAAAGCCTATATGATGTAAAAGTGATATAAGATCGTTTCTGCCTTTGAGCAGAGTAGAACTTAACATATGTTTCTGGAGGATGTCGTCCAAGTATACTGCCGTCACTATAGATGACGACGCAATCCGGTACAAGCCCAAGTGCTGATGTTGAGGCCAAAAGGTATGTTTTTTTTTTTTCTTTCTCTTTAACGCCATTTTTTGAGCACAATATAGGCTATACATGGCGGCCAGTATTAATGGTGGAGGAAGAACCCAGACAAACCCCGGAAAGAACCACCGACCCAAGAGAAGCTGCTGGCAAGCTTTCTCACATAACTACATTTTGCCGAATCTTAAGACTCGAACACACGCAGACAGAGGTGAGATGGCAGTGGTCTGTAACGGACAGCGCTTTAGACCACTCGGCCACTCGGGGCCCCTTCCAAAAGGTACGACCTGGAACTGATAAACCGAGTCCCGACAAGCACAACGAAGAAATGTCCATGACTCGTTGGATAGCGACGTGAAAATATGCGTCGGTCATATCTAGACTGACAGCATACTCGTCGGATAGATTGATCACGCCATCGCCACATTGAATTTCAGGTATAAAATGTATTGGTTGAGGCGGGTCAGGTCAATGAACGGCCTCTGGATAAGAAACAGCCATGAATAAAACCCCAGCTATTGCAGGTTTTTTTTTATTATATATATATAAAGGCATCCTTCTCCCGATCTGACGGTACATCTGTGAAGAGGGAAGAGGAGGACAGGGGAGGGGATAGATAAATAAGTCCAAAGTCCCTCCGAAATGACATGAATCACCAAAATGTTCTGAGGTAATAAAGTGGTCCAGTGGTCCTGAAATTGCAGGAGGCAGCTGGCCACAGGTAGGCAGTCCGCTGGCGGTGGGCAGGGTATGTCAACGTCTAGAGTTAGGAGGCTTGAAGGCGGAGAAACTTGGGTTCTTGCCGCCTCTGTATGGTTACCTCCTAGCTTGATTAGACTGTTGGCTCCCAGCATTGGGTTGGGATCTATACTACACATTTAATTGTAAGGATCCCTTTTTCCCTGGTCCGCCCATCATCCCTCTGCTGTGTCAGGGGATGATTGTTTCGAAACGCCTGCGAAAGTTGGGTGACGAGTTGGAGGGGCAGTTCCTGAGCTGCCTTCCTCCGTACTTTTCAATTGTCCCCCAAAGAGTAAAGGTGACCCAAACGGAGACATCCGTAAAGCCAGAGTAGGATGGGGCTTGAGCGACGTGGACCACCTACATGCGTCACGTTGTATCAGGTCGAAGTTGGCAGAAGCAGTCAACGCATTGGCCATGGAATGGCGAGCTGCCCTGTTAATAACTCTAGCAATCCAGGCCGTCACTTCACAAGCATGGTCATTGCCGGATTTGCCTAGGGAGTCGGAAAAATGGCTAGTGAAGCCAAGTCTAACATTGAAGACATAGCGACTACGTTTCAGACTAGCTTTGACATGGCATTGGAGATCAGTACTGAAGGCGTCTGATTGAGTTTCATACCAGCTACACTAGAACGTCGCTGAAAAATAGCTTCCTGAATTTTTTACCGACTGGGGAAGAAGCAAGAGGACATCGTCTCTTCCTCCCATTCAAGATCTACAGATGCCTTAACTTTGTAGTCTTGAATGTCAGTAGGAGGTGGTGGGCATTCTGAAGCTCCTAACAACCTATAAATTCTTTCCCCTGCGGCCTTGGAGCTAAGCTCAGTCCGTTCCATGACCAGATCTGTGTACGGCTGAAAGTGTTTCGTCACACTCACTGTGTGCCGAGTCGTGTTCTGGTCAACTCAGGCATCCACTCGCAGCTGAATTGTCAATTTTTTTTTTTTTAAATTCTCCGTAAAGCTTGTGCAGTGCAGCGAGCACTGCGTGCACATCTACCATTCGCTCAGAGGGAACGTTGGTTCTAGTACAGCTTGTATATCTGTATAGCATACCAGGTGACACAGATGACGCAATTCCGTCATAATTGACACTTTCACTAATTCTCCCTTGTGGAGAAGCCGTGAACATATGGACGGCCGGTACTGCCGGCTGGTTTGTCTGGCGATTGGTCAGCCTGAATGTCGGCGATGGTCCGGCTATCACCAGTACCGGCCGCTCCAAAGGCCTGGCTGGACGGACAGATTTCTCACTAAAATCTCCATATAGTATTGGTGTATTGCCGGCGGTACGGCTTGACGGACGGATTTGTCACTAAAATCCCCGTAAATCATAGTTGGTCAGCCAGTTTGAGTAATAAGGTCCCCATACTGGGACGGCACTGCCGGCTGGTTTGCCTGGCGTGTGGTGCGCCGGAATGTCGGTGACGGTAAGGCTATCACCGGTACCAGCTGCTGCCATGACTTGGCTGGATGGATAGATTTCTCATTAAAATCTCCGTCATAGTAGTGGCATGTTGCCGGCGGTACAGCTTGACGAGCAGATTTGTCACTAAAATCCCCGTAAATAATAGTTGGTCAGACCGAGTTAGCAATACGATGGGACAGCTGGACGGCCGGCTGGATGGCCGGTGACGGCTGGACGACTGGTGTGGTGACGGCAAGATTGCATAATGAAATAGAATCGATGGAACCGGTAAAAACCCCATGCGTCCTGACTTACAGGCCCGAAAGCCACGCTCGGACATGGACGGCCGGCTGGATGGTGGATGGCCGGCTGGTGACGGCTGGACGGCCGGTGTGGTGACGACAAAATTGCATAATGAAATGGATTCGACGGAACCGGTAAAAAACCCATGTGTCCTGACTTACAAGCCCGAAAGCCATGCTCGGACATGCGGGGGGACTTGCGCCCACTGGGCAGCCTAAAATTGGGGGAACACTCCCCAAATGTACCCAACGATGCATCTGTTCAAAGGCGGACTGTTGTACCATGTCAACATCATTTTCCTCCATTGCCACATTGCCAACACCCTTTTTGCCGTTCATGCATTTGTTGTCGATATTTCTACTGAAACGACACAAGAAGAGAAACAAAGCACAAATTAACAATTCAGCATGTTATTAAATCGATAATACCATAACCGTTACTAACAGAGTAAGCAAAATTATTCAGTGCCGTGTTAACTCATAAATGACAACACTAGTACCGCCATTAGCGTGTTGCAACGGGTCGTTCAAAGACGAAGTCTACTGAAACAACAAAAGAAGATAAACAAAGCACAAATTAGCAATTCAGCACGTTATTAATTCGCTATTACCATAACCGTTACTAATGGAGTAAGCGAAATTATTCAGTGTCGCGTGAACTCGTAAATGACAACACGAATTCCGCCATTAAAGAGCCGCAACTTGGTCGTTCAAAGACAAAGTCTACTGAAACAACAAAGAAAATAAAACAAAGCACAAATTAGCAATTCAGCAAGTTATTAATTCGCTAATACCATAACCGTTACAAACGGAGTAAGTGAAATTATTCAGTGCCGCGGGAACTCGTAGATGACAACACGAGTACCGCCATTAGCGTGCTCTGTCCACGTTGCAACCTGGTCCGAAGTCCATAAAGGTGACAAAGTCACTCAAAATTTGAAAATATTGTAAAATAATGCATACAACCTGTAGAGGAATGATTATCCAACACAATAATTCCAAATTTAACTTCGGATGGTCCGAATTTACACTAAGTTGGCTTGGATTCATTAGAGGTCTAATTGTACGTGTTTGCACAGTACACCGAAGCTTAAAAACTGGCGACACCTAGTGGGTGGCAAGGGGAGGTAAGGGGAAGAGTTATTGCCCTTTGTCTATATGACATAGACAGAAAAGACGAATTTTCATCTTTTGGTAGGGCTGGATTCGTGAGGTAGCAGGCTTATATCCCTAAAGTAATGTGATCGGGGAATGTATTCAAAGGAGAAACTCAACGACTGAACATGCTAAATTTTGCAACAAAATGGTTTTCTGACATTTCTTTTTTAAATTGGGAACAAAAATCACTGAATTTGAATGAGACCATGTAATATGCATTTGGAATAACACAAAGTTACTTCCATTGTTACAACTCAAATTCTTAAACTAAGAGAAAAATAGCAAAACCAACAATATTAGTAAAATAAACAAACAAGTTTTATCCATAGAATTCAAAGCGAAATTTCAAACAACCCTTACAATAGTGTGAACTAATCCGAAATCATCCTAAATGCTTTATAACAATTCCTATAGCATAGAATGTTCAGAACCAATATCAATAATCTCGAATGTCCTCATTTACCACTGATAAAATCCCGAATGTCTTTGAATAAGTTTTCTATAGTCCCTAGGTAGTCGTTTAGTCAAAACAATCAATAAGCTCTTCATAATTCCTATATAAAAAAAATACCTAATAGCTCCGTAATTATATCTGAATACATTTATAAACTCTAATAGTAGATTACCAGCCACTGATATTAAACAGGAATGGGTATTAGTGTACAAAGTCTTCTCAGTTAAGAATCTTATTTACGTCTTAGAATCATGACACAAATCAAAGGAGCATGACAATCAAAGACAACAAAAAATTAAGCATTCAATATAGATAAACACATCATGATCTCGTTCAAAGTTGTATTTTAATACCGTAATTGATGTATATCTTAGGACATACAAATTGAATATTATATCTCCGTCTCCGAAAACTTGCATTCACTCAGTCTCAACATTAACAGAAACAAAGAAGTTTGATATGTAATAAGTACGATTGCCACAATTTATGTATGCAGTGAACAGTTCCTATTTAATGCACACTTTACTTGACTAATACTGTGATCATTTGTATATTAGTATTTTGTGCATAATTGATTATATCTCTAATATTAAACTTGAATAATTCTATATATCGTCATTGTACTGAATTCCTTCAGAAGTACAACTTGGTATCACCTTTTGTCTTGCTTGTTTTGAAGAAATGTTTTTATAATTTAATTTAATGTTGTACACTAACACATCCTCTCATACTGCATTTTAGCTATAGTTATTGTATTATATACTTTGATTGTTGTATCTGGTCAGAAGAACAAAGATATTTTCGTTTTCGAACCATAAAAAAGCCATGACTTCTTGATTAATATCTATAAAGATATGAAATATATAACTGTTCTAAAAGAAGAAATGGAATGCTGGATGAAGACTGGACCCCTAATATATCTATTTTTGTTTCACCTTTTGACATGCCAAAGATTTTTGTTATTTTAACCCAAGGGTTTTTACTTCTTGACTTTTGATAGCTGGCTTTTCTGGCATTGCATTTATTATACTTGCTGGATCTGTCAGGAGACAGTCATTTCGTTTACGACTTTCGTCATAACAAAAAATGTCATAGCCTGAAAGTAGCGTGAGAGATGAATGTATTTAGCCAGGTTGTGATTCCCCTTTTTTTCTATGACATTGATTTAACCAGCTTCTTGTAGTGGATTGGTTGATTATTGTTTACAATGTTTATTGGCTGATTAAAACTTCAAATGTCTCTCGTTTATTATATAATATGAAAACTCATCTGGTTTTTTTTCTTCATGTCACCGAGTCTAAAACAGTAAGTTTCTCTTTCTTGCATCCATTTTTAACTTAATCATGAAATTTTTAAGCTTATGGCCCTTAACTCATTGATGTTTCAAGAGTTTTGCATCACATTATGGCACACATCGAGGGTTTAATTGTCCAAGTGATCTTGACATAATTGTAGAGATCTTTAAACATGACATAATTACGTAAATACATAATTATATTTCTTAGAGTTGACTATGACTTGTCGCAGCTGATGTTTAACCACAATGTATGAGATGATCTGTTAAGGATGACAATAATGTCATTTATGTTAAGTAGGTTACGCGACAAATTACATATGATTGAGTGACGGTAAAGCTGGGGAGTCACCTGGCTTTCTACTGTAAATAAATGCATTGAATTTGATTTGTAACTATAACTTAGAACGTCGGCACATGGTGCCTAAAGTTCTATGACGACTTACCAAGAGTTGTCGGTTAGAACCAAGAGTTGTCGGTTACAACCACGTCTAAATCATGCATCGAATTAGCCGGTGTCACGTTGAGAGTACCCCTACAGAAGTAAAGAAAAAAATTGATTATTTATCAGATTTGTCGGGCTGATTAATAGATATAAAAGGTGAATAATACTCTTTCATTCACTCAATAACAATTTAGGAACATATATCAAAGAGTGGAGTGATTTTTCATACCAATTAGTTTTACATGCAATGTTAACGTCACGTAATGGTATAAACTATTGTATTTATTAAATACATGTACTCTAGTTTTGTTTTTGTGTACAACGATACCCAAGGGTGATTAATGCATATTGTGTTGTATTTCGAAAGGTGAGTTCGGTACATCCTATGCCAGCTGTCTGGTGTTGTATGGGGTGTAGAGTCATCCAGAATCGCTGGAGCATCCTGAGGGTGTGGAGTGCGTAGAGTGTCTAGTCTATCTGTAATGACCAGAGTGGTACGATCGTTCAAAGTTATCAAAGTGATTGTGGTCGACATGGTGCAAGATGTAAAGCCAACCACAGGAATTAACCGCAGCTGTTGACGGAGTGTATCTTCGTACATATAACTTGTAGCCGTGGGCTAATTGAAGGGTTCGTAAAACCCATTGGATCTTTCGGTCTGTAAAGATAAGTTGTATATTTGTCCATTTTTGTTTGCAGAATTTCACTATTTGAGTGATTTCATTTTACAACATAAGTAAAATTCCACATTGTTTACTAGCTGAGTAAGCTTTATCCATGTACAGTGGGACCCCGCTATAGCAGGCCCCGTTATAACACAAATTCAGATATAACATGGTCGTGGCATGGCTCCCGAAATTTCAGGTAATTTATTACAGGTATTTTTCTCAAAGACAAAAAAAAAATCTTTTAAGTATGAAAAAAAAAATAAGTCAAAAAGTTTAATTATCATTCTCATACTCGTCTTAAAAGTGCGAAAAAAACCGTGTAGAAAATGTATTATCATTTTTGGGAGGAAATCACACAAAATCGAATATAAAATAATCGTTGTATGGCTCCTAAAATTTCAAAAATTAACAAATTTCTTCTAGTTTTGTGCTAGAATAAACATCGGAAATACGAACCAATTGCTGGGCCTACTGAGAACTTTGATCTTTGTTTATTGTTGAAAAATGACAGCTCATAAATGTCAATATTATTATTACTGATCCCTAATCAATGAAGCCGTCGTGTCTACTTTGTGCTTGTCTTGAATGCATTCCGAATACAATCGTTGCTCTAATAATCTCCAATATATGTTCTCTTAATTTCATACACAGCTAAGCAACAGCCAATGCGGGAGTTGATAAAAGATTCTCACCAGAATGTATAAATCAATTAATTTAAGTACATTGTTTATCATCAAAGTGAACTGCCGAGCTAAGCTTGTTCAAATCAGGGGGAAACGATTTATACAGCATCAAAGAAACAAAACCCGCCAACATCTATGCACGGCTTGGCAGTGTTGTTTTATGCAATCTGTTGACTAGTCATTTTGAATTCTGCAACTGAGAACTATAATTGACTTTGCCAAAAGCAAACGTGACATTAGCAGAAAGCAGCTAAAAATCAGTTTTTCAAAAAATAATAATTGACAGATAAGAAATGTAATGGTATAAAATGTATACGACACAGAGGTCTCGGAATCGCTTAATTACGCGTATTTGAATGCAAATATTTGATCTGGGACACATAAATCACTCCATGCAGTAGTCCTCCGTACACATGCAAATAGCTGGGAGACAAAGTTAGTGTTGATTACTTTATCATTTTAGCTGTGTCGATATTTACAGTGACATAAATCATTGGTTAAAATACAGCCAGTTCTGCCTGCTGTATTTATTAGAGTACATCAAAAGAACACGACGCAATAGCTGGGCGGCAAGTTAAAAGGACTTTGACTAGCAGCTTAAGTGGGAAAATGTGCTGAAATTTACAATGACTGAATTCAGAGACAGAAAGATCCTGATATGTACATGTAGTTATTATAAGAATACACTTTAGCTTCCATTATTTAATCTATGGACATGTACTATTTCATCATTCATTACGTACACCCGTTACATAATTTTTGTTATTTTCTTTTCAATGAATTCAGTCACATAATGATCTGTGACAAAATTATTGAATATTTTACATCCATGTGTGGATATTTTCGATGGAAATATTTGTATTATGGATTCAATGTATGTTACAAGATTCGCTGGTGAGTATACGGTGTTCATGCAATACATGTATATATAAATTAGACACGTGTATGTACCAATGCATGGTTCTCTGAATAAAATAATATATTATATCTGCAATTTCTGTTACCACAGCAAATGTTTTTCTCATTTAATATATATTTATCAAAAATGGTAATTGTGTCATGCATTTTCGCACCTGTCTTTATTACTCCCCCCCCCCCCCTCCCTCCCTAATTAAATCCAAAAATGTGTTGGTAATTTTTTGGTATTGTACATGGTTGCTTATAACACGGTTCGGTTCATAACACGGTTGGATTCTATGGCTCCCAACTACCGTGTTATAGCGGGGTCCCACTGTATTAATTTTGTAATCACTGTCAATCAATGAACCCTTGTCTTGTATTTTGTAAACTAATTTATTAGTATTTTTCATTATTACATGTGTGCGTTCTTATGTTATTTAATCCAAAATTGGGTTATATATACGAGCACATATTTATAATTATTGCTCATGCAAGTCTTTCATTCTTAAACATTGGATTTATATCATCGTCAAAGGCAAATCCGTAAATATCACCCACTTTCTTGTTACAGATATCAATATTTCTATTATATCATAAAATCCATGCATTTTAAGATATTCACAACAATCGTTATATATATCTACTGAAAACAAGAAAAATGATAAACAAATATACGCCCACATTTACAGTATCCCACACATAATCTATGATGGAGATACGTTTGTAATAAAAGGTGGCAAAAATAATCTAAAAACAGTCTGATAACAATATTGGTCAACTTGCATATCCCAAACAGTGACATCATGTATCTTGACACCAAGGAATTTATAACAATGGACAATGACGCAGCCCAGGCAAGTTGGAGGGTGTCAAACTGTCAATGAACTGATCTCATCAGTACTGTTAGGAAGATGATCTGGAGTATCCAGAACAGATCCAGCATCTTAATAATAACTCTACAATAGAACCAGTAGCAATAACTGTACCAAACTCGTGAATGTTTCCATATCAATGCTCGATACTGAAAGCACAATGTGTCGAACCCGAGAGCCAAGAGCAACTGTGTAATACGCATTCGTAATGTACAGTTTATATATATATATATATATATATATATATATATATATATATATATACACACACACACAATTAGTTATGCGTATAGAATGAATCCATTGGGTGCTTAGGTTTTCGTTTGGACGACGCCCTACATTCAAATGAATACGGATCTTTGCACAATGGCCACAAATGAGCTAATAAAGGACTTCAATAAACTCACGAATTACGCTCTATTCGAACAATTAATGGAGATTTTCTGCAAACGAATTGGTTTCTGTAAAGACGAAGTGGATTTAATAAATCAGCCACTGGTGTATTAACGGACAATTATATTGCACCAGCATTGATTTAACTAAAAAGAGAATATTCAGTTATTGGGCGCAGACGAGAACCAACTTTTCAGATATGATTAAAATAAGTAATCGGTGTATATCTTTATTAACCTGGTACTAGGCCCCCGGAAAGTACAATCGCCGGACACTTAAATAGTCCTCATGCAGATATTATCTATAATTGTACGAAAGTTATATCAGCAAAACAAAAATAGTTGGTTAGACATGCAGAGAGGATATTCTTGCTTAACAAATATACTATGCGTAGACTTATTAATAAAAGAACTATTACTGCCTCTCAATAGTATCGTCACAAAAATATATTGTTGAAGTGATACAGCAAATGCAAGATGAAATAGCTTAGAGATCTCCATTGCTCATGAAACATTTATGCATATGTTTGGTGGAAGATTTATTTAAGGAAACATTAGGAAACTATGCTCGCGTTTAAGTTATTTTGTTTCTACACGGCTCCTAGTGAATGCAAGTATGAACGAAATAGAATAAATCATGAAATTTTTAAATTGCAACAGGTTCCTAAAGGTATGAGATAATAGTTGTAATGCCCAGCTTTCGAAACAATATGCTGTTTTGTTCCATATAATCACTGTAGGATCTAAAAGTTAAGTTTATCTTGATAACACTTTTGAGAAGTTCAAAACAGCTATCAAATGTTGCTTGCCTTCAATACATTGTCTATACTTGTTCTGAAGTATTATTCCTTAAGACAGATTATTAGTTATTACAAACAACATAACTCTGTTTAGTTTTAAGATCCATTTAAAAAGACAAGAAACATACAGGTCTATTTATACACGAATCAATTCAAGAGTCATGAAAAAGTATAGTGAACTGTCTTAATATTTCTTACATGTTAACCAAAAATATATATTTTATTGAAGAATAGCATACGTAAAATAAAAAACAAAAATAATCATGATTTCAATCACATTATTGTGTTATAGCATTCATATTACTCGTTTATTTTTTTTTATGATCATTACCTGGATTGTTTTCACCAGGACCATTAGCAGCAGAGAGGGTGAAAAGACCAAGTTTATTTGTCAAACTAAAGCCTCCTACGAAACCATAAAAATAATGTCAAATTTTTTTTATAAAAATAAGGTCTCTACACAGAGAGAGTGAACAGACCAAGTTTTCAAAATAAAATAAAGCCTCCTACGCAGAGAGGGTGAACCCACACGGGTTTATAACAATAAATTTACACGACCCTAGATCAAGATATCGTAACGGGCTTGATAAGATATTTGGATAAAACCATAACAGCAGAGATGGTGTGACAACGGATCTGCGTCTTGAGTGTTTGAAGCCTTATTTCTGTTTTTTGACACTGTTTTTATATTTCGAAGAAGACCTTAGTTTGCCAAATAGTTCATATTCACTGCATAGGAGGCTTTAATTTGACAAATATCTGAGATGGGTTTACCCTTTCCCTGTAGAGTCTTTATTTTTATCTGAAAAATATGCAGTTTCACCCTCTTTGTGTAGAGGCCTAATATTTGTTTGAAAAATAGGTGGGTTGATTTGGCATGGCCAAAAATATTTCTAAAAAGGTTATAATCCATGTCACCGCTACACCAAGTTTGATGAATATTTCTTAGTGTGTGTGTAGCAATTCCATTAAATACAGAAAGAATATTACAATTGTCTCTGATCAATTTTGGTATTTATGATAATATCGTTAGTGATGTTCCTGCTATGGCTGCAAGGCTTGATAAGATTAAAATACCGCATAAAGAAAATATTAATACAGTGTACTTGATACATTGGGAGTCTTTCACCTGAACACCTATAAATAACTTCGTTGGAGTTTCTGCAGACATCCGGGGTATCTATAGATTAACTCTATTTCGTCGTTATAGTTTAATGTGTCATCAAGTACATCTATTGGAATTAATACTGCAAGTGCAATAATAGTTAAAGAAAGCAAATTTTTTTTAGTAAATTATGTTTCTCCGAGAATACTTACCCGATCACATTACTTTAGGATATTAGCCTGCTACCTCGCGAATCCAGCCCTACCAAAAGACGAAAATTCGTCTTTCCTGTCTATGTCATATAGACAAAGGGCAATAACTCTTGCCCCTTACCTCCCCTTGCTACCCGCTAGGTGTTGCTTCTTTAGTTTTTAAGCTGAGCGGTATATAAAACACGAGGATGCTCGCATGGCGGGGTGGTTGGGAGGGTTTCTTAGTAATGTGATCGGGTAAGTATTCTCGGAGAAACATAATTTACTAAAAAAAATTTGCTTTCTCCTTTGAATACGTTCCCCGATCACATTACTTTAGGAGAATAAGTAATAGGAGGAGGGAATGCGGAGCATCCGACCTCCACCCCGGGTATCCTCTAGGGAATGATGGCTGGATTCCCCATGTGAATGATAACCCGGTCTCCTAATTTTCAATCAGCAACACAGCCCAGGGTCACGTGATATGTGACCCCTTTATACGGTTAAGAAGATAGTTATTGAAATCTTCTTACCTACGAAAATTTATCTGGCGAATCCAGCGAAGCTAATAGGCTGTGCTGATTGTTGCACATGGGTCTGGTGGGCGTCTGGGCTGCCAACACCGGACCTACTAGAATCAATGTCTGCCTCTGCAAGTACAAACTTGAAGATAAAACTGTAGAAGGTTGACTCTGCATGTCAGCCAACAGCTTCTATAAGGTGACTGATTTGTGAATCCTCAGAGTATGCCGAGCATATAACCCACTTCAGCCATGAAGCAAGGGCTTGAATGGTGATATCTCATGTCCCAGCTATCACCAGAAGAAAGAGGTGCTTGTATGTGACCTGACTCGCCTCTATGCATTGAAATGGTGCTAGAGTGCACAAACAGGATCTTACATGGCTGTTGATCCTGACTTATCTATAAAGAAAGCGAGCTAATAACGACTCGTTGATCGCCAATGTATGGTAATCTATTTTGGACTACGAAGCCTGGCTGCGTCAAGAGGACCATCAAACCCTCTGATCGGAACGGAAGAGAGTTCGGGTCACTAGAAAGGACATGTAACTCGCTCACCCTGCATGCTGAAGCTAAGACTATCAAGAAACCCAATTTGTATGATAGTAGCTTTAACTAATCGTGGGTTAAAGACTCAGTACTGTCTGAATTGAGTCATGTTAAAACCCAGGACATATTCCATTTGGAAACAGGGTGAGGGATATTAGTCGATTGAATTTTTTAAAGTGTCTAAAAGATCTGACAAATCTTTGTCATGGCTGATAGCACATGTACCAGAATGGCGGAATGTGTCTGATATCATGGAGCGGTAGCATTTGATAATAACTGGAGCCAGCTGTTTCTCCTCGAAAAGCCAGAGAAAAGTTGGCCAGTTGAGGGATTGTGACACTCAGAGGAACAATGTGAATGATATGGTACCAGTCCCTGAAAACATGCCACTTGCCCTCGTAAACCTTCAGAGTAGAGGGCCTTCTTGCTCTCGAGATTCTCTCTGCAATCAAAGATTTAAATTGTTTGTCTTGCAAGGCTGTCTGGACAATAGCCAAGCTTGAAGATAAAGACGGTCCGGCCAGGGGTGGAACACCCCTGGCTGCGGTTGCTTGCGAATACTTGTGCTGACTGTAATCTTCCTGGGTAGCTCTATCGCCTAGATTGAGTTGATCGGAGACCCAGGAGTTGTTCCATTTGAGAGGGGCAATCAGAACCATCTGACAGTTCTGACCCCTTAACTTCTGGATTAATTTCAGTACCAAGACCGTGGGAGGGTCGGAGAATGACCACAACCCTTCCCAGGTGATTGATTGAGCATCCACGACCCAAGCTTCTGGGTCTGGAACCTGTGAGATGAAAGGTGGACAACTTGCGATTCCACCTTGTTGCAAAAGATCAATCATCGGACGTCCCCAAAGTGTGTCAATTGGAAGAAAGTCCGATTGATGGAGAGACCATTCTGTGTGAATGACTAGATAGAGTGTCAGCCAAGACATTGAGTCTGCCAAGAATGTGTCGGAATTGTACATTGAGGTGGAGATTGTCGAACCAATGTAGAAACTGCCAGCTCAGATTGCACAGGTCTGGTGATTGGTGTCCCCATGTTTAGAGGCAAGGCACCACCACAAAGTTGTCTGACATAATGAGGGCAGTTTGTAATAACAGTTGATCCTGCCCGAAATGAAAGGCGTTGATGACAGCCGTTATTTCTGAAAGGTTGATGTGGAAAGGGCTCGCCCCTGGCACCCACGTGCCGCTGACAGTATCGATGTCCGGCAACAGGTGGGCACCCCAACCGTAGGTACTAGTGGCGGAACATACCGTTATCCCCGCTTGGGGTATCTCCAGAGTAATCCCTGTGGACAGCCCACAGGGGTTGTGCCACTGACTCAAGAATGATCGTATCTCTGGCATGAGCATGACTGTGGGATCGAAGGGACTTGAAAAGGGCGAAATTACGCTAGCAACGTCCTTTGTAAAGGGCGCATAAAAGGACGGCTGAGCGGGATCAAGTCTGCTGCCGCATTGAATAATCCGAGGATCTGCAACTCTCTTGCTAAATGCGCATCCTGTTGGAAACGGACTCTACGAGTGCAATTATCTGGATAATCGCAAACTCGAGGAAGCCTTACCAGATTCAGATCGGGAGAAACTCCACACCCAGATGGACCAAAAATCCGGATTGGACAGAGATCAGACTTTATCCAGTTCACGAGAAAGCCTATATGATGTAAAGTGATATAAGATCATTTCTGCCTTTGAGCAGAGTAGAACTTGACAGATGTTTCTGGAGGATGTCGTCCAAATATACTGCCGACGCCATAGATGAAGTCGAGCGGAACAGGGTGACGACGTAATCCATAACCTTGGTACTAGTCCAAGGGCTTAAGTTGAGGCCAAGGTATGACCTGGAACTGATAAACCGAGTCCCGACAAGCACAACGGAGAAATGTCCGCGACTCGTGGGATAGGGATGTGAAATGTGCGTCGGTCATATCTAGACTGACAGCATACCCGTCGGATGGTTTGATCACGCCATCGCCACATTGACTTTCAGGGTGGTTGAGGCGGCTCAGGTCGATGAATGGCCTCTGGATAAGAAACAGCCATGAATAAAACCCCAGCTATTGCAGGTTTATTAAGATATAAATATATATATATATATATATATATATAAAGGCATCCTTCTCCCGGTCTGACGATACATCCATGAAGAGGGGAGAGGAGGACAGAGGAGGGGATGGATAAATGAAGTCCCAAGCCCCTCCGAAATGACATGAATCACCCAAATGTTTTAAGGTAATAAAGTGGTCCAGTGGTCCTGAAATTGCAGGTGGCGGCTGCCCACAGGTAGGCAGTCCGCTGGCGGTGGGCAGGGTATGTCAACGTCTAGAGTTAGGAGGCGTGAAGGCGGAGAAACTTTGGTTCTTGCCACCTCTGTATGGTTGCCGTCTAGCTTGATTAGATTGTTGACTCCCAGCATTGGGTTGGGATCTATATTACACATTTGATTATAAGGATCCCTTTTCCCCGGTCCGCCCATCATCCCTCCGCTGTGTCAGGGGATGATTGTTTCGAAACGCCTGCGAAAGTTGGGCGACGAGTTGGAGGGGCAGTTCCTGAGCTGCCTGCCTCCAAACTTTTTCAATTTTCCCCCAAAGTGTAAAGGTGTCCCAAACTGAGACATCCGTAAAATCCGAGTACAATTTGGGCCTGCGCGACGTGGACCACCTACAGACGTCACGTCGTATCAGGTCGAAGTTGGCAGAAGCAGTCAACGCATTGGTCATAGAATGGTGAGCTGCCCTGTTAACAACTCTAGCAATCCAGGCCTTCACTTCATTTTGGTCATTGCTGGATTTGCCTAGGGAGTTGGAATAAAAATGGCTAGTGAAGTAAAGTCTAACAATGAAGACGTATCGACTACGTTTCGGACTAGCTTTGACGTGGCATTTGAGATCAGTACTGAAGGCGTCTGATGGAGTTTTCGTACCAGCTACACTAGAATGTCGCTGAAAGTTAGCTTCCTGAATTTTTTTTTTTTTTTTTGTTTTTCCCCGACTGGCGAAGAAGCAGGAAGGACATCGTCTCTTCCTCCTCATTCAAGATCTACAGGTGCCTGAATTGTGTAGTCTTGAGTGGCAGTAGGAGGTTTTGGGCATTCTGAAGTTCCCAACAACCTATAAATCTTTTATTCTGCGGCCGTGGCGCTAAGCTCAGTCCGGTCCATGACCTGATCTGTGGACGGCTGAAAGTGTTTCGTCACACTCACTGTGTGCTGAGTCGTGTTCTGGTCAACTCAAGCATCCATTCGCAGCGGAATTGTCATCATTTTTAATATAAATCTCCATAATGCTTGTGTAGTGCGGCCAGCACTGCACGCCCATCTACCATTCGCTCAGAGGGAATGTTGGTTCTGGTACAGCTTGCATATCTGTACAGCATACCAGGTGACCTAGATGACGCAATTCTGTCATAATTGACACTTTCACTAAATCTCCCTTGTGGAGAAGCCGTGAACATATGGACGGCCGGCACTAACGGCTGATTGAACTGGCGAATGGTCGGCCTGAAAGTCCTGTTCTGGTAAAGCTGCCATATCTGGGTAGCGCATACCAAGTGGCATAGATAACTCAATTCCGTCATCTCTGATAATGTCACTAATTCTCCCTTGTTTTAAAATCACACCGTCACGTATTTGACGTGACGGGAGGTGTACACCGGCAATACCGACTGATTTGTCTGGTATATGGTCGGCCGGAATGTCGGCGAAGGTCCGGCTATGACCGGCACCTGCCTCTCGAATGGTCTGATTGGACGGAGATTCATCTATAACATCTCTCTCATGGTAGTGATATGTAACCAGTAGTACAGATTGACTGACGGGTACATCACTATAATCTCCGTAAATCCGATGTACAGCCGGTGCAGGTTGATGCCGGCAGGAAGACCGGTGCCATTTGGGCTGAACGGTCGTTGCCGCATGGACGGCCGGTGCAGGTTGATGCCGGCTGGAAGGTTGGCTGGACGTTCGGTGCCATTTGGGCTGAACGGTCATTGCCGGATGGACGGCCGGTGCCAGTTGATGCCGGCTGGAAGGTCGGCTGGACGACTGGTGCCATTTGGGCTGAACAGTCGTTGCCGGATGGACGGCCGGTGCCGGTTGATGCCGGCTGGAAGGTCGGCTGGACGGCCGGTGCCATTTGGGCTGAACGGTCGTTGCCGGGTGGACGGCCGGTGCCTGTTGATGCAGGCTGGAAGGTCGGCTGGCCAGCTGGTGCCATTTGGCCTGAACGGCCGGTGCCTGTTGATGCAAGCTGGAAGGTCGGCTGGCCGTCCGGTGCCATTTGGGTTGGAATGTCGGCTGGCCGTCCGGTGCCATTTGGACTGAACGGACGGTGCCGGATGGACGGCTAGTGCCGGCTGGTGCCTGGTGAAGTGCCGGCTGAACTGACGGTGTCGGCTGGACGGCCGGCGAAAGTGCATAATAAAATAGATCCAATTGATCCAGCATAGACTCCATGCGTCCGGACTTACAGGCCCGAAAGCCATGCACGGACCTGCGGTGAAATTTACACCCACTGGGCAGCCTAAACCATGTCAACATAATTTCCTCCATTTCCACATTGCCAACACCCATTTTGCCATTCATGCCTTCGTTGTCGACTTTGCTACTGAAACGACAAAAGAAGAGAACAAAGCACAAATTAAAAAATTAAGCATATTATTAATTCGATAATACTATAACCGTTACTAACAGAGTAGTCAAATTATTCCATGCCATGTTAACTCTTAATGACCACACTAGTTATCGCCGTGAGCGTGTTGCAATGGGTCGTTCAAGACGAAGTCTACTGAAACGAAAAAGATGATAAACAAAGCACAATTAGCAATTCAGCACGCTATTAAGTCGCTATTACCATAACCGTAACTAACGGAGGAAGTGAAATGATTTAGTGTCGCGTGAACTCGTGACTACAACACGAATTCCGCCATTAAATAGTCGCAACTGGTCGTTCAGAGACGAAGTCTACTGAAACGGAAAAGAAGATAAATAAAGCACAAATTATCAATGCAGCACATTATTAGTCGCTAATATCGTAAACGTTACATACGGAATAAGCGAAATTATTGAGTGCTACATGTATTACATGCTAGTACCGCCATAAGCGTGCTTTTTGACCACGTTGCAACCTGGTCCGAAGTCTAGAAAAGGTAACAAAGTCACTCAAATTGGAAAATATTGTAAAATAATGTATACAACCTGTAGAGGAATGATTATCCAACACAGTAATTCCAAATTTAACTTCGGATGGTCAGAATTTACACTAAGATGGCTTGGATTCATTGGAGGTCTAATTGTACGTGTTTTCACGTACAGCGAAGCTAAAAAACTAAAGAAGCGACACCTAGCGGGTAGCAAGGGGAGGTAAGGGGCAAGAGTTATTGCCCTTTGTCTATATGACATAGACAGGAAAGACGAATTTTCGTCTTTTGGTAGGGCTGGATTCGCGAGGTAGCAGGCTAATATCCTAAAGTAATGTGATCGGGGAACGTATTCAAAGGAGAAATCACTGAACCATTTACAATAACCCCCAACAGTTGTAATTTAGTATCAGTATCAACCACATGGTATGTAGAATTTGTAATGGATTTAAGTAAATAGTATAATGAATGTCCAACAATATCCATACGATCAAGTGCGCAAATTACAAAATTAACTAAAAAATCTCATTGACGTGTATAAAAAAAATATCAAAGGAGTATTACCCGTGTTGATATAATCGTGTAGTCTGTTTCAGCTGTTATTGCTGGAACGGGTTTATTACTATCAGCGGTAACAATGATTGCACCTGTAGTTGTCACAATTTGTGTTTCAGTGGCAAAAAAAATTACATGGGTTGCTACTATAATTGCACAAAAAATTATCCACGTCAGAATAAACTACACGATTATATTACATATCGCTAATGCCGCGTATTCTCAATTATCTTCATTGACATCATCCAGCCTCGACGATACAATAATATCCGATGATGAGTTCTTGGCAATGATTAAGATCTATAATATAGCGATGTGAAAATTTAAAAAAAATATAATAGTAATATCTTTGATGGAATCAAGTGAGCTACTGCAACAGATAGCCTTAAATACAACCCCGCCAAAGACAACCATGATCTCAATAAATTCAGTATGAACTTTCCAATGGCAATTCCGGTAAAGAAAACCGTGCTTGCACAATTACGAGTATATTACAGCTGGCCCAAAATCAGATCAAAATCATTTGGTGGACAGCACCAATATAATTTTCTGGTGTTTACAAATTAAAATGATAAAGATGGAAACCCCGAATGAAATATTGTTTGTATACCGTCCGGCAATTATCAAATCAAACAAATCAATAATGAGTTGCAGCGTAAAATAAAATATATTACAGGAAAAGAATAAAAAATTGCTATAATAGTCCACGAATCAACATTATCAGCCGCGATCAAGATAAACTCACGTGGCTATATTGTAGATATTTATCACTCATTGATAAAAAGTGCTTGGATGGCCTGAAATTCTACCTCAAAAATATAATGTACCTGAAACAACATTGAATGATTTTACTTCAGATAATCATTTTTATCAAGGAAAAACTTTAATTTGAAGCTCTTTCATAAGCATTGATATATATATATATATATATATATATATATATATATATATATATATATGATGGTATACTCGTATTCAGAGGTGATGATAAAATATATCAGTTTAAGAGAATTATACGAACGATTATTAGTTCAGATAATATAAATAAACAAAAATTCCTTAACAAGTACTCGATGGCAGAAGCTGGTCTTAAAAATGTTAAATATCCACCGTATAATCCAGATAAACTAAAGAAAATACTAAACAATCTTATCAACGAGAACTTTACTAAAATACTTGCTGTATGGAGAAAAATAACACCTCAGGATAATATCCTCAAGCAAAACAATGACCCAGATGGATGTGGGAGACATATATCGCTTGGAAATGTACATATATCCTTGGTGATCGCAGTAAATCTAGTATGTGGTGTTATTGATGGAAGCTATGAAATAAATCTCGAAAAATCAAATCAGGCCCAGTAAGGATACCTTTTATACTCTTTTACACCACTGGTTCCACCTGGATTTTTAATTGTTCAAGAACCTCTGACTCCGGTATATATGCAGTTTTATAATAATTTATTAACGAGAATAAATTTTAAACTCACTGACCAATCTGGTAACCTAATTGACCTGGATAATGAGACATTACAAATAAGTGTCTATGTGAAATCTTAAATGTGATTTCATCAGGTTACAAAAAAAATATATAATATAAATAAAATATCTCAGTCTCATAATTGTTTTTATTTTATGATCAAATTAAGATACTTGATTTTTACTAAGCTGCCTTAGTTACCGAAAATTGGGTTTATATATAATAAATATCACTTTTAAAAAAAAAGATATATTGACAGCACAATCTCCACTCGTGTCATTCAGGTGCCCTATGACATCTTAGCACGCTTAGAGATATACACAAGACAACAAAATCCCATATGAGCCTCGAAGGTCTCCTATGACATCTTGGTAGGATCAGGGGCAGCACCAATCAACACAACCTCCCTATGTATACCCCTAAACTGTCGAACAACAGTCTAGCAGGCTCAAGAGGGCGTGGTTTGGTGAATGACGTCACAATACATAATACATAAATCTTAATTAAGGACGCTACAACATAGTACAAAGGCCATTTCTCTACATTTAACAGATTTTTACACACACCCCACCAGATATCAATCCCGGAGAGTTGCAAAATAGCATCCCACTGTGATGATAGTAGGGGAGAAGTGTATATATGTTCTGCTGAACTTCGAGCTTTGGGGTGGACCCCCACTTATACAGAAAAAATGCTATGACGCAACCGTCGACAATATGTCAGCTACGGGATTCGGACTCTGGTTCCCAGGATGAGAATCAACCACGTTACTGATTACGTTGTGTCCAAATCTTACAAATACATATTTTCAAAATTATTATATAGCTAACTTCGGATAAATATATATATATATATATATATATATATATATATATATATATATATATATATATATATATATATATATATATATATACATATATATATATATACCTAAAAGTAATTAAGGAAATGGTGTGACTTTTTATGTATTTCTTAAATCTCATCGCAGAAAACACACTGAAGAACCATGTATCCTGACAAAACATTGAATTTGTCAGGATTCTGGGAGATATAATTGTAAATATATTTGTACTTAATAATCGCAGGAAAAATACAGATGAACCATGAATCTTAACACATTTAATCAACCTAAGATAATATTTCTTAAATACTTAAATAATTACCCCACCCGCTCATTATTATGATCGTAAGTACATATACACCATAAATCCTGACAAATTGGGTCAAACTAAGATATTATTTCATCAATATAATCACAGAAAAATACAGATGAACCATACATTCTGACAAATTCGGTCAAACTAAGATATTATTTATTAAATTGCGTAAATAATTTATCACTGCCGCATAAATTAAGGGAGGTAACTCCAACAGCCATATTACAATACATTGAAAAGTAGGTTTTGGTTTAGTCTCTTATTTACCAAAAAGATACCTCTATAGTTTGGTCTGTCTTTGTTTGAAAAATAGGTAGGTATACCCTCTCTGCGTAGTTTGACAAATAAACTTGGTCTGTTCACCCTCTCTGCTGCTTCATTATTATATTTATGTTGTTAAAACTAAAATACAAAATGTCGTTCATACGTTTCCATTGAGTATGTTTGTGAGTGTGATTGTATGCACGTTTTTGGCCAATACACGCTATTTGTAAACGAACAACGTACAAGGTGAAAGATTTATAAGCTGTATATATGCGAAACTACTCCACACATTGTTTAAACAATATGACAATACTATGTCATCTATTATTAAGTGTAACCATAGTAACATTGCCTAAGACTTTTGTCAGTATGTAAATGCACATAATGTAATTTAGTTGTATGTGAATGCATCATTTTTATTTTGGACCAATTATATATTGTCTAAAGCATTTTAATTTAAAACATTTTATCAACACTCTCATTCATTTAATATGAATGCGGATAACAAGATTTGTAGGATAGCCACGATGGTCATTATCTTCGAGATCTGATCAGCACTATTTGTGTCTTGAGCTAATTAACTAACTATATATATATGCGTGTGTGTGCGTGTGTGTGTAAACCCCACATCTATATGACAATATGTTTCGAAACAGTAGCTAAAGCAAGATTTTCAAGATTGCTATTAGTCTAATACATGTACCAGGATAGATTGAGATATTTTAAATTATCCTGGATTTATGCTCAATGACCAAACGTGTGATGGACAAAATGTCGGATCACGTAACCACCTTGATTTATTAGGTGTGCTATAAAGTGTGATCAAGATTCACAGTAGATCAAAGACAAATGTTGCATAAATACAATACTTTCATTTGTTTTACTCAGGTCATTGAAAATAAGAAAATCATTGATATACCGTATGCTAATTAATTATTCATATATTTACTGTATCTTTAAATTGTGTTAACTACTAACACTGACAAGATGCATATTTTTACTTTTGGGTATTAACTAAGCCAACATTCCTGAAGAGACACAGATCAGCCTACATGTCTTTTATCTAGACAAAAACAGGTCATTTTAATAAGGTGATTTAAATTGTAGAATAAGGTTGTTATTGGGAGTTATGTCTCAACGTGTCCTTCGGAAATATTTATATTTCCTCTTTCCTACGCATCATGTAGTGAACACTGCTATAGTGTAGTCAATGTTTTTGTAGGGTTTAACGTTGTTTGTCAGCACAAGATGGGCTATACATGACGGCCGTATAAATTTGGAAGCAGAACCCGGATACAACCCAGAAAGAACCAGCGATTTACAAGAAGCTACTGGCAAGCTTTCTTAGATAACCACATTAGCTTAATACGAGACTCAAACAAATGCAGCCTGAAGTGAGATTACAGTGGTCTGTAACAGCAAGCACTTTAGACCACTCGTCAACTTGGAGTCCCTATAGTGCTGTTCAAAGAATCAACATATACTATTTTTGGTTATAAACTAATGTGTATGGTTCGCCTGAATGTACATCCAAAAGCTATCGAGATAACAAGTGTCATAATAAAGCAACAAACCCTCTTTAGGTTTAAAGTTATATTTTAATATGAATAGTGTTATTAAGAACTAACAAGCAGTCCCAATTGGCCTGAGATTGCTTATCCATCTGACATGTACATCAGGCAAATACAATATAAGTTTGCTTAGAAAACTAGGTTAACATGATACTTTAGACATTTAAGGGTTTTAATTGTGTTTTGTGATAGCAGAAATATTCGCCGACAGGTTATTATCGTTTATCTAAACATGAAAATAATTTCACTATGATGCTTTCTGTAAACCTGGTCAACGTATCCTATTCTGTTCATGCAAAGAATACAGTCAAAAATTTGCTGGACTTAATAGTAAAAATCATATTGAAATATGGATTAGCATACATCATATCAATTAGAAAATAGCAATATTTTGGTGGAGCTATTATGTATTTCTGCTGTAGTATGTCTTTTCACCACTGAGAATGTAATCTTGCCACTCAAAAACAATTTAAAGTCACGGAACCACATCAGTATTTGAGCAATTGAAAACAGCATTTGTTGGCCGATGAAGGAGGGACACTGGATCAAATCATAACGCCAAGTGAAATAAAAAGACGATATATTTACCATTGGATCGAACTGCTTTGAAATTCATTCATGAGGTTCCTCAGATTCATTCCCACCATCTCTGAATGTATATACATAAAAAAATGATCATTTAAATGTTGCAATTTCATTAAGTCAAAATTAAGTACAACAGCATTTTATGTTGTTTCATCTTCTCTCTAAACCAGGATGACTATACTAATAGTAAGGTATAAAATTAGTCTAGATGTCCGTGAAATAAACGGTTATCTATATACGTGGAAATAATGTTACACTTGCAATCACTAACGTTTGCCTAAACAAATTTGAATGTTTGTTTATTTGGTCATCATGAAAAGAACGTTGAGCTCCGTTTCAACCATACTACTAATAATTCTTATTTTTCAGACTTCATTTTGAAATTAATGAGTGCTTGCTTTGTTTTCAAATAGTGAATTTTCAAGTTTTAACTACGTTTGTAGTAACATTTAATTTTAATAACGTTTGTTATTTTACGTGAAAATAAGCCACCATTATAGAATTTGAACGCCTTTGGCAATGTTGGTGATTATTAGCATGGAAATACAAAAAATAAACATGAAAATATACAAAGGCAATGAATGCAGCACAGGGATGAAGGCAGAGAGTATGTACAACACGGGTCAGTGTGAAAACTTCTTAACATGCAATAAACGGGTGTTACATGATGAATCAGGAACACAAAAAAGTGGTAAACTAAAAATTATAAAAAGTAAACCATAAATGATGAATTGAAATTAGAGACAACAACAGAACTAATGAAAACACAAATGCGTTGATCATATCTTTAGGGAATATTGTGTATTTATTAAAATTGAATAGATAATTAAACATGTTCTTAACACATTTCGTGCTTGAACGACTGTCTTTTATGATCTTAGTCCAGGTTTTCTGTGTGCATGTGTGTGTGATGGGTAGTTCGCATGAGAGGTTTCACTTATCTTGCGTTTTTTTTCTTCTTCAAGCAACCTCTATTTCTTAAAATTCCATATTCTAAGAAATCCTTAGCAACAGATACCACTTAGATGAAAGTACTTTGTAATTAATTATCGGGTCTAAAGATAATATCATACAATATAGAATAAAAATTTAATTAATGGCTATTTAATGCGAGTGTTTGTAGGTTAGAATAAGGTGACGACTTTATACCTGTACACGAGCATCAAAAGGTTCAGATACTTGTCAGAATAATGCCAAACTATAAACTGACAATTGTCGTTTGCTTTTTCATTTTAACGGAACACATTGAGGCTATTTCATTTGAATTTTCACTTTGCTTCCCTTGCCAAGAAATGTTATCTAAATTATAACTTAACTCTTTGAACCCGACAGGCCGGTTTACCGGCCGGTTGTAACGGTGTATATACCCGAAAGGCCGGTATACCGGCCTAGCTATCTACCGTCATAACCCGAAAGGCCGGTATACCGGCCTGTGTTATGTTATTCGCTAGATGGTCAGTGATATATAGAAAAAATATGAAAAATATGAAATATGAAGAAATTTCGAGACAGTTTGTTACATAGTCATAGTAATAAAAAGCATTTTATAAGCATGTTTGAAAAGAGACAATTTGATATTTGCTGTTATATCATAGTGGATTATCATTCTAAGGCATAATATTACTTTTATTTTGCAAAATTTTACTTTTTATAAAATTGTCAAAAATTGCCGGGGAGGCTCGGGTTATTGCGTCAAAATATGGGGGAGATTAGGGTTCAAAGGGTTAAGATTACCACCTTTAACTGTCTATATGTAACTGTAAAGGTAGAATGTCAAGCTGCATGTTTAATAAAATTATGTTTATGGGAGTTTGAAAAACGGTCAATTAACATTTTGCATTTTAAAAATTAATCTGATTTTACGATGGCATTATATCTAAATGTATAAGAGATTGAAATTTCATAAAAAGACAGAACTGATTCATCAGTCGTGAGCTACAGTTATTTGAATACTCTGCCAATATTTCAGTAGCGGTCCTAATATTATGGTTTACGTCTAGTTCGTTCAGATATCCGTATTATGATATGTAATATATGCTGATCTGTCCTTGTGGCTGGTACACCCAAACTGATATGCTGGTACACCCAAACTGATACGCTGGCCTACTCAAATGAATGTAAGTAACTTAATCTACTGATAGATGACTTTTCATCAACATCGCTCATTATGGCCCATGCAAACTGTACCAAGAACAATCATATAAATTTATATTAATCTAATTTGTAAGTTTGATATAGCAATATATTATGCTTGCACCAACTAAACAAGAACGGAACCTCAGCCACAAATGATGCAGAATTTGATAAAGACTTTGACTATTAACTTAAAAATATATCAAACATTACCCATAGCACTTGTGCGCAAATAATATGATTATTTGTCCTTATGATATACAATGCTAATTAATGTGCTTAACTGAATATATTAGATCAAAATGCTTAGTTGCTGCTGCGATATCTCAATTTGCAACTCACCTCATTGATCTGGGCA
The DNA here is from genome assembly GCA_030141615.1 of Unio pictorum. NCBI lineage: Eukaryota > Metazoa > Mollusca > Bivalvia > Unionida > Unionidae > Unio > Unio pictorum. The sequence continues at coordinate 16,337,084 of JARLTB010000107.1, forward strand.
TTGTGTTCTGTTTGATGACAAAGTACAAAAGCTACAAAGGTGACCTCAGTTTATAATAAACTGTAGATCCATTTCTAATATTTCAATATTATCCAGCATGTTTGGGAATCTGACTGCCAAATCAAATAAACAGTGTTTAGCAGAAGTTTGCTTTAACACACGGCCTTAAGAAAACTTACACACTATATGTTATAGGAAATAATTAAGAAAACTCGAACAAGCGGGTTATTATTACACTTCAGAAAAATGTTAATTCTGGCAAAGACGAAGGTGTGCCAACAGCAAAAGGAAAATGTTACAGATGTGTTACCAATTTAAAATGAATTTTTATTCTAATATATTTCAGAAAATGCGAAGTGTTATTTTTTTTCCTTATGCAACTTCATTTGTAACTGCAGTTCCAGACTATTTCAACCAAGACTTCTATAATGAATATATTGCACAAAATGCCAGTCTTCGAGCGTTCAGTTTTCTTATAAACTGACCAACTAAATTTCCGTTGACAATTCCTTACAGCCATTCCCTTCCATTTTTTAAAAACCTTGATTAAACATTTCGTGTCATCGTCTCTGTCAACATCTAAGGACTCCATTTTTGTTTGCGAGCAAGCTACTTCTTTCCATTACCATCAGTTTCCTTTACACGAAGATTCATTGGATGAATTTAAACTTATGACTAATCAAAATACTATTTACGAGAGTCGCAGGCTAACTAATATATGTAGTGAATATGTTACAAGGGTTGTTGCGGAATGGGACAGAAAAGAACGGTTAAAAACCGGGGGAAAAAAACATATCGGACATTATTTATATAAAAAAAACGGACTATTTAAAAAAAAATCAGATTAAAGTCAGGAGAAAAGCGGAATTCTGTTTTAAAGCGGAGAAAAATCATGTCTGCTTCTACTGCCTCATGTTGTATTCTTTCCAACTCTACATACCTTTCTCATGAGCCTCCAATCTTTCAATCAGAGGTTTCTGGTCATCACGTGGCGTTTCATTGACTACAAAAAATAAAATAATAACTTGACAACTAATATTTTAAGCAAGGATACTATGGTACATCAAACATATGCATAATACAGTTTTCAAATAACACATTTTTAAAAAAAAAAAACTTGCTAAACAAATTCAAAATGATGAACAATAACGACATTAAGTGAACCTTAGGTAAATACCAATGACTTCAAGTTCATCATCAGTCAGAGACATTATTGGAACACACCATTAAAATACTTGATAGTGCTCCTTATATTTCATATTGTAAAACAAGATTCATCTTATTCGAGAGACGTGAAGAAGCAGAGAATGTTCTTAGACAGTGCACAACAATTAAGATACCGACACTTTAGAATGCTTAAATCCGGTTACAAATAAACAGCATATTATAATACATTTTAATCTTAAAGACATTTTATAAGAGAATTTCATGATTCTGAATTAACATAAGAGACCAGCATTAACAAACAGAATTATGGAGATGGGAAGATAGGAAAAACATGTATAACCTTTATTTGTACATGTGCAGCGAAACTGTACCAAAAACCAATATCTGCATATAATGTACCAAAAAGCAATATCTGCATATAACTTTGTTTTTTTAAATATACTTGGTCTATCATTCAATTGTACCCAAGATTTTAATTATTGATCATACACTATCTACTGAAAGCAAGCTACATGTTTTCTTATAATCATATTTTAATATTGTTTTCAATTCTGAGACTCGTCATTCTGTTTGTATATATGGTACGTCTTATTTTCAACATTTCTTTTGTACATTTTGAAATAAATATATTCTCATTCAAATTTTCTTACATATTCTGGTCATGCTAGTTACATTCTCATTTTGATATTTTCCTTTTTTGTCATTAACGCTATATAGGCTCTGAAATAAACACAAGTCATTTAATATTTACTTGTCTCTATAGGCGTCCTTTAAACACATTCATCTCTGGAGGTTTTGTTGTTTATGAATGAAATGCAAATTGGAAACACACTTTGGAGGCTATTTCTGAATAAATCCTAATACAAAGACTTTCAAGAAATTTTCCATTAGTCTAATGCCTTGTTGTGTTAGAAACATTGTTTTCCGCTGGTTATTTAGGTCGAGCATAAGCAAAACGGGAAAAGTTGGATTACTTTTTTACTTAACGGACCAGTCATTTTCGTATTGAGACTACTCTTTATGCCAAATGCCCATCTTGTCCTACTTTTTTTGCACAAGGTTACCTGTCTGTGTACAGTTCAGACCGGTCTATCTTAGATCCGAGGCGAAAATGTCTAAAATCTTCAAACAAAACCGGATTCTGACAACAGGTGAAGTTTGGGTGAAAATTAAACTGGTCCAAAAAATCCTAGATATTTCTCTCTACTTGTCACTTTCCCTTTTCGGACCTCACACATCACCTCTCTCGTCTTTTTTTCACACTGTCTCTGGAGACCCACCACAGACAAATTTGGGGTGAGAAATAAAGGGGTAAAAAAATTTGATGTATTTCCCCGATCTTTTGGAATGCAACTAAAACATCCAGATTATGCGGTATTATTGTAGAGCTAAATTTGTCGACCTTTCTATAATACCACCCAATTTAGTGTATCATTCATGACCATGACGCTACATAGCTTGGACGGAGGAAGTAAGCTACTACCTCCTGCCCTAAAAACGCGGTGCTTGTGGTTACTGTGTTAATACTGTTTTGTTTCGTAATATATATATATATATATATATATATATATATATATATATATATAGATATAGATAATCGAGCAATAAATACCAAGAACATTTAGCAAACTTCCAGTTTTACCTTAGGCCAGCAGACAACAGTTTATCCTTCCTATTATTGGTCATGTCTTATTACAAACGGCATTGTCCAGAATGATTAATTTCACATCATATGCATTAGAGGACAATTCTAGTTTCGAAACAACTTCTTTCCAGATAGAATCGCAATTTTCTTCCACAATGTGGACAAAGCTAATTTTTTTGTAGCAAAATTTGCATGTTTACCGTATATTTCAGAGCGCCTTTTTTGTGAAACATCACTTTTCTCTGTCTTGTGAAAGTACTAATAGTGCTATAGATATTGGTTGGTGTAAGTCCTAAACGGGGATTTAAAACTCGCTTTTAATGCCTTTGTACTTGTAACGGTAATTATAAAAGTATCAATATTGTGACGCTAATTATTATATTGGTTTGGCTTTCAAATACCTAAGTAGACTCTTGAATTCTTGAATGTGCTGAGTTACTTTCTTAAAATTGAGAATGGTTCTAAAACGTAATGAGTATTAAGGTAGAATGCCATACCGCGCTAGGCGGGCCCTTGCTCAAAATAAAAAAATGATGCCGAATGAGGTGAACACACTGTCACTACGAAACACTGCAAAAGTCCTGATCACGCATCCAATGCTTTCTCTACAGCTTGCAAAGCATTTTTAGAGAATTGCAACTCTTAATATAAAGTACATTTTGGTTTTTATATAATATATATTTATTATTTATATATTATTTATATATTATAAATATTTATATATTATTTATATATAATATATATTTATATATAATATAAAGTACATTTTGGTTGTTTTTTGTAGTCTTATCAATATACATGCTGTAAAGCGCTTAGAGCTTCTAAAGTTTAGGCGCTATGCAATGTTATCATTATTATTAGTATATACTGAATGGCATAAATTTACTAAATACAATGTTTATAAACCAGAAGGGGAATTGTTCTCGACATAGCACACTTCAAAGAAAATAAAAGCAAACCTGATCTGAAAAACTAACGCTTTACAAATTCTATGGATGGAAGTCAGCCTGACACGAAACGAAACCAACTATTATAAACTGACTACATGTTGCCTAATTCTAAAGTTGAGTGAATAGAAACTACTGAAAATTAAATTTAAAAATCTGCGTGAGTACCTAATAATAAAACGGTGATTATTAGCAATGTTATCTTGGAGGTCTCCAAATTAAATCCATCCGAGATGGGGCCCAAGTGCTTTATGACTATAAACCTAGCTCAGCGCAGGAAAATTCCTACTAGAATTACTAAAGAAAGTTCTACCCTAATATACTAGTTTTATGCTCGAGACGGTCCTTGTCTATATAAACAGAAACGTTTTAGCAGTTATTTCTTTCCAAACATCCATTGCGTTTGTCGGCGAATATAATAAATTAGTTGTCTTTTAAACTCCCAATATTAAATAATTTATTAACCATTAGGTACAGAATTCACTTTAGAAAATCGCTCACGGCTTTAAATGGTATTAAGTTGCAAATGTTACTGTTGCATTGCTTACATGGTGCAACCATTTTCTTTCATGCTTTAAAACTCCATGTTCGTGGTTGAATAAAATCAGTTCAACATTGGCTTGGGTCTGAATATAAGACTACTTGTAAAGAATTAAAAGACAACGAGAACAACAGCATATACATCATGTGCCAAACCGACTAAGCAAGAAAGGAACACTGGCCACAAATGTTGCAGAATTAAATCAAGACTTTGACTATTAGCTTACAAATATAACAAACATCACCAGTAGCGCTTATGCACAAATATTATGATTATTTGTCCTTGTGATATCCAATGCTAATTAATGTCCTGAACTAAATAAATTATATCAAAATGCTTAGATGTTGCTACGATATCTCAATTTGCAACTTACCTCATTTATCTGGGCATTGCGTTTTGTTTGTCGACAAAGCATACAATCTACAAAGGTGACCTCAGTTTATAATAAACTATAGATCCATCTCTAATATTTCAATATTATCCAGCATGTTTGGTAAACTGACTGCCACATCAAATAAACAGTGTTTAACAGAAGTTTGCTTTAACACATATTGTCAGGGTTTCAATAAGATCATTCCTGGCTCACGGTCTTAAGAAAACTTACACACTATTTGTTTCAGGAAATAATTTAAAAAACTCGAACACGCGTGTTATTATTACACTTCATAAAAATGTGAATTCTGGCAAAGATGAAGGTGTGCCAATAGCAAAAGTAAAATGTTACACAGATTTGTTACCAATTTAAAATGAATTTTGATTCTAATATATTTCAGAGAATGTGAAGAGTCGTTATTGGATAAACGAAGATTTCTCTCATGTTATTAAAAGTGGTGTACATGTGTTCTGTTTTTGGACCACTGCTGTATGCTATAATAGTAGACGATCTTATGTTCACAGAGCACACAAACACATTTGCTGATGTTGTTACAGAAATCTGTTTCTAGTGCTTACGTATAGACCAAACAGATGGTATTGAACTTAGATCTAATGACGTGTAGTTAAAGCATAGTTAAATGATGATTAATTAATTCTAAACCAAAAAAAAAAAAATATTTGTTAACAGATTTATCTAAGTAGCGTCCCACAACTGAGATAGTTATCAGTTCCAAAATATTTGGTGAAGTAAGATTAAAAATATGAAAAATGTGAAACGTTTTTTTTAATGAATTATGAACAATAATGTAAAATTAATTGAGATTAATATATTGACTCAAAACGCCAATAATTTTGACTATGTTTGGGACCCCTGAACTGAGCTGAACTTGTCTTGCCATCGTTTCACACAGGATCAATAATACTTTTGAATTCGTTAGGCGTGAGAGGTCCTGGATTGGTGTTTGTATTCAATTTTATATAATAGTTCTATATAATGCCGTCTAAGTCTGAATGACACCTTCGAATGAAAGAAACTATGGATCTATGCCATTCTTTAACGATATTAAGTTGAAGAAGAATTCTGAAACATAATTATATCACTAGCGATATGCAACAATACGTCCAGTCGCCTTCTATCTCATACAGAATGACAACATTGTTCACTCTTGATTGTAAATTCATCTACAGATCTTTTTCATACAATCTTCTTCTGCTTCACCTACACTTGTTTACCCTAACAATTTCTAAAGACAGAAAATACTGCATCATAATATGTCTCATGCCATGATATATATATATATATATATATATGACAATTAGTGTTACGGTTCCTTTTAACCAACTCTTAGTCAAACTCATTCTAAATTGTCAATTGTATTTTATTTTAAATTAACATTTTATTTAAGTCGCCTGACAAGTGTACCAAAATAAATGAAATTGAAATGCTGCTGCAAGTTGAGCCGAATATTTTGCGCGTGAAAAACGTCTTACCATGGTTGCATTTTTTGCTAGATGAGCTAAAAAATGCTGTTAGAAGCCATCAGAACTCCCCTGTATACAAATGCATACTCGTAATATTTAAACAAAATGAAGTTGTTACAAATTTGGATAACATATTCGCTAACAAGGCAATACACCTTTTAACTTTATTCCAATCTAATGGTTTAACACTATTATTCCCAGCTGACAAAAGAACATTCCGAGCACATACACAATGATACATTTGTCATCAGAATTTTAGTACATTTAGAGAGAGGGAACTTATATGCGACATCGCTAATGTTGTTAATCGTCATCCTTCAAACATAGTTTCATTCGATCGGTGAAATATTCGGTTGTTACTGGTATGCTAATTAGTAATTGATTTTTCCCAATCTTCTTATGCAACAATGCAGATACAATATTTCCGATGGAACCTTAACCTTTCTCGCTTTCTTCCACTGCCTCATGTTGTATTCTTTCCAACTCTACATACCTCTCTCTAGAGCATCCAATTTTTCAATCACCTCTCTATATTTCTGGTCATCTTTTTCAACATTGTGCAATGCAACGACTACAAAATAAAAAATAATAAGTTGACAACTAATATTTTAAGCAAGGATACTATGGTAATTCAAACATATGCATCATACAGTTTTCAAATTACGTGCTGTTTTCATGAATAAGTTGCTAAAAAAAATATTTTATCAAAATGATTATCAATCACGACATTTAGTGAACCTAAGCTAAATACCAATGACTTCAAGTTCATCATCAGTCAGAAGCATTATTGGAACACACCATTACAATACTTGATAGAACTCCTTATATTTCATATTGTAAATCTGTTTTTTGTGCTTACGTAAAGACCACAGAGATGGTATTGAAATCTTATCAAATGACTTGTAGTTAAAGCATAGTAAAATGATGATTAAACAATTCTAAACGAAAATAAAACACAATATATGTTAACAGATGTATCTAGTTAGCATTCCACAACTTAGATATTTCTCAGTTCCAAAATAATTGTTCAGGTGTGATTAAAAATATGAAAAATGCCAAACCTTTTTTTAAATGAATTATGAACGATAATGTAAAATTAATTGAGATTAATATATATTGACTACATAAATCCCTTACAAAGAAAAATAATCTTAAATTAGTAATCACATGCACAGACGAACTAGAAATATTTACTGCAATGCCTTTCTTTTGCCTGGCAACGGATGATGTTTGACAATATATGCAAACTGCAATAAAATAAGCTGGAAACATGTTTTTGGCACAACATCAAAACTTTTAGGGTATGAAAGGAGACAGCTCAGACTAAGAGACTGAATCTAATTTCATAAATATTTTCTTTTTAACAATTATGTAAATTGCAATATACCTCCAATGATTGAAATAAACCTACTAAAACAATGATTCAGAATCTTTAATATTAATCAAATAAGTGTGTGTGTAGATTAAACTATTAAATAGAATTTATGTCTTCTAACGCAGTGAGTACAATACTTTATCAACATGTGAGGTAATCATCGGAGCATAACAAATTGTTATTAGTATTTGATCATGAACACAATGATCATGAGTCAATAATAACATATCAACAATCATCGACAAGGATTCAATTGACCAATTCACAATAACAACCACTGATAATAATTTGGCTAGGGTTTCAGTAACATGGTATGTGGAATTCGTGGCGGATTTAAGTAAACAACTTAATTGAAATCAGTTGTAATAAATAAAATGTCATAGTCGACGTCACAGCAGTATCGCTATGATACGGTCAGAGAATTTCAAACTAAACTCAAAACGCTCACTGAGGAGTACCAAGTAAAAATAAAAAAATACTGCAGGCTAATTACCGCAGTTGATGTTACCGTGTACTCGGTATTAGGTGTAATCACCGGGGCTGGTATTATACTTTCTTCAGTGACAATGGTCGCTCTGATAGCTGTTCCAATTTGTATATCTGCGGCAATAACAATCGTGGAAATAATTTCAATAATAAAAAAAAAAATGTCATCATGTAGCCAGCGCAAACTACAAGATTACGTAGTTAGATTTCATGTTGTGTCCACTGCATACTCGCAATTATCATCGATGATATCGTCGTCACTCGATGACACATTAATATCAGATAGTGAATTCTCAGCGATGGTACATGTTTATGATTCCGCGATGTCAAAATTAGAGCGACAACACGAATATAACAATGGCAACATCGCAAGAACTACTTCAACGAATAGCAGAAAATACCAACCCGGTGAAAACAAGTATGATATCAATAACCTCAACAAATCCTGAATTCAGTGTAAATTCCCCTTCTGCGATTCCAGTAATAGAAATAGCGTTAGCAAAATTACGAGTATACCATAGTTGGCCTAACATTAGATCACAAGCCTTTGGTGGTCAACAACCAAATAATTCCTTGGTGTTTGCTAGTAAGAATAAAGCAGATGGCACTCCAGACTGGAATGTTGTTTCGCTACCATCTGGGACGTACCAAATCGAACAAATCAATAATGAATTTCAGCGTAGAATAAAATCCATTACTGGAAAAGAATCAAAAATCACTATAACAGTCTATGAGCTGACGTTATCATCCGCCATTGAGATAAACTCGCCCGGTTATGTTGTAGATATCTATCAGAGTTCTATAAGAACCTGTGCTAGGATGGCCTGAAAACCCACCTCGACAAGAACCCGTTAATATACCACCTGAACCACAAAAATCTGACTACGTTTCCGACAAAATAAAACCCGATAATCCAATAAAAAGTTATAGGGAGTATACCCGATCGGGCTTTTTCATAGAAATAGGAGAACCTAATAACATATTTTATGTACTTAACACAGATAACGTTACTGAAAAGTTCAAAAATATGAAAAATGATTTTTCATTGTTGTTCGTGTCTATCAAATCTGGTACTCTCACCCGAGATGAATTTATCAGCGTCGTAGAGACATGTAATAAAATTATCTTTGACATAAAACGATTTAATGCTCATTTTGATATTTTACTTTTGGTCATTAACGCTATATAGACTCCTACAAAAGTCATTTAATATTTACTGGTCTCTATAAGTGTCCTTTTAACACATTAATCCCTGGAGGTTTTGTTGTTTTTGCATGAAATGTGAGTAGGAAACACACTTTGGAGGATATTTCTGAATAAATCCTAATACACCGACTTTCAAGCAATTTTGCATTAGCCTAATGCCTAGTTGTGTTAGAAACATTGTTTTCCATTGGTTATTTAGGTCGAGCATAAACAAAACGGGAAAAGTTGGATTTTTCTTTTTACTAAACGGACCTGTCATTTTCGTATTGAGACTACTCTTTATTCCAAATGCCCATCTTGTCCTACTTAATGCTCAAGGTTACCTGTCTGTGAACAGTTCAGACCAGTCTATCTTAGATCCGAGGCGAAAATGTCTAAAATCTTGACACAAAATCGGATTCCGACCACGGGCGAATTATGGGTGAAAAAAAAAAATGGTTCCAAAAAATCCTAGATTATACTCTCTACTCGTCACTTTCCCTTTTCTGACCTCATTCATCACTTCTCTCTTCGTCTTTCTTTCAGACTCGGTCTCTGGAATTCCAATACAGACAAATTTGGGGTGAGAAAAAAAAAGGGGTAAAAAAATTTAATTTATTTCTCCGATATTTTGGAGTGCAACTAAAATGTCCAGATTATGTTGTATCATTGTAGAGCTAAATCTGTCTACCATTCTATAATAGCACCCAATTTAGTGTATCATACATGACCATGACGCAACAGAGCTTGGAAGTAGGAAGTAGGCTACTACGTCCTGTCCTGTAAACGCGGTGCTTGTGGTTACTGTGCTAATACTGTTTTGTTTCATACTATGTATGTATGTATGTATGTATGTATGTATGTATGTATGTATGTATATGTATATATATATATATATATATATATATATATATATATATATATATATATATAAACTCGTGCAATATGTATCAAGAACATTTAGCAAACGTCCAGTTTTACCATAGGACAGCAGACAACAGTTTCTCCTTCGTATTATTGGCCATGTCTTATTACTAACGGCATTGTCCAGAATACTTAATTTCACATCATATGCATTAGAGGACAATTCTAGTTTCGAAACAACTTCTTTCCAGATGGAATCGCAATTATGTTTCAGCCACAATGTGGATGAAGCCCATTTTTTCTAGCAAAATTTGCATACGTTTACCGTATATTTCAGAGTGTCTTTTTTGTGAAACGTCACTTTTTTCCGTTTTGTGAAAGTACTAATAGTGCTATAGATATTGGTTGGGATAAGTCCTAAACGTGGATTTAAAACTCGCTTTTAATGCCTTTGTACTTGTAACGGTAATTATAAAAGCATCATTTTGTGACACTAATTTTTTTCTTGGTTGGCTTTCCAAATTCTGATTAGACTCTCGAATGTGCTGTGTTACTTTCTTAAAATTGCAAATGGTTCTTAAACGTAATGAGTACTAAGGTAAAATGCCATACTGCGCTAGGCGGGCCCTTGCTCAAAATAAAATAATGATGCCGAATGAGGTGAACAAACTGTCAATATGAAACACTGCAAAAAGTCCTGATCACGCATAAAATGCTTGCTGAACCAAACGTTCTGTATCCTATCATGGTCTGAGTCAACCATTTTGTGATTGGAATAGTGGAATAGTGTTCATATCATACTTGATAATGCAGATGAATGATGATAAAACTGAGGCCATTCGGATCAGAACACAAATACTATCACATTCACATCTTTTAAATCAAACAATAAATATTAGCAACACCAACATTAAATTCACACAGTCAGTACAAAACATAGCTGTTACTCTAGACAGTATTCTCACATTGCACCGACATGTCATGAACATACGCAAGGCTGCATATCTTGAGCTGAGACGCATTGTTACGTGCTTAGGCTCGAATAAGCAGCAACACAGAAAGAGTGAAAACTAACAAGCTTATATAACTTTAACAATGAATTTATTAAGTACAATTATTTTCATAAAATAAATAAACTCACGGTTTTAGAGAATCAAATCCAACAAATATAGAATTCACAAAATAATCCACTAATGGAATTTCAAGTCCTGATAAATAAATGTTCTAATAGTTCCAGGTTTGAATCTTGACGATGTAATAATCCAAAATGGCTGACAATGTCACGTGATGCAGTTCTTGTTTAATTTATCATCCACATGAATTATGAGCACATGTTTTCTCCTCCAAATAGATAATAAATCCTCTTTCTTCAATGTATTGACACAAAGTCCAAAACAAGAATAATAAAAATTATAACTCAAACATGAATTACACAACCAATAACTTACAGCCCAAAGATTCTACTACTAAAGTTAGCTTCTAAAACACAGCTATATATATTGTTTTTCTGAAGTAAACAAGAGGAATCATGTGAGTCTGGAAGGTCATGGAAAGAACTACCTTCACCAAGTCACATGCTTAAAGAATGAACTAGAAGAATAAATCAGCCACTAATAAAATGCTGTCCCCGAAACCAACCAATAGAATTGAAGACTTGTTGACAATGTCTAAAGCAAGGTCAGATATTGAGGTAACCAAGCCAAGGTCAGCCTGTTTACCAGAAAAGTCCAGGTCAAGTGAATTTTCTAGAAAAATTTCCCATTTAAATAATATAAACCTAAATGACAAATTTGGACCTAATAATTAAAAATAAATAAAATTAAATCCAATAGACGTAACAGCATAAGCTCCATTCGCAAATATCTTTCAGTTGATGCCACTAAAACACTTGTGTGTTCATTAGTACTTTCAACACTGGACTATTATAAATAAATACTGTCTGGTTCACCATAATACCTACTCCAGAAACTTAACAAGTTCAAAACACAGCTGCTCGGATCATCTTTAGAGTACCACGATCAGAGCACAACTATCCGCTGCTCTGTACCCTACACTGACTATAGATTCTATACAGAATCAAAGACAAAATTTGTTATCTGTGCTATGTTTCACTGACGGACTCCAATCCAACATACCAATCTAGCCTCACCCACATGTACACACCAGCATGGTACTTAAGTTCTTCTTCTGACAATCGTATACTGATTATTCCCGCTACGAAAACGAAGTCAAATGCATATGACGTTTCCGTACCTGGGCCCAGCAACTTGGAATTAATTGCCCATTGAAAGTAGATACAAAGAATGTAATCCCATTCAAGAGTGCTCTTCAAACTCACCGATTTTGACTGCAAGAACAAACTTACAAACATAATTATTTTTCCTACCTCACATAGTTCAGCATTTTGTATGTTTTCTAATTTCATGGTATTTGTTTTGGTTTCTTGTTTTTTGTAGTCTTATCATTATAGATGCTGTAAAGCACTTTTAGCTTCTAAAGATTAGGCGCTATACAATGTTATCATTATTATTAGTATATACTGAATGGCATAAATTTACTAAATACAATGTTTATAAACCAGAAGGGGAATTGTTCTCGACATAGCACACTTCAAAGAATATAAAACCAAACCTGATCTGAAAAACTAACGCTTTACAAATTCTATGCATGGAAGTCAGCCTGACACGAAACAAAACCAACTATTATAAACTCTGACTACATGTTGCCTAATTCTAAAGTTGAGTGAATAGAAACTACTGAAAATTAAATTTAAAAATCTGCACGAGTACCTAATCATGAAACGGTGATTATTAGCAATGTTACCTTGGAGGTCTCCAAATTAAATCCATCCCAGATGGGGCCCAAGTGCTTTATGACTATAAACCTAGCTCAGCGCAGGAAAATTCCTACTAGAATTACTAAAGAAAGTTCTACCCTAATATACTAGTTTTACGCTCGAGACGGTCCTCGTCTATATAAACAGAAATGTTTTAGCAGTTATTTCTTTTCAAACATCCATTGCGTTTGTCGGCGAATATAATAAATTCGTTGTCTTTTAAACTCCCAATATTAAATAATTTATTAACCATTAGGTACAGAATTCACTTTAGAAAATCGCTCACGGCTTTAAATGGTATTAAGTTGCAAATGTTACTGTTGCATTGCTTACATGGTGCAACCATTTTCTTTCATGCTTTAAAACTCCATGTTCGTGGTTGAATAAAATGAGTTCAACATTGGCTTGGGTCTGAATATAAGACTACTTGTAAAGAATTAAAAGACAACGAGAACAACAGCATATACATCATGTGCCAAACCGACTAAGCAAGAAAGGAACACTGGCCACAAATGTTGCAGAATTAAATCAAGACTTTGACTATTAGCTTACAAATATAACAAACATCACCAGTAGCGCTTATGCACAAATATTATGATTATTTGTCCTTATGATATCCAATGCTAATTAATGTCCTGAACTAAATAAATTATATCAAAATGCTTAGATGTTGCTACGATATCTCAATTTGCAACTTACCTCATTTATCTGGGCATTGCGTTTTGTTTGTCGACAAAGCATACAATCTACAAAGGTGACCTCAGTTTATAAAAAACTATAGATCCATCTCTAATATTTCAATATTATCCAGCATGTTTGGTAAACTGACTGCCACATCAAATAAACAGTGTTTAACAGAAGTTTGCTTTAACACATATTGTCAGGGTTTCAATAAGATCATTCCTGGCTCACGGTCTTAAGAAAACTTACACACTATTTGTTTCAGGAAATAATTTAAAAAACTCGAACACGCGTGTTATTATTACACTTCATAAAAATGTGAATTCTGGCAAAGATGAAGGTGTGCCAATAGCAAAAGTAAAATGTTACACAGATTTGTTACCAATTTAAAATGAATTTTGATTCTAATATATTTCAGAGAATGTGAAGAGTCGTTATTGGATAAACGAAGATTTCTCTCATGTTATTAAAAGTGGTGTACATGTGTTCTGTTTTTGGACCACTGCTGTATGCTATAATAGTAGACGATCTTATGTTCACAGAGCACACAAACACATTTGCTGATGTTGTTACAGAAATCTGTTTCTAGTGCTTACGTATAGACCAAACAGATGGTATTGAACTTAGATCTAATGACGTGTAGTTAAAGCATAGTTAAATGATGATTAATTAATTCTAAACCAAAAAAAAAAAAATATTTGTTAACAGATTTATCTAAGTAGCGTCCCACAACTGAGATAGTTATCAGTTCCAAAATATTTGGTGAAGTAAGATTAAAAATATGAAAAATGTGAAACGTTTTTTTTAATGAATTATGAACAATAATGTAAAATTAATTGAGATTAATATATTGACTCAAAACGCCAATAATTTTGACTATGTTTGGGACCCCTGAACTGAGCTGAACTTGTCTTGCCATCGTTTCACACAGGATCAATAATACTTTTGAATTCGTTAGGCGTGAGAGGTCCTGGATTGGTGTTTGTATTCAATTTTATATAATAGTTCTATATAATGCCGTCTAAGTCTGAATGACACCTTCGAATGAAAGAAACTATGGATCTATGCCATTCTTTAACGATATTAAGTTGAAGAAGAATTCTGAAACATAATTATATCACTAGCGATATGCAACAATACGTCCAGTCGCCTTCTATCTCATACAGAATGACAACATTGTTCACTCTTGATTGTAAATTCATCTACAGATCTTTTTCATACAATCTTCTTCTGCTTCACCTACACTTGTTTACCCTAACAATTTCTAAAGACAGAAAATACTGCATCATAATATGTCTCATGCCATGATATATATATATATATATATATATGACAATTAGTGTTACGGTTCCTTTTAACCAACTCTTAGTCAAACTCATTCTAAATTGTCAATTGTATTTTATTTTAAATTAACATTTTATTTAAGTCGCCTGACAAGTGTACCAAAATAAATGAAATTGAAATGCTGCTGCAAGTTGAGCCGAATATTTTGCGCGTGAAAAACGTCTTACCATGGTTGCATTTTTTGCTAGATGAGCTAAAAAATGCTGTTAGAAGCCATCAGAACTCCCCTGTATACAAATGCATACTCGTAATATTTAAACAAAATGAAGTTGTTACAAATTTGGATAACATATTCGCTAACAAGGCAATACACCTTTTAACTTTATTCCAATCTAATGGTTTAACACTATTATTCCCAGCTGACAAAAGAACATTCCGAGCACATACACAATGATACATTTGTCATCAGAATTTTAGTACATTTAGAGAGAGGGAACTTATATGCGACATCGCTAATGTTGTTAATCGTCATCCTTCAAACATAGTTTCATTCGATCGGTGAAATATTCGGTTGTTACTGGTATGCTAATTAGTAATTGATTTTTCCCAATCTTCTTATGCAACAATGCAGATACAATATTTCCGATGGAACCTTAACCTTTCTCGCTTTCTTCCACTGCCTCATGTTGTATTCTTTCCAACTCTACATACCTCTCTCTAGAGCATCCAATTTTTCAATCACCTCTCTATATTTCTGGTCATCTTTTTCAACATTGTGCAATGCAACGACTACAAAATAAAAAATAATAAGTTGACAACTAATATTTTAAGCAAGGATACTATGGTAATTCAAACATATGCATCATACAGTTTTCAAATTACGTGCTGTTTTCATGAATAAGTTGCTAAAAAAAATATTTTATCAAAATGATTATCAATCACGACATTTAGTGAACCTAAGCTAAATACCAATGACTTCAAGTTCATCATCAGTCAGAAGCATTATTGGAACACACCATTACAATACTTGATAGAACTCCTTATATTTCATATTGTAAATCTGTTTTTTGTGCTTACGTAAAGACCACAGAGATGGTATTGAAATCTTATCAAATGACTTGTAGTTAAAGCATAGTAAAATGATGATTAAACAATTCTAAACGAAAATAAAACACAATATATGTTAACAGATGTATCTAGTTAGCATTCCACAACTTAGATATTTCTCAGTTCCAAAATAATTGTTCAGGTGTGATTAAAAATATGAAAAATGCCAAACCTTTTTTTAAATGAATTATGAACGATAATGTAAAATTAATTGAGATTAATATATATTGACTACATAAATCCCTTACAAAGAAAAATAATCTTAAATTAGTAATCACATGCACAGACGAACTAGAAATATTTACTGCAATGCCTTTCTTTTGCCTGGCAACGGATGATGTTTGACAATATATGCAAACTGCAATAAAATAAGCTGGAAACATGTTTTTGGCACAACATCAAAACTTTTAGGGTATGAAAGGAGACAGCTCAGACTAAGAGACTGAATCTAATTTCATAAATATTTTCTTTTTAACAATTATGTAAATTGCAATATACCTCCAATGATTGAAATAAACCTACTAAAACAATGATTCAGAATCTTTAATATTAATCAAATAAGTGTGTGTGTAGATTAAACTATTAAATAGAATTTATGTCTTCTAACGCAGTGAGTACAATACTTTATCAACATGTGAGGTAATCATCGGAGCATAACAAATTGTTATTAGTATTTGATCATGAACACAATGATCATGAGTCAATAATAACATATCAACAATCATCGACAAGGATTCAATTGACCAATTCACAATAACAACCACTGATAATAATTTGGCTAGGGTTTCAGTAACATGGTATGTGGAATTCGTGGCGGATTTAAGTAAACAACTTAATTGAAATCAGTTGTAATAAATAAAATGTCATAGTCGACGTCACAGCAGTATCGCTATGATACGGTCAGAGAATTTCAAACTAAACTCAAAACGCTCACTGAGGAGTACCAAGTAAAAATAAAAAAATACTGCAGGCTAATTACCGCAGTTGATGTTACCGTGTACTCGGTATTAGGTGTAATCACCGGGGCTGGTATTATACTTTCTTCAGTGACAATGGTCGCTCTGATAGCTGTTCCAATTTGTATATCTGCGGCAATAACAATCGTGGAAATAATTTCAATAATAAAAAAAAAAATGTCATCATGTAGCCAGCGCAAACTACAAGATTACGTAGTTAGATTTCATGTTGTGTCCACTGCATACTCGCAATTATCATCGATGATATCGTCGTCACTCGATGACACATTAATATCAGATAGTGAATTCTCAGCGATGGTACATGTTTATGATTCCGCGATGTCAAAATTAGAGCGACAACACGAATATAACAATGGCAACATCGCAAGAACTACTTCAACGAATAGCAGAAAATACCAACCCGGTGAAAACAAGTATGATATCAATAACCTCAACAAATCCTGAATTCAGTGTAAATTCCCCTTCTGCGATTCCAGTAATAGAAATAGCGTTAGCAAAATTACGAGTATACCATAGTTGGCCTAACATTAGATCACAAGCCTTTGGTGGTCAACAACCAAATAATTCCTTGGTGTTTGCTAGTAAGAATAAAGCAGATGGCACTCCAGACTGGAATGTTGTTTCGCTACCATCTGGGACGTACCAAATCGAACAAATCAATAATGAATTTCAGCGTAGAATAAAATCCATTACTGGAAAAGAATCAAAAATCACTATAACAGTCTATGAGCTGACGTTATCATCCGCCATTGAGATAAACTCGCCCGGTTATGTTGTAGATATCTATCAGAGTTCTATAAGAACCTGTGCTAGGATGGCCTGAAAACCCACCTCGACAAGAACCCGTTAATATACCACCTGAACCACAAAAATCTGACTACGTTTCCGACAAAATAAAACCCGATAATCCAATAAAAAGTTATAGGGAGTATACCCGATCGGGCTTTTTCATAGAAATAGGAGAACCTAATAACATATTTTATGTACTTAACACAGATAACGTTACTGAAAAGTTCAAAAATATGAAAAATGATTTTTCATTGTTGTTCGTGTCTATCAAATCTGGTACTCTCACCCGAGATGAATTTATCAGCGTCGTAGAGACATGTAATAAAATTATCTTTGACATAAAACGATTTAATGCTCATTTTGATATTTTACTTTTGGTCATTAACGCTATATAGACTCCTACAAAAGTCATTTAATATTTACTGGTCTCTATAAGTGTCCTTTTAACACATTAATCCCTGGAGGTTTTGTTGTTTTTGCATGAAATGTGAGTAGGAAACACACTTTGGAGGATATTTCTGAATAAATCCTAATACACCGACTTTCAAGCAATTTTGCATTAGCCTAATGCCTAGTTGTGTTAGAAACATTGTTTTCCATTGGTTATTTAGGTCGAGCATAAACAAAACGGGAAAAGTTGGATTTTTCTTTTTACTAAACGGACCTGTCATTTTCGTATTGAGACTACTCTTTATTCCAAATGCCCATCTTGTCCTACTTAATGCTCAAGGTTACCTGTCTGTGAACAGTTCAGACCAGTCTATCTTAGATCCGAGGCGAAAATGTCTAAAATCTTGACACAAAATCGGATTCCGACCACGGGCGAATTATGGGTGAAAAAAAAAAATGGTTCCAAAAAATCCTAGATTATACTCTCTACTCGTCACTTTCCCTTTTCTGACCTCATTCATCACTTCTCTCTTCGTCTTTCTTTCAGACTCGGTCTCTGGAATTCCAATACAGACAAATTTGGGGTGAGAAAAAAAAAGGGGTAAAAAAATTTAATTTATTTCTCCGATATTTTGGAGTGCAACTAAAATGTCCAGATTATGTTGTATCATTGTAGAGCTAAATCTGTCTACCATTCTATAATAGCACCCAATTTAGTGTATCATACATGACCATGACGCAACAGAGCTTGGAAGTAGGAAGTAGGCTACTACGTCCTGTCCTGTAAACGCGGTGCTTGTGGTTACTGTGCTAATACTGTTTTGTTTCATACTATGTATGTATGTATGTATGTATGTATGTATGTATATGTATATATATATATATATATATATATATATATATATATATATATATATATATATATATATATATAAACTCGTGCAATATGTATCAAGAACATTTAGCAAACGTCCAGTTTTACCATAGGACAGCAGACAACAGTTTCTCCTTCGTATTATTGGCCATGTCTTATTACTAACGGCATTGTCCAGAATACTTAATTTCACATCATATGCATTAGAGGACAATTCTAGTTTCGAAACAACTTCTTTCCAGATGGAATCGCAATTATGTTTCAGCCACAATGTGGATGAAGCCCATTTTTTCTAGCAAAATTTGCATACGTTTACCGTATATTTCAGAGTGTCTTTTTTGTGAAACGTCACTTTTTTCCGTTTTGTGAAAGTACTAATAGTGCTATAGATATTGGTTGGGATAAGTCCTAAACGTGGATTTAAAACTCGCTTTTAATGCCTTTGTACTTGTAACGGTAATTATAAAAGCATCATTTTGTGACACTAATTTTTTTCTTGGTTGGCTTTCCAAATTCTGATTAGACTCTCGAATGTGCTGTGTTACTTTCTTAAAATTGCAAATGGTTCTTAAACGTAATGAGTACTAAGGTAAAATGCCATACTGCGCTAGGCGGGCCCTTGCTCAAAATAAAATAATGATGCCGAATGAGGTGAACAAACTGTCAATATGAAACACTGCAAAAAGTCCTGATCACGCATAAAATGCTTGCTGAACCAAACGTTCTGTATCCTATCATGGTCTGAGTCAACCATTTTGTGATTGGAATAGTGGAATAGTGTTCATATCATACTTGATAATGCAGATGAATGATGATAAAACTGAGGCCATTCGGATCAGAACACAAATACTATCACATTCACATCTTTTAAATCAAACAATAAATATTAGCAACACCAACATTAAATTCACACAGTCAGTACAAAACATAGCTGTTACTCTAGACAGTATTCTCACATTGCACCGACATGTCATGAACATACGCAAGGCTGCATATCTTGAGCTGAGACGCATTGTTACGTGCTTAGGCTCGAATAAGCAGCAACACAGAAAGAGTGAAAACTAACAAGCTTATATAACTTTAACAATGAATTTATTAAGTACAATTATTTTCATAAAATAAATAAACTCACGGTTTTAGAGAATCAAATCCAACAAATATAGAATTCACAAAATAATCCACTAATGGAATTTCAAGTCCTGATAAATAAATGTTCTAATAGTTCCAGGTTTGAATCTTGACGATGTAATAATCCAAAATGGCTGACAATGTCACGTGATGCAGTTCTTGTTTAATTTATCATCCACATGAATTATGAGCACATGTTTTCTCCTCCAAATAGATAATAAATCCTCTTTCTTCAATGTATTGACACAAAGTCCAAAACAAGAATAATAAAAATTATAACTCAAACATGAATTACACAACCAATAACTTACAGCCCAAAGATTCTACTACTAAAGTTAGCTTCTAAAACACAGCTATATATATTGTTTTTCTGAAGTAAACAAGAGGAATCATGTGAGTCTGGAAGGTCATGGAAAGAACTACCTTCACCAAGTCACATGCTTAAAGAATGAACTAGAAGAATAAATCAGCCACTAATAAAATGCTGTCCCCGAAACCAACCAATAGAATTGAAGACTTGTTGACAATGTCTAAAGCAAGGTCAGATATTGAGGTAACCAAGCCAAGGTCAGCCTGTTTACCAGAAAAGTCCAGGTCAAGTGAATTTTCTAGAAAAATTTCCCATTTAAATAATATAAACCTAAATGACAAATTTGGACCTAATAATTAAAAATAAATAAAATTAAATCCAATAGACGTAACAGCATAAGCTCCATTCGCAAATATCTTTCAGTTGATGCCACTAAAACACTTGTGTGTTCATTAGTACTTTCAACACTGGACTATTATAAATAAATACTGTCTGGTTCACCATAATACCTACTCCAGAAACTTAACAAGTTCAAAACACAGCTGCTCGGATCATCTTTAGAGTACCACGATCAGAGCACAACTATCCGCTGCTCTGTACCCTACACTGACTATAGATTCTATACAGAATCAAAGACAAAATTTGTTATCTGTGCTATGTTTCACTGACGGACTCCAATCCAACATACCAATCTAGCCTCACCCACATGTACACACCAGCATGGTACTTAAGTTCTTCTTCTGACAATCGTATACTGATTATTCCCGCTACGAAAACGAAGTCAAATGCATATGACGTTTCCGTACCTGGGCCCAGCAACTTGGAATTAATTGCCCATTGAAAGTAGATACAAAGAATGTAATCCCATTCAAGAGTGCTCTTCAAACTCACCGATTTTGACTGCAAGAACAAACTTACAAACATAATTATTTTTCCTACCTCACATAGTTCAGCATTTTGTATGTTTTCTAATTTCATGGTATTTGTTTTGGTTTCTTGTTTTTTGTAGTCTTATCATTATAGATGCTGTAAAGCACTTTTAGCTTCTAAAGATTAGGCGCTATACAATGTTATCATTATTATTAGTATATACTGAATGGCATAAATTTACTAAATACAATGTTTATAAACCAGAAGGGGAATTGTTCTCGACATAGCACACTTCAAAGAATATAAAACCAAACCTGATCTGAAAAACTAACGCTTTACAAATTCTATGCATGGAAGTCAGCCTGACACGAAACAAAACCAACTATTATAAACTCTGACTACATGTTGCCTAATTCTAAAGTTGAGTGAATAGAAACTACTGAAAATTAAATTTAAAAATCTGCACGAGTACCTAATCATGAAACGGTGATTATTAGCAATGTTACCTTGGAGGTCTCCAAATTAAATCCATCCCAGATGGGGCCCAAGTGCTTTATGACTATAAACCTAGCTCAGCGCAGGAAAATTCCTACTAGAATTACTAAAGAAAGTTCTACCCTAATATACTAGTTTTACGCTCGAGACGGTCCTCGTCTATATAAACAGAAATGTTTTAGCAGTTATTTCTTTTCAAACATCCATTGCGTTTGTCGGCGAATATAATAAATTCGTTGTCTTTTAAACTCCCAATATTAAATAATTTATTAACCATTAGGTACAGAATTCACTTTAGAAAATCGCTCACGGCTTTAAATGGTATTAAGTTGCAAATGTTACTGTTGCATTGCTTACATGGTGCAACCATTTTCTTTCATGCTTTAAAACTCCATGTTCGTGGTTGAATAAAATGAGTTCAACATTGGCTTGGGTCTGAATATAAGACTACTTGTAAAGAATTAAAAGACAACGAGAACAACAGCATATACATCATGTGCCAAACCGACTAAGCAAGAAAGGAACACTGGCCACAAATGTTGCAGAATTAAATCAAGACTTTGACTATTAGCTTACAAATATAACAAACATCACCAGTAGCGCTTATGCACAAATATTATGATTATTTGTCCTTATGATATCCAATGCTAATTAATGTCCTGAACTAAATAAATTATATCAAAATGCTTAGATGTTGCTACGATATCTCAATTTGCAACTTACCTCATTTATCTGGGCATTGCGTTTTGTTTGTCGACAAAGCATACAATCTACAAAGGTGACCTCAGTTTATAAAAAACTATAGATCCATCTCTAATATTTCAATATTATCCAGCATGTTTGGTAAACTGACTGCCACATCAAATAAACAGTGTTTAACAGAAGTTTGCTTTAACACATATTGTCAGGGTTTCAATAAGATCATTCCTGGCTCACGGTCTTAAGAAAACTTACACACTATTTGTTTCAGGAAATAATTTAAAAAACTCGAACACGCGTGTTATTATTACACTTCATAAAAATGTGAATTCTGGCAAAGATGAAGGTGTGCCAATAGCAAAAGTAAAATGTTACACAGATTTGTTACCAATTTAAAATGAATTTTGATTCTAATATATTTCAGAGAATGTGAAGAGTCGTTATTGGATAAACGAAGATTTCTCTCATGTTATTAAAAGTGGTGTACATGTGTTCTGTTTTTGGACCACTGCTGTATGCTATAATAGTAGACGATCTTATGTTCACAGAGCACACAAACACATTTGCTGATGTTGTTACAGAAATCTGTTTCTAGTGCTTACGTATAGACCAAACAGATGGTATTGAACTTAGATCTAATGACGTGTAGTTAAAGCATAGTTAAATGATGATTAATTAATTCTAAACCAAAAAAAAAAAAATATTTGTTAACAGATTTATCTAAGTAGCGTCCCACAACTGAGATAGTTATCAGTTCCAAAATATTTGGTGAAGTAAGATTAAAAATATGAAAAATGTGAAACGTTTTTTTTAATGAATTATGAACAATAATGTAAAATTAATTGAGATTAATATATTGACTCAAAACGCCAATAATTTTGACTATGTTTGGGACCCCTGAACTGAGCTGAACTTGTCTTGCCATCGTTTCACACAGGATCAATAATACTTTTGAATTCGTTAGGCGTGAGAGGTCCTGGATTGGTGTTTGTATTCAATTTTATATAATAGTTCTATATAATGCCGTCTAAGTCTGAATGACACCTTCGAATGAAAGAAACTATGGATCTATGCCATTCTTTAACGATATTAAGTTGAAGAAGAATTCTGAAACATAATTATATCACTAGCGATATGCAACAATACGTCCAGTCGCCTTCTATCTCATACAGAATGACAACATTGTTCACTCTTGATTGTAAATTCATCTACAGATCTTTTTCATACAATCTTCTTCTGCTTCACCTACACTTGTTTACCCTAACAATTTCTAAAGACAGAAAATACTGCATCATAATATGTCTCATGCCATGATATATATATATATATATATATATGACAATTAGTGTTACGGTTCCTTTTAACCAACTCTTAGTCAAACTCATTCTAAATTGTCAATTGTATTTTATTTTAAATTAACATTTTATTTAAGTCGCCTGACAAGTGTACCAAAATAAATGAAATTGAAATGCTGCTGCAAGTTGAGCCGAATATTTTGCGCGTGAAAAACGTCTTACCATGGTTGCATTTTTTGCTAGATGAGCTAAAAAATGCTGTTAGAAGCCATCAGAACTCCCCTGTATACAAATGCATACTCGTAATATTTAAACAAAATGAAGTTGTTACAAATTTGGATAACATATTCGCTAACAAGGCAATACACCTTTTAACTTTATTCCAATCTAATGGTTTAACACTATTATTCCCAGCTGACAAAAGAACATTCCGAGCACATACACAATGATACATTTGTCATCAGAATTTTAGTACATTTAGAGAGAGGGAACTTATATGCGACATCGCTAATGTTGTTAATCGTCATCCTTCAAACATAGTTTCATTCGATCGGTGAAATATTCGGTTGTTACTGGTATGCTAATTAGTAATTGATTTTTCCCAATCTTCTTATGCAACAATGCAGATACAATATTTCCGATGGAACCTTAACCTTTCTCGCTTTCTTCCACTGCCTCATGTTGTATTCTTTCCAACTCTACATACCTCTCTCTAGAGCATCCAATTTTTCAATCACCTCTCTATATTTCTGGTCATCTTTTTCAACATTGTGCAATGCAACGACTACAAAATAAAAAATAATAAGTTGACAACTAATATTTTAAGCAAGGATACTATGGTAATTCAAACATATGCATCATACAGTTTTCAAATTACGTGCTGTTTTCATGAATAAGTTGCTAAAAAAAATATTTTATCAAAATGATTATCAATCACGACATTTAGTGAACCTAAGCTAAATACCAATGACTTCAAGTTCATCATCAGTCAGAAGCATTATTGGAACACACCATTACAATACTTGATAGAACTCCTTATATTTCATATTGTAAATCTGTTTTTTGTGCTTACGTAAAGACCACAGAGATGGTATTGAAATCTTATCAAATGACTTGTAGTTAAAGCATAGTAAAATGATGATTAAACAATTCTAAACGAAAATAAAACACAATATATGTTAACAGATGTATCTAGTTAGCATTCCACAACTTAGATATTTCTCAGTTCCAAAATAATTGTTCAGGTGTGATTAAAAATATGAAAAATGCCAAACCTTTTTTTAAATGAATTATGAACGATAATGTAAAATTAATTGAGATTAATATATATTGACTACATAAATCCCTTACAAAGAAAAATAATCTTAAATTAGTAATCACATGCACAGACGAACTAGAAATATTTACTGCAATGCCTTTCTTTTGCCTGGCAACGGATGATGTTTGACAATATATGCAAACTGCAATAAAATAAGCTGGAAACATGTTTTTGGCACAACATCAAAACTTTTAGGGTATGAAAGGAGACAGCTCAGACTAAGAGACTGAATCTAATTTCATAAATATTTTCTTTTTAACAATTATGTAAATTGCAATATACCTCCAATGATTGAAATAAACCTACTAAAACAATGATTCAGAATCTTTAATATTAATCAAATAAGTGTGTGTGTAGATTAAACTATTAAATAGAATTTATGTCTTCTAACGCAGTGAGTACAATACTTTATCAACATGTGAGGTAATCATCGGAGCATAACAAATTGTTATTAGTATTTGATCATGAACACAATGATCATGAGTCAATAATAACATATCAACAATCATCGACAAGGATTCAATTGACCAATTCACAATAACAACCACTGATAATAATTTGGCTAGGGTTTCAGTAACATGGTATGTGGAATTCGTGGCGGATTTAAGTAAACAACTTAATTGAAATCAGTTGTAATAAATAAAATGTCATAGTCGACGTCACAGCAGTATCGCTATGATACGGTCAGAGAATTTCAAACTAAACTCAAAACGCTCACTGAGGAGTACCAAGTAAAAATAAAAAAATACTGCAGGCTAATTACCGCAGTTGATGTTACCGTGTACTCGGTATTAGGTGTAATCACCGGGGCTGGTATTATACTTTCTTCAGTGACAATGGTCGCTCTGATAGCTGTTCCAATTTGTATATCTGCGGCAATAACAATCGTGGAAATAATTTCAATAATAAAAAAAAAAATGTCATCATGTAGCCAGCGCAAACTACAAGATTACGTAGTTAGATTTCATGTTGTGTCCACTGCATACTCGCAATTATCATCGATGATATCGTCGTCACTCGATGACACATTAATATCAGATAGTGAATTCTCAGCGATGGTACATGTTTATGATTCCGCGATGTCAAAATTAGAGCGACAACACGAATATAACAATGGCAACATCGCAAGAACTACTTCAACGAATAGCAGAAAATACCAACCCGGTGAAAACAAGTATGATATCAATAACCTCAACAAATCCTGAATTCAGTGTAAATTCCCCTTCTGCGATTCCAGTAATAGAAATAGCGTTAGCAAAATTACGAGTATACCATAGTTGGCCTAACATTAGATCACAAGCCTTTGGTGGTCAACAACCAAATAATTCCTTGGTGTTTGCTAGTAAGAATAAAGCAGATGGCACTCCAGACTGGAATGTTGTTTCGCTACCATCTGGGACGTACCAAATCGAACAAATCAATAATGAATTTCAGCGTAGAATAAAATCCATTACTGGAAAAGAATCAAAAATCACTATAACAGTCTATGAGCTGACGTTATCATCCGCCATTGAGATAAACTCGCCCGGTTATGTTGTAGATATCTATCAGAGTTCTATAAGAACCTGTGCTAGGATGGCCTGAAAACCCACCTCGACAAGAACCCGTTAATATACCACCTGAACCACAAAAATCTGACTACGTTTCCGACAAAATAAAACCCGATAATCCAATAAAAAGTTATAGGGAGTATACCCGATCGGGCTTTTTCATAGAAATAGGAGAACCTAATAACATATTTTATGTACTTAACACAGATAACGTTACTGAAAAGTTCAAAAATATGAAAAATGATTTTTCATTGTTGTTCGTGTCTATCAAATCTGGTACTCTCACCCGAGATGAATTTATCAGCGTCGTAGAGACATGTAATAAAATTATCTTTGACATAAAACGATTTAATGCTCATTTTGATATTTTACTTTTGGTCATTAACGCTATATAGACTCCTACAAAAGTCATTTAATATTTACTGGTCTCTATAAGTGTCCTTTTAACACATTAATCCCTGGAGGTTTTGTTGTTTTTGCATGAAATGTGAGTAGGAAACACACTTTGGAGGATATTTCTGAATAAATCCTAATACACCGACTTTCAAGCAATTTTGCATTAGCCTAATGCCTAGTTGTGTTAGAAACATTGTTTTCCATTGGTTATTTAGGTCGAGCATAAACAAAACGGGAAAAGTTGGATTTTTCTTTTTACTAAACGGACCTGTCATTTTCGTATTGAGACTACTCTTTATTCCAAATGCCCATCTTGTCCTACTTAATGCTCAAGGTTACCTGTCTGTGAACAGTTCAGACCAGTCTATCTTAGATCCGAGGCGAAAATGTCTAAAATCTTGACACAAAATCGGATTCCGACCACGGGCGAATTATGGGTGAAAAAAAAAAATGGTTCCAAAAAATCCTAGATTATACTCTCTACTCGTCACTTTCCCTTTTCTGACCTCATTCATCACTTCTCTCTTCGTCTTTCTTTCAGACTCGGTCTCTGGAATTCCAATACAGACAAATTTGGGGTGAGAAAAAAAAAGGGGTAAAAAAATTTAATTTATTTCTCCGATATTTTGGAGTGCAACTAAAATGTCCAGATTATGTTGTATCATTGTAGAGCTAAATCTGTCTACCATTCTATAATAGCACCCAATTTAGTGTATCATACATGACCATGACGCAACAGAGCTTGGAAGTAGGAAGTAGGCTACTACGTCCTGTCCTGTAAACGCGGTGCTTGTGGTTACTGTGCTAATACTGTTTTGTTTCATACTATGTATGTATGTATGTATGTATGTATGTATGTATGTATATATATATATATATATATATATATATATATATATATATATATATATATATATATAAACTCGTGCAATATGTATCAAGAACATTTAGCAAACGTCCAGTTTTACCATAGGACAGCAGACAACAGTTTCTCCTTCGTATTATTGGCCATGTCTTATTACTAACGGCATTGTCCAGAATACTTAATTTCACATCATATGCATTAGAGGACAATTCTAGTTTCGAAACAACTTCTTTCCAGATGGAATCGCAATTATGTTTCAGCCACAATGTGGATGAAGCCCATTTTTTCTAGCAAAATTTGCATACGTTTACCGTATATTTCAGAGTGTCTTTTTTGTGAAACGTCACTTTTTTCCGTTTTGTGAAAGTACTAATAGTGCTATAGATATTGGTTGGGATAAGTCCTAAACGTGGATTTAAAACTCGCTTTTAATGCCTTTGTACTTGTAACGGTAATTATAAAAGCATCATTTTGTGACACTAATTTTTTTCTTGGTTGGCTTTCCAAATTCTGATTAGACTCTCGAATGTGCTGTGTTACTTTCTTAAAATTGCAAATGGTTCTTAAACGTAATGAGTACTAAGGTAAAATGCCATACTGCGCTAGGCGGGCCCTTGCTCAAAATAAAATAATGATGCCGAATGAGGTGAACAAACTGTC
Organism: Unio pictorum; assembly: GCA_030141615.1. Lineage (NCBI taxonomy): Eukaryota > Metazoa > Mollusca > Bivalvia > Unionida > Unionidae > Unio > Unio pictorum. The sequence continues at coordinate 16,365,675 of JARLTB010000107.1, forward strand.
AATATGAAACACTGCAAAAAGTCCTGATCACGCATAAAATGCTTGCTGAACCAAACGTTCTGTATCCTATCATGGTCTGAGTCAACCATTTTGTGATTGGAATAGTGGAATAGTGTTCATATCATACTTGATAATGCAGATGAATGATGATAAAACTGAGGCCATTCGGATCAGAACACAAATACTATCACATTCACATCTTTTAAATCAAACAATAAATATTAGCAACACCAACATTAAATTCACACAGTCAGTACAAAACATAGCTGTTACTCTAGACAGTATTCTCACATTGCACCGACATGTCATGAACATACGCAAGGCTGCATATCTTGAGCTGAGACGCATTGTTACGTGCTTAGGCTCGAATAAGCAGCAACACAGAAAGAGTGAAAACTAACAAGCTTATATAACTTTAACAATGAATTTATTAAGTACAATTATTTTCATAAAATAAATAAACTCACGGTTTTAGAGAATCAAATCCAACAAATATAGAATTCACAAAATAATCCACTAATGGAATTTCAAGTCCTGATAAATAAATGTTCTAATAGTTCCAGGTTTGAATCTTGACGATGTAATAATCCAAAATGGCTGACAATGTCACGTGATGCAGTTCTTGTTTAATTTATCATCCACATGAATTATGAGCACATGTTTTCTCCTCCAAATAGATAATAAATCCTCTTTCTTCAATGTATTGACACAAAGTCCAAAACAAGAATAATAAAAATTATAACTCAAACATGAATTACACAACCAATAACTTACAGCCCAAAGATTCTACTACTAAAGTTAGCTTCTAAAACACAGCTATATATATTGTTTTTCTGAAGTAAACAAGAGGAATCATGTGAGTCTGGAAGGTCATGGAAAGAACTACCTTCACCAAGTCACATGCTTAAAGAATGAACTAGAAGAATAAATCAGCCACTAATAAAATGCTGTCCCCGAAACCAACCAATAGAATTGAAGACTTGTTGACAATGTCTAAAGCAAGGTCAGATATTGAGGTAACCAAGCCAAGGTCAGCCTGTTTACCAGAAAAGTCCAGGTCAAGTGAATTTTCTAGAAAAATTTCCCATTTAAATAATATAAACCTAAATGACAAATTTGGACCTAATAATTAAAAATAAATAAAATTAAATCCAATAGACGTAACAGCATAAGCTCCATTCGCAAATATCTTTCAGTTGATGCCACTAAAACACTTGTGTGTTCATTAGTACTTTCAACACTGGACTATTATAAATAAATACTGTCTGGTTCACCATAATACCTACTCCAGAAACTTAACAAGTTCAAAACACAGCTGCTCGGATCATCTTTAGAGTACCACGATCAGAGCACAACTATCCGCTGCTCTGTACCCTACACTGGCAAAATTTGTTATCTGTGCTATGTTTCACTGACAAACTCCAATCCAACATACCAATCTAGCCTCACCCACATGTACACACCAGCATGGTACTTAAGTTCTTCTTCTGACAATTGTATATTGATTATTCCCGCTACGAAAACGAAGTCAAATGCATATGACATTTCCGTACCTGGGCCCAGCAACTTGGAATTAATTGCCCATTGAAAGTAGATACAAAGAATGTAATCCCATTCAAGAGTGCTCTTCAAACTCACCGATTTTGACTGCAAGAACAAACTTACAAACATAATTATTTTTCCTACCTCACATAGTTCAGCATTTTGTATGTTTTCTAATTTCATGGTATTTGTTTTGGTTTCTTGTTTTTTGTAGTCTTATCATTATAGATGCTGTAAAGCACTTTTAGCTTCTAAAGATTAGGCGCTATACAATGTTATCATTATTATTAGCATATACTGAATGGCATAAATTTACTAAATACAATGTTTATAAACCAGAAGGGGAATTGTTCTCGACATAGCACACTTCAAAGAATATAAAAGCAAACCTGATCTGAAAAACTAACGCTTTACAAATTCTATGGATGGAAGTCAGCCTGACACGAAACGAAACCAACTATTATAAACTCTGACTACATGTTGCCTAATTCTAAAGTTGAGTGAATAGAAACTACTGAAAATTAAATTTAAAAATCTGCACGAGTACCTAATCATGAAACGGTGATTATTAGCAATGTTACCTTGGAGGTCTCCAAATTAAATCCATCCCAGATGGGGCCCAAGTGCTTTATGACTATAAACCTAGCTCAGCGCAGGAAAATTCCTACCAGAATTACTAAAGAAAGTTCTACCCTAATATACTAGTTTTACGCTCGAGACGGTCCTCGTCTATATAAACAGAAACGTTTTAGCAGTTATTTCTTTCCAAACATCCATTGCGTTTGTCGGCGAATATAATAAATTAGTTGTCTTTTAAACTCCCAATATTAAATAATTTATTAACCATTAGGTACAGAATTCACTTTAGAAAATCGCTCACGGCTTTAAATGGTTTTAAGTTGCAAATGTTACTGTTGCATTGCTTACATGGTGCAACCATTTTCTTTCATGCTTTAAAACTCCATGTTCGTGGTTGAATAAAATGAGTTCAACATTGGCTTGGGTCTGAATATAAGACTACTTGTAAAGAATTAAAAGACAATGAGAATAACAGCATATACATCATGTGCCAAACCGACTAAGCAAGAAAGGAACACTGGCCACAAATGTTGCAGAATTAAATCAAGACTTTGACTATTAGCTTACAAATATAACAAACATCACCAGTAGCGCTTATGCACAAATATTATGATTATTTGTCCTTATGATATCCAATGCTAATTAATGTCCTGAACTAAATAAATTATATCAAAATGCTTAGATGTTGCTACGATATCTCAATTTGCAACTTACCTCATTTATCTGGGCATTGCGTTTTGTTTGTCGACAAAGCATACAATCTACAAAGGTGACCTCAGTTTATAATAAACTATAGATCCATTTCTAATATTTCAATATTAACCAGCATGTTTGATAAACTGACTGCCACATCAAATAAACAGTGTTTAACAGAAGTTTGCTTTAACACATATTGTCAGGGTTTCAATAAGATCATTCCTGGCTCACGGTCTTAAGAAAACTTACACACTATTTGTTACAGGAAATAATTTTAAAAAACTCGAACAAGCGTGTTATTATTACACTTCAGAAAAATGTGAATTCTGGCAAAGATGAAGGTGTGCCAATAGCAAAAGTAAAATGTTACACAGATTTGTTACCAATTTAAAATGAATTTTGATTCTAATATATTTCAGAGAATGTGAAGAGTCGTTATTGGATAAGCGAAGATTTCTCCCATATTATTATAAGTGGTGTACATGTGTTCTGTTTGTGGACCACTGCTGTATGCTATAATAGTAGACGATCTTCTTATGTTCACAGAGCACATAAACACCTATTTATTTGCTGATGTTGTTACAGAAATCTGTTTCTAGTGCTTACGTATACACCAAAGAGATGGTATTGAACTTAGATCTAATGACGTGTAGTTAAAGCATAGTAAAATGATGATTAATTAATTCTAAACCAAAAAAAAAACAATATTTGTTAACATTTATCTAAGTAGCGTCCCACAACTGAGATAGTTATCAGTTCCAAAATATTTGGTGAAGTAAGATTAAAAATATGAAAAATGTGAAACGTTTTTTTTTAATGAATTATGAACAATAATGTAAAATTAATTGAGATTAATATATTGTCTCAAAACGCCAATAATTTTGACTATGTTTGGGACCCCTTGATACAATCAAATCATACATCATAAGTTGATGGATGTAAAGAATAGGCTTCGCACATTGTTATATCCTTGATGATGTTTGTTTTTAAAATATTTAGTGGGTACGAACAAACGGGATGGTGTACTAATAGTGCTTTAGCAAAGCTGAACTGGTCTTACCATCGTTTCACACAGGATCAATAATACTTTTGAATTCGTTAGGCGTGAAAGGTCCTGGATTGGTGTTTGTATTCAATTTTATACAATAGTTCTATATAATGCCGTCTAAGTCTGAATGACACCTTAGAATGAAAGAAACTATGGATCTATGCCATTCTTTAACGATATTAAGTTGAAGAAAAATTCTGAAACATAATTATATCACTAGCGATATGCAACAATACGTCCAGTCGCCTTCTATCTCATACACAATGACAACATTGTTCACTCTTGATTGTAAATTCATCTACAGATCTTTTTCATACAATCTTCTTCTGCTTCAGCTACACTTGTTTACCCTAACAATTTCTAAAGACAGAAAATACTGCACCATAATATGTCTCATGCCATGATATATATATATATATATATATATATATGACAATTAGTGTTACGGTTCCTTTTAACCAACTCTTAGTCAAACTCATTCTCAATTGTCAATTGTATTTTATTTTAAATTAACATTTTATTTAAGTCGCCTGAAAAGTGTACCAAAATAAATGAAATTGAAATGCTGCTGCAAGTTGAGCCGAATATTTTGCGCGTGAAAAACGTCTTACCATGGTTGCATTTTTTGCTAGGTGAGCTAAAAAAATGCTGTTAGAAGCCATCAGAACTCCCCTGTATACAAATGCATACTCGTAATATTTAAACAAAATGAAGTTGTTACAAATTTGGATAACATATTCGCTAACAAGGCAATACACCTTTTAACTTTATTCCAATCTAATGGTTTAACACTATTATTCCCAGCTGACAAAAGAACATTCTGAGCACATACACAATGATACATTTGTCATCAGAATTTTAGTACATTTAGAGAGAGGGAACTTATATGCGACATCGCTAATGTTGTTAATCGTCATCCTTCAAACATAGTTTTATTCGATCGGTGAAATATTCGGTTGTTACTGGTATGCTAATTAGTAATTGATTTTTCCCAATCTTCTTATGCAACAATGCAGATACAATATTTCCGATGGAACCTTTACCTTTCTCGCTTTCTTCCACTGCCTCATGTTGTATTCTTTCCAACTCTACATACCTCTCTCTAGAGCATCCAATTTTTCAATCACTTCTCTATATTTCTGGTCATCTTTTTCATCTTTGTGCAATGCAACAACTACAAAATAAAAAATAATAAGTTGACAACTAATATTTTAAGCAAGGATACTATGGTAATTCAAACATATGCATCATACAGTTTTCAAATGATGCGCTGTTTTTATGAATAAGTTGCTAAAAAATATATTTTATCAAAATGATTATCAATCACGACATTTAGTGAACCTAAGCTAAATACCAATGACTTCAAGTTCATCATCAGTCAGAAGCATTATTGGAACACACCATTACAATACTTGATAGAACTCCTTATATTTCATATTGTAAATCTGTTTTTTGTGCTTACGTAAAGACCACAGAGATGGTATTGAAATCTTATCAAATGACTTGTAGTTAAAGCATAGTAAAATGATGATTAAACAATTCTAAATGAAAATAAAACACAATATATGTTAACAGATGTATCTAGTTAGCATTCCACAACTTAGATATTTCTCAGTTCCAAAATAATTGTTCAGGTGTGATTAAAAATATGAAAAATGCCAAACTTTTTTTTTAATGAATTATGAACGATAATGTAAAATTAATTGAGATTAATATATATTGACTACGTAAATCCCTTACAAGAAAAATATCTTAAATTAGTAATCACATGCACAGACGAACTAGAAATATTTACTGCAATGCCTTTCTTTTGCCTGGCAATGGATGATGTTTAACAATATATTCAAACTGCAATAAAATAAGCTGGAAACATGTTTTTGGCGCAACATCAAAACTTTTAGGGTATGAAAGGAGATAGCTCAGACTAAGAGACTGAATCTAATTTCATAAATATTTTCTTTTTAACAATTATGTAAATTGCAATATACCTCCAATGATTGAAATAAACCTACTAAAACAATGATTCAGAATCCGTAATATTAATCAAATAAGTGCGCGTGTGTAGATTAAACTATTAAATGGAGTTTATGTCTTCTGACGCAGTGTGCGTACAATACTTTATCAACATGTGAGGTAATCATTGGAGCATAATAAATTGTTATTAGTATTTGATCATGACCATGCTATTTACATACTTGTATAGAGGATCATTCAAACCTACAGGAAAACTGCAGTACAAGCGTTTTGGAATGGTCGCATTCATGTGTTTAAGTTACAGATCAAAAAGAGCAATAACTCTAGCAAAAGGCACAAGATTTAAGGTTGCATGATGTGCATGTGTGAAAAGCTTCATTAGGTTTACTGCTTATGTTAAATATGGTCAGCCTGAAGACACTATTTTACGATGTTGTATAAAGTTATTTCAATGTTTATTGTTGGAAGTCATTTGGATGTATAATAAGCAATATCGTGATAAATTCTGTAGATTTTTATGCTATTTTTTTATCAGTTAAATTTTCACAAATGTGTTTTAAAAAAGGTTTATACTATTGGTAGTTGTGGCTATAATTTGTACATGATGGTTATAATCTAAACAAATTGGAAAGAGATTGGTGAATGGATGCTTTCTAACAAGTCTGGTCTAATTTGTTTGATTAGCTTTAAGAAATGTAGTTTAAAGGTTCCTTCGTTTTTTTCTATATTTTCATCAGTTTAACAGCGTTATGGAAGAAGTTGAAATAGCAATTCTGAATAGGCAACGCAAGACAATTGATGACAGTGGGACAAACGACCATCTGCGCTAATGAAAGTTAGCCTTGGACCAGATACCATGTATTTTAATGTTCATACCTAATGGAACATCCTGTTTGGATGGAGTTTCATCATGCTTGTATTTTTCAGATCCTCGTTTCTCCTTTCTGCATTTTCTGTATTCTAAAAAAGTTTCTCCAAATGAGGTGTTGTTGACTATTTTGCTACATTAATTAGAACAGTAATTTGATAACTTTTACAAATTAATATTTGACAGCTGACAGGACACAGCTTTACCTTATCGCATTGAAAGAGACATGAAATTTAACTGCCTAAAAACATAACTAAAAGAAGAACAACTGCATGTAATTAATACAATGGTCAAAAGCTGCTCATTAAAGACACCTACATTCTTGCGATCAAAATGAATTTTCCAAGGAATGCAAGACAACATTGTGTATTCTGTATTACAATTTTGTTTAACTGTTGAATATTGAAAAAAGAAAAAATATTCTGGAAGAACTCTATGGTACGAAATGTTTAATAAAAATATAGTTTTGTATATTCAAGATAAGATCTTCGAGCGATACCTAGCAAGTACAGTACAAAATTATTTGTTGCCTTTTACCTTAATTAAAAAATAATCATGGATAGAAAAGCTTTGAACGTGTCTCAAATGCTATTAATGCTATTAATGTATAACCAGTCGCTTGCTTTTTTATTAAATCCAATAATTAGTGTATTTTTAAGTTTTGTTCTTTTCAACTTAGGAAACATTTTGCTGTTTAAATTTGACAGACATCTACAATAAACTTTGTTATTGCTATTAGTACTGTAACAGCATGAAACTTATTCGGAAAATGCATGTTTATCTTCCTGAAGAGCCAATCTACTACCATAATCTGAGGTCTGCATACAATTTAGTGTACCCTTGCTAGAATAAAAAGTATTAGGCTTTCAAAGCTTGGATGCCAATGTATTGATGACATGTGGTGCAAGGTAATCAATCAGTTAATGAAAGCATTTATTTCAAATGAAGATGAACCTGTCAAGCATAACTAACATAGACATAAACAGTACACTCAAAATTCTTAAATGCATCTAGATTACCAAAAGACATTAATGATATGAAAAGCAATATAGCTTACTTTTACATGCTACATACAAAATCAAGGCAAAAACAACTATAGTTAATACACCGATGACTATAAAGGGCACAAAGTTCTGTGATGGATTTTCCGATTTATTCTGGCTGTTACCTGCAAAAGAAAAAAAAATGTAAGCAAGAATTACATAGTTTGATCATAACATTGTGCAATAAATCTCCAACTTCATTTATGAACACTAATTGTTATGCAGAAAAGAAATAAAACCATTGATTAGCTGCCACAGATGATGCCACATATGAAAACAGTGCAGTCCAAATAGTCATTCTATGTAAAATATAGTAACATATTTACCATGTTACTATATTTTATATACGTGTCAGAGATCTTGGAAACGCTTAATTATGCGTATTTGAATGCAAATATTTGCTCTGGAACGCAGAAACCACTCCATGCAGGAGTCCTCCATACGCATGCAAACAGCTGGGAGATAAAGTCAATGTTGATTACTTTATTATTTTAGCTGCGCTGATATTTAGAGTGACATAATTCAGTGGTTAAAATACCCCCAGTTGTGCCAGCTGTAATTATCGAGTACATCAAAAGAACATGTAGCAATAGCTGGGCGGCAAGTTCAAAGACTTTGACTAGCAGCTTGGGTGGGAAAATGTGCTGAAATTTACAATGACTGAATTCTGAGACAGAAAGAACCTGAGATGTACATGTGGTTGTTATAAGAGTACACCACTTTAGCTTCTATTATTGTGTTCATTTCTGACAATAGCCAAATACATAGTGCCTGCGACCTCAAAATCAAGACACATAAGGACAAAACGTCGCTTGCAAATTTGGATAAGTAGTTTGAGGTTAATTGGCAAACGGACAGGTTTTAATGAGATTCAGAAGAACGCTGAAGTTTCTAGAACTGACAGTTCGGATGGAAATAGTAGCCAAGTGTTAGAAAGTGCGTGATGGCTGGCTTAGTATTTAGAATACGACTATTCCTTGAATTGACAAAATTCAGTCTCACCCTGAAGGACTATCAAGAGTTGCATCGCTGTCAGGTTATTCTTGGTATCTAAGGTTACCAATATTGGCGCAAAACCCATACCGAATTCAATTGACGGGGGAAAAAATCTGCAATGCTTACCAATTGAAAAGCGGCAATTCAATTTACCCAGAATCAAGTGCATGTGAGTTGTCACCAGAATATTATATTCAAAATAATATAAAGTTTGGACAAATGGATATCACCCTTATGTTTCCATGATTCGATATACGGCGACCTAATTCTGCGCATGGCTTTGAAAAGATGTAATGTTTATGCATCAGGCTATGGAAATGAAATACATTACTTTGTACTCTTTCTGGCATTTGAGACAATAATTGAATTTTCAACCAAACCAACATGTGATCCAGTGTTTACATAAATGATGTATCGTTGTGCAGAATTACCTGACACGCAAAATAGGCTGACACAGTTGTACATGGCTGTGTTATAAAGAATGTGGAAATTAAACTCAATGGCAACCAATGTTCTTCTTATCTGCAAAGTTCAACATTGTCAAAGATGGGACTGCAACCTTTACTGGTGGGACTCCTATTTTTACCAAACAGGGAGTCCTGGACTCCTAGTTTAAAAATCCTAGCGAGACCTCTGTGTGTGTGTGTCTGTGTCATCTATCTATTCAAGTATAAATGACTTTCTATATAGGTTTGGTCTTCAGCATCAAGCAATGTCATGTTCATACGCTTAATGCAGATATTTAGCTTTAATGTTAATAAGCTACAAAATAAAGGTCACAATAAACCTTCCTTCACTGTAAGAGTGTGGTACAACAGAGATCCATCTCTTTATGAATTTGTACGATTTGGACTTCAATACTGATCAAAACAAGGTCACGAAAGTATGAGCAATAAGGCAAAAATAAGCTCATTTTGTTATAAGGTCCTAATATTTCTGAATATCCATTCTCTTAACAAGATTCATGATTGATAGTATACATACATCAGACTAACGTTCGTGTGATCATAATAACTAGAAGAGATTAAATATATGTCACGTTGCTGCAAGACTTTGTTGTAGCATTGATAGATATGCAAATCATCATCAAATTTATTATTCTAACGTAAATGTACTGGATAGATAAACTTCAAAAAGAAAATCTTACCCAAGTCAGTTCCTCCAGATGCCTTGTCTGAAACAAAACATTATCACAAATGAGTTTTGCATTGATTACATAGAGTAGCTTTGTTTCGAATTTACATGATACGGCATGATTTGAGACTGGGCTTCATGAAGGTTTGTAACATGTCTCATACGTTTGTAAAAGTTTCGTAACACAATCCAGGGTTTACAGATGAATAATTATCAAAAGCTTCTAAATGATAACACATAGCATACATATTCGCCAGATGAGACGGTTTAGTTTTAGTAACCCGTTCTCAATGTTAATTGTGACTGAGAAGGATATTCTACCTTAAATTGGAGATCAGAACAAGAGGTGGGCCCAACAAATATGCTGCAACACTTATACAACAAGTCTTTGTTATTGGTACAAACAATGAAAGGAAATTTGTCATTAGCAGTGAAAAGGTTTTGGAGATTGGCAACATATATCAATGCGTCTAGTATGGCAAAGTGTGTCAGACAAGTAAAAGTGGACTCTAGATTATCCAAACTATCCATCAGCTGCACGACCAACACTCCAAGGAGAAGGAATGTCGGTTTCTCATGCACCAGAATTATTCTCACTTGTGTCAAACGAGGAAGAAGAAGAGGAGGAGGATAAATATTCTGGATCTGAACCATCAAAATCACAAGGCCTATCAATTTTTCCATCCTACTCCTCTGAACCACACATAGTAACACAAGGTAAACTGAATGGCATTAAACATTTCGAACTATAATGGACTAAGGCAGAGCTGTTGAGATCTAGATTATAGCAGTGGAATCTCCTGACAGGTGATGATAGGGTTTCAATGTTCCATGACCGTCAACAGGATTTGTCCCATTCTTCTTGATGAAATATCAGTTAGCCTGCAATAACATTGATGGTGTGATAGCAGCTCTTAACATCGTTCATGATTCAGACTGTTCATTGACCAATCTTAACTTGGATTTGCTGCAGCAGTATTTGTCATGAATTGCAGCTGGTCATGCGCCCAATATGAATGAAACATGAAAACATGAAACATCTATTAAGGTGCATAAACTATGACCAACATCAGAGTCAGCACTTTGGCTATTTGACGGCACTTGCTCTCGTGTTTGGTCTGTTGATTGGATACACAAAGTATTTCTGTTTTCTCTGTAATTGGGATAGTCGTGCGATAGATTCCCACTACATCAAAAGAGATTGGCCACTTCGACAGTCATTGGAGCCTGGGAGGAAGTATTCGTCATCCACCACTTGCTGAATCATGGAAGTTGTTGTTACCACACTATCACATCAAGCTGAATCTACTGAAGAACTTTGTCAAGGCCATAGACAAAGCACAAGCGGCTTTCAAGTACGTCCATATAAGAAAAGCTAAAATGAAGGAAGGTGTCTTTGTTAGTCCTCTGCTTCGTGAACATAATCGAGATGACGCATTTGAGCGTGCACTGCGTGGCACGGAAAACACGGCATGGAAAGCTTTCCGGTTAGTGGCAACACATTTTCTCAGAAACAACAAGACAGACAACTACAGGGAGCTGGTGTAAAACCTCCTCAAGGCTTGCAAAAGCCTCGCTTGCAACAATTACTAAAGATGATATTTTGGCATTCTCATCTATATTTTTCCACCGAACTGCGGAGCAGTGAGCTACAAGCACCGCGGCGAGTGATTTCACCAGGATATTGCAACAATTAACAAAGCTAGTAGGACATATGGAGCTTATCAATGCTTGCTGACTTTTGTTGGGCATGACAGGAGATGCTCCATTTAATGAATACAAGAGACAAGCCAAGAAGCACAGAATACACACCGAACCATATACTTATATATACATAATAAGATTTTGTCTTTTGTGTCAAGATAAAATGTATTTATAAAACCCTTTTGATGATTTGCAAAGTGTTGCATAAGCAAGACTGGTGAAATATTATCATGTAAAGAAGTCATAAATACATGGAAAGGACTAGGTTTACAATTTATGTTTAAAACTCTACCAAAGTACAATCTACATAATTTACACAGACACAACATGTAAAAACTTTAATATAATGGAAACAGCAGCCTATCAGTAATATAAATTGTCATAATTGAATTTAGCACATCAAAATCAATAATAAATAGCACATTTTATCTCTGAATCAGACGACTTCCAAACAAGTTGGAGTCCAGTGTAATCGATAAAGAAACTGACCAGATGGATAGACTAAACGAATTGAGCAAAATGAATGGATGTATTAATGGATGGATAACGGTAAGTGTATGTTACGTTACAGGTTACTGCATGTACGGAAAGATGCAACAATTCACAAAACTCACCATGTATGATTAATTCAATTGCCGGTCTCGAGGAATTATAAAGGGAGTATATTCCGGCATATGTATCATCTACGTTGGGAATCCTGATGTTATTGGCAGGATCCATAAAAATATTGAAGGAAGGGTTCGGAACCACTGTAAATCGTTCATTTTGAAATATCCAAGTTGCAATGCGTGTGTAGTTTTTTACTCCATTTATATATAGGTGAACTTCATTATCAGGGCTGTCTGCTGTGACATTTTCAAACAAAAGAACCGATTCCCCTCTGTGAACAACTTTCTTTACTGTAAACAATATAAAAGGCATAATATAATACCACGTTTCGTGTGTCAAAGCAATATATCAACAAGAGACCATTGCTCACTAGTATAATTGGCATTTATTATTTAACTCACCTTTTTGAGGCAGTATAGAGAAATCAATAGACTGCAATACGTAATTGTTACATTATCTGTTAATGTTGAAGTCCGTATTCTTTCTTCATGGTTACCAGGCTTTTCTAAAGAAAAAATTCCATGTCTTTTCCAGGATGAAAGTCAGTTTTTCAAGGTTAATTTATGACCAATACAAAATGAAATTAAAAATCATTTAAGCTTAGAAAATTTGTATTATTCAAATTAAAAGCTGTTTCTTTATCAAGTCTCTTCCATAACATCTAAATCATGCAAATAACCATGGTCCAAACCACAACTTGTTTCACAAGAAACAGGTATTACTTCTGAAAATCATAAAATGTCAAGTCACTTCAATGTACTGACTGAAAATGCACTGCATTATGTTGGTATGGGAAAACTAACATAATGAACAACTACAACTAGCTTTGTTTCCCTTTCAAACTTTTATTTCTAAAGATATTAGCACCACTTTAAATCTATGTCCATGATATTACAACAAATCCAAATTGCCTCCATACTAGCCTACGAATACATCCACTTAAGATGCAACTGAAATACACTGAATGGAATATTGCCCTCCAATTAGTCCACCAAAATGAGGCTATTGGTTGATACGGTTTTTCATTTTGGCAGATTTCTATATATTTAGCAATGTTTTGACAGGGCCAAGTAGAGTATGAGTTTCCTCTGACTCTTGTCACCCCATTTTTGATATTTTGAAATTCATGTTGGTGTGTAGGGTTAGAGCGCATTCCCTAAAGAAAAGTTGGAATTCGCTGACACCATTTGGTGTCGGCATGGGGTAGCCGCTTACTTGCTGGCCCAGCAATCTTGAACGATCTTTCCTCGAGATATACCTGCATGAAATCGATAGGAATATGATTTATTTTCTCAAACATCGTGAGCATAGCATTCGTTATGACTTTAATTCGCTGACAGACGAGACTGAAGTACATCGTTGTTGAAATATGACCTCGATCTGGCCATTTGCATTCTTAGTCACGTGACTAAACAAATCTCGCAACCTACATGTCAATGACAACATAGATCAAACAGTCACGTGATATCGACAATACACAAATTTCCAAAGTTGTAGTACATAGAATTTGGACAGATGATTTAGTAGCCACATAAATAAATATATTGACCACTTAATTCTCAACATATTGATTCTGTGAACAACGACCAGAAACCTGCCAGTATCGCTGATGGGTGGAGAATACTATTTTTAAAAGTACCGAGCACGTCTCAGATATGTTTTTGTTTGTCTCACGTGACTACCACTTTACCAAGATTTATGCGCAATGAATCTGGTTTTCTTCGAATTGCTGCAATATCGACATTATTGTAGTTTTCGGTCGTTGTTTTCGCAATAAATAGTTTGGCAAATTTATGTTTCTTCAGTTTTCTAAACAAAAATTACCTGACTTTCATTTTTATGTTTGATTTGTTTTTCTACAGCAACGCTAGAAATGGCTGGGCCGGCAAGAAAGCGGCTATCCCATGCCGACACCAAATGATGGAAAATTCCAACTTTTTGATAGGGAATGCGCTCTGACCTTATACCCCAACATGAATATCCAAATATCAAAATTGGGGTGGCAATGGTCAGAGGAAACTCGGACTAGGGCAAGTGAAATTCACAGCAAAGGCTAGTTGTGTCGCGGGTTACTACTGCACAAAATGGTTAATTCCGCATTCCATCTGCTAAGCACAAAATTAAAAGCTTTTAAAAAAACATTTCTGGTAACTTTATACATCAGAACGAACCCTGCAGAGCTGTTTCTTTTATTTCATAAACTTACAGAGATCATGTACACCGCAGTCATGATGCTAGCTTGTTAAGATGCTAGACTGGACTTTAAGTCTTTGACGTAAAATAAAAAGATACCATTATGGAGTGATATATTGAATAACCAGTCTAATAGATCAATCTAATCGACCGAGTGCTTGGATTGACTGAACAAATGTGTTAGGGCAAGCAACTAAATGATGCATACCTCAACCTTCGAAATTTCCGGTACCGAAAGTACTCGAAATGTTCAATTCACGATCTGTTCAATTAAAATTGCCACTTAATTATGTATTTGTTTCTTTCATGCAGTGGTTACATAAAACTTCCCAGTTATTTCCCGACTTTCATCAATATTTGCAAAATTCCCGGGCTTTTCACGGTCGGGAAAACAATTATCATTTCTCCCGTCTTTTTCCCGATTTCCCGGAAGCGTGTGAACCCTATTTATTACGTCATATAGACAGGATCTCCTTCTCATCATAGAATGGACAAGTCATTGATGGACATAGACCACAATTAATTTTACTATATGTTCTCTACATATATTTCTCAGTACTGACCTTTCCACAGTGTGACAATCAATACAAATCATATGTTAATCTAAAATACTTCCAAAGATGACTTCACGGTGAAATTCTTGTCAAGGGTTGATCGGCATTTTTTTGAGCTGCTGCACTGTAAACAGAGCAGCATGTAAACAGAACACATATTTCACTTCCGGATCATCACCATGGCCTTATTACTCCATGTGCACTGTCGCCAAATTACACACTGACAACCACTCTCTCTGCTCATATTCTCAAGAATAAACAATTACCTTTAAATCCATACCAAATATGCATCAATATAACTCTTCTACCACCACCAAAATGAGAGAGGAAAAAATGTTCTAAAAATAGACTGGAACTACATTCGTGGGTACTGGAAGTATTAATTGTGGTGTGATTCCTGATGCCTCCAGGATTGGTTCACAAGATCTCCACTGTCCCCTTGCGGACTTGCCTCCGAGTCATTACCTATCGGCTATACACGTTTCATAGCCGCCACTTAAAGTATTTATAAACTTACTTGACATTTAAAGTGCAATTATTTTTTGCAGTCAGCATTATCCTTACACCCACCTACCCCAATACCTACCATGGCATCATAATTTTTTACCATTAAATTCATTGAGATTCCTTTCCAGAAGGGTGCTGGTTCGATTGTGATATATCCAACTGGCTAATGTAGTTGTCTAGAATTTATTTGTAATGCCATTGGAACATTTCCCTTAGAAATGTAAGTTCGCAATGTATATGAATCATCCAAATGTTCAGATGCTGTTAACCTTACTTGATCAAGCAAGCAAGTTTGCATTGCTATGAGAATAATACTTATATATTCATTACAACAGTAGATACTGTTGTTATCATTGAGTCATTTATATTATATTACATTAATTACGTTAATGAAACTAACAATATTTTAATTCCATACAGCCCGTTTAACAGTGTGATGCAAATGAACATATTTACAGGATGAAGATAGACTGTTAATAATGACAAAGAGAAAAGAATTAATATTGAGTTTTTAGAAATAAACTTCAAAGATTATCGTCAATCACACCGTCTTCTTGATCATATACAATCTGCTAAGACTCAATAGTTTGATATTTACTCCTACATCAAATGAATCGGGTTATGTTTGTTTGGAGTTTGGCACTCCAGAATGTATGCAATTTTCATAATCAAATTTAAAAAAATCAAATATTAATGTAATGGCTTCAATTTGTGTCGACTAGAACCTGTATATATTAATAATACTTTTTTGGTGTCATTATAACGAGATTAACTATATTAAACATTAAAGATAATAAAGGCTATTTAATAAATCTCCAAGGCAATACCGAACAAAATTTAAAATCATTAAATTTAATGGTATTCACAGTTGTAACAGTACATATACTCCTCGTCGTCATTCATGACAAGGCCGATCGCTCAGTCGAAAGCAACAGCAAAGAATGACAAGCAAATGAGGTTGAAATGAAGTCACATCGGAGAGCATGTGATTTAATGCAATTGCCATACAGAGAACTATCATGTACACTCTAGCGGTGATTGGTTCAATAAGTTTTGGAAACCAGAACAATACTGTTTGTGCATGTTGACGACCAATTTATTGTGAAGGAGACTAATACGATTAAAATTATTCTAGAAATTATTGTGAATCAGAGATTGTTTATTTGAAAGTTAAATGATCACTATAAAATGACCAATCGTATACAGTTATGCGAGCGTTCATGGGAGTCAATGAGATGAAAATAATGATTTACAGTTACGTGTTCATTGGATATAATCAAGTGGATCATCATGAATTTAAACGCTCAATACTTTGGGTTATGTGTTCATAATCAAGGACTTGAATATGTAATTAATGGAATCCGATTATGTGAAAGTTTTAAGATCGTTAGTCATAATCTTCCTTCACGAGATTGCATTGAAGTAAACACATTTGTATTACATGTAATAATTATCTTAAGTTCAGTGATGTTATAGCTGTAAAACACAAACACTTTAGGAGTTTCGTTCGCAATACATTGGAACATTTTCGGAATTAATGAGGATTTGATAATACCAATATGATTATCAAGATTACATAGTAGTAATTTAAACACTGTAAATTATTTTTAATTCTTTCACTTCGTTTAAGTTTATTTGTTAGTTAAATAAATTTGTATATTGAAATACATGATTTCTTCGTTAGGTTTTACATAATCTCTCTACTTAAATTAAATAGGTGCAAAACAATTATTTTATTTTGAAAGATTAACCGAAACTACAGATGAGAACAAAATCATGTAACTGTGACTGGAACTTTCATTAGTTCGTATGACATATCAATTACTAATTAAAAACCAAACTAAAATATAAAAGGGTCCGTATTTTCCACCTGTAAAATTATGAGCTCACTATTGAAATATATGAATAAAATATAATAGGCTGATCAAGAAGTGATCAATAATAACGGTGTGGTGCAAAGTAGTATTGGAATATTGAATGCAAGCTTTATACAAATAAGAAAAGATTAAAAAATAAGGATAAAAGATGCGCAATAGAAACCAATGCATTCAAGACTCGTGTGGCAAAACGAATTTTGATAGTCATATCAGTAGAAAGCACGGAGGCATTCAAATCAGAACTGAACACCCAAATAAGCATCAATACTATTAAAATATTAAACTGAATAAGACTAACTTGAGATGAAATCGTATTTTTGTTAAATATAGATTGCATGAATTTGATAATAAACTAGTAGATGTAGTAGTAAGATATGGATGTATAGACCTGTCTGAATTGTTTCATTTTATCAGTCTTGATTGGCCAGATAGGTTTACAATACATAAAAAATACAAAAAAGATTATTCATTGTGTTGTCAAATTTTTATAAATATGAAGGAATGCATCTCCGCCCCCGAAATATCTTTTCTAAGTGTTTAACTATGATTCACTACATATTTGTAAGTAACTAATTAATGAAAATACCAAAATCACTCAAGCTATACAATGAGGTTATAGTCCCCGTCTTCTGCTTTCACCGGTTTACTCTCGCTTAGATATTTTAGATGCCAATTGTAAGTGAAATGTGGTCCATGGTATTGAACATGCAACACATAACAAAAAGCAACATACGAATTAATATACAAATGAATGGGCAAGACACTATATATCTTCCCTACTGTACTGGCACTTGTTTTATGCGAATGTAATTTTCAACTAAATGATCTCAACATGACCTTTTGCAAAGTACGTTGCATGATAATTAATAGAAGTGCATAGGAGATGACTATGTGACTATATATGGGACATGTTCAGAGCGTTCAAGTCCTTCCCTGAAATTCTATAGCAGCTTGTAACAAATTCCAACGAGGAATCGAGAAAGATTTTCTTATCTACACCCTGTCAGTAGGATCCCTCTCTTATGATAGAGAGAAACAAACATTCACCTAAACTGTACTGCAAAGACAAATGGTGTATGTTATTATGTTTCCAATGGTCAATACATGTATTACATTTTATAATTATGCTGTACTGGAAGAACAACAATGCAGAGTTTGTAATTAATCAGGTAAATGAAATGCATGCTGAGTATGGAAAATAGAGTGCGAATATATATATATATATATATATATATATATATATATATATATATATATATATATATATATATATATATATATATAGTGTGTGTGTGTGTGTGTGTGTGTATAACACAACATACCTGAATGCACTTCTACAAATGAAGTCAGCAGGATCAAGCAGCATATCAAATATGTCTCCATGAAGGGTCTATAAATGGATAAAATATATACATACTTAAATGGAAAGTTTTTTTAAACTGTATTTCATTTTGCAATTCCCAAGCTATTCTGAAACTAATTCGACTCCATATGCACATCTATGTAAAACAATACTCCCTTGCAAGGACTACTAATCTACAGCAGGAATATATAGAAATTTAGTTGACGTGCTGGCTAAGCGTCACTAAATATCACAAAAGTTCTTTCTAAAATTATGATTTTTGAATATATTTCTTATAGTTGTTTTTTTTTTTAAATCAATTATATTTATTTCATCAAAATTCAGCACATACCAGGAATTAAAAGACAGTTAACATATCTTGATGTTTCTTTCCTAAGTCAGTGATACATAGTTTTATGGAAACATTTAAGAATTCCTCAAATTGTTTATCTTGGACAGACATAAACAATAAATACCAATCAGAATTGAATATAACATATTCACTGAATCACAAATGTAAAGTGTATAATCTCCAATCATGATCCAAACAGAAATGGTACGGAGTAACATTGATATAATTGAGAGAAAATAGGTGGGTATTGTCCATAGCTTTCCAAATGTATCTGACACAAACGAGTTCTTATGTGTGATCCAGCAAGTTCCGAAAAAGACAATAGCATTAAAATGAGATGCAGCAGATGCGGGAAATATTGGGAGTATTGGTGCATTGGCGATACATGCATGAACTTTATGATGTAGCCATGGTTTCCCATTGTAACATTTTAACTATGGGGTCATCATATATTTTTTATGAAAATTAAACAGCAGCCAATTTCCATGATGGCCGTCACATGTTTAAATGTTATCCTTAATCTGGCAGACTGGATCCACTTGTGGGATTGAAAACTTAATTAAGTTGTATTATTGCAATTATATTTCCATTTATAATAATTGTACGAGGATCATTTAAGATTAAATAATTTATATATTTTATTTCCTATGGTTGAATCATATTAAATATTGTGGCTTTTCTTTATATGATACTTTTGTGAGAGATAATTGGCCAGGAATCACAAGGTTGTGGTCATCGACACAATGGGACATCTAAAACACAGTCATTGTTATGAAGACTGGAGGACACAACGAGGATTCTCCAGCTAATTCAAGACATTGTACAATAGGTGTAGGATACAGGAATATGATGACTATTTCAATGGTTTCAACAATATTAGTTGCTTCCTAAGAACTATACAGTTGACTTGACTACATGAATGATGAGGGAACTGAGGCAACATTTCTGCGTCAATAGGCCACATTATACAGCTTGTTCAGAAACATTTTACAAAGGGCAGTTAAGAGAAAGCTTGTTAATGAAGACAACAGATGATGTACTCGTCATATGCTCTACAAAACGTTAAACGAGCACACCATTTTACTGCAACATGGTTTCGTTTTATGTGACCCAACTACAGCTGTAGTCATTATGTGAAACACGAACATTATCGCTGGATGTGCGTGTTAGGCAGTGCACGCTCCAATTGTAGAATATGCTTATGTTTGTGAAAGGTCAGTTGGCTTGATTGCAAAAATCAGTTACAGTGCTTGATTGAACAACAAAGCAAGGTAAACAGAATCAACTGAACAAACAGCCATA
Organism: Unio pictorum; assembly: GCA_030141615.1. NCBI lineage: Eukaryota > Metazoa > Mollusca > Bivalvia > Unionida > Unionidae > Unio > Unio pictorum. The sequence goes on from JARLTB010000107.1 coordinate 16,385,995, forward strand.
CATAATTTGTCTGATCCGATGACAACCTGAGACTTGAAAAAGAATCTATATAAAAGGTTACTTGGAAGCCTTGTTCCTTGCACAGGAGATAGTGCTTTCAATTAGACTGATGAAGTCATTAATATTTATGCGACTAGTGTTGTCAATATCATACAATCTGGCTATTCAAAAATATTCCTGATTGTCTAACGCATCTGTTGCGGTCTAAATTATATTTCAGCTAAAACTTTCAATTCAGGTAAATGTTTTGTGGTATCAGTACCTCACAGACTTGAAGCAGGTACAAGAAACGAGAGAAATGACGTTTGGAAAAACGTTGATTCATTAAGTACAGTTCCACGAAAGTATTGTCGATTTCATGAGAAGACGAGTTGTGACCTTTTTCTTGGCGACAAGTGCGGCAACCATGTACAGTGGCAAACAAAACATGAACACACAACTCTAGCGAGTGGACTATATATAATTATGACGTTTTCTCAAAATATTTAAAAGTATGCAACAAAACTGTCATTTTCTGTTGGACAGCTTAATTTTATTTATTGCATGCTGACTTGACAATATTTACAACTCTATGGAAGATAATGATTTTAACATCACCAAAATGTTGCTCCTCTCGACCACATGATTTTTATATGTATTACATTAGGTGAAATTTTACTAATTTGACTGTATATGCCCCTTTGTAGGATTACAACATTAGCAGCAGAGGGGCTGAACCCACCAATTTTTTGGCGCGATCCGGACTTCCACAACAATAAATCATCAACGAACCCTCAGATCGTTGAAATAAAGGTTCAAAAAAAATATTACAACGATATCACAAAAATATGAACCCACCATTTTTCCGGTGAAATTTAAGGGTTCCATAATGGTTCAACAACAATAATTTTTTTAAACCGAATATTCGATCTAGTCCAATTCGATAACGTGTTACAGGGTCGTGTAAATTTGTTGTGACAAACCCGTGTGGGAACGACTGAGCATGACTAAAGAAATTTCGAAATTTATTAAAATCCATATCGTGGCACCATGTCTGCCAAATATTTCGACATGTATATGTATCAACACCGTTAAACACACAGCAGATTACAGTTATCTCTGATTACCTTGGGAATTTGTGTTTATCTTTGAGTCAAATACCTAAAACATAGCGTGTTTGTGACGACCTTGGGAAATTATCATCGCGGGATTTGTTTGTTTATCCAACATTATATCGTCGTATACAATCATGTTGTTGATGGCTACGTCGAGGTCATCTACGTTTGGTGCCTCGGCTACATCTGTGATAAATTCAACAACGTTATATCCTGCATTGCTAGACGCAGTTTCATTAAAATCTTTTAACACCTGGTAGCAATGTTGATCATCTACGCTTGGAGCTATCAAATATAATTTATCCCAATTGGTATATTTCATCACCAACGTGAGTAACAATTGTGTTTTACCACACCCTGATGGTCCAATAATAATACATCTTATTGAATTTGGTAACATTGGGTGATGTTTTGTTTGTTGTTTCTTTTTCAATGCGGAAAAGTAAATTACTTTCATTAGATATAACGTAATATTATTATGGATATATATTGTGTAAAATGTCGCACACGTACTCGTACAACTGATCAAACAACGGTCACTACAAAAAATAACAGATCTGCACTCACTGGTAAGTGTGAAGTTTGTGGTATAAAAATTTAAATTTGTTTCTGTTGACAAAGTCAGCGATGGGACTTTAAAAAAAAGCCATGGAGGTGACATCGCTGCAAAATTGGCAAAAACCCCAGGACTCCCATGGGCAAGTACCCAGGAGAAAAACACCTTCCAGGATATAGCTACTGTTGACCTGGGACATGATTAGATATTCGACTTGATGATCAAAATCATCCCCGACCTGGTGAATCACCGATAAATGCTATCGATGAAGCGTGTCGATTACATGATATAGCGTATAAAAGCGATAATTTGCAACAGAGGCATCTCGCTGATGTTTCATTGATTCATGCAATAAATGCTATTCTGGGTAAATTGTAACAGAATTGTTACCGAGTGGATGGTGGATTAAATGAACAACACAAACACAATATGTGAAAGAAAATATAAATTTATGAAATAAATTATTAATGAAAAATAATGATGTATCAACACAATAACTCATGCGTTCAACTCACGATTACACTCACAACCATTCACAATACATGAATAAATTTAATACAAAATAAAACAAAGATACAAAGGAATCTCTTGGACTATACACAGATCCAAGGAACCTTTACAAAAGTTATATTACCGCAAGTATAAATTGCGATAACAAATACGGTACAAAACATCAAGTTATACTATCGCACGTATGGATTGCGACAACTAGCACGAACATATACATGTATTTAATCAAGTTGCTAACTTATTGAGATTCATGTAATCCCTTGAAATACTATTGTGATTTGAAGTAACTATGTAAATATAACAATGTATTCAATTGTTAAACAATTGCGACACACACACGTGTCTCGACCCTGTATAACCGTACGATTCACCAACTGTTGAATCGCCGCTCAGCTTCCCCGAATACCTAGGGTTGACCAATACTTTTATCGGCCGTTTGCCCTTCACGGATCCACCACAGTTATACGTACAGACAGCATACAGCATCTACTAGAACCAACGTTCCCAAATACCTAGATGCCACCCCGGATGTTTACACCTCTAGACAGCTCCGACACTCAGACTTCTAGATTTCCGGATATTTACACATCACGACAGATGTAGACGGACAGACAATCCGACAGACAGACAGTCAGATACCTCAATTTGATCTCACAATCAAATGGCACAATTAATCACATTCAGCTACAATTCAGAGACATTCAGCTACAATCAGATACGTTCCGCTACAATATCAGCTACAATAAAGAAACCAGACTAATAATAGTTGTCTCTAAAAAATAATCTAAACCTTGGATTACGCTTTTGCATTTAAAGTCTAATAGTGACTAGTAATTCCAAATATTCCACGTTTTAAATCTGCATTATAATAAAGGCATCATTATATGAAATGATAAACTGAATAAAAATTCACAATAAAACGAAATATAAGTTTAACACTCACCCCTTTGGCTGGAGATAGAATGACGAGCTATCTTTCCTGTGATAAGATACTTTTGGACCCGTAATATAATCAGAAATATTCTGCCTTATATATCCTCAAATAGGTGAGCAGAATTCACGGCAAAATTACCGTGCACCCCGTGATTCTAATGTTTCTGACTTCAAGTGATTCGTTGTCAGGCACATGCAATTCGTTACACGTCATTTACCTTGGAAAAAAAAAACACTTATTCACCCCAGGTAACGCATATACGACGAAACAAAAAAAATGGTGAAATTAGTTTGTAATTCAAGAAGAAATAAATTCAGTTTTCACCTAATTCTATGACATAAATCTTTTAAAGAAAAATTGGCATCATGGGTTATTAAATCTGCTATGAAAGGTAAATTATTGTTTGGTGCAAGTATATAACATGGAGAAACTTTATTATTCTCCAACAGGATATTACATGGGTAAATCCGCTATTAACAAATTAGCTAGCGCCGCTAAAGTATCGCGTGATGTCACTGCGGATTGGTTATCCCGACAAGCAATATGGCAAATTTATCTACCCGGTCCAACATGAATCAAATATGGATCGTTTGATGTTCTTGTTCCAAATGAGGTTCATCAGGCTGATATTTTATATTTGCCACATGATAAACAAAAGCGAGTTTACAAATACGCGCTAAGAGTTGTTGATATTTCCAGCAGATATAAGGAGGCGTCGCCGCTATCAACAAAATCATCATCTAAGGTCGCTGCGGCGTTTAAAATTTTTTTTATCAAAAAGGTCCTTTACGTTAGCCAAATTTGTTACAGGTTGATCCCGGTAAAGAGTTTCACGTGGATGTATCGTCGTTAATGGCTCAACATAACGTTGTAATTCGACGAGGACATACTGCAATTCATCGTGATCAAGCAATTGTGAACGATTTAATAAAACCCTTGCTGATAAATTATTTTATTATCAAACTGCAAAAGAATTTATTCAATGAGATAGATCTCGTGAATGGGTTAAACGACTCCCTAAGGTGATTTCATCACTTAAGAATCAGATTACTTCGCCGATAAATGATAAACCGGCCTCCGCGATAAAAAAAAAATATATACCAGGAAAAAAATCACTACGTCGCGATACGCCATTGCCGTGGAACGCTACTGTTAGATATTTATATGAACCTGGTGAATTTGAAGGCGGTGTTAGACGATCTACAGATCCTTTATGGAGTATTACAGCCCATAAAATATATTCTGCAGTATCAGCTGCACACAGACCAACATATTATAAATTGGATCCAACTGCACCTCAGCGAAGTTTTACTCAAGAACAACTTCAAGTTATTCCAGATGATATACAATTACCACCGAAAAATCTAACATGATTGTAGTAGTGTAACTGTGACTCGTCTAAGTTGATTTATTTTTCTTACTCTCGACACAGCCAAATAAATTAAATTGTCCCATTCGATAAAATCATCAATAATGTACACGATCGTATCTGTGATAGTTAATCCCTGTAATGAATGTATCGTTATAGCATATCCTAACCGCCACGGAGAATTAATTGCGTTTATTGTGTCTCTAACTACAGATAAATCAACTTCAACTATGTCATTTAATACAAGTTCTTGTTGTTGTTGTTGTCCTGGTATATCCACAAGGATATTTTGTCGTCTAGTATCTTTAGGTCAATAACATAATGGAACGGGTTCGTTAGGAACTTTACTCTCATGAAGATAAAAATAATTTTTTCAAAAGAATATCTCTGGTGGCTTTTCTACTAGCTACAACTATATCAGATGGTTTCCAAATATTGTAAAATTCATCTAATGGTGTTTCGGGTATTACTTTACGTAATTGTTCGGCCTGATGTTTATTACTTGTACATGTAATTGCAGCTTTCAACGTAGTTAAATCCGTATCAAGAGATCTGCGGTCACATGTCATTTCTTCATAATAATCAACTTGAAGTTTTAACCAACAATGTGGAAATATTTTTCCAAATGGTGGTGGCTGTCCATGATCTCCACATAACACCACAGTGGTATTTTTTGTATTTAGCCATTCAAGAAACATTTTTATATTTTTTTTTGGCACAGTACAAATTTCATCCCACAATAACACATCGGGAACAATTTTAGTTCCCATTCGTTCAGGGGTCCATTCACCTCCACTATATCTGAAAAAGCTATGATATGTACTTGCGGGGATTCCTTTTTCTTTAAATTCTCTAGCAAGGCGATGAGTTGGGGTTAGCGCAATTAGATTAGCCCGATGAAATAATTCTATCACCCTTGTTGTTTATCTGCATCCACCTGGACCGTTCAAGTATACAAGTTTGTGCCGTGCAACAGGGTCGTGTATACTCGGGGATGTTGATATTTTTTCGATTACACCGCTGTGATATTCTGGTTTGTCATCCACATCTGTGTGCGTGCGGTATCCATGCAATTCTTCATGTTTAACACGCCATGTTTTCCATGTTGTACCATCCCCGAGATACTTTTTGACGTCATCGTGATATTTTTTATCGTAATAAAATGAGTCAGTTGCAACTCTCACTGCAATGTCAGGAAATCGATTTACCATACTGAGAAGATTTATAGTCGTATATGCGAGCATAAATGATCTTAAATGAACATATTGTGGCATTTCATCGTTAAAATATTCTACAATTGTTCTAAATTGCTCCCCTGATGATAATTGTGCGGCAGTTTGTCGGTAAAATACTCCTTTAGATACTGCATCATCAATTTATAAATTTTAATTCGCATGGATCTAACACTAATTTGGCAGTTTTACGTCTGCGAGTTTCGTCCTCAGTGCCCCCCCTTTTGTGAATTTTCCAATTATAATTCGTCGAATTCGTTTACACTCGCTGGTTATCACATCACGAAGAAATTCCATATCGTATCGGGGGAATTTATCTGGTGTGGGTAGCCAAACTGAAGTTTGTTTATCGCAGCTAAATATTATTTCAGATGCAGTTAAATCTGTTAACACGCCGCTAACTAGTGCCCACCTCAGTAATACTGTTGGAGCCCATCTCTTTACGTGTAAATGCCGTCCAATCCATAAATACGTTACTGGATGAAGTCCATCGGCACGTTTAAACGAAACCACTTCAGCAAATCCTGTTAGGTCATAATCAGGTAGCGGTCCATTAACAACTCTTTGTACCATTATGTGAGTTGGTAGTCCAAATTGTTTAAAATATTTGTTACACTCACCACCACCAAGAAAACTTCCTGGATAACATGCAATCATATCCACGGACATCATATCGTTGAAATCATATTGTGTGTTCCACAACCCACCGTGACCATATTCGATACAACTTGCCCGTATATTTTCAATAAAGTTTTCTTAGTTGGTTTCCACAAGTTTTTTTCTCTGGTAAATTGAGCCGCAGTTGATGATATTGTAAAACTCGTCTGAGTGAGTTTTGTAATTTTCAATGCATCTTTGGATTTATCATTGATGTATTTGCTAGCAAATTCTTCCATGTTGCGTTTCAGCGATTCTTTCCGATAAATTCCCCCTGCTGATGTAACAAATTGATCATATTGGTCACCGCTGGAAAACAACCACACGTTTACCGGGTCGGTGTAGTTGTTTTTAATCCAATCAAACATATCACCGTGATAATATTTCACAATTTTGTTGTCAGGAAAATCCCCTTCGTTGATTCCCCACGCGTGAAAATTGTGGTCAATGATCTCGATGGGTGTTCCTGCTTTACGGTAGCAACCGGAAGTATAAAATATTCTCTCGGGAAGCATTTTCACAATGATGGGGATTTTTAGTTATTTTCCAACTCGGCCACATCGTGTTTTGTTGCACCGGTACCTTTTTTGTTAATAAATTCACTCCATGCGGAAATTTTAGTCGCTCTTGTTTCAGTTAGACCTGCACCGCGTTTTGATTCTTTAAAATGTTTTTTTACTTGTTCAGCTACACAATTTAACGTTGTCGATAATTTCATTCCCGAGACTTCACTGTCGTTTGGGACCGCCACGGGAAATATCCCATATGTGATCACATTGAACGGATATGCCACATTGTAGTATTGATTGTCGATACCAACTAGCGTCCCAGGTTTTGTATTTTTCGTTAAAATGAAAAATCCACCGTTGTATGTTATTCTTCTGCAATGATGAAATATCTTCCATGTCCGAGCGTTGTTTTCAAGTAGTCGATGGACTTCAACAGGTTGATTTAATCGTTGATAGTATTTTATCTGTTCATCTAGTTGTTTTCGTTCTTTTTTGGACATTTCTTTCTCAAATTTTGTGTAAATGACATCCACGGTGTATTTTTTGTTGTTGATAAAATCGATCAACGATGTTATATCTGCGGCGCGTTCTAATGTCATTGTGTTATCGTCGAAGTTTGTTAAAAACGTCGAGTAGGTATATGCGGCGCCATTTAACCGGTGTTGACGTTTTGCTTCGCGGATACTTCTAGTGATTCTAGATTTATACTGCGTTGGTAATATTTTCCCATCTAGGTCATATTTGATTTTAACCCGTACATGTTCCACATCCACATTTATTTTGTAAATCTGTTTCATTTATATATTAACGAAACAAATCTTCAATTCAAATTTTGAATGCTAATATAATATAGTGATGGCACAAAATAAATGTAAATGGTTATGGAAAAACGATAACGGAGTATGTTCTCGAAGATGTGTCGGGGAATATTGCGCAATGCACAATCAACAGATTAAAAACGGTTCTTCCGGAATGGTGCCGTGTATTAAATGTGGATGTGGTGTTCGAGGAGAAACTCGGCTATGTGCTGAATGCGGTGGTAAGCGGTTTCGTGAATTTGTTAGATATTATCGACGCAAATACGGAGTTGTATATGACGAATATGATTTTATCACCGGAAATTACCAAAAACATCAATTAAACCCATGAATTCTGCTCAACTAATATATGGATCAAATAATGTTTGTATCTCACCCTGTTTACGTTGAATACTAGGCATCTCGTGAAGGTATCATACGACGTCGGCGATTAAAGAAAAATCTCGGTCGCATTGACAATATGGGACATATGCAAATCAGTATTCCAGTCACCGGAAACATAAAATGTTATAAATCTCATAGATTTATTTGGGAATGTTATTACAGTGTAATTCCGCCGGGTCTAGTCATAGACCATATTAACCGGAATAAACTTGACAACAGATTAGAAAATCTTCGTGCGGTGACCCAACAACAGAACTGTCTTAATAGTGCACCAAAAGTCAAATAACAACAACGACGACGACCAGTCATAGCTGTCATGGACACAACAGAGCGATATTTCCCTTCTACATATTCTGCAGGAAAATATTATAATATTGCTACATCATCTATAAAATGCGTTGCTGATGATATTACACTTGCCGCACACTCAAAGCGATTTCATTGTTGGGTTTCTTTTTTATATCAATAAAATATGTTCGAAAGATACATACAATTAGACAGAAGATTTCCTATAGGTATATGAACGACGCAAAATATTGCTCAGTTGGTTAGCGAACTTGACAAACTTGCACCATATGTTCCTGCCGGGAACACGTTTACGTCTGACTGGCTTGAACAAGAATATCTTGGAGTTACATCAATGAGAGACCAGGGAAAACCGTCTGATCGAAATGAATATAGAATTATAAAACTTCTCATTGAGGCACGTACAAAGGTGCTTTTGAAACACAGAGACAAATTGGCGTTGTTTGTTCTGGCGGGTAGAATAATTAAGTCGATTGAAGATTCTCTCAAAGAAACCTACAGTGAACGTCAATAGGCTAAAGTTGTTAATGCCGAATTGGAGAAGCTTTTGAATTCGCCGTTGTATATATATCATCAGATATAAACTTTTCAAATATCAGTTCAATATGTTTGTGTTCAACATGAGTTTTAACCGCGTTGATATCTGCAACAAATTTATTATATTTCGCTACAACAAGTTGAAATCGTTTCTCCATTGTTACAGTTTGATCTTGTTTTTTTTAAATATCTTTTTCTATCTTGTCGATTTTATTTTTTATTTTATCTTGGCGTGCAGTTAACGCTAAACATTCTTGTCGCGATTCTTCAATTTCATCGTTGAGTTGTTTTCGTGCCCTCGCGGCTGTTTCTTTATGAGATTGAATAGACGCCGTCAATGTATCAATTTCACGTCGCAACACAGAGTTTTCTTCAGCTAATTCATGCTGTCGCTTTCCATATTTCTTCCGCACTTCAATATATTCAGTGGGATCTCCTCGTGTGACTGCCGATTGTGGAGTTTTCGACCATAATTTATACAATCGAGATAACCAGATTTTATATTCGCGGGCTACCTCACAAGGCCGTGAAATACCTCTCAACGAGATAATCCGTTTGACATCTTCGTCGGTTAAATATTCTGGTGTTCGCATCTATACAACAACGAAAAAAAATCATGAAAATAATAATCAGAAATTTCAGTCAGTAATTTCAGTTAAAAATGTTGGTGATAATCACGGAAATCAGAAATTTCAGTCAGTAATTTCAATTAATAACCACGTCGATGTGAAGAAACCCTGACTTTTAAAAAAAAAATTCAATGAAATATCTGTTTGACAGTCATGAAAATTTATTTTTGAAATTTTATTTTTATTTTTTTTTATTTACAAAAATGTTCAAAAAATAATTATTTTTTGGTCGTTTTTGGTCGTTTTAATCGGTGAAAAACCCCAGCGATAATCTAAATGAAATCGACGTTTATTGTCATAAAATGACCAAAATTGTGAAAAAATATGGCAAATACGGGCAAATATGGCCAAAAATGATCAAAAATGATCAAAAATCTTTATCGGTGAAAACCCCAGCGATTCTCTAAATGAAATCGACATTTTTATCGTAAATTGCTTGCAATTCAATGATTTTCACCAGCGAGGATTCTCAATAGTGTATCTTTGTCAATACAGTTACTAGCGTATTGTGTTATTCGATCGTAAAAACAGGTAATTGTAGCAATCCCGTTAATAGATAGCCGGCCACGTTGAAAATCTGTTAGCAAAAATTTATCGTTACCTGGTTCAGATACAATAAAGTTAAAACTCGCGATTGAGTTTTTAGAACATTCTCTAACAGCATTGTACAATTTGACTTTGTCGTGGATGGTCACATTGGCGTGACGATACATTATTTACATTGATGAAAATTTAATTTAAGATGAAATGGCTTTGTTGAAAATCTTTGATTTTCCATTTAAGATGAAATTCCTTGAAATGGCAAAGCAATTTAAGATTTTACTTCGAGGGTTATTTGTAATTGTTCACCGCGAAGATCAATTGGTGAAAAATCCTGATCGGTTATACTGAAATTTATCCGCGTGATAAAATCATTTGCAACAGCCAAATATACCAGATTGGGGGGATTCATCACGATGAGAGACCCCGGAGACACATTTGGGGAAAATGTATACAGTATATATCCTGGAGTAGCCTTTGAAGACTTTGATGTGTCCACGGAATAACCATCTAGTATTATATCCGCGATGACATGTATCGCTATCGTCGATGTGATATTGGCAGGTTTCGGTGATCTGTGTCTGCCGGTTTTAAACGTTAAATTGTTTGATCGTAAAATCTCCGTTGGTGGGTTGATTTTTACCCACAACGCATGAATCTCTGGAAAAAATTCATCAATGAGACCCCGCAATGATTTTTTTCAACGTTGGTACACACCAACCGGGAAATTTGTAAAATACTATATTGTCGTCGGTGCGAGAAAATACTTTTTTGAACTTTTCTCTGTGGAGGGTTTTATCTTCATAAACAAGAGAAAGAAATTTATCATTGACGAAATTCATATCCGCAATGATTTGATTTAATTGTCGCTGTTGTTGTAGAATCGAACTTTTCCGCGTTGTCATATCGAGAAGAAGTGATTGTTGAAAAGTTTCTTGTAGTTGTTGCAGCCAAGTTTGAAACTGTACACGTTGATTGTTAAAATACTCGGTTATATTTTTTATTGAATACTCATATGCACTGCGATCACCTAGCGCAAATCGATACACTAAATTGCCATGTTGACGATATTCTTCACGCGAAATAATATCTGTTTCTGTGCCATCAAGTACCTCATATGAGTATCTTTGATATATATCTCTGTTGCGAAGGAAACCAAAATCGTGCACAAATTTCATTGCAACGGGCGGATCTGGTATACTATCTGTGAAACAATCAACCCACGCTGGTTCTGGTAATCGAGGATGAATCGCAGGAAGGTTGTCCAACCATGTTGTGTGGGAGAGTTTAAAAGATTTATCATCAGGGTAATTTCCCCGTTGTGGTTCCACAGGTAGATCAGCGATGTCAACAACACCAGCGGGAAGCTCAGGCCAACCTAGCAACGACCTTATACTACTGTTATATATATCTACAGAATAATCAGGTGAATTTATCTCGATGGACGTTGACAACAATGGTTCATGCGCATTTATCTCGATGGGAGGTTTATCGGGACCATCCTGGACATTTATTTTATTTGGTCCGGCAGTAGCCTCAATTCGTTCTATTATCTCCGTGTTAATATCTTCAATATCATATGCACCTGTTGGTAACAACAATGTGTGCCACTCAGGGCTGCCATCAGGGTGTTTTTTATATGAAAAAACAAAACTGTTATTTGGGGTTTTACCACGAAATGGTTCCGCTCGAATATTTGGCCAGCTATAATAACACCGTAGTTGTGTCAACGCGATTGTACTTGCTGGTATTGGCATGGGAAACTCTACTGTGAATTCCGGTGATTTTGTTGTTAGCGAAATTAACGTTGTTTTCATCGGTGCGGTATTTGTTGCGATTTATTTGTTGGAGTATCGGGGGTGTCTCCTGTTGTGACATTATCGTTATTGTTGTTTTCAGTTTCCAATTTCAACATTGCTGATTTATACACCGCGGTGATTGCAGAAAATTCCGCATCAGTGATAATTGAGTCATCAAGTGACGCTGAAATCATCGACGATAACTGCGAAGATGCATCTGACACAATTGTGTATTTTGATGAATATTCCCGTAGTTTTGTTTGTGAACACGATGATATCTTTGCTGTGACCGCGGTTGGGACTCCAGCAAGTGTTGTAATTGCGGATAACGCAATTGGAACTGCAACCGGGGCAATCATTGTCAACGATAAAATAACACCGGTGCCTGCCAATAACCCAGACACCGAATACACATTAATGTCAATTGCGCTTATTCTTCGGTTATATTTTTTCATCTTCGCGTGATATTGTTTGGAAAGTGATTTTAATTCCGCGCCGTATTCCCGCACAATGTTATACCTGTAACGTGACGGCGATTCCATTATTGGAAATGTCATCGTTGAATTAATCATCGTCAGGTATATGTGTTATAAATTCTATCACCCATGTTATTGGCATTCTAACTCTATCAACTTGAATAGACGATAATACAAAAATATGCCAAGTGAAATTTGCATTAATTCGCTGTGTTATTGTATTTAAAGCGGTTTGGTCTTGGCCTATACCGCCAATATTATCTCTAATATTAAAATTATCCCCGTCAAATGTAGTTAACGTAAATCGATAAATACCTGCTACGGTTGGAATAAAATCTACTCGATTAGCAGTGTCTCTGATCCAAACGAAAGTTCCACGGGCCACAATGTACACGACATTGTCGATATTTTCTGCGGAGTGTGAAATTTTTATTTTATCGAGTCGTTCGACCATTTTTAGAAAATCATCTTTGAACGCGTCGATAGATTTTTTTAATTTCAGCGATTTCATTAAGTTTTTTGACTATTTCCGAATATGTAGTTGACACGTTTTCGGATGTTGTTGTTGTAAAAAATTTATCAGTGAGGTCATTGATGAATTTTTTATCGTCAACAAAAGAATTAATTTTAGCGAGAGACGGTGTAACTACAATCGGGGATTCAAAGAACCTATTGATATTTCTGCGAAATTGGTTATAATTTTTCACATGATTCTCAAATTCTTTATCGTGGTTGGCAAGTTTATCTGTGATTGTAGATACAAGTGTACCAGGTTTGATTTTGCCATTGTTGGAATAAAACGCTTTTGCGTTTTCAACGACATTACGTTGTCGTGTTAAAATGTCATTGAGTGACACATTACTGGTTTTCAATTTACCGGTACGATCCCCAAATACAACTATTTCATTCGGATCTACATCAACGAGATTTAACGTCTCTGCGATACTATCCTGAACAGTTTTCTTCACACCTGTGCCAGTTATTTTTGAAATAGCATCACGAATAAGTTTTTTTACCATCGCGAATGTAACTTCGGGCCGCCATTGTGATATGGATCTTCCATAAATATCTGCCATGAAATCTTTGATTTTATATACTATGTTGCGTCTAAGTAAGTTTTCATCGTGTATTCATGAACGGCTTTATGAGGTGGTAACGAACTTGTTGATAACGCTGTTAATGCGTTTAAAACCTCTCTGCCACATATTGGAGGATCAGTTAATTTTTGTGTGGGTAACGTTGAATACCAAATTGGTGAAATTCTTTGAGTTTTAGACACATATTTGATAAATTCACGCGGTGGAGGTAACCCATATGACTCAAAATATATAATACACGACGCTGAAATCGCATAACATTTCTAATGTGTACCAGGTCCAGTGTGATCATCTAGATTACTTATTCCAGTTTCTGGGACTTTTGGTTGTGCTGGTAATTGATCTTTCATGAATACACCTCTGAAATGTTTTATTGGAAGTGCCTCTACAGCGTTGGCGAGATCAAAATTGGACATTGGAATCTGTGATTCCTGAGTTACATCGTGTATTTGGTGCGTCTGCTTCCGGGGAGTCTTAATCCCGTTCCCTTTTTTTTCTTCCAACGGCCACACCTGTGACTTTATCGAGAACCTTTTTTGTTCCCCAACCTGCTGCACCTGATAACGCACCAGTTGCAAGCGCTGCAATTGCCGGAATCAAAAATGGAAATATTCCACCGGATTTACTCATATCGGAAATTGCAGCTTTTGAAAATTTTAACTGAGTTCCTTTTGATGCAGATTTAGCTTTATTGAAATGAGTTAGTTGAGTTTTTATCAACGACAGTTTATGTTCCCCTGATAACATTTGTGCCGGTTTCAATGTTATTGTTGCTCCACACGTTATAGAATCTTTTGATCGGAGTTTTTTAATCTGACCAGGTGTCAATGAGACATTAACGTAATTATATGACATTATTGTAAAACGCGATCATCTAATTGTCTACATGGTTTTAAAAATCAAAGATTTTCTTAAAAATCAAAGATTTTGTACAGGTGCATCAATAACTCACATTTGTTCACCGCCACCTTCAAGGATCATAGATTTGTCACTGAGCATAACCGCGATAGCCCTAAATCCTCCAGCAGGAGCAATTACACAAGCTTGAAATTTAACATCAACGACGAAGTGTTGTGATAGATCAAGATGTTGCAACAAAAAGTAATAAATTGGATACAGCGTTTGAAAATCCAACTGGGATATCTACATTTTGATCTCTCTCCATAAATGACCCCAGCCGATGATAAACTCGACCAATTTGATTTTAATCATAGTTGAGGATAAGATTTTCAGCTGGTTCTTGCTGATTACTTATTCGCAATGATACCTCAATGACGCCACATTGATCAAATATCATATGAGAATATGTTTGAAGATCAGCACCTTGGGTCCGATTAAGATTTTGCAATGCAACAAAAACATGTCTTGGCGCTAAAACATTTTTTGTTAGCGCGAGTTGCCAAGTAAATACACCGGAAAGTGTAGATGATGTAGTAGCTGTTGTAACCTCATGCCATGCTAATAGTGACCGCCCTCCCTGATCCATAAAAGATAACAACTTCGCTTCAACAGTTAACGACAGGGTCATAATTGGCATCCATAGTGATAGTTTTGTTAATTGTACAGCCCCATTTTCAGCACCAGCACCACGCCTCAGCGCAAGATCGTCGTTGCCATTTTGCTGCAACACAACTGTGTGACCGGCACCAAATATAACTTTTCGGATATCTCTACAAAATCCAAATATATGTGACAACGGAATTGTACACGAAAATATACCATTCGCGTCCAACATCTTTTTTCGCGTTAAAAATCCAGAGTTGTATTTGGGATTACCACCAAAAACAACAGTTTCAACATCGGCGTCATCAGCAGTGGCTGAAACCTTTTTTGGCCGTCGCAACGTAAATGGATGAAAATCAGCAAAATTAGTTTGATCCTTTGCAAACATCATTGAATGACCCGCCGATTTAATAAAATCATTAGAATATCTAGCTAACCCAACAATAGTACTAGCAACATCAACATTGTTGTCAATTGACTCAATTTTAGTGGTACCAATTATATACTGCGCGGAGCTAAATAACGCCATTATACCGTTGTTGACAAATCCAATCGCAGTGGTACCCAAATTAGCATAAGCTATAATAATTTTCCTTCAACCTCAATAAACGCCTCACATGGTAGAAAATACTTAGATGTATCATCAAATCTAAGTTCAATACGCGATCGTATATTCGGATCCTGAGTGGTATATGAAAAATAATGATAATCCCGAAGAGAATCATTTTTCCTCACAGGGGCATCTACGTCAAAAGCGTCGTCAATCTCATGTTTAAACATTATATTGATGATTATGATCTAAATTGATAATTTTAGACCCGAACCAGTAAATGTTTCTAGTTTTTCCGCTGCCATCTTGTTGATATCGTTAGCAATCCGCGCTGTCATATCCGCCGTTGACAGCAATTTAACCGGGGTGTTATCCAGGTTTTTTTTTCGCATCAGCGACGCAATCTTTTCTTTCGCAGCGTTAAATGCACGTGTTACAGCCTCAGTTGCAGCAGACCTACCAATAGACCCAATAGCCTTTGAAGCTAATTCTTTTCCAATTTGAAGTATTTTTGGAGCAATTTTTGTAAATAATCCGGTAACAACATCACCGAGACCATCCCTGTATGTCGACTTGTATACAGGTAATCGTGAATTTACAACATGAACAGGCCTAGCTCGATTCATACTGCGGGTTATTATCATGATATTAAAATGCTAATGTTTTTAAATGGTATTTTGTTTTAATCGGCGATTAATCGCTATAATAGTCATCAACAAGTTCATTAACGAAGATACGTTGGCATATCCATAACGTGTCCACGAAATAATCTTTGACAAATTTCAGTTGCCTCGTTAATTAATTCCGGAGAATTATTTCCAGCTCGCTTTCCCCCGATGAGAATTTCCAACCGTGATATATCATCGAAGATACTTTTTGAACATGGTATTGAATTTTGAGAAATTTCACCACCGTGGTATCCAGTACCCATTTTTTTAGATAACCGTGTAGATAAATCGGCCTCGGCCGCTACTTTTATTTCTTCCGGAATAGGGTCACTTGTAGAAGTTAGTTGACTGACCAAATATGATGGAGGTTGTTTACTTTCTTCTTGTACTATTTTCCAAAGTTTAATAAAACCGGTATCACCACGTGGTAGTATAGATTTACCCATCCTCGCTAAATATAATTTTTTTTTTGCAAAAGTTTCTTTATCATCAATAACATCTTCATACCCTTCCGCCATAAGAAATATTTTATCACTATATGTGTTATTGATTTGATCAGCAAATTGGTTATCATCTTGATATTCCTTCGTTGTAACACTAGATATCACCTCGGGTTTAAATATCACATACGGGTCAAGATTCCTTCTCGCTCTAGCGGATAACCACGGCGCTTTAACAACAACTGGAGCATCACTGACGTCTATTTCACCAAATTGTCTCGCAGTTTCTCCTTCTTGTTGTTCTCGTTGTTGTTGTTGTCGTTGAGCACTTACTATATCACTAGGTAGAGTTTTTAAAGATTTTTTAACCTGTTTAGTCCGCGCTGCTACTTTGGCGGTATCTGTGCTAACCCGCTCAGTTGCAGCAATGATCAGTTTAAATAATGCCTCAGTGTCAGTGGTAAATTCAACATATTGTTGTTGTTGAGATTGTAAATTATCTCTAAATGCGTCCCTGACTGGAAGAAATTTTTTAATTGAAGCTAACCGTTCTCTAGTTAATCTCGTTATTTGAGCTTCTCCGATATTCGCCATGGTATATAAAATTATTATTATTAATTGTTGTTGAACCATTATGGAACCCTTAAATTTCGCCGGAAAAATGGTGGGTTCATATTTTTGTGATATCGTTGTAATATTTTTCAGAACCTTTATTTCAACGATCTGAGGGTTCGTTGATGATTTATTGTTGTGGAGGTCCGGAATCGCGCCAAAAATTGGTGGGTTCAGCCCCTCTGTTGCTACATTATTTGATCCAAGTTTGTATTAAACCTTATTAATTGAAATTATATTTGTTTGTTTGATTAGGATTGTTAACGTAGTTTTAACAATTTTTCAGTCATATCGCTACAATGTCTGCAGTGAGGCAGTTTATAGTGATGTCTACCACTGGGGCATCATGCCGCAGACATTTAGCCTGATGTCCCACCCAGTCACATTATCCTGACACCAGGCCGACCAGTCCTAACACTAACCTCTTAATGCTGAACGTCAAGCGAGGCAGCTGTTAGTACCATTTTTGTAAGTCTTTGGTATGACTCTGCCGGGGATCGAACCAACGACCTCCCGCTTCCGCGGCGGACGCTCTAACCACTAGGCCAACAGAGCGGTTAATTGAAATTATATATGATAATGATTATGCGTAGGATAAATATGATTGGAAGAACTTTGGCTGCAAAAGCAGCAGAGACGCTGAAAAGACTAATTCAAAGCGTCACCATTTTTTTTATTACCAAATCGACTAATGGTGACTAACATAGAAGTCAGTTCAATGACTACACCTAGCTTGACCCAAACAAAAGTTGTAGTCGACCCCTCTCTGCTGCTCTCTCCATGTGTTAAATTGTCAATCTGAGGATTAAAAAAGATCTTGTAGATAGATCAAACAAAATGAATAATCGGACAAAAGATCAATCTGAAACCATTTTTAACTTTGAGTAATATTCTTTCTTGGTTGGAGGGGTTTCTTTTCTATGCATCAATACCCCTTCTTCGATCTTACGATGGTAATACACCATCAAAGTTCTGTATTTATCTCCATCACATTCGTTACAAATCCGATATTGTCCTCGAACACCAACATTGCATCCATCACAATGTCGAGGACCAGCATGTGGATTTTTTGATAAAATATATTTATGTTTCTTGCAGTATTCTCCACATTTTTTATTACATTTATCTGTGCTTCCTTGACGCAGCCATGTACAATTTTTCATATATCAAATAGTATCTATTTAATTTAGTTGGAGGATATTGTTAATTTGTAAATCTGCTGCTACAAATTAGCCAAATATTTGATCAAATCCTACACGATATCTTGTCCTGGGATCATGCAGATTTATTGTCATACAGCCATAATGTGCTGCTTGCGCACGTGGAAAGACATTTCTGAATTTATTTATGTCCATATCCCCGCTACACCAGGTCTGATGAATATTTCTTAGCGTGTGTGTATCAATTCCATTAAATACAGCTAAAATATTACAATTATCTCTGACTACTTTCGGAATTTGTGTATACCGCTGAGTTAGGTAAATACCATCGGTATTTTATGCCGTCCTCTAGAAAATATTCTTGCCGGATTTGATTGCTTATCTAGCATTACGTCATCATATACAACTAAATTATTAACGAATCCATCGAGATCATCAACAGATGGTGCTTCATCAATATCGGTTATAAAATCAATAATATCATCACCACTCAGCAATCGTGCATTTTCATTAAATTCCTTAAGTACTTCGTAGCATCTCTGATCATCTAAAGATGGTGCAACTAAATACAATTTATTCCATTTCAACCATCTCATTACCAGATTAAGTAATAGTTGTGTTTTACCGGATCCAGACGGGCCTATTAATATTATTCTGATCAACATTTGGTAACGCTGGACGATGTTTTACCTGTTCTCGTTTTTGTGTCGCTGAAAAATCAATTACATCCATAATATAATATTATATCATGGATTTATATTGTTTACGCTGTAAGGTTAAAACTCCAACTACTGATTTATCTACGGTTACAAAAAAATAAAAAGAATAGCATACAGTGGAAAATATTCCGTATGTGACAGAAAGAAATTTTCCTTTTTACCAAAAAAAACCGGGGGTGACATTGCAACATTATTATCAAAATTTCCAGGAACTACGTGGGCTAAATATCCCAAGGAAAAACATGTTCCAGGATGTAATTACTGCGGTCCTGGCACTCGATATCAGACTTGATGAACAAGATCAACCAAAATCCGGCGAATATCCTGTAAATGCAATCGATAAAGCGTGTCACGTTCATGATGTAGCTTATAAAAGTAAAGATCTAGAACAGCGACATATCGCAGATGTGAAATTGATTCATGCATTGAATTCCATAAAAAATAAAAATCTCAAGGAAGGATTGGCCAATTGGTTAGTAAAATCTGCGATGAGAACCAAATTAGTAATAGGAGCTTGATAATTGATTATAAAGCAATCAATTTATTACAGCCCAAGAGGATACTTGAAAGGTAAAGCAGCAATCGATAAACTCGCTAATGCAGCAAATGTACCACGTTCTACTGCCGCAGCGTGGTTAGCACGACAAGAAATATGGCAAATTTATCTACCACTGCCTAATCGAATCGAGTACTTACATTTTGATGTTAATGTTCCTAATGATGTTCATCGGGCTGATATTCTGTTTTTACCTCATGATCGCATACGTAGAGTAACATTAAAATACGCATTAACCGTTGTTGATGTTTCAAGTAGATATAAAGAAGCAGAACCGCTATCATCAAAAACAGCTACTGAAGTTGCATCTGCCTTCGAACGAATTTATCGACGAGGACCCTTGCGATGGCCACAACTATTACAAGTTGATCTTGGTAAAGAATTTCTTGGTGCAGTATCATCATTAATGAAGCTACATAATGTTAACATGCGACGAGGACATACTGAAATTCATCATAATCAAGCGATCGTAGAACAATTTAATAGAACACTTGCTGAAAGATTATGTGGATATCAATATGCGAAGGGATTCATTCAGGATACAAGATCTCGTGAATGGGTTGCAAGATTACCAAGTGTGATAACTGCATTACACAATGAGGTTACTCGAACAACTGCCATGAAACCTATTAATGCAATTACAAGGAAATATATACCAGTACAGCATAATGTTTGACCGCATCCAATATTAGGTAATGTCATCGTCAGGTATTTATACGAATAAGGTGAACTTAAAGGAGGAAAAAAGAGCGACAGATCCTACTTGGAGTATTACTACACACAAGATATAAAGCGTGGCACGATCCACAGGTAGACTGGTAATCTACAGATTAGACTCAACTGCTCCTCAACATGGATTTACACGTGAAGAATTACAGGTAATTCCCGAGCATACACAATTACCACCACATTCACTTAACTAGCACCTCTACGCCGATTACATTCAAAACAAGTTAACATCACATTATCACGTGTATGACCAAAACTGTTATCTTTTCTATCTTCGTTAAATTTTCTTGGATTTTTACTCGAGTATTGCCACAGAATTATACAATTACAGCTTGCACAGTGATTATCCTGTTGCTGTTTTAATGTTATAATAAATTGCACGTCCAGATTGAAGTCGCATTTATTTTTTTATCACATTGTTTATAGCCATCAAATTTCTTTCTTACTATATCATTGTCAACATTGCTAGTGGTTTCTGACGCATCCACGACAATCCTACATAGCTGAGATATTTTCCTGACGCGAGACACCGCAAAATAAACTAAATTCGACCACTCGATATGATCGTCCACAATCCAGACAACTGTATCAGAAAAAGTTAATCCTTGAGATGAATGTATTGTCATTAAGTATCCTAGCGTCCAATCCCATAAAGCGCTATCAACAACATTGACATCAACCAAAACAATATCATTCAACACGAGATTTCTTCTCTCCGTCTGTTCTGGTATGTCGAGAATATTCTGTCGTCGCGTATCTGTTGGGCGATAACATAATGGTACTGGCAACTCTGCAAATTTTTTTTTATGTAGCAGAAATAATTTTTGTTGAAGTGTGTCACGAACTAGCTTTCTACTTGCTACTATCCGATCATTTGGTCTCCATGTATCCCAAAAGTCGTTCAAAGAGGTTTCTGAGATTATATTACGCATAACCTCACATTGAATTTTATTCGGTTGTTATCTGATTAATTTTTTAAACTCCATCAATGTTGAATCAAGTGCTCTATGATCGCCAACTATTTATTCGTAATAATCGACGGATCTCTTTAGCCATTCGTGTGGAGACGATCCAACAAAAGGTGGTGGTTGACCATGATCGCCACACATACAGCAGTGTTTTTCGTCAACAACCAATCAACAAATATTTTTAGATTATCTAATGATACAGTACATATTTCATCCCAAACTATGATCTTCGGAATATATTTATGTCCCATTCGATCTTGATTCCATGCGTCTCCACTCCATCGGAAAAAGTTGTGATAAGTACATGACTGTGTTCATCGTTGGGTCATTTCTCGCGCAAATCTGTGTGTAGGTGTCAAAACGATCATATCTGAACAATGAAATAGTTCAATAACACATGTCATCTTTCTTGATCCTCCAGGTCCATTGAGATAAATCGTTTTGTGTCTAGCTACGGGATCATATATTGATGGTGCAGACGATGGTTTAAATATCCGATTATTTTTGCGGTAAATATCTTTGATTGGAACATCTGCTGATTCAGAATAATCGAGTATATTCTCTTTTTAATTCCCCATTCATCCCATGGTGCATGATCGATGATATCTAGTTGGTCTAGCAATCTTGAATATTTTTTACTGATATAAAACGAATCGGTAGCTACTCTGACAGCAAAATCTGGAATTTTATTTATCATCGATAACATATTAATCGAAACGCACGCGCGCATCGAAGATCTTAAATGGGTATACAGCGGTGATTCACCGTCAATATAACTCACAATTGTATCGGACATAGTTCCATTTGATAAGAAAGCTGTATCCCGACTTCTAAATGTATTTCTTTTCGATGTATCAGCGATTATAAAATTTAATTTAGCATCATCCATGATCAATCTTGTACAAAATTCGTTTATGATCGTATGATCCTCTTTGGGTAAATTTACCTATTTTTTTCCTGTCAAGATCATTTGCAATTTTATTTTCAAAGTCGGTTTTATTAGGATTTTCTTCATCAGAATATTTCTTTTGTTGTGGTAACCAAACTTCGGTCTGCATTCGGTATTATATAATCACTTCACTGACAATCAACGACATGAACATTAAACAATCGAGCATATATCTTAACAGCACTATTGGAGCCTACTTCTTTTCTGAAATCGGATGAAGGTTTTCTGTCAATACAAACGAATCCAGTAATATCAAAATCAGGTAATGGTCCATTTATTGAACCTCGCGTCATCTCTTGTGTGGGGTGACCAAATCTTTTAAAATACCCAGAACACTCTCCGTATCCCAGAAACATTCCCGGATAACATGCAAACATATCAACCGAGATAACATCTTTACGCGAGTATTTACAGTTCCACAGTCCACCGTGACCATAGTCAATACAATCTAATATTATATCATCAACAAGATCAAACCGAGTTGGTTTCCAGGAATTTTTCTCTCTAGCAAAATGAGCTGCAACCGATGGAACAGTAAAATATTCACAGAGTAATTTTTCATCAGGGGTATATTCTCTCCTTTTCTCGTGGAGGGATTCTGTTCGATAAATATTACCATTTGGTGTTACAAACTGATCCGATTTATCTGCAGAACTAAACAACCACACAGATACAGGATCGTTTTTACTATTTCGTTAATAAAGTCAAACATGTCACCGTTATAGAATTTAACGTCCTCGTGCGTGGAAATACTGTTACTGTATTAGTCCACGCATGCGCATTATGATCAACAATTTTGATTGAAGCTGCATTTGATTTACATTTTGATTCATATAAGATCTCTCCTGTTATCATTTTTACTGTTATAGGGAATTTTAATTTCTTTCTTAGTTCAGCAACATCTTTGATAAATGCTCCGGTAAATTTGACCTTATCTGCCCATGAATTTATTATATTACGTCATTTATCCGTTAACCCCTTCCCACGAGTCGAAACAGTGATATGTTCTGTTAATTGTTCAGCCACACAATTTATCATTCATCGTAGCATCTATATTTTTAGTGTCACTTATAATCTCAAACGTCAACAACACATGAGATGCTTCATTTTTCTGAAATTCTTTCTTGACGTCATGTATTTTATTAATCAAGGTTTTATCTGTCGGATCAACCAGATCTCGCATCGGCACAAAGAATATTCTGTCAAGATTAAATCTTATTTTTAGAAAGCTCGATCATGGATAATTTCTCGAATTCCCCCATCATTCTAATTAAAAAAGTATTTACATTAAAAAATATTACATACATATAATGATTAAAACAAGGAATCTCTACAGGTGGTTGATGATTCGCTCTATTACTCCTTGTAACAGATGTTGCGTAAACGAATTCTGCGGAATCCACTCGCAACGTGTCCGACATGGAAGTCTAGAACCAAAACCGTGTTTACAATGTGGTGTTGGAGTACGAGGAGAAACTCGCTTGTGTGTGCAATGTGGTGGTAAAAGATACAGAGAACTGAAACGATATTATGATTAAAAAAATAATGATAGCGACAAGATTATAAAAACCTCGGAAAGTTATCTGATTAGATTTCAAATTAAAGATTAAGGCAAAGAACGATTTAAACAAAGGATATTTACATATAATGGAGCAAAAGGAATTCATGGGACATCCTATCATAACAAACATTGAAGCAAATCGTGATGGTGTTAACAGTGATATGTTTACTGCTTACGATGATATTGTCTGATTATGTATGTTTATAGTTGCGTTTTGTTGTTGTTATTCGATGCCAAATAATGGTAAGGTTCGAAAAATGTAAAATTAATTGCACAACAAATTTAGAAAGAAAGCCCTTTCTGTTAAATGCTAACAAGAACTACAAGCAAAAACAAGTTTAAATTCTGTTTTAGTTCTTGGTGATTTTTCTTTACATCGAAATACAAATTAGGGAAATGTGTGTACATTTGTACATATGTTATGCTAATTGGAGTATATAAATATATATATATATATATATATATATATATATATATATATATATATATATATATATATATATATATATATATATATATATATATATATATATATATATATATATATATATATATATTTTATTATAATTATTGTTATCGAAATTTTAAACAGTTATGTGTATATCATTGCACCCCTCTGGACTCACCACCCACCCACCCCAGCCCAATTTTCATTCGCAATATTTATCGTGTAATCGATTTGTTTTGTTTTGTTTTCGTAGGTATGTTTTTAAATCGTGGTCCTTTTTGATTAATCAATAATATTGTTAGTAGTAGTAGTAGTAGTAGTAGTAGTAGTAGTAGTAGTAGTAGTAGTATTGACCCTCATATATCTTTACAGGGTTACACAATGCATAGAGGCAAGAACAATCGGTCCAATTTAAATGACAACAGTGTTTCACAACTATTATCTAAACGTTCCTCTAGGATAACACACAATAGTCATCATTTAGATAAAGATGAAGACAACAGTAAGGTTTAATAAATGCTCTATATGGCCCATAGCGCAGTGCATACTGGGTAACTGACACATTTGTATTTCATTCTGTGAACCAAATGACAAAAAAAGAGGTCGCGTGTTCAAAACTCGAAGCAGTATTTCAAGTTGTTTTTTTTGTTTGTTACATTTGTGTATTTTTATGTTCAAACTTTCCATTAAGATTGCTCATCCCAAATTTATATATTAAAAAAACCTTACTTTTATTTATTCCCATCCTAGGACATTTAGTTTTTATGAGATTTACCTGGACCTTTAGGAAATATTAAAATATTTCAAAACATAATGTAAGTTATTTTTATTTATTTATTTCACTTTGTTTGAATTTCAATGCAAATGAAACAATTTATATTTTCAACAATTGTATGCTTATTGGGTTTTAGATTGCCTTCTTAAATAGTTTAAGCCTCGAGGACGTAACCCAGTAAACTATTTTGATGTAAAAATTGATGAATGATAGTTTTATTGCAATATATCCAGGAGAATCCAGATTACCTCTCTTTGCGAGGTTGATTTCCTTGTATATTGTCCGTCTAAAAAGTATAGATTTTTAAAACTAAAGAAAAACTCGTTGTACTGTAATTTTAATTTTAAGTCATGAATGGTGGTCATCTTTTCTAGTTGAGAAACTAGTTTAGTTACTCTTCTTAATGAAGGAAATATCACAAATCTAACTTTTGGACATTTGCAAGAATTTATTTAAACCGTTCTTATACATCTATAACTCCATGTAATCGACATTATTTCATCCAGATAGTTATAACTTTTTATGGAGAAACATTTTTTCATCAAAAGCAAAATCGTTATTGTCAAGACAAATTTTCAGTGAATTGAAAATTCTATCGTTCGGTCGATATGAATTCAGAGAGAGAGAGAGAGAGAGAGAGAGAGAGAGAGAGAGAGAGAGAGAGAGAGATATGAAAAGTAACTACTATCATTTACTGTAGAAACAAAATAATGCTGATTCATTCATCAGGTCTCTATATTTTTTCTAAGGTTTTATTGATATACAAATCAATTTTTGTATAGTTTTATTTAAATACAAATAAAATATGCTAATCTGCAACAGTTGTCTAGTACACTTGAACTCATAATGGTACGTACAAACCGGACGATCATTCTTTCCGGTACCCGTCGTTAAGCAAATATTGTCAAGAAACCACACTGTGTTCTCTGTTTACGTCCTTGCAAAGAAAATACAAGCATGAAGCTATATATACAGAAAGATTCACACATAAATAGACCGTAGTTCTTTTCTCAAGTAGTATTCCGATAAATAATTAAACTGTAATTGTATCATGCTACATGTAAAGTCGAACTTGTTTTGTCATCATTTTGAATCTATAATAAACACAATTATTGATTATCAGTATCAAATGCAATAGTGACGTTTTTGGAACACAACCTAATAAGAGGATCTTATTGCCAATGACTATCACGTTGTTTATTTCATCGCCCATCTTTCTCACTCAAACAACCCTTCAACTCCTAGCCTGGTAATCTGGTCATGTCATACCGCTATGAAACAAAGATGCCAACGCCATTTTGAAAATACATCTTAAAGTCAAGATGATTGTGATTTGTCATTGACAAAAAATGTGATCTATAACAAGAAATCCAAAGATTGAAATACTTCTGATAAATGCAACAGTACATGTTGGGATAAGTTTAAAATCTACGTTCTTTGTTTAGTCAGCACCGCTTATTTTTCATGTATCAAACATTTTCTTACATTAAATTGTCACGTTCCCCATAATTTTAAATACAGCAATATTTACTTGTTGCTAAACATCGGTATACAGTTTTAAAGTTGCCTTCATAAAACAATTACCGCAGAAAAACGTGTTGAAACACTTGTTAGACAGAGGTAGTCAAACGTCAGAAGTTCCGATGTTTTCTTAAACCAGATCACTTCTGTGTTGGTATTATGGGATTTCGATCTACATACAAGATTAATTTGCCTCCGTAAATGAAGAGTGCGACTACGTGTCAATCTTCGCACACCTGAAACTAAAGAAATTTACAATGGGCGTGCTCAACAAACCAAACAACCATGAGCAATTGATAATTTCGACATGCATGCTACAACAGGCATGGCGCCCGTTCTGGTAGGGGAAAACATTTAGTTTACGCAGGTCTTATCCTTCATCTTTCCTTACAAGTGTCTAATTTCGTCATCATATAATTTATCAAAATGAATCCTGGAAAATCTTGGGAATACATTTCAGCATGTTGTTGGTTATAAATATTTAGTTTTAAACAAAAATAGCAGGCCAGAAGGATTTTCCTCGCCACCAAAGACAAAGGTCTAAAACGATAAAAACTGAGTCAGTCACATGCTTGAATGAATCAGAGATCAGTGGTTGCTTGATTGAATGCCATGAATGATGTCATGTCGAAATTATCAATATTATGTATTGCTAAAAAGATGTGTAAGCACATTTTTCCTAAGAAGTTTCAGTCACAGCATGTATTTGAATGACATTATCAAGTCATGAAACAAACAAATTGGTGCGCTCCAGAGATAGGAACTATTTGGTACAATTAACAGACAGACGTGTTCTCGGAGCTTGTTGGAGTAGGGATAGTATGCAAAATTGGATAGTAAATCGTCAGATTCGAGAGTCGCTTCTTTAGCGACTATGGCGCAGAGTGAGAAGTAGTTTGAATGGTGGGAACAAACAGATGGTTATTGTGATACATTGTTTCATGCAAGAAAAACATAATTCGATTTATCATATACACCGAAATGATCCAAAGGAACCCTGCACATTATTGGAATAAAAAGAATTCGCAATAAATTTTAGAGTTGCGCGATCTGTTGTTTCGCAACATGTGGATAATAAGTTCTAATCTTCAGTGTTCAACAAACTATACTAAAATGAATACATTTGCTCGGACTAGCATAGATGGCATGGAAGCCACTTCAAGTGTTTACTTATCCATTCAATGTTTCCCCTCCGCAATTATCGACTACCGTATTTATTCGCGCACAAAATGTTGTTTTTTTTTATTAACTTTCGTTCTTTCTTCCACCATTCCTTTCAACTTACAAAGGTCTTAATTGAAGATATTTTTTGAAACATTTGTTGACTAAGTTCAAAAATTTCATTTTTTTCTTTCTTTCCTTTTTCAAGCTAAGAATGTCTTCCCGTAAAACTAAAGACGATATAATTAGCTAATTAATGAATTTGTTTTAGCATTCACCAATACCTTACCTGGTTCAGTCATATAGCTCCTATTTGTTTATTTGACTTTATACCGTTCTCTTTATACCACAACGAAAAAGGCTATATACTTGGCACAAAGCCAGACATTATTGTAAGCGTCAACATTTCATTGGATATGCAGTTTAAAAAATAGCATGGTTTATTATTAAGACATAGCACACAAGTCTTAGCGGTACATGTAGTATACATAACGTTTGGGAAAGACTTAAATCACACCAAATCATACATGCAGCATCTGCAGGAATTTAAGTTTGTTTACACCAAATATATTTTACGTCCATAAAAAATGTAAATACTCTATATGTCTGTCTGTCTCTAGCAAAAAGCACACATTGTCTCGATTCATTGATTGTGTAATGATTTGAAACTTTTTGTTAAGAAGCAGGTATCGATAATTCCTATGTTTACCTAGGATAAAAATTACATCAACAAATTTTATTTGATGACAAAACAGAGACACAAGGATACAGTATCAAAATCGCAAATATCGTAAATGTCTATGAAACACAGATACACAAGGGTACAATTGCAAAATCGCAAATATCGTAACAGTCTATGAAACAAATAGACACAATAGTCAAATAGCAAATTCGCAATAAAGTAACACTCTGTGAGTCACAACAGTACAAATGGCTGTCTGGAAATTAAGATAACAGTCCACGAAACACGCGAGGCACAACAGGTATCTCTTAAAACTGTATGAGACAAAAGAGTATAATATCAAATTGCAAAAAAAAACATTACACTGTGGGGCACAACAACACAAGGACATACAGGTATCTTGCAAATAACGTAACACACTATGAGATACAAGGATATACAGGTATCTTGCAAATATCGTAACACACTATGAGATACAAGGACATACATATATCTTGCAAATAACGTAACACACAACAACACAAGGGCATACAGATATCTTGCAAATAACGTAACACTTTATGAGACTCATAGACACTGGGCAGAAATTTAAACATGTTAAAATTTAAGTTGTCATTTTTACTGTGTACGTAATGAGAGAGAATGTATATTTCATAGTATTATGAGAACGATTACGAGAAGCACATGTAGTCGTTTTTCACAATTCATGGTTCATAATGTAAAATTGCGGAATATAAATCTAGACTGCTCCAAATTGAATATACGTAATTCGAAGTATGTAGCTCTTGTTAAAGATTCCATACTCCTTGGCCCTTCAGTTTCTCGACATAATTTCTAGATAATATTGTATGTATTACATAAGTTTCTACACTGTGGAACAATTATTAGCTGAAAAGAAGGTTCAAAATCAGGGTACCAACTTTTACGTTGTTAACTAAATAAATAATGATGCATATTTGGCTCCTTTGAAAAACACAAAATTAGATTTGAAACTGCGTGGCTGGAAGATCAGAACGTGTTCAAGCAGGGTGTTTCAACCGGTCTAAAGTTTTCCAGCAGGTTTCAACTAAATAAAACTTAGATAATGAAGAAAACAAATGTAATTCTGAAATTTTCGTGTAATCACAAAGAGAGAGAGAGAGAGAGAGAGAGAGAGAGAGAGAGAGAGAGAGAGAGAGAGAGAGAGAGAGAGAGAGATGACATCTATTGCTAAAATATGATCATAAAAAATAACGTACAGTATGTTTGAATCGCATATCAAGGATGGAGTAGATTCTTATTTTTCTTAGGTTGAATGATTCAGATTCTTTTTGCACAAAAATAAGTACGGACTACCCAAGATTACCTGGCCTAACAGTCAGGTTAACAAACAATTCTAATTGTTCCTTATAGATCAAGAAATATTTTCTCGATAAAATCTCTAAATATTTGATGCAGATAGTCTTATAAAGAAGATTGGTGTTCCTTACCAAGTACAAGTATATCTCTTTTTGAAACCAAATCTGATTTTGCCATCAATTAATTTACAAGTTCGAGCGAAAACAACGGTTAGCAATGATATGAACTCAGTGACCTCTGGTTACAAGCGTGAGCAAATAAAATCCGCTGTTGTGCTCTATGCAGCTTTTAGCCACATTTGAACTATTTTTGGAGACCAATCTTGGCAGTTGAACGTCCAGTAAACCTCAGCATCGATCCCTAGTCTAGTGGGGGACGACACCAGTACTCCGTTGGGATTAGCATAGGTACATGGATTTCCGGTGTTGAACCACCATCCACTATTGAAATGATCAGGGCATCAGTTGGTGTGATCATGGTCGTACGTGCTGAATATTTGGTCCTTGTTGTGATATAGGGAATCAACAAGGGCGCCTCCTGATAAACTCTCACTGGGCGGTTGGTACAAGTTGTAAACTAGCCTGTATTCTTCGGCCTCAGAGTAACTTTTAAACTGGGTGTAAATGGCCTTGTACATAAGACTCCAATCAGCAGTGGACAGTTCAATCACAAGGTTATAGTTGAGACTGTTAGTCAAAAGATAAATCTGTTCATTCCCAAGCCAGAAGTCGTTCGAGCTAGTCAAGAACATATCGCCAAAGCCCCACTTATATTCTTCCCAGGAGCGATTGAAATTTGTCTGATTGTTTATGTGAATCTGTAAATAGCAAATATTTCATTTTCAAGTACAATTACTTTGATGATTCTTGCATGCATATACATGTTGAAGAATCATCCGGAGCTTAATACAACATATAGAATATGCCATATATGTATTGCAAATTGTTAGTTTAATTTAATGTAATTTCCTAACGTTATGTGTAGATGGCATGATTAAAACTGAATCGTCATCATTTAGTTGAAAAACTGTTTTGCATAGATTGTTAATACGATTGTGTTATTTCTCTAAACAATATAATTTTTTACGGCCAAAGTTTTTTTTTCCCAATTAAATATGAATCAGTGTGTTACGTAAGATCTTTTAACGTTCAATGTAACATTATTTAAAACAATGTGTCCAAAAGGTTTATGATGTAGACACCTCTCAACGTTCTGATATTTTGTATCATGCAGGTTGTTTCGTTTGATAGAAAGTGTGCAATGTGGAAAGCGCTGTATATTTGAACGTCAGGTTGGTTGAAATCCTATAGCGTCATGGAGTTTCTTACAGTTTCTCAACTCAGATTGTAAGTTTCGGAAATGAAAAGATGAAGTGTTTTCGTATGATATGCTAATAAAACTAACTCTGTCAAATGTGGACAGATTGACAAACAAGAATATATGTCGGTCTATGCATACTTTTATTGAATTAAAGAGTTGTTGGGATGATACTTACTGGGGAATACAGGTTGCTATTGAACATTGCGCTTCCATTATTTGTCATATGATTGAGAAGATTTTTTTCACATAACTGTTTTCTTTCATTAACTAAAATGTCAGTATGGATCATATATACCTTTTCCATGCAACATGTTGTTTAAATATAGTTCACACCTAATTATTTCGAGTTAGTACAATTAAAGCGACAACCCACAACTCCAACCCCAACCCCAAACAAAAACTAGCAATACAAACAAATAAAAAGCAAAAGCAAAGCAAAGACAATCCCCCAAAAACTACAACAAATGTCAGAGGCGTAGCTGGGGGTAGGGGGTGGGGGCAGGGGGGTACATATGTCCCCGGGCGCCATACTAGTGGGGGCGCCAAAATGGGCTTTGAAATAGGTTGTGGGTATGGTGATTTTATTGATGAAAATAATGGATTTCAGAGTTGAGGGGGGGGGGGATGAATGAATATTGTCCCCGGGCGCCAAACATTCTAGCTACGCCTCTGACAAATGTTTACTTCTAAAACATATCCCCACTCTCAAAACATAACTAAGCAAATAATAATAACAATTTTTAAAGACCATATAAAAAAAACAGGAGACTATATATCAAATAATTAAAATATTTCAGGCTGTATATTTCAGCGGTTGTAGCATTTATATACCCTACGATATAAAATCATCTGTACCTCTCCTTACAGTCTCGGTGGATATAATATTTTCACAGTTTATACTTTCTTGTGACCAGTTCATAAAAGTTGATAATTATGCTTTAAAAACAATGAATATATCGGTCCTGATCTCCTAATTAAAGCGATAATGTACCGTTCAGTTTTGGGATTTGACCTAATTTGCGTTTGCTAGAACATTACACTATACAATGCTTTATTCCAATAGTTACTCACATTTTTTAAAATGAAAATTAAATATTACAAAAACTCACGAATTTTGAATTATGTCATCTATATATACATACAAACATGCAGATAAAATTTTCTTTAACTACTTCTAGCGTATTATGTCTCTTCCTAGTAAATCTTTTTGCAAAATATGTGAAAACTCAAAAGGTAAATAAAATTAAAACAAAAATGAAACAGCCGTAATGAGCTGAAAATAGAATCGGCTCGTCTTCATATCCATTCCAATACTCCGTCAAAATTGTATTTGTCTTACCTTATGTGCATCTTGTATAATAATGCTAACAAGATTTCCATTCACAAAGATTGTATGGCCTGACAATATATTCATATATTCAATATATGGACACAATTTTGTCTGCCAAAATTAGTTTTCGTTGAGCTTCTGGTATATGACGGATAGACAGACGGACGTTCTATAAATTGACAGCGCTAAATTAAGATGACTTAGCCGCAATCAATGGGGACTTAAATACCTGTATATACATCCTTGACGGTCCATATCGGTCTTCACAGATGACGTAGAAAGGAATGGAGGCAAGCGCAGGCTTCAAGAGAATACATGGACGTTGATACTGATAGAAGGGAATGGTACTCGCGTGCTTACAATCTAAAAAGAATAGAACATACTCATCTAGTAATAATTTTGATTGCTCAAACTGTTCCTGAAATAATTTTGGTAAACAACGTTACTGCCTGCCTGCATATGCAGATTGACCCCCAAGAACAGCCTAGTTGTTGAGATCTTAGTAAAGACTTTTGTGTCTCGAATTTGGACGAAAAAATTTATTAGTTAACAATTCAAGCGCTAGATATGTTGTCTTAAGCATATGCCAGTTTACATTGTTGCCTAAATAAGTGTATATCCATGAGGAAAAAAGTAAGATTCTTGCAAATTTTAATTTGTGATGACAGTGACGTCTCGAGAATAAAGCGAGAGCGATGCCTAGCAAGAGAGGAATAATGATATCATGACCTCCCTACACAACTGGACAAAGACACGAGTTGATTATAGCCTTGGTTACTGATAATCAAAGTTTGACGAAAATTCTTCTTTTTCTTCCTTTAAATATTCATAGAAAGCTAAAACAGCAAAAATATAGTACTTATTGGACTTTGTTATGTACTATTTATGTTCAAAACTTTCAGATTTTATAAAGAAATAAGTAATCTTGATCCCTATAGTATGGTGTTGTGTGGTTGATAGAGAAGAGTCCAAGAACCACACACAATTCACAGCAGAGACAGAATAATAACTATAGAAGGAGAAAAATGCGGTAAGAGACAAGATAGTTTATAAACGAAATTATAATTATTTACTATGATACATGCTCTCGTAAAAGAGCAATGTCATCTAAACTATTTATATTTACTAAAATCTAGCCGATTTAGCTAATTGTATCTCATAAATAAACCAATACCAGCGTTATTTGCATCAAATGTAAATATTTTATCTCAGCTAGCATTTGTAATACATGATATTAGCAAATTAGACAGAATACAAATGATTCGTTTATACTTATTTAAATTTTTGGGTGATATTATTGGCTGCATGTTACATTCTTTTTCTTGGCGAGTCCGTTGTTTACCGTTCTTTAAATACAGCGATAAAATACATTCTGAACGATTACAATTGCAACTATGAAAATCTAAACATCAATTGTAGTCCACATTCTTGATTATCTCACATACGTCACTTACCTGTCATAATCTATTCACATTTTTCTCCGTAAAAGCCTCCACTGCACCAGCAGGTATTATTTACTAAGTAACCTCCATTCTTGCATGGTGAATGACACTGTAATAAATAAGATAACATTCAATTTCACTTTATAAATGTAAAGTGTTACAGCAAGCTCAGAATTGAATTTATTGGAATATTTCAGAATGAATGTATAGAGCGATAAAATATATACGTTGCCATAAAAACAAGAGATTACAATTGAAAGGCGTATACACCTCGTGTTCCATCTGGTTGGCTTACACAACTCGTGTTTCATCTGGTTGGCTTATACAACTCGTGTTCCATCGGGGCTGGGGTGGGGGTAGCAACTCGGGTTCCATCGGGTTGGTGTTTAACTCATAGGCCATCGAGTTTATGTATAATTCATATGACATCGTGTGTGTGTGTGTGTGTGTGTGTGTGTGTGTGTGTGTGTAATTCATAGACCATCGTGTTATTTATTAGGTTATTGAGTACGAGAATAATTCATTGGTCATCATATTGGTGAATAATTCATACATCATTGTATAGGCGTATAACTCATATATCATTGTATTGGTATATAATTCATAGACCATTGTATTGGTGTATAAGTTAAAGACCACTGTATTGGTGTATAACTCATGCACCATTGTATTCGTGTATAACTTATAGACCATTGTATAGGTGTATAATTCATAGCCCATCGTATTGGTGTATATCTCATGTATCATCGTACTTGCGTATAACTCATATACCAATGTATTGGTGTATAATTATTAGACGATTGTATTGGTGTATAATTCATAGACCATTGTATTGGTATATAACTCATAGACCATTGTATTGGTATATAACTCATAGACCATTGTATTGGTGTATAACTTATAGACCATTGTATTGCTGTATAATTCATAGACCATTGTATAGGTGTATAACTTATAGGCCATTGTATTGGTGTATAATTCATAGACCATTGTATAGGTGTATAACTTATAGGCCATTGTATTGGTATATAACTCATAGACCATTGTACTGATGTATAATTCATAGACCTTTATATTGGTATATAACGTATAGACCAAAGTATTGGTGTATAATTCATAGACCATTGTATTGGTGTATAATTCATATATCATTGTATTGGTGTATAATTCATAGTTATTATTGTGTAACGTATAAACCAATGTATTGGTGTATAATTCATAGACCATTGTATTGGTGTATAACTCATAGACCATTGTTTTGGCATATAAGTTATAGGCCATTGTATTGTTGTATAATTCATAGCCCATTCTATTGGTGTATAACTCATAGACCATTGTATTGGTGTATAATTCACATACCATTGTATTGGTGTATAATTCATAGACCATTGTATTGGTGTATAACTCATAAACCATTGTATTGGTATATAACTTATATGCCATTGTATTGGTGTATAATTTATAGCCCATTGTATTGGTTTATAACTGATAGCCCATTGTATTGGTGTATTATTCACATACCATTGTATTGGTGTATAACTCATAGACCATTGTATTGGTATATAACTTATAGGCCATTGTATTGGTGTATACTTCATAGCCCTTTGTATTGGTGTATAACTGATAATCCATCGTATTGGGGTTTATATCGTAATGTCCTGGGCGTTTGCGGTGGTCGCACACTGGCGGTTCTCTTCGTCGTACAAACCAACTGTCCGCAGTTTGAGTTCATCCGGGTCGGTGGGAAACTGTTACCCAGTAGATTCACCGAGGACTCTCCCTGGCGCATGACCATTATGTCTGGCTAACGCTCCTTCAGCCACATGGTGCGACTCATCGGGACGGACTCTGGCTGACTCTGACTCTGACTGAGATCCAAATCCGCGCACACTTGCCCAGATCTCTCGGCCATGATTCCTATTTCTTCTCTCTCTCTCTCTCTCTCTCTCTCTCTCTCTCTCTCTCTCTCTCTCTCTCTCTCTCTCTCTCTCTCTGTGCCAGGAACAGTGGTGACGATCGTCGGTACGTTCTAAAGACGTCTTCCTTGAAAATCGCCGTACACAAGCCTTCGTATGTTTGGTCGATCTCGGAGATCTTCATCAACTTCGCAAACAAGACGCGAATGCGTGTGTGAACTGAGAGTGAGATTTAATTCGGCTTGTTCGAGTGCACACGAAAATGTTTCCGATACGTCTCGGCGGTCAAGTGATAAAGGAAAAGAAGTATTTTTTAACGCGTCATATTCATCTGTTTGGTTTGTTGCTAGGTTGAGAAAAAACCTGCATAGAAGCATCTTGTAGAAATGCAGAGACATTTATCGCCCAGTGCTATTTCGGGAATATTGCGCGCTCTCTTTCTTCCAGAGAGGAAGCAGCTTCAATTCTCGCCAGGTCCATTTGCGCTTTCCTTTCTGTTTCGACCGCAGGCGGTTCCGCTTCTCTTTATGCTTTTCATTCCTTGATTCGGATTTCCATGAATTCCGAGAGTCGGTCCCCCTTGTATGTTTGTGTTCCTGATATTTATTGATTGAGATAAAGGATGTGAATAAGAAAGTATTTGTGTTGTGATCAGATGGCTTTAGTTTTATCATCCATCGTATGCAGCTTGTTAAATGTCATCCATGATTTCGCATCAGAAATGCACCTCTCTACATCTTGGATGGTAGCATCAACTTCAGTTGGGTGGCTAGATTTGTATATTTCTGTGTCATCATCATACAATTGCTGGCATTGATGATGATATATGACACTTGAGAGCGGCTGATTGTATAGAATGAGAGAACAGGTCCAAGAAGAGACTCCTGTGGAAATCCACAACAAAGATCAACAGGGTCTGGAATGTATTCCATTTGTGGACACAATATGCGTCCTGTTCAAAATGTAGGACTTGAACCTCAGTACGGCAGTGTCATGAATGTCAAAAACATGCTAGAGTCGGTGAAGTAATACATCGTGATCTATTGTGTCAAAATCTGCAGACAAATTAAGGAGGGCGAGCACCGTAATCGTGTTGCAATCAAAAGCAGAGAGAAGGTAATTAACTGCTTTATTTGTTATACCCCAATACGATGGGCTATCATTTATATATACCTTAAAACGATGGGCTATGATATATATATATATATATATATATATATATATATATATATATATATATATATATATATATATATATATATATATATATATATATAAACCCCAATACGATGGATTATCAGTTATACACCAATACAAAGGGCTATGAAGTATACACCAATACAATGGCCTATAAGTTATATACCAATACAATGGTCTATGAGTTATACACCAATACAATGGTATGTGAATAATACACCAATACAATGGGCTATCAGTTATAAACCAATACAATGGGCTATAAATTATACACCAATACAATGGCATATAAGTTATATACCAATACAATGGTTTATGAGTTATACACCAATACAATGGTCTATGAATTATACACCAATACAATGGTATGTGAATTATACACCAATACAATGGTCTATGAGTTATACACCAATAGAATGGGCTATGAATTATACAACAATACAATGGCCTATAACTTATATGCCAAAACAATGGTCTATGAGTTATACACCAATACAATGGTCTATGAATTATACACCAATACATTGGTTTATACGTTACACAATAATAACTATGAATTATACACCAATACAATGATATATGAATTATACACCAATACAATGGTCTATGAATTATACACCAATACTTTGGTCTATACGTTATATACCAATATAAAGGTCTATGAATTATACATCAGTACAATGGTCTATGAGTTATATACCAATACAATGGCCTATAAGTTATACACCTATACAATGGTCTATGAATTATACACCAATACAATGGCCTATAAGTTATACACCTATACAATGGTCTATGAATTATACAGCAATACAATGGTCTATAAGTTATACACCAATACAATGGTCTATGAGTTATATACCAATACAATGGTCTATGAGTTATATACCAATACAATGGTCTATGAATTATACACCAATACAATCGTCTAATAATTATACACCAATACATTGGTATATGAGTTATACGCAAGTACGATGATACATGAGATATACACCAATACGATGGGCTATGAATTATACACCTATACAATGGTCTATAAGTTATACACGAATACAATGGTGCATGAGTTATACACCAATACAGTGGTCTTTAACTTATACACCAATACAATGGTCTATGAATTATATACCAATACAATGATATATGAGTTATACGCCTATACAATGATGTATGAATTATTCACCAATATGATGACCAATGAATTATTCTCGTACTCAATAACCTAATAAATAACACGATGGTCTATGAATTACACACACACACACACACACACACACACACACACACACACACACACACACACACACGATGTCATATGAATTATACATAAACTCGATGGCCTATGAGTTAAACACCAACCCGATGGAACCCGAGTTGCTACCCCCACCCCAGCCCCGATGGAACACGAGTTGTATAAGCCAACCAGATGAAACACGAGTTGTGTAAGCCAACCAGATGGAACACGAGGTGTATACGCCTTTCAATTGTAATCTCTTGTTTTTATGGCAACGTATATATTTTATCGCTCTATACATTCATTCTGAAATATTCCAATAAATTCAATTCTGAGCTTGCTGTAACACTTTACATTTATAAAGTGAAATTGAATGTTATCTTATTTATTACAGTGTCATTCACCATGCAAGAATGGAGGTTACTTAGTAAATAATACCTGCTGGTGCAGTGGAGGCTTTTACGGAGAAAAATGTGAATAGATTATGACAGGTAAGTGACGTATGTGAGATAATCAAGAATGTGGACTACAATTGATGTTTAGATTTTCATAGTTGCAATTGTAATCGTTCAGAATGTATTTTATCGCTGTATTTAAAGAACGGTAAACAACGGACTCGCCAAGAAAAAGAATGTAACATGCAGCCAATAATATCACCCAAAAATTTAAATAAGTATAAACGAATCATTTGTATTCTGTCTAATTTGCTAATATCATGTATTACAAATGCTAGCTGAGATAAAATATTTACATTTGATGCAAATAACGCTGGTATTGGTTTATTTATGAGATACAATTAGCTAAATCGGCTAGATTTTAGTAAATATAAATAGTTTAGATGACATTGCTCTTTTACGAGAGCATGTATCATAGTAAATAATTATAATTTCGTTTATAAACTATCTTGTCTCTTACCGCATTTTTCTCCTTCTATAGTTATTATTCTGTCTCTGCTGTGAATTGTGTGTGGTTCTTGGACTCTTCTCTATCAACCACACAACACCATACTATAGGGATCAAGATTACTTATTTCTTTATAAAATCTGAAAGTTTTGAACATAAATAGTACATAACAAAGTCCAATAAGTACTATATTTTTGCTGTTTTAGCTTTCTATGAATATTTAAAGGAAGAAAAAGAAGAATTTTCGTCAAACTTTGATTATCAGTAACCAAGGCTATAATCAACTCGTGTCTTTGTCCAGTTGTGTAGGGAGGTCTTGATATCATTATTCCTCTCTTGCTAGG
Organism: Unio pictorum; assembly: GCA_030141615.1. Taxonomy (NCBI): domain Eukaryota; kingdom Metazoa; phylum Mollusca; class Bivalvia; order Unionida; family Unionidae; genus Unio; species Unio pictorum. Next base: position 16,425,471 of record JARLTB010000107.1, read on the forward strand.
CATCGCTCTCGCTTTATTCTCGAGACGTCACTGTCATCACAAATTAAAATTTGCAAGAATCTTACTTTTTTCCTCATGGATATACACTTATTTAGGCAACAATGTAAACTGGCATATGCTTAAGACAACATATCTAGCGCTTGAATTGTTAACTAATAAATTTTTTCGTCCAAATTCGAGACACAAAAGTCTTTACTAAGATCTCAACAACTAGGCTGTTCTTGGGGGTCAATCTGCATATGCAGGCAGGCAGTAACGTTGTTTACCAAAATTATTTCAGGAACAGTTTGAGCAATCAAAATTATTACTAGATGAGTATGTTCTATTCTTTTTAGATTGTAAGCACGCGAGTACCATTCCCTTCTATCAGTATCAACGTCCATGTATTCTCTTGAAGCCTGCGCTTGCCTCCATTCCTTTCTACGTCATCTGTGAAGACCGATATGGACCGTCAAGGATGTATATACAGGTATTTAAGTCCCCATTGATTGCGGCTAAGTCATCTTAATTTAGCGCTGTCAATTTATAGAACGTCCGTCTGTCTATCCGTCATATACCAGAAGCTCAACGAAAACTAATTTTGGCAGACAAAATTGTGTCCATATATTGAATATATGAATATATTGTCAGGCCATACAATCTTTGTGAATGGAAATCTTGTTAGCATTATTATACAAGATGCACATAAGGTAAGACAAATACAATTTTGACGGAGTATTGGAATGGATATGAAGACGAGCCGATTCTATTTTCAGCTCATTACGGCTGTTTCATTTTTGTTTTAATTTTATTTACCTTTTGAGTTTTCACATATTTTGCAAAAAGATTTACTAGGAAGAGACATAATACGCTAGAAGTAGTTAAAGAAAATTTTATCTGCATGTTTGTATGTATATATAGATGACATAATTCAAAATTCGTGAGTTTTTGTAATATTTAATTTTCATTTTAAAAAATGTGAGTAACTATTGGAATAAAGCATTGTATAGTGTAATGTTCTAGCAAACGCAAATTAGGTCAAATCCCAAAACTGAACGGTACATTATCGCTTTAATTAGGAGATCAGGACCGATATATTCATTGTTTTTAAAGCATAATTATCAACTTTTATGAACTGGTCACAAGAAAGTATAAACTGTGAAAATATTATATCCACCGAGACTGTAAGGAGAGGTACAGATGATTTTATATCGTAGGGTATATAAATGCTACAACCGCTGAAATATACAGCCTGAAATATTTTAATTATTTGATATATAGTCTCCTGTTTTTTTTATATGGTCTTTAAAAATTGTTATTATTATTTGCTTAGTTATGTTTTGAGAGTGGGGATATGTTTTAGAAGTAAACATTTGTCAGAGGCGTAGCTAGAATGTTTGGCGCCCGGGGACAATATTCATTCATCCCCCCCCCCCCTCAACTCTGAAATCCATTATTTTCATCAATAAAATCACCATACCCACAACCTATTTCAAAGCCCATTTTGGCGCCCCCACTAGTATGGCGCCCGGGGACATATGTACCCCCCTGCCCCCACCCCCTACCCCCAGCTACGCCTCTGACATTTGTTGTAGTTTTTGGGGGATTGTCTTTGCTTTGCTTTTGCTTTTTATTTGTTTGTATTGCTAGTTTTTGTTTGGGGTTGGGGTTGGAGTTGTGGGTTGTCGCTTTAATTGTACTAACTCGAAATAATTAGGTGTGAACTATATTTAAACAACATGTTGCATGGAAAAGGTATATATGATCCATACTGACATTTTAGTTAATGAAAGAAAACAGTTATGTGAAAAAAATCTTCTCAATCATATGACAAATAATGGAAGCGCAATGTTCAATAGCAACCTGTATTCCCCAGTAAGTATCATCCCAACAACTCTTTAATTCAATAAAAGTATGCATAGACCGACATATATTCTTGTTTGTCAATCTGTCCACATTTGACAGAGTTAGTTTTATTAGCATATCATACGAAAACACTTCATCTTTTCATTTCCGAAACTTACAATCTGAGTTGAGAAACTGTAAGAAACTCCATGACGCTATAGGATTTCAACCAACCTGACGTTCAAATATACAGCGCTTTCCACATTGCACACTTTCTATCAAACGAAACAACCTGCATGATACAAAATATCAGAACGTTGAGAGGTGTCTACATCATAAACCTTTTGGACACATTGTTTTAAATAATGTTACATTGAACGTTAAAAGATCTTACGTAACACACTGATTCATATTTAATTGGGAAAAAAAAACTTTGGCCGTAAAAAATTATATTGTTTAGAGAAATAACACAATCGTATTAACAATCTATGCAAAACAGTTTTTCAACTAAATGATGACGATTCAGTTTTAATCATGCCATCTACACATAACGTTAGGAAATTACATTAAATTAAACTAACAATTTGCAATACATATATGGCATATTCTATATGTTGTATTAAGCTCCGGATGATTCTTCAACATGTATATGCATGCAAGAATCATCAAAGTAATTGTACTTGAAAATGAAATATTTGCTATTTACAGATTCACATAAACAATCAGACAAATTTCAATCGCTCCTGGGAAGAATATAAGTGGGGCTTTGGCGATATGTTCTTGACTAGCTCGAACGACTTCTGGCTTGGGAATGAACAGATTTATCTTTTGACTAACAGTCTCAACTATAACCTTGTGATTGAACTGTCCACTGCTGATTGGAGTCTTATGTACAAGGCCATTTACACCCAGTTTAAAAGTTACTCTGAGGCCGAAGAATACAGGCTAGTTTACAACTTGTACCAACCGCCCAGTGAGAGTTTATCAGGAGGCGCCCTTGTTGATTCCCTATATCACAACAAGGACCAAATATTCAGCACGTACGACCATGATCACACCAACTGATGCCCTGATCATTTCAATAGTGGATGGTGGTTCAACACCGGAAATCCATGTACCTATGCTAATCCCAACGGAGTACTGGTGTCGTCCCCCACTAGACTAGGGATCGATGCTGAGGTTTACTGGACGTTCAACTGCCAAGATTGGTCTCCAAAAATAGTTCAAATGTGGCTAAAAGCTGCATAGAGCACAACAGCGGATTTTATTTGCTCACGCTTGTAACCAGAGGTCACTGAGTTCATATCATTGCTAACCGTTGTTTTCGCTCGAACTTGTAAATTAATTGATGGCAAAATCAGATTTGGTTTCAAAAAGAGATATACTTGTACTTGGTAAGGAACACCAATCTTCTTTATAAGACTATCTGCATCAAATATTTAGAGATTTTATCGAGAAAATATTTCTTGATCTATAAGGAACAATTAGAATTGTTTGTTAACCTGACTGTTAGGCCAGGTAATCTTGGGTAGTCCGTACTTATTTTTGTGCAAAAAGAATCTGAATCATTCAACCTAAGAAAAATAAGAATCTACTCCATCCTTGATATGCGATTCAAACATACTGTACGTTATTTTTTATGATCATATTTTAGCAATAGATGTCATCTCTCTCTCTCTCTCTCTCTCTCTCTCTCTCTCTCTCTCTCTCTCTCTCTCTCTCTCTCTCTCTCTCTCTCTTTGTGATTACACGAAAATTTCAGAATTACATTTGTTTTCTTCATTATCTAAGTTTTATTTAGTTGAAACCTGCTGGAAAACTTTAGACCGGTTGAAACACCCTGCTTGAACACGTTCTGATCTTCCAGCCACGCAGTTTCAAATCTAATTTTGTGTTTTTCAAAGGAGCCAAATATGCATCATTATTTATTTAGTTAACAACGTAAAAGTTGGTACCCTGATTTTGAACCTTCTTTTCAGCTAATAATTGTTCCACAGTGTAGAAACTTATGTAATACATACAATATTATCTAGAAATTATGTCGAGAAACTGAAGGGCCAAGGAGTATGGAATCTTTAACAAGAGCTACATACTTCGAATTACGTATATTCAATTTGGAGCAGTCTAGATTTATATTCCGCAATTTTACATTATGAACCATGAATTGTGAAAAACGACTACATGTGCTTCTCGTAATCGTTCTCATAATACTATGAAATATACATTCTCTCTCATTACGTACACAGTAAAAATGACAACTTAAATTTTAACATGTTTAAATTTCTGCCCAGTGTCTATGAGTCTCATAAAGTGTTACGTTATTTGCAAGATATCTGTATGCCCTTGTGTTGTTGTGTGTTACGTTATTTGCAAGATATATGTATGTCCTTGTATCTCATAGTGTGTTACGATATTTGCAAGATACCTGTATATCCTTGTATCTCATAGTGTGTTACGTTATTTGCAAGATACCTGTATGTCCTTGTGTTGTTGTGCCCCACAGTGTAATGTTTTTTTTTGCAATTTGATATTATACTCTTTTGTCTCATACAGTTTTAAGAGATACCTGTTGTGCCTCGCGTGTTTCGTGGACTGTTATCTTAATTTCCAGACAGCCATTGTACTGTTGTGACTCACAGAGTGTTACTTTATTTGCGAATTTGCTATTTGACTATTGTGTCTATTTGTTTCATAGACTGTTACGATATTTGCGATTTTGCAATTGTACCCTTGTGTATCTGTGTTTCATAGACATTTACGATATTTGCGATTTTGATACTGTATCCTTGTGTCTCTGTTTTGTCATCAAATAAAATTTGTTGATGTAATTTTTATCCTAGGTAAACATAGGAATTATCGATACCTGCTTCTTAACAAAAAGTTTCAAATCATTACACAATCAATGAATCGAGACAATGTGTGCTTTTTGCTAGAGACAGACAGACATATAGAGTATTTACATTTTTTATGGACGTAAAATATATTTGGTGTAAACAAACTTAAATTCCTGCAGATGCTGCATGTATGATTTGGTGTGATTTAAGTCTTTCCCAAACGTTATGTATACTACATGTACCGCTAAGACTTGTGTGCTATGTCTTAATAATAAACCATGCTATTTTTTAAACTGCATATCCAATGAAATGTTGACGCTTACAATAATGTCTGGCTTTGTGCCAAGTATATAGCCTTTTTCGTTGTGGTATAAAGAGAACGGTATAAAGTCAAATAAACAAATAGGAGCTATATGACTGAACCAGGTAAGGTATTGGTGAATGCTAAAACAAATTCATTAATTAGCTAATTATATCGTCTTTAGTTTTACGGGAAGACATTCTTAGCTTGAAAAAGGAAAGAAAGAAAAAAATGAAATTTTTGAACTTAGTCAACAAATGTTTCAAAAAATATCTTCAATTAAGACCTTTGTAAGTTGAAAGGAATGGTGGAAGAAAGAACGAAAGTTAATAAAAAAAAACAACATTTTGTGCGCGAATAAATACGGTAGTCGATAATTGCGGAGGGGAAACATTGAATGGATAAGTAAACACTTGAAGTGGCTTCCATGCCATCTATGCTAGTCCGAGCAAATGTATTCATTTTAGTATAGTTTGTTGAACACTGAAGATTAGAACTTATTATCCACATGTTGCGAAACAACAGATCGCGCAACTCTAAAATTTATTGCGAATTCTTTTTATTCCAATAATGTGCAGGGTTCCTTTGGATCATTTCGGTGTATATGATAAATCGAATTATGTTTTTCTTGCATGAAACAATGTATCACAATAACCATCTGTTTGTTCCCACCATTCAAACTACTTCTCACTCTGCGCCATAGTCGCTAAAGAAGCGACTCTCGAATCTGACGATTTACTATCCAATTTTGCATACTATCCCTACTCCAACAAGCTCCGAGAACACGTCTGTCTGTTAATTGTACCAAATAGTTCCTATCTCTGGAGCGCACCAATTTGTTTGTTTCATGACTTGATAATGTCATTCAAATACATGCTGTGACTGAAACTTCTTAGGAAAAATGTGCTTACACATCTTTTTAGCAATACATAATATTGATAATTTCGACATGACATCATTCATGGCATTCAATCAAGCAACCACTGATCTCTGATTCATTCAAGCATGTGACTGACTCAGTTTTTATCGTTTTAGACCTTTGTCTTTGGTGGCGAGGAAAATCCTTCTGGCCTGCTATTTTTGTTTAAAACTAAATATTTATAACCAACAACATGCTGAAATGTATTCCCAAGATTTTCCAGGATTCATTTTGATAAATTATATGATGACGAAATTAGACACTTGTAAGGAAAGATGAAGGATAAGACCTGCGTAAACTAAATGTTTTCCCCTACCAGAACGGGCGCCATGCCTGTTGTAGCATGCATGTCGAAATTATCAATTGCTCATGGTTGTTTGGTTTGTTGAGCACGCCCATTGTAAATTTCTTTAGTTTCAGGTGTGCGAAGATTGACACGTAGTCGCACTCTTCATTTACGGAGGCAAATTAATCTTGTATGTAGATCGAAATCCCATAATACCAACACAGAAGTGATCTGGTTTAAGAAAACATCGGAACTTCTGACGTTTGACTACCTCTGTCTAACAAGTGTTTCAACACGTTTTTCTGCGGTAATTGTTTTATGAAGGCAACTTTAAAACTGTATACCGATGTTTAGCAACAAGTAAATATTGCTGTATTTAAAATTATGGGGAACGTGACAATTTAATGTAAGAAAATGTTTGATACATGAAAAATAAGCGGTGCTGACTAAACAAAGAACGTAGATTTTAAACTTATCCCAACATGTACTGTTGCATTTATCAGAAGTATTTCAATCTTTGGATTTCTTGTTATAGATCACATTTTTTGTCAATGACAAATCACAATCATCTTGACTTTAAGATGTATTTTCAAAATGGCGTTGGCATCTTTGTTTCATAGCGGTATGACATGACCAGATTACCAGGCTAGGAGTTGAAGGGTTGTTTGAGTGAGAAAGATGGGCGATGAAATAAACAACGTGATAGTCATTGGCAATAAGATCCTCTTATTAGGTTGTGTTCCAAAAACGTCACTATTGCATTTGATACTGATAATCAATAATTGTGTTTATTATAGATTCAAAATGATGACAAAACAAGTTCGACTTTACATGTAGCATGATACAATTACAGTTTAATTATTTATCGGAATACTACTTGAGAAAAGAACTACGGTCTATTTATGTGTGAATCTTTCTGTATATATAGCTTCATGCTTGTATTTTCTTTGCAAGGACGTAAACAGAGAACACAGTGTGGTTTCTTGACAATATTTGCTTAACGACGGGTACCGGAAAGAATGATCGTCCGGTTTGTACGTACCATTATGAGTTCAAGTGTACTAGACAACTGTTGCAGATTAGCATATTTTATTTGTATTTAAATAAAACTATACAAAAATTGATTTGTATATCAATAAAACCTTAGAAAAAATATAGAGACCTGATGAATGAATCAGCATTATTTTGTTTCTACAGTAAATGATAGTAGTTACTTTTCATATCTCTCTCTCTCTCTCTCTCTCTCTCTCTCTCTCTCTCTCTCTCTCTCTCTGAATTCATATCGACCGAACGATAGAATTTTCAATTCACTGAAAATTTGTCTTGACAATAACGATTTTGCTTTTGATGAAAAAATGTTTCTCCATAAAAAGTTATAACTATCTGGATGAAATAATGTCGATTACATGGAGTTATAGATGTATAAGAACGGTTTAAATAAATTCTTGCAAATGTCCAAAAGTTAGATTTGTGATATTTCCTTCATTAAGAAGAGTAACTAAACTAGTTTCTCAACTAGAAAAGATGACCACCATTCATGACTTAAAATTAAAATTACAGTACAACGAGTTTTTCTTTAGTTTTAAAAATCTATACTTTTTAGACGGACAATATACAAGGAAATCAACCTCGCAAAGAGAGGTAATCTGGATTCTCCTGGATATATTGCAATAAAACTATCATTCATCAATTTTTACATCAAAATAGTTTACTGGGTTACGTCCTCGAGGCTTAAACTATTTAAGAAGGCAATCTAAAACCCAATAAGCATACAATTGTTGAAAATATAAATTGTTTCATTTGCATTGAAATTCAAACAAAGTGAAATAAATAAATAAAAATAACTTACATTATGTTTTGAAATATTTTAATATTTCCTAAAGGTCCAGGTAAATCTCATAAAAACTAAATGTCCTAGGATGGGAATAAATAAAAGTAAGGTTTTTTTAATATATAAATTTGGGATGAGCAATCTTAATGGAAAGTTTGAACATAAAAATACACAAATGTAACAAACAAAAAAAACAACTTGAAATACTGCTTCGAGTTTTGAACACGCGACCTCTTTTTTTGTCATTTGGTTCACAGAATGAAATACAAATGTGTCAGTTACCCAGTATGCACTGCGCTATGGGCCATATAGAGCATTTATTAAACCTTACTGTTGTCTTCATCTTTATCTAAATGATGACTATTGTGTGTTATCCTAGAGGAACGTTTAGATAATAGTTGTGAAACACTGTTGTCATTTAAATTGGACCGATTGTTCTTGCCTCTATGCATTGTGTAACCCTGTAAAGATATATGAGGGTCAATACTACTACTACTACTACTACTACTACTACTACTACTACTACTACTAACAATATTATTGATTAATCAAAAAGGACCACGATTTAAAAACATACCTACGAAAACAAAACAAAACAAATCGATTACACGATAAATATTGCGAATGAAAATTGGGCTGGGGTGGGTGGGTGGTGAGTCCAGAGGGGTGCAATGATATACACATAACTGTTTAAAATTTCGATAACAATAATTATAATAAAATATATATATATATATATATATATATATATATATATATATATATATATATATATATATATATATATATATATATATATATATATATATATATATATATATATTTATATACTCCAATTAGCATAACATATGTACAAATGTACACACATTTCCCTAATTTGTATTTCGATGTAAAGAAAAATCACCAAGAACTAAAACAGAATTTAAACTTGTTTTTGCTTGTAGTTCTTGTTAGCATTTAACAGAAAGGGCTTTCTTTCTAAATTTGTTGTGCAATTAATTTTACATTTTTCGAACCTTACCATTATTTGGCATCGAATAACAACAACAAAACGCAACTATAAACATACATAATCAGACAATATCATCGTAAGCAGTAAACATATCACTGTTATTTTCCCAGCAATTAAAATTTTTAACCTTTCAGTCGCACTATTTCATCATTAAAAGTACATGACTCCTGCATTATAGCTTCCACTCAGCAAAACAATTGTCTTTCTTCTTTAAAAACATTAAATAGTGTCTTTTCAAAGACACGCTAATATTTAAAAATGGACGCCAAAAGAGACGATAATGTATAAATTGTTTGCACATTATTTGAAAACTCCTGAACATATGATAAAGCAATAGACATCATGGCGTAATATGTCTTTACTCGTTAATAACCGTTTTATCGTGTTAGTACACACCTGCTCCAGTAGAAGTTAAAAACCATGCCACCCATTTCATTAAGAGCCTTATGCAATAGGAAAACAATACCCATCCTTTCTATTACGCAGTTGATAAAATATTCCACCCACAAATATTTCTTGCTTGCGAGGTAAACCATATACACTCATTTTTATCAAACACCGATCTATTCATGGGAATTCAATCTTGGGTTTTTAGCTACCCACACAACAAGCTGATCGATTTGTTATGATCGATTTGTTATGATCGATTTGTTATCGTCAATTTGTTATGATCGATTTGTTATGATCAATTTGTTATGATCAATTTGCATAAGATGAGTAAACTATTCTGAATTTATCTTAAAATACCAAAGATCAGTCATATGTGCAGTGGATGGTTACGACTAGTTTTTAACGGAGGTGGGAGTGGGAGGGGGACACACTTTTCAAGCTAGGACATGTTCCTCATCTGAATAAACTTTTATTTGAGCGCAGACTGCTCTCTCTCTCTCTCTCTCTCTCTCTCTCTCTCTCTCTCTCTCTCTCTCTCTCTCTGTGTGCCAGGAACACTGGTGACGATCGTCGGTACGTTCTAAAGACGTCTTCCTTGAAAATCGCCGTACACAAGCCTTCGTATGTTTGGTCGATCTCGGAGATCTTCATCAACTTCGCAAACAAGACGCCAATGCGTGTGTGAACTGAGAGTGAGATTTAATTCGGCTTGTTCGAGGGCACACGAAAATGTTTCCGATACGTCTAGTCGGTCAAGTGATAATGGAAAAGAAGTATTTTTTAACGCGTCATATTCATCTGTTTGGTTCATTGCTAGGCTGAGAAAAAAACCTGCATAGAAGCATCTTGTAGAAATGCAGAGACATTTATCGCCCAGTGCTATTTCGGGAATATTGCGCTCTCTTTCTTTCTCTCTGGTAGCAGCTTCAATTCTCGCCAGGTCCATTTGCGCTTTCCTTCCTGTTTCGATCGCTGGCGGTTCCGCTTCTCTTTATGCTTTTCATTCCTTGATTCGGATTTCCATGAATTCCGAGGGTCGGTTCCTCTTGTAGCCTAAATTATCTTGGCCTATGGCACGATATTCCCTAGTCATCAGCCTTTCTGTCACCATTATAACATAATGATATGTATAAATTATACTTTATCTCAATTGCTTTAGTTGACGAGAAGCTATAAATCCCTGCCAACGAAATCTTTACCAGTTTCCAAAGATTCTAACTTGCCTCGGTAATATATATCTGGTCCTCATTTTGTTCAAATAATAATCTAGGTAAATACTAAATTAATATACATGTACATGTGAAAATATGTGAAAACATACAAAGAACATAATGTGTCTCTTACTTTGCAATTTAATACACATACTTAACTGATAATAAGTCCAAGATCGTGAAGAAAATGCTATTTCATATCACTAACATAGGGTCAACTAATGTCACAACCCCGATTCTGTATCATCAAAAAATACTGCAGATCCACTACGGTATTATAAATAATATTGCAGAAGGTGTGCACTAAAATTGAATGACTCACTAGCCCCCAGACAGTAACTCAGACTCTCTAACTACAGTACATATAACAACGCATGATTAAATAGAAATTTGTATAAAAAAAACTAATCAATGCAGGAATGTTATGAACATAAATCTTCAGCGCAATTTATGATAACACAATAATGGGCCAAGTTGACCAAATGCCCTTTACACTTTACCTCGTCTTGTGGAAATTACTGTCCTTTACTCTCTGTTCAGTGAGTTTTCTCAAGTACTCATCTAATTTTTCATCTTTCCTCCATCCTTCCTCTTCTTCATTCTATATTAAGTCCCTTGCGTACACCCAGTACGTCACCACGGCTTTCTTCTTATTATCTCGGTGTCGTCACTTTGTAAACCCTGGGAAACTCCCAGAGCCGCTCCCACGGACAACCTCGTAGCACCTGTTTAGAAGCTTGTTCACCCAGTTCAAATCCTTTCTTATACGAGTTAAGTCTCGGTGTGGCTTTTAGTTAAAATTCCCTCCTCAACAAAAGCGGTCTCCTTTACTTAGAAAATGCTTCTTTCACCCACAGGGATTAGCCGATGACTGACTATTCTGTACGCCATTACATATAAGAATGAAGCATTTTCCCGCCTAAAGTGTTAGCCCCTCTCAGCGGTAGATCTAGCTTCTCTCATCCCTAATTAGTTATAACGCCTACCGTTTAATTTTCTTTCCTCCTGGGTCCAGGTTTCTTCACACCTTCTTGTAGCGCCACGGGGTATACGGCCCGAATATACCCGTCGGGAAATATACCCGATGCACAAAGATTAAATACATTTGAAGCCAATTCAAAGATCCTAAATGATGTAACTACTAGTAGTAATACACGTTTGGCTCACATGATATGGTGTCCGTAAATTCTGCCTTCAGCTCGTTATAGTCTACATTCGTGCTTACATGCAACGGCCGAAGGTTTGTTTATATAACTTTAGTTTAAACGTACAATTCCTTGTGCCAGTTGTAAACTAATGTACAAAAGTCAGTAATGGTTACGCGTTTATGTTTTACGAAACACATGCTCTTCATCACCAAAAAAAATGGACGTAGACCTGCACCATTGCAGTCGTACCCTCAAACTAACCGTTGAACTCTATGGTATGGAGAAGTGTGACTTTTTCTACTGGACATCTTAATTGTTTGGATAGCATGTTGTTTATTATGGGATTACTTAATAACATAAGCTTAGCTATGAACGATGATGATTTTAACAACACTAATATGTTTCCCTTCCTCCATATGATAGCCAAAGAATATTTTTTTTCCAAAAACAATTTATATAGGCAGCGTTTAAGCATTTTCTGAAACACAATTACCTGACACAATTTATATTAAGCCCAAATGTTGAAAACATGTCTTACAAATGATTATGTACATGAACAAGTGGTAATCGATAACTGTTTAGTTTTAAGGATGGTATTGTGCGGTGACGAATTTAGTGACTTCATTATTCCTGGCTATTCGTTCAGAAAGCAATGTCACCTACAACGGGAGATCTATGTGTCCCGTAAATTCGTTCTTTTCTTCTATGGATGGTGCAACATAAGATAAAAGAAAAATATATAATACTTAACTAAAGAATTGTTTGTATATTTACTTTTACACTGGGTCACAGTAATTTATAATATTTTAATTTTTTCTCTAACAAATTGTATTTTCTGGAATATTTGAAAACCTTTCACATATTAATCTCCAAGATAAGATGAGGAAATGCAACACGCTATAATGGCTCAGAGATATCGTTGGGTACTTTTACTAAAATCTGAACATTTAATGGGATTGGAGAAAGTTATTAAATGTTGCTACAGCTTAGTATCGGAATAATAATAGGATGATGACACTGACCAACACAATCTAATTTAATTGTTAAGCATTTCGAATTGTATAAGATTAGAGAAAAACAATTATAGTTATAATAGGTTTAAGCTGCGTTTAAAACAAGCTACCCATTCCATCTATTGCTGGTAAGAGTTCTGGTTATCAATGGCCAGGGACAGTCTGTTATTTTAATCTGATTACCATCAAGGTGGTATCACGTGTGTTTTCCTTGCACCTTACATTCAACGGCCGACGGTTTGTTTGAGTAACATCAGTTGAAAGTTATGATTCCCTATGTCAATTGTAAACTCATGTGTAATAGTGAGTAAATGTTGCATATTTTGAAAATATACTAATCCCACGTTGAATGTATCAGAAAGACATTTCAATATAGTATAGTGTGCTCAAGCTAGGTTTTAGAGTTGTTAAGAAAACCAAATAGTCATACGTTACCTTACTCAATTTCCAGTCTATGTCTCCCACCAAATTCACTCTGACTATGGTGCAGAAATGAATGCTCTCCTGCTGTACATGTACACGTGAATTAGGCACTTGATATTGCGAATTTGTTTAACCTAGATAGCATACAATGAACTCTTTTGTATGAAAATATAACTATACCTGTGTATAATGTACGTCTTTCACGTCAATTATATAAAAAGACACGAATGGCAGAGCAAGGACTAAAACATGATAGTAGACCACATGTATATTTGAGAATATCAGTGTTATTTAAGCAACTACGTTTGATTTATTTATTTGGCGTTGATACATCTGACTTCTACACTTATTCTGCTTTGGAAAATATGACAGAACTTGTACAGAACTAGTTGCTTCACTAAATATTTACTACGCAAAACTATTGAACAGCAAATTGAGTCTGGTTTGTTTTCGAACGTCATTATTTGTTTTACTATTTTCTGCTCCCTCTGTATTGTTTTGCTTTTCATTTGAACTGCATTCTTTTATAATTTTTGCAATAAAATGATCGCGCTATATGGTTTGTCTTTTGTATGATTTCTTTAAAACAACTAAACCCATACAAGTTGATGACCTCAATGACAGATTTCATCACTTAGATTTATTCTGTACTTTTCTTGCTGTTTTGTTTCACTCTTCTTTCTTTGAATTTGTGCGCGTTTAGCAGTTCCACCCACTCGCTCACTCCAAACGTGTAATTGTGTAACAAATAATTCTAAGGGGGAGCGGTCTGTTGTTATCGGGAAAACAGCTGAAGAAACAGGATACATTTTACCACCAGCATAATTTCTTTTTAAAATTATCATTGGCTTTTTTGTTCAAACTCCTTAACCGTTCACAACGAAATGCATCACAATTCATAACGTTTGATCCGTGACTGGATTTTCCATTTAAAAATATCATTCCCTTGTGCCAACAAGTGCAGCTAATTCCTATTTAATGGCACATAATAAAATATGCCCTTGACGAATTGTACCTGAAAATGTCTGCAAAATGAAGGCAAGTACACAAAGCAAAGTATCGCAATCACATGTAAAGAATATGGAAGATTTATTTCTGACATATTCACATGAAAAGAAAATACTAGCGTTCAATGTTATACATTTATCCATAAAATCTAAATTATTTGTCTCAGATGATCCGTGAAAGTCAAACTTTCATGCGAATTAAGATGCCATAATTTTAAACGCTGTTTATTCATATTTTACAACTTACGGACTGCAAATGATTTATATTTATCTCATTTCTGTGTCTTTTTACCATAACAACGGCAGCTACAGTTTTCACGACTTTTAAATAAATTTGCATTTGTTTTGGCTTAAAGTATCATATATAATCTCCTCAAATTTAAGTTTACAATTGGAGAAGGAAACTTAATTGAGGTTGATATAAAGAAAATGTGCTTCCAAAAATGTATGCAACCACTGGAACATATATGACGGTGGTTAGCTGATGCAAAAAGATATGCCAGACGTATTTGCAATGAGTTAAATACTAAATACGAGTGATATGTAAGCTTCCTATTTAGATAATGATATATTATGTATATCTATATTTTTTGTATATCTATGACAAACAATTTTACTCCTGAGGTGGCCTAAGTTGTTATAGCGTTCGCCTCGGATGTGGAAGGTCTCAGTTTCGAGGACCCCCAGCCGAATCACAATAAAACTGGTACTTGCAGCTGCTTCGCTTGCAGCTCAGCATTAAGAGGCTAGTAAAGTCAGCTTCGTGTCAGGATAATGTCACTGGGACATCAGTAATATTCCGTCACATGAGGTCTATTCTGAAATTTAGTGTATAAACGAAAAGAAGAGAGCAATTAGATTCATTCCTTTTTTCGAGTCATTCTTGTTTGTTGTATTCCTGTCGTAAACCTACAGACCTATTTCATCTTGTAATTAGGTACTATCTGAGATGAAAGCATTAGTTTGGATTGTTCAATGTAAATAGCAAGTGATCATTATTTGTACTATAATATTATTTTGGAACTATTGTAAATTATTCAAAGGAGATTTATATGATGCCATCTTGACAACATCACGATTCTTGGCCAACGGAACAGACATTTCCGGTTTTTAAATTTATACAGAACTATTTACTCATTTACGACTTTCATAGAACAGTATCAGGTGTTACGTATATCTGATTTAATATATATTTGTTTGTTTGTCAGTTTAGAATTCTCCTTTTATTTTTCATTACATGCTATTGTAATGTACATTTAATCACTAGAGATGATGTTTTATTTCCAGAAAACCGGTTGACCTGAATTATTCTTTGGTAAACAAGTAATGGTGACCTAGATCCTGATCTTGACTCATGGTTAGTGGCAGTCAGGTAAACAGGTATTTTATTTTAAATGATTGGTTGTTTTCAAGGTCAAGATGGGACTTATGAATTAAGAAGTAAACTACTTTATTCCTAAAGTAAAATAACTGACTCTCGTCAAGGTCAAGTTAAGAGAACGTGATATAAACGATCACGTGACCCCTCTTTCCCACTTTTCTTGATTTTGTAATTTGGGAATTTTTCCGACACTGTGTATTAGAATACGATATAATTTTTGTTTTTAGTGACATAAAGTTAGTTTTGCTCTTTTACATCTAACGTTAAATCATTTTCTTTTGTAGTAGCCAGTTTTTGAATCCATGTTAACTTTTTCTTCGGTTCATTTGGAATTTAAAAGATTAATTTGTTTCTCATATACATTTTTTGAACAAAGACGGTTTATAAAAATTTCATTCCGATTTACATCACCGAAGAGATAAATAGTGTGGTTCTAGAAAGAACTGTATATAAGCACAAAACAGACTTCAGCATACGTCATCGTCTTCCATCTTGGATTTTCCAGCAGGACTTGAACATTACTCTATCAGAACATTTCATTACCAGGACGTTTGAAATTTAATTCGTGGAATATTCTTGGATTCCTTTTGGATTTGATTCTTAAAACTATAAGCTTTTTTCTCTCCATTTGTACAATCTTCATGTTCAAATTAAAAAGGGTGCTGTTTGCACTCTTTATTTGCTACCGTTTGTTAGTACCTAAACACATAAGACATGATTATCCTGGATTCATAATGCGTTAAGTTCTTCTCAAAATTTCATTTACATCTTTGATAATTAAATATTTTGTTAAAAACCAATCTCTTGATTTTCTTCTTAGTCAGTTTATGAACACAGAGTTGCAGCACGAGTGGAAGTGTACTCTATTATAGTCATCGGAACGGGAATTTTGATTACGTCCAGCTCACATGTTATGATTACCGCAAAATGCTTCCTTCCGTTACTTACAGTCTTCCTGATTGCTTACAAGCATAGGCCGAAGGTTTGTTTAAATAATTTTACTTTAAACGTACGATTCCTTATTTCAATTGCAAACTGATGTGTAAAAGTCAGTAATGGTGACGCGTTTCATGTTTTACGAAACACATGCTCTTCATCGCCAAAGTAAATGGACCTGCACCATTGCGGTCATTCCTTTAAACTAGACCTTGAGCTATTTTAGTTCGTATCTGGCTCTTTTGTCCCAAAATGTAAAGTATGGAGCAGTGTGACGATTTTACACCAACCCCAGTATTAGTACATGTATGTATAAATTGTAAGTCTGCCCGACCAAGCTTTGATGTTTTCAAATTGTTCTAAAGGTTAGCTAATCCCCTTACGTAAGATGGCCTTTGTTAGCTCGAGAGCGAACAACGTATCGGGAAGGTGTTAAGTTATGACCGCATCAAAGGAGGATGGCCGACGCCAGGTAGACTGTAACAATTTCTAGACATACAGACAGACAGTGGGATGATTGACAGTTCGAACGACTGACCGAGTCAAAAGCCATCCAATCAGAATGCGATGAGGGTGGGCCCTTGATTGGAACCCGAGATAATAACTTATGTTTAGTAAGAATTCGTCAGTGCGCTAGAATTAGTGAATTTGTTCAGAGGTTGAGCGGCTCCGATTGCCAGTCGTAAATTGGCGCCAAATTCAGGGAATTTTGGGATAGCTTCGATCAGGTCAGTGATATAATGTTTGATTTCTGCTTGATACGGCTGCAGTTAATTGAAGGATTGTCGTATGTATATTTTTATTACTAGTATCGTAGTATGAATAATTAATTATGATCGTAGTATTTTACCTTTTTCGTGATGCTAATTAGTACATTTGCTTACAATTGATAGGATGTTAATTCGTCGCATCTTATTTCATGATGTTATTATGTTACACCTTATTTTGTGAGATACTAGGTTGTTTTTCTTCTTAGTAATATGTGTGCATATTATTTCGTGAATTATTATGTTTACGCCTTTGGAAAAGATGAGTGATATTTGTGAAGAATTGTATGGTTGCTAGCCGCCGTAAGAATTAAATATTATAATTCTGTGTGTAATTATATTATGGTAGACCAGCACCTTTGTGTACGTAATGGTATATTTTGCCATTGTTGAGTTAACTGGTTGCAATGTAAAAAGTTGAATGTGAATAGTTGATTGGGGCGATTGTGTATAAATATATAGACAGACATATAATCGTAGTAGTAATATTATAGTACGATGATATTTGATGTATTTGTATGTATATACTGATAGGGCTCGGTATATGAATGTTTGGAATTATTTGTGAGATAGCGTTATTGCGCCAATTTTGTAAACTGCGGAAGTGTGTGGGAATTTCGATGTGTGCGCATGCGCGACCAAAAATGTACAGCCGTAGCTGATGATTCGATTTATCGATTTAGTGTGAGGTAGGATTTTATGACCCTATGCTAATGCCTTGTAAACTTCAATTAGGAAGCTTTGAGGGACAGAAGGGAGGAATAGGGAGTTTGAGGGACA
Organism: Unio pictorum; assembly: GCA_030141615.1. Lineage (NCBI taxonomy): Eukaryota > Metazoa > Mollusca > Bivalvia > Unionida > Unionidae > Unio > Unio pictorum. Next base: position 16,443,534 of record JARLTB010000107.1, read on the forward strand.
GAAGGAAGAAAGGAGGAATAGGAAGCTTGGAGTGACAAACGAGGAGGAAGGAAACGGAAGTAGAGGGACTGGAAAGAGGGATACAGATAGAAGGAGGGACGGAAGGAGAGAAAGACAAGAGCAAGACTAAAGAGGAAAATAGATGAGTAGTTCACAAGCAGAGGGGAGAATCTTACTCACACTGTGGAATCACATGATGATTTAGACATTCACTTGGTCAAGAGAGAGACAGTGATTAATTTAATATCTTTAAAGTTATCATTTCATTAAATTGTTATTATTTGAATTTATCTTTGTATTTCTTTATAATTTAACCGTTGGCTTTGCTGACTGGGGGCTCGTAGCTACCAATATATTGTCAATACTTTAACATTCTAAATACGGACCAGGGGAACTTCCTCATAATTCTTTAAAGTCTATAGGAAGAACCCCACCCCTACTAAACGGCACTTCACAGTGGGCGCTTTCGTCCGGGATATGAATTAGACATATATTATTTTAGGACCTAAAGTTATTTGTTGGAGTATTAGTGAACAGTGTGAGATATTTTCCATTCTGTGTATTTGAATTTTTATGATTTTCTCATCTTGCATTTTATTGTCATATGTGCATGCTTTGTAGACCTTCCATTACTAGCAGTACTTGTGAAGCAGACATCGAACAAATATCTTACCTGAACGAAATTAGTTGCTGTCGACAGGTAAGTATTTAACTTGTTGTATCTGTACATTGTTAGGAATATCTAGACAAGGTATCACTTTATATTAGTTATAATGGCTACCGAAAGGCAAATGATAAAGGAGTACCGCGCCATGGGGTCGGAAGATCTCGGATATGAGGGAGATCGCCTGGCGACATTTATAGAAGAACGGATCAAGGAATGGAAGGCCGAAAAAGCAGCGGACAAAGAGCTAGCCAAGATAGCAGCGGACAGAGAAGCACAGAAAGAGCTAGCCAAGATAGCTGCGGACCAAGAGCTAGCCAAGATAGCTGCGGACCAAGAGCTAGCCAGACTCGCCCACACTCTGGAGATGGAAAAGGTGAGAGTTGAAGCTAGGACCAACGGACGGGACGACGCCAGTACAAGCTCTGGAACGACCGGCCGACCATTCATCGACCACAGGATGGTCCAGATCAACATGCCACGCTTCAATGACAGGGAGGAGGCTATTGACGATTTTCTCGTGCAGTTCGAGAAACTCGCACACGCTCATCAGGTCACTGAACAGCACTGGGCCATTAATGTCTCAGCCTTTTTGCAAGGTGCAGCTCGGGAAGTCTACCACGGCTTAGCTGCAGAAGAGGCTGATGACTACAATGCCCTCAAGAAGGCCCTTCTCTGCCATTATCGGCTGACCGCCGAGACTTACCGGAAACATTTTCGGGACTCGGCGAAAAAGGTAACCGAGACCCACTCTCAATTCCACAACCGTGTTCGAGGTTTATTTGAGAAGTGGATGAAAATGGCTGAAGTCGAACGCACGTACGACGGGCTACGCGAAGTAATACTCAAGGAACATGTCCTGGGTACTTACCGTCGCGAATTGACAGTCTTCTTAGCCGAAAGAGAACACCGGACGCTCGAAGAGATCGCTAACATGGCGGAGCGATACGAGCAGGCGCACTCGAAGAGTGGAGGTTCCGGGGGCGTGGATCGACCCCGACCCTCTGAGTCGCGTCGTATGGGGGAGGTTGAGCCGGCTGTCCGCAACCGTCAGGGCGACGGGAAGGTCGGAGGGGCACCTACAGGTAGGGATGCCACCTATCGACCTGGACAGGCCTCACCCACGAAACCAGGACTTGCAAGTCGGCGAGGGCCGCCGACGTGTTTTAACTGCAAGCGCCTGGGGCATTTTGCCAGGGACTGTCCGAAGGGCAGGCAGACCCAGGTGAATGTCGTTGTTAGGAAGGAGTGCGTGCCGGAAGCGAGTCGCAACCCAGCCAACCTTGCGGCCGCAACTGTCAATGGTGAAGGTGCCACCATTTTGTATGACACTGGGTGCAGCGTCCCCGCGCTTGTCGACAAGAAGTATGTCAAGAAGGAGGACTATACAGGGGAGGTAATAGAAGTTCAGTACGCAAACTGCGCGCGTGACTCATTACCAGTAGCTGTCATTGACCTCGATTCACCATACGTGAAGGGGAAAATTGCAGCTGCTTGCTTGGAGGGACTATCACATGACGTCATATTGGGATGCCGTTACGTGTTACCACAGCCGAACCCCGAAACCTGTACACCTATGCCAGTGAGTGCTGTTGAGACCAGGGCCATGAGTCGACAGCCGAAACCGAAGCCGATCCAAGTTACATCGACACCGGTTAGTAATGTTCTTCCAGCTGAGTTGAGGAAGCTGCAACAGGAAAACGCAACTCTGGCGCAGTTGCACAAACACGCTGAAGCGGGAACAGAAAGAGAGACCGTCAGCAATTTTGTTGTCGCCACGATAGTCACCGAGGATGCCGAAGGCGATACGGAAGGTGCCAACACTGTCCCGAGCTGTCCATTAACGAGGGTCGAGACTCCGTCGGACGTGGAGTGTGACCCCATGTTAACTGAAGGCCAACGGGACGAGATAGAGACCTTGCTGGCCGGGTACTCCGACGTGTTAACAGAAAAACCCGGGAGGACGGCGCTTGTCGAGTTCGGGTTAAAGATGGTGGACGACCGACCAGTGCAGCGGAAACCCTACCCCTTGTCCCACGCGAAACGACAAGTTGTAAGGGAGGAAATTGAGCAAATGATTGCTCTGGGAGTAATCGAACCTGCCGACTCTCCGTACAGCTCACCAGTAGTCCTAGTGCAGAAGAAGGACGGCACCCATCGGTTCTGCGTCGACTACCGGAAGCTGAATCAGGTGACAGAATTTCAAGTCGAAATGTTACCTGACCCGGAACATATCTTCGCTTCGGTCTCAAAAGCAAAATATTTTTCCAAGCTCGATTTGTCCAAGGGGTATTGGCAAATTCCGGTAAGGAAAGAAGACAGACCGAAGCTTGCTTTTGCTACTCCCGACGGGACATACCAATGGCTGGTTATGCCGTTCGGGGTACAAAACGCGCCCAGCATCTTTACCAGGATGATGCGGAAGTTGTTGGAGCCCTTGCGGGATAGGGGTGTCCACAACTTCATGGATGACCTCTTGTTAGCTACAGAGACATGGGGTGAACACCTCACTCTGTTAGCTGACGTTCTGGAGCGGCTACGTCAGGAGGGCTTGACAGCCCGCCCTTCCAAATGTCACCTTGGTTTCAGGACATTGGACTATTTAGGACATACCCTGAGCCAAGGCACGCTGTCTCCAGAGAATTCGAAGGTGGAGCAACAGCGAAACGCCGAACGCCCCACCACGAAAACGGAGGTGAGGTCATTTCTGGGATTGGCGGGATACTATCGGAGGTATGTCGCTAATTTCAGCGCGATTGCGGGGCCGTTGTCCGACCTAACCAAGAAACGGACCCCGAGTAAGATTATTTGGACAGATGCGTGTGAGCACGCTTTCCGCACACTGAAGGCTAGACTTACATCCGACGCCGTTGTTCGTCTACCGGATTTGGATAAGGAATTCGTTCTTCGCACCGATGCATGCGACACAGGACTGGGAGCAGTACTGCTACAGGAGCATGACAAAACGCTTTTCCCTGTCGCATACGGCAGTCGGAAGTTGTCTGCTGCCGAGAAGAACTACTCCGTATCGGAGAGGGAATGTCTCGGAATCGTGTTCGGCATATCACGGTTCGAGCGATACCTATATGGACGCAAGTTCATATTGGAGACCGACCACCAACCACTCGCCTATTTGGCGCAGGCAAAGTTGTCCAATGGTCGATTGATGCGATGGTCGCTGTTCTTACAGCAGTACCAGATGCAGATCAGATACGTGAAAGGATCTGAAAACGTAGGCGCAGATTTCATGAGTAGAAGCGCTGAAATGATATAGATCATTCTCTATAAATTTTCATGTTCATACTCAGTTTAGCATCTAGTTGATTTTGCTGATTTTGTTCTTTATATTGTTGTAACACTTTTGCATTTGTAGTATTTTGAGTGAATAAAATCCCGATTTTATTCTCAAGCGTGGGGGGATGTGACGATTTTACACCAACCCCAGTATTAGTACATGTATGTATAAATTGTAAGTCTGCCCGACCAAGCTTTGATGTTTTCAAATTGTTCTAAAGGTTAGCTAATCCCCTTACGTAAGATGGCCTTTGTTAGCTCGAGAGCGAACAACGTATCGGGAAGGTGTTAAGTTATGACCGCATCAAAGGAGGATGGCCGACGCCAGGTAGACTGTAACAATTTCTAGACATACAGACAGACAGTGGGATGATTGACAGTTCGAACGACTGACCGAGTCAAAAGCCATCCAATCAGAATGCGATGAGGGTGGGCCCTTGATTGGAACCCGAGATAATAACTTATGTTTAGTAAGAATTCGTCAGTGCGCTAGAATCAGTGAATTTGTTCAGAGGTTGAGCGGCTCCGATTGCCAGTCGTAAATTGGCGCCAAATTCAGGGAATTTTGGGATAGCTTCGATCAGGTCAGTGATATAATGTTTGATTTCTGCTTGATACGGCTGCAGTTAATTGAAGGATTGTCGTATGTATATTTTTATTACTAGTATCGTAGTATGAATAATTAATTATGATCGTAGTATTTTACCTTTTTCGTGATGCTAATTAGTACATTTGCTTACAATTGATTAGGATGTTAATTCGTCGCATCTTATTTCATGATGTTATTATGTTACACCTTATTTTGTGAGATACTAGGTTGTTTTTCTTCTTAGTAATATGTGTGCATATTATTTCGTGAATTATTATGTTTACGCCTTTGGAAAAGATGAGTGATATTTGTGAAGAATTGTATGGTTGCTAGCCGCCGTAAGAATTAAATATTATAATTCTGTGTGTAATTATATTATGGTAGACCAGCACCTTTGTGTACGTAATGGTATATTTTGCCATTGTTGAGTTAACTGGTTGCAATGTAAAAAGTTGAATGTGAATAGTTGATTGGGGCGATTGTGTATAAATATATAGACAGACATATAATCGTAGTAGTAATATTATAGTACGATGATATTTGATGTATTTGTATGTATATACTGATAGGGCTCGGTATATGAATGTTTGGAATTATTTGTGAGATAGCGTTATTGCGCCAATTTTGTAAACTGCGGAAGTGTGTGGGAATTTCGATGTGTGCGCATGCGCGACCAAAAATGTACAGCCGTAGCTGATGATTCGATTTATCGATTTAGTGTGAGGTAGGATTTTATGACCCTATGCTAATGCCTTGTAAACTTCAATTAGGAAGCTTTGAGGGACAGAAGGGAGGAATAGGGAGTTTGAGGGACAGAAGGAAGAAAGGAGGAATAGGAAGCTTGGAGTGACAAACGAGGAGGAAGGAAACGGAAGTAGAGGGACTGGAAAGAGGGATACAGATAGAAGGAGGGACGGAAGGAGAGAAAGACAAGAGCAAGACTAAAGAGGAAAATAGATGAGTAGTTCACAAGCAGAGGGGAGAATCTTACTCACACTGTGGAATCACATGATGATTTAGACATTCACTTGGTCAAGAGAGAGACAGTGATTAATTTAATATCTTTAAAGTTATCATTTCATTAAATTGTTATTATTTGAATTTATCTTTGTATTTCTTTATAATTTAACCGTTGGCTTTGCTGACTGGGGGCTCGTAGCTACCAATATATTGTCAATACTTTAACATTCTAAATACGGACCAGGGGAACTTCCTCATAATTCTTTAAAGTCTATAGGAAGAACCCCACCCCTACTAAACGGCACTTCACAGTGGGCGCTTTCGTCCGGGATATGAATTAGACATATATTATTTTAGGACCTAAAGTTATTTGTTGGAGTATTAGTGAACAGTGTGAGATATTTTCCATTCTGTGTATTTGAATTTTTATGATTTTCTCATCTTGCATTTTATTGTCATATGTGCATGCTTTGTAGACCTTCCATTACTAGCAGTACTTGTGAAGCAGACATCGAACAAATATCTTACCTGAACGAAATTAGTTGCTGTCGACAGGTAAGTATTTAACTTGTTGTATCTGTACATTGTTAGGAATATCTAGACAAGGTATCACTTTATATTAGTTATAATGGCTACCGAAAGGCAAATGATAAAGGAGTACCGCGCCATGGGGTCGGAAGATCTCGGATATGAGGGAGATCGCCTGGCGACATTTATAGAAGAACGGATCAAGGAATGGAAGGCCGAAAAAGCAGCGGACAAAGAGCTAGCCAAGATAGCAGCGGACAGAGAAGCACAGAAAGAGCTAGCCAAGATAGCTGCGGACCAAGAGCTAGCCAAGATAGCTGCGGACCAAGAGCTAGCCAGACTCGCCCACACTCTGGAGATGGAAAAGGTGAGAGTTGAAGCTAGGACCAACGGACGGGACGACGCCAGTACAAGCTCTGGAACGACCGGCCGACCATTCATCGACCACAGGATGGTCCAGATCAACATGCCACGCTTCAATGACAGGGAGGAGGCTATTGACGATTTTCTCGTGCAGTTCGAGAAACTCGCACACGCTCATCAGGTCACTGAACAGCACTGGGCCATTAATGTCTCAGCCTTTTTGCAAGGTGCAGCTCGGGAAGTCTACCACGGCTTAGCTGCAGAAGAGGCTGATGACTACAATGCCCTCAAGAAGGCCCTTCTCTGCCATTATCGGCTGACCGCCGAGACTTACCGGAAACATTTTCGGGACTCGGCGAAAAAGGTAACCGAGACCCACTCTCAATTCCACAACCGTGTTCGAGGTTTATTTGAGAAGTGGATGAAAATGGCTGAAGTCGAACGCACGTACGACGGGCTACGCGAAGTAATACTCAAGGAACATGTCCTGGGTACTTACCGTCGCGAATTGACAGTCTTCTTAGCCGAAAGAGAACACCGGACGCTCGAAGAGATCGCTAACATGGCGGAGCGATACGAGCAGGCGCACTCGAAGAGTGGAGGTTCCGGGGGCGTGGATCGACCCCGACCCTCTGAGTCGCGTCGTATGGGGGAGGTTGAGCCGGCTGTCCGCAACCGTCAGGGCGACGGGAAGGTCGGAGGGGCACCTACAGGTAGGGATGCCACCTATCGACCTGGACAGGCCTCACCCACGAAACCAGGACTTGCAAGTCGGCGAGGGCCGCCGACGTGTTTTAACTGTAAGCGCCTGGGGCATTTTGCCAGGGACTGTCCGAAGGGCAGGCAGACCCAGGTGAATGTCGTTGTTAGGAAGGAGTGCGTGCCGGAAGCGAGTCGCAACCCAGCCAACCTTGCGGCCGCAACTGTCAATGGTGAAGGTGCCACCATTTTGTATGACACTGGGTGCAGCGTCCCCGCGCTTGTCGACAAGAAGTATGTCAAGAAGGAGGACTATACAGGGGAGGTAATAGAAGTTCAGTACGCAAACTGCGCGCGTGACTCATTACCAGTAGCTGTCATTGACCTCGATTCACCATACGTGAAGGGGAAAATTGCAGCTGCTTGCTTGGAGGGACTATCACATGACGTCATATTGGGATGCCGTTACGTGTTACCACAGCCGAACCCCGAAACCTGTACACCTATGCCAGTGAGTGCTGTTGAGACCAGGGCCATGAGTCGACAGCCGAAACCGAAGCCGATCCAAGTTACATCGACACCGGTTAGTAATGTTCTTCCAGCTGAGTTGAGGAAGCTGCAACAGGAAAACGCAACTCTGGCGCAGTTGCACAAACACGCTGAAGCGGGAACAGAAAGAGAGACCGTCAGCAATTTTGTTGTCGCCACGATAGTCACCGAGGATGCCGAAGGCGATACGGAAGGTGCCAACACTGTCCCGAGCTGTCCATTAACGAGGGTCGAGACTCCGTCGGACGTGGAGTGTGACCCCATGTTAACTGAAGGCCAACGGGACGAGATAGAGACCTTGCTGGCCGGGTACTCCGACGTGTTAACAGAAAAACCCGGGAGGACGGCGCTTGTCGAGTTCGGGTTAAAGATGGTGGACGACCGACCAGTGCAGCGGAAACCCTACCCCTTGTCCCACGCGAAACGACAAGTTGTAAGGGAGGAAATTGAGCAAATGATTGCTCTGGGAGTAATCGAACCTGCCGACTCTCCGTACAGCTCACCAGTAGTCCTAGTGCAGAAGAAGGACGGCACCCATCGGTTCTGCGTCGACTACCGGAAGCTGAATCAGGTGACAGAATTTCAAGTCGAAATGTTACCTGACCCGGAACATATCTTCGCTTCGGTCTCAAAAGCAAAATATTTTTCCAAGCTCGATTTGTCCAAGGGGTATTGGCAAATTCCGGTAAGGAAAGAAGACAGACCGAAGCTTGCTTTTGCTACTCCCGACGGGACATACCAATGGCTGGTTATGCCGTTCGGGGTACAAAACGCGCCCAGCATCTTTACCAGGATGATGCGGAAGTTGTTGGAGCCCTTGCGGGATAGGGGTGTCCACAACTTCATGGATGACCTCTTGTTAGCTACAGAGACATGGGGTGAACACCTCACTCTGTTAGCTGACGTTCTGGAGCGGCTACGTCAGGAGGGCTTGACAGCCCGCCCTTCCAAATGTCACCTTGGTTTCAGGACATTGGACTATTTAGGACATACCCTGAGCCAAGGCACGCTGTCTCCAGAGAATTCGAAGGTGGAGCAACAGCGAAACGCCGAACGCCCCACCACGAAAACGGAGGTGAGGTCATTTCTGGGATTGGCGGGATACTATCGGAGGTATGTCGCTAATTTCAGCGCGATTGCGGGGCCGTTGTCCGACCTAACCAAGAAACGGACCCCGAGTAAGATTATTTGGACAGATGCGTGTGAGCACGCTTTCCGCACACTGAAGGCTAGACTTACATCCGACGCCGTTGTTCGTCTACCGGATTTGGATAAGGAATTCGTTCTTCGCACCGATGCATGCGACACAGGACTGGGAGCAGTACTGCTACAGGAGCATGACAAAACGCTTTTCCCTGTCGCATACGGCAGTCGGAAGTTGTCTGCTGCCGAGAAGAACTACTCCGTATCGGAGAGGGAATGTCTCGGAATCGTGTTCGGCATATCACGGTTCGAGCGATACCTATATGGACGCAAGTTCATATTGGAGACCGACCACCAACCACTCGCCTATTTGGCGCAGGCAAAGTTGTCCATTGGTCGATTGATGCGATGGTCGCTGTTCTTACAGCAGTACCAGATGCAGATCAGATACGTGAAAGGATCTGAAAACGTAGGCGCAGATTTCATGAGTAGAAGCGCTGAATGATATAGATCATTCTCTATAAATTTTCATGTTCATACTCAGTTTAGCATCTAGTTGATTTTGCTGATTTTGTTCTTTATATTGTTGTAACACTTTTGCATTTGTAGTATTTTGAGTGAATAAAATCCCGATTTTATTCTCAAGCGTGGGGGGATGTGACGATTTTACACCAACCCCAGTATTAGTACATGTATGTATAAATTGTAAGTCTGCCCGACCAAGCTTTGATGTTTTCAAATTGTTCTAAAGGTTAGCTAATCCCCTTACGTAAGATGGCCTTTGTTAGCTCGAGAGCGAACAACGTATCGGGAAGGTGTTAAGTTATGACCGCATCAAAGGAGGATGGCCGACGCCAGGTAGACTGTAACAATTTCTAGACATACAGACAGACAGTGGGATGATTGACAGTTCGAACGACTGACCGAGTCAAAAGCCATCCAATCAGAATGCGATGAGGGTGGGCCCTTGATTGGAACCCGAGATAATAACTTATGTTTAGTAAGAATTCGTCAGTGCGCTAGAATTAGTGAATTTGTTCAGAGGTTGAGCGGCTCCGATTGCCAGTCGTAAATTGGCGCCAAATTCAGGGAATTTTGGGATAGCTTCGATCAGGTCAGTGATATAATGTTTGATTTCTGCTTGATACGGCTGCAGTTAATTGAAGGATTGTCGTATGTATATTTTTATTACTAGTATCGTAGTATGAATAATTAATTATGATCGTAGTATTTTACCTTTTTCGTGATGCTAATTAGTACATTTGCTTACAATTGATTAGGATGTTAATTCGTCGCATCTTATTTCATGATGTTATTATGTTACACCTTATTTTGTGAGATACTAGGTTGTTTTTCTTCTTAGTAATATGTGTGCATATTATTTCGTGAATTATTATGTTTACGCCTTTGGAAAAGATGAGTGATATTTGTGAAGAATTGTATGGTTGCTAGCCGCCGTAAGAATTAAATATTATAATTCTGTGTGTAATTATATTATGGTAGACCAGCACCTTTGTGTACGTAATGGTATATTTTGCCATTGTTGAGTTAACTGGTTGCAATGTAAAAAGTTGAATGTGAATAGTTGATTGGGGCGATTGTGTATAAATATATAGACAGACATATAATCGTAGTAGTAATATTATAGTACGATGATATTTGATGTATTTGTATGTATATACTGATAGGGCTCGGTATATGAATGTTTGGAATTATTTGTGAGATAGCGTTATTGCGCCAATTTTGTAAACTGCGGAAGTGTGTGGGAATTTCGATGTGTGCGCATGCGCGACCAAAAATGTACAGCCGTAGCTGATGATTCGATTTATCGATTTAGTGTGAGGTAGGATTTTATGACCCTATGCTAATGCCTTGTAAACTTCAATTAGGAAGCTTTGAGGGACAGAAGGGAGGAATAGGGAGTTTGAGGGACAGAAGGAAGAAAGGAGGAATAGGAAGCTTGGAGTGACAAACGAGGAGGAAGGAAACGGAAGTAGTGGGACTGGAAAGAGGGATACAGATAGAAGGAGGGACGGAAGGAGAGAAAGACAAGAGCAAGACTAAAGAGGAAAATAGATGAGTAGTTCACAAGCAGAGGGGAGAATCTTACTCACACTGTGGAATCACATGATGATTTAGACATTCACTTGGTCAAGAGAGAGACAGTGATTAATTTAATATCTTTAAAGTTATCATTTCATTAAATTGTTATTATTTGAATTTATCTTTGTATTTCTTTATAATTTAACCGTTGGCTTTGCTGACTGGGGGCTCGTAGCTACCAATATATTGTCAATACTTTAACATTCTAAATACGGACCAGGGGAACTTCCTCATAATTCTTTAAAGTCTATAGGAAGAACCCCACCTCTACTAAACGGCACTTCACAAGCAGTGTGACTTTTGCTACTGGACATCTTAATTGTTTGGATGGCATGTTGTTTATTATGGGATTACTTAATAACATAAGCTTAGCTATGAACGATGATGATTTTAACAACACTATTATGTTTCCTTTCCCATATGATAGCCAAAGAATGATATTTATTCATATGATCAGTTTATATAGGTACCTTTCAATCATTTTCTGAAACAAAATTACCTGACACAATTTGTATTAAGCCCAAATTGTTGAAAACGTGTCAACAAATGATTATGTACATGAAACATTGGTAGTCCATACCTGTCTAGTTTAAAGACTGGTATCGTGAGATAACGAATTTAGTGACTTCATTATTCCTGCCTATTCGTTCAGAAAGAAATGTCACCTACAATGGGAGATCTATGTGTCCCGCAAATTGGATTCAATTTTTCTTTAGATGGTGCAAATGAAAATAAATGAAAGAAATACAAGACTTAGCCTAAGAAATGTTTGTATATTTACTTTTACACTGGGTCACAATAATTTATCATTTTAATTTTTTCCCTAACAAATGGTACTTTCTGGATAGTTCAAACACCTTTTACATATTGATCTCCAAAATACGATGAGGAAATAACACACATTATAAAGGCTAAGAAATATCATGGCAATTAATTAATTTGTATACTTTTACTAAAACCTGAACATTTAGTAGGATTGGAGAAAGGTTTTAAACGTAACTAAAGCGTGGTATCGGAATAATAATATATGATGACACTGAACAACAAAACCTAATATAATTATCTAGCCTTTCGAATTGAATCAGATTAGCGATTCCACAAAAAATGTGTTAGGCTTTAAATAATTCTTTAAGCAGTTTAGTTTACATCAAGCTGCCAATTCTACCCATTACTTGTTTGATATTCTGTCTTTTTTTTCCATCAATAGCCCGGGACAGTCTGTTCTTTTAATCTTATTACAATCAAGGCAGTATTACGTGTGTTTTCCTTGCTGCTTACAATCAACGGACGAATGTTTGTTTGAGTAACTTCATATCAAAGTTATGATTCCTTATATCAATTGTAAACACATGTGTAATAGTGAGTAAAGGTACGGTGTTTGGTATTTTACGAAACAGTGACTAAATATATTTTTCGCAAAAGCAGTTGGATATAAACCAGCACAAATGCGGTCATAACTCCGACTGGCTCATCGCTGAGCCGTTTTAGTTCGGGTCACTGTATAGTTCTGGCCTTTTTTGAAAACTATGTAACAGTATGGCGCGATATGACGTTAGCCATCTTAATGTTTGGATAGTGTCAGTTTATTATAGACAGACGTGAAAATATAAGTGAAACGACGAGAAATGATGATTTGAACATTACCATAATATTTCCTCTCCACCCAAATGACTTTTCAGTACAATTAAAGAAGGATATTTATCAATTTGAATATGTACGCAACGCAAACTAAATCATTTCATAAAATAAAATTAATTGAAACAATTTTTTCAAATAAAACACTAATATTTGAAAACATGCCTGATGATGATTATGTGCATGATAAATGGGTCTCGAATAATTTGTCTGTATAATGAGGAAGGTATTGTGATTTACAGTTGAAAGAGGTTTATTAATAACTGAATGTAGGCTAGATCCGTTGCATTCTATAAGCGTTGAATCATTATCACATGATTTCTTTTTGACAACTATTACGTAATCAAATCACAGTCATCTTAATCAACATATATTCTTTTTTTAAAAATCAATCAGAAGCGGTATATCAATAATTTTAAAAAAAGATACGCACAAACAAAAATTAAATATAGTCCAGATTATTATAAACCAAAAGTACCTTCACAAATGTCATACGCCGATGTTAATGCATTATATTACCGATCAGTGACACAGTTACTACAAAATAATCAAATGGTTTAATACAGATGTTGTTAATAATTGAATAAATATTAGAAACAGTACAAACATGATAGATTTGAACCCGTAAATATTTTAAAACATTAAAACTGGCTGCACCAATCAATCTCATTTATATTTACTGGGTCTATCTTGGATGATCTATTTCTAGACTCTTGTCTATAAAGTTTGTTTGTCAGCACGTGCTGACAAGTTTCATCAAGGGGCTATAAGTACATGATAACAGCAGTTTGTTGTCTTCCCGATTCAATGTCGCGACGAACATTGTATCTTTAACACGCCATCAAATAATGGTACCAACTAAAATCTATGTTCATAAAAAAAATCCATGCAAAAATCAGATCAATACTTGGACGACGTACGTGTTGTTACACAAATTATTATAATGGTGCCGTGACTAAGAAATTTGCAATTGCTGGGCATGTGTTATTTCACATATGCGAGGTCTCGACAATCAAAAGACAAATAATGTATAAACCGAAACTGAGGTATCCTACTATATTCCCATGCGCTTGGATAATCGGATTATATATCTATAATTAGAGTTACCTTTGTTGGGTTGGTTGTCTCGGGTCGCTAGTTCGACAATCGTGATAACTCAACAGTGAATGGAAAATATTAGGACTGTATAAGTGTACTGTGTCTTTTATTTTGTTTTGCTTTCAATATATATGCATTTATAGTTACGAGAACATAATAAGTGTAGACTGGTCAAATGTGCATATTTTTCATTACCCCGTTTAACCGTATAGTCTGTGCAGGTACCCTGTTAACGCCAATAAAACACGTAGCTTATAATACTGTGTCATGGACTGTTTACAATTGTCCATTATTATGCAACATAGTTTGTTAAGTTTCCTGAACGATTAATATTTTGGGAACCGAAAGAACAAAATGAATAATTTTGAAAACAATAGCTTTGACAACAAAAGCAGCAAATGGAAAAAGAATATAACCTTTCCAACTTCGAGCAGTTGATAAATCATTTGTGGCAACTTTTTCAGATGTTCTTCCAAGGAACTCTTGAAATTGAAAGCAGGTACAATACTTAGAAAGGGTACTTTTATTCTTAGAAATTTTGACTTTGTTGCTTTGAAGGTATTGCTGGTACATTGTCTAGTAATAGATCGAGTAATTCTGAATAGTACGCGAAGGCTTTGGTAACGCTAACATGTTGTCAAATTTGTTTTAAACAATGGTGGTTGTGAACGTTCCTTTGCCGTTCTATACAAACTATATATGTAAGTGTATGCATGTTGGGCCCCACATGAAACTTCTTCTCATTCATGCAAGCCTGGTAGGAGATAAAAATAATATAACCCCTTGTCTCGGTCCAAGCCCTAACATAGATTATATATGAATTGTCCCCCTCCCCTGATTGCGTTTTAGACATAACGGATAGAAAACGCATAAAAGTTAGGAAAACAGTTATAAACAAACTATAAACGTTATACATACTACATTTGAGGTTGACACTGATTTCCACATGAAAGAGACTCAAACGTTTGGATGGTAGATAAACATCAAACACTCTCAATGGAATTTCACAGGAAATGGGTGGTTGTGAACACATAATAATCAACACTTGAGATATATCTGTCTTTCCTGGGTAAACACACCATCTCTGACATGTGTGGACATTTGTATAAGACAAAAATGATGTCATACCTTCACACAGTGTATGTCAAAACATGTAAACCAGAAACAGCTTTAAGTTCTTTTAAATGCTTTTTAAAAGGATTGGCAACTATCCAATAATTTTTCCATTTGCTGCTTTTGTTGTCAAAGCTATTGTTTTCAATACACACATAATGGGTTGCCATTCTTTTATGGTACACTTGAGATATATCTGTCTTTCCTGGGTAAACACACCATCTCTGACATGTGTGGACATTTGTATAAGACAAAAATGATGTCATACCTTCACACAGTGTATGTCAAAACATGTAAACCAGAAACAGCTTTAAGTTCTTTTAAATGCTTTTTAAAAGGATTGGCAACTATCCAAGATTTGCTTGAAAACCATTCTGAAGATTACATGCTAAATGGTAACTTACCGGCTTTTAAATATAGGTATGGCGATATATAGGGGAGTACAGAAGTATTTTCGCTATAAAAGTAGATGTTTTAATTTAAAAAGAACTCAAATGCTATTTAAAATAATACAAGTATATATAACCAAATAAGGCACTTATATCAATGTTGTATTCCTTTCTAAATACACACCAGTTAACAATAAAACGTGTACGATAACAGTCTATACAATACTGATAAGTGTTTAACGCTTAATTTTTGGATTATATGTGTAATAACTAAAGCGAATGCTATGGTGTTATGATCATATTTCTTTAGTTCAAAAGTAACAATTGTATACATGGCGTAAACACATTAAAGAGCTATACTGCAGAGGTATAGAGGTATTTGTATACATTGGAGGTGCAAATACCCTGTCGCTTTTATGTCTAGTTCTTGTTTACTGTTGAAATCAAGTTGGTTACTTTTTTTCTTATTTCGGATTCAATAAGGAATAAGTAACCAGTTTCTTATTTCAGATTCAAATATTTTCACAAACTTTTCAATACTTACCTGTTCACACCGAGTTTTGGTTCTTTTTTTTTTTCATTATTCCCAATTCAGTATGTAATTAGTTATCACTTAGTTAATGCAGATGAAAGTTTGTTAGGGCTTGCATTTGTTTAATATGAACCCTATTGGAGAAACACAAACTATACAAAACTGAATATAAACGTAGCACGGACTATATCTTGGAATAGTTTTGGATATTGATTGGAAAACGTGTTTACTAATTTGATAAAGTTTTAATTAGTTGTGGTAGGCATTTGGGTCGTGTTTGTTATGCATGGCGTAACGTATTATCATTCTGGTTAGAAACGCTTACTAATGACTCAAGTCACAGCACTCTACAAGGTCATTTCCAGTTGGAAGAAACACACTTTTACCAACTGACATTAAGGATTAGGGATTTGTCAATGAGTACGTTTCGAAGAAATTCCTTTCCTGGAGTGAAAGCTTCTTCTCTTGAATTATGTTACCTTCGAGAAATCATTGGTATTTAGATCGGTGTTATCGTCCGAAACGCTGAACCAAACATATCCCTTAAACATTTGATTGTAGAATAATTCCTTTGTACACAGGACACATTTCGTACAATTCACCACAGAATCCTGATCGAAAATGTAGTTTCACCGTGAATTTTTCTTTAAAGAACATAATGTTTGGTCCTAGGTATCTCTTTATACTAAAAGTGACACTGCTAGACACAAAATATTTACTGACGTGATTATAAAGAGCATGTACACATTTTTGGTGTGAAAATTTTCGGTAAACATGGTTCTAGTTTCCTCGTTAATTAAAATGACGTTAGATTAGCAGAAGTTTCAGGATCTTCTAAACTTCGTAGCTTTAATCGGCGTCGACTTCACTCGACGGTCCTTGGACCTACTATTCACAACACTTACCGGCATTGGTGTACAGATTTCTGGCTTTGGCTGTGGTATCATATAGCGACAGCCCAATATCACGTCATGTGACAAAAAAGACAAACACGCAACTTGAATTTTCCCTATCACGTACGGCAAGTTGAGGTCAATGATAGCAACTGGCAACGAGCTATGGGTGCTATTGGCGTGCTGCACTTCAATTACCAAATCTATTTAGTCTTCCGGCTTCACTTACCTCTTGTTGACAAGGGCTGGATAACTGCACCCTGTGTCGTACAAGATGGTGACGCTGTATTCGTTGACTTAGCCTGGGCCTGCCTACTTTTAAGATAGTCCCTGGAAAAATGTCCTGGGCGATTGCGGTGGTCGCACACTGGCGGTTGTCTCCGTCGCACAAACCACTTGTCCGCAGTTTGAGTTCGTCCGGATCAGTGGGAAACTCTTACCCAGTAGGTTCACCGACGACTCTCCCTGGCGCATGACCATTATGTCTGGCTAGCGCTCCCTCAGCCACATGGTGCGACTCATCGGGACGGACTCTGGCTGACTCTGACTGAGATCCAAGTCAGTGAGCGCACTTGCCCAGATCTCTCGGCCATGATTCCTATTTCTTCTCTCTCTCTCTCTCTCTCTCTCTCTCTCTCTCTCTCTCTCTCTCTCTCTCTCTCTCTGAAAATCGCCGTACACAAGCCTTCGTATGTTTGGTCGATCTCGGAGATCTTCATCCACTTCTCAAACAAGACGCCAATGCGTGTGTGAACTGAGTGAGATTTAGTTCGGCGTGTTCGAGGACTCACGAGAATGTTTCCGATACGTCTCGGCGGTCAAGTGACAATGGAAAAGAAGTATTTTTAACGGGTCATATTCATCTGTTTCGTTCATTGCTAGGTTGTGAAAAACCTGCATAGAAGCATCTTGTAGAAATGCAGAGACATTTATCGCCCAGTGCTATTTCGGGAATATTGCGATCTATTTCTTTCTTTCTTGAAGCAGCTTTAATTCTCACCAGGTCCATTTGAGCTATCCTTTCTGCTTCGATCGCTGGCGGTTCCGCTTCTCTTTATGCTTTCCATTCCTTGATTCGGATTTCCATGAATTCCGAGAGTCGGTCCCCCTCGTAGCCTAAATTATCTTGGCCTATGGCACGATATTCCCTACTCATCAGCCTTTCCGTCATCATTATAACATAATATGTATAAATTATACTTCATCTCAATTGCTTTAGTTGACGAGAAGCTATAAATCCCTGCCAACGAAATCTTTACCAGTTTCCAAAGATTCTAACTTGCCTCGGTAAGATATATCTGGTCCACATTTTGTTCAAATAATAATCTAGGTAAATATTAAATTAATATACCTACACATGTGAAAATATAACATACAAAGAACTTAATGAGTCTCTCACTTTGCAATTTAATATACGTACTTAACTGATAATAAGTCCAAGATCGTGAAGAAAATGCTATTTCATATCACTAACATAGGGTCAACTTATGTCACAACCCCGCTTCTGTATCATCAAAAAAAAACTGCAGATCCACTACCGTATTATAAATAATATTGCAGAAGGTGTGCACTAAAATTGAATGACTCACTAGCCCCCAGACAGTAATTCAGACTCTCTAGCTACAGTACATATAACAACGCAAGATTAAATAGAAATTTGTATTAAATAAACAAATCAATGCAGGAATGTTATGGACATAAATCTTCAGCGCAATTTATGATAACACAATAATGGGCCAAGTTGACCAAATGCCCTTTACATTTTACCTCGTCTTGGGGAAATTACTGTCCTTTACTCTCTGTTCAGTGAGTTTTCTCAAGTACTCATCTAATTTTTCATCTTTCCTCCATCCTTCCTCTTCTTCATTCTATATTAAGTCCCTTGCGTACACCCAGTACGTCACCACGGCTTTCTTCTTATTATCTCGGTGTCGTCACTTTGTAAACCCTGGGAAACTCCCAGAGCCGCTCCCACGGACAACCTCGTAGCACCTGTTTAGAAGCTTGTTCACCCAGTTCAAATCCTTTCTTATACGAGTTAAGTCTCGGTGTGGCTTTTAGTTAAAATTCCCTCCTCAACAAAAGCGGTCTCCTTTACTTAGAAAATGCTTCTTTCACCCACAGGGATTAGCCGATGACTGACTATTCTGTACGCCATTACATATAAGAATGAAGCATTTTCCCGCCTAAAGTGTTAGCCCCTCTCAGCGGTAGATCTAGCTTCTCTCATCCCTAATTAGTTATAACGCCTACCGTTTAATTTTCTTTCCTCCTGGGTCCAGGTTTCTTCACACCTTCTTGTAGCGCCACGGGGTATCCGGCCCGAATATACCCGTCGGGAAATATACCCGATGCACAAAGATTAAATACATTTGAAGCCAATTCAAAGATCCTAAATGATGTAACTACTAGTAGTAATACACGTTTGGCTCACATGATATGGTGTCCGTAAATTCTGCCTTCAGCTCGTTATAGTCTACATTCGTGCTTACATGCAACGGCCGAAGGTTTGTTTATATAACTTTAGTTTAAACGTACAATTCCTTGTGCCAGTTGTAAACTAATGTACAAAAGACAGTAATGGTTACGCGTTTTATGTTTTACGAAACACATGCTCTTCATCACCAAAAAAAATGGACGTAGACCTGCACCATTGCAGTCGTACCCTCAAACTAACCGTTGAACTCTATGGTATGGAGAAGTGTGACTTTTTCTACTGGACATCTTAATTGTTTGGATAGCATGTTGTTTATTATGGGATTACTTAATAACATAAGCTTAGCTATGAACGATGATGATTTTAACAACACTAATATGTTTCCCTTCCTCCATATGATAGCCAAAGAATATTTTTTTTCCAAAAACAATTTATATAGGCAGCGTTTAAGCATTTTCTGAAACACAATTACCTGACACAATTTATATTAAGCCCAAATGTTGAAAACATGTCTTACAAATGATTATGTACATGAACAAGTGGTAATCGATAACTGTTTAGTTTTAAGGATGGTATTGTGCGGTGACGAATTTAGTGACTTCATTATTCCTGGCTATTCGTTCAGAAAGCAATGTCACCTACAACGGGAGATCTATGTGTCCCGTAAATTCGTTCTTTTCTTCTATGGATGGTGCAACATAAGATAAAAGAAAAATATATAATACTTAACTAAAGAATTGTTTGTATATTTACTTTTACACTGGGTCACAGTAATTTATAATATTTTAATTTTTTCTCTAACAAATTGTATTTTCTGGAATATTTGAAAACCTTTCACATATTAATCTCCAAGATAAGATGAGGAAATGCAACACGCTATAATGGCTCAGAGATATCGTTGGGTACTTTTACTAAAATCTGAACATTTAATGGGATTGGAGAAAGTTATTAAATGTTGCTACAGCTTAGTATCGGAATAATAATAGGATGATGACACTGACCAACACAATCTAATTTAATTGTTAAGCATTTCGAATTGTATAAGATTAGAGAAAAACAATTATAGTTATAATAGGTTTAAGCTGCGTTTACAACAAGCTACCCATTCCATCTATTGCTGGTAAGAGTTCTGGTTATCAATGGCCAGGGACAGTCTGTTATTTTAATCTGATTACCATCAAGGTGGTATCACGTGTGTTTTCCTTGCACCTTACATTCAACGGCCGACGGTTTGTTTGAGTAACATCAGTTGAAAGTTATGATTCCCTATGTCAATTGTAAACTCATGTGTAATAGTGAGTAAATGTTGCATATTTTGAAAATATACTAATCCCACGTTGAATGTATCAGAAAGACATTTCAATATAGTATAGTGTGCTCAAGCTAGGTTTTAGAGTTGTTAAGAAAACCAAATAGTCATACGTTACCTTACTCAATTTCCAGTCTATGTCTCCCACCAAATTCACTCTGACTATGGTGCAGAAATGAATGCTCTCCTGCTGTACATGTACACGTGAATTAGGCACTTGATATTGCGAATTTGTTTAACCTAGATAGCATACAATGAACTCTTTTGTATGAAAATATAACTATACCTGTGTATAATGTACGTCTTTCACGTCAATTATATAAAAAGACACGAATGGCAGAGCAAGGACTAAAACATGATAGTAGACCACATGTATATTTGAGAATATCAGTGTTATTTAAGCAACTACGTTTGATTTATTTATTTGGCGTTGATACATCTGACTTCTACACTTATTCTGCTTTGGAAAATATGACAGAACTTGTACAGAACTAGTTGCTTCACTAAATATTTACTACGCAAAACTATTGAACAGCAAATTGAGTCTGGTTTGTTTTCGAACGTCATTATTTGTTTTACTATTTTCTGCTCCCTCTGTATTGTTTTGCTTTTCATTTGAACTGCATTCTTTTATAATTTTTGCAATAAAATGATCGCGCTATGTGGTTTGTCTTTTGCATGATTTCTTTAAAACAACTAAACCCATACAAGTTGATGACCTCAATGACAGATTTCATCACTTAGATTTATTCTGTACTTTTCTTGCTGTTTTGTTTCACTCTTCTTTCTTTGAATTTGTGCGCGTTTAGCAGTTCCACCCACTCGCTCACTCCAAACGTGTAATTGTGTAACAAATAATTCTAAGGGGGAGCGGTCTGTTGTTATCGGGGAAACAGCTGAAGAAACAGGATACATTTTACCACCAGCATAATTTCTTTTTAAAATTATCATTGGCTTTTTTGTTCAAGCTCCTTAACCGTTCACAACGAAATGCATCACAATTCATAACGTTTGATCCGTGACTGGATTTTCCATTTAAAAATATCATTCCCTTGTGCCAACAAGTGCAGCTAATTCCTATTTAATGGCACATAATAAAATATGCCCTTGACGAATTGTACCTGAAAATGTCTGCAAAATGAAGGCAAGTACACAAAGCAAAGTATCGCAATCACATGTAAAGAATATGGAAGATTTATTTCTGACATATTCACATGAAAAGAAAATGCTAGCGTTCAATGTTATACATTTATCCATAAAATCTAAATTATTTGTCTCAGATGATCCGTGAAAGTCAAACTTTCATGCGAATTAAGATGCCATAATTTTAAACGCTGTTTATTCATATTTTACAACTTACGGACTGCAAATGATTTATATTTGTCTCATTTCTGTGTCTTTTTACCATAACAACGGCAGCTACAGTTTTCACGACTTTTAAATAAATTTGCATTTGTTTTGGCTTAAAGTATCATATATAATCTCCTCAAATTTAAGTTTAGAATTGGAGAAGGAAACTTAATTGAGGTTGATATAAAGAAAATGTGCTTCCAAAAATGTATGCAACCACTGGAACATATATGACGGTGGTTAGCTGATGCAAAAAGATATGCCAGACGTATTTGCAATGAGTTAAATACTAAATACGAGTGATATGTAAGCTTGCTATTTAGATAATGATATATTATGTATATCTATATTTTTTGTATATCTATGACAAACAATTTTACTCCTGAGGTGGCCTAAGTTGTTATAGCGTTCGCCTCTGATGTGGAAGGTCTCAGTTTCGAGGACCCCCAGCCGAATCACAATAAAACTGGTACTTGCAGCTACTTCGCTTGCAGCTCAGCATTAAGAGGCTAGTAAAGTCAGCTTCGTGTCAGGATAATGTCACTGGGACATCAGTAATATTCCGTCACGTGAGGTCTATTCTGAAATTTAGTGTATAAACAAAAAGAAGAGAGCAATTAGATTCATTCCTTTTTTCGAGTCATTCTTGTTTGTTGTATTCCTGTCGTAAACCTACAGACCTATTTCATCTTGTAATTAGGTACTATCTGAGATGAAAGCATTAGTTTGGAATGTTCAATGTAAATAGCAAGTGATCATTATTTGTACTATAATATTATTTTGGAACTATTGTAAATTATTCAAAGGAGATTTATATGATGCCATCTTGACAACATCACGATTCTTGGCCGACGGAACAGACATTTCCGGTTTTTAAATTTATACAGAACTATTTACTCATTTACGACTTTCATAGAACAGTATCAGGTGTTACGTATATCTGATTTAATATATATTTGTTTGTTTGTCAGTTTAGAATTCTCCTTTTTTTTCATTACATGCTATTGTAATGTACATTTAATCACTAGAGATGATGTTTTATTTCCAGAAAACCGGTTGACCTGAATTATTCTTTGGTAAACAAGTAATGGTGACCTAGATCCTGATCTTGACTCATGGTTAGTGGCAGTCAGGTAAACAGGTATTTTATTTTAAATGATTGGTTGTTTTCAAGGTCAAGATGGGACTTATGAATTAAGAAGTAAACTACTTTATTCCTAAAGTAAAATAACTGACTCTCGTCAAGGTCAAGTTAAGAGAACGTGATATAAACGATCACGTGACCCCTCTTTCCCACTTTTCTTGATTTTGTAATTTGGGAATTTTTCCGACACTGTGTATTAGAATACGATATAATCTTTGTTTTTAGTGTCATAAAGTTAGTTTTGCTCTTTTACATCTAACGTTAAGTCATTTTCTTTTGTAGTAGCCAGTTTTTGAATCCATGTTAACTTTTTCTTCGGTTCATTTGGAATTTAAAAGATTAATTTGTTTCTCATATACATTTTTTGAACAAAGACGGTTTATAAAAATTTCATTCCGATTTACATCACCGAAGAGATAAATAGTGTGGTTCTAGAAAGAACTGTATATAAGCACAAAACAGACTTCAGCATACGTCATCGTCTTCCATCTTGGATTTTCCAGCAGGACTTGAACATTACTCTATCAGAACATTTCATTACCAGGACGTTTGAAATTTAATTCGTGGAATATTCTTGGATTCCTTTTGGATTTGATTCTTAAAACTATAAGCTTTTTTCTCTCCATTTGTACAATCTTCATGTTCAAATTAAAAAGGGTGCTGTTTGCACTCTTTATTTGCTACCGTTTGTTAGTACCTAAACACATAAGACATGATTATCCTGGATTCATAATGCGTTAAGTTCTTCTCAAAATTTCATTTACATCTTTGATAATTAAATATTTTGTTAAAAACCAATCTCTTGATTTTCTTCTTAGTCAGTTTATGAACACAGAGTTGCAGCACGAGTGGAAGTGTACTCTATTATAGTCATCGGAACGGGAATTTTGATTACGTCCAGCTCACATGTTATGACTACCGCAAAATGCTTCCTTCCGTTACTTACAGTCTTCCTGATTGCTTACAAGCAAAGGCCGAAGGTTTGTTTAAATAATTTTACTTTAAACGTACGATTCCTTATTTCAATTGTAAACTGATGTGTAAAAGTCAGTAATGGTGACGCGTTTCATGTTTTACGAAACACATGCTCTTCATCGCCAAAGTAAATGGATATAGACCTGCACCATCGCGGTCATTCCTTTAAACTAGACCTTGAGCTATTTTAGTTCGTATCTGGCTCTTTTGTCCCAAAATGTAAAGTATGGAGCAGTGTGACTTTTGCTACTGGACATCTTAATTGTTTGGATGGCATGTTGTTTATTATGGGATTACTTAATAACATAAGCTTAGCTATGAACGATGATGATTTTAACAACACTAATATGTTTCCCTTCCTCCATATGATAGCCAAAGAATGATATGTATTCATATGATCAGTTTATATAGGTACCTTTCAATCATTTTCTGAAACAAAATTACCTGACACAATTTGTATTAAGCCCAAATTGTTGAAAACGTGTCAACAAATGATTATGTACATGAAACATTGGTAGTCCATACCTGTCTAGTTTAAAGACTGGTATCGTGAGATAACGAATTTAGTGACTTCATTATTCCTGCCTATTCGTTCAGAAAGAAATGTCACCTACAATGGGAGATCTATGTGTCCCGCAAATTGGTTCAATTCTTCTTTAGATGGTGCAAATGAAAATAAATGAAAGAAATACAAGACTTAGCCTAAGAAATGTTTGTATATTTACTTTTACACTGGGTCACAATAATTTATCATTTTAATTTTTTTCCCTAACAAATGGTACTTTCTGGATAGTTCAAACACCTTTTACATATTGATCTCCAAAATACGATGAGGAAATAACACACATTATAATGGCTAAGAAATATCATGGCAATTAATTAATTTGTATACTTTTACTAAAACCTGAACATTTAGTAGGATTGGAGAAAGGTTTTAAACGTAACTAAAGCGTGGTATCGGAATAATAATATATGATGACACTGAACAACAAAACCTAATATAATTATCTAGCCTTTCGAATTGAATCAGATTAGCGATTCCACAAAAAATGTGTTAGGCTTTAAATAATTCTTTAAGCAGTTGAGTTTACATCAAGCTGCCAATTCTACCCATTACTTGTTTGATATTCTGTCTTTTTTTTCCATCAATAGCCCGGGACAGTCTGTTCTTTTAATCTTATTACAATCAAGGCAGTATTACGTGTGTTTTCCTTGCTCCTTGCAATCAACGGACGAATGTTTGTTTGAGTAACTTCATATCAAAGTTATGATTCCTTATATCAATTGTAAACACATGTGTAATAGTGAGTAAAGGTACGGTGTTTGGTATTTTACGAAACAGTGACTAAATATATTTTTCGCAAAAGCAATTGGATATAAACCAGCACAAATGCGGTCATAACTCCGACTGGCTCATCGCTGAGCCGTTTTAGTTCGGGTCACTGTATAGTTCTGGCCTTTTTTGAAAACTATGTAACAGTATGGCGCGATATGACGTTAGCCATCTTAATGTTTGGATAGTGTCAGTTTATTATAGACAGACGTAAAAATATAAGTGAAACGACGAGAAATGATGATTTGAACATTACCATAATATTTCCTCTCCACCCAAATGACTTTTCAGTACAATTAAAGAAGGATATTTATCAATTTGAATATGTACGCAACGCAAACTAAATCATTTCATAAAATAAAATTAATTGAAACAATTTTTTCAAATAAAACACTAATATTTGAAAACATGCCTGATGATGATTATGTGCATGATAAATGGGTCTCGAATAATTTGTCTGTATAATGAGGAAGGTATTGTGATTTACAGTTGAAAGAGGTTTATTAATAACTGAATGTAGGCTAGATCCGTTGCATTCTATAAGCGTTGAATCATTATCACATGATTTCTTTTTGACAACTATTACGTAATCAAATCACAGTCATCTTAATCAACATATATTCTTTTTTTAAAAATCAATCAGAAGCGGTATATCAATAATTTTAAAAAAAGATACGCACAAACAAAAATTAAATATAGTCCAGATTATTATAAACCAAAAAGTACCTTCACAAATGTCATACGCCGATGTTAATGCATTATATTACCGATCAGTGACACAGTTACTACAAAATAATCAAATGGTTTAATACAGATGTTGTTAATCATTGAATAAATATTAGAAACAGTACAAACATGATAGATTTGAACCCATAAGTATTTTAAAACATTAAAACTGGCTGCACCAATCAATCTCATTTATATTTACTGGGTCTATCTTGGATGATCTATTTCTAGACTCTTGTCTATAAAGTTTGTTTGTCAGCACGTGCTGACAAGTTTCATCAAGGGGCTATAAGTACATGATAACAGCAGTTTGTTGTCTTCCCGATTCAATGTCGCGACGAACATTGTATCTTTAACACGCCATCAAATAATGGTACCAACTAAAATTTATGTTCATAAAAAATCCATGCAAAAATCAGATCACTACTTGGACGACGTACGTGTTGTTACACAAATTATTATAATGGTGCCGTGACTAAGAAATTTGCAATTGCTGGGCATGTGTTATTTCACATATGCGAGGTCTCGACAATCAAAAGACAAATAATGTATAAACCGAAACTGAGGTATCCTACTATATTCCCATGCGCTTGGATAATCGGATTATATTGCTATAATTAGAGTTACCTTTGTTGGGTTGGTTGTCTCGGGTCGCTAGTTCGACAATCGTGATAACTCAACAGTGAATGGAAAATATTAGGACTGTATAAGTGTACTGTGTCTTTTATTTTGTTTTGCTTTCAATATATATGCATTTATAGTTACGAGAACATAATAAGTGTAGACTGGTCAAATGTGCATATTTTTCATTACCCCGTTTAACCGTATAGTCTGTGCAGGTACCCTGTTAACGCCAATAAAACACGTAGCTTATAATACTGTGTCATGAACTGCTTACAATTGTTCATTATTATGCAACATAGTTTGTTAAGTTTCCTGAACGATTAATATTTTGGGAACCGAAAGAACAAAATGAATAATTTTGAAAACAATAGCTTTGACAACAAAAGCAGCAAATGTAAAAAGAATATAACCTTTCCAACTTCGAGCAGTTGATAAATCATTTGTGGCAACTTTTTCAGATGTTCTTCCAAGGAACTCTATTGAAATTGAAAGCAGGTACAATACTTAGAAAGGGTACTATTATTCTTAGAAATTTTGACTTTGTTGCTTTGAAGGTATTGCTGGTACATTGTCTAGTAATAGATCGAGTAATTCTGAATAGTACGCGAAGGCTTTGGTAACGCTAACATGTTGTCAAATTTGTTTTAAACAATGGTGGTTGTGAACGTTCCTTTGCCGTTCTATACAAACTATATATGTAAGTGTATGCATGTTGGGCCCCACATGAAACTTCTTCTCATTCATGCAAGCCTGGTAGGAGATAAAAATAATATAACCCCTTGTCTCGGTCCAAGCCCTAACATAGATTATATATGAATTGTCCCCCTCCCCTGATTGCGTTTTAGACATAACGGATAGAAAACGCATAAAAGTTAGGAAAACAGTTATAAACAAACTATAAACGTTATACGTACTACATTTGAGGTTGACACTGATTTCCACATGAAAGAGACTCAAACGTTTGGATGGTAGATAAACATAAAACACTCTCAATGGAATTTCACAGGAAAATATACATAATGGGTTGCCATTCTTTTATGGTACACTTGAGATATATCTGTCTTTCCTGGGTAAACACACCATCTCTGACATGTGTGGGCATTTGTATAAGACAAAAATGATGTCATACCTTCACACAGTGTATGTCAAAACATGTAAACCAGAAACAGCTTTAAGTTCTTTCAAATGCTTTTTAAAAGGATTGGCAACTATCCAAGATTTGCTTGAAAACCATTCTGAAGATTACATGCTAAATGGTAACTTACCGGCTTTTAAATATAGGTATGGCGATATATAGGGGAGTACAGAAGTATTTTCGCTATAAAAGTAGATGTTTTAATTTAAAAAGAACTCAAATGCTATTTAAAATAATACAAGTATATATAACCAAATAAGGCACTTATATCAATGTTGTATTCCTTTCTAAATACACACCAGTTAACAATAAAACGTGTACGATAACAGTCTATACAATACTGATAAGTGTTTAACGCTTAATTTTTGGATTATATGTGTAATAACTAAAGCGAATGCTATGGTGTTATGATCATATTTCTTTAGTTCAAAAGTAACAATTGTATACATGGCGTAAACACATTAAAGAGCTATGCTGCAGAGGTATAGAGGTATTTGTATACATTGGGCATAAAGATCTTCCAAAACAACCCCCCGCCCCCTCCAAAATGTGCCTAAGGAGGGACTACCAACTACAGGAAGAAACAAAATGAAGTATTCAACACCCTCAATTCTACAACCATCAAACAGAGGAGATAACATCACAAGGGAGGATAACAGAAAGAACAAGACTCCCAAGAAGAGCATGGCAACTCCTCTGGCAAGCTGCCTTCAAGATCACACAGCAGAAAGGATAATACTATTCCTTTAAAAACAGTCCTTTTCAGGGCTATAAAGATGTGCCATGCCATTTCTTTATTTATATTATTATTTTTCTCCTTTATTATTAATATATTTTTCGGGGAAGGTCGTGATTTACTGCTATAAAACAGGCTCTAGGACATATACTAGAAAACTCCTGGATTGGGCTCACACAAGTGAACAGCCTGGTACACCTCTGTGTCACCCCCAGTCAGTAATGCAGAGATACCGACAAACCTCATTTATCCTTCTTGTTACTATTTTTATTTATCACTTATTCCGGACAGGTTGGTGCCTCCTGCTATAAAACAGGCTCTAGGAAATATACTAGAAAAACGCCTGGATTGGGCTCACACAAGTGAACAGCCAGGTACACCTCTGTGTCACCCCATACGGTAATGCAGAGGTCCCAGCCGGTCCCATATATTCACTCTTTTATTGATTTTATTCTTTATACTTTTATTTCCTTCGGGGCTCGGGGAAGGTTGGTACCTACTGCTATAAAACAGGCTCTAGGACTTGTACTAGAAAACGCCTGGATTGGGCCCACACAAGTGAACAGCCAGGTACACCTCTGTGTCTCTCCCATTCAGTAATGCTGGGTTACCGACTGACCCCATTCATCCACCCCCTTTTTAACTGTAATCTATTCTTCTATTTTTTCTTATTTCTATTCTTATTTATTTATTTTTATAGTTCCTGTTTGTTCGTCCGTACTGTCTTGTTTGTTTTTTATGTTTCATGTTCTTAGATATTGAATTCTTGCCGTGACGATTGGTATGAGAATTCTATTCGGCAAACCAACAAAAAACTAATATGAACAATTTCGGATCTGCACCAAATAAATTCAGAACTCCAACAACCTAACCTGAAGAAACTATCTGGTCACTCTGACAACCCTAGTATATTTTTTTTTCTCTTAGGGGATTTGCCCTTGTAAGAAGGGTCTATCCCAGGTAGGGACAAATTATGTACCCATAGTACTAATGTAGGGCATAGTGTTAGGAGATAGGAAATTCTGTAACTCTAATGCTTGAAATAATTGCACAGGTGGCTTCCACATTATTGATATAGGGAGTCCACTAGCACAACTGGACTGAATTTGACACAAGTAAGTAGGGCTCTTTTGTTTCAGGTGTGGGCGGCGTTCGTGGCTGTGCTGTCCTTCTCCTTGCGTGCGTGCTGGCCGACCTTTCCGGACCTTTCCCTCCCTTCCTCGATCAGGGCTCAGCAGAATTTCTAGCGATATGAGGAAACTAATTTTCTCTCGCTACCAGTGCTATTGCACACTGCTTATTCAAAGCAACATGATTGGTTGATAGGGTGGGTGTGTGACGGTACTATTCCTACCCACCCTGTGGGGCTTACATCTATGCTGACAGTTACTCATTAGTAATTCAGCATAACGCCCAAGTAAAGAAGTGCACCTGTTTGCACAGAATGCCTGTAGGGACGTGGCTCCGTACCGTCCCTATGAGAGAACTAAATGTCCAACGACATGTTGGATATAAATAGTGGGCCATATGACCCTTCGTGGCCGGTGCCCACTTAAAACTCCAACTTACTACTACATACATTGGAGGTACAAATACCCTGTCGCTTTTATGTCTAGTTTTTGTTTACTGTTGAAATCAAGTTGGTTACTTTTTTTCTTATTTCGCATTCAATAAGAAATAAGTAACCAGTTTCTTATTTCAGATTCAAATATTTTCACAAACGTTTCAATACTTACCTGTTCACACCGAGTTTTGGTTCTTTCTTTTTATTATTCCCAATTCAGTATGTAATTAGTTATCACTTAGTTAATGCAGATGAAAGTTTGTTAGGGCTTGCATTTGTTTAATATGAACCCTATTGGAGAAACACAAACTATACAAAACTGAATATAAACGTAGCACCGACTATATCATGGAATAGTTTAGGATATTGATTGGAAAACGTGTTTACTAATTTGATAAAGTTTTAATTAGTTGTGGTAGGCATTTGGGTCGTGTTTGTTATGCATCGCGTAACGTATTATCATTCGGGTTAGAAACGCTTACTAATGACTAAAGTCACAGCACTCTACAAGGTCATTTCCAGTTGGAAGAAACACACTTTTACCAACTGACATTAAGGATTAGGGCTTTGTCAAGAAGAAATTCCTTTCCTGGAGTGAAAGCTTCTTCTCTTGAATTATGTTACCTTCGAGAAATCATTGGTATTTAGATCGGTGTTATCGTCCGAAACACTGAACCAAACATATCCCTTAAACATTTGATTGTAGAATAATTCCTTTGTACACAGGACACATTTCGTACAATTCACCACAGAATCCTGATCGAAAATGTAGTTTCACCGTGACTTTTTCTTTAAAGAACATAATGTTTGGTCCTAGGTATCTCTTTATACTAAAAGTGACACTGCTAGACACAAAATATTTACTGACGTGATTATAAAGAGCATGTACACATTTTTGGTGTGAAAATTTTCGGTAAACATGGTTCTAGTTTCCTCGTTAATTAAAATGACGTTAGACTAGCAGAACTTTCAGGATCTTCTAAACTTCGTAGCTTTAATCGGCGTCGACTTCACTCGACGGTCCTTGGACCTACTATTCACAACACTCACCGGCATTGGTGTACAGATTTCTGGCTTTGGCTGTGGTATCATATAGCGACAGCCCAATATCACGTCATGTGACAAAAAAGACAAACACACAACTTGAATGTTCCCTATCACGTACGGCAAGTTGAGGTCAATGATAGCAACTGGCAACGAGCTATGGGTGCTATTGGCGTGCTGCACTTCAATTACCTAACCTATTTAGTCTTCCGGCTTCACTTACCTCTTGTTGACAAGGGCTGGATAACTGCACCCTGTGTCGTACAAGATGGTGACGCTGTATTCGTTGACTTAGCCTGGGCCTGCCTACTTTTAAGATAGTCCTTGGAAAAATGTCCTGGGCGTTTGCGGTGGTCGCACACTGGCGGTTGTCTCCGTCGCACAAACCACTTGTCCGCAGTTTGAGTTCGTCCGGATCAGTGGGAAACTCTTACCCAGTAGGTTCACCCACGACTCTCCCTGGCGCATGACCATTATGTCTGGCTAGCGCTCCCTCAGCCACATGGCGCGACTCATCGAGACGGACTCTGGCTGACTCTGACTGAGATCCAAGTCAGTGAGCGCACTTGCCCAGATCTCTCGGCCATGATTCCTATTTCTTCTCTCTCTCTCTCTCTCTCTCTCTCTCTCTCTCTCTCTCTCTCTCTCTCTCTCTCTCTGAAAATCGCCGTACACAAGCCTTCGTATGTTTGGTCAATCTCGGAGATCTTCATCCACTTCTCAAACAAGACGCCAATGCGTGTGTGAACTGAGTGAGATTTAGTTCGGCGTGTTCGAGGGCTCACGAGAATGTTTCCGATACGTCTCGGCGGTCAAGTGATAATGGAAAAGAAGTATTTTTAACGCGTCATATTCATCTGTTTGGTTCATTGCTAGGTTGTGAAAAACCTGCATAGAAGCATCTTGTAGAAATGCAGAGACATTTATCGCCCAGTGCTATTTCGGGAATATTGCGCTCTATTTCTTTCTCTCTTGAAGCAGCTTTAATTCTCACCAGGTCCATTTGAGCTATCCTTTCTGCTTCGATCGCTGGCGGTTCCGCTTCTCTTTATGCTTTCCATTCCTTGATTCGGATTTCCATGAATTCCGAGAGTCGGTCCCCCTCGTAGCCTAAATTATCTTGGCCTATGGCACGATATTCCCTACTCATCAGCCTTTCCGTCATCATTATAACATAATATGTATAAATTATACTTCATCTCAATTGCTTTAGTTGACGAGAAGCTATAAATCCCTGCCAACGAAATCTTTACCAGTTTCCAAAGATTCTAACTTGCCTCGGTAAGATATATCTGGTCCACATTTTGTTCAAATAATAATCTAGGTAAATATTAAATTAATATACCTACACATGTGAAAATATAACATACAAAGAACATAATGAGTCTCTCACTTTGCAATTTAATATACGTACTTAACTGATAATAAGTCCAAGATCGTGAAGAAAATGCTATTTCATATCACTAACATAGGGTCAACTAATGTCACAACCCCGCTTCTGTATCATCAAAAAAAAAACTGCAGATCCACTACGGTATTATAAATAATATTGCAGAAGGTGTGCACTAAAATTGAATGACTCACTAGCCCCCAGACAGTAATTCAGACTCTCTAGCTACAGTACATATAACAACGCAAGATTAAATAGAAATTTGTATTAAATAAACAAATCAATGCAGGAATGTTATGGATATAAATCTTCAGCGCAATTTATGATAACACAATAATGGGCCAAGTTGACCAAATGCCCTTTACATTTTACCTCGTCTTGGGGAAATTACTGTCCTTTACTCTCTGTTCAGTGAGTTTTCTCAAATTCTCGTCTAATTTTTCATCTTTCCCCCATCCTTCCTCTTCTTCATTCTATATTTTGTGTACACCCTGTACGTCACCACGGCTTTCTTCTTATTATCTCGGTGTCGTCACTTTGTATACCCTGGAAAACTCCCAGAGCCGACTCCCACAGACAACCTCGTAGCAACTGTTTAGAAGCTTGTTTACCCAGTTAAAATCCTTTCTTATACGAGTTAAGTCTCGGTGTGGCTTTTAGCTAAACTTCCATCCTCAACAAAAGCGGTCTCCTTTACTTAGAAAATACTTCTTTCACCCTCAGGGACTAGCCGCTGACTGACTATTCTGTGCACAATTACATATAAGAATGAAGTATTTTCCCGCCTAAAGAGTTAGCCCCTCCCAGTGGTAGATCTAGCTTCTCTCATCCCTAATTAGTTATAAGGTCTACCGTTTAATTTTCTTTCCTCCTGGGTCCAGGTTTCTTCACACCTTCTTGGAGCGCCACGGGGTATCCGGCCCGAATATACCCGTCGGGAAATATACCCGATGCACAAAGATTAAATACATTTGAAGCCAATTCAACAATCCTAAATGATGTAACTACTAGTAATACACGTGCGGCTCACATGCTATGGTGTCCGTAAATTCTGCCTTCAGCTCGTTATAGTCTACATTCGTGCTTACATGCAACGGCCGAAGGTTTGTTTATATAACTTTAGTTTAAACGTAAAATTCCCTGTGTCATTTGTAAACTAATGTGTAGAAGTCAGTAATGGTGACGCGTTATATGTTTTACGAAACACATGATCTTCACCACCAAAGAAAATGGATGTAGACCTGCCCCATTGCAGTCATACCCTCAAACTAACCGTTGAACTATTTTAGTTCGTATCTGGCTCTTTTGTCCCAAAATGTAAAGTATGGAGCTGTGTGACTTTTTCTACTGGACATCTTAATTGTTTGGATAGCATGTTGTTTATTATGGGATTACTTAATAACATAAGCTTAGCTATGAGCGATGATGATTTTAACAACACTAATATGTTTCCCTTCCCCCATATGATAGCCAAAGAATGATATTTTATTCCAAAAACAATTTATATAGGCAGCGTTTAAGCATTTTCTGAAACCTGACACAATTTGTATTAAACCCAAATGTTGAAAATATGTCTTACAAATGATTATGTACATGAACAAGTGGTAATCTATACCTGTTTAGTTTTAATTTAACGATGGTATTGTGCGGTGTCGAATTTAGTGACTTCATTATTCCTTGCTCTTCGTTCAGAAAGCAATGTCACCTACAACGGGAGATCTATGTGTCCCGTAAATTCGTTATATTCTTCTATGGATGGTGCAGAATAACATAAAAGAAAAATATACAAGACTTAACCTAAGAATTGTTTGTATATTTACTTTTACACTGGGTCACAGTAATTTATAATATTTTAATTTGTTTCCTAACAAATTGTACTTTCTGGAATATTTGAAAACCTTTTACATATTAATCTCCAAGATAAGAGGATGAACTACCACACGCTATAATGGCTCAGAGATATCATTGGGTACTTTTACTAAAACCTGAACATTTAATGGGATTGGAGAAAAGTATTAAATGTTGCTACAGCTTAGTATCGGAATAATACTGACCAACACAATCTAATTTAATTGTTAAGCATTTCGAATTGTATAAGATTAGAGAAAAATAATTATAGTTGAAATAGGTTTGAGCTGCATTTACAACAAGCTACCCATTCCATATATTGCTGGTAAGAGTTTTGATCATCAATGGCCAGGGACAGTGTGTTTTCCTTGCACCTTACATTCAACGGCCGACGGTTTGTTTGAGTAACATCAGTTGAAAGTTATGACTCCCTATGTCAATTGTAAACTCATGTGTAATAGTGAGTAAATGTATATGTTGAAAATATACTTAATCCCACGTTGTATGTATCAAAGAGACATTTCAATTTAGTATAGTGTGCTTAAGTTAGGTTTTAGAGTTGTTAAAAAACCAAATAGTCATACGTTACCTTAATCAATTTCTTCCCACCAAATTCACTCTGACTATGGTGCAGAACTGAACGCTCTCCTGCGGTACATGTACTCGTGAATTAGTCACTTGATATTATGACAGATTACCTAACAATACCATGCTGTGTCCTCGTCATTATGTACAACCTAGACAACATACAATGAACCCTTTTGTATGAAAACATAGCCATACCTGTGTATAATGTACGTCTTCACGTTAATTGTATAAAAAGACACGAATGGCAGAGCAAGGACTAAAACGTGATAGTAGACCACATGTATATTTTTAGTATATTTGTGTCATTTAAGCAACCATTGTTGGATTTATTTCTTTGGCGTTGATACGTCTGACTTCTACACTTATTCTGCTTTGGAAAATATGACCCTCGTTTGCATGAGATGATATACGAAAATCATGATGAAAATATTTTCCTAGTGGTTAACTCGTTGCATAAGGATTGGATCACTGATAAATAATGCAAACGATAAATGAACTATTTAATGCACATAGTAACTTCAATCAAAGGTCTTAGTTCATCGCCCATGACACTCATATTCAATTGCTAATTAGGAACAAGACTAGTATTGTTCCTTGTTAAAATCTTGCGATGTACAAAATGTAGCATTATTACCGACCTGGCAGTTCCGATGAGCGTAGACAGTGGGAACCTGGCCAAGGAGGTGTAGAATGACAACCTTCAACGTAAAATTAGAGAAGACAATTTAAATGTATGGTATCTGGAAACAAGGAAGGGGGAGAGATATTTTACCACATAAGTAGGTTAGAAATTAATTCATAATTTTCATAATTAGATTAATCAGAATCTACAGTAGACACTAAAACGCAATTAATATCAAAACCCTCAGAAGATTAAATAAGTTGTCCTTATCAACTGAATATTCTTCAATAAACTGGAAGTACAAAACGATGTGTTATAATCATTTATGTTAGATTGTTCAACCCATCTGGAGCATTAACTCTGACTTTAAAGTAGGAAGAAATGTAAATTAATAGATATGTTAAGGTCAACAAATATATTAATGGTAGGGATGGACGGATATCAGACCCATCCACCGGACCCGGTCGGATTTTGCACTACGTGAAAATATCATGCTCATCCGTGTTCAAGAATATCAATTTCATTTT
Organism: Unio pictorum; assembly: GCA_030141615.1. Classification (NCBI taxonomy): domain Eukaryota; kingdom Metazoa; phylum Mollusca; class Bivalvia; order Unionida; family Unionidae; genus Unio; species Unio pictorum. The sequence continues at coordinate 16,479,438 of JARLTB010000107.1, forward strand.
CCCGGGTAGGGTTCTCCCACCCCAGAAATATGGTTCTTTTTAAATTAAAGGTTTTATAGAGAGAGATAGAGGGGGAGTGTGTGTAAACGAGCAAAATAAGAAGGGATAAATGCAATGCGACCGGAAACATACACCTGGTTAATAAGTATGACTCAATTTAGAAAATGAAAAACATGACTATGAACATTAATATGTGTTATGTGTTGATCTGCTACTTCTTTTGTTGTTCTTTTTATAACAAAGTAAAAACTGTTATTGTAATTGGTTGATAATATAAGACAATGTCACACTTTATCATTTACTATGTTAGGCGACATATTATAGTAAATAAATTAATTTAAAATAAACATACCTCTAAAATAGATATACCGTTAAAATAAACATATGATTAGATTATAGTTCCTTTTCTCTTTTTTTTAATTAGAGACATCAATCAAATTTTGATGGTTTCAAAGACTTTTCTTACCAGATACAATATATTATATTGATAACAAACTACGGCGTTGCACTCATCTGTACTATCATCGTCTGTTTAACAGTAAATTGTTCATTATATATTCTATCTTGCATATGTTTCTATGGTTCACATTTGCTATGTTGTTTTCTGTATTGGCATGCTGGTGTTCGGTGATATGTGTGATGGCGTACCTGCTTTTTGTTTTTGTTGCGAATGCCTCTTATTATATTTTCTCTTTTTGTATTTAATGTCATGCTGATTGCTTTTAAAAATCAATTGTTTCTTACGTCTTAATCGATTAACATTCATTCAGAAGCAACGTAATCAAAACTTGCTCTATTCCAACCACATAATATTGGGTGGTGAAAGATACGTAATCTTAAACTGATTTTGATACTTTTCTAGTACAGAACTAGCTGATTCACTAAATATTTACTACGCAAAACTATTCAACAGCAAATTGTGTCTGGTTTGTTTTCGGACGTCATTATTTATTTTACTATTTTCTGCTCTCTCTATATTATTTTGCTTTTCATTTGAACTGCATTCTTTTATAAGTTTGTCTTTTGTATGGTTTCTTTAAAACAAGTATATACCCCAAAAAAACTAAACCCATAAAAGTGATACATGTACCGGAAAACAACAGGCTATCTGAGTATCCTTCTATACACAACCATTATACATTACATTATTTGAATTCTAGGCATTGCCCTGTTATTGGAATAAAGTGTTTGGAAAAATTAACAAGGTTTGACCTGAATGTATGTGATATTCGTTAAGATTTAACGTTACTAGAAATCCAAATGCTATGGTAACAAAATAAACCAAATTTATGTTGACTACAATTGAACTACTTGTTAGGAGTCTGATTTTCCTGTATTCTGACACGTGAAACAGACGATTATGTTCTTAAAATTCCGAAACAATGAAAGAGTTATATATGTTCACATGCTGAACAATATGCGGTTTATTATTGCTATAGTCTTCATTACTATAAGTCATTTTATATATTTATATTAAAGGGTATATGACAGCAGTTAATAAATGAAAAATACAAACACTTAAAAATAGATGAAGTATGTAGTCACTTCACTGTTATATTCGGATTACATATTTTATTATTGATGACCTCAACGACACATTTCATCACTTAGATTTATTCTGTTTTGTTTCACTCTTCTTTCTTTGAATTTGTGCGTGTTTAGCAGTTCCACCCACTCGCTCACTCCAAACGTGTAATTGTGTAACAAATAATTCTAAGGGGGCGCGGTCTGTTGTCGTCGGGGAAACAGCTGACGAAAAAGGATACATTTTACCACCAGCATAATTTCTTTTTAAACTTATCATTGGCTTTTTTGTTCAAACTTCTTAAACGTTCACAACTAAATGCATCACCATTCATAACGTTTGATAACTGGCTGGATTTTCCATTACAAATATCATTCTTGTTGTGCCAACAAGTGCAGCTAATTCCTATTTAATGCCACATAATAAAATATGCCCTTGACGAATTGTACCTGAGACTGTCTGCAAAATGAAGGCAAGTACACAAAGCAAAGTATCGCAATCACATGTAAAGAAGATGGAAGATTTATTTCTGACATATTCACATGAAGAGAAAATGCTAGCGTTCTATGTGATACATTTATCAATACAATCTAAATTATTTGTCTCAGATGATCCGTGAAAGTCAAACTTGCATGCGAATTAAGATACCATAATTTTAAACGCTGTTTATTCATATTTTACAACTTACGGACTGCAAATGATTTATATTTATCTCATTTCTGTATCTTTTTACCATAACAAGGGCAGCTACAGTTTTCACGACTTTTAAATAAATTTGCATTTGTTTTGGTTTAAAATATCATATATAATCTCCTCAAATTTAAGTTTACAATTGGAGAAGGAAACTTAATTGAGGTTGATATAAAGAAAATGTGCTTCCAAAAATGTATGCAAACACTGGAACATATATTCCTAATTAATGATATCTTATGTATACCTATATTTTTTGCATATCTATGACAAACAATTTTACTCCTGAGGTGGCCTAAGTGGTTATAGCGTTCGCCTCGGATGTGGAAGGTCTCAGTTTCGAGGACCCCAACCAAAGCACAATAAAACTGGTACTTGCAGCTACTTCGCTTGCAGCTCAGCATTAAGAGGCTAGTAAAGTCAGCCTCGTGTCAGGATAATGTCACTGGGACATCAGTAATATTCAATTAGTTGGGTTCCATCACATGAATATGCACGTTTGAGGCACAATGATTAGTAAGATCCGTCACGTGAGGTATATTCTGAAATTTAGTGTATATACGAAAAGAAGAGAGTAATTAGATTCATTCCTTTTTTCGAGTCATTCTTGTTTGTTGGATTCCTGTCGTAAACCTGCAGACCTATTTCATGTTGTAATTAGGTACTATCTGAGAGGAAAGCATCAGTTTGGATTGTTCAATGTAAATAGCAAGTGATCATTATTTGTACTATAATATTATTTTGGAACTATTGTAAATTATTCAAAGGAGATTTATATGATGCCATCTTGACAACGTCACGATTCTTGGCTGGCGGAACAGACATTTCCGGTTTTTAAATTTATACAGAACTATTTACTCATTTACGACTTTCATAGAACAGTATCAGGTGTTACGTATATCTGATTCAATATATATTTGTTTGTCAGTTTAGAATTCTCCTTTTATTTTTCATTACATGATATTGTAATGTACATTTAATCACTAGAGATGATGTTTTATTTCCAGAAAACCCGTTGACCTGAATTATTCTTTGGTAAACAAGTAATGGCGACCTAGATCCTTATCTTGATTCATGGTTAGTGGAAGTCATGTAAACAGGTATTTTAACAGTTGCTACAAAGTATTCAAATGGTTTGATACAGATGTTTTGAATCATTGCTGAAATATTAAAAACAACAGACACATGATAGCTTTTGGAACCCATAAAAAAATTTAAATTTTTGAAACTGGCTGCAACAAACAATCTCATTTATATATACTGGGTCTATCTCAGATCACCTAAGAATATTGTCTATATTTCTTCTCAGCACGTGCTGACACGTTTCAGCGAAGGCCTATAAAGTACATAAAAACAGCAGTTTGCTTTCTTCCCGATTCAATGTCACGACAAAAATATTTATCATTTTTACACGCCATTAAATAATGGCACCAATTAAAATTTATCTTGATGAGAAATCCATGCAAAAATCAACAGATGGACGACGTACATGTTGTTAAAAAAATATTATAATGGTGCCGTGACTAAGACATTTTCAATTGCGGCTTACATGAATTCTCTTATACGATTTCTTGACAATCAAAAGACAAATAATGTATTAACCGAAACTGGTATTTATTACAATATAACCCATGCGAAAGTACAATCGGATGATGTTGCTATAATTAGTATTATCTTCATTGGATTGGTTGTCTCGGGTCGCTAGTTCGACAATCGTGACAACTCAACACTGAATGGATTATATTAGGACTGTATTCGTGTACTGTTTCTTTTATTTTCCTTTCTGGTTTCAACAGCATAATAAGAGCATAATATATGTAGACCGGTTAAATGTGTACATCGTATTGCCCTGTTTACCTGTATAGTTTGTGCAGGTACTCTGTTAACGCCAATAAAACACGTAGCTTATCATACTGTGTCATGGACTGTTTACAACTGTCCATTATTATGCAACAAAGTTTGTTAAGTTTCCTGATCAATTAATATTTTGGGAACCGAAAGAACAAAAAGAATAATTTTGAAAACAATAGCTTTGACAACAAAAGCAGTAAAATTTAAAAAGAATATAACCTTTCCAACTTCGAGCAGTTGCAGAATCGTTTGTGTCAACTTTTTCAGATGTTCTTCCAAGGAACTCTATTGAAATTGAAAGCAGGTACAATACTTAGAAAGGGTACTATTATTCTTAGAAATTTTGACTTCGTTGCTTTGAAGGTATTACAGGTATATTGTCTAGTAATATATCGATTAATTCTGGATAGTACGCGAAAGCTTTGGTAACGCTAACATGTTCTCAAATTTGTTTTAAAAAATGGTGGTTGTGAACGTTCCTTTGCCGTTCCATACAAACTATATATGTAAATGTATGCATGTTGGGCCCATAATGAAACTTATTCTCACTCATGCAAGCCTCGTAGGAGATAAAAAATAATATAACCCCTTGTCTCGGTCTAAGCCCTAACATAGATTATATATGAATCGCCCCCCTCCCCTGATTGCGTTTTAGACCTAATGGATAGAAAACGCATACAATTTAGGAAATCAGTTATAAACAAACTATAAACGTTATACGTACTCCATTTGAGGTAGACACTGATTTCCACACTAAAGAGACTCAAACGTTTGGATGGTAGATAAACATCAAACACTCTCAATTGAATTTAACAGGAAAATATACATAATGGGTTGCCATTATTGTATGGTACACTTGAGATATATCTATCTTTCCTAGGTAAACACATCATCTCTGACATGTGTGGACATTTGTATAAGACAAATATGATGTCATACCTTCACACAATGTATGTCAAAACATGTAAACCAGAAACAGCTTTAAGTTCTTTCAAATGCTTTTTGAAAGGATTGGCAACTAACCAAGATTTGCTTGAAAACCATTCTGAAGATTACATACTAAATGGTAACTTACCGGCTTTTAAATATAGGTATGGTGATATATAGGGGAGTATTGGGTATTGCCCTGCTTACCTGTATAGTTTGTGCAGGTACTCTGTTAACGCCAATAAAACACGTAGCTTATAATACTGTGTCATGGAGTGTTTACAATTGTCCATTATTATGCAACAAAGATTGTTAAGTTTCCTGAACGATTAATATTTTGGGAACCGAAAGAACAAAAAGAATAATTTTGAAAACAATAGCTTTGACAACAATAACTGCATAATGGAAAAATAATATAACCTTTCCATCTTCGAGCAGTTGATAAATCATTTGTTGCATCTTTTTCAGATGTTCTTCCAAGAAACTCTGTTGAAACTGAAAACAAGTACAATAATTAGAAAGCGTACTATTATTCTTAGCAATATCAACGTTTTTGCTCTGAAGTTATTACTGGCACATTGTCAAGTAATTTATCGATTAATTCTGGATAGTACGCGAAGGCTTTGGTAACGCTAACATGTTGTCAATATTTGACAAAATGGTAGTTGTGAACGTTCTTTTGCCGTCCTATACAATCTATATATGTGATTGTATGCGTGTTGGGCCCCACAGCAAATTTTTTTCGCACTCGTGCAAGCCTCGTAGGAGATACAAAATAATATAACCTCTTGGCCGAAATTTCATTGTCGCAGTCCAAACCTCAGCATAGCTTATATATGTATTCCCTCCCCTCTCCCTTTGTTGCTTTATTGACCTGACTGATAGAAAAGAAATAAATTTTGGAAAACAGTTTAAAACAAACTATGAACGTTATACGTACCACAAATTAGTTTCATACTGATTTCCACGCGAAAGAGACTCAAACGTTTGGATGGTATGTAAATAAACATCAAATACTCTCAACTGTATTTCACAGGAAAATATGCAAGGGTTGGCAACTATCCAAGATTTTCTTGAAAACCATTCTGAAGATTACATGCTAAATTGCAACTTACCGGCTTTTAAATATAGGTATGGCGATAAATAGGGGAGTACAGAAGTATTTTTCTCATTAATTTGAAAAATAACTCAAATTCTATTTAAAATAATTCAAGTATATATAATCATATAAGGCAATTTTATCAATGTAGTATTCCTTTCTAGATACACACCAGTTAACACTAAAACGTATACGATAACAGTCTATACAATACTGAATAGTGTTTAAAGGAGACTAGAAATGAAAATTTTTATTTTATAAATGTAATTCTTTTACAAATTCCAATTCGAATATAATGTTTAAAAATATAATATCGTGTGCGGATATTGATTATATTGCGAGGAAGATACAATGATTCCGTAAATTGCCGAGTATTTCCGAGTTTTAATGAGACGACAGATCACGTGGTCTCGTGACGTCATACTAGCAAGTTCTCGTATACAAACAGAAACATGGCAAGCGAGAGAGGCCATTGATAACGGTTTTCATCGGAAGTAATTTTTCACACACACAAAAAATCAACACCCCACAAATAAATCTGCGAGGAGGAAATCATACGTAATTAATTTCAACATTAAGAAGCTTCCTTTCTATGATTCAATTACAGTGTATTTTACATGCAAGCTACAGATAGCGTATTGACAAATCTGTAAGTATATACATGATTCGTTAACAGAGTACGTACTGTACTGGTCAGTGCTGAAAGAAATGTTTTAAGCACAGGCCCCGGGCTGATGACTTAAATAAACTTACTAGCCCTGACTGAAATTCCACAAACCCGAACAGTTCATATATGTTAACTTTCAAGCCGTTAGAAGAAAGAAAGAAAATAAATTCCAATTTTGGAGGTATTTCCTCCCTATCTAGTAATATCTCTCTTCATTTTTCGCAGTTAACTCCCGATTATTTCAATATGTCTCTCAATTTTCATTTCTCAGAAGAAGAAAATCCATATGTAATTTTGTCATCAAGTGTGCAGTCCACAAATGTTATATTCTATTTTATCACTTGTGAATATTGTAGTGAAGAAATAATTAATATCACAGGACAGTTTTTGTCTTCAGTAAATAGATTAAGATTAAACATTATTCACGTAAATTTCAGATTATTTAACTACTACAGAAGTACTTCTTGTAAAAAAAAATTGTCACCAATTAGTTTAAAACCCATGAATTATCACAATGAAAGATGCGTAATTTTCTCTGCAAACAAAATCTCCATTTCCGCCCTAAAAAAAACTCGGCCAGTTAACACCTGACATTCCACTACCATCTATGTAAAGTTTCATTACCATGATTAAATTAAAAGAAGGAATAAAAAAAATACGACGCAGTATATGTGCCCCTAAAAAAACTAATTCAAAATAAATATTTAATTCAGTAAACAGTGTTACATATCTTAACACTTAAACTAATGGAAATAGGATGGGATAAAAAATGTGGGAAAACAATGACCACATACATGTACGGTAACGTTTGACTGCAGATTTGAACTCTTAAAATGAAGTCTTTGACATCGAAGTTACAACAAAATTCGGCATCGCTTATTTGCCAATGACTTTCTGGTGCTTACATACACACTCTGTAGCACATGGTTTCTTTGAATTATGTCAGAGGGCCAGTCCTTTTCGCAACATATGTGCAATGATAAGGAATAATTGTTAATTTGTTAAACTGCCATTATGTTTGTGTACTTAATTCTAACCTCTAACTATTATGCAGACCAGAATATGAAAAAAGGTCTTGTCCTGGGGTATAATAAGGCGTATCACAGGGAGAAATTGCACATCGGGGCAAATAGGTGGGGTCAATAGTCGCCTCCCCCCCCCCCAATTTCTATTGTCAGCCAGTTAATGTGAAACTTTGATTTTATATCGGATCTCTTTTCTTTTAATCGCTGCTATTTAAACTGCCCAAGGGACAGTTTTATATCAGTTCCAATCATTACAGATTTCCGTTTATACATTTTACGAGTAATAGGCATAGACTGAAAGGTTGTGTTTTTTTTTAAATAATTTTTTAATATTTTTTTTAAAATTACCTAAATTGTTTTTCTCAAAACACGACCGTGTCAAGGGTTGATAATCTTATTATTATTATTTTTTTAAGCAAAAATTCCATTTGATTAAAGTCAGATCTCAATTATACATAGGACAGTGGTGACTTTATTTAGATTGTTATCTTGAAGAAGAAAAAAACATTTACTCATTTCATCAGCACGATCAGGTGTCGGGCTGTCATATTTGTTATTAGCACTTACTCGGCCTTCTGCCTATTTTCGTAACTCGTACGTTTGACACTCTACCAGGATTTAAAATATACAATGGTATGTCTGGAACAGTTTCAACTTTTAGTCTAGGCTTAGCATTCGTGTATCCTAGAGGTTCTATGTTTTTAGGATCCCTCTGGTAACATTCCTTTGTGAAATGTAATGGGCACGGATTGCTGTATGGTGTTGCATTGAAATCGACTTGCTTGTAATAATGTATCCAGACATTCTTTATCCCTTTATCATTTAGAAAAGAAAAAAAAATGAACTCCACAGCCTTTTCTATGTATGCTATTACACCCGTAAGCAACGCAAAACGGCATGGTACTCTATATGAAATGAACCTTGCAACTGTAGGTCTGGATGCTGGAGTTGCTAGTATGACGTCACTTTCCGAAAGTAACCGAATAGGCGCGGAAAATATGCATACGAGGTCACGGAAACTCAGCGCATAGAAGATATGCCAATATCTCAATATTGGCAGTACGGTCGCACACGACGCTTCAGAATCATGTTTTTCTCTGCAGTGTATTTAATATTATTGTATATTTCCACTGGTTTCTAGTCCCCTTTAAGGCTAAATTGGGATTTTATTTATAATAAGTAAAGCGAAATCTCTGGTGTTATGCTCATATTTCTTTAGTTCAAAAGTCACAATTTTATACATGGCGTAAACACATTAAAGAGCTATACTGCAGAGGTATAGAGGTATTTGTATACATTGGATGTGCAACTACTCTGTCGCTTTTGTGTATAGTTATTCAATGCTGAAATCAAGCTGGTTATTTTTTTTTCTTATTTCCTGTTCATTAAGGAATATGAAACGATTGCTTATTTCAGATTTAAATATTTTCGCATACATTTGAATACTTCCCTATTCACACCGAGTGTTGTTTCTTTTATTCATTATTCACAATTCAGTCTGTAATTTGTTATCAGTTAATGCAGATGAAAGCTTGTTAGCGCATGCTTTGGTGTAATTCGTACCCGATTGGAGAAATATAAGTGCTATATAAAACTGAATATAGACATATGACGGACTATATGTAGGAATGGTTTAGGGTATTAATAGCAATACGTGTGTTTACTCAGTTGATAAAGGATTAATTACTTGTGTTAGTCATTTTTGGGTCGTGTCTTTTATGTATGGCGTGACGTATTATCAATCTTGTTCGAAACGCTTACTAATGACTCAAGGAAAAGGGTCACTTCACCCTACAAGGTCTTTTCCTGTTTGAAGCAACACAATTTTACCAACTGACAGGTCGGTTTTTCGGACTTTGTCGATGAATACGTTTCGAAGAAATTCTTTTACTTGAGTCAAAGTTTCTTCTTTTGAATTATGCAATCTCTGAGAAACCGTTGGTATTAAATTAACATGGGTGGTATTGTATGAAAAGCTGAATCTAACATATCTCCTAAACCTTGTGTTATTGTAGCATAATTCCATTGTGCACAGGATACATTTTATGTAATATACCACATAATCGTTTTCAAAAATGTAGTTTCACCGTGACTTTTCCTTTCCAGAATAGAATGTTTTGTCCTAGGTATCTCTTTATACTAATATTGACACTGCTAAAAAGAGATGATTTACTGACAGGATTATAAAGAGGATGTACAAATTTTCCGTGTACAAATTTTAGGTGTACAAATTTTCGATGAACGTAATACTAGATTCTTCTTTTATTCAAATCACATTAGACTTGTAGAACTTCAGTTCCTGCATTAGACGGCAAAATACGTTGATTTACCAACCGTATAATATCTGGGTCTGGTGTTTTGAGCTTATCCTTCCGTATCTTGATTAACATATTTCGAAAATACGGAAACTCGTCTTCTTTGCTGATTTGTGGTATATATCTTATCAGACAAAATACCCCATCCAACCTAAATCTGTACGCACAGGAAACGTCCATTCTAATCTCGGTTCATAGTGGAAAGTAACAGGACTCAAAATTGGATCAATGTAATAAAATATAAAATGTACGTGTATCTCAATTGCTCTGTGTGTGTGTGTGTGTGTGTGTGTGTGTGTGTGTGTGTGTGTGTTTAAGAGATTCACTACAGTAAATTCGACTGTATGTAAATATTCCGTCATGCTGGGTTCTCTTATAAGATAACTGACATCGGCTTATAAACTGGGTTCCTTGATCTGTCAGAAGTTTCTCAGGTACTCAGACTCGTGACCAAATCCCATGTATAGCCTCAGCGACAGTTTTAGAGTCGATATTACGCAATGCGACAGCTTTCGGGTAGGGTGTAGCGTAATCGATAACGATTCAAAATATAACCATTTCCTTATGCAGACGAAGGTTTTATTTGTCCCATCAAGTACAATGCAACACGGAATGGTTCATCGCTGGTAGGTGTACTTCCCAGAGGAACTGGCCGATGATTTGTTTTCGGCGCCATCATCTGACACTTATGGTACGAATGACATAATCTCCATGGAGCCTTGGCCAGTAAAATCCTTTGACAATACGGTTACGCGTCTTGGCAATTCCCGTGTGTTCCCGAGAAACTTTCATGCACGAGATTCAAAACTTCCTCACGTTTTGGCTTAGGTACGCCGACCTGCTCGAAATGCTCGTTACCCTTCTTGGCGTGGAGGTACAAAATGCCTCTCTTGTCGACAAACTTTATTTCTCCACTTGGATTTCTCTTCTCAGTTTCCTCTTCAGCGTGTGTCTGCAACAGCGCCAAAGTTGCGTTTTATTGCCGTAGTTTCTTGAGCTCAGTTTGTAGCACATTACCAACCAGAGACGTCGTAGCTTCAATCGGCGTCGATTTTTCCCGACTCTACATGGACCTAACATCCACAGCACTCACCGGCATTGTGCTACAGGTTTTTGGCTTTGGCAGTGGTATGACATAGCGACAACAAATGCTATGATGTAATGCTATAATCCAGACCAACACGCAACTTGAATTTTCCCTATCGCGTACTGCAAGTCGAGGTCAATGATGGCAACTGGCAACGAGTGACGTGTGCTATTATCGTGCTGCATTTCAATTATCTAACCTGATTAGTCTTCCGGCTTCACGTACTTATTGTCGACAAGGGCTGGTTAACTGCACCCTGTGTCGTACAAGATGGTGACGTCGTCTTCGTTGCCTTGGCAAATGCGAGGTTGACCGACTTACATTTGTTCTAGGCCCTGAGTGTCTCCATGGCAACGGCATTCACCGGGGCCTGCCTACTTTTAACATAGTCCATGGCAAAATATCCTGAGTGTTTGCGGTGGTCACACACCGGCGGTTCTCACCGTCCTACAACCCACTTCTCCACGGTTTGAGTTCGTCCGTGACGGTGGGAAACTCTTAGCCGGTATATCCACCCCCTACTCTCCTTTCCGCATGACCGTTATGTCTAGCTGGTGCTCCCTGAACCACATGGCGCGACTCAGCGGGACGGAATTTATCTGACTCCCAGAAGTCCAAGTCCGCAAATTCACATGCTCATATCTCTCGGCCATGCTTCCTATTTCCTGAGTTTTGTGCTCTCTCTCTCTCTCTCTCTCTCTCTCTCTCTCTCTCTCTCTCTCTCTCTCTCTCTCTCTCTGTGCTAAGAACACTGCTAAATCTCGTCGGTACGCACTCAAGACGTTTTCCTTGAGAACCTCCTTATGCAAGCCTTCGTACGTTCGCTCGACCTCTTATATCTTCATCCATCTTCTCAAACAATAGGCCAATGCATGTGTGAAACTAAGAGTGTGTTTCTGGTGGGCTTCTTCGTGGGCTCACGAGAAAGTTTTCGATACGTCTGGGCGGTCGGCTGGTAATCGGAAAGAAGTGCATTTTCAGCTCGTCGTATTCATCTGTTTAGTTCGTTGCTATGGTGTGCAGGACCTCCATAGAAGTACCTTGTAGAAATGCAGAGACATGAATCGCCCTGTGCTATTTCGGGAATCTTATGCTCTCTTTCTTTTAATCTGGAAGCAGCTTCAATTCAAGCCAGTTCCATTTGCCAATTCCTTTGCACTTCTCTTCCTGCTGGGACCGTTCGCCCTTCCGCTTCTCTTCCTGCTTCGACTGCTTGCAGTTCTGCTTCTCTATTATTTCCATTCCTTGCTTCCGGTTACAATGACTTCCGAGAGTCAGTTCCCCTCAAAGTCTATATCATCTTAGCCTATGGCACGATATTTCCTAATCATCATTCTTTCTGTCGCCATTATACCATATTGCTATGCATAAATTATACTTTGTCTCAATTTCTATAGTTGACGAGAAGTTATAAATCCCTGCCAAATAAATCTTGACCAGGTTCCAACGATTCTAACTTGACTCAGGTACAAGATAGCTGGCCCACTGTTTGTTCCAATAATACTCTAGGTAAATACTAAGATAATATGCATACACATGTGAAAATATAAAATACGAAGAACATATACAATATCTCACTTTGGAATTAACACAAGTACTTATATAATAATAAGTCCTAGCTCGTAAAGAAAATGTAGGTCTATTACATATCCCTAAAGAAGCGCCAGTTTATGTCACAACCCTGCTTCTTTATTATTAATAATGATGGAGAGCCACTATGGTTTTATAGATAATACTGCAGGTGTTCATTAACATTTAATAACTCACGAGCCCCCAGTCAGTAATTCTGACTCTCTAAATACATATAACAACTCAAGGTTGAATAAATAACAATTTGTGTCAAATATTCGAATCAATGCAAGACTGTCATGGACATGAATCTTCAGCTCAATGTATCATAATACAATAACGGACCGGGTTGACCAAATGCCCCTTACTCTTTACTTCGTCATATGGAAATTACTGTCCTATTATGATAGTCTCTGTTCCGTGAGTTTTCTTAAGTACTCGTTTAATTTCTCCTCTTTCCTCCTTCCTTCCTCTTCCTCCAATTGAAAGCAAGTACAATACTTAGAAAGCGTACTATTATTCTTAGCAATTTCGAATGTGTAGCTCCGATGTTATTACTGGCACAGTCTAGTAATGTATTGATTAATTCTGAATATCAAGTATTTCATGAAATTGAACACACTGTATACGACGAATATGGTAACGCCATTGACTATAGTATATATGTTTTATAAATAGATACACGTCACTATACTGATTTTCTGCTTGTGTATCTTTGTGATGATTCTGGTGCACAGTATCATATGGAATCGACGGAAGCCTTTCGTAACCTCTTGATGGTTCTTCTCCTTCCAGAATGGTTATTCGTTCTTCACGGTAAACCAACGCCTGCTGTCTTGTGTTTGATGTTGTTATTTTCATTAATTCTCCAAGTGAGAAGACCCATAGCGACACATTTTTGTGCCAAACGATGTTCGCTCCTTTCATTGGACTTAGATTAAGTGTGTGGAGGTTGAACTGGGATTCCGGACGACACAATATCATGGGTCTATTGTGTGCGTAAAGCAAAACTATGTTTACCGGACAGATTTCCGGATTTTCTGGTGTTGCACAGACGTGTAGTTTAAATAACTTTTCATCCATTTGATCTTTTGTTTTGTATTTGTCTCGCTCATCCGACACAAAAGGTATAATAATAATAATTGCAAACGTTTATTCAATTGTAATATGGCTCTTACAAGAGTTTGAGAAAAACTACATTTTTATTCAATATTTTCTTTTGTAAAATACTTTTCAGCTACATATTCTACTAGATATTCTATTAGAAATCAATATAATAGGGCAAACATGTATCAATCAAACAGTAAATATTTGAAAGAAAGGAAATGATGGCTTGTTTAATAAGTCATAATCTGGATAGCCGCAACATAATTTTTGCAGCTATCTTGTCCACTTCAGGTTATGTATTCGCTTCAGGTTTCGTTATTTTCCACATATCTTGAGTGAGTCTGTACCTAAGAAACTGCAAGGAATCTGCATGCATTTATTGTATTGCCAATCCACTATAGCATATATTAGCGAGTTAGATTCAGAAACTGTTCAACATGTAGTTATACTTGTCACTCACATGGTAAATAACAAGAACTTCTATAGGCTTTCACTGTTACCTAAGTCTGAAAAACAATAGTCATATATTTAAAAACAGCCAGGAAATAATTTCATAGATTTCTGAGCAGACCCAAATTTACATTATAGTAGATCACACTATAGAAGAAACATACAATTCCGTTCCATGAAAAGTTAATAACTGAACCAAAACCTTCATTTCAAAGGGATAGATCGAAATAAGAAGAAGAAGAAAAAAAAAGAAAAAAGACTTGGAATCTGATATTACGGGAACCATTTATAGTGCTGTCACTAAATATTTAAATTTACATCACATTTTCTAAGGGAAATAATGTAACTAATGACACTGACAATGTCTATAGCAATGTTCATGTTTGATGAGGAAAAAAGTAAAACAACGAATGAATGAAAAACCTTGACGTATTGTCTGAAAAAAAGATCTACTTCAAATCAAGATTACTACCGCTACTACAACTACAACTACTACTACTGCTAGTACAAATAATAATAATAATAATAATAATAATAATAATAATAATAATAATAATAATAATGGTAGCATTGTATTCTTTACAATTAAAATTGCTACAATTATTCATTAAGTACAATAGACATATCAACTCAGAGGCGTAGCTAGAGTGTTTGGCGCCCGGGGACAATATTCGTTCCCCCACCCCCACCTCAACTCTGAAACCCATTATTTTCATCAATAAAATCACCATTACCCGTTACAACCTATTTCAAAGCCCATTTTGGCGCCCACACTAGTATGGCGCCCGGGGACATATGTACCCCCTGCCCCCCCCCCCCCCCAGCTACGCTTCTGTATCAACTGAATCCCACGGTCTCATTTTCCTACTTCTACGACAACGATATAATCCTTTCCAGTCTTTCGTCTGTTAGTTAAGAAGCAGAATGTATTAACATAGGAGAGGTCGCGAACGTTGAAGCCTGGTTATGTGAGCTATATCCTACTTGATAACCAATTACTGAGAGGAAATTGTGATTCGCAACTTGCCTCAACTCCACAGTTGCACAGTTTAACAATATTCCCATATACAGGTGTGATAGCCAAGGTGCATTATCGACCATACATTCAGAATACAGAGTCAAGTAGGTGCATTACCGACAAGGCATTATGTAGACAGAGTCAAGTAGGTGAATTATCGACCAGATATTCTGTGTACAGTGTCAAGTAGGTGCATTATCGACCAGACATTCTGTATACAGTGTCAAGTAGGTGCATTATCGACCAGACATTCTGTATACAGTGTCAAGTAGCTGCATCATCGACCATTCATTCTGTATACAGAGTCAAGTAGGTACATTATCGACCAAAAATTCCATATACAAACTCAAGTAGGTGCAATATCGACTAGACATTCTATACAGAGTCAAGTATGTGCATTATCGACCAGGCATTCTATATACAGGGTCAAGTAGGTGCATTATCGACCAGGCATTCTGTATACAGAGTCAAGTAGGTGTGGTATCGACCAAGCATGTTGTGTACATAGTCAAGTAGGTGCATCATCGAAAAGACATTCTGTACACAGAGTCAAATAGATGCATTATCCACCATGAATTTTGTATACGGAGTCAAGTAGGTGTACTTTCGACCAGGCATTCTGTAAAAACATCAAATAGGTGCATTATCGACCAGACATTCTGGATATAGAGTAAAGTATCGACCAGATATTATCTATACAGAGTCAAGTAGGTGCATTATCGATCAGGCATTCTGTATACAGAGTCAAGTAGGTACCATATCGACCAGACATTGTGTACACAGTCAGGTAGGTGCATTATTGACCAGACATTCTGTATATAGACTCAAGTAGCTGCATTATCGACTAGAGATTCTGTTTACAGAGTCAAGAAGGTGCATTATCGACCAGATATTCTGTATACACAGTCAAATAGGTGCATTATCGGTCAGGCATTTTTAATACAGAGTCAAGTAGGTGCATTATTGACCAGGCATTTTTTATACAGAATAAAGTAGTTGCATTATCGACCAGACATTCTTTATACAGAGTCAAGTAGGTGCATTATCGACCATGCATTCTTTATACAGAGTCAAGTATATGCATTATCGACCATGCACTCTGTATACAGAGTCAAGTAGGGGCATTATCGAACATAAATGCAGTATACAGAGTCATGTAGGTGCATTATCGAGCAGGCATTCTGTATACAGAGTCATGTAGGTGCATTATCGACCAGGCACTATGTATACAGAGTCAAGTAGGTGAATTATCGACCAGATATTCTGTGTACAGTGTCAAGTAGGTGCATTATCGACCTGACATTCTGTATACAGTGTCAAGTAGGTGCATTATCGACCAGACATTCTGTATACAGTGTCAAGTAGCTGCATCATCGACCATTCATTCTGTATACAGAGTCAAGTAGGTACATTATCGACCAAAAATTCCATATACAAACTCAAGTAGGTGCAATATCGACTAGACATTCTATACAGAGTCAAGTATGTGCATTATCGACCAGGCATTCTATATACAGGGTCAAGTAGGTGCATTATCGACCAGGCATTCTGTATACAGAGTCAAGTAGGTGTGGTATCGACCAAGCATGTTGTGCACATAGTCAAGTAGGTGCATCATCGAAAAGACATTCTGTACACAGAGTCAAATAGATGCATTATCCACCATGAATTTTGTATACGGAGTCAAGTAGGTGTACTTTCGACCAGGCATTCTGTAAAAACATCAAATAGGTGCATTATCGACCAGACATTCTGGATATAGAGTAAAGTATCGACCAGATATTATCTATACAGAGTCAAGTAGGTGCATTATCGATCAGGCATTCTGTATACAGAGTCAAGTAGGTACCATATCGACCAGACATTGTGTACACAGTCAGGTAGGTGCATTATTGACCAGACATTCTGTATATAGACTCAAGTAGCTGCATTATCGACTAGAGATTCTGTTTACAGAGTCAAGAAGGTGCATTATCGACCAGATATTCTGTATACACAGTCAAATAGGTGCATTATCGACCAGGCATTTTTAATACAGAGTCAAGTAGGTGCATTATTGACCAGGCATATTTTATACAGAATAAAGTAGTTGCATTATCGACCATGCACTCTGTATACAGAGTCAAGTAGGGGCATTATCGAACAGAAATGCAGTATACAGAGTCATGTAGGTGCATTATCGACCAGGCATTCTGTATACAGAGTCATGTAGGTGCATTATCGACCAGGCATTATGTATACAGAGTCAAGTAGGTACATTATCGACCAGGCATTCTGTATACAGAGTCACGTAGGTGCATTATCGATAAGACATTCTGCATACAGAGTAAAGTAGGTGCAATATCGAACAGCAATTCAGTATACAGAGTCATGTAGGTGCATTATCGACAAGATATTCTGTATACAGAGTCATGTAGGTGCATTATCGACCAGGCATTCTGTATACAGAGTCACGTAAGTGCATTATCGACCAGGCGTTCTGTATACAGAGTCACGTAGGTGCATTATCGACCAGGCACTCTATATACATAGTCAAGTATATGCATTATCGACTATGCACTCTGTATATAGAGTCAAGTAGGGGCATTATCGACCAGGCATTCTGTATATAGAGTCAAGTAGGGGCATTATCGAACAGAAATGCAGTATACAGAGTCAAGTAGGTGCATTATCTACCAGACGTTCAGTATATATAGTCAACTAGGTCCATTCTCGACCTGGCCTTCTTCATACATTGTCAAGTAGATGCTTTATGGATCAGACGTTCTGGATACAGAGACAAGTAGGTGCATTATCGACCAGGCATTCTGTATACAGTGTCACGTAGGTGCATTATCGACCAGACATTCTGTATACAGTGTCAAGTAGCTGCATCATCGACCATTCATTCTGTATACAGAGTCAAGTAGGTATATTATCGACCAAAAATTCCGTATACAAACTCAAGTAGGTGCAATATCGACTAGACATTCTATACAGAGCCAAGTAGGTGCATTATCGACCAGGCATTCTATATACAGAGTCAACTAGATGCATTATCGACCAGACATTCTGTATACAGGGTCAAGTAGGTGCATTATCGACCAGACATTCTGTATACAGAGTCACGTAGGTGCATTATCGACCAGGCATTCTGTATACAGAGTCACGTAAGTGCATTATCGACCAGGCGTTCTGTATACAGAGTCACGTAGGTGCATTATCGACCAGGCACTCTACAGAGTCAAGTAGGTGTGGTATCGACCAGGCATGTTGTGTACATAGTTAAGTAGATGCATCATCGAAAAGACATTCTGTACACAGAGTCAAATAGATGCATTATCCACCATGAATTTTGTATACGGAGTCAAGTAGGTGTACTTTCGACCAGGCATTCTGTAAAAACATCAAATAGGTGCATTATCGACCAGACATTCTGGATATAGAGTAAAGTATCGACCAGATATTATCTATACAGAGTCAAGTAGGTGCATTATCGATCAGGCATTCTGTATACAGAGTCAAGTAGGTACCATATCGACCAGATATTGTGTACACAGTCAGGTAGGTGCATTATTGACCAGACATTCTGTATATAGACTCAAGTAGTTGCATTATCGACTAGAGATTCTGTTTACAGAGTCAAGAAGATGCATTATCGACCAGATATTCTGTTTACACAGTCAAATAGGTGCATTATCGACCAGGCATTTTTAATACAGAGTCAAGTAGGTGCATTATTGACCAGGCATTTTTTATACAGAATAAAGTTGTTGCATTATCGACCAGACATTTTTTATACAGAGTCAAGTAGGTGCATTATCGACCATGCATTCTTTATACAGAGTCAAGTATATGCATTATCGACCATGCACTCTGTATACAGAGTCAAGTAGGGGCATTATCGAACAGAAATGCAGTATACAGAGTCAAGTAGGTGCATTATCGACCATGTTATTCTTTATACAGAGTCATGTAGGTGAATTATCAACCAGGCATTCTGTATACAGAGTCACGTAAATGCATTATCGACCAGGCGTTCTGTATACAGAGTCACGTAAGTGCATTATCGACCAGGCATTCTGTATACAGAGTCATGTAGGTGCATTATCGACCATGCATTCTGTATACAGAGTCATGTAGGTGCATTATCGACCAGGCATTATGTATACAGAGTCAAGTAGGTACATTATCGACCAGGCATTCTGTATACAGAGTCAAGTAGGGGCATTATCGATAAGACATTCTGCATACAGAGTAAAGTAGGTGCAATATCGAACAGCAATTCAGTATACAGAGTCATGTAGGTACATTATCGACAAGACATTCTGTATACAGAGTCACGTAAGTGCATTATCGACCAGGCATTATGTATACAGAGTCAAGTAGGTACATTATCGACCAGGCATTCTGTATACAGAGTCACGTAGGTGCATTATCGATAAGACATTCTGCATACAGAGTAAAGTAGGTGCAATATCGAACAGCAATTCAGTATACAGAGTCACGTAAGTGCATTATCGACCAGGCGTTCTGTATACAGAGTCACGTAGGTGCATTATCGACCAGGCACTCTACAGAGTCAAGTAGGTGTGGTATCGACCAGGCATGTTGTGTACATAGTTAAGTAGGTGCATCATCGAAAAGACATTCTGTACACAGAGTCAAATAGATGCATTATCCACCATGAATTTTGTATACGGAGTCAAGTAGGTGTACTTTCGACCAGGCATTCTGTAAAAACATCAAATAGGTGCATTATCGACCAGACATTCTGGATATAGAGTAAAGTATCGACCAGATATTATCTATACAGAGTCAAGTAGGTGCATTATCGATCAGGCATTCTGTATACAGAGTCAAGTAGGTACCATATCGACCAGACATTGTGTACACAGTCAGGTAGGTGCATTATTGACCAGACATTCTGTATATAGACTCAAGTAGTTGCATTATCGACTAGAGATTCTGTTTACAGAGTCAAGAAGGTGCATTATCGACCAGATATTCTGTATACACAGTCAAATAGGTGCATTATCGACCAGGCATTTTTAATACAGAGTCAACTAGGTGCATTATTGACCAGGCATTTTTTATACAGAATAAAGTAGTTGCATTATCGACCAGACATTCTTTATACAGATTCAAGTAGGTGCATTATCGACCATGCATTCTTTATACAGAGTCAAGTGTATGCATTATCGACCATGCACTCTGTATACAGAGTCAAGTAGGGACATTATCGAACAGAAATGCAGTATACAGAGTCATGTAGGTGCATTATCGACCATGCATTCTTTATACAGAGTCATGTAGGTGAATTATCAACCATGCATTCTGTATACAGAGTCACGTAAATGCATTATCGACCAGGCGTTCTGTATACAGAGTCACGTAGGTGCATTATCGACCAGGCATTCTGTATACAGAGTCATGTAGGTGCATTATCGACCAGGCATTCTGTATACAGAGTCATGTAGGTGCATTATCGACCAGGCATTATGTATACAGAGTCAAGTAGGTACATTATCGACCAGGCATTCTGTATACAGAGTCACGTAGGTGCATTATCGATAAGACATTCTGCATACAGAGTAAAGTAGGTGCAATATCGAACAGCAATTTAGTATACAGAGTCATGTAGGTGCATTATCGACAAGACATTCTGTATGCAGAGTCATGTAGGTGCATTATCGACAAGACATTCTGTATACAGAGTCACGTAAGTGCATTATCGACCAGGCATTCTGTATACAGAGTCCCGTAGGTGCATTATCGACCAGACGTTCTGTATACAGAGTCACGTAGGTGCATTATCGACCAGGCACTCTATATACATAGTCAAGTATATGCATTATCGACTATGCACTCTGTATATAGAGTCAAGTAGGGGCATTATCGACCAGGCATTCTGTATATAGAGTCACATAGGGGCATTATCGAACAGAAATGCAGTATACAGAGTCAAGTAGGTGCATTATCTACCATACGTTCAGTATATATAGTCAACTAGGTCCATTCTCGACCTGGCCTTCTTCATACATTGTCAAGTAGATGCTTTATGGACCAGACGTTCTGGATACAGAGACACGTAGGTGCATTATCGACCAGGCATTCTGAATAAAGAGTCAAGTAGCTGCATTATCGACCAGGTATTCTGTATACAGAGTCAAGTAGGTGCATTTTCGACCAGGCATTTTTGATACAGAATAAAGTAGATGCATTATCGACTGGACATTCTTTATACAGAGTCAAGTAGGTGCATTATCGACCATGCATTCTTTATACAGAGTCAAGTATATGCATTATCGACCATGCACTCTGTATACAGAGTCAAGTAGGGGCATTATCGAACAGAAATGCAGTATACAGAGTCATGTAGGTGCATTATCGACCAGGCATTATGTATACAGAGTCAAGTAGGTACATTATCGACCAGGCATTCTGTATACAGAGTCACGTAGGTGCATTATCGATAAGACATTCTGCATACAGAGTAAAGTAGGTGCAATATCGAACAGCAATTTAGTATACAGAGTCATGTAGGTGCATTATCGACAAGACATTCTGTATGCAGAGTCATGTAGGTGCATTATCGACAAGACATTCTGTATACAGAGTCACGTAAGTGCATTATCGACCAGACATTCTGTATACAGAGTCATGTAGGTGCATTATCGACAAGACATTCTGTATGCAGAGTCATGTAGGTGCATTATCGACCAGGCATTCTGTATACAGAGTCACGTAAGTGCATTATCGACCAGGCATTCTGTATACAGAGTCACGTAGGTGCATTATCGACCAGGCATTCTGTATACAGAGTCACGTAAGTGCATTATCGACCAGGCGTTCTGTATACAGAGTCACGTAGGTGCATTATCGACCAGGCACTCTATATACATAGTCAAGTATATGCATTATCGACGATGCACTCTGTATATAGAGTCAAGTAGGGGCATTATGGACCAGGCATTCTGTATATAGAGTCAAGTAGGGGCATTATCGAACAGAAATGCAGTATACAGAGTCAAGTAGGTGCATTATCTACCAGACGTTCAGTATATATAGTCAACTAGGTCCATTCTCGACCTGGCCTTCTTCATACATTGTCAAGTAGATGCTTTATGGACCAGACGTTCTGGATACAGAGACAAGTAGGTGCATTATCGACCAGGCATTCTGAATAAAGAGTCAAGTAGGTGCATTATCGACCAGGTATTCTGTATACAGAGTCACGTAGGTGCATTTTCGACCAGGCACTCTGTATACATAGTCAAGTATATGCATTATCGACCATGCACTTTGTATACAGAGTCAAGTAGGTGCATTATCAACCATGCATTCTGTATACATAGGTAAGTCGATGTAGAGTAAATTAAACCTGTTTCATCAATTTTAAGAGTTCGTTATTTCTGCCTATACTGTATATGAAATAGGTCTTGCCAAATTGTGGACTTTACAATCATTTCTTCACATGCTGCCACCACACTACTCTGGTGTTTGAAGCTTTTGTGATACATATTTCTAGTTTCTCTGTCTTAAACTCTTATTGTATTGGTTCTATTTGTATAGTGTGAAGTTGCGAAATATAATGTTATTCAGCTTCTACTATATATGTTACCTGTAGCTATAATAATGGATGTGGTTCTGTTTAAAGCTTTTCTGCTAACTTTCTATTCTATTAGATCTTGCTTTGAAAAATAAATTCTTCAAACATTTCACAAACCTTCATTTTCGGCTAGTTGGTTGTTATGGGTTTAGTACCATTTTTCAGCTCATGATATGCTATACATGGCGGTCAGGATATTTGGTGGAGGATCAACCGGGGATAAATCACCGACCCACGGGAAACTACTGGCAAGCTATCTGGCATATCCACATTGGACTAACTCGAGACTCAAACCCACCCAAACAGATGTGGGATGTCAGTGAACTGAAAAGACGAGCGCTTTACACCATTTAGCCAACAAAGGTCCCTTGTTTGGCAGCATTTATGGTCTAACAATCGAAATTTTGTATTTAATTAAATTAACGAAACGTGATTTTAGTATAATTCAGAAAAATTTGGGTTCATACTACATGCATTTTGACTACTTTTGGCTAATCGAACATTAAAAATAACAGTCATTATATCCGCAATATCTTCGGTTGTTCTCGGTGAATATGTTCTCTGTCGTTTGTAATTCTACTGTCTTTCGCATGCATTTATCTCGTGCTGTGATATTTAGAATGCCATTCTAAGAGAAAATTGTGTAATTTACCGCATAGGGGAGGGGGTGGGGGTTAATGATCCAACTAAGTTCTGCATTTCAACTTGCGAAGGAATATAGATTTTAGCTGGGTCAATTCTGTATAAGGTACATGTAGCTGGAGGGACTGGACTTAATGCAAGCACGCGAGTTTCTGTTCTGTCATTGATAATTTGGAATGATAAGGTGAAAAAATATGAAATTATTGTGCTCGAAACACTTAATATTTAATATCGTTAGTTAAGAAATTTCAAATTCATTTCGTTTTATATTTGTGTTGGAAATGTTTTCCAAACTTTGAATTTTGCTCGATGGGTCAATTTGTAGAACCGTTGTTCTTCTGAATAGCAGTAATAAGTAGCAGCTTGCTATTAGCAGCTTCCGATAACATATTTGTTAGCACCTTCATTTACACATTCTTTGTTGGTGGGGCCCCAGCCCTATTACATAACCTACATGACTTGCTATAAATACAAACATTTTCTCAAAATACTATAACGAGGAAAATTGCAACGTAGTTGGTGTGTGACAGACCATTACATGAGCGCAAACAATTCTTCTTTGTCGTCTTGGTGTATTGGGTCCGAAGTTCTTGCCAAAACCGGCCTTCTTCAGATGCATGTTCTCCTCATCGAATTTAGTGCTGGAACTGACTAGTAAACAGTGAAGTCTCCGAAGGAGACGGGATATCTCTTGGCTTAAATGTGCCTTACTGTGCTATTTTTGATAGTCCCTAGAGAACATAGCTATGAATATTTCTCCGAAAAAAGAATTTACCGATCAGAATGGTATTTTCAATACCGCAAGTTTTAAGTGTGATGTTAACATTACGGATATCATGCTCAGTCATTTGCATGGTTGAAAGTTTCTTTCGTGACCCAGTGAAGTCGTCTACATCATCAGCTTTATCATCTCTACATTAAAATGAACCGAACAGCTTGTTTCGTTCATCCAAAGACAAATCTAATAAATGAAAAGCTCTGGCGACTGTTAAATGAGTGTCCATTGTTTTATGATTAAATGGAGTTCCTAATACACGAATTATTATTTAGACACACGTGTTTTGCTGTATGAAGCCGTGTTGGAGAAATACTGTACGAATATGACAATGTAAAGCAATGGAGAAAAATGAGGATGTAATAAAATGCACGTCTTTAATTACATTATTCTAAAATACCAGTCAATATGGCCTCTTGCACGAGATCACCATATCCAACCAATTTGTTTATGTTAATTGATTTGTACTCTTCTTTACCTTCCATAAATTCTTAACGCATTTTCAGAATGTTTAAATACGCGTTAATCCTTTTGACATTGACAAAGTTTCGCATCTGCTAGTGCTTGCTTGATGTGTTTAAGCGTGGTACCAAACAAATATGAACAGCAGAGCTCCTTGAAATTAGCACCAGTAACAATGGCGTGAAATAAGGTCAGTACTATGAGGCGACGTTGCGGGCGAAAGTTGGTATGATGAGAACGTTTCAGTTGAAATTTCGATGTCGTGTGTGTGTGTGTGTGTGTATATATATATATATATATATATATATATATATATATATATATATATATATATATATATATATATATATATGTATATATATTGCAAGTCCTTAAAGTTCCATTTTATTGATCGAGAATTTTGATTTTATATATTTGCTGAATTATACAATGGCGGTTTAAAGTTATATTTCCTATATCGACGTTTTACAATGTATATTTTGAATTACACACCGGTGGTTGAAATTTCAGCATCATATGTCAAGAATCCCTATTTCATACGTTGAATGTAACTATTTGTAATGAAAATTCCATTTCATATGGACAGTTTTTAGATTTCAGCTGTTGAACTTTACAGTAATGAAAAGCAGCCTCCTTGTTTAAAAATAACGCGATCCGTTCACGACAGCGACTTCTATCGAAGAAAATCATAATAATTCTCGACCATTCTTGCATGGTGCCACAGTAATGGTAACTTTCAAACTGTAACTGCATGAAATGTAATGGCGCCTCTTAATTGAATACACAAATGTTGTTTCCTAATACTCGATATTATTTTGAATTGTTACAGTAGAAACTGTAATTTTACTTTTAAGACCAACACCTCATTTTTCCATATACAAATAGCAATTCTGACAAGCACTATAAAATACCCAACTAAAATAGACAGATACAATCTAAAAACTCAGTATACGAAATGGAAATTTCAACACAATCAATGTTATTCAACATGTTAAATTGAAATTTTCGACATCTGACATTAAATTTTCAACATCTAATGTAATTCAGAAGATACAATAATAAAAAATACGTTGGACATTGAATTTTTAACCAGCGTTGTGTAATTCAACAGATGAAATCTAAATACTCAACATGTGAAATGGAACTTTCAGTACAAACTCTTTGAACCAATACGTAAATTATGAATTTTAAAAGTATGACATTGCAATTTTAACTCCGTCGTGTAATTCAAACGACACAGTCTAAAACCTATACATAGAAAATATAATTATCAACCACTTCTGTTTAATCCAACAGATATAATCTAAAGTCTCGACCTAGAAAATGGACCTGTAAGGACTAGCATTGATACAATACGTGAAATTGGAATTCTGGACATATGACATTACAATTTCAACGGCAACGTTCTCACTGGACTAGCTTTTGTCCGCTGTGACGCCTCACAACATCATATTACGGTGTTACTACTTAGAAAACATACCCAAAAGGAAGTTTACCAACACTATTTGAAAATTTCAGACGTCGATGAAATTGAAAGTTTCCTGATATAGGAATGGTTGCCTCCTTTTCATCTTCAAGGTGGCAGAGGACAGCTTCCTAAATTGGCCCTGGCTATGGCGTGATTTTGTGAGCTATTATTGTGTAATAATTAAAGATATGGACATATTTGTGAATTTAGCATTTTTTCCGGTTTGTGTTGTTATTGATATTGATTTGAGGCATGTACACCTCATGCACAGTACGTAGCCAATGAAAGTACCAGCAGTTGACAAGGAATAAGAGCTAGCCACTTTTAGCAGTAGACACGTTTGTTCAAAACAAGTTGTTGTTATAGGGTTTAACGTCATTTTCAGCACAATATAGGCTATATTGGTTCACGGCATGTAGAAATATCTCAAAACCTGCATGAATGACAACTATTTTGAACTGCATCAAGCTATTAAGTACACAATGTTTTTTAATCAAAATTATCACCCAGGGCAATAGTTGGTGTTCTGACTGTGAGCATCAGATGTTCTCAGAAATGGCCATCGAACATGAAAAATGCATGTATAAATTGGGAGTTAGGTACATCAACTTTGCATTCGATAAATTTACATTACCTTGTCCGGTCAAGTGAATGTTATGTTTTGTTTTTTTTCTTTATCATACCTATCCAAATATGTAGACCTATTTGACCTGACTCATATAGTTTATTTTGTACAAGTTTTTATATTAGGCGGGTATATGCTACATTAAATTTGTGCATAAAAACTGTCCCTTGCACCCTCAAGGAACGTTACTAAGACGACAGTGTTAGAGACCCGCTGGCGAAGATCAGGTCAGAAATTATAAAGTGGCTCAGTTTGTTTGAAAATTGGTAGGGGATACTAGCAAATGGGATGGTAAGCGAATATTAAAATTGATTTTTCGCCATATTACCAATTCGACTTTCTGAGACTGTAAACACCACATAACTGGCTTTAGCTTTTTGTTGTTTCCCCGGTCTTTATGAATTACCTAATTTCCACTAACCTAAAATCATCTCGGAAAAGGAATAAGAAGTCCATAAATATATTATTGCTGGGACCACAGGTGCTCGACGCGAGCTTGATGTGAAATATAAATTTAGAAAACTAATCTAAAGGGAAAAAAAATCATGCAGAGTGAGAAAAATACCTTAGATTACCCCCATGACCCATTCAGACATAGGACCCTCTCTATTATACTATATAAAAAGAGAAGGTTCGTAACTTCCAAATAATTGGTTCCACCCATGACCCTCAATTTCATTCTGCTATTTCCGTATTTAAAAGCACACAACCATTCTATATAGCTTGTTTTACTCCTGAGATATTTTTCTATTCATCAAGCCATCATTGGCTTTTCTACGTTGTACCAAACTGAAGTTACAGCTTACGTAACGTACGATTTTCGGGAATTTTTCATCTTGGGACACTTGAGAGCTCCTGTGACAAGCAGTCAAAAAAGCTACATGTATTATGAATAACCTTTTTAGCCAATCATATTTCTGCGTTGTCGTTTGTGCCTAATACTTGAACTGTTTTGATCTGATTGTTTACGATATGTGCAGAAAAAGAGAAAATGTCTAATTCTACCATGGAACAGGATTCCTAAAGTTGAATCGAGTTAATATTAAGTAAAAACTTACTTTTGCATTTACCACTGTTCTGTAATTAAAGAATTCGTGTATCGTAGAACCGCAAATATGGTACATGTAGCTCTTTTCACCGCTTGTCACAGGAGCTCGCAAGTGTCCCAAGATGAAAAATTCCCGAAAATCGCACGTTTCGGAAGCCGTAACTTCAGTTTGGTACAACGTAGAATACCCAATGATAGAAAAATATCTCAGGAGTAAAACAAGCCATATAGAATGGTTGTGTGCTTTTATGGTTGGAACCAAGTATTTGGATGTTACGAACCTTCTCTTTCTATATAGTATAATGAAGGGTCCTATGTCTGAATGGGTCATGGGGGTAATCTAAGGTATTTTTCTCACTCTGCATGATTTTTTTCTTTTAGATTATTTTTTTTAAAGTTTTATTTCCCATCAAGCTCGCGTCGAGCACCTGTGGCTGGGACATCGTTACCTAATTAAAATATAAAACCAAGACCCTTAATAAGGGGTTACACTTAGCGATCCTCAAGTTCACTCGCGTTGTGTAAATACTGTTTTCTATGTGTTCGGTCCGCAGGTACTCCAATTATAACCCTCCCTCTAATACGATACTCGACCCACTCAAGTAAACCTTTATGAAGTTTCATGAAGTGCCGAGATAACCCAGGTTGTTTCTGGAACGTTCTGGGCAGCACTCTTCTGCTTCTCTATCAGACGCGTTCTTCAAAATCAGAGTTCTTTCCCTTTCATATCTTGTCTGAAACCGATCATGTATATAACCTTAGGAGAATAATGAAATTAAAATATCAATACATAATTGTATCGTATCTTGCGTGAAATTCCTTATATATTTATTTATGCCTGAGAACTTTGTTATGATAAAATTATTATTATTATTAGTAGTAGTAGTAGTAGTAGTAGTAGTAGTAGTAGTATTCATTATTATTATTATTATTATTATTATTACTGGAAATCAAAAAGTATTTTATTCGACTTCAGACAATGTCGTTAATATATTTTAATTCAAGACCTTGAATCCAACTGTAAATAAATTAATAAGCTATATCACTAAATTAAATTTTATGTTCTGTTCAGTGTTAAAATAATCATTACTTTACGTATTCATCTACTTAATCAGACTCTGATGGTCTGAAAATAGGGGAAATAAGTATGGTAATAATAATAATAATAATAATAATAATAATAATATTATTATTATTATTATTATTATTATTATTATTATTATTATTATTATTGTTGTTGTTGTTGTTGTTATTCCCCGTCTCCTTGCATTTTATTAACTCATAGGATTTCGTTAACTAGGGAGTCCTTTACGGTAACGCATGATTAACCGGACGGACTTCATTAACTGGAGAGTACATTGCCATAATGCATATAGTTAACCGGTGGGAGTTCATTAACTTCGGAGTCCATTAGGGTAACACAATTGCGCAACACCTGTTTAGTAACATTGTGGTTAAGGTTATTTAAACTGTGATCATCTGATAAGGCAACCTATCACTCTTTCCCACATTATTTAAAAAATACCGACATTGTACCTCATACAACACCAACTTCTTTTATTAGCAATATTTATATCGTCCTCACATTGTTCAGTAATGAAGAGACATCTTGCTACTGCAAATTTCTGTGTATAATGAAGGTGAATGTTGAATCCGACAAAACTTATCAATGTGAATAAATGCATCATTATAACAAAGACGTGGTAATAACAAAAGTTAAGAAACCATATATTATTTCCCAAAGAAAGGTACAACAGTATGAAATTGTATTTAATACACAGTTCTTTATTTCAATGGATCTCTCTCTCTCTCTCTCACACACACACACACACACACACACACACACACACACACACACGCGCGCGCTGCTAAGAGGATTGTTAACTTACGTCAGAAAGATGGAGAGATAATGAGTTATTTTTGGTACACCAAAACTGAGGCGAACATATGGACTGGTTCCAAACCTACCGCACGGCTTTCCTTATCATTACCCAAGATGATTTTGCAAGCCCACGTCTATCATGGTATCATACACCGTAAGATCTGGATCAATTTTGTTTGTAGGAAGTGATGATTAGAAATTGTTAATGTCGAATGATACACTGCGGTCATTATCAGAGTAAACCTATGGGTGTTATGGTATAATCTCAGTCCAATCTGTTCAATGTAGGAACCGTCTAGAATACCGAAATAAGTACAGCATGTGGCTGTAAACATATTTGTAAAAGTGCTTACTGATGTAAATGTACAAAAAAAGCTGGCTTGCGTATTTGGTTTACGTAGATATTATAACAATTAGTTTAATTAGTTTTGTAAACACACACCCACACACACACACACACCTATTTCATATATATATATATATATATATATATATATATATATATATATATATATATATATATATATATATATATATATATATATATATATATATATATATATACACCGCTCCGGTAGCCGAGTGCTTAGAGCGTCCTGTGGGAGGTCACGGGTTATGACACCGGTTGAGTCATACCAAAGACTTATAAAAATGGTACTAATAGCAGCCTCGCTAGCCAGACTCTTAGCATTAAGAGTTTAATGTTAGGACTGGTCGGTCTTGTATCAGGATAATATAAGTGGGATGGACATGATGTCTCAGTGCTAGACATTACTTTAAAACTGTCCCGGGGTGGCCAAGCTGTCGAAGGCTTTCGCCTTCAAAGACTTCTGACATCTCTCCTATATCCGCGTGGTTCGAGTCTTGATGATGTCATCATGCATATGTGAAAAAGCTTGCAAGCAGTTTCCTGTGAGTCGATGTTTCTTCCCGGGGCTTTCTCGTGTTTTTCCTCCACCAAATATATTGGCTGTCATGTATATCGTATGCTAAATATAGTGTTAAAGCCACAAAAACCAAACCAAACCATGACACAGGCGAAAATTCACGAACTTCTTTTCTCACTATTTCTGCTGTCGACGTTATCCCTTTGTTTAGCATGAATAAACTAAATACATTATGAACAACACAATGAAACAGGCTTTTAAGCATCAAAGAAAGTGCCATCTTAATTGATCGTTAAGTGATTTTCCTTTACTCAGATTTGCAACGACTGGTTAAGCAGGTTGATAAATATTTTTAGAAACGAGGAAATGTTATCGCACGCAGCTTGGATGAAAAACGAGCGTAGCGGATTTTCGCCGCAGGCTTGCCACATGAAGAATAATTAGAATAAGGCAAAGCCATGGTCGAATGCAGTGCTCTCACGACGGCTCTGACTGACATTGCACGTGACACTGTGAATATGTGCCAGACATGATTGTCAGCAGAAGGGAAATATTTCATATTATACAGCAGTTTGCTTATACCCGGCACAAGCTGTCAAGCCCATATGAGCACAGCAATGATGTTGAAACTGTCAGCGACAAATGATACACAATTTTAGGAAAAACCCTTGATTAAAAAAGCTATAATATTGCCCTATCACTATCATTGTTATTTCTCAAAATGATGGAGAAATCGAGGAGAGGTGACTGTTGATTGCAAACCAAAATTAAGGTGTCACTGGACAGTTCTTTTGGCAAATTTTTGTCCGACAATGACCTATAGCAGTAAAATGATAATACTATTGCATTAAAGACACAAATAAAAATGAACTAATGATTTTTGTTAAAATGACTGAGGATTCTGACTGAGGAATTAAAGTTAATTCCTCATGCAACTAGTGGCTTTTATACTGAATCAACACTGCCCCCAACCCCTCTTTTTTATATTCATTTTTTACAGAATAGGGGTATTTTGAAACTTTTCCTGTGACATGAGAGCTAAAAGAATCAGTATGTGCCTTATACATGAATAATGTTCACTAGTACTGTAACATATTAGCATACTTTTCATCACCCCCCATCCATCAAGATTTTTAGATATTTACCTCTGTAGAAGACACGTGTAAATACTCAAGCCAAGTTCGCGGCTCATTTGAAGCCCAAGTTACGCATTTGATCTCCTGCGCTAGTCTAACTGTGACAAGCAGTCACCAACAAGTCAACCAGTTTCCAAGCCTAACTCAAAGTAAATCTAAACCACATTACAGATTTACCTTATGTGTGAGCTGCAAAATGCTAGGATGGTGATAATTAGACCCATGCCTTCTATCTTAAATATTAGGGAGGTGTCAAAATGCGAAACTATCCAGTGAGACCAAAGTGATGGTCGAAATTTTGGTGCAACTTATGTTACTAAACTATACTGAAAGCTTGCTTAGGTCCTTGAATCCTTTCAAATAAACGCGTAATCTTTAGAGTGCCATTACTAATAATGTGACACTCTGAAGTCCGTCGGTTACCACCACTCTGTGATATTTCTACAACCACCATCCCCCAATAATATTCACTGCATCAGTCCGTACCAAGAATATATTAACGAAATTAAAATCTCTCCATTTCTGTTTGGAACAAGTCCTTAACTGAATAACGTATATAGTTTAACGTAGCATCTACTCGTGCTAAATCTGAAAACAGTCACTCTTAAAATTATGGTCAAATTTGAGAAATTATTTCAGAATTTCTTTTCATCGATGGAGAGAAGAAAAGAAAACACACAAGACAATGGTTTCCCTTGAAAATCAGAAAAGAAAAAGAAAACATGTTTTATTGAGTAAATATAAAGAAATATTTTACTCATGATGTGGAAACATCTAGTGATACCACTCATAGGTATACATTTTACCAAATCACTCGTAAAATGTTTTCTTATGTTTGCCGGACCAAAATGTAGCTATAATAATAATTAGGGAAAATGAAGATATTTAGCAACGTGTATTGAGTTTGCTGTGAAGCCCAATATACATAATTTTGGATCTGTTCATTAAATCCGAAAATTAAATAAATATCTACACATATTTTACTTAAATACACTTGTAAATTCAGTTTTTCTGCTGTAAACGGCATATTTGAAACTGAAGATTTTGTATGGGTATAGTTACTTAAATTTATGTTACGGTTTACTACTGTTCAAGGATATGGCTTTGGGGTGCTAATAAAATTACTTACAAGAGGTTTCAAGCAACTCTTTGTAACGTTTGCCTCATAAATTTGCATTTGTGTCTAAGAAAGATTTTACCACTTAGTATGTTTCAAACACGAACAATCGAAAGACTAAAGTTTGAATTTTGCTACTACGATATTTTTTTAATTAAAAAAAGAACGATATTATCTCCCATTTGTAAGAGGCGCTTGCTGCTAAACATAAACTTGAAGAGACTAACATTGCAATGACAAATAGTATACAGAACAAAAGTACCAGAAAGGATATTTTATTATACGCTGAGCTATTGCTCGGCTTTTGAAAGCCTTCATACAACAAATACATGCATGCATACACAGAATATTTGCTACCATTTATTTCCTTCTGAGATTTTAATAGAAAAGATCAGCAACTTAAATTAAGTTTGCAGCTGGAAAATACGTCCTTATTGTCCTATTTGCTAACACTGAGGAAAAACACATAATAAATACAATTTTAATATAACCCTTGTCACGGAAGCCATGGAAGCAAAAACACTGAGAATGAATATGGTGGTGGACAAAACGGAATTATATTACCAGCCCAGTGAATCCTGCGAACAAGCGTTTACGGAAGTGTTTGTTGAATAATGGCGTTACCATGGAGTTCGAAAATAAATCAAAGATTTAGACGTTAAGATTAAAATCTGAGTCAAATCAATAAGTAAAAGGTTTTTATCATTGTCATGAAACACCTTTTAGCTTCAGTGTGGTGATAAGTTCATAGGGAATACTTGACTTGTAAGGATTTACAGATTCAAGATATACCTATAAACCCAAATCCCAATAATTCTCAAACCCATTTCCTCCATTTAAAAACCCCAAATAAACATACAAAACAAAACAATCAGCGTATACAACGTCTGATTCTACAAATATTCGTAAGGTTATGATGCAGTTGTTCTCTGCATTTATCTTTTATTTTACTTCTTTAAGGTGTAATATCCAATCTCTTACTAGCTTAAAATTATTTGAACCTTTGGTACTAATTTTAAAAGGCTTTAACAGCTCATAAGTAAAGTGCCACTGCGATCTACTATACATTTTTTAATATTATCTCGACCTCCACCAGATCGGCGAACACGTATATATGTTAAGAGTCCAATAAATTAGTTCCAAACACTTTATCCTTTTACTCTAGATCTGTTTGCTGTGATAGTTATACTGATAGATGTCTTTTTGTAATTTAAACCAATAAAAAGATCTACGGAAAAATGTTTTTCAATTTGTTTTTGTACTACGCACCACTGTCCATTCACTTCCTTGTCAAGCTCGTCAGCTTTGGAGCTAACTAGCTTTTGAAATTCTCAAACACTACAATTTCGGAGGAAAGTAGTTCTGCAGTTAGTATGCAATCACATAATACATAAATGGAAATACTTGGTTTTGAAAATCTCCATTTTGTTTTAGTTTGATGGATATAAGACAAGAAACTTCCGGTTCAAGACACTTTTTATATGCTTTATCATAGAAACTCTTCGCGAAGGAAGTGAATAATCAGATTGACTTAGCAAAGGAATATTATGCAACTAGTTCAAACAGTAAGATAGTTTGAAATAAACAGATTATTATTATTATTATTATTATTATTATTATTATTATTATTATTATTGTTGTTGTTGTTGTTGTTGTTGTGAACAGAATTGGACAATACAGTAATCGAAAATCAAAAGCAAGATACATTGTACAATACAGTATAGTTTCGGCTAAGAATATGTTAGTCACTGGCGTCAAGAGAAAATAGTCAGCTACGCAGGTCTTAGGCTTTGCCACTTCATTTCAATTTATTTCTTGTGGATCAATGGTAGATGATTTTTTACCTAGTGTTCTTGCCGGCTTATTTGGTAGCAAGAGGTGTTCCTTTTGTCGGTGGAAGCTGAAAGCCAACATTCCTGCATGGCGGCAGAACAAAACACTTGAAGTATGACTTAAAACTTTCGATCAAACTCGGTACTGCAGAGTAGAGAATGGAGTGTTTCACCACTATCTATCCTGGTATGATATTGAAGTGAACACCAAGTATACCATAGGAAAATCAGTCTGATAGCTCAAACTTTGTAAGTTTTGTAAACACTTTTTACTTCATGCTCGATAAGTTGTGTAAACACT
The DNA here is from genome assembly GCA_030141615.1 of Unio pictorum. Lineage (NCBI taxonomy): Eukaryota > Metazoa > Mollusca > Bivalvia > Unionida > Unionidae > Unio > Unio pictorum. The sequence goes on from JARLTB010000107.1 coordinate 16,514,534, forward strand.
TGTGACTTCATACTCTATTGTGTAAACAAGTGTGACTTCATACTCAGGTGTGTAAACACGTGTGACTTCATACTCAGTTGTGTAAACACTTGTTACTTCACGTTCTACAAGTCATCTAAATACCTGTTACTTTATGTTCTATAATTTGAGTAAACACTTGTTTCTTCATACTATGTTGTGTAAAATACTTGAGTTCATAGTCTAAGTTGTGTAAACATTTGTAACTTCATAAATATTGACACTAACAGGAGGCTATTCAAGTTGACATACCTAATTTTGTATTTGCCAGAGGAAAAGCATTTGGAATTTTTAAATACTCATTACAGACAAGTGTAATCAAATCTATCAAACTTTAATCATATCAGCACAATCAGAAGGCAACTTGGCTACATAGCCATGATATTGTGAGATGGTGTGATATATTTAGTATCTGCTTTGAATGAAGTTACGCATCCTTGAATATTGATGAGTACAAATATTTTCAGCTATAATCATCATCAGCGGGATTTGTTTATTGCCTAACACTCCTGAACTTGCACAAATAAGATGCGTGAAAAGAAAATTAATTTGGTTGCAGAATACAGAGTGGTTTTGTGTGCATAACTAGGGACCAGAAGTATGTACATCAAGCACTAGAAAAACTATTCACTCACGATTCCATTTCCTAAGCATGACTGAGGCCGCTAAAACCACACCCCGCATACCAATATGCGTTAAAAATCACCGATGGAGAAAACCCAGCACGTCATGGAGTGTAAATATTCCAGAGACGTAGGGTATAGAATATAATTACCTTCGATACTTTTACCTTGGTCTTAATCTGCACATTTTTATATTCCGTCTTTCTATATTTTACACTTTACATTACAGAGGTATTTCAACGGTTGTTTATTTGCCATTCTTGAATGTATTACCCGAATTTGGTACACATTCTACAACAATCAACATACAAATAGCAAATTAATGTAATAAAAGGTACTGACCATTTACATGTGGAGATGGGGTTCGGATGCTATTTTCTTTTGAGCTCAGATATTTTAATTTGATTCTATATCAACAATTTTTTTTCCAAGTAATATAATGGATTTAATATTCTGTTACTTTGCTATACTCAGAAAAATCTATTTTTTCAAGCTGTTGACCGACGGAATTTCTTTTTTTAAAAAGTGCCTGTCCACTGTCCCAAAACTATAATTTGTTGGGTCCTAATGTATTTGCGGCATTCCGTCGTGCGTATCGCAGTATGTTCAGAAATATCGCGATACAACATTTTTCATGGCTCCTAGTTCCAGTGCTATTTGAGCAGCTTCAGTCTTGCTCAGTACTAAACTGTATTAATGCACATGCTTCACGTGCTTCACGTGCTTCTAGTGCTTAATGTACATACATCACGCTCATAATGCTTGTGATGCTTCATGGTGCAAAGCTTACACTCGTTAAACTAACGAAATGCTATTACCCTAATGAATATAAATACGTACACCCACAACTCAATTAACATCGTCAATAACCAAAGCAACCACAGAAAAATGCACAGTATGCACAGTATGTTGGGAACATGCTGTTCTTGGCTATACAACATACGCTGTTTCCACGGTGCGATTCTGTTCTAGGGAATATACTTATTTATACTAACTGTTGGTATTTCTGATGCCAAGTGAAAAAATAATAAATATAGGAAGAACTCACAAGTATTTCCCTATTCTGCGTCTTCTTTCAAAAATTGCTGTGAAGGCATGATTTTAGTAGATGTATTTTTATTGTATACGCACTGGATGACGTACATTTGTTAGATATACGTCTAGAGAAAATGTAGATTGTTATACGTCTTGAGAAAATGTAGATTGTTTCTATATCGTAACATAATTCGGACACAAACTAAAACAAAATTTATATTACTTTTCATAAAGCCTCGAATCATGGCTACTGAGACAACCTATTATAACGAACACGTGTTTAAAAGATCAATAGATAATATATCTGAATGGCAGTTTGATTGTCATGAATGCAAATTTCTCCTTTGTGTTCTTGTCGTTTATCATTTCACTAATATGACTTACTTTGCTGTTTCCACAACGTGCAAACATTGCTTATTATCCCTTGTCTCTATGCCCAGCCTGCACAAATACAAAATAGTTAAATATATATGAAAATATTTTTATTTAATTACTACAAAAACAAACACTTCGATATTTGATGCAAAAGCGCACTCAAGCAAACAGCTTGCGAAATTACCGCCAGCTTCCCGATCCGATTCTATCCAATTTCACGGCGGAGTGGGAAACAAATGTTTGCCAGTCCGTCTGAGAAGCTGGAGGTTTAGTCACATCAAGTAAATTTATTGTAAAAATTATCGTTAATGATAGTAGCGAAAATATTAAATCCAAGAGAAAAATATTAATAAATACGTTGTAAATCCAGTCAATAATTTAAATAAATAAATCGTATCAAATATAACCTGAAATACAACTAGAATTGACTCCTCTAAAGACTTCTGTTAATATAGGAATGAGTATTTATATTTTTCCCTTACCGAAAAATTCCAAGTCACAATATGAGGACCAGAATTTCTGTCAAAATTTATATTCATTTCTAAAGCAGTCAACTAGATCAGGAGTTTCCAAGCAAAACAAATTATGTCCTAAACTCAGATACAAGTAAACCTGTTTACATCCAGCAATAAGTATCTGAGTATATTATCTAAAAGCATAGAGAATTAATAGCTGTCAGGTAGGTCTTAAACTCAATAATTGACCAAGGTCAATCGCACAGGATATATATATATATATATATATATATATATATATATATATATATATATATATATATATATATATATATATATATATATATATATATATATATATATTTATTTTGCAGCAAATCAATTGAAGACAAGCAAGTAAAATATAAACAATGGAATTACTCTGTTGATCATATGTATTTCAAACACATTTCTGATGTTTTCTTGGTTATTAATAGTATTGATGACAACTTTATGTTTTATATAGAAACTGTGGTAGCCATAAGTTAGAGATATGCGTCCTATATGCATATCAGTCGTCGACCTGTATTGCGTGGAGAAGGCCAATATGGCAGCCTCAGTTACATTGTATCGCTATGTTTGTCACATGATGTGTGCGTAAGGCTCCATGTGTATGTAAAATGTAACGCTCGTTGTTAAGATTTTATTCAGAACGATAATTACAATGCAATCGCTAAATTCTCTTTTATGTCGTTTCCTACCACGCCTGCTATGCAATATAAAATTGTCTGCATTAGCTTTTATAATTACCTTTTCCTACATTGCAGTGACAGTTTTTAAAGTAAATAATGTAACTTTTTTTCTCCATTTTTTACTTTCGGTAGATGATATTTGACTATAATCTACCCACCAACCCAACGAAACCTGTTTGCCTTTCCAATATTCCTCAAACGATACAAAAGTTTGCGCAAACGTGTGTAATTTACGATTTTTTTATACCCGAAGTCTATATTTAGGTCCACACAGATCTGACGATCCACTGTTTTCAAATATGGAGCAGTCAATATTTCTGTGAGAAGAGGACCTGTCCTGGAAACAGTATATAAATTTAGAAATTACTGACATTATATAAAAAGTAATGTGCAGGGATTACGTAATATTAGTTTTGTAACAGTTTCAACCACAAGATCTGATGTATGTGTCTATGTCTACAAGTAACATGCATTACTCATTCAGAAAAGCTGTACTGGCCATTTTTCCTACGGATATAATATATAGTTGCCTATATCGTAAATTTTATCTGATCCGTTTCAGACTAAATGTTTGCAAATATTTACATGCTTAACCATTTCTGGTACCAGTAACAACCCCAATATGTCTCCACTCAAACGCACATCTATATTTAAGAAATGAATGAATCAGAAACTAGTTTATCTTTTAAACAAGTGACACATATTTCCGGCTGTGAATGATATAGTTATCAGAAACGGAATAAATAAAATCTATTCTTTCAATCTTGTCTTTTTACGACCGATTATTACCCATAAATCATGAACTTTCTCTTTAATCACAACATTTGCAGCAAAATAACGATGCAGTTTGTCTATTGTTGTAGCATATACCTCCAGGGGAAGGGTAGGGTGGTGTAGATGGATTGACAGAGGGAGGATGCGAAGGTGTCCTTATTCTTGGCACAATGACAAAGCAAGAAATAAATTCACCAAGAGAAGAAGTCTAGAAACTTGAACTCTTCATTTCTAGACTAGAAATGTCTCTATGACTATTTTGTACTCGTGCCTGAACCTCGATTATATTTAATATTAAGATACGTTACAATACGGCTCAAGGGAACTCGATACAAACAAAAGTACGACCATAACAGCTTGTAGCTTGAACTTAAAAATCAAAGACCATGAAAATTGTAATTAACAAAAACAAAGATTTTAAAGCATCTCTCCACTGGGCAAAATATGTAATAAACAACCATGCGTGTAAATTATCTTTCTAAATCAAATTGCTACCGTAACGTGAAAAGTGTTTGTACCGCTTAGAAAGTCAAACAAAATACACCAGCTAATAGGAAATCGTTTTTATACAACAGTTTTTATTTTTCAAACTCTTTTACAAAAAATAAAGATATAAGTTTTGGAAGAGTCAAAAACAATTAGTGTCATTTTTCATCCAGCAAAATACTAAGAGTAAGCCCGAGTACATACTGCGATCAATAGAAGATATGGAATGAGAAGAAGATGTTGAAGAGATAGAAAAATGGCTGGAGAAAATGCTGAAAAAAGCGGTTAAAACAGAAGAAAAAAATCTTAGATTGATAATTATACAGCATTACTACTTGCGTTGTATGTAACATCAAAGTTAGAGACGCCAAATCATGAAGACCTGAAGAAAGTAAAAACAGAAGATAAACTCCGTAGAAGTTAAACACAGCAAGCAAACGTCCATAGATGTTCCTTGAATAGCCCATACTGCAAAAAATGCACAACAATCCTTTTCCTGCCTCGCTACAACTTTTTATATTTAAAATTATAGCATTTTATATCTCGAATGATCAAAACAATGCAAACCCTGTTGCTTTAGACTCTATAGTAGTTTTGCGGTATGTTGCTGTAAACGTTTTCCAGTTTTAAAATAGAAGGGTTGTTTATAGTATTGGTGTCATTATCGATGTCAGAATGTGCAAAGCGCTACTTAATTACAAACTGAATTTTGACACACATACTAATTAGTTTGAATTCACAAAAGACGTGTCCTTATTAAGGTGGTTATAAATTGCTACTCAAAACAGAGCAGAAGTAAAGGAATGCTGGCTGATTCGGACCATGGCTGATTCGGACCATAGCTGATTCGGCCCAAATTACTGGCTGATTCGGCCCAAATTACGGGCTGATTCGGACCAGTTGACGGGCTGATTCGGACCATGTGGACTTTTATAAGAAAAACCATGTAACACACACATGATTTAGTTTGGTAGTTATTACTGTTTTTGCAGACATACTAAGAGCATATAAAAAGTTGATATTCGGCTTTTAAATTTACGTAAGACAGTTGCTAGCAAATTTCTAACCGAAATCAGAACAAACTCCATATTAACTATTGCATTAGATTTGTTCAACCAAAATAAAGAATATATATATATATATATATATATATATATATATATATATATATATATATATATATATATGCAATAAACTGACAACGAACAGTGCAAAATTAGTATCTAACTATCCTGAGTGCTTTCGACTATTAATTGGTCTTTTTCAAAGGTAAATAAAAAACATAGACAAGACAAACAAATAAAACAGAAAAACGGTTATGTTTGCACAATTTTACATGGCTGTTTCTACTGGAATTAAACATTTAAGTTTATATTGTGTCTTAAACAAATGTAAGTGACACATTTAAATCTCAGACGAAACCTATTGATATTTCACATGGTCCGAATCAGCAAAAAGTCTGGTCCGAATCAGCCAGAAATCTGGTCCGAATCAGCCCGTAATTTGGACCGAATCAGCTTGGTCCGAATCAGCCATGGTCCGAATCAGCCTGTTCCCAAGTAAAGCAGCTCTAGTTGACGGGGAGAAGCATGTGCAATTATTGTTAGACTTCCGCTGAAATTAAGAATTAGCAGCATGAGGAAAAAAGTATGTATATTTTCTGACTTCTCTTATTAAGGAAAGGATGACGATATTTGAAAAGAATGTTTGCTTCTTTTCAAGTCTTAAATGGTGTGAAAATGTGATTTAAGAAAGTTATCCAAAAATTAATGTAATTGAATTCATCCGAAATTATCTTCCAATTTCTAATGTTCTTCTGCCACAAAATGCTCGGGCAACCGTGTAGAGCATAACATATACTGAAACTTGGCTTTAAACCCTTAATAACCAGCCAACTCATTTCCTAAATCAAGAAATATATTATCTCATGTTCTAATAATAAAATAAAGAAACGCGTTTCAATTTAAATGAAATAATGTTGAAGTTCTTGACTTGTTGGTGTGCAAAATGTCAATATTTTGAAATATAAATCAGGAATCCAGTTTATATATGATACAAATATATTTACACAGTCTTTATCAGCCGTATTATTTTACAACTTTATGACAACTTAACATTCGTCAGGCTTATAATTTCTCAACGAAAAACAGAAATATAGATTCCAAAACGTACTGTTCAAGCTTTCTACGGAATTTAATGTCTGAACCAGCTTTATTAAAAACATTGATAGAAAATGCAACATGCTGAATATGCACGAGACATTTTATTTCCACACGATGGATGCAACATCGAAATTAAATATTAAAAGTGCAGTAACGATAGATTATTTTGTTGGTTTGGTAATATCATCTCAAGATGAAGCGTCAGATGCTAGCTATGCATTGTGCATTTTTTAAACCCCATTTAATTGTGCCTGTAGGTTCAGCGCTTAACTGCAATGAAAACATACAGGTAAACATAGAAGTGAGCTAGTTATTAAAATAGCTCACCTTTGACCATATTCAGTTGAATCGGATTATTCCATAAACCTTGTTAATGTTCGTCCTTCGAATTCAATAATGACTATGACATTACTAACTGGTTTGGTTTTTGTGAGCACACGAATGGCTGACCAGGCTAATGCATGCCTCCAACTGACACACTTGACAAGATATGCCGTTTGAGTTTGCTTGACCAACGAGTATATTCTGTAATTCGGAGATTTATGCTGCTCGATTTTCTGCATTGCCTCTGCAGTTTCTTCCGCTCAGTGTCTATAGCTTCTGTATTCGTGAGACTCTGCCAGAATGAGCAATCATGGGTGCGATCTTCAAAAGACGGGGTAAATTTTCAAGTGTTTCATGGATGACTTTAGAGAGTCTTAGAAGTGTTTCTTTGACCACATTGAGATCGCTTTCTCTCCCTTTGCCTGCCGCAGAAGATCTTTGGTATTTGCTCGTCTGACATCCTGTTTACGTGACCTGTCCATTTCAACGTTTTTTAGCAAAGTGGGACTCTTAAATGTCTCGCCGCGTAAGAACCTATTTTCTCACCCAAGCGACAGAGAAATCTAGCTGTTTTGCTAACCTTACTTTTTTTTTTTATCTCAGTCTAGTCGTCTCAGACCAATCGTCTCAGTCATGGTGTCCACGCACTCAGAACTACTTTTAACAAAATAAACCCTTCTTGTCTTCTGCTGTGCCATAGTTGTTCTAAAATAATAAACAACAACAGCAACAACAACAACAAATATTATATAACCAAAACATAGTTACTTAAGGTCAATCTGTCTTAGAAAACACACCAAACAAAAACATTTTGATAGAAACAAATACTATTTCGAGATTTTGATATTATATTAGTTCATTCTAACTAGCATGGTCAAGTTTATCCTATATGCAAGACTAGCCCAGTACATTTTCAGATCATTAAATGTAGCTAAAGCAGCCAAACTAGTTGTAAACTCTTCGCGTGAAACATAGTATATACTATTAGCTACATTTAATGAAGATGACCTGAAAATTTACACTGCTACAGATAGGATAAAATTCTCAATGATGTGTGAAATAAACTGTGCCACAAAACACTGATCCATGCACATAAAACTATATACCTATACACTTCATAGCATCCCAACTCTCTAAACAACAACGGAAAACTTAGCAACAGCCAGAAATGTGTTATGTCAAACATGCTGTATTATAATTTTGTTAAGCATCTCCGTTGTGCTCCAGTTGAATATACCTGCAATATTTATTGATAAATAATACACTTACCAGCTAGAAGGAATCATTTATCCCTCAACACACTAATCCATAAGCAAATTTCACTGCATCACTTGCCATATTTCCATAATAGAAATATAAATTTTCAAAGAATCAGTGAACTTGAAAGTTTAGCACATGGTTATCCTTTAGGGTCCGCATATTTAGAAGGTGACAAGGGTCTTTTATACGGGAGAGTGGGGTACTCAAAATTAGAAATGATGAAAGGAAACAGTTTCTTTCTAATAAATATTAAATAATTATTGTCAGTTTCATATAACATCCATATATTAAATGTGATAATACCTCATTACTATGCGACGTTTTATGTTGTTATTTTTCTTTACTCACGCGTATGAACTGTGTACTTTGGATGCAACGGTCACAAAACAGCCCTCATTAGAATATTTGTATTCATGCGCCGCATGTAAACATTGGGTCGTGAACACTAGTAAAGAGTTCTTTTTTTTACTTTAAAGGATAATATTGGGTGAGAAAAATAATCTACGTTGGTGTTTGGACTGAGACAATGAAATCCCAGCCGCGGGGTTACATTATATGTCTCCCCACTCGGACAAGCCTCGTGGGGAGACACATAATATAACCTCTAGGCTGGGATTTCATTGTTTCGGTCCAAACCCCAACATATATTCTATATGTATGTGACCCTGCCCTGTCATCTTATACTCATCAGTTTCCTAAGCCAGCCCCAGTGAAAAGTATTCAATTTCTTTGCATGGCGTATGTAAACCGTCCTACTTTAGCAAACATACAGCAGAGACGGCAACACAATGGCTTTGCAGACCTTGGGTTTTGTATGTAGACTGATACCTCTGCACTCCTACGTATTTGCAAGTAGTCTGCCAAAGGTCACAGCTGCTTTAGCATTAATGGCGTTGGTTTGATAATCCATGTAGACTGTACGTAACAGCGTGTGGCCGAGATAGATGAACTTGTCCACTGCCATGAGAGTTTTGTCAGTTGCTGTGATGGTAGGCTCTACATAAAGCTTTTCCTGGTGCAGGTTGCTGAATTACCCGTGTCTTCTTGATATTGATTAAGAAACTGAAATCATCACTAGCAGAAGAGTCATGGTTCATACTGCGTTATACGTCAGACTCAATTATGACATTCAGGGAACAGTCGTCAGCAAATAGGAGATAACCAACAGTCACTTCTGTAACTTCGTCTTCTGCTGTCTCCTCTAGATGAGGAGCTTGCCGTCAGATCGATATCTAATGTTGATCCCAGTATCATAGTCACGGAATTCATCTACAGGCAACGCACAACCTTGCTTGACTGCATAGGTGATTGTGAATGGTTCACACGATATGCGCAATTATTTTTACTATTTAAGTAATTTGTATTTGTCATGAAATATTTCAAAAGATTTGGACACATATAATAACATTTTAAAATCAAATTCAGTCTAAATTCCTAAAGATTTCGGACTCAAACACGTAAAGGAATTGATCGCCCAAAACATTATTCTGATATCAAGTACATTTTCATTCTTCTAAGAAGTTCATTTAGAACTATATTATATCAAATAGTTTAAACAATTAATTTATGGTTTTAAGTCCAATATTTCAAGATAATTAATTGCACATTTTCGAACCTCTAATTAAATATACTTTTAATTAAATATACTTCTAATTAAATATACTTCTAATTAAATATACTTTTAATTGCATACCCGTTTAAAAAATAAATCTAACCGCTCCGGTGGCCTAGTGGTTAGAACGTCCGCCGTGGAAGAGGGAGGTCGTGAGTTCGATCCCCGGCCAAGTCATACCAAAGACTTACAAAAATGGTACTAACAGTTACCTCACTGCATACATCGTAGCGATATGATTGAAAATTGTTAAAGCTACGTTAAAGATCCTAATCAAACAAACAAAGAAGTAATAAATAAATGTGCTTCTTGGATGATGTTATGTAACAGACAATCAATCTTGTTTGTGCTGATCTAAGATGGCTGTTTTAATAATAATATAATAGTGCAGGCTTTCAATTAGACGGATGTGACGGAACGCATAATGACATCTTGGGCAGTGTCTCAAACCCTACGGAGAAACTTTGCAACATGGCTGACAAGTGTTAATATGTAGAGTTTACTTAAGACGATGTTGCTAGGCCGAAATTACCTTGCAGCCTAGTAAAAGTGATAGTTACACAACTGAAATGGTGTTTTCATTATCATCTCCCTTAATAGTGGATATCGAAGTAAATTCATAATCTTTATTTCAGTAATTTAGATACCGTTCTTTACTACACACAAAAAGGTAGTTATATTGGAGCGCACTGCAATTCTTATGCTATAAATGTCTGACGTATAAGTACAGGATCTTGTCAAGTTAATAAATGGTACGGGGCCCCGAGTGGCCGAGTGGTCTAAAGCGCTTTCCGTTACGGATCACTGCCGTCTCACCTCTGTCTGCGTGTGTTCGAGTCTAAGATTCGACTAATGTAGTTATGTGAGAAAGCTTGCCAGTAGCTTCTCGTGAGTCGGTGGTTCTTTCCGGGGGTTTTCCCGGGATCTTCCTCCACCAATAATACTGGCCGCCATGTATAGCCTATCGTGTGCTGAAAAATGGCGTTAAACCCTAAAACAACAAAATAATAAATGGTACAGATACTGTGAACTTTGAGACAAAATCAAACTTTAGAATCACCAACGTTTATCCTATCATTGTTTTCCCTAATGTCTTGGTATTTTTAAAACTATAAAATATGCAGTGTATTCGTCATAAATTAACAGTAAATTATTACTGGAAGATGAGTTACCAAAAAGTCTTTGAAGCAATGTCAACATTATATGTACCTGTCTCAATATTAGTGTTATGGCTAGAAGATCTAAATATCGAAAAGAAAAGAAGAATATAAAGAGACAACCCTCTGCATAGATATTTCTCAAAATTCGATAAAGACTTATATTTTTATTATTATTGTAGATACATATATTTTAGGGACTGATTTACCTTTTAATGCTAATTTGGACACATATCATCTTTAAATTGTTTGAAAATCTTAATGCGTGAAATGCATTAAATTTTTAATTGCGCATATTTTTTCGCTTGATAAAAAATTCAGATTTCTTCCAATACGTCTGAGTGCCTGCACAAAGGGGCGGTGGTGGGGTGAACTCCTGACCCGCAAATATCACCTCTAAACATGTTTTGGTCAACATCTGTAAAACTTAATAGCTGACCACTACATGTTTGCCCCCGCCCCCGCCCCCTTCTGAATATAATTCTGGTATATATAAATTTGTAAGTAAAAGAGCAGACGCAATAATAAAATGAACGAATGAATAATTATAATGAATATGAAAAGACGAATAGGAGAAATAGGGAATATATGAATTTACACACGAATGAAATAAACACCAGGGTAGAAAAAGACAATAACATTTCGCAAAAGGGACATTTATGATATTACTGAAACAAGAATTGGAAATAAGCATGCAAAATACTATTTAATGGGTTTTTCTATTTACTGTTTTATCAGACCGAACAATAAACAATTATCGTCATAGCCGGTGAATCAATTTTGTCACCAAATTAGAGGACTTCAAGACATTAGAACAAGTCTTAATTTATTTTATTTCCTAACTCTGGTTAGTATTTTATCATTTTTTTGCTATTTTTGCAATTCGATATGAGATGAGCAACGTAGTTCACAGACTTCAAACATAGTTTCTCGACAGCATCATGTTGTTTACTCCAAGTTTTGTTCTGTTTGTCTGAAGGCAACATGGCGCGTCGTGCTAGGTCTTGTGTGGGTAAATGACGCCAAATTCTATTTTTAGTAACATTGTGAATTATTAACCTGACCTATTCCTTATGGCACTAATGTTATCATTTCTATTATTAAACAAGACATCGTATATTGTGAAGAACTATCTAGATCTGTGCTATCAATGACAGGTCATAAAGGCCATAATCAACATCTTAGCATATCATTCTTTATATCGCCTATTTACAGTTTATTTTCCTTTCTATTGATAATATTTAGCCAGATGTCTGCCTCGTGAAGCTTGATATATCGTGGTGGATGCTGACCTAATTCTGCATTATTATAATGACTGGAGTACTTTGTAGTAATTTTTACTTTGTTTTGAAATTCGTTATTAAATTGTTCTGTTAGATCTACATTTTCATATTCCCATTTTTTTTATATATTTGTGACAGCTCCTATGGTTAGACCAGACGTCTCGGTTGCGAATGGTTGCGGGTTCGAACCCTGGCCAAGTCATGTGTTAGGACTAATCGGACTGTCATGATAATGTGACTGCCTGGGACATCATGAAGCGTGTCTGCGGCATGATGCCATAGTCCTAGACCTCATTATAAACTGCCACATTGCGGACATTCGTAGCAATGTCAGTTTTTTTTTTCAAGCTTCGTTAAAATCCAAATCACACACACACACACACACACACACACACACACACACACATTCGTATAATGGAATGCTCAAATAATTATACATTACACGTATTTACAAACACTTGTTACAGCATATTATTTAGCTTGGAGCATAGTCTACTCACAGTCGTTTCTTCTCAATTACTTTGACATAATTTTGTCATGAATGTATGCGAGCCCACACGTGTACTCACATTAACATGTATTTATAACTTTGTTTGTTACAATATTCAGTCTACATTATTGTATATTCACTATAAACTATTCGGACAGTGCTGTCATTTTGTCTCTGATTCTTTGCTTTTTTTTCCTTCTTTTTGGTTTAGCCGAGAGATAAATTACGTATTTATATAGCTATATCATTTGAAGTGACTAACCGTTGGCTCGTGACTATATGAAACAAGATAGCTATTTGTCCCATAGTTTGCAGCCTACCAGTGATCTATTAAAGTGTTAATATTACTGGCTTCTTTCCAAATCACGTGAAAACACATATACTGGCGTTCCGGATATAAAATATGGGATTATATATATATATATAAGCAAGACTGTTGATATATCAAATTGTGATCGCCCGTGGCGCATATTATTACACCTAGGTAAATATGGTTGAAACAGTCGGCTATTTGGATCAGTCATAGCAGAAACGCGGCTTAGCTTAAGATATCACAAATGGTTTGAAAACAAACAAGAAAGGCTATGTACAGTAGCGTTACTAAACCGTGGATCTACCGTCTGACCCGACTACCAATACATACAGCAACGTTACTACACCACAAAGCTGCCATCTGACTCGATTACCAAAGATATCATGTATAATTTCTGTCCAGGTTCGTGTTATGACAACAAATCTGCATCTTTAAAAAAAAATCGTTCTCTAATTGTCATGTGGATACTTTTGAACTTCCCTTCATTAAAAATTCCAAAATTGTTTTGATCCTCATAGCTTTTATTTTAACTGAGGTGCATTGGAACGCGGAGACTCTGCCAGGTACTGCATATAGAACGAGACCGGGTTTTCGAACATTTTTGTTTGGTTAATTAGTAATATTTACACATAAATCAAAGTACCCAATCAATTGATGTCATACGGTGGCAAGTTAAAATCTTTTCTGCAACATAAGAGCACCGGGGACATAATTGGGGAAATAGAGTCCCCCCCCCAAGTTTTACCCCCTCCCCCGAAAAAAATTGAAATGACGTACGTGAAGAGCGAAGTTGTAGTTCAATACTCTCTCTCTCTCTCTCTCTCTCTCTCTCTCTCTCTCTCTCTCTCTCTCTCTCTCTCTCTCTCTCTCTCTCTCTCTCACACACACACACACACACGCCAGAAACATGCCATCTAATATGTGTCTGATAAGAGAACATGCAGTTTGGGGTGGGTGGATTGACAGTCGACGTATTTAATTTATCATTTCCAACAAGTTTAACCTTCAGGGGACTACACTTTTTGATGTCAGTTGTACCAATCATGAATCACCTTGACAAAAGAAGTGGGTCACTCTCACAGTAAATAAAGAGATCACGTTCACACCTTTTTTACCTAGAGAAAAACTATATATTATTTAAAAGAAGAAAACGCAAATCGGACAACATTTTAGCAGCGTACAATTTTAGCTTTCTTAGTACTGAGATAAATCAGTCTAGAGGTCTAGCCATTCCTCTTGAGGATTTAGTAGTGGCGTGCCTGTTTTGGAGTCGATTGTATTGTATTGGCAAATAAAGACATTTTTTTGAAAACTATCATCAGAAAAAGTTCGAAGAAGGGTCATTTTACATCGCTTTCGTCCCACTTGAGAACTGAGACACTTGTATATAATAGAAAATGGCCACCAGATCATCACTCTTTTGGAAATGTTTGGCTTCCCAAAAGCATGTTGATCATATCCATTATTGTTTTGGTTGACTTCATAGTTCTGACTGGTATTAACCAATCAGAAGTTAATATTATTTCATTTAAAGAGGTGATTGACTCGAAAGTTATCCAAATGTCTGATTCAAATCCTGAATATCGCCCTTTTTGCTTCGGGAAAAGATTGTCTCGCGAAGAGACGGGAAAATGTATTCCCATGACTATTTAAGCCTCGATTTCATGTAATAGGACTTTAAGAAAGATATCTTCTTTTTCGATGAACGTGGATAAATTCTGACTAAACCAAATGATCTCAAAGTCCAGATACGGGGTTTCACATCTCAGGCCATAGGAAGATGTATGGATTAGTTGAACGTCACCGTCAAACACCCTATGTAATGTACATGTGAAGAGGGATGTCAATTAAACGACTTAACAATCTGCCAATAAACCCAAACGGTGCTTACTTCAGATTCTTTAGTTCGTGACTGTTACAGGAATCAGGCGTAGCAGTATCAAAACTAGATACACCTGTCAAGCATAAAGTATTAATAGCACACTGTCATATGCATTAGTCAACTATCCTGAAGGATAACTTGTTACCGTTGACACTGAGCTATCACTTGTCGTGCTTAAAATATCGTGTGTTAGGAATTAAATAAAAAATAAACATTAGGCAGGGTCCCTCATTCCCCAAGGACAATAAGTAATTGAGTTCTTCTATATAAGATGACTTAGAAACTGGTGTTTGTCAATTATACCGTATTACTCCACATATCCGTATTTAGTTAATTATCCTCCATATATTCAAGACTTGCAGAACTACAACACATCAAATATACCGTATTTAGTTAATTATCCTCCATATATTCACGGCTTGCAGAACTACAACACATCAAATATACCGTATTTAGTTAATTATCCTCCATATATTCACGGCTTGCAGAACTACAACACATCAAATATACCGTATTTAGTTAATTATCCTCCATATATTCACGGCTTGCAGAACTACAACACATCAAATATACCGTATTTAGTTAATTATCCTCCATATATTCACGGCTTGCAGAACTACAACACATCAAAATATACCGTATTTAGTTAATTATCATTATATCTTCAACTAAATGGTCGCCTACATTATTAAGTTTACCATGCGCTATTATCGACTGTGTACTTTTCTGTTTCTAATAAAGAATTTAGGTAAAAAAAATTCGTTTATATATTACTCGTGATTACATACTTTGTTGCTATTCGTTTCTATCTTAATGAGACCATTACATCATTATATTTGCATCTGGTAAAACCAAATGCCCAGTACTGCAAACAAATAACGAAATCGCCTAGAAGTTCTCATCTGGGAATATTATTCGTGTAAGTAATTCTGGCGGGTTATATTTTTTTTCGAGGCACCTTTTTTGCCATATTCATAAAGGAAATCTCAGTATGGATTAGGTTAACATGTTCTCCAGCATTTTGTATAGTAAAAGACGTTCAGGTAACGTGGGTTTTCACAATTGACTGTTTCTGTAATGGGTACCATTTGTTTTTAAGCTCGATTACACATACCTTTTATCGGCAATTCTTCAATCTTTTTGGATCCTCGCACATCAATATTTCCTCGAAAGATATTGTTTACACTCCCAGAGAAATAATACCACAAAATCGATGCTAAATTAGTAGTGGCATGTCAAAATTGTGATATTAATTAATACGCATATATAAATATTGCTTCAGTATTAGGTTATATCGCTTGTATATTCTCTAAATCTGCAATCAATTTCTAGTGATTAATCAATACCATTGTACTAAAATAACGATAACAATAATAAGCCCCCCCTCTCTCTCTCTCTCTCTCTCTCTCTCTCTCTGTGCAAGGTAGGTAATATAGGGATGTGGCGTGAGAAAGGGAAAGAAATTAACTGAATTTGCAACAAGAACCTACAGGAACCTGGGACTTCGTTACAGTTAGATGTAAACTTTTCAAGCCGTGTTTCCTTTTAATGAAAAATTTATACATCTCGTGGTATAACACTGATATGTACATACATATGACTCAAATCAAGATTGCTCCTATGACTTATTTTTATATTACTGCAGTGTCAAATCAAGATTACCCTTATGATATGGTTTTATATTACTGTAGTGTCAAATCAAGATTGCCCTTATGATATGGTTTTAGCCCAACAATTTAATAATGTAATTTCAACTGTTCAAAGAATAGAATCATTCCGACTAAAACTAAATATGTTAGAAGTTTTTACGTCAGACGGAACAGACTATAACTTGGTTGCTATTTATGGATTGGACTATAATCCATATCATTTTGTTGACTTCCGTTTCACACAGGCTTATACACAAGTTTAATTAACTTGTATTGTTTATTTTGACACTCCGACAATTTTATTTAGTTGTCCGTTTGATTTTTACATTGCGTTAGTGGTAAAGAAAAACAATTTGCCCTTGCAGTAAATCTGGAAAGAGAATTAAGTGGTGCCAGCGGCGGTGCTGGTTTTTCAAAGGGTAAAAGAAAGAACTACATGCTATCCATGAGATGACATTTGGAGTTGTCAAACAGAAGAAGAAGTTGGTCTAAAATTAAAGATAAAGCATTATTAAAATTTACTTCTATTAAACAGAATGTTTTGCGGCTTAAGACACAACGCGATTATCCTGTTTCCAGCAGATGTGACTGGAGATTAATTACTGGAGAAGCTAATGGTCGAGCGTTAGCAGGATTTCAGCTGTCTGTGCAGTTACTTTAATTAACCCATTACAATGCCCATATGAAGCTGAAAAATAGCAAGTTAAACCCCAAGAAGAATTCCAAGGGAAAAAAGCAAAGTTTAATGAAATAGTACAAAGATACTCGAAGTATTAAATGAGAGATGGAGAGGACAATGTTTGGTATCTCTGTATGAAACAACCTGAAGCACGCATTTAATCTGTACTCAGAAAAATAAGATAAAACTTGAAAAACAAAATGACAATTTCAACTTTTATATTTTAACTCACCTTCTGATGACCAGGTAAATAAGAGTACATATACGCTTCCTTGTGTTTGCTTTTAGTGTGATTGTCACTTATATATAAGTGCATCTGACCATGCTTATGGTAGAGTGTACAATATGTGTAATCGAGTTCTGCATGTCCTGGACTGTGACGACATAATCTATGACCTTTCTGTAGCTTATAAACAAAATATATTTTAGCACTATAATAAGCAATGAACAGTAAATTCATCACTCATTACAAGCAAGAAAAAATACCACAAGTATTTTAAATCCTTCAATCCAACACATCATTGTATCGCAAACACTCCGCGTAACATTAAGCCTACACAAACTTTACATATAGGAATATCAAAGCTAAGTCCAAATATAATAAATACTTTTTTTTATTGTGGTTGGCACTCTTTAATTAGAACTGTTAACTCTGTGTCAGTTTTTATGTCATATAGTCAGTGTTTTGATTTATTGTTGTAATTTCAAATAGTAAATAAAGTAACCGTTCCTGACCACCTATATAAATCCAAAGAAGTCAATCGTCACTTCATATACTATCCGAATTAGCATTACAGCTTTGATATAAAGTTCCTATTTTACATCAGTTCAATTTCAGTAGCATGTGATGATTGACATATATCGACCAGCTACTTTAGACTTTGTAATTATTATTATTATTATTATTATTATTATTATTATTATTATTATTATTATTATTATTATTATTATTATTATTATTGATGATGATGATACTGCATGCTATAATTTCTTGAGTAGTGGGATGGATGGCCTGGAATTACTACCGTACATACTACTTTTAAATTCATACTATTTTTTTCTTCTTTTTTTGCTGCATATCAACAAACTCATTAATTCTCTACCAATACAGTTACGATGGTTTATAAGCGCAAAAACAGAAAACTACTGATAAGTGACCAGTTATGGACTTATTACCAATGACAGAATCTATGTATTGTATCCTTGATATCTATTCGCTGAAAGATATAGATAAGAGGACATGATTAGTATTTCCAACTCTCCCCTTCGTTCACATTGTTTGCCAAAGCCCAGCTAACTGATTCATATTTGGTTGCCAGCACCTGTCACCATTTATATCCTTCTAAAGTTTATTTGTCTAATGCAGGGGTCTCAAACACGCGGCTCGCGTGCCGAATGTGGCCCGCAACGCCGTATGATGTGACTCGCAAATTGACTGGCGCTACGAGGTGTCATGAGATGTCGAAACACCGGCGGTGCGGCCCTTGTGCCTTTATGCGGCTCTCAGAGTGGTTTGAGTTTGAGACCCATGCTCTAATGCTTACTACCAGCTTTAACGTGTACACCAGTTTCACGTGATATGTACATTTTACACACCAGTTTCACGTGATATGTATACATTTTACACATCACTTTCATGTGATATGCATATTTTACACAAATACATTCATTCACTTGATATGTACATATTACACAGCAGATTCACGTGATATGTACATTTTACAGACCATCTTCACGAGATACGTACATTTTACACACCGGTTTCATGTGCTACGTTTATTTTGCACATAGATTATTAAATACATTAATATCTCCTCGCTTAAAATGTAATCTCCTATTTATACGTTAGTCTTTCTAATACCATATGGCAAACGTCAATCTTGATATCTTTCATTTATTCCACACAAAATCGATAAAGCGCAGGAAATGATTCTAGTATCAGTTTCATGCCCCCAACCTAAATGATAACAGACAAAATAGGTGAACCTACCACGTTTTCTTCAGTGAGAGATACAAATGGAGCAGTAGAGTTTTAATTATCAGATTGATGCAAATGAGTTCGCCGACACCTTAAACAAGAACTTTTCTCTCATGTTTAGGATTGGTATGACGAAAACGGAGTCAGACCGTATGCTGGGATTTATTCAAAAAGAGTAAAGTGGGGCAGTGGTTTGGGTGGGGTCGTACGTTAATACACAAATTCTGAGTTTCACGGACTGGCGATATGCCACTTGTAGTGAACCAACCTGCCTACTGCTATGATGTTAACAATTCTTCCCAGCCGACAAATGGTATTTCAGTATACATACTGCAAATTAACTAAGGGATGTCGCGGGTTCGAACCCCGATCGATTCATACCAAAGACTTATTTTTTAAACAAATTCTAACAGCTGTGCATTAAGAGGTTAGTGTTAGGACTGTTCGGTTTGGTGTCAGGACAATGTGACATAGGTGGAACATCATGCTACATACCGTAAACTGCCACACTGCAGACGACGTTGCGATGACTGAAAGGTTGTTAAAGCTACGTCAATAATCCAAATCACACATATTACGCATGCCAAGCAGTCCCTGATTCCCCATTATGCAGAGTAGGTAACTGCCTATGGGCCCCGCGACTTTTATGGGCCCCATTAGGGGCCCCCATGAGACCGTGACCGTGGGTCTGGGGCCCCAAAAGTTTGACTGCCTATGGGCCTCCACGGTGCTTAATCAGGCGCTGATGCCAAGCGCGCTAATGTGTGTGTGTGTGTGTGTGTGTGTGTGTGTGTGTGTGTCCAGTCAGAAATCAATTCAAAGTCATCCGAAGTATGTATCAAGGAATCGGTAGGAAAGGCTGTAGACAGATTTAGTGATTAATGATGATTTATTTTTAGATTCTTTTAAAATTATTCTTCCCAAGCTGGCCTTTTCTTTATATTTTTTATAACTTGGTTCTATCCTTTTTGATAACTTCAAGAAAAAATATAAACGAAAATTAACAAGCCCATCATGTCTTGCCCCCTCCCCCGAAAACTTGAAAAGACGGCCCTGGTCCTGGCGGTATATATAATTAGCTTTAATGCCTGTGTCCGAAAAGCAAGATACTATATAGGGTCGCTATAACCTGTTATTAAAGAAAAGCATCTACTCATCATACTCATCAACTCGAATGGTATTCCTATCCACGACCTCGTACATGTATAACACCTTTGACAAATCTTTTTTTTACAATCGTACTTTGAAAGCTGACTGCTACAGAAAATGACGCAATTCTACGAGGCTGATGCTATACGATACCTCAGGTTATGCATATTACATAAAAATGATGCAAAGTACCTTTAGGGCATACCAAACCATACACGTCATCAAGTAATGTGTAAATCTATTTTTCCCACTTGAGATACTAAAAATAAATACACACTTGGGCTGTTTTCCAAGTCTACAGGGGAATAAAATCACCTAGTAACACACCCACCTCAACACGCCGAAATCTGACAGTGATGATTTACCTTACTTGCCGATGTTTGAAGCCCGTTCATCATTGCACAACACTTACAGACGAAGATGACCTTCTCGATTTTGCAGCCATATGTTTTTAAACAGCAAATTTATTTTTGAATAACGCCCTCAATTAGTAGCGAAATCAGTGGTATAGTGATTCTTATTATAACCATGAAAAGGGGCTGGCAGTGATGAGGGTTGAGATACGGTTAGAAAAGATGACTAACAGGTTCACAACATGATGATAAAGAAAGAACAAATAAAGAACACTTTGCGTCAGGTTGGGAAAACATTGTATGTAGAAAGAGGGGAGGTAGACTGAAAAAAGAGAAGCACAGAATAAACTGTGCAGCCACTTTTAAATATAGTTGCATATAAGGTACCGAAAAATTAATTTTCGACAGGGGCGTGCAGAAGGCTGGTATATTGTCAGAAACAAATTCAGGCACTCAACACTAATAAAACTCATTTGTGGATAAAAGAAAAGTTGCAATTATATGACATTATTTTTAAAAATAAATTATCTCCAGGTATTAGAAATAAAACCATCTTTTTAAATAAAAGCACAGCCAACGGCATATAAGCAAAGTATGCAATGCGTTGTATTTTAGTCATACAATTTAAACATGTGGCAGACTTAGAACATGTACATGTGAAGTGAGGCACGAATTTTTTGGTCTTAGGACTTTCACTTTTGTATCGGATTACTTCAGACTTCCACTTTAGATATCATCATCACGACACTGTCTAATCTTAACCATACTGCATATATTTTCATACTTAACTAGGATTCACCCCACAAATATTACACATAATTTGTCGGTGATTTAAAGCTGCATTCCTTCTCCTGGACAGATGTTAACGGCTGACGTCTTCGAAAGCCTCGCGACTTTTTCAACTATCTTATTTATTTGTGAGCCAGGTGAACAGTTTAAGAGTCATCTACTAGTTGTGTTGTCAAGTCTCCTAGAAACTTAAGTGACGATTGTTTTATGAATATACATAGCTGGAATCTTCTTCCACTTATCTTTGGTAGCGAAAGGACGTCGATCCACTTACGCATGTTGCTAGCCAACGGTCTTCAATCCACTTCGTTCCAACATGTGCAGTGACGTGGATCGACTAGCCTTGACTAGCGAAGGTGTCATCGACTTTGAATTATGTCTGATATC
The DNA here is from genome assembly GCA_030141615.1 of Unio pictorum. NCBI lineage: Eukaryota > Metazoa > Mollusca > Bivalvia > Unionida > Unionidae > Unio > Unio pictorum. The sequence goes on from JARLTB010000107.1 coordinate 16,536,498, forward strand.
TAATTGTAAATTCCTATCCTATTTTATTATATATTGTAATTATATATTGCAATTATTTCTGAACGATAGGATTACCTAAATTATGTTATTATAGTTACAAAAAGGTAAAATTATTTAAACAACAGCAACTAGAATATACAATTTAAGTTTAGTTAGTTTCCACAATATCACGAAACATCAACAAAGTCCAAAAGATTCACACTTAGTTTCGAATACTCCTTAAACAAACGGTGTTAATGTTGCACTCCCGTAACAAATCAGTGACCACTGTGGTGTTAAGACACGAATGTTTCTACTCTCATGCAATGGGGCTGTCTCAATTTCTGAAAATTTTTTTTTTTTAGATAGAAAGGAAAGACCAAATACGTTAATTTCATTAACTGTCATGAAAACATTATTCATATATATCACCTGAGGAGTAAACACAAAGTGACTCCATATAGTTTTCAATGATGCTGATTTTACCAATATCGCACCTCGAGACTGACATCAATTATCCAGTCCCTTCTGGTTCTGTCATCGATCGCCTGTCTGATCTCTTAAATTGTCATATGTAAAAATATTAGGACAAGAAATCTGTAAGACGATTTCATTGAAATTTCTTTCAATGCTTTTGGTTGCCATGAAAACAAAGGTTTCATTGTGTTTTTCTATTTTTTAAATTATTTATTTGTTGTAACTTCGTCCATTTTTGAAGGCACATGCGCAAAATTTATCCAATATTGGAAGGTATTATATTCCCCTATGCTTACTGTCAATTTTGGTCAAAATCTGTTAAGTAATGTAAGGTCTTTTTCTGCTATAATTTTCGTAACAGAAGCGAAATTTGATAATGGATCGGCACCATTTGTATAAATTTGAATCATTTTATGCCGCGATGTAAACAGTCAAATTTAGTCAAACTCTGTGAAGTAGTATGTGAGAAGACATCTTTTAAAAATTTATATTTTTTTTTGGGGGGGGGGGATGGTAACCTTACTTTTATAGCAGAATAATGTCATTTGTTTGAAGTTGAAATGCCTGCGCTTTGTGTCAGAAACTCAAATTTTGTCAAATTCTATCGAGGAGATTAAGAGAAGAAATGAGTAGAAACTTGTCTATTGTCAGTAAAGGTGGTCAACTTGGTTGTGAAAATGTATAATAAATCCCAACAATACAAAACATTCCCGAAAACAAACGACATTTGAAAGCGCTTTCGGCCAGGATTCTGTCAAATGTGGCCTTAAAGTTTGTAAACATTATCAGAGAAGATGTAATTTTAAGGGTTGTTCTATTTTTAGTAACGATGGTCATATTTGGAAATCATTTACGCAAGGACGTTTTCGGTGAATTGTGTTGGGCGGTTTTATTAACAAGTGTCAAAAAGGACTGACGCTCTACTTGGCGATTTTATAAACAAGCGTCCCTCATGGGAGCAAATAATTTCCAAGCATTCAAGAAAAGATGTTATTTTATGATGACGCCATCTCGATATTATTCAGCGATAAGATTTTATAAATTAGCTGCTTTGCTATATAAAAAATGGATGTAGGCATGGCAATCTTTTCACTCAGTAGCCATAAATAAAAGTCGTTTGGTGAAACTCCCCGTTTTAATCATCATCCATTCAGGGGAAGTACTGGCAACACATTTTTAAGACCATCATCGTGGTAGATATATTGGATGTACGACTGACAAAATTTTTGTTTAGGGCCATCTTGGTATCATATGAAGTCTATGGAGGAGAGCAAAGACAACAGTATTGTCAAGATCATTATTTTCTATTCATCAGGAGTAGCAACTACAAACGTTTCAAGCTCGCTGCTGTCTTGGTCATATTGGACGTAAGATCGACATTTCATTTAGGATACGTCTTCTGGTAAAAAAACCCACGTCAATGACTTTCTGTTCAAGTAATAGTGTGACAAGATTTTTAAAATGGATAGTATGGCTTCAAACATTAAAACTGCATAACTTGCATGTCTGTTCTCTTTCATGAATTGTGCGTCCATGTACTAAAATCTATTTTCTTACAAGACAGCCACTTGGTCCGCTAATTCAAGTTTAATGGGAAAATCACTATTCTTTTAGGCTTCCTCGGAGCCAAACTTATCCTCTCAGGAAATTTCTGACTAAAGAATTTTGACAAAGGCCGTCACTTTATATTCACATTACTTCTACAGTGTACGCCTTAATTTACTCTGACCAATCATACTCAATGGTTCCAAAACATCATAAGAAGCTTTTGGGTGAAATCACAATATCGATATGACCAGCAATCTATAAGTAGTGATAAGATTTTCAAGATGGCCTTTGGTCCCGGCCATCTTGGAAGTTTGATGGGCATCATTTGATTTTCTACCAGCTAGACATCATAATTAGTCTTTCACTGAAAACCCCTAACTGATATGAATATTCGATCAGTAGTGTTATCAAGATGGCATCAGTAGTGTTATTAAGATGCGCATATCGGTTGTCAGAGCAGCAACATTTTCATTTATAACCATCTAGACATCACAATAAGTCATTAATAATATTTTTTAAAAACATTTTGATACGACCATCCATTCACATGAAGTAGCAACAGTATCTTCAAGCTGGCCACTGTGGCAGTCCTATTGGATGCGCAAGTGGTACTTTTATCTTTTAAGACCATCTCGTCATCACAAGTCTTCTGCTGTTTTATTTGGATCTGTAACGTAGTTTTAACAATTGTTTAGTCATATCGCTACGATGTCTGCAGTGAGACAGTTTATGGTGATGTCTAGCACTTTGGCATCATGCCGCAGACATGTAGCATGACGTCCTACCCAGTCACATTATCCTGACACCAGGACGACAGTTCTAACACTAACCTCTTAATGCTGTGCGCCAAGCGAGGCATTAGGCATGACTCGGTCGGGGATCGAACCCACGACCTCCCGCTTCCGTGGCGAAAGCTCTAACCACTAGGCCACCGGGGCGGTGCAATTCTGCTGGTGAAAACTCAATGGCAATATTAATGTTCGGGAAGGAGGGTGGGGCACAGCGATAACAAAGATTTTCGAAATTGCCACTGGATTCCATATTGGGTAGCAGATTAACACAATTTTCATTTAGAGCTAAAAGTCATTATTATTCTTGTGACATAACCATCCCTTCAGTATAAATATCAAGATTGTCAAACTGGTTGTGCTGCAGACATATTGGGCATCACGTCTGCGCCAAATTTAGATCAAATGGATGTATTAAAAATTTAGTAAAAATCCCATGCCAGCGTGACTATCTGTTCATGTAGAGTTGTAATGACGATTTAAAAAATGGTTGCCACTGTGATCATACTGTATCATCACCATATTTTAATTTACGACCAATTAGAAGTTACTAGAGGTATTTTAGTGAAAACCACATGTTGACATTACCATCCATTCTAGAGGTGCAGCTAAAGCAAGAAAGAATTTCATGATGGCGGCTGCTGAGGCAATACTAGATTTTGGAGCTACACCATTTTCATTTAAGACCAACTAGGAGTAGCGATAACAGACAGACGGACATAAGAAAACGGGCATCCCATAAGCACTTTTATGATTAGACAATGCAAAAAACTTAAACAAAAGCCATGTAATATAAAATGTAAAACATGAACTTTTGTTGTATGGAAATAAACAAATTAAGATTCATAAAATCACCTCCTTTGAGGATTCTACCAGGAAAAATAAACCAAAACAATTAACCAACGTTAGTGAAGCATGAAATATGGGTCACACTAGCCACATTTTTCATCTGGAAGGAGAACTTGACAGGACACAAGTTTCATGAATCTAGGTAAGAGAGTGTATAAGAAGCACAGACCAGACTAGTTTCAAACAGTTTTTTTTTTTTAAGTCAGAGCTGAATGCAAAATCTTTACTTAAGACAGAATAAATCTGAAATATGTCTCAGTGACAGTCTCTGTAGTAAGAATGTGGAACTAATATAGATGCATATGATCATCTAGTTTGACAATTCTACCATGAATAAACTTTGAGAACTCAGCATGATCAGAAAAGCATGAAAAGTGACCTACTTTTGAGAGGGTGTAGTTTACAGTGTGCAAGAAAACTGAACCAAATGCAAAAACTTTACAATGTACAACGTAAATTCATCAACAATGTTTGTTAAACTATTTTTTTTTTTACTTAGCACAATGAAAACAAAATGAACCGTCATCAGTTTAATAATATAAAGCACAGACTATTTTGAATCATTAAGGTTTACTGATACTAGAAACAGTGAACATAACAAAATAAATTAATGGAGTCCTTTATTAGTGCTTAAAAAGATAACCCTCAAGAAACAAAATCAAAAACCTTGTTGAAAATGTTAACAATATACATGTAATTGCAGTCCTTGCATAATTTTTTAAGATAATTTACAACAATTTCATACAATATAAGCTGCAGGAATTTTGTGAAAACTATTACTGTAGTGGTTAGAAAACTTACTTTGTAGCGTAACATTGCACACAAAAGTGATTTCTTTTCATTTAGATTTCCACAGAAATAATGTCAAAATTCGAGATCTAAGGATAAAACTCTACTGATAATACATGTACACTCTGGTTACTTGGAAACGTAAATTGTGATGTCTCATTAATGCCACTCTTGCTTGCAAAATATCATTACAGATCTCGTGCATCCCAAAACTTTCTTTATAGCTAGGCTGTGCTTTAGATGCCTTTGTAAAAACACTGAGCCATCACTGTTCAAGTTTCAATAGCTTATTATGTTACTGTAAAACATTATATGGCCCGAAAATTGGTTTTGTTCATATTCTCCAACAATTCAACAACTCTCTGCCTTTGTGAGAATGTCTGTTTGAGTGCATAAATCTTTTGTTTTACATTATATATTTACACTTGTAAAAGCAATACAATGTAAAAATCAAATTAATACAGGATATAAAAATAAAATAAAATCCTCACACAGCAGATCAGGTTGTTTTGCTGGGGATATGTAATCGGATAAATCCTGCCAATGTATAAATCAATTTAACAGAAAGTACTACGAAAATGTTCTGTTTGTAAGCAGAGAACAAATTTTATTGAAAAATTATGAAAAGCCAAAGCAAAAATGACCAGTAATCTTAATTATAACAAACACAAGCACACACAAATAAGAATTGATAGTCATGCTTTTACACAATTGCATGCCCTAAATATCAAGAATCAACATAGTGTACGTTTTTAAATAAACAATGGCTCATGTTTAGGAGCAACTAAAAGATTCTTCACCTCTTTGAAATTATACTTCTGAAGAAGGCCTTTAATTCAACACTACTCATAACCCATTTCTCTACAGGCAAAGCAGTTAAAAGAAAAAAACCAAACTATTTAAAGAGAACACTTAGTCCGAGTTTCTTCCGACCCTTTGCACCCCAATTTTCGTTAGGCAGTAGACTCTGATCCTACACCCCATCATAAATGTCCAAATATAAAAAATGGAATGGCATGGGTCAGAGGAAACTAGATAGCCATTTCGAACTAGATAGCCCTTTCCAAAAATACCTGGTAATGGATATGCCAAAGCCAAATGTTTTATTTGTAAGTACTGCAACACAGTATCATATTTCTTATCATTGAATCAACTTTTAATTCCATGGAACAAGACAGGTTTGGCATGTCAACCACTTTGAATTTGCTGCTAAAATATTGTAAAACAGATTTAACTAAAAACCTATGGACAGTAGTAGATATGAAAATGGTTCAGGAATAAGTCACTGATCCCCAAAATTAAGCCAGAAGCACACATTTATAATCAACTATCCATTGTAAACCTTCTGTATTCCTCATCCTTTAGTAACCATTAACTGCTAAAATCTATTTTGGACATTTGCTCCCAATTAAGTTAAAACAGTGATCACTGTTGCACCCAGGAATTTACAAGGGAATCTTCCTTGCTGTCTACACCAATAAATAAGGAAGGAGGATGGGAACAGTACCATAGCTTCCTGAGGTGGGGCTTGTTCATGAAATTGCTAATTTTCCCAAACTAACCATTACTGGGGTTTCAAAGTAAATTGCCATTACCTCCTCACCCACCCCAAAAAAACTGACACAACCATTCTTTTGATGTGGAGGGGTGTAACCGTTCAAGTCCTGGCTATCAGTACACAACACGAAAAATCATTTATCCATTTCATTCAACACCCAATAAACTAAATAAGTTCCAAGTATAAACAACTACCAGTATGTCTCATATGTGGAAGCAATTTCAAAACCCCTTTGGGAACAATGATATGTGTATGTGTATGAACTTCTTGGGATTTCCCGTTTGAACCATAATGAATGGTAATGGCTCTACAGATTGAAGACTGGTATATTTTAATACAAAAGAAAAAAAAAAGGAGTTGAATTTACATTTTATTAATTATAAATATCATGCAATATTGTATTAAAGAAACAGTAATTTCTACTGTGCATCTTCTCTCCTTCGAGACTTGAATTCTTATAGGATTTGCTTGCAGATTGGGGTGGGTGGGTCCTGTGGTCATGCAGGCTGGATGAAGCATTGGCAAGACATTTGGTGGCCAATGGAACTGTTGTGTGCTTCGTTGGCTATGAACACATTCTATTCAGTTTGCTTGGGATATACTTTATTCTGTCTAAAATCACCAGTAACAATGTTGTCTCTTTTCATAGGTTTCTTTTATTTAACTTAAGCCCAAAAGGCATCATAATGACAACTTTCTTGTGCTAAAGATAAACAAGGGTTAATGGCACAAGAGCAAAACTGGAGTACATTCATTTACCTAAATGCAGCATTCTTTCACAAATTATCTTAATATTTTCAGATTATCCTGAATTTTAGTCAAACACAGGTCAAGTCTCGATCATATGAAAAGTCATTTTCATCACACCACCCTCTCAGAAAATTGCCGTATGTTCACAAACAATCACTTTTGCTATATTATGACTCTGGTAACGTGTCTGCAAGAATCTCTTTGGCTGAACTTGATATTTTACTTGGAAACTTAATATCAAATTCTATGATCAAGTCACCTCGCTTTGATGGCTGTTTAGGTAATGGAAGTCCCTCTCCTTGTATCCTCTTGATGGAGTTTGGCTTAATAACTTCTGACAATCGGAGTGGGATGGTTCTGTTATCTATTGTTGGCACATTAATTGTTGTTCCACACAATGCCTACATAAAAGAAGGAATAAATCATATTTATAAAGTTGTAGAGAACATATACTTTATGATAAATTTAATACATGTTGAAAAAAAAAAAACAATACAATTCTGCAATTACATAGTAATCTGTATACAAGTTTGGTTAATTACTTCACCATGAAAGATTTACTTCAGAAATATTTTTCATTTATGTGGCCAGTACTTCTCCACTAATTTTCTTTTACTTTTTCAGTTATCTACTGTTCATAGTTTCTCACAAAACAGATCCAATTGCAAACAACATAGACCCTGTGCTATTAAATAATGTGCCTGCAGATTAGGGTCAATGCTGTTCTACTGATTGGTCCAAACAAACTTCAGGCTACAACAAGTCTGGGTCTGTGCAGTTTGCAGTTGGATGCGAGTGTAAGCGGTAGATATATCAGTTCACAGAAACTACATTTAGACAAATCTTCAGATATGCTGCCAAATTTCAATTTTTTTTTACATATTAGGATACCTTCCAGTCATAATTGTTGAAGTTACAGAATAAAAGAACACTTTGTCCCATATCAGAAAAAAGGAGAACAAAAAACTTCTATGAAGTATAGCAAGTTGGCCATAGTTTTACATGCTGTATACACTAGTAATATTATAAAAGCATACCATATAGTTATATCTTAAAACCCAATAAAGCCCTTTTAAATACATTTCTTTTAAAAGAAACATTGAGCAAATAACTACAATTATTCAACCATTTTCAACAAGAACACTGCAAGACTAAGTTCATTAAACAACCAATGATCTCAAACAGAATTTAAGAATGGAGGCAGCACTAAATAAACAAACCAATTTTTCCAAAGCTACATGCATGTATGCATGAAATATAAATTCTAAGCACAGAAGAAACATTTGCCTTCATTAGATTTGTTTTTTCATTTATGTGATGAGGCAATTTATTACTGAAGGACACAATGCAGTAGTTGAACCAAGCTGATCCAATGGTAGGCAAGGAACATAGACCATTTCAGTGGAGTCTTGCATGTAATTCTGGTGGTTCCTGCCTCCATAATATGCATGTTATAATCATTAACTAGTTTACCTATCCCTCTCTCCATTTCCAATAAACAATAGCACTCCAAAGGGCAAATATATTACTTGGTGAAAACTATCAGAGACTATTAACATGACCAGTGTACAAAATGTGCATAAAGCTATTTCTACAGCTCCCCTGTATCTTATTTCCAAAACTGTATTCTATTTTGCAGCTGATTATGGTTTAATTCCATATTTGCAAGTTACTGTTGTTTAAACTTCTACAATACTAGGCCCCTTAACATGGGCTAAATACATTTTTTTCCAGGAGACGAGTGACTCACTGGTGATGAAAACTCCAGTATCAATCCATAGTTTTACATAATTCCACACTTCTAATGTGATCAATACATTGATATTTATTTGTTTATGTGTTAACTACTTGAAGTCAATAATCCCTATTGTTCCACAATTAATTAAATCGGAAAAAATCTAAACAGTTGTATTGTCAAATATTGCCAATTTTAAGCAGACACACAAAAGTAAATGGATATAAATGTTTACAAATCCATCTGCTAGGACTATAAATAAATCTCTACAGCATTCATTCATCCATTCATTAGCACTCTCACTATATCTCTCTAAAAAATCTAGCTATTTCAAAACCCTTTCATAGCTATCAGTTGTCAATACACATGTTGGTTGTTGCTTATTATATCTGTATTCTAATGGTTTCTAATGCATTTATATGTACATTTTTTGATAACCTAATTATCTACCTATGGTTTTATGGTGCCAGCAAGGATAAAAAGAAAACATTTAAATAAACAAAACCGAATTTCCTAAAAATACACCAATATTACTTTTTGATGGTTACTAATTTGGAATATTATTTACGAGGCAAACTGAAATTTGCAAAATTAGTAAATCCCCAATATGACATGTTTAGCTTAAGTTTGCATCATTCTGATTTTTTTCAACTTGTCCTAAGGGCGACAAGTCACAGTTTGGATAGTTTCTATTGTTCAATTTGTTGGCATATGGCGTCTGCGTGAATAGTCCAAATCGCAAAAACTGCATGCTGCAGCTGTTTTAATATAACCTTCCGATAATTATTTCCCATAATTTTAATTATGGTCAACTGCAACTTTTAAAAGTAGAGTGCTGAAACCATCTGGTTTTCCTAAGCGAAAACAAAAATGGGTGCATAGAAACACTGGAATGCACATCAGTTATCTTTTATACTATAGTGTATATTGGTGGTGTATATATTATAATTGATATACATATTTGTGACATTTAATATTAGTTATACAAGAAATATGTACTTCCTTTACTGCAAGTGATACAACATCAAACTAAAAGGCTGGATACTGCTCATTTTGGCAACAATTCATACAGTAACAAAATTTCATATTAACAGCATGCATTGCAATTTATACAAGTGTTTAATGATTCAGCTATTAATAATAAAACAGTAATGTGTATTTAATATTGATTTATAAAGTTGATTATTATGTTTTGGTTATTAATCATTACATTTTACTTACAATCTTATGTTCAGTGATGTGTGAGATTTGTGCAACACAGCACTTGAAACTGCTGTATATTTAAGAGTAACTATCATGAATGTGTGATAATGGTCTAACTTCAAAGAAACAAGTGAGATTGGTGCATCAAATCATTTTTGTTTTTACCTTTTTTAAACCTCTTCATCTATTTGAAGAAGAGTATGGGATAGTTGCACAAATGTGTTTAATACCAAAAGTTTTGGAACACATTTCAAAATGTATTTGTATCATATAACACAAATGTTTAAAAATTAATACAGTAATAAGGCTTGCCCACTTAGAAATAAAATAACATTAATATCAATGGAACTGACAAGACTTTGGCCTCAGCATACAGCCTCATTGCCCCCAAAACTTGTGTATCAATATACACTATGGTATATAAATTATTAGACAGAACTGATGTGCATTCAGGTGTTTCTATGCACCGAACAATGATTACACATTAGTATTTTATTTGTTTACCTACCTGTCGAAGCGAGATCGCAACTTTATATCTGATGTCGCTGGCATCCCGTGTAAATTTTGGGTGTGGTTTGTCTTTTATCACAAAAACAATATCTGCAGGAATGTTGTTTGGCGTCTGATCGCCCTCTTTTGGAAACGTGATTTTTGTACCTGCTTTCCAACCGGGCTTTATATCTACAGTCAGAATTTTATCCTCAGCTCTTGTTGTTCTACCGTCAGGATTTAACACTTTTCGCGTAATTTTTAGTTTCTTTGTTGTACCCGTATATACCTCTTCCAACGTAACTTGCAAGTCTTTGACAATTGGTTGGTCTTGTCTCTTTTTTCTCGTGATTCCGCTCATGCCCATACGACTGAAAGGGTCGTCCTCGTCGATGTCCATACCTTCATGTCCTGGCGAAAATGTAGAGAATCTTGTACCCCCACCTGGTCCAAAACTAAAGAAACTTTCAAATGGATTTTCATTGCCGAAAAACATCCTGAACGTATCGTGTGGATTGCCTTGGAAGGTGTAGTGGAATGATCCCCCATTGTGCCCGTCTGAACTGCCGCCACCAGGCATACCGCCCTTTAGCCCTTCTTCGCCATACTGATCATAGACTGCTCTTTTATTCTTGTCGCTAAGAACGTCGAAAGCTTCAGCTATTTCTTTAAACTTGTCCTCTGCTCCAGGTGATTTATTCTTGTCAGGATGATACTTAAGCGCCATTTTGCGATAACCTTTCTTGATTTCTTCATCAGTGGCTTCACGAGACACTCCAAGAATTTTGTAATAATCCTTCCCCATGGTTGCGTGAATAGCGAAACGCCAAGTCACTTCTACTAAGTGCCGAAAATGTTATCTCAAGTCTTGTAAGTCTACTTCTGTAGGTTAAATATGAACAATTTCACGAGCTTCGGCGTATTCGTCTGTTTTCGAGTTGCAACGTATCATTAAGTTTCTATTGCGCATTCTCGAGTTTATAAACTTCCGATGGAGGTTTCCCGAATTTTCCAGAAGTTTACAGAAATAATACGTCACTTCCTTCCCTACTGACCAAGTTTCTACCAATCAGTAATGTTGAGAAACAATAGGGAGATTCCCAGGCTATTAATAGTATGTATTTTGACATATCAACAACAGCGAAAGGAGGAAAGCAACGGAGCGAGAAAGGTTGTGTACATAAAACCAAGTGTTTTCAGATTGATATAATTGTGTGCATTAGTTTCCAACGCATCTATCGTAGTTTATCATATCAATATTTACATTGTCTGTACAAACATATACATATATCAAGTACAGCCATTCGTCTAGAATGTTCTGTGTCGATAAACCACTATGTTTACATAGTGTAAACGTCAGTGCAAAAAGTTTGTTTCGGTGTCAACTGGTGAAATTTTAATTACCGAAGCGAATATTATGTCCTGTAAATTTTCAATAAAGAAAAACAATATTTAAAAAATAAATCTTTAAAAAGAAAATAATGGGCGGGGGACATTACACAGGTAAATAAGAAAGAAAGCACGATTTGGTTCAAAATAACAATGACTGACGATAATTACTCACAAGTACGAATAAATAGATCATTTCGAACCTTTATGTAATCAAACATTGATGGAAACATATTTCCCCCATAATCTCTGAAATATTAGAAACGGAAAATGAGTAATATTTTAAGATATACATTTTGATATAGGCCGTTCAGCAGCATGGCCATGCACGATCAAGAATTTCAAAATGACAATGAATATTATTTCAAGCTAACAGCATGCACGCATTAAACGTGGAATGAGCAAAAAAGGATGTTGCGGAAAATAATTTTTTCATTATATTTATATATGTTAAAATAGTGTTGGATCGGCAAAAGAAAGAGATAAACGTTATCTTGAGGTAATGTGATCTCGGAGGAGGATAAAACTACTGGTTGTTACCTGGAATAATGGCTGATTAATGAAAAGTGTAGAGAATGTATCGTTGATGAATGAGTAAATTAATACAATGACGAATAATACATTTATACACAACAGCATCAGCAGCAACAACAATAACACAGCAATTAAAACACTATATATTTAAATTTCGTTCACCATGAAAAGAGAAGAGAAAAAAAAAATACACTTTCCACGACTGCAATGGTGAATGGGAGATAACTTCCCACGAACTGGAATATGTAGTCAAGAGTGGTAAGTCGCAACTTCTATCATACTCTAGGAATATAATTATTATTCTTTGTGTGGGTTTAACGCCAATTTTGAGCACACAATTGATCATATACATGGCGGCCAGTATAACTAGTGGAGTAAGAACCCGAGAAACGTCCGGTGATGTAGGGTTCTAGAAGCAGTGCTATACGGTGATATAGAATTTCTCTACTGCTGAATCTGCATATTGGAGACTGGAGATAAGGCTGACAGATAGAGTCCTAGATGCAGGTCAGACAAGCAAGTCATTTATAATATGTATGCAATAGAATAAACATGTGTTTGTAGAAAGATGTCTTTTTTTTCTCTCATTACAAAAACCAATCATTACAATGGCGACAAAGATGGGATTCGAACCCACGCGGGGTTACAATGGCGACGAGGATATAGCCGAAAAAGCTGAAGATAACAAGGGAAGACTTAGGACATTTGTGTCATTCTACTCGGAGAATTATTACAGACATTCTACCGTGTTCTACACTTGTAGTGAAAATCTATATCTCTAATAATAGCAGCAAGTTTGCCCATTTTTCCACCTTTCTCAGTCCATGAAAACGCACCTGATGTTCGATGGGTGAAACGACTTGATAATCTTCTAATTGAAATGGACATCAGAGACACAAAAACGTCGACGTACATTGCTTTTACACTATGCAGGAGAGGAAGTAAACATTTTTGAAACCCTCAGAGAGACAGGAGAAGATTATCCAACTGCCGTAGAAAAGTTGACAAATTATTCTGCACCAAAGAAGAACCATGAATTTGAAATCTTCAAATTTCGGCAAGAAAAACAGCAAAAGGACAATCGACTGATGATTTCCACACGAAGCTAAGGCAGCTTTCAGCAATGTGCGAGTTCAGTGATGTCGACAAGGAAATAAAATCACAAATAATTCAAGGATGTTTGTCAAACGTCTTATACATCGTGTACTTCGTGAATAGATGGACCTAACACACATTCTTACACTTGCCCGTGCCATGGAACTATCTTGACTCCCTGACAGACAAGCAAACAAAAATTACAAAATTCAGAAGGAGAGAATACCAACGCCATAACAAACGAAGGACACTGAGTTGTCGCAAAAACAAGTGGCGTTTCACGGAGAAAACTAATGACACCAACAAACAACAATACAAACACCAAGCATACATAAATTGTGGTGGCGAATATCCACACAATGATAGGCAGTGTCCTGCACAAGGGAGATAATGCAATTTCTGCAAGAAGAAAAAAACATTTTGATAAAGACTGTAGATCAAGACTCAAAGCAGAAAGTAAAGCTAAAAAAGTAGAAAGCCATCAAGATAGGGTAGTACATATGAGAGCTCATCAAGAATACGCCTTTGGCATGTGAACTTGAATTAAAGTCAACACTCTAAAAGCAAAACAACCTCACACAATGGTAGAAGTAGATGGAACGAAACAAATTGAAGTACTGATTGATGCAGAATCAAGCATTAATGTCATAGACGAACATACATTCGAAAAGCTGAAGTCTAAGCCTAAACTGCTGAAAACAGACACGAACGTATTTGCCTATGGATCAGAAACAAAATTGCATATAGTTGGCAAATTTCAAGCCAAAATTGAAACAACGTATTGGATCACTAAAGCTCCATTCTATATAACCAAAGGAAACTTTGGAATTCAAATGAGTTATGAACCAACATACACCTTCTCACTGATGATACGGTAATCCCTGTAACTCAACCCTATCGACGTATTCCATTTAATATTCGGAAGAACGTCGAAAAAGAGTTAGCAAGACTTGAAGAATTGGACATTATCGAAAAGGTAGACGGACCAACTTCTTGGGCATCTCCAATTGTAGTTGCTCCCAAACCCCAAAACCCCGACGAAATTAGGACCTGCGTTGATGTGCGTTTGCCCAGTGAAGCAATACTTCGCGAAATATGCATCAGACCAACAAAAGATGACCTTATATCAGATCTCAACGGTGCAACCGGATTCTCCAAGCTTGACTTAAATTCAGCTGGAATTGGACGAAAAATCAAGAAATATTACAACATTTTCAACTCATATTGGACTACGAAGATATAAACGTCTCATTTTTGTAATATCATCTGCAGTGGATATATTTCAAAACTAACTCCTTACAGAACTGGAAGGACTAAATGGCACAAAGAACATTAACGATGACATTATAGTATTTGGTTGCACTCAGGAAGAACATGACAAAAATCTAGAGTCAATATTCACTCGTATAAAGCAAAAGGGTTTGGCACTAAATAAACACAAATGTGAATTCAACAAAGACAAAACTGACTTATTTGGATACATTTTCAGCAAAGATGGAATTTTGCCAGATCCGTAGGCGTAGAAAGTGGAAGCAATCAAAAGTGCCAATACTCCATCAAACGCATCCAAAGTATGCAGTTTTATAGGCATGACAGACTATATGGGACGATTTATCCCAAATTATGCAACAATCAACGTGCCTCTTAGAGCTTGAACCAAGCAAACTAAACCATGAGAATGGACTGAAAAACATGAAAAAGCGTTTGAAAAACTCAGAGAAGATCTTGCTAGTAACACAATAGTAGCGTATTTTAACCTTAAAAAGGAAAGACAATTAATTGAAGTTGCAAGTCTTGTCGGTCTTGGAGCGTTATTAGCCCAGAATGGTAATGTTGTCGCCTACGACAGTAGAGCACTTTCAGATGTGGAAAAATAATATTCAGAAACGGAACGTGAAGCACTAGCAATAGTCTGGAGTTGTGAGCACTTCCATCTATACCTGTTCTGTCATACCTGTTCTAGTGATAACAAGCCCGTGCAAGTTATTTTCAATTTTCAAAATCACGACTCCCTTCAAAAATCGAGAGCTGGAGACTGAGATTACAAACATGCAGTTTCAAAGTAGTACACAAGCCAGGTAAAACAAATTTAACATATTACATTTCACGATATCAGAAGGCTGGAACTGAATGCAGTAACCATTCTGAAATTGCAGAAGCTTATATTCAATTCGTATTCGTCAATGCTGTACCCAAAGCCATGACCATTGAAGTAATTTGGACGACTACTTTAGTGGACCAGGACCTTCAACATGTTATCCAATCAATATAAGTTGGAAATTGGAAGCAGTCTTACAAACAAAACAAAACATTACAGCTAGCACATGAAGGCCATTATGTCATAGTCAAGACAAAACAACTTTTTCGTGAGAAAGTATGGTTTCTTGGTATTGACAAACAAAAAGAGGATTTATGTCAAAGGTGCCTTGCATCAACGCCAAAGCAAGCGACAGAGCCGCTAAAAATGACAGTTCTACCAGACAATCATTGGAGTCAAATTTGCATGGACTTCAGTGGTCCTCTTCCGTCAGGAGTCTTCTTAACTTCTTGATGACTACTCAAGGTATCCAGTAGTTGAAATTATTAACAAAACAGTCATTCCGCAACTTGACAAAATATTCAATGGACAAGAGTTTACAAAGTTTGCTGAATACATGAGATTCAAGCATAGGAAAATCACACTTTTATGGCCTCAAGAAAGGTTTGTGAGGACAATTGGATACGAATTAAATCAGACAACAAGACTAGGAAAACTGATACTGAGATAAAGGAAAAGATGAAGAGCTTAGAAATAAAATGTCAAAGTTGGAGACAGTGTTGAGTAAAACAAGAAAAGCGAGACAAGTTGTCAACTCCATTCGACCCCAAACCAAATGAAGTTGTCAACAAAAAATGGATCGATGCTACCAGCGAGAAAAGAAGACCATCAGATTACTTTAAATTCGTCATTATTCAAGACAGTAAAGAATTCACCACATATTTCACAATCTGATGACCAGACATATGATCCAATAAATCTAAAGAAAGATAAAGTGATATGTAATACTTATCCAACATCCGACCTAGCATTAGGAAGATCATCCCGAATCAGAAAATCACCAGATTATCTAACGTATTACGTGTGAGAATTTTTGTTTATAGAAGCTTTACCACATACATTGTGCAGTATGATATTTTGCTTGTACATATTGTAGTGTGCAGTAACTGTAAACTGTTCTGTAGATATAGATAGTTAACAATAGCATGTGTGTCTCATCAAATGACAACTCAGTTTAACCTTGCGAATTTGAACCCCGACCATCAATTGAAACCCAGGATAACATTCCGACTAAGCTGTGAGAACTGTAAATCTACTTTACCCAGTTCTAAATTTAACATTATATACATTATCAACAAAAGTAAATGAATCAAGAAGCAAATTGTATTGCACTCATGAATTTCAATTATGCAAAGTTCTGTTCTTAAGATGTATATTTATTATCATTGTGACTAATTTGAAACATACTTAACTGATTCTCAATTCAAGAACATGACTTTTAAATCTGAAAAAAGAAGGGATATAGTGTTCCCGAAGCAGTGATATACGGTGATGTAGAATTTCCCCACTGCTGAATCAGCATATTTGAGATTGGAGATAAGGCTGACAGATAGGGTGCTAGATGCAGGTCAGACAAGTAAGTCTGTTATAGTCTGTATGCTATAAAATAAACAAGTGTTTGCATAATAAACATATATTTTCCTCTCTCATTACAAAAACCAATCATTACAGGTAAGAACCACCGACCCACATGAAGCGACTGACAAACTTTCTCACATACATTGGCTTAGTTCAAGATTCGAACACACGCGTACCGTGTTTAGATGCCAGTGTTCGGTAAAGACAAACACTTTAAACCATTTGTCCACCTAGGGTGCTGACAAAATGATTAAAAGTGACCACTCTTTGTTTTACTTTTCTGAAATTTTAATTAGAAAATTCGAAATTCGATAGTTAGAACTAATGATAAACGAACCGAATATACTGTTCATTTTGCCATTCTTAGCTGACTACGTGAAGATAGCACGAACGTGGACTCTAAACCATACTCTAGAGCACTGACAGAAAAAAGTGACATTTTGCTCAGAATTCTTAAATCGAAGGCTTGAAAAGCTGTCATGAATGCATTCTTGGCAGTCAAAGATAACAAATGCAGTGGACTCCTCCCCCCAGTTCGATTCATCATTTATGTAACTAGCAAAACAGGTGCAGTTAAGTTTGTCGAATCAGTAGGTTGGAAAAGAATAGAAAATAAATTGGACGGTCTACTTTAAGGACTTGGAAACGACATCGAAATGAAAAGTTCAAAGATTATTCTCACTGCAACTGCCAACGAAGTGAAATTAATTTTTTGAAATTATTTGAAAACCATTTGGGCATGCACAACGAAACAAACATGTTATTGTGAGTATTTTAGTTTTGAAATCTTGAAGACTTGGAGCATTTGACTACAGGGAAATATGGCTGGATATGCGAGTAGTCTAGACCTATTGCTAGCACTACGGCTGAAATCCCTAAAGATCTGGAACAAATCATGTGGAAATAAGGATGAAAATGCGACTATTCTCCAATATATAAATAGAACTTTTGAATAATGAAACATTTATGGACCTTTGAGATAGTTAGTGATATTTTGCGAGTATTTCGCTTAAAGTCTTGAGGAACTGGAGTTTTGAAGACGATGAAATAGAAATGGATATGCGACTGATCCAGGCCTTTTGCTGGCACTTTGTCTGAAATCTATATTGATCAGGAACAAATCTCATGTGGAACTTGGATGAATATGTGACTATTCTCGAATTTGCGGCATCTGTCGGAAGTCTGTATGGACAATACTAGAACTTAAGTGAACTGAACATAATTATCAGACTGAACATGGAACATTATATATTTATTTATAATGAGTTGATTATAAGACTGTTAAAATTACGTCTACGAAAATCTACTATACACTGCGCTGAGCTTATCAGACAAAAAGCATGCAGTAATAGACACCACGAGCAACGCATACTGGTGTGTTCCGGGTGCTAATGCTGCACGTGCATTGATCATTTGACTTTGACTTGAGCTTAATTCTACGCAAAACTGTACTATAACCAGTGCGATAACTTGAACTGAAATACAGAATATTGAATTATGATATACAAAACTATATACTACAGATACCAACTTTCTGAATCAATGAATATACTATACTTAATTGTTGTATTACTTATATAAATGGTATCTTATACCTACTTCCCTACAATTATCGATTAAGATATACTTGATTATAATAGAAAACATAAATCTATCAACAACCATCTACATAAACAAATACTAATATTTACATACACTAAACTGCTTCTATAAATAAATTATTTATAATTTAATAAAAGCTTAGATGAAATTTGACAAATACAAACCAAACAAAAATACAAAAGGTAACGTACAATACCAGTTAGTAACATACACAATAGCATTCACTGGAAACAATAGCATATACTGGAAACAATAGCATTAACTGAAAACAATATATTCACAGGCCTGGTTGATTTATTTAAATAACTCCAAGACCAGCCAGGGATGAGGAGTAGCAGTAAACTAGTTAGGAAGATGTACAAACCCTATATCAAAATTATTAAAAAATGAAATTCCAATAAACTAAAGAAACAATCATACATACTATGGGAAAACAGAGAAACATTACATTTATTAACTTCCGATACATGAGAATTTAAATAACTGAAAATACTGTTTAAAAGTCATATTTTAGCACTAAAATCTGCACTAGAAAAAGCTGCGACAAGAAATAACTATTATCAGAAAAGAAATCTTCGTAAATTGTTTACCTGTCAAGAATAAATATATTTTAGAGACTACATGAACGCTGCTTATTTGTAAATTCAAACATGCTATCAATGAAAACAGACCCTCATTTGGATGTGAACAAATTCGAGAAAAAAAGAGGATATTGTTAAAGAACAAGATCCTCACAAAGATAAGGTAGCAAAACCATATAAAATAAAAACAGAAAATGACTGGATAGAAAATTGTAATAACGCTGAATTATATATTTGCAACAACTCGACATGATTCAAAAGAAACTGGAATTTCCTAGGAACTTCCTATAATATAGACAAATCAAAGTGCCATCAGGCAATAGCTTCTGAAACTTACTGAGCAATGCGTCTTCTGTAAGTCCGGTAATAGCTTCTGAAAGTTACTGAGCGATGCGTCTTCTGTTAGTCCGGTAATAGCTTCTGAAAGTTACTGAGCGATGCGTCTTCTGTTAGTCAGGCAATTGCTTCTGAAACTTACTAAGCGATCCTGCTAGTCAGGTAATAGCTTATGAAAATTACTAAGCTATGCGTCTTCTGTTAGTCAGGCAATTGCTTCTGAAACTTACTAAGCGATCCTGCTAGTCAGGTAATAGCTTCTGAAAGTTACTAAGCGATCCTTTTAGTCAGGTAATAGCTTCTGAAACTTACTGAGCGATGCGTCTTCTGTTAGTCAAGGCAATAGTTCCTGAAACGTACTGAGTGATGCGTCTCCTGTTAGTCAGGTAATATCTTCCGAAAGTTACTGAGCGATGCGTCTTCTGTTAGCCAGGTAATCGCTTCTGAAACTTACTGAACGATGCGTCTTTTGTTAGTCCGGTATAGCTTCTGAAAGTTACTGAGCGATGCGTCTTCTGTTAGTCAGGTAATTGCTTCTGAAACGTACTGAACGATGCGTCTTCTGTTAATCAGGTAATTGCTTTTGAAACGTACTGAACGATGCGTCTTCTGTTAGTCAGGTAATTGCTTTTGAAACTTACTGAGCGATGCGTCTTCTGTTAGTCAGGTAATTGCTTTTGGAACTTACTGAGCGATGCGTCATCTGTTAGTCAGGCAATATTTCCTGAAACTTACTGAGCGATGCGTCTTCTGTTAGTCAGGTAATTGCTTTTGAAACTTACTGAGCGATGCGTCTTCTGTTAGTCAGGTAATTGCTTCTGAAACTTACTGAGCGATGCGTCTTCTGTTAGTCAGGTAATTGCTTCTGAAACTTACTGAGCGATGCGTCTTCTGTTAGTCAGGTAATTGCTTCTGAAACGTACTGAACGATGCGTCTTCTGTTAATCCGGTAATTGCTTTTGAAACGTACTGAACGATGCGTCTTCTGTTAGTCAGGTAATTGCTTCTGAAAATTATTGAGCGATGCGTTTTGTGTTAGTCAGGCAATATTTCCTGAAACTTACTGAGCGGTGCGTCTTCTGTTAGTCAGGTAATAGTTTCCGAAAGTTACTGAGCGATGCGTGTTCTGTTAGTCAGGTAATTGCTTTTGAAACTTACTAAGCGATTTGTCTTCTGTTAGTCAGGTAATTGCTTCTGAAACTTACTGAGCGATGTGTCTTCTGCTAGTATACAAATCAAAAACAGTTTTATATGAAGTACAGACATAGTATATAACAATACTTTTGAAGTCTTTTTTTTTCTTTCTTTTGGATTGGGAATCGACCTTAAATTATGAACGATTCAATCAAGCTATTTAAGTAAGATTGTTCAATTACTATATTAATATCAGGAATAAAACCAGCTTTGGGTTTGACACTTGGGTTTTGATAGTTGAAAGGTGGAGTCAAAATACTTCTTTGTTGCAAATCAGGCAGTAGACAATTAACAGAGTTGCTCCAGTAAAAACAGTTTATTCATATCAATGTAGTTTTAATTGAGTAAAATACCTATTAATCTCAGTTATTATGTATCTAGATAGATCTGGCATGTGCTTAATACAAAAATGATAACCTCCGTCCGGTGTACAAATGTACCAGAGCTGGGGTTTCACCAGAATTCACAACCAAACAATGCGCGGGGTAATGCAATAGTTTAATACAGAATGTTCTCTGTGAGTGTGTAAAAGCCGTATTCATTAACTTCAGTATCAATAAAGCTGAAAAGGGAACTTACTCTATTATCTTTAGCCTATTTTATTCTAGTATCAATTTTGTGTGATTTATTTATGCCTAATTGTTTACATTATTCTGTTTCTACTGCAGCATCAGATCACATGAACCAACGCATGTGTCATTATTTTTAGTTAGACAAGCTTTCATTAAAAACAATAATATTAGTTTTATTGGAATTGTATCTGAATCCCCATTTTAAATAGTACTGAAATGTATCGTCAGTAACTGATCCTTGCTCTGTTTTGAAAGACTCAGTCTCACTGAATTGTATAAATCCTTTTAGTTATTAAATTCATGCACTTGAACTTGTGTATTGTTTTGTAATTATTGTGTCGATAATGTAATATGTATAGCTTTACTGCATGTAACGTCATTACGTTCCCTTCGTGTATGCCTGTGTCATGCATAGTACACGGCGTTAGATACATTTTCAGCTGCACAGAGTGACCAGAGAGAACAGTGAACAGAGTGACCAGACTGACTAGAGTGATCGGAGTCGACGTGGTATCAGCTGCAGAGCTAAATATGAAGTCTACCATATAAACTGTAAAGCAGAACCATAGCAGCCGTAGAGTTGAATAGTGTTGTTGGTCGAGAAGCATGTGATCAGGAGTTGCTGAACGAGATTGGTGGGCGCTGATTGACCAAACCTGGAATACTGACGGCTTGATTGGCCAGTGTGACTGGTAGCAGAGTGTGCTGATGACGGATTGTATAACTCCATGTATATAATCTTTTAGCCGTGGGCTAAGGTGGCAGGGTCCAGTTGCGTAAATTGGCCTCTGGCAAATTTCTTAACTTAAGGGTATGGTGTGAGTTTTTGAGCTACTATTGTGTAATAATTAAAGATATGGATAAATTTGTGAACTAGGTGTTTCAGGCTTGTGTTGTTCTTGAAATTGATGTCAGACATGTATACTTTCCATAGTTACTCTGCAGTATGTTGATTGTGAAATACCAATAGTCGGTTAGGAAGAAGAGCTTGCCTCCCATAGCAGTAGACACGTGGGTTCAAGGCAAGTAGAATATCTCAAAAACGGCATGGATGACAACTGATATGAATTGCATCAAGCTATTTAGTAGACAATGTTTTTCAAAATTTTCATCTAGGAAAAGGCTTTGCGTTTGCACTGTGAGCACCACGTGCTGTCAAAAATGGCCTTCGGATGTGAAAAATGCATGTATTAAATAGGGGTTGGGGTACATAAACATTTTATTCTAAGAACTTCAGTAGACTTGTCAGGTCAAGTGTGTGATATGATTATGTTGCGCTACATAATACCTATCCAGAAATATGTACCTTTTTGACCTCACTCGCGTATTATATTTTTAATGAATTTTTATATTAGGCAGGTGCATGCGACATTAAATTTGTACATAAAAACTGGACCCTGCCCCCTAAGGTTTGGGATTCGTAAAACACAGTAAGAAAAAGAGAGATCCCTAAGTGGTAAACTCAGTCACACACGGTTGATAATGGATGAAAACAATAGTAAACCAGACGATAGTTATCATAGATGCAATGCTCAGAAGCAAGATACGACAACAAGCGGATAATAATCATTCAACCTAATTTCTTGATCTGATTTTGTTGATGTACCCGGTTTGATGAAATACGGAAATTGGAATAGTTTTATTAAAATTTAAGTATAAATACTATACATTTTTAAATCCAAGCTTTTAATAAATGCAAACATATTGTTCGAGTTTTGAAAATATATATTGTGAATCGAATATTTATGTCCTTGAATTTACGGGAAGCAGATCTTTGGAGACACCTGTTATAATAATGTTGCTAAGAAAATGCATTGCACATAATGATTATAAGCAATCCTTAAATACTTGTCTTAAACGTCCAGTGGAGATAAACATGTGTGCTGCAAGTAGAAGCGTCTAAAAACATACACAAAAGACATTCCTAAAATATTAAATTTATAACAACTAGCTGATAAAAGAACGAATAAGGGCTTGTGACATATATCTGGGCCCATTCGAACCTGGTGTATCCGTTGCTATGAGGCACAGTCAACTAATTCAAATCCCATAAAGCTAATATTTAGACAAATTACTTTACGGTAAGATCGGCATGTTAAGCATACAACTTTTGAAAGTATGAAATGAGATGCTGCATGTCTCGTTTTTTTATGAAATTTCCCATTAGGTACTTACTACAAAGTTATATCAAGTGAGATCTCTGTTACATACAGTAGTAGCTGTGTGGCGATGGCGATAAATTAAAAATGGTTTTTGGTTCAGACCTATTGTGTACAGTTTACCTATATACGGGCTTATTTTGAGTAATGGCATTAATTTTTAAGTTTTGGTAAATATTCTCAGCCAATGATCAACCTTCATTCTGAATACGGTATTTAATATACCACCATTCTTTAACCGGTTCCGTAACTCATAATTTATAATTATTTTTTGTTGCCAGTGACAAAATATGTATAGTAAAGTCTTTCAAGGACTAAGCTAACGTAAATAAATTTCCCTAAGAATAAATGCCAGTGTGTGTGTGTGTGTGTGTGTGTGTGTTTTCCTATGAACGTAATTCCCCCCCCCCCAGTCAAATATATAATTCCGTCATCAAGACAATAAAATAGCTATACACAAAGGAAAGAGAAGACGCAAAAAGAACCATAAGTATGGAGTTTATGGACGTTGTTCTCTAGAAATTGTTATTCATATAGATGTTAAAAAAGGACCGTTTCGCAATCTTAACAACGAAGAAAATAAAAGTCAGTTTCTTTATCCTGTTCAAAATCATTATTCACTTTGGAAACCACAATGATGAGAATGAAGGCATAACAAAATTTGTTCAAAGATTGGAGACACTACGATAACTAGAGTGGACGTCTCTGAGCAAGGGCAGATTGTAAAGCAACCGTGACTTCTACACTATCATGACATCTCGTAACTAGTTCATATTTAAAAGTTGCATAAATTATATTGCATGAGACAATATTTATATTTGTAGTTCCGGTTCGTAAAGTAATAATCCAAATGTTTTATTTCAGTAAATATTACAAATAAAATTTACAACTGCTCGAGAACTTGTTCATGTACAAGGAAATTCACTCCAAAATATGCTAATGTATTTAGCATATAATCTTGTCCTTATTAATTTTATCTGTCTTATGCCCATGCTGCCGTGGAAGTAATTATTTAAAAACTGATAACAAAATCGTAAATAATTACTGTTTAGAATAGTACCGTTGAACATGATAATTTTAAAGTTGTATGTTCGTCGGATGTAATTTTGATCAATGATATATGTTGATGTAAACATGTAAATGCATGTTTAATATATCAGAAGAAAATTATCTGAGGCCAATGTTTTTGTATTCTGTAGTATTACATTTTTTTTATCCCCACCCTTCTTGAGCCCAATGAGAAAATAAATAGTCATTCAAATGTCTGAACGACCGAGTAGATAAATCATTGTTTTTGTGACAAGCCAGCATTAAAGTGTAAATTTCCAACTTTAAAATAATGCAGTCTGGGGTTCAGTGCTTCGTAAACAAGAAAAAAAGTATACATGTACATCAAAACCCAAAAGTTGAGGGATTAACATTTTCGAGTTACGATCGTCTGCTAACAAGGGGAAGTACACCTGAAAACAAGCGTAGCTAGGCCGAAGTTGCGTTTTCTCCCCTTTTCAGTTGTAGAGTAAATCATAAGGTATCACGGTACCAATTGTTTTTCCATAGACCTCAATGCTAATATTTGGAGAGATAAATATATTTTCTATCCTAATTTAGCGTGCATCTCACACACTGTTATAGAGAACAATGTTAGATTGTCAATTTGACGATGACAAAACCAGGTACTCCATTGCATTTAAGAGAGATAACTCTGCTGGAACTAGACAGGGGTATGAGTTATCTAGTCACAACATACCTATTTTCAGTCATGTGTATTACATTTTCAAAAAATCATAAAAAATACAAAATATGATCTGTATAGGAATTAACATAAATTCACATGTTGCCAAAATGCTAAACTATTTTTTAAGCCTAACAGAAAGTACAACTCTTACATAATCCACCAATCAAACCTTGTGTTGTTGTTTATCTCTGAATGGTATGGACCCTACACCTTAAGCCACACCCACATGGACTTGCGCAATTGGTACCGTTATACCTATAGCAAACCTTGATTTTTCCAATAATCTGTGAAATAGCTCAGGACTATATAACTAACACATGTACTTAGTCTCGCTTGTCAAAAACAATTTTATGAAGTACTAAGCTATGTTTTATATGATTGTGTATAGAAATGTTATGGAGTTGTTTTAACTCTTTTATTTCATACCTTTGCTTCACTATCAAACTCATCTTTTGAAATAAAATGAATTCTTTTAACTATGAGTTGTGTTTTATTCATATTAGCACTTATCGAACTTCACTTTGGTGATAGGGGATAAATCACATTATGTCATATTGTTTAATAGTAAGGTCAAAGGTCAACGCACTAGTTAGCATGTACCAGTTCTACTCTTAAAGAGACCTTTTGATCTAAAATAAAGGACTTATATTTGTTTCATGAACACAGAAAGTAACAACAGGGACAGGTGGACATGGCCCAATCTAATTATAAAGTCTTAGCTTTGAACACTTTACAGTGTCAGCATATGAATGAGGTCAGTAACCCCCAGTCCTCACACAAAGGTCAAGCTACCCAGCCTCTTTGTCATACAAATTGAAAGCTTCCCTCCTTTGTGTAGTGAATACAGTTGACGTAATAAGCCAATCTGACACCAAATAAATTAGATAAAAGCTTTCTTAGTGGTTATGTTGGATTTGGGGGTAAAAATGGGGATTAAAATACAGAAAAAGGCCAAAGTTTAACAATGAGTATAATGAGTTCAATGGATTTAAAAACAGGAGGAAAGTGTGTATCTAAAATGGGAGATGTAGCTAATGATAATGTAATTAAAGGAGACAAAAGCAGCAATGAGAAAAATGAGAAGTGAGAGCTTGATAATATTATCTTAGAAAATATAGGGCGGCAGTGGACCATAGGTGCAAATACAATTCAAAGGCACCTGTGCTATTACATCCCTTACAAGCACCAAATATCAGGTGACATGGTGTTCATTCCTAGCTAATATAAAAGGGTGAAAAATGTAGATAATAAAGATGCGTATAAGTTATATTTCTTCTAAATAAGAAATTAACAATAATGGGCTTCTGTTAGACAGAAAAATACCTAAACCAAACAAAGCATGTTTGATCAGTTTTCAAACTTGTAAACTTTACTGGGGGAAACTATTAAAGTACTTTTAGTTCAATTTGCATCAAGACCAAGGGCTAATATGATAATTCACAAATCTTATCTTGATTTTCATACAAACTCACTTAAATTGTGGGTTTCTATCTATTGAAATGTATGTCTGGTGTAATGGAGATAACTGAATGATATACATAAGGTGTGGTCTTTTTATTTCCTCCAATATATTATCCATGTACTATAGTTGAGTTCAAGAACACATGTATTAACTTCAATGCAATTAAATTATTCAAAAATGCATTACTGATAAAGTGAGAACCTAAAATCCAGGCTTCTATATGTAGTAGAGACCTCAAAAATGATTATCTAACTAAGGAATCGCATGTTCATTTTTCAAGGCACAAATGTTTACAACAAAAAAAGACAATTAGAGCAAGACAATTCAAATCAAAATAAAAAGGAATACCATATCTTTAATAAATTACATTCCAAAGCTAACGTGTCTTATTTTCTGAAGATTTTATACATTTTCTATGTAAAAGTCTGTCAATATTAGACAAAAACTTCTCAATATCCATTGTTTAACCAAATGACACTATGACAGTATATAAATGGTGGCTATGTATACTCGGTGCTATGGATACACTGTGAAGCTGGTATTACCTTTTAGGTATCACGGTACCAATTGTTTTTCCATAGACCTCAATGCTAATATTTGGAGAGATAAATATATTTTCTATCCTAATTTAGCGTGCATCTCACACACTGTTATAGAGAACAATGTTAGATTGTCAATTTGACGATGACAAAACCAGGTACTTCATTGCATTTAAGAGAGATAACTCTGCTGGAACTAGACAGGGGTATGAGTTATCTAGTCACAACATACCTATTTTCAGTCATGTCTATGACATTTTCAAAAAATCATAAAAAATACAAAATATGATCTGTATAGGAATTAACATAAATTCACATGTTGCCAAGATGCTAAACTATTTTTTAAGCCTAACAGAAAGTACAACTCTTACATAATCCACCAATCATAGCTTGTGTTGTTATTTTTTTCTGATTGGTATGGACCCTACACCTTAAGCCACACCCACATGGACTTGCGCAATTGGTACCGTTATACCATAAGCTTGCCTACTGTTAGGTCTCACTGGACAGTTGTTTTGGCAAATTATCGTCCGACGATGACCTATTGCAGAAAAATGATAATAATATTACATTAAAGATACAAATAAAAAATAACTAATGATTTTTGTTGAAAGGAGTCATGTAAGTTCAGACTCAGGTATTAAAATTAATTCCTTATACAACTAGTGGCTTTTATATTGAACTAACACTACCACCAACCCCCCATTTTTACATTCATTTTTTACAGGAAATACCTTTTTGTATATTTTCCTGTGACAAGACAGCTAAAAGAATTAGTATGGGCCTTATGCATGAATAACGTTCTCTAGTACTAAAACAAATTAGCATACTTTTCATCACCCCTCAACTATCTAGATTTTTAGATATTTACCTCTGTAGCAGACACATGTAAATACATAGTCCAAATTGGCTGCTCCTTTGAAGCCCAAATTACGAATTTGATCTCCAATACTATTCTAACTGTGATAGGCACTCACTAACAAGTCAACCCATTTTCAAGCCTAGCTTAAATTAAATCTAAACCACATTAAAGATTTAGCTTATATGTAAACTGAACAATTCTAGGACTGCGATATTTAGGCTCATGCCTACTACCTTAAAAATTAGGAGGTGTCAAAATACGAAACTATGCAATCAGACCTTAGTGATAGGTGACTGAAAAATTACATATGTCATAACCATTTTCATAGGACTGTTAAACGGAGAAAGAAAATTAGTCTTTGGTTTTCATCCTTTGTAATATTTGTGCCTTGGAGGGCTCAGTATAAGATTCTACGGATCTTTTAATGTAATTTGATTGGTTGAAAAAAACGTTTGGATTGGTTGAAAGAAACGTGTGAGTCGATTATATATATATATATATATATATATATATATATATATATATATATATATATATATATATATATATATATATATATATATATATATATATATATATATATATATATTATATAAAGGCTTGGAAGGATAAATACTTTTATGTCACCATAATAAATAATTTTAAAATGAATGTCGTAGTAAATCTAAAAATGTGCATATTTTTTGGTTTCCATATATATTTACGTTGTTTCATAATGCCATTGTAACCTACTAAATAAAGACATATTCCGCCTGTAACATTACACATCAGAGACGATTTGGTTTTATAAAGAAAACAATGCATGGCAAATAAATATCATATTTGATAATATCATAATTTTGTACTAAACAATGCAAAATGTGTCCTGTTATTGTTTATGTCATTATCAGTTAAACCGTTTAATCTTTTCTTGTATGTCTGGAGAAATCGATTCCAATCTTTAAAATTTCAGATTCTATTACTTACATCAGTACCCATTTCCTACGGTCAAAGCGGCCAATGCCATATACTGATGTTAATGCGGTGACAAGCTAGTAAACACTAGTTTTTTTGTTCGTAAACACAACATTCTTGTTCAAAGACGTTTGTTCTATACCAAAATTCTAATCAATTTGACTGTTAGCATATATAATTGTGATACGCACACAGCGCATTAATGCTCATATATTAACCTTGTTTCAACATTAGGTCATAATTCAAACGTATACTAACGTTTCTATAATCTCTTCTCTCATGAATTCGATTAATCATTAGCTATGTAATAAAATGCAATATAAATATTAAAAATTCCCGTTTTTTAAATAAATGTAACATGGTACATTTGTGCTAGGCCATATTGACAAGTTGGGTGCAGGTTTTCACCACGAAAAGACAGGTTATATAGATATATAAAATAGCATATTTTCAAAACAGGACAGTAAACATGACGAAGACAAAAACATTACAGCTACGGTTTTTGTACAGTTGATTCGAGATAAAAGAAACCAGGTGTGTGTACTTTGTTTCGGCAACGGGTCTACAATGTGTATTAACTGTCGTGGTCTACAAATTAACGAATCATGTGATGTATATTTAATCTTGAAGACATTATTCTGCTATATGCCATTTCGTTCAACTCTAGATATTGAGACATTGATATATGATTCATTATGCCACTGACATTTGGTTTATGAGACAGGACAAAAAAAAAGAAAGAAAACTGTACGTCTTTTGGTTGGTTGACCATCCGGGCGCAATGAAATTAATTCATGACTGCTCTTCTCTGATGGGTCCTCATGTGGATGATGAGTCCGATACGAGATGCGTATGTCTAGGAGCAATGTTTACATTGAAGGCATACATGGAATGGTTCTTGACGTTGAGGTATTACTACGTTCTCTGAATTCGGCGATTTTTGTTCTGCGGGCATTTTTGAAGGTTTTTACCTCTTACAAACAGCTGCACGCCAGTCAGGTCTATCTTTGGCGCAGGACTCAAGGTCTGACATAATAATCGAGCAGCATCTCAGGATGTCATTGATTAAGTCTTTGAATCGTTTCTTCCGGCGAACACTATATCTGTGTCTACTAGATATGTTGTCCAGGTTTCACATCCAGATAGGAGGCTTGTTAACTCAACTGCTTTATATACCTTTATTTTGATGGACTGTTTGATATTCCTGCGACAATTGATTCAAGAATACGTTCCTCTAATTTTTTTGGCCCGGGCTTTCAGTCGGCGTAGGTCGAAGAGAGACCAGTCTAGTTTGTACTTTATGTACACTTTTTTTCTGGAGATGGTTCAGGACACATGCGAAGAATATGTTGAATAGTTTTGGGACGAGAACGCAGCTCTGCTTCACGTTGTGGCTCAGGGACATGCCCGTTGTAGAGAACAAGTTCTTTCATGTCATAGTTGAAAGGTAGTATCATCTAATGAACTTCCTAGGACAACCGAGTCGTGCTAAGGTGACCCATATTACATCGCTGTTGTCCGTATACATGACCTTTGTGAGGTCTATTAAGACACCGTATAAGTTCATGTTTTGTTCACTGAACATTTCCTGTATTTGTTTTTGAGAATATCATGCCAATCTTGCTTTGATCTGGTCTAAAGCCACATTGGGCCTCCGGCAGTATGGCTTCCGAAACAGTACAGACGAGACGTTTGAGAAGGACGCGCGCTATATTCATGCCTCCAATTGACAGGAATGATATTCTTCGATATGTTCCCCAGTCAGCATTGTTTTATTGGTTTCTGTATAATGTCATGATCATTACGTCTTTGAACTCTTGTGGCACGGACTCTTCCTCACACATGCTAATCACATGCTTCCTCACACATGCAATCTGGGGCCGTGCGCCTCCCATCCAATCAGTGCCCTCTGTGCCTGCTTGGACAGCATGAAGCCTACTCCCTGCGTGTGGGGTGCGTCGCTCTCTTCATGCCCGGAGTACAGCAACAGCTCTCCTGTCATCAGTCGTGATTGTCCCGCTTGGGTCCACCGTGTCTCGCTGATGCCTAACACGGCCAGGTTGTTGCTCCTCATCTCGGCTGATACCTGCGCCGTCTTTCCTGGCTCGTACATGGTCCTAACATTCCATGTGCCGATGTTGATTCTCCTGGTAGACAAGAGGGTAGTCGGCTTTGTGGCATCCTTTCGGCTTTCACCACCCAACGTCATGCGTCTTCGTGATGAAAACCCTTCCTCTCCCAGGATAAAGTTTTCTGTTTCTTCTGTTGTTGACGTTTCTGTAGCGTCGTTCTTTTAATGGGATGGGGGTGCTAACCTCACGCCCAACCCTCCTCCTTTACCCTGACTTGGGACAAGCAGATCATAAATCCCTAAGGATCTCACCTATCTTATTTAACTTTGCCATGTAACATCAACTCATGGAAATAAACGTTTCGCATAGAGTTCCACCACTTAATGGCTCATTTTCACCATCATGTACATATTTTGTTTTCCTGTATAGTCGAAATATACCATATACCCATGTAGATTATTTATCTAAATATAACCAGATCGGCATATGATAGATAGTGGCTAATCAGGGTGCAATCTATTAGATTAAATTTAAATAGAAAAAATTTATATGTTAGCGATATTTTATGCAATAGAAAGTATGGCATTATTGTATGCGCAACTGGGTGCATTGTACCCAGATATATCTGGTATGTAAACTTACATAAATATTTTACTCATCCTTCATATTTTAGAAATAGTTGATAATGCATACGCATTTTATAAGACGATCTGAATTATATAGGAAACGTATTGATTTGCCTTCGGATTTTGTGTTTCATCCATAACTTACGGGACAGACAGACAGCTAGGTTCGCTCTTTTGCTTATAGTGGGCTAAGTGTACAGAATACAAGCAAAATATTCCCAAACCAAAAGTCTGCAAAAATATGACAACTAGCTACGTTACCCTTTCATTACACCTGTGAGAAAGAGTTCTTTCCCACTTACCTTGGATCTTGGATGACTTTATTCGAAAGGGATAAGCCTTCAAAACTGTTAACAAAAACTTTCAGACCAGCCATGTATATCTTTTTTCTCATAAAATCCCTGCGCCATCATAAAATATCTTACTAAAATCTTTGCAGTAAAGGACGGTATTTCTCTTTATAATCAGACATATATTAATTAAACCATTTAAATCCGTCATCCGAATACTATAGGACACCACCAGTGCTTATTAGTCACGAGTGTTTACAGTTAAATATACTTAATGATTGGGTTTTCGGTGGTAAACTGTTCGAACAGTGTTATAAGTATTAGGATAGATATTTTTAGTAAAATTAATAAGATTGCCATTTTCTTTAAACTGTATTAAAGTAATGTTTTATTCATTTATATTAAAGTAAGTTTCTAAAATATATTAAGATTAATTTAATTTATTTCCGAAGCACAACTTATTATTAATGGAATGAAAATAGTTGATGTGCCAGCATACAATTGGAAATGTACATCACTGTGCTGTATAACCTAGTAAGCAATACGAATGTACATTATTGTGTGGAGTAAGTGTATGATGTTACTAAAATCATTATACGTGGAATTTCGCTGATTCAGTAAGAACTCGTAAGTTGTTCAGTATGAAATATATAATTCTGCAAACCAAACAGATTTCAAGATTATACACTGGCGAGTTTCCAATCCAGTGACTAAGAGTGGGTCTTACTCTCTGTCGAATGAAGCAAAACAAAATGGTTCTCAACTGATGGTGAACAAACATCTCCGCTTAGTATACTAAAGGATGGCCATATTTGGTATTGACTGCGCCAAACGAATATAAATAAACCACAAGATTGAGTCTAACCTTCTGTCGAATGACGTAAAACAAAATGGTTCTTATTTAATGATGAACAGACATCTCCGCTAGCCGGTATACTAAAGGGTGGCCATATTTGGTCCTGACTTGAGCCAAATGAGTATAAATAAGGCGCGAAGATCGTCCAACTCAGTTCCTCAGACCGACAGATAGCAAGATGTTCGTTTTTATCATTACAGTTAAGAATTGTATATGTCGTAAACTTCTTTTAGAAATAAGTATTCTTAATGTTTGAGATTTTAATGGTAAAATTGATATGTTACAAACATTGTTCACTTAATTCTTTTATTTATAATATATTGTAATGGTGTTTAAATGTTTTAAAGAATTCATATTTAATTATATTTATGGTAATTTTTATTGTAAAAGTCGAATTCGCCACCAACTTCAACAGATTTAATGTTGAAATAAAGTATTCTTTAAGCAAGAAAGAATAATATCTAACAACATATTTTTAATCAATATTCTATTTTAAATTGAGTAAAATACATTTCTTTAAATTAATTGTTGCATTAATTACAGTTATTACATTTTATACATTTGGCTATCTTGAAATCGATCGAGAATTAACTATTTGTATAATATTTTAAAATGCAGAAATAATACGAATGAATGAAGTTGGAAAGCTTAAAAGGAAAGTGTAATTTTATATGTATTTCATGAATTTTGATTATAAAGTTTGTAGATGTGTTTCTAGAATGTAGTAATATATGTGTTGATTATTTAAATAAAGTTCCTCATACCGACAGATAGCAAGATGTTCTTTTTTCATTACAGATGTAGACGTAAACATCATCGTAGTGACATCTTCTTTAAGGAGCTCATTCATTCGTTCTTCTCTTCTCTCTATCATTCCGTATTCCAAATCTAATACATCTACGACTTTATGAGGGAAACTTTCTTCATAAAACTATTCACAAAAGCTTTACAAAAAAATTTATAGAAGTTGGTAAAATCTTTTCATAATATAAGCATAATTGCTTATGAATTATAGTAGTAGTGATGTTTCTCGGCACCTTAGTACAAATTTGGCTGTATACTGCCAAATAAATGGTAAACATATGTGAAACAAAATGTGAAAAGAATTTTCAAAATACTGCTTCCAAACAAATGCACGCGTTCATTACTGCAAGGTAAATTTAGACCGTGAAGTGTGTGTGTGTGTGTGTGTGTGTGTGTGTGTGTGTGTCCATTTTTCAGTTATATCGCTATGATGTTTACAGTGTGGCAGTTTGTTGTGATGTCTAGCACTGGGGCATTATGCTGCAGACATGTAGCATAATGTACTTCCCAGTCACATCATCCTGACACCAGGCCGACAAGTCGTAACACTAACCTATTAATGTTGAGCGCCTAGCGAGGCAGCTGTTAGTATCATTTTTATAACACTCTAAAGAAGGTAACACATGTGTAATCCTTATAACGTGTTTAAAATTTGCTGCATACAACTATTCCCTTAAACAGTCCATTTCTTTTCTCAAGTGGTGCGTGTTCATACAGTTTCCTCAAGGAATTAACGTCAAAATATTTCTGTCTCACATTCCCGAGAGTGTGAATATTGTATGTTATCTTTAACATCAGCAGATTTAAACTTAGCGAAAGGTTTTCTTCAGGGTTTTGACACGGCGGACGTTTTCAGGATAATTTCTTGTTAGAAGTTTCTCGAGAATGTTCTGGACCTATATATCTAAGATCATTTCGTCAGATTCTGTAAATGTTTGATAAGTCTGCTTTTCTATTTGCCACTGATGTTTCGTAACACAATTCATGCTGATTTAGTAGAGGAGCGATAGTTTAAGCTGGTGAGATAGGGATCTTCATGTTTTCATCTTGCTAGGTTTTAAACATAAAAACACGTGTATCTATTTCCACATGATGACAGATAATGTCATTCATCGACACTGGTACCCGACAGTAGGGAGACAATAATCTAGCGAGATGATTGAAAGTAAAACTTTGCTCGAATGCGTGATTTACAAATGCC
The DNA here is from genome assembly GCA_030141615.1 of Unio pictorum. Taxonomy (NCBI): domain Eukaryota; kingdom Metazoa; phylum Mollusca; class Bivalvia; order Unionida; family Unionidae; genus Unio; species Unio pictorum. Next base: position 16,571,202 of record JARLTB010000107.1, read on the forward strand.
TTAATTTGTAAAATCAAAGGGTACTCTTTTGTATCTAGAAAGCTAGTCATCATGTACCAAACTTTTGAAAGCTTGTTTCTGAACCGTTCAACATATTTCTAAGCTCATTTGTCTATATTTGTATAAAAGTGTTTGTGTTGACTTGTGTGCAGGATATCTTGGAAACCATTTGAGATGACTGGTTCTCATAATTACATTGTTATGACTAGTTTCGTTTCAGAGTAGAACAATGATGGCGAAAGTATCTTTCATCACGTGACTATCATCTTTTATTCATATAAACTTGTACTGCCTTCATATGTCATATAGGACAAACATTGTCAAAAAGGAATCCACTATTTCCAACACAACTTGAAACTTCCTTGGCATTCATCAATATAAAGAATTTAATGCTACAAAATTATACCCTACAACTTGCAACAGGTGAAGTAAGTGTCCCGAATTGAGTGCTTTTTTTATTGATATAGATACAGACTCATTGTCTCAGTTTCGAGTTTTAAAAAAAAGCCGTTAAAATCGTTGCAATTGTTAAAGTTCACCTTCGTATTATTATTATTCACAAAAAGGAAAACAATTATTGATTTGAATTAAAATCAAATCAGAATTATATTTCTATCTTGTGTAGTCGTAGGCAATATAATAGACTATATTGTTTTAAAACCATTTCTCATTTTACGTGAAAGCTATCGTCGATGCGCGATTAAGATGACGTATACTGACATTTTCTCTCATGCGTTTCAACTGATTTGTATTGTATGTCCTTTAATGCCTACGTTGAATTTTACAGATTATATATAGTGTGCTTTATCTTAAGGTGAGAAATTTTAATTTATGATTTTCCATTTTAAAGTTGCATAAGTATTTGCCAAAAGGTCAAATTGGACTTCTACTCCTTTCACTTGATATTAATAATACTTCTTTATCTATGTGCTGATAAAAACATTCAACCTTCTGAACCTAGGCTAGACTTTGTCCATTATGTAATAACATATATGAAGCATTATATTAATTGTTTGATACAATACTAATTTAGAGAAAAGTAATGTTTGTTAAAGTTAACCCCTCTACATCGGAAGTTAAATTCGTCTTTTATGGATACGTATGGTTAATACAAGATAAAACCAATATTTGTCTAGATAACAGCAAATTAATGACAAAATGACACTGAAGAGAATATCATGTAACCTGGATTATTAGAACGTAAAAGGGTTTAGAAATCATTTAAAGGCATCTTCATTCTGTTTGTATTTAATCATGTACATGACATAGTCTCTTATGGCAGTGTCAAAGTCAGTTTCGTAACGTTTGATCTCTTTGTTCGAGTATATTACCCAGTTAGCTCTGACATCAGATACGTAATAATGAACTTAATTAAATCGCTCTCCCTTTTAGGGGTCATAGGCGTCTGTGTCAAAATAGTAGTTTCCGGTATGGAGAAAATCATAGCAATGAGGTAACCAGAAGTGTGAAATATGGTCTTAAATTGACAAGAGTTGCTGGCAAAATTGCTGTCAAAGTGCATGTCCATTGGTTACACCAAAGAGTGATATAACAATTGATTTCAGTGATATTTCTTAACTGTCTGTCATATTTCGAAAAAGTGATATACGATGTTATTTCAATAGTGATTTTAAAGTTGATACATGATTCAATTTCAAAAAGTGACATAAGTTGCTGTTGTAATTGTGTTTTCAAATAATACTGGACGCTACTTTTAAGGTGATTCCAAGTGTACATTGCATACTTTATCTAAAATAGATAATATGGATAAGAACGTAATGGTTGTTTTACATAAAATGATAAGACGCTGCTGTAGAGGAGTGTGCTGAGCACGCAAGACTGGTAGACTCGCGTTTCATCTTCTAGGTGAGGTTGGAGTTGTTCCAGACTTGGTTCAGTCTGGCCATCACATCTGCTGCCTTGGCAATTCTGCCGTTTACGTCAGAATCAAGATGAGCTGGAGATGATGGATCCGAGGTATGTGGAGTTCTCAACAACTTCCAAGTTGTACAAATCAACAATGACAGAGGGAGGGAAGTCTGCGTACTGCGCGATGAAGACTCTTTTCGTCAAACAGATAGTCAGTCGAAACGTCTTATAGGTGTGGGAGAGAAGGAATACAAGCTAATGCAGTCCGTATTTCGTGTGTTATATCAAGGGGAAGAGCAATTCGTGGATGAGGACCTCTGTGACTTTAATTTTAGCACGCCGACGGTCAGTGGTGAACGGATTGCTTTCAGCCTCGGTATAAATGTACGCTCCCTCGCAGCAGTCATTGAAGGCGTGCTGGAGAAGCATGGGAAAAAGATGGCAAAGTGTATGCGCAAAGACGAAGACTTGCTGAACTCCGTTGATAACTGGGAAGGCCTCCAATATTGCGTCACTAAAGCACACTGTCATGTGCATGTTCTCGTGGAATGACATGTTGACAGTGAGCAGACGTTGTATGGGGGAGGAGCCATTTCCTGCCGGAGGCCTGAAAATATTATGTCTACAGTTGACGTGAAGGCTCGAAATCCACACTGGGACTCCAGTTAGGCGCCGGAGGCTAGGGTGCGCAAGTGCGCCAAGGCAACACGGACAAAAGCCTTTCCGATGATGCTGAGGATGGAGATGCCCCAAGAGTCTCCTTTTTTCTTGTACAAAATAACAATATTGGTGTCACGCATGTCCTGGGAGGTGTGTTTTTATTCTCAGCAGAGGTAGAGGAGTATGTGCAGGGGCTAGAACAGTGATGATGTCCCGTTTGTGAGGACCTCAGGCGGCATGTCATCGTTTCCAGAAGCCTTGCCACAGCTGAGGAATTCGATGGATTTTCCGAGTTCTTCCAGGGTGGGTGGTGTGTCTAGTTCCTCCATGACTGCTATGTTTGTGATGGCGTGCATGGATGTATCGGTGGCGATGTCTTGGATTGCATACAGCTCAAAATAGTGCTCTCGACAAATCGCTGAAACTATTTCACCTGATCTGTGATGATTTTGCCCGTCATGGTTTTGAGGGGTCGGTCTTGGAGTTGGGGGCCGTCCTGATACCTTTATATATGTTTCTTACATCCGCGGTGTTGGTAGTTATTAGTATACTGGTCCAGAGGTTCCAGCCTGTCCGTGTTAATGAAGACGTGGCTGTTTGTCCTGGCGGTCCTGTGGGCTTGTAGTGTACTTGGGTTAGGTGCAGCCTTGTATGCCAGTATGGCATTAATTTTTGTCTCAGTTACGGGCTTCATCATCTCCCAGTTGGTCTCGTACAAGTTGGCATTTTTGCGATCCTTCATTCAGTAGACAGTGATGGCTGAATTGTACCCAGCGTCACGGAGGTAGTTCACTTGGAATAGATGATGTCGTCGAGTTTAGCTTTGGTGAGAGCTTCCTGCAGTTGGCTGACGAACTGCTGTGTTTTCTGTGTTGCTTGCACATCAGGTGTTGATAACGTGGGCCACTCTCCTTCTTGGTGTGGTGTAGCTTCTTGGGTATTATTAGAACCTTGCTGACCACGAGGGAATGGCCCGAGTCTGTGTGGTAACTGCGGGTGAGGAGGACACTGGCCAGGGCTACACGATTGGTGATGACAGTCGAGTTGGTGCCAGTGGCATAAACATATGTGTCTCCATGACACCTAGTGAATCTCCTTGCATTTGAAGAAAGTGTTGGTCACACATAGGCTGTGGGATCGGCCCATCTGAAGAAGTCTCTGACCCTTCTTGTTACCTAGCCGCTTCCACATGAGCCGAGACAGGTAGACAAGGTCTCGTGGTTAGCTCCCACTATATCATTGAAGTCCCCTAGTAGGTAGAGGCCTTCAGTGTTGGCGATACTGGACGTTGCTTGATCCAGAGCCTCGCAGAAATTGACTTTCTCCTCGTTGTTGGAGTGTATGGGTTTGGGGCACAAGCTGAAGATGTTGACTGACTGCACCTGAGAATGTTGACAACCGGAGAGCAAGGATTATCTCAGTACCTGATGACGGATGGTCAATGAAGGACACTAGCGTGTTCTTTACAGAAAAGTCGACACAGTGTTGCCTAGGTTCATCCGAGGTTCTCCCGTGCCAAAATAATGTTTAGTTGGCGTCCCTCATTATGCCGCTGTCGGTCAGTCGGGTTTCCTGGAGGCAGGCAATGTCGACGGTCAGTCTGCAGAGTGCGTCGTCGATTTGGGTAAGGTCCAGGAGAATCAGCTGTTGCCCATGCAGCAGATCCCCCATCCCCAGGCAGCTGGTGGACCCAAGGGAATGACGAATGTCAATAAACCTCGGCATCAACGGCGTCGCAGGATATGCCGGAATGACGTTAAAGTAAATTTCAAACCGCCATAGGTGCTCCGTCTCCTGATTTTTTTTTTTTTTTGGGGGGGAGGGGATTAATTTATTAGCCTTTTCCGTGAGTGGGTATAACAGCAAGGCAGCAGAGGTTTGAAATTGAATTATTAAGTCAGTTTCTGATACTGAGACGTGAGTTTTAAGAAAACTATAGTTTATTAACGTAAACTGAAAAAGGTTGTTGCTGACACATGTTAGGTATTTCAGATAGTGATATAGTTCATTGACGTGAACGAAATGATTCAGTTGCTGATATACGGCAAAAAAAAAAGATTCAGTTGTTGACACACGGCAACGAAGTGATTCAGTTGCTGACACACGGCAACGAAATGAATCAGTTGCTGACATACGGCAATAAAAAGATTCAGTTGTTGACACACGGCAACGAAATGATTCAGTTGCTTACACACGGCAACGAAATGATTCAGTGGCTAACAAAAGGGCAACGAAATAAATTAGTTGCGGACACACGGCAACGAGAAGTGATTCAGTTGCTAACATACGGCAACGAAATGATTCAGTTGCTGACACACGGCAACGATAAGATTCAGTTGCTGACATCCGGCAGGGATTTTAAAATATTATTCTGATTCTATATTTCAAATATTGTATTGTTCTGCATGACATGACAGGAATTAATTTATTAAATTAAAAAGGTTAAATTTCTTACGTTAATATTTGTAAAGAGAACATTATTTTATGGCTTCAAGCATATTGAGTTCAACTAATAAATGTGCCAAACATCGTTTAGTTTTTTTTTTTAATAAGATGTAAACTTGTTCTCTTCAGAGTATGTATGTATGTATGTATGTATGTATGTATGTATGTATGTATGTATGTATGTATGTATGTATGTATGTATGTATGTATGTATGTATGTTTGTATGTAAGAATGAACATATATGAATATGCATAGATATACAAGATAATGCTACATATATAAAAAGACTGATATACAGACAAGTCAATATCAAAAATGATATTAAAATATATACAACTAAAACAGTTTTAGAAGCAATTTAATTTAATACTTCAAAATTGAATAGAGTTCATCGATGGGAACATGTTTAAAGTAAATCCAAAAGTCGTTTCCTTTTAATCTACTAAAATTTGATATGTTCCATTTACGAAAGGGGCATTTTAAATGTAAAATTTGATTGCTTTCACTTTTCAAAGTGTAAAAGAGTGTAACTTAAGAGTCACGTTTAGTATTCAAATTTTCATATTTTTTTACTCGAATAAAGTAGACAAATAGTTGTTGAGATAGACTTTTCCTTTTCTAATCCAAAATAAATCTCTCAAATTGCAACACCTGTACGTTTTAGTTTTGAATAGTTAGCGGCTGTATAATTAATTCATCCTGTCAATTGTTTTATTGCTTTAATGATACAATTATTGATAGGTAAACGGATTTACAATTCCACCTAGAGTTTAAAGATTTTGTGCACATTTGATCCATCTTGTAGCATTATATAACTTTTATTATAGAAGCTCAGATTTTTGTTTTATTTACAATTGATTCAAGGAAAAGATTATGTTTGGAAACGGAACATTAATTAAACAATACCATTTTAATTTGAATATGCCCACATAATTCTTTGAATTTATAAACAGCTAAATAAAACTTGTTTGTATTAGTTTTCAATCAAATAAAAAAGAAGAAAGTTATTATTAAGACCATGTGTATGTAGTGTTCTTATCGTGTTAAAACAATGTCGTCTTGATTCTGCGACGATGGATGAAAATATGGAACCATTTCACTGCTATGGAAAAAAAGATTGTATTGTTCACATTTCCCTTTTGACTTTTTTTAAATTTAAAACTGGAAAAAATGAGATTGTTCGGCTTACTTATGCTAATGTACTGTTGTCCTAAAAATGATTTCATCGTTTTTAGATAGGTTCCCATAACCAAAATGTTATTTCCGTATTTATGGCAGAAAAAACCTAAATGGTATTCAATTGTATCAGCAATTCTACGCAATCTAAAATTGAGAAAGTCTTCTGTTAACAATTTTGTTTAATAATCTCTAAAGTTTCCTCAAAATGCCGGGTTCTGGATGCCGTATTTCTCATCTGCTTTTCTACGGGACTTTTTTCACGGCGGATGCGGAAGAAGAGGTAAACGGTGAAAATGAGGCACAACATCATCAATATTCCGAGGATAATGGCCACGATACAGAAGGTGGTATTTATCTCAGAACTCGTGTCTGCTGTAGCCTTGGCGTCATTTTTCCATGTTGCTAGAGATGAATAAAGGAACAATTTTTAAACTGTTTCCGACTTCATACTGTAATTATTAGACATAGCATCATGGAAGTGGAAGCATAACGAAAACTGTCCTATAAACCGCTTAAATCGAGCTCATTTACTAGTATTGAGAAAGACACATACAACAATAGAAAAACTTAAGAATCGCGATATGTTAAGGATAATAGTACATGTGTGTGTGTATGTGTGTGTGGTAAAGACACTGATAAACAAAAGTGTGTAAAACCAAAACATGCGCTCTCAGATTCTATCAATTCATTTCTCTTTACATTCAGACTTGATCCACACCATTTTGCGCCACTATTTGCAAGCTTTTCCTTTGACATGTATAATCTTTATATAATTTATCAATGTGCATGTACAGTAAACAGTAATCCATATCTTCCGAACTTTCAGTTTCAAAAAATGGATTTTGTGATTGTCTATAGTATATTTGAACTTATTAATTCATTTCGTCATTTACATTATGTCATGTTGTCACAATAACACTTTAATGTAAGCATTATATAAAGACGAATTGACCATGACGTTCAACGTTACTAACCATCTAAATGCGATATATCAATGTACCTGAGTTATCTATGCACATTAAAACCTTGTTCGAAGAGAAATAAGCAGCAGACTGAAAGGCAAAATTCATGTTAAAAGATCAGTGAATCACTGTTTACAGACTAGTAGCAATGTCTCCATACCATTAGCCATGTCTTCAGACTAGAAACCCTATTTCTAGACTAGTAGCAATGTTTACAGACTAGTAGCAATGTCTCCATACCATTAGCCATGTCTTCAGACTAGAAACCCTATTTCTAGACTAGTAGCAATGTTTACAGACTAGTAGCAATGTCTCCATACCATTAGCCATGTCTTCAGACTAGAAACCCTATTTCCAGACTAGTAGCAATGTTTCCAAACTAGTAGCAAATGTTTCCATACCTGGAGCCATGTCTTCAGACTAGTAATCCAGACTTGTAAAATATGAAACGTAGTGATATTAGCGAATATTATCATCTACATTGTAAACCATTTCTTTAAACAAACATACGTTTTCTAATCCGTTAATACAATTACTGGCAAAAAAGTTATTGACAATAAATATTGATGGCATGCATTTAATGACAGTTCAATGGGATAGTAATGGATTTTAAATGTCTCACTCAGCTGCATTGTATCCTTTTTAAGAATGCACAACAAGTACCATAAACCCAATTAGCCACTATGTCAAAATGTTCTTGCCACATAATTTGAATATAATGGATGTATGATGCAGCGAGTGCATTATTATGCTCATTTGACGTGATGTACCTGAATTCTGGTCAGCATCTTCTCAGTTCAAAGATATAGTGTAAAGGTTGCCCACATAGGTCAGATTTTAAAGTCCGACATCTTTCACATCTCTCCGTTTTCTTCCTCCGCCTGCGCAAAGAGAAACCTGCGGTAGAAAATTTTAACATTTTATACATTCTGTTGACATGCCATGACAAAGTCTTTACATGTCGATCACTTTAGCATCATTGTTAGTTTGCGTCTGTGCAGAATAGCTTCAGATTTTAAAGTCGTTTTACGTAGCTCCATGAAAGGAAATGTCTGACAAAAAGAGGTTTTCTAGCTAAGAGTATATTTTACCGTTTAAAGCTAGAGTTAGGAACAAAAACCGTCATGGCGGCCGCTTACGACGACATATTTTGTACTCACTATTATCTCCAGTCATAATAAATAAATAACTTTTCTACTCGTACAAACAATGCTAAATAACTTTGATGCAAGCTGACTCCATGCATAATTGTAACTCAGAAAACAATTACAACGAAAGCATTAAACCAGATGTAATAAAAGTATCATACAAAATACTGTTGAAACGTAACGAATATAAGAAGTAAGAAGGACATCGTAAGTCCGTAGAAGGAGGACAATCTGAGTCCGTATATACTGAAATTGTTCCTTAAGACAACCCAGTACCGAAATGACGCACGCATTCCATTATCCTTATTTTTCATGGTCCTGTTTCAAGTGTAAACATGCGTTCAAGAACAACTTAAGACCCACTCTTTTCAATCTAATGATAAACGACATTGACAGAACTCTGGCATCACCCGAAGTTGAATTAACGAAATTTGCAGATGATAGTAGACTATGGAGAGCAGGAAACTCATCCAACCACAACATTATAACAGATATTCAAGATAGTTTGAATAACATAGGAGAATGGGCAAAAAAGTGGTGATTCAAACAAATACGGTAGCAATACTATTTACCCCACATAAGAGAAATAAAAAACAATACCATAAGCTAGCCATACAAAATCAAAAAATACAATTTGTAAAAGCAGCCTGATTTCTGGGTATGTATTATAATGAACATGTCAAATGGGCACATCACATAGATGAACTAGTACAAAGATGTAATCAGGACTTAAACTTATTACGAAACCTAAAAGGTAGAAAGTGTGGAGCAAATCAAGTAACAAACCTAGCCTTATACAGGGCTTTACTAAGATCTAAACTAGACTATGGTTGCAAATATACAACACGGAACCCAAATGTCAATTAAATAAATTAGATAAATTAGTTCTTCAGGAGATAAGGTTTGGAAATGTGTATTCTCGCTATGCAGAAAGTAAGACTCTCTCTCTCTCTCTCTGTCTCTCTCTCTCTCTGTCTCTCTCTCTCTCTCTCTCTCTCTCTCTCTCTCTCGTATGATCCACCAGATAGTAAACCATCTCATGCTAAGTGATACTAATAAGTGCTAAAACGGTATCGAATTGAGATATTGTTATATTATTTTTCTAAGAAGGGAAGGCTTCCCTATAAAATTGAAAAGGTATTTTTGACGACTTAGTAAATAATACACGTTTGGCACGTTTCAAAATACCTGCTGATCGTTAGTCATTATACAGGCACTGAACAATCATAGCTTCAATTCTCAGGTTGTTCTTTATTCTGTCTGCTGTCATCCAAACCGCTGTTTGAAACAAACCGCTTGTGATGACGTAAACACCATCATTAATTTCAGTTGGATTATAAGATTTTGGGATAATCCGTATGCATATGAAGATACTTGTTGCAGACATCTGTGAAGTAGAAAGTTAGCACGGTAAGTCTAGAAATGATAATGACAATATCGAAAGAAATAATCTACCTGAACTTAAAATGTGCAATGGCGAAAGGATGGAGTAAAATTGTCCCAAAAAACTTTCTGTTAGTTTGAGTGCAGGCTACGCGTTGGATATGAAATTGTCCGTGATAGTGCACGTTCTGCAGAGACTTCGGAGAAGTGGTTTACGTTCGGTGTAAGAGCTTAAATGATAATGTATTTGCTTATATGTTAGCGAATATCTGCAGATGTGTATATGCGGGCGTGTGTGTGCTATGGTAGAAGTACCAGTATTATGAAGACGTGGAAGTCGATTAATATTTCCATGTTTGCATGATCGGAATTTAAATTAAAAAACTTGGTTACTACGAAATGAATTCGAAATACTACCACAACATAACACGATATAAAGAAGAAACGTACCCACATTTGGCGTTGTGGAAGAATTAGAACCTTCATAAAACGTCAACGTGTCAAAATATATGCCGACTTATTTCTTCACTGTAAATGAAAAAATATATAATTCTATAGTGCTTACTCAAACATCCAGTCTGGTTCCCAAACTTTGTTCACAGCATAGAATATTTTGAAAAAGCAAAATATAAAGAAGGGGAAAACGACATAACGTAAATGATTCATTTGTTAAATCGTAAGATAATAATGACGATGGTAAAAATAAAAACTGCAGATAAAAAATCATGTTGCTCATTAAAACAAGGAATAATTTATCGAAATTTCATATCATATCATATCATATCATATCATATCATATCATATCATGTCATGTCATGTCATGTAATGCCACGCCAAACTACATCACATCACATCATTCATACCCCTTGCAAAACAAATTCCCTCCTTAACCTACATTTGTTGAAACATAGTTAAACCAAATACAAGCCAAACACTAATATTATATAGGATTACTACTTACTCTTGAATTCCTCATACAGGCAGAGGTGACACAAAACTTAAACACACGTCATGTACGCATACTTACACACATACGCATACACACGCGCACACAGGTACGCACACACACACACACACACACACACACACACACACACACACACACACACATATAGAAAGTTCTAGTAACTGTTCCCAAGTTGCAACTGGCCGCCAGAGGTTATCTTATAATCTGAGTCTGAATGTCGACTTTGTCGAGTAGTGCTTCAATTTCCGTTCCATTGACGGTATAACGTACGGTGCTGAGCAGTGTCATTATGCCATTGCCCACAAATCTTACTTTATCATTGTTCCATATGGAACGTCGTGTGCAAGGTTTTCTTGGACTTCAAATAATTCATCATAGAGATGAAAATACTGAGATATGTCACGAACTTGAAATTCAATTTAATCTTGCTTGTCTGAAGCACTAGCGTCGTGTGCATAATATTGGTAACTTGGAACACGTCTGTCACACACGGGATCGTGTTCATCTTTGAATGCAACCATTTGTAGTTAGGTCGCTAATCGTCGTAGTGGGTACCGACTGGGTTGAAACGCCTGCGATTGCCGAGTGTAACGGGGTTGCTCGGTATCAAGTGCTATTGGTACAATATTGCACAAGCCGCTGGTCAGAGGTATTGCGCAACTTGTAAAACAACACTCGAAACCGCTTCCCGCTAATACTCGTTATCTAAAGGATGACCTCTACGGTGTAATTTTCCCGGTCATAGAATGGATATGGTAATCTGAGTCGGTATCTTAAACAAAGACAACACACGAGCCCCCGTAAATATAAATAAAGAGTTTAATTAAAATAAAATCAAGAAAAGAATGACACAGTATATTACAATTTTCTTTCCTTCTGAATACTTTTAGTTCAGAAGCACTTTAAAACCAAAGCTTTAAAATAATGGATACATTAATTAAAATTCAAACACTAATAAAATTAGATGAATTTAGCCGTTAAAAGCTGATAGCAAATTTCATCACGAAATCGAGTGTTCATTAACACTGGACCGCTGGGTAAATTCACAGTGACCTGTTCGACGACTGTTTTTTCTTTCTGCTTGCGTCACGACTTTACTTTGCCCTATGGTGAACGTGGGATTCCACAACTCTGACTTCTGACTTCTTTTTCCTTCTTTGAATCTAGATCTTCTCTCTATTCCTCTCTCTCCAAACAAACTATTTTCCTTTGAAAAGAAAAGGGTAAAACGCCCTAAGTATCTCGTTAGGTTTTGAGAGTTGAGATTGTCCGTCCGTCTTTCGGGTTCGAACAATCAGATCTTACTATCAGTGTTAACGTTCATACGGCTAACAAATACTACACAAGTCTTCAGATCAATACAGTTATACCGCTAATTATCGACATCAGCATTTGGGGAAGTCACATATATTCCCGTAAATCATTACGTAAAGTGAGGCAATATATCATAGCCCACAACCAATATTTACTAATATGATAAATTCAAATTAATGTAACACTTTCCAATCATAAATGTACACAGCGGGTTTTCTACACCACCCATTAACCTACCTAAGTATATAAGGTGGAAAAATACTAATTCAGAATTCAAAATACATTAATAAATCACTGTAAAACCGAACTATCTATACAAAAACCAACACGTCATGCCTCTGTGACAATCGTAACATCCTATAAATTACATTATGATAAATGTGAACGATTCCTACAAAATCAACAGATCATGCATCTGTAACGAAGAAAACATCAGACAAATTACATCATGATAAATGTGAATTTGAGTTAAATACCTTGTGTTTTTTGGCGTGCTTCTGCCGTTTGATTTCCGGCTGACTTTCCTGAGCTTATTGTTACGAAGGCTTGCTCTAAAACTACCTTCGGAGTCTTCTCCTATGTCGGAATCAACACTACCGTCTCTTACAGAGGTACTTTTAAGACTGGTTCAAATTCATTTGCTCAGAGAATATATTCCCCCGATTTCAGGGTTCGACCCACCCCCCTGATTCCACATTTGACGAATCGGAATAAATGCTATTCCTACAGACATTTGGGAAACTGCTTAACAAAGTGCCAAAAATGCCACCTATCATTTGTCTCAATCACTGTTTGACAGTTCTACGTGCTAATTTCACTTTCTGTTCTCTGTCATACAGCTAGTTCGTTTTTACTATAAACATAGTAATGATGGTGACCGAGTTTAGAAAAACATACCCATCCAGACATTCACTTTTAAGGTAATCTGGGCGTATATCAGCGGATAGTTCACGTTCCGGTGTCCTTCAAGTTTTGGGGATTGTGTACTTCAACAACAAACTTTGGGAGACCGCTATATATCATCATTACAGTTTTGAATTGGTGTTGACAACATTGATTGGTACACGTGTGGAGCCAGTGTCTCTAACAGCCTATTAATTTTCCTCTAAGTTTTTTTTTATATATGTAGGACTTTGTGATACTTGCTTGATATACCCTGCAGTTTCTTCCGTTTATCAATCAGACTATGTTCTTGTTTTTGTTCCCATCATCACTGTCACCTATTGGACGGTCTTTGTGCTCGCATTTACAATTTCATATGTTGGTTTTGATCATCGGTGGAAATATTTGTTTTTGAAAACTACTGTTAGATGCTTTTGTGCAGCTCGTAACGACTGACTTTTCCATTTGAGAGGTTAGCGAACATCTATATAATATAGGAGAATTTCCAATTGATCAAAGGTGATTTTGCTGTTTCGTTCTGCATAATGTGCACTGGTTGGATATATGACTGCACAATAACCGATCGAAACCTGAAGGAACATGTAAACCGCGTTGATGATTCTTGTTACAGACATGCAACTGCGTATAAAACATCAAGCGAAATTGGTGCACGTCAACTCGTCGACGTGGATCTTGTCAAATACTTGAACGCAAACTAGGAGAAAGAATCTCGGGATGAATCATCAAAGAAGGCATGTAGACCAAGGTCGGAGGTAACATGAAAAAAGGAGACGGACAAAATCATTTCTTTGGAAATTAAACCACAATATAAAAAGCGAAACGGGCTAGCATACACTACTATACAAATGGGTATCAGAAGTATAGAGAATCTGTTGAAACGATACAAAGACTTTTGTAGTCATCCACGAGGTTGATCGAGCGTGACTTGTCCAACAAGTACTGCTACCGATTATTTATCATAACGAAGGCAAATAATTCCGTTGGTGGTTTGATTTGGGGACCTTCAACGAAGTTCACAGACGCATGTTTTGTTTCTTCTGCATGATGTGGTACGGGCGCATAGATACAAACATATAATAACCGTATTTGAACTCCAAAAATTCTGCAAGCGTCATAGACGTTGCTGCGTTGTTGAGGAGTCATAAACTGGTTTGTCGCGGCCATCTTAGCATATATCGTCATCAGGTCATTGCTTAACCAGTTAAGCATGCACTTGAGAAACGATTATTAGGACACACGTACGGGGTTAAGGGACTTTGGGAGGTGATACCATCAGATAAACGTCGTTGCTTGTTGTCCAACTGGGACACACTTACTTATCGGTAAGAAAATACACACATTTGCTTGCAATTTGTTTTAAACTCTGGCTTCTCAGTAACCTATATAGAAAATTCAATATTACTAAACTTGAGTATAACAGGTGCTGTTTATTTTTTTGAGGCTGTTCTGTATGATTACCCGAAGGATCTTGCTTGGATAATATCACCCTTTCAAAACACTTCCTTTCTCACGATTATCGTTGCCAGCTGTGGATTACATGCATTGTTTGAATATCACTTGACCCGCGTTATGTAAAGCTTGCACGGGAAATATAAATTCAACTTTGAAGCATCTGTCAGAAATCGATCTTTAATTTGTATTGATTGCATTTTGACATTGTTTAGAGAACCTGTAGTCTTGCTGGGACAAGCGGTAACAGGGGCTCGATACGACTCTGGTTATATTTATCAGCAACCATATATGCAATACTAGGCAACATATCCACACAATCCGCAAAGCTGATCGGCTGCATCATTCTTTTGTATATATTGCCATTCTTTCATTTCCAGACATATGTTTGGGTATGAAATAAAACTCAGCATAATATACAGGAAAGTATACGAATTGTTTAGCCTTGAATTGTATGATGTTTTCTGCCGATGGTAACTGTCTTACTGTTGCATCATTGTGAATTATTTTGTATTTAGTTCATGGCTGGTGAGTGTGGATGCCATCCGTCTATCAGTGTTAAAGGTATTTTTCTAAGTATAGTGAGCCTCGCTACATTCGCTGGTTGTTTTATTGTCTTTGCAAGTCGTTTTTATGTCGTCACTGTCTTTTCAAGTCATTTGAATGTCTTCTCTGGATAGCTCTGTCATCGTCAGCGAGTTAAAGTTTTCTTGCACAATATCATACAATGACTTTTCATCCTTTTTATGTTCTTGTTCTAATTTGTGTGGTGCTTCATTGCGATCGCTAACCAGATCAGTTAACAAGATGCTCCAATGCGATCTATAACCAGGTCAATTTAACAAGATGCTCCTGTTACGTCTTACGAGAATTTACCTAGTATCTTTTGGGCCATTTTCACGAATGAATTTGAAGCATTCATGCTAAATAGCGATTCAGTCTTTTCTTTGACTACACAAACACACTATTGATATGGTGAATTCATTTTTGCATTAGCCGCAGACGTAAATTCTTTTAGTATACTATATGTATCAAAATATACGGTTTCGAATAGCACCATATAATAGCCAAATACAATTCGCTGAAATATACATGTATATCAGTCTGTATGCATGCTTACAGCACTACAACTTGCAACCCAAAGCTCCCACGTGCATTCACGTGGACTAAAATCAAAGATACTCACATCTGCAAACATTCTGCAATGGGGGAATTCAGAAGGGATTTGGACCTGGACACTGAAACTGGTCAAATGGTCACAAAGATGACACGATGGCGTTGTGTAGCTTGTTTCATTTTGCCGCGACACAAAAGTGTATTTAGAGGAATGTTTTTTTTTTAACATAAAGAAAGCACGAAATTTGATAGTAGCTTACTTGAAAAGAAATGCATAAGGTGAGCACAGTAAATAACATGGGTGTGTATTATGCAAGATTACCAGATTCGCATGAGAATTTTTTAAAATTAAAAATCTCATACGATTGCCCGTGATTTATCACGCACAGGTGTGCTGTAATGCGCCTTAAGAATAAATTCGTCTGAATGCATGACATTGCAATGAATGAATAGCTGGATTTAAAGTGAAACCGGCCACTAGGGTTATATGTTCACTATTCTGCTCTGCCATTTATTTACATGGCAGTAATTTAATTTATCCTCTGCTCCTGTGGTTGGTCCTTGTATACTTCTTGAGTGTCTTTTTTGACCCTGTACTCACTCGAGGATTCCCTGTATACATCTTGTGTGTCTTGTTTTGGATTCTTACTCTAGACATCCTTGCTCCCTCGTCAATTTGCTTCCGTATTTGTCCCTATCAATTTGGAATTCTTTGTGCTGTTTTGTGTAGAATATATAACCCCATATGACAACTATTTGCATTGTTAGTTAATGCATGATGTTATTAAGTTACTGCAAGGCCTGATAACTTTGGGGTTAACAATCTTTATAGTGTCTGAATTTGAGGTCAATTTCTAAATTAGCATATTTTTGGTTGCAACCTTGTGTTGCTGGGCCTGATTGTCTTGGGTTTGAGACTACCTTATAAGATCTAATTTGGGGTCATAACCTATGCATATATGATGAGGTTTTTAGTTGCAACATTGTGTCGCTGGACTTGATAGTCTTGCTTTTGAGACTACCTCATACATTCTAGTTGGGACCATAGTTAGGGGCGCGTGTTAGTGGTTGTACTTTAACCACAGCGGTATCGCGTTTTTCTAGGGGCCTATAATACCTTCGTAATATGAAACTCAGTTATAAGATGTTGTCAATGGGGTTATATAGAAGGAAGAAATTAGAAGCGTCAGAGAAGAAAAGAGGTAAGACGATTGCCTTATTGATTGCATAACTGGTAGTTAATATAACTTTTGATGTTTATACCTTTATGTATTTCTTTTATTTTAGGTTTATTTTTATTGTTCTATGTTATTTTATCATTCCATTAGGTTAGGTTGCTCTGGAGCCGCCATGGGAACGTTATACCCAGCGTAGTGTAGGTGGGCTCTCTTAAGAGTAACGAGTCCCTTTTTATTTTTAAGAGTTTCCTAAAAGGAATTTTGCATTTGTTGATAGCTACTAGAGTGGGGGTGTGTTTTATTATGGGTGGACAGTCGAGTTGCGTATCTCAACATGAGTTCCTGCCTTCGAAACTGTAATGGTGGTTCCCCTGTTAAGACCTGCAACTCTGCTATAGATATATATGGTAATGCCCCAGTTGCTATGAGTAGGGCTTTCCTCTGTATTTTATCTAATCTATTAAGTTGGGTTATGGAGGCCGTGTTGTAAATTTGGCATCCATATTCGAGTTTAGATCTAATTAAGGCCCTATATAGAGTCATTATTGTTTCTTGGTTAGCACCCCACTGGGATCCTTTGAGACTTTTAAGTAAGTTTAAGTCAAGATTGCACCTTTTAACTAGGTCATCAAGATGTGATACCCACGTTAGGTGTACATCGTAGTACATACCCAGAAATTTGGCTATTTTAACGAATTTAATTTGTTTACTTTGAATTTGGAGGTTGGGGTATAATATGTTTTTTCTATAAGGTGAGAACAGTACAGCTACCGGTTGTTTTGGTGCGACAGTTTAAATCCCCATTTATCAGCCCATTTACCAATGTTATTTAGACTTGTTTTAATTTCAGCCATATGAGTGTGGTTGGAGGGGTTTCCTGCTCTCCATAGTCCACTATCATCTGGAAATTGTGATAATCCGATTGAGTGTGAGGCGAGATTAGAGTCAAGATCATTAATCAAGGTTGAAGAGGGTGGGGCTGAGGGGAGTACCATTTTCAAGGGAGTGTTCTTAAGAATAAGTAGCCCCTACCCTAGTTATAATTTTGCGGTCTGTTAAAAAGTTTTGTATAAAATTAAATATGCGACCAGTAATGCCATACTATTAATCCTTTGGTCCACACCAGATCAAACGCTTTTTCAAGATCTAGAAAAACCGCAATTAAGTTTCTATTAGTCCTCTGCTTATTATTAAATGCTAATTTAATGGCGGGCTCCAATTTAATTAATTGATCCGTAGTAGATCTTTTATATCTAAAACCACATTGGTTTGGAGATATCAAGTTATTGCTCTCCAGGTGGTGTTTGAGTCTGTTAGTGATAATTGTTTCCATGATTTTGCAGATATCGTTGGTAAGTGAAATTGGTCTATATGAGTTCATGTTATTCCTATCTTTGTTAGGTTTCAAAATGGGGATAACTATCGCTGTTTTCCATTTTTTGGGTAGCTCCCCTGTTTGCCAAATTATGTTTAGCATGTTTATTATTATCACAACCATATTGATAGGTAGGGTTTTATATATTATGTAACCTATTTGATCTTCCCCATGTGAAGTTTCATGTTTGGATTTGAGCGCCTGGGACCATTCATATATGGTAATATATTTTTTTAGTGATTTATTTATGGGTCCCTGGTCTTGAAATAGATGGCAGAATTTAATTTCAGTTTTAGTTCTATGGTTTTAGAATTCAGTAGTGTGGTTAGTATTGCTGCTCATATTTTTAAAATGTTTTGCTAATGATTCAGCTTGTTCTTTCTGATTGCAGGTATTATTGATTTTTGGGGTGCCATTTATGTTATTTCCCCTTATGGTCCTGATTTTATCCCACACTTGTTTAGAGTTAGTTCTAAAATTAATAGTGTTGCAGTATTTTTGCCAATTTTTTTCTTTAGACTGCTTTATTAGATATTTGAGCATGTTATCGAAATTATTGTCCTCTTGGAAGTAGTACATGTAGTAATATTTGATCTTTAAAATTTATTTAAAGCTCTAATTTTGTCCTGTCTAGTTCGTTTAATTTCTTCTGTCTACCATGGCACACTAAGTTGTCTTGGTTTTCCACTAGTTTTGGGGATAGAGTTGTTGGCAGCTTGAGTTATGGCCTTAATTAGGTTATCATAGTAGATGTTAATATATTTGGATTCTATATCTGAAGGGCTAACATTATTGAGTATTTCCTGAAAAGTTTCCCAATCAGCTTTTGAATAGTTCCACCTGGGTATTTTATCATTGAGTTCGCACTGAACAGTCATCTGTAGGGTGGTGATTATTGGGAAGTGGTCGCTCCTCATGGGGTCAGATTGCTCCACCTCCCATTTAGCCACTTGTGCTAGTCTGGGTGCGCCTAGGGTGAGGTCAATGGCGGACAGGGTGCCGTCGACCGGACTAAGTCTTATATATATATGTATATATATATATATATATATATATATGTGTGTGTGTGTGTGTGTGTGTGTGTGTGTGTGTGTGTGTGTAAAAAGAATAATAATTGACAAGCAAGATTTTCAACATCTTCATGCTGAGCGCCAAGCTTATTATGGGCATTAAAGTCTCCACAGATGATTGCAAGCCCGGTCCCAATGATTTTGGTTATTTCTTTAAGCGCTAATTTATGTTTAAGTTTAGTACTACCTCCTGGGTCATATACGTTTATGATTTGTAATTGATGGTTTCCTGTATTGACTAATAAGGATTGTATTTCTATTAGTGTGTTATTAATTTCATGGGATGTTATAGGTAGTAGCGTAACAGATGGTAGAGTGTTTTTATGAATATGGCTAAACCACCCCCCTGACCTTCCTTTCGATGTTGGAAATAGCCAGGAGAGTATCCTTGTATTGATGGCAATGTTTTCGAATTTGCAGAAAGTTTATTTTCTTGAATGCAAATGATGTCAGGTTTATAGCTAGAGTTAATTATTTTGAGTTTAAGTTCGTTAATATTTCCTGACAATCCTCTTGCATTCCATTGCCATATAATAACGTCCCTTTGAGTTGAATTAGCCATTTTTATTAGGGTCGTTTATTGTAATCTGGTGCTCAATTTGGGTACAAACATTATTGATTGATGATAGGATAGTTTTATGTGTTATAGTGTCAAAGTTGATATCCTCAGTCAATTTGTTCAGTCGAGTGATGACGTCACCCAGTTCTTTGAATTTATCAGCCTGATGGTTTGTTTTGTTGGTATTGTTGTTATTGAGCCTATCGTTTGTTATGTTCAATTTGGGTTGCTTTATTTATTTAAATAATACGGCATTGTCAATTTTGGTTCTAGCTGTTTTATAATAGCAATGTTCTGTGTCCATTATACCTACTATGGCTTTTTCCTGTATTGTAGAGGGACAGGAAGGAGAATGCGGTAAATGCGGGCCTCTACAGTTAGCACATTTTGGTGTATCTCTTTTACATTCCCCTTTATGGGACCCCCCGCATTTATTACACTTGGCCTCAAATTTACATTTAGCCTTGTAATGGCCCCAATGTTGGCACTTGGGACAGAATCTTGATTTATTTAAGTATGGTTCGATCCCATATCTGGTACCTACTTTTCCTAATTTAATTAATGTAGGCATTGGGGATGAAGTTTCCAGTACAGTGATATTTGTGTTAGTTTGTTTGTTTCCTAAGCGGTAATTTTTCAAAATTTGGTTTCCTCCTTCCTTTAACTTGTGCTCTATCTCCTGATTGTTTACTACACCTAATGTACCTGTTAGTTTTAGTACTGATTTATAAGTGCACCTTTGTGGAATTTCATGTGTGGTGGTGGTGGCCTTATTGTATTTTTGGTTTTTGTTGTCAGTATGAACATTAACAGAGCTTTGGAGCTATTTATGAAGTTCTACGGTAACTGGGATACCACAGAGCTCTTGGATTTCAAGGTATTTAGCTACTTGTCCCCTTGTACAACAATGTAGGATGATATATTGTTGATTCGGCCTAATTATTTGGCACAGTCCTGTGTGAATTTTAAGTATGGCTCTGGGCAAGAAGTTATTCGATTAGTTGTAAAATTTAGATGTTTTACTCTTAAGATAGAGCGTCAGATCCAGTCTGTGAAAGTTTGTTTTGTTTTTAGGTTTCACATCTGAGGTTGAGTTATTGGATACCGTGTTGATATAAGTTGAAGTCATAGCGGGTTTGCCGTATATGCCTGATCTGTCCGGTGCCGATTTTGTTGTTTCTTTGGATTTTTTAATGAGGGCCGTTTTTTCAGGGTTTAACAGTCCTTTACCTTTACCTATTCCTTTCCATGCCTTCGATTTCCTATTGGTTGGTGAGGATGGTTGTTTTTTTAGTGTTTTGTGAGGGATATATCAAATCTTCCTCTGTCAGTAATTTAGACGGCCCTGGTGTTTGACTTGAGTGCACTAACTCCCATGGGAGCCTTTGTCTTCAGCTGGCGCACATGGTTCACGTTAGAGTTAGTGACCTGGGCGTAAGTGGGCTTATACACAGTGATTAATACTGGTTTATTCGTAGGGGAGGCGACCATGATGGAATATTGTGGGGGGGGGGTGTATTGTTTACACTCGAGTCGCTTTGGAGTAAAGTGGCGTCCAGTGCTTCATCATTAATGGTTTTATCATATAAACTAAACTCAATTGGAGAGAGAGGATTACGTTTCTTTGCTTCCTTTTTGATTAGGTTGAGGTCTGGTGTAGAAATTAACTTTAATTGAGTTTTTGCACCTCTTTTGTCCGCGTGTTTCTGTTAAAGTCAATTTGCCCTATTTTAAGGTTGCTCAAGGCTTCTTTATCCAATTTTATGTTAATTTGAGTAACCCTTTTCTTTAGAATGTTACCGTTAGATGCAAGACGGTTTCTAGATCTAAATGCTAGCTTACAGGATTTATTTTCCATTGTTAAGCCGAAATATATTGAGTTAAAAATAAGGTTTGAATTATGGCAAGCGTCAAAAGGAAGAATTCAAAGCAATATAAATAAATTAATTAATTTGCTTGAATTGTCACACGAGATTGTAAAGTGTAACAATTTGACAAATTAAATGAAGGGAGCTTAGTGATGAAAGGCTTGAGTAAGGAAGAATCTTCAAGTTAAGGAAAAAACAGCATAAAGTTTGAATTGACCCGAAGTCTTAATAATATACCTGAAAATTAACGTTGATAGTTGTAGTAACTTTAATCCGGTATCCTTGTTGAAGTTAGGTTGAGGGATATAGTTGTTCAGTGAGCGAGGCTGGAAACGGGTTAGGTGGACGGTTGAAGTAGCGTGAATCCGAATTCAGGTAACTGGTTACTGCTGCTCGTGGTGAGTAGTCCTGAGCGGAGCTCCAAGTCTTATCTTGTCCGTGCGGTGATGTTTCGTGTTGTTCCATTTTAAACCTGAAATGACCTATATCCCTTTGGATCAAATAAAATTTTCTATTTTTAGGGTGTTCCGGTTTACTTTTTCTATTAAAAAAAGAATGACACGCGATCAGGTGTTTAAATCCATATAAGCAAGTGTTTATGCTTTCGAGAAAATGCAAATAAAATAAATATATGCATTCGCTTGTTTAAATTGTACATCTTACCTGCATGTTCCAATCAAGTGATGATTGTATAAAAATCATTTTGGAGTAAAAGTTACAATTAGAACCGAAAAATATATGTCGGTTTTCAGACGATGTGACATGAACAAGTTAACGATTATTGATATTAAAACTGGGTCAATTAGGTGTCAAATAGAAAACAATACGTCGAGGAAAAACAGTCGGTACTTCAATCTTTCATCATGATTTATTTCTATTTTTAATGTAAGCTAATTCAAGCAAAATCTCGGTGAACCAGATCGTGCATTAACTTTCCAGATGAAACATGTCAACGGAACGTTGAAGAAACACTAAAAGACCATTGATAAAAATTGTATATATTGATATAGTCTTTATAGCACATTCTTCTATAATGATGGCGGTATGTAAGCGGGTAACGGGACGTAAAAATAGATTGGATTCTTTGGTACATAGTTTGCATAAATAATCCAATTTTACATTAAAAACAAGCTAATAGAATACAATTAGGTTAAATTTTACAATAGGTAACTGTAAATATAACACTACAATAATTTAAATCACAATCTGTAAAACTAGGTATAGTAGATAAAATCGAGAAAGGGACAGAAAAGGAAGCCAATTTCAAATGGTCATTTGAAGAAGGGCTTTTAAATCACGAAAACAACTATTAGTACTATTCCAATAGATAATTTTCCTTCATTATATAAATAATGCATCCTGCAATGAATAGCCAATGCGATTGTTGTCAGTCAGTCTTAAAGAAATCAGCCACCGCTCTGGCGGCATAGTTGTTAGACCGTCCGCTTCGGTCGTGGGTTCAATTACCGGCCGAGTGATACCAAAGATTTCCAAAAATGGTACTAAAAACTGCCTCGCTTGGCGCTCAGCATGAAGATGTTGAAAATCTTGCTTGTCAATTATTATTCTTTTTACACACACACACACACACACACACACACACACACACACATATATATATATATATATATATATACATATATATATATATATATATATATATATATATATATATATATATATATATATATATATATATATATATATATATATATATATATATATATATATATATATATATTTGCTTTTAAACTGAAATGACCTATATCCCTTTGGATCAAATGAAATGTTCGGTTTTTAGGGTGTTCCGGTTTACTTTTTTCTATTATAAAAAGAATGACATGCGATCAGGTGTTTATATCCATATAAACAAGTGTTTATGCTTTGGAGAAAATGCAAAAACAAAATATATGCACTCGGTTGTTTAAGTTCTACATCTTGCCTTCATGTTCCAATCAAGTGATGATTATAAAAAAATCATTTTAGAGTAAAACTTACAATTAGAACCGAAATATATATGTCGGTTTTCAGACGATGTGACATTAACAAGTTAACGATTATTGATATTAAAACTGGGACAATTAGGTGTCAAATTTACAAAACGTCGAGGAAAAACAGCCTCTACTTAAATCTTTCATCATGATTTATTTCTTTTTTTAATGTAAGCAAATTCAAGCAAAAATCTCGGTCAACCAGATCGTGCATTAACTTTAAAGATGAAACCTGTCAATGGAACGTTGAACAAACACTAAAACATAATTGATAAAAATTGTATATATTGATGACTCACGCCACGGTAACATTACCTTGCATATATATATATATATATATATATATATATATATATATATATATATATATATATATATATATATAGTTTATAGCACATTCTTCTATAATGATGAGGGTATGTAAGAGGGTAACGGGACGTAAAAGTAGATTGGATATTTTGATACATAATTTGCATAAATAATCCATTCTTACATAAAAAGTCTGCTAATAGAATACAATTAGGTTAAATTTTGCAATAGGAAGCTGTAAATATAACACTACAATAATTTAAATCACAATTTGTAAAACTAGGTATCGTAGATAAAATCGAGAAAGAGACAGAAAAGGAAGCCAATTTCGAATGGTCATTTGAAGAGGGGCTTTTAAATGACGAAAACAATTGTTAGTACCATTCCAATAGATAATTTTCTTTCATTATATAAATAATGGATCCTGCAATGAATATACAATGCGAATGTTGTCAGTCAGTCTTAAAGAAATCAGCCACCGCTCAGGCGGCCTAGTTGTTAGTCCCTCCGCTTCGGTCGTGGGTTCGATCACCGCCCGAGTCATAGCAAAGGTTTCCAAAACTGTTATTAACAACAGCCTCGCTTGGCGCTCATCATGAAGATGTTGCTAATCTTGATTATCAATTATTATTATTACATATATATATATATATATATATATATATATATATATATATATATATATATATATATATATATATATATATATATATATACTTTTAAACCTGAAATGACCTATATCACCTTGGAAGAAATGAATTGTTCTTTTTTTTAGGTTGTTCCGGTTTACTTTTTTCTATTAAAAAAGAATGACATGCGATCAGGTGTTTAAATCCATATAAGCAAGTGTTTATGCTTTCGAGAAAATGTAAATAAAAGAAATATATGCATTCGGTTGTTTAAATTATACATCTTACCTGCATGTTCCAATCAAGTGATGATTCTATAAAATTCATTTTAAAGTGAAACTGACAATTAGAATCGAAAAATATATGTCGGTTTTCAGACGATGTGACATTAACAAGTTAACGATTATTGATATTAAAATGGGACAATTAGGTGTCAAAAGGAAAAAAAGTCGACGAAAAACAGCCGGTACTTAAATCTTTCATCATGATTTATTTCTATTTTTAATGTAAGCAAATTCAAGCAAAATCTCGGTGAACGAAATCGTGCATTAACTTTCCAGATGAAACATGTCAACGGAACGTTGAAGAAACACTAAAACACCATTGATAAAAATTGTATATATTGATATAGTCTTTATAGCACATTCGTATATAATGATGGCGGTATGTCAGAGGGTACCGGGACGTAAACATAGATTGGATTTGTTGGTACATAGTTTGCATAAATAATCCATTTCTACATTACAAATCAGCTAATAGAATACAATTAGGTTAAATTTTGCAATAAGTAGCTGTAAATTTAACACTACAATAAGTTAAATCACAATCTATAAAATTAGGTATAGTAGATAAAATCGATAAAGGGACAGAAAATGAAACCAATTTCGAATGGTCATTTGAGGACGGGATTTTAAATGACGAAAACAACTGTTAGTACTATTCCAATAGATAACTTTCTTTCATTATATAAATAATGCATCCTGCAATGAATAGGCAATGCGATTGTTGTCAGACAGTCTTAAAGAACCGCTCTGGCGGCCTAGTTGTTAGACCGTCAATTTCGGTCGTGGGTTCGATCACCGGCCGAGTGATACCAAAGACTTCCAAAAATGGTACTAACAACTGCCTCGCTTGGCTCTCAGAATGAAGGTGTTGAAAATCTTGCTTGTCAATTATTATTATTACACACACACACACACACACACACACACACACACACACACACACACACACACACACACACACACACATATATATATATATATATATATATATATATATATATATATATATATATATATATATATATACTTTTTACCATGAAATGAGCTATATCCTTTTGGATCAAATGAAATCTTCGGTTTTTCGGATGTTCCGGCTTACTTTTTTTCTTTTAAAAAAAGAATGACATGTTATCAGGTGTTTATATCCATATAAGCAATTGTTTATGTTTTGGAGAAAATGTAAATAAAAAAAGTATATGTCTTCGGTTGTTTAAATTGTACATCTTGCCTTCATGTTCCAATCAAGTGATGATTATATAAAAAAAACATAATTTTAGAGTAAAAGTTACAATTAGAACCGAAATATATGTGTCGGTTTTCAGACGATGTGACATTAACAAATCAACAATTATTGATATTAAAACTGGGACAATTAGGTGTCAAATGGAAAACAAAACGTCGAGGAAAAACAGCCTCTACTTAAATCTTTCATCATGATTTATTTCTGTTTTTAATGTAAGCAAATTCAAGCAAAATCTCGGTGAACCAGATCAGTGCATTAACTTTCCAGATGAAACCTGTCAATGGAACGTTGAAGAAACACTAAAACACCATTGATAAAAATTGTATATATTGTTGACTCACGCCATGGTAACATTACTTTGCTTATATATATATATATATATATATATATATATATATATATATATATATATATATATATATATATATATAGTCTTTATAGCAGATTCTTCTCTGATGATGGGCGGTATGTAATAGGTACCGGGACGTAAACATAGATTCGATTTTTTGGTACATGGTTTGCATAAATAATCCATTTTTACATTAAAAATAAGCTAATAGAATACAATTAGGTTAAATTTTACAATAGGTAACTGTAAATATAACACTACAATAATTTAAATCACATTCTGTAAAACTAGGTATAGTAGATAAAATCGAGAAAGGGACAGAAAAGGAAGCCAATTTCAAATGGTCATTTGAAGAAGGGCTTTTGAATCAAGAAAACAACTGTTAGTACTATTCCAATAGATAATTTTCCTTCATTATATAAATAATGCATCCTGCAATGAATAGCCAATGCGATTGTTGTCAGTCAGTCTTAAAGAAATCAGCCACCGCTCTGGCGGCATAGTTGTTAGACCGTCCGCCTCGGTCGTGGGTTCATTCACCGGCGGAGAGTGATACCAAAGATTTCCAAAAATGGTACTAAAAACTGCCTCGCTTGGCGCTCAGCATGAAGATGTTTAAAATCTTGCTTGTCAATTATTATTCTTATTACACACACACACACACACACACACACACACACACACACACACATATATATATATATATATATATATATATATATATATATATATATATATATATATATATATATATATATATATTTGCTTTTAAACCTGAAATGACCTATATCCCTTTGGATCAAATGAAATGTTCTTTTTCTAGGGTGTTCCGGTTTACTTTTTTCTATTATAAAAAGAGTGACATGCGATCAGGTGTTTATATCCATATAAACAAGTGTTTATGCTTTGGATAAAATACAAAAACAAAAATATATGCACTCGGTTGTTTAAGTTCTACATCTTGCCTTCATGTTCCAATCAAGTGATGATTATAAAAAAATCATTTTAGAGTAAAACTTACAATTAGAACCTAAATATATATGTCGGTTTTCAGACGATGTGACATTAACAAGTTAACGATTATTGATATTAAAATGGGACAATTAGGTGTCAAATGGAAAAGAGGTCGACGAAAAACAGCCGGTACTTAAATCTTTCATCATGATTTGTTTCTATTTTTAATGTAAGCAAATTCAAACAAAATCTCGGTGAACCAGATTGTGCATTAACTTTCCAGATGAAACATGTCAACGGAACGTTGAAGAAACACTAAAACACCATAGATAAATTGTATATATTGATATAGTCTTTATAGCACATTCGTATATAATGATGGCGGTATGTCAGAGGGTACCGGGACGTAAACATAGATTGGATTTGTTGGTACATAGTTTGCATAAATAATCCATTTCTACTTTACAAATCAGCTAATAGAATACAATTAGGTTAAATTTTGCAATAAGTAGCTGTAAATTTAACACTACAGTAAGGTAAGATAATTTTCTTTCATTATATAAATAATGCATCCTGCAATGAATAGCCAATGCGATTGTTGCCAGTCAGTCATAAAGAAATCAACCACCGCTCTGGCGGCCTAGTTGTTAGACCGTTGTCTTCGGTTGTGGATTCGATCACCGGCCGAGTCATACCAAAGACTTCCAAAAATGGTTCTAAAAACTGCCTCGCTTGGCACTCAGCATGAAGATGTTGCAAATCTTGCTTGTAAATTATTATTATTATTATTATTATTATTATTATTATTATTATTATTATAGCACATTTTTCTATAATGATGGCGGTATGTAAGATTGTACCGGGACGTAAACATAGATTCGATTTTTTGGTGCATAGTTTGCATAAATGATCCATTTTTAACATTAAAAATCATCTAATAGAATACAGTTAGGTTGAAGTTTGCAATAGGTATCTGTAAATATAACACTAGAAGAATTTGAATCGCAATCTGTAAAACTAGGTATTGTAGATAAAAATCGAGAAAGGGTCCTAAAAGGAAGCCAATTTGGATTGGTCAATTGAAGAGGGGCTTTTAAATGACTAAAACAACTGTTAGTACTATTCCAATAGATAATTTTCTTTCATTATATAAATAATGCATCCTGCAATGAATAGCCAATGCGTCTGTTGTCAGTCAGTCTTAAATAAATCAGCCACCGCTCTGGCGGCCTAGTTGTTAGATCGTCCGCTTCGGTCGTGGGTTCGATCACCGGCCGAGTCATACCATAGACTTCCTAAAATGGTACTAACAACTGCCTCGCTTGGCACTCAGCATGATGTTAGTGTTAGAACTGGTCGGCTTGGTATCAGGATAATTGCACTGGGTGGGACATCATGCTACATGTCCTCGAAATGATTCCCCAGTGCCAGACATCACAATAAAATGTCACACTGTAGACATTGTAGCGATATGACTGAAACATGATTAAAGCTACGTTAAAACAATCCAAATCCAAAGAAATCAACCAACATCGTTCATTTTCACAATGGTGTCTGCTATAGGTTTCTGCTTCGATAGGTTTCTGCTTCGATCTCATAGAAGGACTGCTTAGAAAGCTACAACCCTTTAGAAGACACACAATAAATAAATAGCAATTGTGACTTGCTAAGTCGTCTAAATTTGCTCCATTACAAAGGTAGTTAGTGTAAAAAATGGCAGGTTGTCAAACCAGTTAGACTGGTGGATGGCTGTAAGCAAGGGTGGTACTACTCGTGACATTATATCAAAAGTGTTCAAAATAGTTTGGGGGTTGGTATGTGCCGATAAGATTAGATTCTCACATTTGGCAACCATCCATATTTGCTGCCCTGTGTGGTAATATAATTTCTCCATATATAATTGATATTCGTATCCAAATGTTGGATTCATTTACTGCTCTGTTTGGTGTATATTTGTAACTTGGAATAGCAACTTTGACATGCATTGATTTCAGCCACCGGATTCCGGAAAGGCTGTGTATTTAGAGAAGAGGTTATCCCTGGATTGGCATTGAAGTTTTGTCTGACAAGTTCATGAATGCTGTCTCATAGACCTGGGTTTAATTTTCAGTTGGGACGAATTATTCTTCAGCACGTATCAGAGTATTCTTCTTCCATTAATAATATCTATCAATGACTACCTACCACACAATGCCCACATTTAAAAAGGACGTATTTTAATAAATGTATAAACATTGGTATATTGGAACGAATATACTATGTATTCATTTCTGATAAAGAAGAGCTATGTCACCATTCTCAGAATAAATTTAAAACTAATTCGTAACCCTTGTCAATCCGTTTCGAAATTAGCAAAATACTGTACCACTATGTTTCAATTTGAAAGGAAAAACATATCAAGCCATCATACTCAAATTTCAGATACAAGTTATTGTAGAAATTGGTACATCATTAAACATCGTGTTATATTGAAAACGAAGAGCTCTTGAAAATAACAAAAGCATCTATAATTTATTAATTCAAGTACAACATGACCTTTATTGGAACAAAATACAAAAGTCCGAAATAGAGAAAACTTAGTGATCAATGATCGTAGATATATAGAATCTATGTTGGGGTTTGGACTGAGACAATGAAATCCCAGCCTAAGGGTTATATTATTTGTCTCCCCACGAGGCTTGTCCTCGTGGGGAAACATATAATGTAACCCCGCGGCTGGGATTTCATTGTCTCGGTCCAAACCCCAACGTAGATTATTTTTCTCACCCAATATTATCCTTTAAAGTAAAAATAACTCTTTAAAAGTGTGCACCTCGCAATGTTTACATGTGACGCATGAATACAAATAAGCTAATGAGGGCTGTGGTGTGACCGTTGCGTCCGAAGTACACAGTTCATACGCGTGAGCAAAGAAAAATAACAACATAAAACGCCGCATAGTAATGAGGCATTATCACATTTAATATATGGATGTTATATGAAATTAACAATAAATAGTTAAAATTTATTAGAAAGAAACTGTTTCCTTTCATCATTTCCAATTATGAGTACCCCACACTCCCGTATAAAAGACCCTCGTCACCATCCAAATATGCGGACCCCAGAGAATAACAATGTGCTAAACTTTCAAGCTCACGGATTCTTTGAAAATTTATATTTCTCTCTTGGAAATATGGCAAGTGATGCAGTGAAATTTGCTTATGGATTAGTGTGTTGAGGGATAAATGATTCCTTCTGGCTGGTATTCAGCTCGAGCTCAACGGAGATGCTTAACAAAATTATAATAGAGCATGTTTAACATAACACATTTCTGGCTGTTGCTAAGTTTTCCGTTGTTGTTTAGAGAGTTGCGATGCTATAAAGTGTATAGGTATATAGTCTTATGTGCATGGATCAGTGTTTTCTGACAGTTCATTTCAAACACCATTGAGAATTTTATCCTATCTGTAGCACAGTAAAGTTTCAGGTCAGCTTCATTAAATGTAGCTAACAGTATTTACAATGTTTCACGCGAAGTGTTTACAACTAATTCAGTTGCTTTTGATCTGAAAATGTACTGAGCTAGTCCTGCATATAGGATAAACTTGACCATGCTAGTTTGAACAAACTAACATAATATCAAAACCTCGAAATAGTATGCGTGTGTGTATTTGTCTCTATCAAAATGTTTTTGTTTTGGTGTGTTTTTAAGACAGATTGACCTTAAGTAACTATGTTTTGGTTATATATTATTTTGTTGTTGTTGTTGCTGTTGTTTTTGTTTGATTTGAGAACAACTACGGCACAGCAGAAGACAAGAAGTTTGTTCTTTTGTTGGTTAAAAGTAGTTCTCAGGGCGTGGACACCATGACTGAGACGAATGGTCTGAGATGACTAGACTAAGACAAGAAAAGTAAGGTTAGCAGAACAGCTAGATTTCGCTGTCGCTTGGGTGAGAAAACATTTTATTATGTGTGTTATTGAAAAGATTAATGAATTTAAAAATAACCATATTTTTTGAGGAATCAAAGATTTCATTAAAATAATTTAATAAACTTACTTCGAATATAAAAGTCACAATAGTAGATACATTCAAACATTGTACATAAAGTAGGAATGACTACTTCTGACATAACCCCTTTATTATACAACCACACGTTACTTAGCAAAAATAATTTTATGAAAGCAAAACTCAAACATGTTAAGGGAAAATTACAGCAAACTATAGCATGTTCACTTCCAGTACCTTCATGGGTCATAATCAAAGCTAGGTCTTGAACTAAAATTCAAGGAAACATTTTTGAAAAGATGAAATACGTCAGGTAGGTCCAAACTGCTACCGGCAATTACGAACAAATATCATGCACATAAACAAATTCAATGTTCACAAATCAAAATAAATATATAAACTTAATATTTTTATCTAAATAATTGTTTTAGTGTACGTTTATCCTGTGTTGCAGCTCAGTAAATGCTTCAGTTGATAAAGAAATAGCTTCCTTTACGATAGTCAAAATTTGTATAATATGCATCACAACTGGATTAAGTAATGATGAAATAATAATATACTTATCTAGTTATTGTTGTTGTTAGGTTTAACGCCATTTTTCAGCACATGATAGGCTATACATCGCGGCCAGTTTTATTGGTGGAGGAAAAACGCGAGAAAACCACCGAAAAGAACCACCGACCCACGAGAAGCTACTGGCAAGCTTTCTCTCATAATTACATTAGCCGAATCTTAGAGTCGAACCCACGCAGACCGAGGTGAGATGGCAGTGAACCGGGGCCCCTATTTATCTAGTATAAATGTGATAAAGGTGTTTTGCAACATTGATCGAAGATGGTATAATTTAGTATTTGACTAAACAATACCAATAGCTAACATTATATAAATGAAATAAAGCACTACTAAAGTTTTTTTTTTAAATATTAATTTGTTTTAAGCAAATAGTTTCATCGTAAAATCAAGGAAAGGTTAAACTTAAAATAAGAAGAAAATATTCAAATTTAAACCAATTTCAGTATATTTTAGACGAATTTCACTATTTTATTAACAACAACACTAGGTCTAACTTTGATGTATCACGTAGATATATTGCAGCTGTCTTTAATCTAAAATTAGGTTCTAGTGTCAGGATATTGTGACTAGGTGGGACATCATGCTACATGTCTGAGGCATAATGCCTTAGTGCTGGACATCACTATAAACTGCCTCACTTCAGACATCGTAGCGAGATATGACTGACATTTTTTCAAAGCAACGTTACAGATCCTCACCAAACACACTAGCCACGTTGAAGTTTCTACATCTGACAATGATGTTATATTTTGGGTGCTTTGAGTATGTGCATCTTAGCTACCTTTGTTATGGAATTTACATGAATCATCTGGACCTGACGTTATCAGATTAATAATGTATAAAACGGAAGAACATCAAACATGCTGCTTTTCTTAAGATTTCGTTTTGAAAATAACTATACCAAAGTTCAATATGACACAAATTTTGATTCCAAAGAACTCTTCACATGAACATACTTGTGAAGGAGGCTAAGAATATAAAGAGTATTTAAACTGCTAAGAACTTCACAAGAAGTGAAGCATGACACGTGTAATATCATACCTTTTTCAGTGCGTGTGTGTGTGTGATTTTGATTTTTAACGTAGCTTTAAACGATTTGCAGTCATGTCGTTACGATGTTTACAGTGTGGCAGTTCATAAGGATGTCTAGCACTGAGGCATCATGCCGCAGACTTGTAGCATGATGCCCTCTCAGTACATTTTCTTGCAATCATGCCGACCAGTCCTAACACCAACGTCTTAATATTTAGAACCGGCTACCTCCTGCATTAGAGGCGGAATCTCTAATCACTAGGTCACTGGAGCAGTCCAATTGTTCATTTATTATCTTTCCTGCATGAACTTGTCAAATATGAAAACTTTACAAATTTTATGTTCTCTCGCTGAATCTATGGAGAACTAGCCATTGTTAAAGGGCCAGTTAAATATTTTGGCAGATGGAGATGGGTACATTTTTGAATTTTTAAAATAGATTGTTTTTAATTACATCAAGAGAATAAATTCGTTTCATTTGATATAATGAAAATATTATGTTTTGTCGAAACATCAGAACGAAACAAATTGCAAGCTCTTTGAGAGCTTAAAATTTTACATGTTGAGTTAAAATATTCCGTTTCTCAACCACCTTTTTAAAATGAAATGGACAGTTGGAGTTTATTGAAAGAAAGCCAAAACTATCTGAATATAGTCCAAGTTGCAAATTACTATACTATTTTATAATTTTTTTATATTTATTTAAATGTTGGCCTAGTAAGCCCTACGTTATTCTTTTGAAGTATGTTTCATTAACTCCAGTAAATTTCACTTCATTTCGTGAAAAGTAGACAAGAATGGCGACATGTTCCAAATATTTCATTTTATCCTTTCATGTCAATGGACTCAGTTATCTATATGCATTACTTTGTCCATATTTGAGTGTAGGTCCATCTGTTTTTCTCGGTTATGCTGAAACGTCTACACAAATAAAAGCTTCATGAACTTTAAACTTTCACAATCAGTTAAGCTTAGATTGATGTGTGATGTTTACCATATAGATTAACAGATGGCTCATACTTTTGTCAATTTACGAGAGAGAGAGAGAGAGAGAGAGAGAGAGAGAGAGAGAGATAACGTAAACGTCGAATCGGTAACACTTTGAGATGGCCCTCATTATCTAATTACACGAGACATTACTTGTTTTATAAACTGATTTCAAAAACTTTTTAAACTTACTTTAAAGAGGATACATTACTATGTATTAACACAAACACTTTCATTCATTGGGTTACCGCACTAAATAATATTTTATTGTCACATAAATTAATTACAAGGCATAAATATCATTTCACGCGTTGGTACAATATATTAGTTTCGATTGGTCACGTGTCCATATGGCACGTATTCTTGTTTCTGTTAAGAAACAGTCAATTTGGCACATATATGATTTGGTTTGGACCCGAAACTTCAGCAAGGTACGGAATGATTTGTATACATTCCAGAGGAAAAACGAATAAAACATGTAGGTATAATATGTTGTATTTCTTTGCAGCATTCTAATACGTCTAACTAAACTAACCAACATTCTTCCCCCATATTCCATACTAAAATGTGCACAGACCGATTTTTTAAAATTATCTTTTGTTGGAATGTTACACAGATTTGGTTGAAAAGCCAAAAGCAAATTTCAAATACATGTTTGAAAAAAGTAATACAAGTATTTTCACCAGTTGTCTAATGCCAGGCTAAGTTTTCCTTGAAGTATTTCATTTGCCGAAGTGATACTTATACCTGCAAGAACATCGAAGGTCGTACTAGCTGCTCTTGAATTTGTTTTTTGAGAGATGTTTACGCATCAACTATATTTTAAACTTGTTGAAAAAGGAGCATCCATGAAACACCCGAGGCTACCTAAAACACCGGGGAGTGTTGGATAACAGATGGGTGACATAAGACTTGAGGGCATAAAACGGAGATAAATTATTTAAAAATCTATTCAATGCGAAACTAAAACACTGCAATAAACCATTTGACTGTAAAGTCGCCAAAATTGTTCAAAATCTATAAAGGCGGAAGAAAATAACAAATGACCCTGATAGTTACAGGACTTTTCTTTACTATCTGTTTTGCACAAA
Organism: Unio pictorum; assembly: GCA_030141615.1. Classification (NCBI taxonomy): domain Eukaryota; kingdom Metazoa; phylum Mollusca; class Bivalvia; order Unionida; family Unionidae; genus Unio; species Unio pictorum. Next base: position 16,606,078 of record JARLTB010000107.1, read on the forward strand.
CAAAATGTATCAATATTAAACTTAATATATAGTACTAAATCAAGGTTCCAAATTTTCCCAATACTCAGCAGCAGGGATTTCAGATGGGATTGAGTTCCATAACAAGCATTACATGGTTTTATCTTCGCTAACTTCGAATTAGAATCAAAAGTATATGCCGCATCTTTGGACATAAAACGAATCTTTTCACAAAGCTTGTCCCATTTTGAATTTCTAAATAAACCTCATCACTGAAATTAAGAAATCATGCTATAATATCTATAACAATAAATCTGCGCCTATCAGGCAAGGTTTCTGCCGAGACAGAGTTCTTTTCAGGAGTATCTACCTAGTACATATCAATGATCTGTCAAAGTTTTTAGAAGATTCGAAAATAAGAATAACTGTAGATTCAATCTTTTTTCTAGAAACCCTGCGTTAGCAGATGATATCACCTCTATAAAGATAACAGATTCTTATTTACAAGCAATGCTTGATGTCTGTTTAGCATGTTAAAGAAATAGTCTTTATCATTCGAAAATGTATTTTACTTCAGCGCAGATAAAGCCAAATAATTTAGTCAGTTCAATAGTTAATTTCCATCCTTATTAGAAGAAAGGTAAAATGAGGCTACTAGCGCAATATGGACATTTTATATTGCGCTACTCGTTAGAGTTTTTATTATTATTATTCAACCCTTCTATGCCGATTTTTTAGTGAAAAAATTCAGCATTTTTAAGCCCTTGAAACACTATTTTTTGCGCTAACTTTTATGTTCAAGTTACATTTAAAGCTATATTTTATTTTAGTAGATTTATAATTGCAATGGCAATTGATCGTAAATACTGCAAATATATTTTATCGGAAAAGAACTATTTAGATGATTATCGTGTAGGAAATTATAAAGAAAAACCGAAATACGGCGATTCTATCTACGATACTGGTATCCGAACTACTTGCTTTAATTTTTCAATGACAGGTATTATTGAGTGCTGGTCACGGGCGATCGCTGCGAGAGCGTTAGGTGTACCCTCAAGTAGATTAACAAATATAAAATACGGAGTTAATTATGTGATATCGCCTGATAAATCAGTCTGGGTGCTATATGACACTGATAATGAGATTTTAAAGCAGCGGGTGTATTCAGAACAACCAAAGCTATTTAAAAAGGTTTATGATGCTTTACCGATCAAAGCTAAAATTCGATTAGAAAAACTCGGATACACGTTAACGGATCGTTACCGTATGATACTTAATTGAGATGGTTCAGGTGTAGAGTTTTTGTAATGACCGATAGCGAAAGTCTTATTACCGTCGTTGCAATACCGTTTATCATCAAAATTGATCAGTTCGGCTTTACAGATTTGTTCGGTTGTGATCTGGTGTTTGTTAGATCGAATAGCTGTCATTGTTGCAGTGTGATTTTTTTCTGCTCCTGTTACAACAGCTCGATATAAATCGGGCGAGGAATTCTTTTTCACAATATGTTTCTTGACGCCTTTCGTCTTCATCATATTTTTAGCCTTATTTAACGCGAGTACGGATTACATCTTAGGCCGAAGCCATATAAATTCTACAATAGGCTCAAAGCAAAGCTCATCTTTAAATTCCCCGATGACCTTTTTGTTGGTGTTGTCGTTTTACTCACCTTTGATAGATCAAATAGTTCGCGATGATCATAGATATCCTTATAAAGATCTCCGTTACAATTTTCACCTGGGATATCATACAGCAACGAGTCTGTATCAGAGGAACATAATCTAGCGTTAGGCCAGTTTTTCTTAACGAAACTATAATGAAAATTATACATAAGCCATTTTGATATATCTAACACTGATGCACCTATATAGATCGGATTATCAAGAAGGATATCACATTTATGTTTCTTGACAATACTAGATCGTCTTTGATTGGCACCCTTCCAGCGAAATTATTTGATGCAACCAACTTAGAAAATCTCTTGGTGTTTTCATTGACTAACTCGATGTTACATCTGTTTCTAACATTCTGCATGGTTTTACCGAATACCGCGTTGTTCATCAACTTGAAAAAGTCTTTTTCAAAGTCATTGGTCACTTTAGCTCTCATATCTGTGGTATACTTGATGTAATCAGCTAACCAGCGTGATTGATGGATCTTTAGCGCTTTATGTATCTTGGTGATCACAAGATCAGTTTGTACAGCATGATGTAATATTCGATAATGACTAATATAACCCCGCTTTGGTAATAGATTTGGCACTAATTTAGAAACCTCACATCGTTTACCATTTCTAGCAGCTAGTTGATTTGGTGATAACAGTGAATCATCAACAGTCATCTTTTCCGGAAGAAACAGATAATCATTGTGAGAGTCGTGTAAAATACTTGGATACTCTGCATCAAACTCAACGAAGTATGAATATTCAGACTCTTATAAATCCTTTGATATATTTTCTGTTGCGTTTCGAAATTCTTCTTCGGTGTGCCATAACGAACATCGATAAGGCATCCTTTTCGACAGCGCCTACCCATAAAGATTATCATGGTGGAGATAGACCAAGTAAGAGACGGGTTTATCAGGGTCAAAATCGGTAAGATATTTGTTATTAGCCCGCGCAAGTTTTTTTTAGTGATAACGCTGATACCACCTCGAATACCGTGTTCGATAAAATTAAATTTGTCAGGGTCTTCATCATCGCGTCTCAAGCAAGACCCGGTGATGAAACATACCAACACGGATCTAACTTATACGCTCGCAAAGCGCTATCGCGAAACGCTTTCAAAATGTCATCGAGGAGTAGTGTATCTTGTATAAGATATAGGTCCATATAATCACCAATAGTAGGCAAGAGAACTCGTTGAAGGTGCTTATAGCTCGATTAAACTCATCCTCGTTGGACAACTTAGAATAAAACTGATCGTGTGATGGTAGTGATAGCTCGTTGAGCTTTTCGAAACTATCGATATATTCGTAAGGAAAGATACCTTTGTTACGCATCAATGGAGTCTTATCGTTGAAAAATTCTTCCAACGAGGGAAAACTACTACAGTTTTTCGCTAACTGATCCAAAGAAGCCGGCATAAATTGTACACTGTCAATAAATTTTAATTGTCCGCGTAACGTGAACAACATAAACTTTTCAGGATTCGTTGGGATTCCGTCAATGGTACGATTCTTTAATACTTTTTTGTTAGCTGGATCAGCTAACCCAGTGAGAATAAAATGACTGTCATATCCACGAAAAATATGAGCGATTACAGAAATAAATATTTGTTTGAATTTTTCAGCACAACATTGATGATCTGCACCTCGATAATTACAGGTAATAGCACAACTATCTATTACTTTTCATTAGCATCGATGAGTTCTTCACAAATATGACCGATTGAGGTATTATTATATTCAGCTGTTTGTTCTACCGTCAAAGGTTTTAACGGAGTTGACTGCCTATTTAAGATTGTATCTGCTTCCGCGAATAAATTCTTCAGCAGCCAAACCGCTGGTTTTTTGTGCACCTAGATGGCGCGGTATGATCGCGTTGATTGACAGGTATCTGAATCGCTTCAAAATCATGCACGATATTAACAGGAATACGAAACTTGTTTCGATAGTTTTTAAATTTTAATATGTTATTTCTTAGATCAGAAAATTATACCCGTTGATCGTAAATACAATGCCGCTGATGTTGATGAAGATCGATTTCTTTTGTGTACCCGTGCAAACATTTTACACAGAATTAATGTTTTAATCGATGATTTGAAAACTGCTTTCTAGCGAGGCTATTAAAGTTTTTGATATAACTAAAATGATCCTTATACAGCAATACATGTATTGTATGCTCGTTGTTTTTTTTTTATTAGTCTTCGCGGGAATAATTTATCAGCGTTATCAAGACCTAAAACATTGAGCCCACCGGGAAGAAGTTTGATGTTATTACGTTCGAATATATCTAGCTGTGATAATTTTCAGGGAAAGTTATTCCATCGGTATTGAGTTTATTTGCATGGGCTCGGTATTTACAAACACGATTTGTTAGCGGGAAACAGCGCCGCAAGAACACTCCAGACTAGGAATTTATCATCATCGGATATTACATTAATGCAACAGTGAGAATCCTTTACTGATTTAGGTCGTTCAACAAATGTACCAACTCGGAGAGGATCATACTTGAAAACATTAAATTGGACTTGTTCCAGCATATCGAAAACCCAACCAGAGCCAACCCCGGTATAATTTTCGACTGATGTTATGTAGTCGTCATATATCAACTTGGAAATACCATCGATGTCATCATCACGGAGAAATTTTAAAATATATTTGCAGTATTTACGATCAATTGCCATTACAATTATAAATCTACTAAAATAAAATATAACTTTAAATGTAACTTGAACATAAAAGTTAGCGCAAAAAATAGTGTTTCAAGAGCTTAAAAATGCTGAATTTTTTCACTATAGAAGGGTTGAATGAGAATAATAAAAGCTCTAACGAGTAGCGCAATATAAAATTTACATACTGTGCTAGTAGCCTCATTTTACCTTTCTTCTTTATTACACCAAATATGACTCATGATTCTAAAGACGACTTTGGTAAACAAAGATCTGCCTGCAGAGACAGTATACTCCCGGGATTGGACCTGTTTTGCGTTGTCTTTAGTTGTTTCATTAAATATATTTTATATCATTTTAGTTGGTCATTTTTGCGCAAAATGCTATCGAACAACTATAGTACTTGAGCTTATCTTTTTAAAATTTAAATTTATGTTCCGTTAAGAGGCCTGGCAGTGTGCATAGAGTTCAGAATTTCAAGAAATTGTATTTACCCGACTTTCCCTACCCGTAATCTTTTTACTTTCATTTTTCGCATATTTTAAAAGTAAACATTCGTATATCCTAGCTAGATGTTTCAGGTAACCTTCAAGCTTCTTTCTTTATTATCTCATCTCTGTCTGCGTGGGTTCAAGTCTCGGGTTAGGCCAATGTGGTCATGTGAGAAAGCTTTCCAGTTGCTTCTCGTTGGTCGGTGGTTGTTTCAAGGGTTTTCACGGGTCCTTCCTCCACCATTAATAATGGTCGCCAGGCATAACCTATCATGTACTGAAAACTGGCGTTAAACCCTACAACAATAAAAAAAACTTTTTAAATATCTGAATAATATCTTTATTTTATATCTGAATGATGGGTACTGTTTTAAAATTGATGGCACACAACTAGGCCTTATTTCAAATAGCAGATTGCTAATTTTTCACGGCTGTTGTAATTGAACTTGAGAGATAGTTTATAAAGTTGTACCAATGACAGTTGTTATGAGTTTTATTTTTTATATTGTCCAAATAACAGTTGTTATTACTTATGTTTCTTAATTGCAGAATATATGAAAGAATAAACTGTGGATATCAATTTCTGTATATCTAAGGCAGGCAAAGTTTGTTTACTTTCTGCTTTTCAATTACATTTACATAAAACATGAATGCTGCATTTTCATCAGTTGTCTACTTCAGACAGCACACAGCTTTCCTAATTGTAACCACAAAATTACCATATCTGCATATGGTTTTAAGGTGCCAAAAAGAGAGACTAACCCAAGCATTTAAACATATAACGTGCTTTTCTTGAAATGTACTGTCCTGCATTTTGTCGTACTGATTTACTCATGTTATATAGATATTATTATTATTATTTTCGCAAGCTCAACGTTTCTAGGAGCAAGCTCAAATTACCAGTCAGACTGCCCCCAAAGACATATGATATACCGGTTTGCAGCTTGTGATTGCTGGTTTTAATCAGGAGATAAGCAACTGTTATAGGGTGGTCCCGTTAAGACGGAGTTCACGATGAAAATATTCCAGTAGTATGTACAAAGGTATGTTATCTGTTGTCGATGACCACCATGTTTGGTGTCATTGTTGAATTAGCAAACCCATTAAAGAGAAATTTGCTTACATGCATAATAAGTCTTTTGTTTTCTTTTGCAGAAAATAAACGTTTTAGATCATTGCCTTATACTTTGATTAATTGTACTGATCAATATTCAATAAGTTGTTGACACATTTTTAGATTTTATTGTAAAATATCGGTGGTTCATGGTGCAAATGAGAGAGAGACAGAGACAGAGAGATAGAGAGAAACATAGAGAGAGCAAAGTGCAATTTGCATAAGTGTGCTTCATCTAAAAGTATAAAGAGCCGTCATGGGTCAGTTGGCTGCCAGAGGGTTTCGGTATATTATCTGAAGAGTCATAACCCCCAAGCGGAAACCAAGATATCAGACCCTGAATGACAACCGGTAAGGAACTGAAAAAGAATGAGAATCATCAGCACTAAAAAATATTTAGCAAATCAAGGGAACTATTTCACCATCTTTTGTGTGTTATCTTCATCACCACAGCGAAAAGAGTTTGGGTGTTCCTTCACTAGCTGAATGATAATAATAGTTAAAGATTTATATCAGTTTACGCAGAATTCTTTCATAAATAGATTAGGTTAATAGTTTTCTCAATTAATTATTTTGATATTTGTTTTTTAATAACATTTTTACCCTACGATATATTAGCTAATAGTTTGATGACGGCATATCTACTACAATTATATCAGGATGTTAGAGTTGTGTTTTCCTCGGGAAACGAGTTCATTTTTTCCTGTTTCTGCTCTATTAAATATTCTGTACAAATTGTTTTATTTTGGTTTTGGAATTAGCATAATTTAGTTTTATGACCTTACTGCATGGGCACTACCTCTCATTAGTTTTTCGCTAAAAACAAATATCACAAACACAGTTTACGCAGCGAAATACACCTTCTAAGAGCTCTGAAATATTCGGCAGAAAATCGTTCTTCTATATGACTAACACGCTAATACATTCTCACCAGTCGTTCTCTCCAGTAGATTTTACGGTCCTGTTTGCAGATTGCCTCCCTCCGTGACAAACTACAAACATTAAGAGATTAACATTTCAAACAATTTCAAGAGACTCGTTGTCACCTCAGTTGTGAAACAGAATTTCAAAGTCAGCCATTAACAGCAATTGAAAGTGCCTCTTCCGATCATGATATAGAAAGTTCCAAAGCCATGTGAACTTAATCCGATTCCCACATCACTGCTGAAATGATTAGATTCAATAGTTTCGTTATGTGTCAAACATGTTTTTTTATATTTCAAGGCGATATTGTTTTATAACATTTGATGGAAATAACAATCTTTTGAAAATTGATACCATAAATATATTTAAATATTTATATTTATGAAATACTATTCATTAACGCGATAATATTAGGTATAGAGATATGTTTTCAAGTTTAGAAAACCATTTGAAAAGAGTACAACTCAGTAGCCTCTACCATAACAGTGAACTAAACTTAAACAACAACTAAATTTCAAAGTAGGCGATCGTGTAAATTTGTATATTGTTGTATTATATTTTATCATTTCATACCATTCATGTTGGGGAGGTATCAAGTGTTCCCAACAAATTAAACACCACCTTTAAATCACAAACATTAAATTGCGCCTGTGTCACCGCTGCTGACAATGTATACTCCAGGACTTGATGGTAGTGTGAAAACTGTAATATTGCATAGGGACATGTTATTGTGTGCATGAGAGAGAGAGAGAGAGAGAGAGAGAGAGAGAGAGAGAGAGAGAGAGAGAGAGAGAGAGAGAGAGAGAGAGAGAGAGAGAGAGAGAGAGAGAGAGATTATCACTGTGCTAGAAACGATTGACGTACATTGCATATGAATACCGGGACTGGAGAGAGAGAGAGAGAGAGAGAGAGAGAGAGAGAGAGAGAGAGAGATTATCACTGTGCTAGAAACGATTGACGTACATTGCATATGAATACCGGGACTGGACTCAAAATACACTTTGTGTAATTCCATCTCTGCTGGATACCAAAGTTTAAGGTCTAGATGGTTGAGGGTGATGACAAGTATGCTAATTTATTACAGTACTAGTGAACTTTAGCCATGCATAAGGCAAATACTGAGTCTTTCAGCTGTCTTGTCACAGGAAAATATTCAAAATATGTCTTTCCTGTAAACAAATGAATGTAAAAAGAGGGGTTGATGGCAGTGTTGGTTAAGTATAAAAGCCACTAGTTGCATAAGGAATTAACTTTAATACCTCAGTCAGAATCTGACAAGCATCCTTTAAACAAAAATCATTAGTTAATTTTTATTTGTATCTTTCATGTAATATTATGATCATTTTTCTGCAATGGGTCATCGTCAGACTAAAATTTGCAAAATAACCTGTCCAGTGAGACCTTACTACAGTTGTATTTATTCTGTAACTATGAGTAATCGTCAAAAGTATTCATTATTACGTGTTCTCCTCATTGCTTCTATGGATTTCGAATTGTTCATTCCTGTGTTTCATGCAAGATTTGACTGAGACGCTTGAATGTGCAGTTTCTGTAAGTTCCATACCATTACAGGGGATGTGTAATTAGTCGAGGGAGGATGGGAGATAGGTGGGTGCATGTTTATAAATTATGTGACACGTAGACCTGGGTTTTATTATTTAAATTTGGGCAAAGTTTTCTTCAACATGCATAATAATATTTTTGTCCATGTGTTTTGATCATTCAATGCAACCTACCCGGACTGTGCCAATGAATTTATTCAAATAATATATGAAATATACTTAAAATATCTAGATCAGATTGTTAAGCAGTTTGATATTATTTTAAACAAATTGATGGAAAGATACAATACCCATACATTTTCTAAAATTCAACACAAAGTGTAATTTCTTAAAATATCAATGGAAACGATTATAGGAACTGAGAGTAGTGTGAATTAAATCCCAATGCTTTTCAGTTTAAATAGGCTGATGTATCAGCAGTCCTGATGAATTGCAATGGTGTAATCCAAATTTTGTTAGAATGTATTCAAAATAATCCTGAAATAGTGTGTATCCCCTCAATGACCAGAACTTTTTAAGTCGACAGTGTCTGATAATACCATCACGAGATGCTTTATAATTCTTGATGGTGTGATGTGTTACAAACTCTTGCTCATATATATATATATATATATATATATATATATATATATATATATATATATATATATATATATATATATATATATATATATATATATATATATATATAATATTTGTTTAAATCATCATTAGTTGTCTAAATTATTACTTGAGAATCTAGACAAGTTATCTTCTACACTTTTTATAGCCATGCCATTGTCTATATTTCTTTTGTCATACTATATTTTAAATTCTCTATATCTTTTACCGCCACATTGCAAACACATTTGTGTGTTTCCTCTAACTCCAATACCATATCGTAAACACGGTTTAGGTCTTAAACTGCATCGCTGCACACTTTCCAAATGATGTCCGCAGAATTCATTTACACAAGAGTTATTAAAAGGTGTTGAAGACCCTATCACCAACCACCTGCATTGATTGTTTGTTTAAGACATTGTATATAATATATTTTATTTACATATTTGTTTAAAATAAAATATGGAAGAGTTTAAGAGATTGTCCAAAATGAAGCCCTCTAAATAACAATTTTATTTTGATAGAATATCTCCTGACTTATCAAAAATCAAGCCCTCTAAATAACAATTTTATTTTGATAGAATATCTCCTGACTTACCAATACAAAATATGTTTAATCCGAAGAACAAACATTTCATTAGCAAACATTAACGATAGCAAGAAGGAATTTAGCAATGATGGCACATCTCACTTATGGTCAACGTTCAAACTCACTGATGGTGTCTATGCTACGATGAACGACAAACGAGCGGCAAATATCATTAATTATCACGATAATCGAAATAATTTTTCATAGTAACATTTTTTGTACTAGCAGAAATAGATAATTGGATTATTCGTGAAAATATAACCCTGTTCTTCATAACGATGAAATTTTTATACTGAGTATAACGTCCAAACTAGGAATGTTGACTGGTATTGATAAACCATATTATGACAGAGTGTATACTGTAACCGCAGGGATTTATGGATTTTATCCGATAAATGAAAAACTCAGTGTTGGTAATCTGAAACCGATGAAAGTTTTAAAACTAAAATGTGTAACCGAACGAGTAATCGAACATTTTACAAACGCGATATGTGGAAACGGTCTAACGGACAAAAGACGTATTAAAAAAAATCTGTGGCGAGAAAGAGTTAAAGACACCGGGGTGTCTATAAAAGGTGTCACTGTGCTAGGAAAAAAAACCTAAAATTTCTAAAATCAGTAAAAACGATAACCTCAGATATTTTGTAAGAATCAAAAATAAATCAAAGGAGATTTAATTGAAAGTATTGATCATAATGTCCACGCGTAGACTGATGTAGAAACAATATTTCCACGAAATAGAACAGTACAATTTTACCCAGAGAAAGACTCTGGAAGAAGCATGTTTGATTTTATTCACGTAATAAGTAAAACCGATTCTGTGTCAGTATGACTATTTCACAGTTCTGAAAACGAGGATGAACCTATTTGAGCAGATGAAAGTATTTGTATCAAAGAAAAAAGTAAGTTTGATCAATTTGTAAGACCTAACGGCGAAATCTATCGTGAACAATCTCTTCATGAAGTAAATAAAAATCTTGCACATACATTTTCAATGGAGAATATTGAGCAATTACTGAAAACTAGTTTTGCAGTTCCGTCAGCTGCAGCACATTTTGCAAGAGAGAAACGTCCGTGGAAGCCAACACGATTTAAACTTCTCGAAGACGAACAATTAAGTTGCTGTGAATACGGACACGGTGGATTGTGGAATACCAAGTATAATTCCAACGACGTTTTTTCTGTGGATATAGTTGCGTGTTATCCGGGACGTTTTCAAGGTTACGGAGAATGTTCTGGATATTTTAAAATATTTGGACATCGCATACTCGATATAACCAGGGTATCGATAAATGGACCACTACCCGATTTTGATCTAACCGGATTCGCTCGTGTTCCATCATTCGAGTTTGCCAAGAATCTTAATCCAATTTGTTAGGTACAATTGGTGGCTATATGGATGATATATCGCCTGAGTATACACAAGTTAAGATCGTCAATGCTCGCTTATGTTTCTATAAACTTGTTAACGATCCTATATAGATTCCCTAACACTGCAGACAGAGTTGCAATGAATTCATTTTATATCGAAAAAATATTTAAAAAATAGTTACTCGTTTTTCAAATACTGATGCACCGTGGGCCTCGTCGAGAATAAAACAACAAATGCTCTATAATTATTCTGAATCCGCAGATGTTGAAATCTAAGATACTTACCTGAATGAAAGAAATTAATCAGATTAGAGTCGAATAAAATTCAGTGTAAAATAATGCGCAAAATAATTACAGACACTTCCATAAGTGATTTATTTTAGATAAATGGAGACCAAATGAGTTGATAGTGGCAAGTAGAAAGATAATTCGTGATACACTTAAGCAGCAATTACATGAGAAAAAGTTTTCAGAATTGCCTGTATCTTTGTATTATATACTAACTGATATACGACGACAGAATATTGAAGTTGAAATTCCAGGATCGTCAGAGATACAGAAAATTGTGTTAAATGATATTGTTCTATTTTTTGGCAGTGTGGTTGAGAATGCGATACAACACAAAACTTCATGGACCTAGGATAAGCAATGACACTCCATTCATCTCAAGGATTAACTATTTCTGATACATTTGATCACGAGTCAGATAAATAACTCAGCTGTGGAGGGTCATTGTAAATTGTACTGACACCAACAATTTGTTAGTGATGATATAATAATAAAAAAAAACCTCGCTAATTATAAACAAAGTGACAAGAACTAATACTCGCGACTTTGATATTGATGCCGAATTTATAATGATGCTGAAACCACAGCAACATAATCATTGTCTGAACTGTAATACAGTAATGTTGTAGCAGTATTCAAAACATGATCCAAGACAATTTACCGAAGATAGGAAAGATAGTAGTCTTGGTCATACAAGAGAAAATGTCATGCTGACCTGTCTTGAATGTAATAAACGTCTAGATGATAGTTAAGTGATCAGGTGATAATTGTGTATCGTCAAGTATTACTTGTAATTGTTCACGTAGACATCCACGTTCAGGAGCAGTTGAATCTAAACTATAGATTTCAGGACTACCCGAAGATCTTATCACGCTGGAAATTTTATGTGTAGTAACACTCCAAATAGGATCATTCACTCTTTTGTTTAACACTTTCAAGTTCACATGGCTCATACAAGTATCCTACGATAACATTACCTAATAATGGTTGTATTGAAAAATCATGTTCTTGTTTAGGTATATATTTGTTTGAATTTGCATTAATATGTTTTATAGAAGTTATTCGAGTAATTTCATTGTTTAATGCATTTATCACACTTGATACTCTTGCAACCCATTCTCGAGATATTACATCTTTCTGATTTTTTACATTCGTGTATCCAAATAACCGCTTAGTAAGAGTTCGATTAGTTCGTTCAAGGATTACCTGATCACGATAACTTGCTGTTTGTCTTCGTCTGAATTTTCCATTATGTTTTGTCATCAGAGATGATACTACACCAATACATTCCTTGCCAGGTTCGACCCATAGTAGTTGGGGCCATCGCAAGGGTAATCGTTGAGTTGATACACTCGTTCAAAAGCTAATACAACTTCTGTTGTTGTCTTTGTTGACGAAGGTTCTCTTTCATTGTATCTACTTGCAACGTTAGCGACATCAAATGCGTATGTGTACGTTTATTGACATCTACCAATTTCGATAGTATCATGTGGTAAAACTAAAATATCCGCTTGATGAACTTCATCAGGAACGCTGACATCAATATATGCGTCCAGAATTCGTTTAGGTTGTGGTAGATACATTGGCCATATTTCCTGTCGTTCGACACCAGCTGCATCAGGAAGTTTACTTTTATAAGATACATCATAAACGTCACATGTTTTATCAATTTCATTATTGGATATTCACCAGATGTTGGTTGATCTCGTTCATCAAGTCGAATATCAAGTCGTATATCCAGGAAGATGTTTTTCTCCTGGGTATTTAGTACACAGAGTTCCTTGAAATTTCAACATTAATGTAGCAATATCACTACCATCTTAATTCTGAATTTTAGGTAAAGAAAGAAACGTTTCTCTTCCTACATACATAACATTTCCCACCATATGATATTATTCTATTTTTGTTGTAACTGTGGCTAAATCAATAGTTGTAGTTTTAATTCGACAACGTAAACAATATAAATCAATATAATAATAATATTAATATAACTGATTTTTCAGCGACACAAAATCATTAACCAGTAAAACATCAAACAACATAGCCAAATTATAACCGGATGATTATAATAGGTCCATCTGGAAGTCTTAAAACGCAACTACTGCTGAATTTGATAATGAGGTGGTTAAAATGGGACAAGTTGTATTTTGTAGCACCATCTGTAAATGATTAGAGTTGGTACGATGCTCTTAAAGATTTTAACGAGAATATAAAATTATTAAATGATCAAAATAACGATATTATTGATTTATAATCGCAGAGTGTTGATGAACTTGGTGGATTTATTAATAATGATGTAGTTTATGATTATGTAATGCTTGACAAACAATCAAATTCAGCAAGAATATTTAGATGTGGTAGTACTCTTTCAATAAAGATTTTTACATTGAATCGATTTAACTTAAATTCTTTATTTGCTTTGAATTTTTTCATTTATTTTTATACAATCTAATTATGATGATGATGAAGTCGAATTATATTACTTATCGTCCACTAGGGGCATGTAGCACTGTTTTAAGATTCCAGCAAAGCTGGATATTTAATTACTCCTGGGGAGAGGAATGGTGCCGCTTCCCCAGTAATCATTGACCTGCATGGAGGACCCTGGGTGAGTGGGAATAGACCCAACACACACTCAACACTAACAGCCAATTAGGTGTGTTAATGGTGTGCAATGGCACAAGTGGAGATACTGGAAATACGTTTCACATCTCCGCCATTTGGAGCTATCCGAGTTGTAGCAAGAAAAGAGAGGTACCATTAAGTCTAAGGATGTCGTACAGCCCGCAACGTCGGGATTTCGTGTTTAATTTATATCTGGTCCAGTAAAGTACCAATAATGTGTGAGCCACCTATGCAATTAAATCAAATGCATGAAGTCGTCAAATTTGTTTAACTATCTTAACTTTCCAATATTTCTAGTACAAAGTGTACATGTATTAAGTCCCTAACAAGTTTGAATACTAAGATGTCTATGCGATATAAATAAGTATAGTCACTGTTTGGTAAAATTAGCTTGATAAATTTGGACGGTGTGCAAAAATGATCTAGTCAGGTTTCGTGAAATAGATTGTTCGAAAAGGGTTCTCGTACCAAATAAGGACTCTGGTAACCAGGAATGAAAGTAATCGGATTCTTTGAATGTTGCTTTATCTTGCTTGTTTGAGTAGCCCCTAATATCAGGCTGCCATATGTTTCATCATGGTGTACCAGCATATGGTTGTTCCCTCAAACCAGCTATCATTTTACTTTGTCCTGGGTTCTTTGAAGTTGTTCCTCTCCTGATGTTTTTCCGGTTTTGGTCTAGCGGTGATACCCCTTTATCCAACCCAACCCCTAAATTGGATGAACTCTCTGCTGTATTGAGTTAATAGAGTCTACAGCCCCATACGCCACAGTTCTTATAGTATTGAGTTGGGGGTCGGGTCTGTATGCCTAAAGTTACATAAAATTTAATTGCAGCCTTGTTCTTCGGGGCCTGATAGTCTGTGGCTTTTAGACTACCTTATACCGTCTAAATTGGGACTATAATATCTGGACATAATTTTATTATAGTCTGGTCTCAGACCATCTACTTATATGTAATTCGTGGCCTTCTGACCTTCAAATTTATACCTATTGGTCATTATTATTTGCTGTCCATGAGGCTGTATTGAGAGGAAAATAAGAGAATGTAAGACGAGTGAGGGTAGGTTCATATACTTATTTTATAGGCTGCTTTTTAAAACCTATTTGTTATTTGTTCGTTTATTTTCTATTTTTTACACGGTGTTTACTATTACTTTATTTTTCATCTATTTTGTTAACTTATTATTATTCCCTGAGTGATTTGATTACTCAAAGAGCATTGAGTAATTTTTCCAGGTTCCCTAGTTTGTTTCTACTCGCGTCTTTATTTTTCGGTTTGGTTTCTCAGTGTATGAGCCTTGGTGATCCCATGTCCACCGTAGTGTATGTGGTTTCCAAAGACGGTTAAGATCTACCTACTCATTCTGGTGGGGCTTCGATTCCTTAAAGAGGCTTTCTTTTGGATGTCTACCCCAGGAATACTCTAGTACTAAATTTTATGTAATCCATTTGGTCTCCCTATTTTGTTTATAGGGTTACTCGCATCTTTAATTTTCGGTTTGGTTGCTCAGTGTACGAGCCATTGTCATTTCATGCCCACCGTAGTGTATGTGGGTTCCAAGGACGGTTGAGATCTATCTGTTCATTCCTGATGGTGATTCCATCCCTTAAAGAGGCTTTCATTTTTTATGAGTACTTTGTTTTGAGCTAGTACTTGGTTTATTCCTTAGTTGTTGTTTTTACCCTATTACATTCTTTATTTTCCTACTGTCTACATTTTCTTTAGTAGCTCTGTTGTTTCTAAAAATTCAATTATTTTTTTTAATGTTGTTTAGTGGATGCTATTTGTTGATTGAGGTAGGTCTGGGTATGTGTATGTGGCTACTATGATTTGTTGTTCGGCTCAGGTATTACCACTGCTGCAGCTGTTTTGAAAGGATTTATTTTTTTGATCCATCTATGTATATTTTGAGGTAATTTTGATATGTGTTGTTAATTGCTTCTAAAGCTAATGTTTTAGATAGTTGTTTTAGTTAGCCTTGTTTAATTTAGTTGAAATGGAGATATTAACTCCAGGTTTTATATTACTCCAAGGTTCTTTATCATATTAAATCTTACTTTCTGCTATATTTAATATTGGTGTTATGTTATTCCAAGGCTGCTTGACATATGAGATAGTATTGTTGAACTGGAATAACTCTATTGGAAGTTGACGTTTTAAATCATGAACTAGTTTTCCCATGGGGGGATTTTTTCATAGTTGTTCATAGTTGTTCTGTTTCTCATCGGGGGATCTTTTTTCCTCATAGTTGCACTGAAATGTACAATTATTTATTGCCTGGTACGTTGCGAGAGTATTATGGTGTGTTGAAAGTCTTGCTGCATATTTCAGGATACCTTCCTGCCTTCTTAGATGTAACGGTAGTTCTCCGTTTAAGATTTGCAGCTCAGCTAGTGAAGTTGATGGCAGTGCGCCTGTGCCAATCAGTAGGGCTTTTCTCTAATCTAATTTATTTAATTGACATTTGGGTGTCGTGTTGTATATTTGGCAGCCATAGTCTAGATTAGATCTTACTAAGGCCCTGTATGAGGTTAGGGATGTTTCTTGATTTGCTCCCCAATTTCTACCTTGTTGGTTTCTTAATAAGTTTAAGTCCTGATTACATCTTTGTACTTTTTCATTTATGTGATGAGCCCATTTGCGATGTTCATCATAAAACATACCCTGAAATCGTGCTACTTTTACAAATTGTATATCTTGATTTTGTATGGTTAGCTTATGGTATTGTTTTTTATTTATGCTGTGTGGGATAAATAGTACTGTTACCGTATTTTGGTGCGATAGTTTGAATCCCCATTTATTTGCAAATTCTTCTATGTTATTTAAACTATCTTAAATATCTGTTATAATTTTGTGGTTGGATGGGTTTCCTGTTCTCCATAGTCCACAATAATTCAACTTCCGGTGATGCCAGAATTATGTCAAGGTCGTTTATCATTAGATTGAAAAGAGTGGGACTAAGTACACTTCTTTATGGGGTTCCGTTTTCAAGGGTATGTTCTTCGGAGCAAGTGTCTTCTACTCTAGTTATTATTTTGAGGTCAGTGACGAAATGTTCAATGAAATTCTACATCTTGCCTGTAATGCCATAGTGATTTAATATGGCTATTAGGCCTTTGGTCCATACGAGATCGAATGCTTTTTCCAGATCTATCAACACCGCAATCAAATTACTGTCCGCTTTTAGTTAAATGCCAATTTTATAGCGGTTTATAATCCTATGAGTTGGTCCGTAGTGAACTTTTGATTCTTAAATCCACATTGGTTTTCAGGTATTAGTTTGTTACATTCAAGGTAGTGTTTGAGCCTTTTGGAATTATGGTTTCTTGCATATATTGTTGGTTTGTGAAATAGGTCAATATGAGTTGATGTCATTGCGATCTTTATTTGATTTAAGATGGGTATTACTATCGCAGTTTTCCAATTTTTGGGTAACTTTTCTATTTCCCATATTTTATTTAAAAGTTTTATAATAGATATAATGATGTTATGGCGTAAAAGTATTTATATAGTGTGCTCTATTTGGTCTTCCCCAAATGAAGTTTCCTTTTTTATTTATAGTGTCTGATCCCATTCATATAGTGTTATTTATTTATTTAGATTTTTTGGGTCCAAATTTTTTCCTTATATTGATGGAATTCATTAGTGTGGTTGCAATCGCTGCACATATCTTTGAAGTGTTGGGCTAATATGTCAAATTTGTCTTTGTTGTTGTTAGCATTTCTTATTGTGGGGGTTTTGTTGGTATTTTTGCCCCTAATTCCACTAATTTTATCCCGCAACGTTTTTGAAATGGTTCTTATATTTATACTGAATCAGTATTTTTGCCAAGTATCTTCGCATATCTTAACAATGTCTCCAATATACGTCATCATCCAGATATATATGTCATTGATACATACGCGCTAAACTATCATGACGGCATTCACCGTTTAATAGTATGGTGTCGTACTGTCAACCCTATATATTAATGAACGTCGTGAAAGATATTTTTAATAAATTAACTAACCTATGAAGGATAACAATTATATGAATATTATAATTGATTGTTTTCTCGTTTCCAACCTATAAGCTCATGCAAAAACATCATCAATTTTGTTTTAAACAAATTACACGTGGGTTACATTTGGGAGTAGATATTTACAGGAATGATACACGTAAAATACAATTAGATTCTGGAAAGTATTTTGGTCATCATATTTGGTCCAAATTCGTTATGGCCATTGTAACTTACCTCTCTTGAGAAAGAAGAGGGTTCTTCCAAACAGTTTCACCTGGTTTGAACACCATATTCGCCTGTTGTTTCTTCAGAGTTGTTTTATATGCGTGGTTGGTATTTTTTATTCTTTATAATCTAGTTTAATTTGGAAAGATTGTTAAGTGATATGTATTTTAATATAGTGACACTTCTGTGAACTTGAGACATAGAAATATTATGGATGACGAAGAATCAACCCCATATTCTACCTTCATCCTCCTCACCAACGGCACCGTTATTTTGGTGACAATTAAAAATCATCAATAAGCAAATTCTTCAATTAGAATATGCACTCTAGTAATTATATTTACTCTAGCAAGATGCAATTTTAAATGAGAGAGTAAAAATCGGTTTTGGATGACAACATTATATTGAAAATGATTGCACCTTGCTTCTGCATTTGTTATTCAGAATCGGTGTTTTTAATTTCATCAACATATCAAAATTCATCCAGTTCTGTTATCAATATTTTCTTTATCTGAGTTTGCACTAAGACAAAACTGTAATACCCGTGTTATTCATAATGCAATTGGTTTACACAACACACTTGTTGAACACAACATGCAAATGTCTGTTTATGACAAAACGAACAATGCTAATTGTAGACAACAAAATCGCAGATCTCAAGATAAAGTTCAATATTAGTTTTATCAAATTTGAACACGCCCTAATAATGCCTTTTAAATTTGAATTTCGAGCCAGTGTTAATTTGACATCCCTCCCGAAAAGGTCAATAACCTCCAAACCAGACTATGGGAGGTGGAAATAATATTCGTAAGCTTGAAATAACTGCAGTTTAGAAAGAACATAAGTAATGTCGAATAGTAGAATTTGAACTAAGTGGATATCAAAGGATTGAATCTTTATGCTGTAATGAGATAGTGTCCTATGCATCAACGCAAATGTGGCATTCATTCTTACATAATCTATAAAAATCCGCCTTTTAGGAAACTATTTGCATTCTTAAAAAACGGAGCAACGTCTGACATTGTCAAGCATTAACGTTTTGGTAAGAGAATAATTAGAGAAATCCACGCTGTATAACAATAATAATAATACTAATACTACTACTACTACTACTACTACTACTACTAATAATAATAATAATAACTGATGACGTGGATATGTTGTCAGTTTTCCTCACATTGACTGGACCTACAATTAAAAATCTGTGGAACTTTTTATGCAAAGAAAATCAATTATTGATCGTGAAATGCTTTTTTGCTAAATAGTGCCAAAGAACACGAACTGTAAACACTGATGTAATGATAAGTGTATCTCCATAAGAATACAAAATAAGTCTACCAGACTTAGACTGTCTATTGTAGTGTGTTTGTTTGTTAGTTTTTTTCTTGTGTGTGTGTGTGTGGGGGGGGTCCTTTCTGCTCAATCTTGCATGAACGATTGGAGAGACAAACCCAAACAAAAATTAATCCTTTTGATATGAAATCTACAGAGCAAACCCTCTGTCGCAATTCCACCCAATAGTTTTCTTTATTAGTTATTGTAGCACAGGGCAGAAATTTGAATTAAGCCTTACTGGAATATTACAAAGAGCCATAATTTTAAATATTCATTCGCCAGGAAATTAATATTGGAAGAAAAATACATTTTATGACAAATTATGGAGCTGAAAACAAACTGATGCTATCCGTTGCTGTTAGAAAGACGACAAATATCGTTGTACATAATGTCTACCTCATACTGCGTGCGTTATTCACTAAATTGAGCAGGCATAGTTGAAAGAAACTCTCAGAAGACAGGATGCGACTCTCAATAACACGACGAATGTTTAGGGTGTTAGACTCGTAACCAGAGTGGTGTGCTTGTTCTATTCCTAGCATAGTATTATTTTGGTTTGGTTTGGTGTCCTAGAGATTGGTTTGCATTATTAGAATACAGTAGCAGATTCGACAAAGTATAACCTTTAAAGTGTTTAAGTGCTGTCAAACATAACAACTACAGCACAACAATGACAAAGAAGAAACGAAGTATTCAGTGCAGTTTCTTTATTTTTACTAAATAAAGAAACAAATTATAAAGTATCAGAATGAGTGTTATGCCTCGGCATGGATGAGTACAGATATATTATTAGTTCCAATGGGTAACACTTTTTGTTCTAATATTTGTGCAAATGTTTTTCATTTGAAATTAAAATCATCAAATTCTTTACAGGGGAAAATTATAATTTCTAAAACAGATATCCTGAGACATGCAGTCGCATTGAATGCGTTTGAACCGTAGCAACCTTGTCATAAACATAGAGTGAACAATATATGTAGAAGGTAAACTGTGATACACACAAATCAATCATCATAATATAAAAAGAACTTTCTTCTTAAACTTATGCTTTTGAAATGTGGATTCCCTAATTACCATTTTAATGATAGGCTTAGAAAGCTTGACTACTAATTAAATCAAAATGCTAAACATGGATTGTAGAATCCCGGATTTAATTTGTATTAAGACTTATCTGGATTCGATCTCAGACATACTTGTATGTACTCAGATACGAAACGCTTTAAATGAATTTTCTCGTACTATTAACCAGTTTACAATACCTGTTTCCTGTAACATACTAATGGTTACATGTTTAATACAAATCATATTCCTATGATAACTCTAATTAACAAATATGTGATGCCACGACACTTTACCTTGAGAGATTCATGATGCTAGTATATACAGTCCACGTTTAAATTTGCAAAAAGTATGAATAGTAGTTCTGATTTTAGTAACTGTTCTATTTTACAATTCATGACAAACTGAACAAAAAAAGTACCCTTAATAAACTTTCACATTATGGATTTAAATCCTTTTTGCACCAAAGTATCGTTAATATTGGTATATAACCTCTAACAGTTAAAAAGGCAACTATAACTGGCGTGCACACACACACACACACACACACACACACACACACACACACACATTGATAGTGCTGATGCATTTTGCATCAAGACTGATGTCGTATTTCGTCAGTAATTAGGGATTCATTTAATACAAATACCAACTGACGATAAAATAAGTGCTTGTCTGCGTCAGTTGAAATTCGTATGGACCAAGTCCGCAACATATTAATATATTCATAAGGGTCGAACGTGTGTATTCCCTGCCAATATATTATGTTTCCAGTAATAACAGATTTACCTAAACATTTTTGAATGACTTAGAGAAGCAAATTGAATCTCTATTTTGGTGCAATAAATGTGATAAATTCTTTTTGATTTAAACTTTAAATCTAATATCATTATTGATTAAAGCCAACATAAGAATACTTGTTTAACTGCATACACTTTTCTAATAATATGTGGCTAAAGGAACGAAGCATTTTAGCCACATGTCCTTGGTTTCAGAACAGATTTTATCTTATAGAAGATTATTATATTAGACAGCAAATAAGAGTGTGTAATGAAGCCCTTTTTATGCTCATATAATTATATAAAAGCCATACAATTTGTTTTCTCCTTTACTATATATTGTGCAGATAGACTCTAACCAATATTTAAACGCTAATTTGTATAAACATTGTACCAAATCTGAAAACTCAATTGGAATCTGAAGGCTTTTTAAAGCAAAGTGAAATTTAAGACTCAAGGAAAGGACACACAGTAGAGTTAACTTATTGTTTACATGTCGGTAGGCTAGTGTTTCATGCGAAAATATATGAAAAAATTATCAGTCTCATTAGAAGGCGGTGTTAACGACACCATATTTCTCTTCAGTCTTTCTACGGGACCATTGTTCACGGCGGAGTCGGAAAAAATAGGTAGACTGCGAATATGAGACACAGCAGCATCAGGATCCCGAAGACCAGGGCCACGATCCAAAAGGTGTACGTCTGATAGCAGGTTTCCATTGTTCCCTTAACGTCTTTCGTGCCTGTGAGAGAAGTTATAGGATAAGTATGGTAAAGATTTTATAAGTTTAATTGTTGAATATTCTGACACATTTTTATTCTCCTTAAAGCTTAAATGTATCAAATTATCAGGTAAAATTAAGACAAGAAAATCAAGAAAGGTTAAATACAACAATGAAGCCAACCATCTCATTGCAAAGTGTGCATATACAGAATGATCATTTGCAAAATGCCTACTTATAACTGCATATCGCTTCTACCTGTGCATGTGTCGATCGAACTGTGTACTGCATAGACATTTATCTGACACCGCATAGTGCGTCGGTAGATTCAGGTACAAATTGTTTGTTCTAGTGATTTCTCCTAACACATTGCATATACCGAGGTGTCTTGGCGCATCATGCAACAGGTGATCTATGATTTGTTTTCAATTTGCAGTCAGATTCTACTTCTAAAACTTAGCATTTCTCCACGATAAAATAAAGACACCAGGTAGAAACAAAACTGGTCGCTTCAACAATATGGTCACAAAACTTTTAACTCAAGCAGATATTACATTTTTGTCTTTGGTGCTTGATAATAAATATTGCTCTTTTCGCTAAATGACGTGTGCTTGATCGTTATATTTATGAGGCTTATTTATGAGTGATGGTCCTTTGTGGAAATACATTTAATGACATTGTTTCGTTTCATATGCCAGTCATACTATTTATAGCCCTTATAATTCAATGAGGACATGTCTTATTGATGATACGCTGCATCACAACTTTGAAATGTATAAACGGTTCTGTAATTTTGTTCAGTTGATGAATCTGACACAGCAACCGACGATATATAGACTGACTAATGTCACTAGGAAACGTACGACGTAGTCCCTTCACATAATTCTAACATGTCTGAATGAAATCGCATAACCTCGTCTTATGCATGAACTATCATTAGAAGTGGGTCCATTTCCAAATAACAACGCAAAACCAATGATGAACATTAAGAGGTTTCGTTAAAAACCAAATATTGACAAACTACTCATGTTATATATACTCCATAACATGATTTCTAAACGCTGTTTAGTATTTCAAATTCTTATTTGTGCCCTTTTTATTACCGTTATCAATTACGTAGGAAAGGAAAGGAAAATAAACGAAGGCATAATAATATAATAGAAATATGAGAAATACAAAAACTGTGCATGACGTATATTACATAACAATATGTAATATTTGGTGACAAAAGATGACGAATATCATCATTAGCATTCATATATCAAAATGAGCCCTGAAAGGATGAAGATTGGTGCGTTCAATAAGACTTAGATTAATTTGATTCGAAGTGAAAATGTACTCCGAACCATCTTTGGAGTTTAGGAATATTTTTCATTGTAATAATAACATTACCGAACCTCTGGCATGATATTTTTGATTCCCTTGCAGACATATTAAGAGACTAGGTATACAATATATTTCAAGTACAGTTTGCGGTTTATTATGCCTTATTAAAACTATTTGGAGATACACGTTATCTTTAGAATTCAATTATTAAACAAACGTTAAATCTACACTCGTTTTACTATCATTTTATGTATGTTTTCCCTTAACTTTCTTTTCTTTCCCCTTTTAAGTTCAGACCCATATGTAAATAATTTGAACTATTATAATGACAACATATTTAATCACAATACAATATTGTCATTTGATAAGTACAATTTTATTTTCGAGTACGCCTATTCTTGTTTTTTTATTTCAAGATTAGATATGCTCATGTCACTATAAAAATAGGAGGCCACATGACTGAATTTAAAATTGAATTGGAAAAAGGTATTCCAGATCGTCTATTTATTGAGTCTAATGAACTTTGTGAATATGCAATCACTATGCTTAGAGAACGAGATCTTACTTTCACATAATTAACTTGATTTTTTTACGTACATCAACAGTGCCGTCAGAATTTACGTCTACGACTTGGAAGGCACTTGCAGTTCCACATGCTGCAGGAGTAACTGTCACTCCAGTGGGGTCCAGCGTGTAGGTGGAGGTGTACTGGTTGGTGTCGACCTGGACTACTGTACAGCACGCAGCGATTGCATTAGCTGATGTAAGAGCTGATAACTGGAAAATACGGTCTGTTGCAGCTTTCTCCACCTCTACTGTGTTGGAAAACCCGGTCGTGGCATCATAGTTGCATTGGGCCATGTCTGAAAGAGACACATATTACAACAAATCGTGTAATATTTAGCGACATTGTAAAAAGAATCCATAATGCAATACAATTTTACAGGCTGTGTAATAACTTATTTGATCGATTTAATTACATTCTTGACTAGATTAACGTTATTTCAATATAGGCTAGTAATACATTGGTCAACAGCTCTATAAGGGTTCATATTTTGAGAACCATATTAGTTTATTTAAAAACAGAAATGGGAGGTAGGTTCATTAGCACTTATAAAGTTGACTGGATTCAATTGAGTGGCACCCTAAGTGTAATGCTTGCACGTGCTTCAGCATATTGTCATACACTATAAAGTACAAATAATTTTTTTATTGCGCGTACATGTTATATAATCATGAAACGCTAATTTTAACTACTCTGATCAATCTGACTTTATAACATTTACATTTAATTATTGTTTTTCAGTAAAATAATTAAACTTGTGCACTTTCTTTTAATCAATGGGATTTTGCGTTTGATTATTAGTCTCCACACGCATACACACACAATCCCACACACGCATATATAATATCATCTGATGTTCTATTATCTACTACTCCAAATATTTAACTCTTTTAAAACAAATACATTTTCTACTTGACGATTATAAAGTATGGTTCCGGAATTTCACATGCGTATAAAACATTTAATGACACTTCAACCAGCTAACCATACGGTCATGATTTTATATTGGCATGTTTTTCAATAAAATTAAAGTTCTTGTAATGAAGATCATTTTATGATTAAACCTTCTTTGAGACACACGACAAGGAGCTTTTCTTCTGGCTTTTTAAAAGTATTTTAATACTGATAGATAGATAGATAGATAGATAGATAGATAGATAGATAGATAGATAGATGTAAATCAAGTAAACGTAAAAATTCTAAACTACAAACTACTTACACAAGTCAGAGTTTTCTTTATTTTTATTGCAAAAGATACAAAAGATCTATATTCGTAAATATTATTCAGTGGAGTCTTATATAAACATACACTTTTCTGTTTATATATATATATATATATATATATATATATATATATATATATATATATATAGTTAAACATCATCTGATGTTCCATTATCTTTTTTGAACAAATAATAGTGCACCAATTTCTACTTGGCAATAATAAAATGTGAAATTGAACATGCGTATAAAAATGTTAATGACAGTTCCACCAGCTAACCATACGGCCATGTCTCCTAATTTGTTTTTCATTAAAAATAATGTTCTTTTGACAATTATACAGTATGATTCAATGATCGTTCAAACATACGACAAAGAACTTTTCCTCCTGACTTTTAAATGTATTTTAGTACTGTTAGAAATGTTTAATGTTTCCATAATATACAATTATTATTTCAGGTTACTGTAAGATATAGTAATAAAATGGTATCATCACTTAGTCGTCTTGCAGATTTGGTTTGAGACTCAAACTTTAATAATTTAAGAATTTATGTTCTATAATTAAGTTAATTGTTGTTTTCATGTCAAATCTGGCGACTGGTTGAGTATACAACCATCACTGTGTAAATCTCCAATGACGATGAATGATCATAACTTGAGAGATCTTACATCTCATAAACATAAACAATCACGTGCACACATTTATGTCGTATAAGCGTTTTAAGCCATTTATGACCGCATAAGTCTGAACTCGTCTGATTTACTGCTGAGTCAGAAATTATACATCTTACAAAGCTATGCCTGAACTGTTCTAGGTGTACTGGTGGAGGCTACCTTCTTGGATGCTGATGAAGGGTCGTATAGATGTGAGTATCGTCTTAATCTATGGATCGTTCTCATTGAACCAGACCTGGCACTTGCGTGCCCTCTGCCCAAGCTAAAGAGGACATTTTAGGCTTCCACTTTTGTCTGTTTGAAGGACCTCAACTGCCGTCTGTCCCAGAGGTAAGAGGGTGGAGAAGTAAATAATGTCTCTAAAGGAGGCCCAATCATCTTCCAAAGGAGTTGTTTCTAAGCCTAGAGACGTTCTGTATCTTTATACTAATAATCCTCTGATGAATTTTATTGGGCTGGATATGAAAGTTGAACTTGTACACAATTAGCCTGTGGGTCCGTAAGACAATAAGCACCACACACAGGCTTCGTCATTCGTATGTCCTTTCCGTCTATCATCCTGATGATGACGTAGTCAATCAGATATCAATATTTTGAGCGACGGTCCATTTTGTCTCAGAAAGACAGGCGGAATAATGTGTTGGTGATGACGAAATCATGTGTGGCGCAAATCTTGAGCAGCAATCCCCTTCGTAACGTTGAAGTCTGCAACAATGACAACTTTTCTGATTTCGGAGTGGCTAACATTATCCAAACCTCATCTTCATAAAGCGTAACATTCACATCTTCTGGGTTTTTTTGTCGTAAAGAGTAGGCACACACATACACACATACACACACACACACACATATATATATATATATATATATATATATATATATATATATATATATATATATATATATATATATATATATATATAGATAGATAGATAGATAGATAGATAGATAGATAGATAGATAGATAATAATAATAACAATAATAATAATAATAATAATAATAATAATAATAATAATAATGAAATTCGTAACTTTCTCAAACAGAATGGTTCGGACTATGAACAGTGCATATTCAATTTCCTCAGCATGTATTCTCTTTGTTCTGAAAATTCGAATGATATGACCCATGTCATGGAATCGCTGATATACACTAGACTCAAGATCAATATCACAAATTTACTGCATGCAGACCTTAGTTTGTGTGATAACTGCGTTATATATATATATATATATATATATATATATATATATATATATATATATATATATATATGTGTGTGTGTGTGTGTGTGTGTGTTTTTTTTTTTCAGCGAATAGAACTAAAATGCAGGAATGATTACTTTCATATATATATATATATATATATATATATATATATATATATATATATATATATATATATATATATATATATATATATATATGTGTGTGTGTGTGTGTGTGTGTGTGTGTCGGGTACGTTGTTTTGTTACACTCCAAAACACCTTTCTGTACATGATACATGGGATTGTATCATCAGCTAGAGGCCTGTTTTACAAATAAATACTTATTATTAATAGTGGTATAGGTGAACTCATACCTTCTTTTTGGAAGCTGTTCTTCTTCTAGACTCTAGTCTTTAAGTACTTGGTACTCTATATACGTATTGCTGTAGATTTTCGCGAACCTTCTAAATGGAAAGATCTGCTGATGGGTCAAGGGAGAACCTTTTATTTTTTTATTTTTTGAGGGGGGTGGGTCACCAGACATATGCCCCACCCCCACCCACCCCACCCCCCATCAATAAAAGTAAAAAGTTTTTATGTTTGTGTGTGTTTCCCAGATATGCTGTTTGTTTGTTTTTTATTTTTCATTTATCTCCCCATTTAATTTTTCCCCATCGGGGTTATATGCTTGAAAAGGGGTATTTTTTAAACCCTAGTGTACCTTAAGTAGATCATTACTAGATTGGATTTGATCAACCCAAATCTAGTATTCTACCTTTGTTCTTTATTTATTTGACCATGGCTAGCGGTCTCCTAGTATCCTTGTGTTTGCTATTTGTGTTGGTGCTATTTGTATGTTGCTATATATAAGTCTATACTTTGTATTTTTGTAAGGATAGATATTTCCATTCAGATTCTTGTCATAGTTGTCTTACTTTGTGATATTCCTTCATGTGGGTTATCACATCCTTCTCTTTTATTTAGATATAATTTTGAATTTTGTGTAAATTCAAATGTATTTAATTATAGGTTTAATGTGCTTCAAGTTACTATCTAATAATATTTAATTTTCTAGGTCCGTCTGCCTTGTGTTAGGATCTGTACGAATTTATTTAATTGTACAGTTCCTGACTCAATTAGGGCCGTCCTTTATTTATTTATTTTAATTAGTCTACAAAAAAAATTTCCAAAATTGTTTAAGTTTGCCCTTTAATGGGTGCCATGTCTATTATGGGATATAGACATGGAAGAAAAAGTATGGATATATTATCCAGAGGTAAGGAAGTGCAAAACTGTGTTCTATTAGAGCTAATGTGGTGATTTTTCCAAACTCTGCCATAGGCCTGCTCACTTCGCGTAGCGCCATGTGATATAGCCCCATAGCATCCTCATTATGTACTTTCCCCGGTAGTGTTCATAACTTATTTTTAAATTAAATTAGTATATAATTTTTTTGTAAAATTAAAATATATGACATAATGCTATTATTTCCTAGCCTACGTCAGTGGTCCACATTCTATTAACGTCTTCGTTATATAGTCAGTAATTTGTTGTATTAAGTTTTTATTAAAGTCTCCGTCTAGGAAGAGTATTCGACTTCTGTCGTACTTGTATACCTTCATTATTCCAATTACAAGTTTGACCCTTTCTTCCTGTTTTGTCACACTGAGTCATCGTACGATTTTTTGTGAACGGGGCATTTCTGCATAGAGGGCAGCTAACAGGGGCCTGAATCATTCGTCTTCTAAGTGCCACATCGCCCGTAAGCCAGGCGTTGTGGAGGTACGTGTAGATGACTCTCTTTACCTTAGGAGAGTTGATGTCAGACCAATGCCTCCAAACGCTAGCCCAATTTACATGTGGATTTTCTATCTCTACTTTATTTTTACTTGAAGTTGCATCTAAATCACAAATCCAGTCATATGTCTTATCCTTATTTAGTGCCCATAGTTCTTTGTAGTCCCTATACCTATATAAAATTTCTTTAGCCCCCCTATATAAGTGTGGTGTGTCTATTTTCTTACTCAATTTGTTCTTTGTGTATATGTATTGTCTGTTTATCATGCCAAATCCTAGCCAAATAGTGCATAGTGCCTCCCAAGGTGTTTGTGGTTTGCTGCCTAAACTTTTAAACCTATTCAATAAATTTTTACATTTTATTACGGTGGGATTAGGTAGGGCTAATTCCCCCCCCCCCTTTAGTTTAAACCAATATAGTGTCGACTTTCTTATGTAATGTGTTTTGAAATTCCATATGTAGTCTATTATTTCATTATCACTGGTTTCTAGTGTTTTATTGTTAATTCATTATCACTGGTTTCTAGTGTTTTATTGTCAATGTCCACAGCGTTTAGTTAATAAGTCAAATTGGAATACATATATGTTTTTGCAACCTGTGAACGTTCTATTAAACTAAGCGGCGTGAGTGCCCAGATATTTATTACATCTTTTATTTTATTTTTAACTTTTATACAGTTTTCCTATTCTTCATTTACCCCAAAGAAAATCCCTAGGGATTTTACTCTGTTCTTAATCAAGTGGGGAGGTAATCCAGGGTGGTTTCCACTCCAGTTTCCTCTTTTTAGAATTTCCGTTTTCTTATGATTTATTTGTGATCCCGATGCTTTTCCAAAAGCTTCATATTCCTTTTGTAGGGTAAGAAAGGAATTTAGATCGTTTATAAAGTTTGTACAATCATCAGCATGTTGTAGCATCTTGAATGCCTCTCTTAAGTTTGGTATTCTTATTCCTTGCATATTGGTATTACTCCTGATTTGTATACTCAGGATTTCAATCACTATAACGTATAATAGCATTGATAGTGGGCAGCCTTGCCTCACTGATCTTTGAATTTCAAATTTGTCTGTTTTCGCCCCATTTACTTGTACATTTGCAGTTATTTTATTGTACATTATTTTAATCCAGTTTTGTTAATATGTTATTGTCTATGTTTTGAGATGTATACAGTGTTGTATAAAACTTTTGTACTTCCTTCATAATTTCTGCTTTAGTTGTCACTGCCTACCCGTTTATCATTAGAGTGTCTAGTGACTTCTCCCCCCCCCCACTTTAAATGTTTCTTCCCTTTTAAAAAATTCCTTAGCCTGTTTGTATAAGTGGTGAAATTTACCCGCCCTTATTTCTGTTCCCTTTGTCTCCCATTCTTCTAGCTTTTCTAATTGTTTGGAGTAGCTCTCCTTATCCCTTGTAGATGTGGTGTCTTCATTTAGTTTTCTTTCTAATTCTAATATCTCCAATTTTTTAATCCGTTTAGGTTTAGTTGAGTGATATATTGCTAATTTTTTTAAACTTTTTTCTTAAATTTATCCCAATCAGTTAATATATTAGCTACATTTTGTCCCTTTTCATTTGTAAGTATTTTAGGGATTTCTTCTTTTATTTCCCTAATTAGTTGTTCGTCATTTAGAATGTAATTATTTAATTTCCATTCTCCCTTTCCCCATCAATTACTTTTAATCACTATTTCCAGAGTTATTTGTTCATGATCTGATATTTTGAAATCTAAAATTTGAGTTTTTTTGTATGTTTTATGTCCGAAATCAGTTACATAAAATTTATCTATTCTACTTGCTCCCTTTATTCCTTGACGTGTATATTCATGTGTGTATTCCGTTTTTAGTAAATTCAAACGTCTATAAATATCAGTTAATTTATTTCCTTTTAATAATTTACCCATATTTTCCATTTGTGTTAAGTCATTGGTTGTTAGTTTTTAAGTTCGATCTATGTTTTCTCCCACCCAGTTAAAATCACCACCACCACCCCATAATCAGATGTTCTGCATATAAATTATTTAAATAGTTATTTAGATTGATTAAAAAGTCATTGTGACTTTCCCTGGATGATGGACAATATATATTCATAATATGAAGTTTATTAAATTTTAAATGTATAACTCTCCCTTTGAAACTAAAATCGTCTTGTAAACTTGCCCGATTTTGCCTAATTCTATTGCTTATTATAGTAGCTTCACCCACTTTAGTGTCGTTGTAGTAGCAGCAGAGGGGGCGAATCCGATAACTTTTTATAGGCGTCGATTCGGCAAACTAAGGCTTCCTCGTAAATGCTTAATAGAAGCGTCCATTTGGCACAAAAAAAGGACGCCAATGTCGTTGTCACCCCCTCTGCTGCTATCGATTTAAAAAAAATTTCGGATGAAAATCATTTAAGACTTTACAAACAGACTAATTTTGTAAAATCTCACCTCGTAAATCAATTAGATTACTGAACTGATCAGTAAGTCTGAAATTAATTCTCGCTAATGAATTATTATGACATCGCATACAGACTGGATTAGTTAAGAATATAAAATATATCCCTGCTGAGCTTGATTTGATTGTTCGAGATTTTTTTGATAGCTGCCTTCGATAACATCACATACTAAATTCAGGAGCGATATGTCTGCCGCCTCCGTCTGGGTCATTATTATGTCTGAGGATTATTGATGTCTGAGGCATTTTTAACCATGTGTCATGAATCTTTTTAAATTTTTCATCGATGGTGCCGTTAAGTTGTTTCTTTAGTGTTGCTGCATCGATGGTGTATCCAGAGAGTTTAAATTGAGATATATTATCCTCTCTCAACGAAAAATCAGTTAAAATTCGTTGTCGTGTTTCTCCTGTGCTGTCAATTACCATTTTTAATGTTACGTTATGAATAAAGTCTACATTGAATATAACCTGATTTAATATTTTTATATGTTTGATAATATTATTATAAACTTCTTTATTCCCGGGAATATCAACATTAAATTCATCTTTTAGCTTATTAAGTTGGATATTAAATGTTTTATAGATGGTATCAAGGTACTCTGTAAAATAGGCATCATTCAATCCACTAAAAAAATTTATATTGCCTTGTTCATCTATATTAAAAAAAACTCCCAACGAAGTTCATTTCTGCTGCCAGCGATATAAATTATCATTTGTTTTCCATTGGAGTTTTTCCATTTGTCTATATGTGTTTTGACATTATAGTTATATTTATTTTCTATAAGATGGGAGGGGGGAGACGACGCTTCTATCATCCTCAGGGTGTAATTGTTCATCTGTGACATAAACGGATCTTTTAGGTTCGGGTATTTGATATGATGCCTGAAGTGGGCCAACCCAGTATTGTTCTTATAGAACTCTGATAAATATCTAGGACATAATTGGGTGAGTTTATCTCAATGGCAGATGATAGCGTCGTCTCATGAACCGTTATAGCGATTTTCGATTCCTTTCCAGTAATGGATTTTATTCTACGTTGTAATTCAGCATTGATTTATTCGATTTGATATGACCCAGATGGTACGAAAAATTGAAAACTGTTTTACTTGTTCTTCATATTTGGATTGAAGTGTTGTAAATTCCAACATAGTTGTTTTTATATCTGTGAGTTTCGGTGTTGTCATCGGTGGATTTCCAAGGATATCTAATAGAGGTTTGTCAATATTGTCAATTATATTTTTTTCTAATTTAGAAAACTGATCGAATTTAGTTATATGGTCGTCATATTCATCGAGTAGTTTTTTTAATAATTCTATCGTTGATGAATAATTATCACCGAGTGTTGCTAATTTATCTGTGAGCGTTGAAACAAGTACACCTGGTTTGAGTTTACCCTGATTGGAAAACAATGCGATAATATCTTCTACTGCGTCGCGTCATTTAACTAAAATATCATCAAAGGAAACATTACTAGTTTTCAATTTACCCTGACGATCTAGAAATACAACTATTTCATTGGGATCAACACTTGCTAAGTTCTACATCTCAGCTATTTCATCTTCGATTTCTTTTATATCACCGGTTGCAGTGCCATCGGCATCGGGTTTCTTCAGCGCTGATAAAGATCTTCCCCAAATATCAATCATTTTATTGTAAAACTAATTACTTCTCTAAAATCTCCTCGATTGCCAGTGACTGCTTGTATATTCATTTACGACCCGATGAGGTTTTTTTCCAGATGTTGAAATAGCGTCAAGGACATTTAATACTTCGTTGCCGCATATTGATGGGTCATTTAGTTGTGTTGGTAGCGCTGAGTACCAACGAGGGGTGTTTAAGTGGTTTATATAACGCATAAATTCTTTAGATGACGCTAACCCATATGAATCGAAATAAACAATCACACGCGGATTAATCGCGTATGCAACCCAATGATTTCCAGGTCCGGTGCTGTTATTAAGATTAATAATACCAGTTTTAACGTTTTTTGGTTATGCCGGCAACTGATCTTTCATAAAGACACCTCTGAAGTTTTTAATCGCAAGATTTTAGCAGCATCGAGTAAATCAAAATTTGACATTTGAACCGAAGATTCCACAACCAAAGGTTCTCGAACTAGTAAACAGTTCCTGGTATTCTCAGGCCTTTTCCGCTGTACCATGAATACGGGGTTCCTGGTAGTCTTAGACCCTTTCCCTTTTTTTATATCCCCGTCCGGTAGCTTTCTTTAGTGTCATTCCTGCCGCGGTACCAACGGCTCCTAACGCTGCCGCTTTAGCCACCGCTGTGGCCGCTGCCGCAATCAACGCTGGAATCGCAGCTAACAACGGGAATAAACCGCCGGTTTTTATCATGTTTTTGATCGCAGCTGCAGAGAGTGTGATCTGAACGCCTTTTTTATCTTTTAAAGCATCATTGAAGTGTTTATCTGAGGAGTTGTCAGTGACAATTTATTCTGACCACCAGACATCTGATTGTGTATCAGCGTTATTTTGGTTCCGCTTTTTTAGCTGATTCGGATTGCAATTTCTTGAGTTGACCAGAAGTCAACGTAACACTAACAACACTATATGACATCTTATTTAATAACAGATTCATCTAATTGTTACATATTTTCCACTGGTGCATCGACTACTCTCATTCGTCCACCAACACTTTCGAGTAGCATTGATGTATCCCTGAGAATGACAGCAACCGCTCTGTAATTAGCAATACCACCAAGACGGGCTACACGAGCTCTAAAGTGTATATCAACGACGGATTGTCTTGTTAAATCAAGATGTTCCAGCGAAAAGTAATAAATCGGATACAGATTTTTAAAATCCAACTGTGATATTTGCAGACCAGTATCGACATTTTGATCGCGTCCCATATATGACAACAGTCGATGATACACGCGTGCAATATGGTTAGTGGTGTAATCAAGTTGTATATCTTCAGATGGTTGATGTTGTCCTTTTATTCTCAGTGAAACTTCATTAACATCCATCTGATCAAATATCATATGACTTCGTTCTTCATTGTTTAATCGCTCACTATTCTGTAGCGCAATAAATATATGACGTGGTGCAGCAACGCCTTGTTCTGATGCCAGGTACCATGTAAATGTACCATCAATATTAGAATCCATGGTATCCGTTGTTGTTGTTAGCCAACTTATCAATTTTCCTCCTGTATCCATAAATGATAGTAGCCGTTCTTCTGCTGTGATTGATGAAGTCATTACTGACATCCACAGCAATAGTTTTGTTAAATGACTTTACAGGCAGGAACACCAGCATCACGCCAGATTGCATCATTATCATCATTCTTCGCACGAGTGCTACATTATGCTTCGCTCCATAGATATTTTTTTTAACCTTTCTACAGAATCCGAAAATATGATGCAGTTGAATCGCTCATGAAAATAGTCGACGCTGTCCCTCTAATGTTGCTACGCGTGTTGCAAATCCTAGTTTGTAATTAGTGATATTATTTATGACATCAAAAGTACCAGCTGGTCTTGTATATCCGGCTGGTGCTGGATCAACTGCAGCATCTCGTGATGCCTTTATCCTATAATATTGGACGTCTTCAGGCTGATCAGTAATATCCTTAGAGAACATCATAGATGGACCCGCTGATCTTGTATAATCATCAGAATATCTTGCTAACCCCACTATTGTTGTGGCAACATCAACATTATTCTCAATGGATTCAATTTCTCTTCCATCAATCATATATCTAGCAATATCGAATAACGCCATGATACCATTATTAACAAAACCAACTCGGATAGTTGGGTTATTGTCATATGGTGTATTAGCTGCAACATTTGTTACGAGTTCTCCTTCCACTTCAATAAATGATTCACATGGTAGAATGTATTTACTGGTATCATGGACTTGAAGTTCAATTCTTGCTCGAAGTTCCGGTTCTACTGCATGATAGGAATAAAATTGATAATCGCGTACAGAATCATCCTTGCGCACTGGGGCGTCCATATCAAACGCTGGATCAGGTGACCATTTGAACGTTTTATTATATATTCCTCGATCTAAATCATAGTTTTTATCGTGGTCGTTGACGACCCCGTCGTGGTTTTAAGCCGCTTCCCGCTATCATATTTGCAATATTATTTCGTTGTGCCTCTATGCATCATTAGCCAACAACGGAGTTACCAATGATGCTAATTTCTGATCCACTGCGTTATTTATTATTTTGCTAACATTTGCAGGCATTACTTGTGTAGATGGTAGTGGTCCCAATGACGGTGGTTTCCATTGCCGTCGAACTAACGCTGTTAGTTTATCCTTCGCGGCTGAAAATGCCTTCCCGGCAACATCATCAGTAGCGCTAATCCGGCAACATCATCAGTAGCGCTAATACCCTTATCACGAATAACATCAATGACTTTCATTGATAATTGTTTTGCTAGCGGCGCCACTTTTGGAGAATTTCTTGCAAATAATCCTGCAACAGTATGCTTTGTAAACTGGCAATCCTGAGTTTACTACATAGACGCTGGTTGGTTTATCATGGTTGTAGTGTATGATCATTCTTATTTAAATGATATTTATCTAATGTGCTGATTAGTCACTATGATAACCATGATGCTCGGCTAACTCATCAATGAAATCTTGATATATTTTGATATCCATGATGCCACCTTGAAATAACCGCCTACAGATATCAGCTGTTTCATTAATTATTTCCGGTGAGTTATTTCCAGCTCGTTTACCTCCGATGAGTACTACTAATCGTGCTATATCACTGAGAATATTACCAGGACAACTAACTAGACCACTACCTGATACACCACTTAGACTACTGGAAAATCTTTGATTTTCGGAAAAACCCTTCCCGGTTGCACCCTGTGCATCATCTTGTAAACGCCCAAAGGGTTCATCATCCCATTGAGGGTCTTCTTGGGATTTTTTTGTCTTAGAGTTGGTGTTTGGCTCCTTCTTTCTTGTTGTCGTCCTTGACTTTTATAATAATCAAATTCTCTTTTGAAGGTTTTATACTCCTTCCTCCTCTTATCTGAAACCCCCGTATTTATTTCATACAACTCATCAGCCCAGCTATTGGGTGATATTGGATCGTCTTTATACTCGCCCGCTAAAAACTTTCCCCTTGAATTATAGCTGTCAATAGCAAAATCGCTTAAAGCGTGATCACTCTGGCTTTTTATTAGCATTTTAGCCTCCTCGGTAAATTTATCCGCTAAATGAGTAATCGTCTTTTTTCAGGCCTGTTGGGGGTTTTGTTGACAACGCTGATGTTTTTTTCAGTTTCAGTTGCTATTTTTTCAAGTACATTAATCAGAGGTTTCTCTTTTCTTCGTGGTTTCCCCTCCTCGGGGACATCCTCCCATATAGCTCGCTCAGTGGCTGATATTACCCCTTCGTTGCCGTGGTTATTGGTTTAAACAATTATTCAGTTCCTGCAGAAAAAGCGGTCTGAAGACTTTGTCGAGCTTGTAGTTTATTTCTGACAGAGTCGCGTACGGGTATATACTTTAAAATCGTAACCAATCTCTCACGAGCTAGTCTGGTCGTTAATACTTCGATTACCGCAATTAAAACAGCAAAGCAATTTCCAATTAATGTACGATGCAATGATTTTGTCATCATAAAATGATTGAAAAATCGAAGATTTCAAATTAAAAAAGTCTAATTGATTCATTTAGAGAGAATCGACCATTTGACCCAACTGACTCCAAGTCATTTTTGGTCGCTTTTGTCGGTTTTTGTCATTTTTTTGTCGTCATTTTTGGTCATATTTGTGAAATTTTTAGTTAAAAAACAACAAAAATGATTTTTAATGAGAAAATCTCTAATTGATTCATTTAGAGAAATCGACCATTTGGCCCGACTCAGGCAGGCAAGCATCGATGAAAAATGACCCAAAATGACCAAAAATGACCAAAACCCGATGTAAAATGACCAAAAAAAGTATTCACTAAAATATTTCGGTAATTAACAAATAAAAAAATATTTACTATGAAAATTTTACTACTTCCATATAGTAACGCGTTCATTGATAAACCCCAGTATAGGATTTCAACCGCTATTGACTAAAACCGCCTTTGCAAATTTTGTTCAAGTTGAGCGCACATACCTGTCCATGAAGTATTGTAATACAATACCTGTCCATGGAGTATTGTAAACAAAACACTGAAGTATTTATAGCAAGAATTTTACCTTTTGTATACATACATGTCAAATCGTGGTTACAACTTATACAGCGGGGGTATCCGAAAGGAGATTTTCATTTTGTTCGATAATCATTCTTATACTCCTAATTTTTGAATTAACTTTTCGTTTCATTTCGTATTCCTGCCCTAGTTCCTTCCTTATTTTTTCCACAATGGTAAATAACGGGACAAACTTACTAATGTCATTACAGAATACAAGAGAATCACGAATAGAATTCTGGATTCTTTTTATCAGTGCGTATTTTTTGGCAGGACATATTTATTATTCATAGCGCCGTATTCAATGTCCTGGAAATCTGAAATAATTTGATCACAATTTAATTGATCTGATAAATTGTATTTTTAGAGATTTCACATTTGAAATTTCAGCTATGATTTCATTGATATTTTCAGAGTTCATATTATATGATAAACATATTCCTAATGCAAAAAATACATTAATATATTTTTTCAAAATGAACTCTGTCCGTGGTAAGTTGTATTATTACATCTTACTCACGTCCAGAGATATTATGCGATTATATATGATGAACCCCTTTGGGCACCTCAGGTGCGATCCACAACGGAGGCGCCCAGAGGTTACATATATACGACAACACATCTCATAGGGTCCGGTCAGGTGTCTTCACGTCTAACCGGGCCCGGAGGTATCACGAAGCATATTCTCCTGAGAGTGGATTTAATACGTCAAATAACGGGTTAAAACCACAAGAGGATATGTTTAGTGAATGGACAGCACAGGACAATCATATATACATATATACATATTATTTACATAAGAACCACAATTCGAGTTTTATGGCGGTTGTACAATGAATGGATTATATAGGACAGCACAGATAACAATAGCTTATATAGGACAACTCAAATCGAGTGTTATGGCAGTTGTACAATGAATGACGTCAATGGCGTGGTATTATATACACAATGAATGAATGGATGATAAAGGACAGCACAGAACTATAGAACATATAACAATGAATGAATGAATGAATGAATGAATGAATGAATGAATGAATGAATGAATGAATGAATGAATGAATGAATGAATGAATGAATGACAATGAATGACGGGCATTCGTAC
Organism: Unio pictorum; assembly: GCA_030141615.1. Taxonomy (NCBI): domain Eukaryota; kingdom Metazoa; phylum Mollusca; class Bivalvia; order Unionida; family Unionidae; genus Unio; species Unio pictorum. Next base: position 16,644,561 of record JARLTB010000107.1, read on the forward strand.
ACTCAATCACGAAACCAAAACAAACCTACAAAATCAACCCGGTTTGAATGAAAAACATTTACACCACGTGACGGTGTGGTTTATTTTATTTTCACGATTTGAGCTTCGAGCTAATGCCCAATTATATACAGAGAAATTTCGCTTATATAGTTAATACAAATTGCGGAAGTCAAACAGGAAGAGGTGTAATCGTTATACCTTTCATGTACTTAACAATGATTTTTAACAACATTGAAGCAACACCGAATACTTGAAAAAACACTAAAAAAAATATAAATGTTTGTAAACACTGCGTATTTTATTCGCTTTCTTACAAAAAACAGATAACTGATTATCTCCGCTGAGAATTGTGATAATTATAATCAGACAATGAAAACCATTGAGATCAGATGACGTGGTATTTCAAAAAAGAACATCAAGGGTAACTCTTTGCTAAGCTGACATACCCGTACGAGTTATTCCCCTTGGTGTTATACACATAGTGCAAAACATGGTTCAGATATACGAAAATTGAATTTTTTGTCCATTTCTTTTTTAAATCGCAGATCGATAAATCCCCTCTGCTACTCTTCGTACTGAGGGTATACAAATATCAAAATACCTATCGGCTTTAGTCATTGATTAGAATACCATTTCCTCGTTAGTTACTGTAGTAAATGATTTTATAGGTCTCTTTCCAATTGATTTACAAGTATCAGTTCTTCCTCCTCGTTTGATATTCTCACTCTGTGTAACAGCTTCTAGATTATCCAATTTGTTATTCTGAGGACATCCATCAATATGATCAATAACAAAACCATCCCTGATCAATCCGTTATATACTTCATACACGAAACGATGATTAAGATAGCTCTTCTTCCCAACAGTAAACCTCAAATACCCAATATTATTCACAACACCGACTGGGTTCTTCAGTCTGAGGTGTCTGATAATACCATCACGGGATGCCTCGTAATTGCTGATCACAGGATGCGGTTGAAATTCTTGGTTCATTTATATACTATAATATTATTTCTCTAATTTATTATTTGGTTAAATGATTACATTACTTGAAAACCTATCAATATAATCTCGAGGTGTTCTTATAACTCTGTCAGGGACGCTGACACAGTCATTGATGGAGTTCTTAATTCGTTTATCATAATAACGCTTCAACTCTCTATATCGCTTACCACCACAACCGAGACACAACTGTGATATTCCTCTAACCCCCACTCCACATCGTAGGCATGGTAAGGGCCCATAACTCCCGTTACGAACACTTTGCATATGATATCCACATAATTCCGTTTTGCATGATTTGTTACATGGGGTTACTGATCCTATCATAAGCCATTTGCAATGGTTCATTATATATAAATTTATTATTTAAATGCTTGTTTTAATTATAATATGAATGAGTTCGATAGATTAACGAAAACTAAACCCTGGAAAAATGTGAAATTCAATCTCGATAGTCTCCGTAGCACCAAAGGGTCTAATAAGTGATAGAACCATATTGGGTAAAATTCGTGATTGTTTTAATGAATTCAAACATGATGGAGCATCTCACTGTTGGTCGACATTTCGAATTGATTTTAGCGTTGATGCCACCATGAACGCCGAAAAAGCAGCAGTTATAATATCACATCTTGACAAGAAAAAGTATTTTTAGAATGAAATTAATTATCCGTTCGGAAACAGGAGATTGGATTATAAGAGATAAATTTGATCCCATCTTAATGGATAAAAATCTATCACTGTGAGTTGAAATTCCAAACCAGGAATTTTGATTTTGACTGGAATTGACAAACCGTATTTCGAGAGATCTTATCCTGTAACAGCATTTGTTTATGGGATCTATCCGTTAAATGATAAACCGAGTATTGAAAAATTAAAACCAATGAAATATTCGTCAAGAATAAATTGTGTAGAAGAACGAATAATAGAACACTTCACAAATGCGTTGCGTGGAAACAAATTGACTGATCTAAGACGCAAAAAGATAAATGAATTGGGACTAACAATGAAGGAGCGGGGGGCAACTATCCAGGATATAACCAAATTGGAGACATCAATAAGATTTCCAATAACCATAATGACGATAACAGGAGAAGTATTGCACGAATCGAAATATAAATCAAATGGGGCTCCAATCAAAATTATTGACCATAACGAACACGCGTGGACACCTGCAGTAACAATATTTCCACGAGATAGAACAATAAAATATATACTCGCGGAGTTCTCCCTGGAATTCTCCCCGGAGGAGAAATTTTTTGATTTTATTTACCAGTTGAGCAAAAACGATCCTGTGTCAGTGTGGTTACTTCACAGTTTTAAAAACGAAGAGGGTAAATTCGATCAATTTATAAAACCAAACGACGAATTATACCGCACTGAAGCCCTCCATGACGCAATGATAAAACTAGCTAGTGGTTTTTCAACGGAACACGACGAACAATTATTAACAAATTGTTTTACAATTCCGTCGGTTGCAGCTCACTTTGCGAGAAAGTAAAACATGTGGAAACCAACAAGAGCTTAATTTCTATCAGATATTAAATCCATCTGCATCGAATATAACCACGATGGATTATGGAATGCATAATATGACCCTGAAACTATTATTTCGGTTGATATGGTTGCGTGTTAAACACGTCTGAAAACACTGGATGTCAATAGTGCCATTACGGTATATGATTGATTCTAAAATGCTGATATCGCTGATTGTCAGTGAAGCAATTATATCATATCGAGCGCAGACTGGAGTCTGGTTACCACAACCTGATAGTTTAGATAGTATAATCAGCGAAAATAGAAAACAATTCCTTGATCTCGACGAAGAATATATCATGGAATGGTCCAAACTGCTATTTGAAGTTAGAAATAAAGACGCAAAAGATCTTGGTAGAAGAATAATTGGTAAGTTCTATCAGGGTGGCAAATACGACAACACAAGATATATTCTTCACGGTTGATTATAGATAGCGTTGAATACGATTTTATAATTGCAGATGTAACATCTAGGGGTATATATGTAAATCGTAAAGACGCTTTTTTTGTCCGATGGAACCAAATTGGGTACAATTATTACTTACAACGATGGATACAGTCTTCAGTATGCACATTTAAGGACATCTAAGCTGGCTTATGCTTGTATTAATCTATTTTCGATGATAAATAGATTTCCTGATACCGCAGTTAGAGTAGCTACTGATTCATTTTATATAAACGTGAAACACAGTGAAGAAGTGGCTGAATTTACTAATTCAGACGAGAGTTGGGGATCATGGAGAATTAAAAAGGAAACACCGCGTGATTATTCCAAATCAGCAGATGTTACGATTGAAGATAAATATTTGAAAAATAATCAGATATCAGAACTATCTAACGCGCCGCAGATATCTGATCCAACATGTAGACATAAAACCGTTTACTTAAACGGTTGTGGTGGGTCAGGATAGACGACTCGTGCGATTGAATTATTTCGAGGAAAATCAAACATGATTGTGCTAGCACCGACCCACAGACTTGCCAAAGAGATGAAACAAAAAGGAATTAATGCCTGTACTTATCACAGTTTCTTTCAATGGAAAGGTGATGAATGGACTCCTGATCGAATGGGCGAGAAATATATTCCTGAAGTCATTATTTGGGACGAGATATGCACGGTGTCGTTATTGCTATCGAATACAAAAGTAGTAATGTGTGGCGATCATGGTCAACCACCACCATTTGTCGGTTTGTCTCCACATAATTGGATACAGAATTTTGTAGACTATTATGAAGAAACTAATACTGATCATAGAGCACTTGATGAACAATTACGCGAGTTTAAGAAACTAATAAGATTACAACCGGATAGAATCCAATGTGAAATAGTGCGTGAAATATTTTCGGAAACACCATTAAATGATTTTTGGGAAGCGTGGAGACCAAACGATTTGATAGTGGCAAGTAGAAAATAGTCAGAGACACACTTCAGATGAAGTTATTTGAATTGCATAAAGAAAAATTTTCAACACTTCCAACACCGCTGTGTTATAGACCCAAGGATACGCGAAGACAAAATATCGAAGATGATATTCCTGGGCAAAGTAAAAAGCAAATTCTCGTATTATATTGTGCTGGTTGGTATCAATGTCGTTGAAGATGCATTGCGCGCTGATAAATCCCCATGGACGCTAGGTTACGCAGCGACAATACATTCTTCACAAGGATTAACTATATCCTATACAATTGTTTGGATGGTAGATAATCACATCGAGTGGTCAAATTTAGTTTACTTAGCAGTGTCCAGAGTACGAAGAATAAATCAACTTCGAAGAGTTGTTTTAGATGCTAATGACGCTACAAAAAGTGATATTGCCAGCGATTATATAACCAGAAAAAAAATCTCTGGTTATAAACAACAGGATAAAAACATAACAGAAAATTTGACATTGATGCCGAATTAATAATCACACTTAAACAACAACAGAATAATCAATGCTCGAGATGCAATTGTATAATGAGTTGGTGTTGGTCGGATAAGGAATCTCGACAATTTACCGTAGACAGAAAAAATAGCAATATTGGTCATACCAGAGATAATGTGATGCTGACTTGTCTTGAGTGCAACAGACGAAGAGGTGCTAGTTAAGACCACGCGGCGGTAATTGAGTATCCTCGGGTATCACTTGCAGTTGTTCACGAGTAAATCCTCGCTGAGGAGCAGTTGAATCCAATCAATAGATTGCTGGTCTACCCGTAGATCGTGTTATACTAGATATTTTATGTGCGGTGACACTCCAAATAGGATCAGTAGCTCTTTATGTGCCACCTTCGAGCTCTCCTGGTTTATATAAATATCTTACAGTGACATTACCGAGTATTGGTTGTTTTGAAAAATCATTTTGCGGTTTTACAGGTATATATTTCTTTTAATCACGTTGTTAGGTTTCATATTAATTGTTCGAGTAATCTCGTTATTCAGCGCGGTAATTACGCCTGGTAATCTATTGACCCATTCACGAGATCGTTTATCCTGAATAAATTCCTTCGCGTTTTGATATCCAAATAACCGCTCAGCAAGTGTGAGATTAAATCGTTCAACAATTGCCTGATCGCGATGTAGTGTAATATGTCCTTGTCTGATGGCGACATTATGATGCTTCATTGTTGATAGAACCACACCCTAAAATTCCTTGCCAGGATAAACTTGTAATAGATTTGGCCAGCGCAGAGGACCCCTTCGATAAATCCTTTCAAACGCAGAAGCGACTTCAGTTGATGATTTTGTTTTTAACGGCTCTGCTTGTTTGTATCGACTCGCAACATCAACTACAGTTAACGCGTATTTGTAAACACCATCAAGCGGCAGAAATAATATATCAGCTTGATGAACTTCATTAGGAACGGTCACATCAAAATGCGAGTAGTTAATTTGTTTAGGCGGCGGTAGATAAATTTGCCATATCGCCTGTTTGGATAACCAATCCGCTACAATGTTTTTTTCACCTTTGCGGCGCTAGCGAGTTTACAAGTGCCGCTTTGCCCCTCCAGTATCCTCTTGGAGAATAATAAATAGATTTCATGTTGTTATTAATTACCAGCACTTAACATCAATTTACCTTTCATTGCCGATTTTACTAACCATGAAGCCAATTTTTCTTTGAAGGATTTATCAGTGATAGAATTCAACGCATGAATTAATTTCACGTCTGCGATATGTCTGTGTTGCAGATTACTGCTTTTATAAGCAATATCATGAGCATGACACGCCTTATCAATGTCGCTTATTGGATATTCACCCGGTCGGGGTTGGTTTTGATCATCTAGTCTGGTCCCGGGTCCACAATAACTATACCCTGGAAGGTGTTTTTCTCCTGGATATTTTGCCCATGATGTTCCCGGTAATTTTACTAACTTGGCTGCAATATCACCTCCTCGTTTTTTTTAAATTATCTGCAGATTTCATAGAAACAAATCTAATTTTTTTTGTAATACATTGTATACACTTACCAGGTAGTGTTGATCTGTTATTTGTAGTTGTAATCGTCGTCAAGTCATCTGTGCCAGTACGTTTTTTACATTTCACACAATATAGATCCATATTATATTTATATAAACATGAATGTAATTGGTTTTTGCGGCGACAAAAACAAGAGAATCAGTTAAGCATCATGCAGCGCTACCAAATTATATTCGTATGATTATAATCGGACCATCTGGAAGTGGCAAGACACAACTGCTACTTAATTTAATAACGAGATGGATGAAATTGGATAAGTTGTATATAATAGCCCCAAGTGTAGACGATCAGCGATGCTACAAAGTGTTAAAGAATTACAACGAAAAGGCAGCAGAAATCACCGGCGAAGGTATTATTGAATTTGTAAATGATATCGAGGAAGGACCGAGTATTGATGATATTGATGGAAGTATTAACAATTTGGTCGTATATGATGATGTGATGTTAGACAATCAAAAGAATCCTGCTAGGATATTCTCCAGAGGCAGACATAAAAACACCGACGTGATATATGTCACTCAACGATACACTCAAATACCAAAAGTGATCAGAGATAACTGCAATATTCTTGCTGTATTCAACGGAGTTGATACAAATACACTACGAAATATTCACCAGACTTGGTGCGGCGGTGATATGGATTATAATCTCTTTAGAAATTTCTTTAGTCACGCTCAGTCAATCCCACATGGATTTGTAACGATAAATTTACATGATCCTAAATCAAGATATCGTATCGGACATGATCAAATATTCGGTTGAAACCGTTTACGATTTCAAGAATTGTTAACCAATAGCAGCGGAGGGGGTGAGTGACAACGACATTGGCGTCCTTTTTTTGCCAAATGGACGCTTCTATTAAGCATTTACGAGGAAGCCTTAGTTTGCCGAATCGACGCCTATAAAACGTTGTCGGATTCGCCCCCTCTGCGGCTGTAGTTATTATCATTTATGACAACTATCGCATCCATTTTCGATTCAATTTCTGATATCAATGTCTGTTAAAGTTTGTTGTGTGTTTCTTGAATTAGTATTATGTCAAACTTTTTTAATTTTATTAGTTGTGCAGTTTTGTCCTTATCTAAACCATTAGTGTTAATTGATGTGATATGAAAGTTTAGTTCTTCCATTTTTGGTATTCCAGGTGGCTAATTGTACTAAACTATTTAAAATTTGAAATAAACTTGAAGTTATATTATATATATATATTTATTCTAAAATTTAATTAAATTAGGTGTGGGGCATTGGCCCCCCGTCTCTCGGTATCCGATCTGTCCTATCCCTAATGTCCGTAGTCGTTTTCGTGTCTTGTATCGGTCTCTTTGTTCCTCCCATAATAGTTTGTTCATCAGTTGTTGTTTTTTGCTCATCATTACTGGAGCTGTCAGACAAATTTGCCTCCTTGTTTTCCCTTTTCTTTTTTTTCCCTTATTTTCCTATTTTGCTGTTTGGACTCCATCCTTATCTGGACTAATGTCTTCATTATGTCATCGTCGTCAGGTAGATCTGTATCGTCGCTTGATGAGGAGCCTGAAAGCGTTTTACATTTTGCGTTTTGTTTAGGCTGGGATGGGAGTTGAAGTGACAGGTTGCATACCGCTCATGTCCGTCTCGTTTAATGTGTCGCAGATAATGTCATCCATTTCTTCTTCTACTTCTTCAATTGATAAAATTCCATATTTGCTGAGTGTTTTCAGAGGTTTCTGCGGGATGAATTTCTTTGTTGTTTTTCTGGGTGTTTGAAAATCGTCATCCTCTTCCACCCTCACAGTTTCAACAGTCCTCTCCGTTTGATTTTTCCCATACTTTCTTCAGGAATTAAAGTCTCCGCTGATTGATCTTCACCCTTAACTTTAGAGGCATACGTATTTGCATTTGGATCTTTGTTGCATTTGGGTAGCTGACAATTCCTTGGAGCATGTCCAATTACTTTACACCGTGGGCATGGTCTATCACATTCACAGCCTTTATACCATGACTTCACCGAAAACCGCATGATGTAAAAATGCGATGGTATTTTCTTTGCCTCTGTGATGGGAACTTTTATGATCCTTTCCCCATTATATATTCCGTCAATACCGTAGCAGAGTGCCTTTTTTTCTTCTGCGATCTTGATTTTGTAGACACATATTAACTTGTCTATTATGACAGTCGAACTCACTTCTAAAGGTAGACCCGAAATGAAAACATCTGTATTTTTGGGTTCAATATTTCTCACAATGGGTTCCGTGTCCCTTATTTGAACTCTGTGTCCTTGAATTTGCAATTCTGCCTGATTGAGAAGTTTTTTTGTTGTTTGGGGTAAAGCGTTTCTTCCCCCATACTGAAGTCCGTCAATCTCGTCAAGATTAATTCCTAGGACCTTCATAGACATCAATACCTCTGTTTGGCGAGGTATTTTTTCTATCTCTCCGAAGTCAAGGGTCTGGCATCCCTCTCTATGGTATATTAACAGTTTCTGGTTTCCTGGTGTTCCTTCGACACACGTGTTGCAAAAGTCCGAGATTTTCCATCTCGTGGCTTCCATTTTGCCAGTAATTGTCAGTAATTGTCAAGTTTGTCCTAGCGGGTGCAGATCTTACAATTTTAACTACAAGAGAAATGAAACAGCAATGCAGAAAAGTGTACAAATTAGATAATTTAAAAAGAGTGCTGAAAAAAAGAAAATTTACAACAAAAAAATTCAAAGTATGCTAAACTAAATGAAAAAAGTAGTAAAGATAAACACTCTATGGGGTCCCCCGTGAGTACTTCTCAGCACTACTCACAGGTTATACCTGTATGAAAAGGAATAAATCCAAGTAATCCTTGAATTGAAATCACATAAATCTCATAAATCCAGTGGACTTCCTTGAGAGCACACAAAAACACGTCCGCTCTTCTCGACGTCTCGTATTAAGACCCTTTTATATCGCAAATTCGTTAAATGACGACGTCATTGTTACTGTGGCGTTTTGTCCGACACAAAATAGTATAGATACATGTATAATCAAAGTAATTCGGACAAGCCAATGACCGCAGGCTAACACTATCCTTACGTAAGTTTGCTGTGGCTAGGGTGGGAAGCCCGACCAAGACCGTCAGAAGCGCAATTATCACCTTGGTGTGGAAGCGCTTGTGCAGATCAAAGAAGTTGTCCGAAGGAGTGGACGTGCCTTATCTTCTTGTTCCGCAGACTGACAGCCAGGTTGAATTGGCCGCTTAGTCGATTGGACAGGGCCACAGCGCTACCCAATCAGAATCGAGATAGGGACCCTAACCCTAATTTGGCTAAGTATGATATCCTTAAACCTGCCAGCAAGATTTAGTTCGCTATAGTTCGTTAGAAAGATTGCCAGATGGTCTTGCAGACATCGAGGAGAGCAGACGTGTTTTTGAGCTAGGGAAACTACTGGATTATAATTGTGAACACTGTTCGGATTTTTTTCTCATTACAGGAAAGGTAATAGAAATTGCGGTGTGCAATACTCTCAAGGAGACAGTATACAGTACATGTATACTACTGAACTCAAAGTTTTCCTGTTATTCATTTTACTTTGTTTTGCAATTTTGTATGTTATACTTTCTTTTCAGCACCCTTTTGTTAAATTTACTTTTTTGCACCGTTTCAATTATTAAGACCCTCATTGTTAGGACCGTCTGGACCTTACAGTATGACAGCATGGAGCCGTACAAGTACAAAATTAGTGACTTTTTTAATACGGCAGTAGAATGAGAATTAGGCAATCAAAAGCTTGTGATTTATCACATGGAAGGGTGCCAGACCCTTGATTTTGGAAACATCAATAACCTACCCAGACAGACAGAAGTCCTGACAGAGATGAAGATTCTTGGAGTAGATCTGGATGAAATTGACGCATTACAGTATGGAAGGAAGAATAAATATATGCTATATCCCAAAAATCAGAGAATGCTGCTAAAGCAATCGGAAATGCTAATATTGGGACAGAGGGTCAAGATATCACTAACTGACCCAATAGTAACGGATATAGAACCAAAGAATGTAGACGTATTTATATCAGGACTACCATTAGAGATAGCCTCCACCGTCATCATGGAGAAACAAATGTACGTCAATAAAATCTGCATAGCAGACGAAAAAAAGGCTAACTGCTATGGCTATAACCACATCAAAAATGGAGAACGTATATTTAAAGTCCCACCAGAGGAAGCTAAAAAGATCCCACCATACTTTTACGCAATGGGTTTTCTGTGTAGATTATAGTATAAAGGATGTGAGCGAGACAGGCCTTGCCCAAGATGTAAGAATCTGGTACATGGAGTAAAAACATGCACAATGCCACAAAGACCGAGAGACCCCAACTCGTATGCAGCAAAAGTGGCAGGAGAGAGTGAAAAAAAACTGGATCCAGTACATGAACAAGAAGAAGTACATGAACAAGAAGAAGAACAACAGGTTGAAAGGACAGAGGAGACAGTGACATCGGCAACGGAGGATAACATTTTTCAGACTCCTAAGAAAACCACAAAGAAAATAGTACCGACCACACCACTAAAAACGAACAACAGATACGAGATCCTCGCCATAGTAGAGGGCTCAGAGGAAATAGAAATGGAAACAACATTAAATGAGACTGAAATAAGTGGGCTGAAGCCTTTGACTTCCACACCGGTCCCTGTACAAAGAAAAAGGAAAAATAAGACTTTATCGGAATCCTCAACCAGCGAAGAAGCCATTACCATAACGGAGCAGCCACTACAAAGGCGGCCAATACAAAGGAAAATGGCTAACAAACAAAAAAGACAAGCGAGGGAAATAAAAGAAGTAAACCTATCTGACACATCTGAGGAAAACAACAAATTAGAAATAGACCTATCATCACAGACCGAAATGAACGAAATGACCGAAACGACTGACACAAAACAAAGGAGATAACATACATTAAGGAGACTATCGACATTAGGGAACTGATGAATATAAATAATAAACGTTGCTGTTATCTGGTGGTATTTTCCTATTGTTATTCTTCAACTCACTGTTATTATTATCGGAAATAATCCCGGTAATTTTGTCATAATTTATCTAAATAAAAGTAATAAAAGTTGCTGTTATCTGGTGGGTTTTTCCATTGTTATTCCTCTACTCATTATTATTATTGGAAATAATCCCGGTAATTTTGACATAATTGCATGGGTATGTAAGTCATTAAAGTTACTGTTATATGTTACTAATTGTTTTTGCTATTGTTATTCTTCTAATTATTAATTGTATTATAATTCTCGACAGACTCCAGGACTATCAAGGTAGGGAAAGACAGGGATATCAGTTTCATCACCAATACATATGTCCTGAATACTTCGAGATAAAAATTCCAAGCGAACTGCCCCGAATTAAATTATCTCAATGAAATGTTGTTATATGTGATTGATGTTTAAAACATGTAAAGAAAGAGGAATGTACATGTAAGATAGTTACTATTTAAATTTTGATTTGTGTATCAATTTAAACTCTGCTTAGTGAATGTTTCGTAATGCTTATAGATATAAAAGGTTTTAATTAAATATGGCTCTTGCATCATTCTACAAAACTTGGCATATATATTCAATATATTTAATTTATTCAAGAAATATATCAATGTGGGTTGTTTAGGTAATATGCATTAGTGATTCCATTACCTTTTTTTCTGAGTCTCGTGTCTAATATGGTAAAAAAAGGTTTAAAAAAATGAGAAAATTTATGTTTATTTTCATGCCATATATTTATGCTATGTGCGTAACAGATTTTCTTAATTTAAAAAAGCGTATACTTTTTGTCTGGCATTATACTTGTCTGAATGTACTGATATAAACAGTAATACAACAACAGCTGTTTCTAACGATGATAGCTAGCCTTAAAATGATAAAATAACGTTGGCCTTTCTCTCTCATTGTCAGGCTTTGGAAAACCGTTTCCAAATCAAATGAACCAAACACCATCTTTCTGGTATCTCGAATCATTTGTATTTTTTGTACTAAAAAATAATTACTTTTCCAAAAGAATATATACTTTGGTTATAACTTTCAAAATGCAGCCAGCTTCAGTGTTACTTTGCGTCGCTAGCGGCTTTGTCGCGGGCAATGACATCATGGTTTATATTTAGCACAAAGATGAATTAAGTACAGTACAAGCGCCATTAAAGAACTTGCAAAAGGTAAATCACCAGGACGAGATGGCCTCACTGCGGAATTCTATAAGAAATTCCAAAGTGAGGTGGCACCAAGTTTAGAAAGTTTATACAACAATATACTTTTAAAAAATGACAAAATTACTAATACAATGAGGGAGGGTTTGATTACTATCATTTACAAAGGGAAAGGTGACAGAACTGACCTAAATAAAACTCTCCCTCCTTAACACAGGTTACAAAATACTAAGTAGAATTTTAGCGAATAGGGTTAAACACGGGATAAACACGATAGTAAACACTAACCAAACATGCGATGGTAAAGATAGAAGCATACATAACAATATACTTGACATTAGGATAATTATAGATTTCATAAATGGATCAAATTCGAAATGTGCTATGTTACTTTTCGACCAGGAGAAAGCTTTTAACAGATTAGAACACAATTATACGCAAAAAGTACTGGAAAAATTTGGTTTTGGAAATAATTTCCAAAAATGGACTAAAATAATGTACAATGAAATAACTGCGAGTGTACAAGTAAATGGAGCGAAAACGGAAAAATTTGAAATCCAAAGATCAGTGAGGCAAGGCTGCCCACTATCAGTGTTATTATACGTAATAGCGATTGAAATCCTGAGTATCACAATTAGGTGTAACACCAATATTAAAGGAATAAAAATACCAAACCTAAAAGAGGAATTCAACATGCTACAACATGCTGATGATTGTATGAATTTCATAAATGATCCAAATTCCTTTCAACACCTACAAAAGGAAAACGAAGCTTTTGGAAGAGCTTTGGGATCTCAAATAAACCATGATAAAACGGAAATTCTAAAAATAGGAAACTGGAGAAGAAACCACCCTGGTTTACCTCCACACTTGATTAAAAATAAAGTCAATGCCCTATGAATATTCTTTGGGGCAAACGAAGAAAAGGAAAACAGTCTAAAAGTAAAAAACAAAATAAAAGAAGTAACAAAGATCTGGGCACTCACGCCGCTTAGTCTAATGGAACGTTCGCAGGTTGCAAAAACATATATATATATATATATATATATATATATATATATATATATATATATATATATATATATATATATATATATATATATATATATATATATATATATATATATATATATATATATATATATATATTCAAATTTGACATACTTACTAAATGCTGTGGACATAACAATAAAACACTAGAAACGATTGATAATGATATAATAGATTACATATGGAATTACAAAACACACTACATAAAAAAGTCTACACTATATAGAACTAAACAAAAGGGAGATTCCTAATCCCTTCTTAATTAAATGCAAAAACGTAATAAATAGGATTAAAAGGCTGAGTAACAATCCACAAACACCATGGGAAGCACTATACATTTTATGGCTAGGATTTGGAATGCGAAACAGACAAGACATTTACACGAACAACAAATTAGCTAAGAAAATAAACACACCACATTCATATAAGGGGACTAAAGAAATTTTATATAGGTATAGGGACAACAAAGAATTATGGGAACTAAATAAAGACAAAACTTATGACTGGATTTTAGAACTAGAAGCAAAAAAGACCAAAAATAAGGTAGAGAATGAACATCCATATATTAACTGGGACAGAGTTTGGAGGCATTGGTCTGACATCAACTCTCTAAAGGAACAAAGTATAATATACACGTACCTCCACAACGCCTGGCTAACAGGAAAAGTGGCAATTAGACGACGAATGATTCAGACCCCTGTTAGCTTCCCTCTATGCAGAAATTCCCCGTTCACGAAATACCATACGAAAACACAATGTGACAAAACAAAGGAAGAAAGGATCAAACTAATAATAGAAATAATGAAGGTAGACAATTATGACAGACGTTAATTACTCTTCCTAGACGGAAACTTTAACAAAGAACTAATACGACTTATAACAGACTATATAACGAGGACTTTAATTAAATGTGGACCCCTAATGAAGGTTAGGGAATAGTATAATAATTTTGTATATATAATATTAAATATTAAAAAAAATTAATTATTTTGTACTTAAAATATTTTTCTTTCAAATATTAAAATTAATTATATAATAGGGAAAAGTACATAATGAGGACGCTATGGGGCTATATCACATGGCGCTACGCGAGGTGAGAAGGCCTGTGGCAGAGTTTGGAAAAAGCACCCTAATACCTAATTTGTAATTTTATCATAATTATCCACTTCTCCTTCTCTGGGTACTATACCAATACTTTTCTGCCATGTCTATCTCCCGTAATAGACATGGTTCCCATTTAAAGGGAAACAATTTTGAAAATCTCTTACAAATAATTTAAATAAATAATCACAGGACGGCCCAAATTGAGACAGGAACTGTACAGCCAAATAAATTTGTACAGGTCCTGACTCAAGGCAGACGTACCTAAAAAATACTAAATACTAGTAGAAATAAATTGAAGTACACTAAAATTCTTAACTAAAACACTTCAATTTATACAAAATTCTAAATTAAGTAAAAATAAAAGAAAATAAAATACAGAGAATGTGTCATCCTATGAGGGAAGACACAAAGTAAGAAAACTAGAGAGAAATTTGAACAGAAAATGGCTATCCTTACAAAAATACAAAGTATATACTTGTATATAGCAACACACAAATACCACCAACACAAATAGCAAACACAAGGATATAAGGAGACCATTAGCCATGGTAAAAAAATAAATAAAAACGTAGACTACTAGCTGTGGGTAGATCAACTCCCACCTAGTAAGGATCTACGAAGGAAACACTAGGGATACAAAAATACCCCTTATCAAATATGTATAACCCCGATGGGGAAAAATTAAATTAAATGTGGAGATGAATGAAAATAAAAAAACAACAAACAACATATACGGGGATACACACACAACATAAAAACTTGTTACATTTTTTATTGGTGGGGAGGCATCTGTCTGTTGCCCCCTCCCCCCACCAAAAAAAAGAAAGAACGATTGCCAGAAGATAGCAACTCCGATCAGCCATGCGTTATTGGCGGAGAAAAATCTTAGGACAGAATTCTAAGTGCAGCTTCTAAAAGTCAGTGAGCTAGTTGTTCGAGCTTTGCTAAATGCTACTGCATTTATATATAATTAATTGTAGGTCGTAGATATACTTATTATTATTACTAGAATCGCTGTAGGAAGAATTATTTTGTGATGTTCATATGTTTGCATATTTTGAAGAATGAATTGATATTTGTAAAGAATCATATCATATTGCTAGCTAGCCGTCGTAAGAGTTAATATTATTATAATTCGCTATGTGGTTATTTTATAGTAGACTAGAATCATATTGCTTGCTAGCCGTTGTAAGAGTTAATATTATTATAATTCGCTATGTGGTTATTTTATAGTAGATTAACACATTTGTCCAAGCAATTATAGATTTTGCCATTGCTGAATTGAATGGTAGCTTGCAAATGGTTGCAGTGTGAAAAATTAGTAATATGAATATTTGAATATTTGTGAATGCTTTTGGGAGTGTAGTGTACAGACATGCGTCTGTTTTTTGTACTATTATAGTACAATGCGATTAAATATATATTTGGATATACTGATGTTGCACAATGTATTGATGTATGTCTGATATCGTGTTATTGCACCATTGTTTACGCTTTAAGAAGTGTGTGGGAATTTCGATGTGTACGTATGCGTGACCTAAACAGTAAATGATTAATTGATGATTTAGTGTGAGATGAGACTCGAAAAAAAATATGTTAACGCCTTGTGGTTTTCACAGGAAGCTTCGAGGGACAGACCAGTGACAGTGTCCCAGAGTCTCCGATAGAAAGACGGAAGAAAAGAGAAGGAAGGAGAGAAGTCGGGAGAGGTGAAGTCCAGGAGGAGTGGGAGGAACGAAATAAAGAGATGAGTAGAACCAAAGGGCAGGGGAAAATCAAACTCACACTGGAAATCACGAGATGAAGTAGGCTGTCACTTGGAGGACGAGTGATTGAGTTTATCATTTAAAATTATCGACTTTATTAAATTGTTATTATTTTGAATTTCATCTTCGTGTTTTATATAATTTAACCGTCGGCAGTGCTGACTGGGGGTTCAGAGCTGTACATCTATTTCGTTAGTAATTTAACTTTATAATCTCACGAGCCAGGGTGGAACCTCCATAATATTTTAATTAATATATTGGAAGTACCCCACCCCAAACTTTGCAAACGCTACAGTCACGTAACCGTTTTTTTCCTAAACGTATTCCAGACAAACTGGAGTCTCGCTGCTTATAATTTAAAGCAATTATTTTACAATATAAGTATAGACGGCATTGCCCTTAAACATCAAAGAGAACATGTTATTATTCTACTGCGGATCATTTAATGTTAGACCAGTCATGCATGCAGCATTGAAATCGTCCAATATCATCATATTAGATAATAAATTGTCAAACTGGAAAATGTGTTGGAAACCAAACCTACATCCACAAGTTGGGATTGTTTGTGACTATTATTATATGACAGTAGGTAACTTTTGTCATTTGTCAGCTACATTGCTGATATTTTTATTAATGTTCTACGTCGCATAAATGTGCGCAACGAAATGTGCACAGAAATATGCTTTAATCTGAAATCACTGGTGGCAATACCCGTAATAAAAGAGATGAATCAGCTTAAATCAATTCATAAAACTTGAGAATGCTACGCAAAATAACGCATAAATTATTCAGCTACTCTATTCCCATTTATGTATGAGACCGTATTTCTGTTCAATAACACCCAACAAAAGCGCGCCGACAAAAGCGCACCCACAAAAGCGCGCAGCGAAATATGCCCGTTAAATGCGCGCCGTCGAAAGCGCGCAGCATCAACTATAAGATTTATTTCTTATTATGAATTTGATTGATAAGTGTCTCATTTCGAATGAATCATAATTTTCACATTGATACGTTGGTCGATAAACTCCATATGCAATTTTCTACTGCGCACACACCAAAGAGTGTAGAAAATTTATATCTAGTAGAAATAAACCAAACGTTTGAATCAGTTTGAGCAGACATCAAAGTGTGTACACTTAATATTGAGTAGAAATAAGCAAATAGTTTGAATCACTGTTTAATGGACGCCTGCTAACTTTGGTTCCAACATATGGCAACGTACCATTGATCGGATATCTACGCGGATTTGCACATTTAAAATGTGGTAGATATAATAAACTGAAATTCATTTTAATGTTTTTTTCCTTGTTGTTTGTATTGATTATGCACATAATGTTGCAATTTGAACAGTGATAGACATAACAAAAAATAACTCATTTGGATAATAGTAAATCTTTTTTAAATACCTGATTATTTTCTATTGTATGAATTATTTATACATATGAATCATTTTTATTTGACATAATGACTTTTAAAATTTCTTCCTTGCGCGCTTTTGACGGCACGATTTTGTCTTGCTGGCAATTGTTGGTGTGCTCTTGACCTGCGCGCTAACGACGGGATACCCTGTTCAAAATAATAGACCTACACTAATTAAAGTTGATGTGAAGTGCCAAATTTTCGGTCAAATCCATGAAATAACGCTTAGTTCTAGCCAGCCGCCATTTGTTAGATTAATGTGAAATTCTGCCCGGAGAGATATTTTTCTAATCGGTTCTCCCAGTTAACTGTGTTTGTTTAAATTATACTGACCGAAAGTGACCTCCTGGAAGGGGCATGCTTTCACGAATCATGTCAAAATTGATTTGAAACAGACATCGTGGCATCTTGACATGCTGAATAAAAGACTTTCAAGGGAAAGCGCGAGAAATTATATTGGTTCTGATTAGTCACTGTGGAATAAGGGGTGTGTTCTACACAAGGAAATCTTAGAATATGTATATCCACTAGTTAAAAATTACCTGTCTCAGAAGTATCTCTGCAAGAGAGGGGCAGTGTTGAATTATTCTGAAATAGACTCCGGAGGTATTTGTTTTAGAGCAGTACCTTCGAAAACAATAGGCTCAGGAAAGCTGGAAATCCAACGGTGAGAAGCGCACCAAAACACGAGGTATTTGTTTCAAATCCACAGTTATCATGATGTAATTGATATAATGTTTCTTCGTTACAGATCTGCATGATTTGTTAATACGTTTGTATGAATAGTTTCATTTGTTACATTAATTTAGTAATGTGCTTTTTAATTATGAATTAGAATTCGTACCTTAATTCATAGTAAGAATGATGTAGTGTTAATTGATGTTGTTAAAACACTATGGGGACTTATGATTGGAAAGTGTTATGTTCATTCTTGAAT
Organism: Unio pictorum; assembly: GCA_030141615.1. Classification (NCBI taxonomy): domain Eukaryota; kingdom Metazoa; phylum Mollusca; class Bivalvia; order Unionida; family Unionidae; genus Unio; species Unio pictorum. Next base: position 16,662,975 of record JARLTB010000107.1, read on the forward strand.
TTATCGTATGGCTTGAATATTGATTGTGTTCTAAAAAATTTATGTCTTACTTTAAGTAATGAATTACGGGAATACATGTGAATTCCCCAAATTTTGATATCGTAGATAATTTAGCGACAGTGTATAATGCACTAGGTAAAAGCAAACCGAATTAAAAAGTGGTTTAGCTGTATTGATCTGAAGACATGTGTAGTTGATTACTAGCCGTAAAATAGTTATCACTGATAGTAATATCTGATTGTTCGAACCAGCAAAACGGACAGTCTCAGCTATTAAAGTGTAAAAAGAGACGTAGGGCGTTTTACTTTTTCTTTTGAAAGGAAAATAGTTTTTATTTGGAGAGAGCAGTACGGAGATAGATGAAAGTACAAGACGGGGAAGAGGAAATTGTGCAGTAAGAGTTGTAAGGAGCATACGTTAACACAGAGGACAAGTCCAAGTTCGAGAAGTGAGCAGAGAAACAGTCCGACGAAACAGGTCATGAAAAACGAACACCGTGGACGAAGTTTATTGAACACTCGATTCTTATGATGAAATTAGCTATCAGCCATAAAACCGCTAAATTTGTTTCATTCTATATGCCATTTATTTGAAATTCGGTTAAAGTAAATTCTGAAACCACGTGTGCTCAGAAGGAAAGGAAATTTCACTGTGTATGTTTTCTTTTTCTTTTGTGATTAAATTGTTTATTTATCTTTACGGGGGATCGTAGCTTCTTTGTTCAATATATTATCTCAGTTTACCATATACATTCTATACTCGAACCGGGCGATTACACCGTGGGCGGTCATCTTCTAGTATTAGGGGGAAGTGGCTTAGAGTATTGTTCTTCCAAGTTGTGCAATACCTCTGACAAGTGGGCTTGTGCAATATTGTACGAATAACGCTCAGGACCCGAGACCCTGTCACAGCAGAGTACATTAAACGAAAATAAACCACATAAAGTGTGTAAGTTTTATGATTGTAGGGTGTGTTTTAAGTATAATTACCTTATGTTCGCGTATATAAGACGCGTCTTATACAAAACGGTACGTACCCCGCACCCAAGGTGCGTCTTATATTAAATGGCGTCTTATCTAAGTATTTTGTAACACGAACGAGCGGTACAGTGTGTGATATTGAAGGACAATTATTGCGGTCGATATTCACGTTTCACGATTTTCATACTAGTTGTGAAAACAATTAGATAAGTGTTCACAATATAATAAACTATTACTAAATAATGTTTGACTTAATCAAAAATCAATGTACCTTATTGCTCTATTCATCTTCATTTTCATTATCATCAGTTTCGGCTTCAAATCCATCGAAACTTGAATCAAATTCACTGTCGTCGTCGCGAAATAACTCCATAACTGATGCTAATTGATCCTCATTGGCGTCAGTGGTATCGGATGCAGCTGAGTCGTCGTCCGAAGAACTGATATAGATAGCCGGTTCGGGAATTATCCCACACTTTCTGAAGCCATTGATGATTGTCGTAATTTTCACTTTCTCCCATGCCGTATATGATTTTCGCTTCGGCATAGTGACAATTTTATAAATTTTAAATATGCTAAGCAAAATGATCACTCATTTATATATAACAAGAGACTGTTCCCACGTTTATATATGCTAACCGCATACATCGGGCGTTTATTGGTCTATGTACTAATCCCAACCGCTGAAGACTTGGCCTAGCGGATCAATGAAGCCGCATTTACATCTGGCGTTTATTGTTCTAGAATCTAAATACCAGGTACTAAACCCATCCGCTATTGGCCTTTGATCTCAACTAAAAATGGTAATGAAGCCTTGTTTACATCCGAGGGGTGACGGAACATTGGACAAAATTTTCATTCATGATAAAGGAAAGGTAACCACTGGATATAAATTGCTGAGTTCGGCAGATGGCTTGGCCGCGTGCATCTTATATTCGTGGGCGTCTTATTTAAAATATTTTTTTTACACAAATCGTCAAAACCCGCGTCTTATATATGGATGTGTCTTAAATGTGCGAAAATACGGTACTGTGGAACGAAGTTATTTTTAAACCTTAATAATGTGTTAATGATTTATAACACACACCTGCGCAGTAATGAGTAGAAAAAAGAGATTTCCAAATCATTAATAACATTTAAATCTTGCTTATCAAAACAAATAAAACGTTTGAATACTTTTTAGCAAAGAAGTCGCGTTTGTACATTCTTTAAGTGTTCCTTTTATTGCCCATCAATATACACTCAAACATAACAACATGCACGTAAATATTTTTATTTTATTTATTTCTTTTAATTGTAAGCGTGGCTTTTGGTTTATCAATGTTATTGGCCTGCCGACATGCCACAATTAAGTTTCGTTGGTAAGAGATTAGTTATATATATATATATAAACGTTGATGTAAAGACCTCAAGTATATTTTGGTGAGCCAAATGACCAATCGTACACACCATAGGTCAGACCAAGAGTTGGCGAGATTGAAAAGTTGATTTGCGCGGTCAGTGTGATGTGTGACGCAACTGGTACACCGAGTTTGATTATCATTTGTGGTCGCACTACAAACTTTAAACTGTATGCTAATTGCATCTATCTATAATTTCACTTCTTAGTGTCATATATCCTCCTATAGGCTCCATAGATGGCAACCTTTGCTCTGTTCATTTATATTCGCAACATAAATCATTAACCCCTACACGTCCGTCATAAAGATAAATAATGATTTGCCAAATGAAACGTTCTTTTAAGTCATACATACATATGATACTATTATCACGTGCCCCACTATATGTCCTAGAAATTTAACAAGCACTGTAAAGCTCATGTTACGTGCTTAGGCTCGAATAAACAGTAACATAGAAAGAGTGAAAATAACCAGCTTGTAAAAACTTAATAAACAATATATTGAGCACAAATATTTTCCAGGAAAGAAAAATAAACTTACGGTTTTAAGAATCAATTCCAAAATTAATCCAAAAATAGTTCAAAATATTATCCACTAGAGAAATTGCAAAAGTCCTGGTAATAAAATGTCCAAATAATTCCAAGTTCTAATCCCAGCGAAGTATCCAAGATGGAAGACCATGTCACGTGATGAAGTCTGTTCTTCGTAATAAAATTATATGAGCACAATTCTTTTCCAGATAAATAACCAAATAATTCCGAATTGAAATATAATTTCCAATACAAGGTATTTTAAAAAAACTCAAAACGACACACAACTTAATATTCTAACAGCCCAAGTTCTACTAAATAGTTCGCTCCAAAACATAATTTATATACCTGTTTGTACATAAACAAGAAAGGGGTCACATGATCTTCTAGAATCTTTTAGAACTTACGTTCAAAAAAATCACGTACACACTGTATGACCCAACTAAAAATAGAAACATGTTTATAACAAACCTCCATAATGTCCTTGGAACCAACCAATCATTTTAAAAGCTTGTTTACAACTCTGAAGTCAGGTCAGAAATGAGGTCAACACCTGGTGTTTATTCTTAAAAGTACATGTCATCCCACTTTCTAAAAATAATATCTCCCAATGAATGAATCTTAAACTTAAAATGTCAAATTTGAATCTGACAAACAAACAATAAAAATAAAAAATAAATGACCCAAATCAAATAGACGTAACACTCATACTTACTAACATTTATTGTCAAATTTGTTTCACTGAGTCTATCAAAGAGATTTTCGAACGATGTACAGGCGATCCTTCCAAGATGATCCTCGATGTATGCGTAACAATTATCAAGACCAGACGTTTTCATGTTCATTAAATGTTTTTATGTGGGGAAAATATTATCTAGTTTAGGCACAAAAATATGTGTTTAATTCCAGTTAGTTTTGTCTTTATTTATTTCTTAGTCATATTATATTTGTATTGTTTTTATTTTCTTCAAACATTCTAACCTGAGAGCATAACATCATCCCAGAATGCTGTTCGACAAGCGTTATATCTGCAATTTCAACAGTATGGCATAACTTATTTGTTCGTGTTGGGCATTCGTAAATAATTTCCCATATTCCCACAATTGTTGTTTTACCTCACGCTTTTTTGTGTGGGTGCAAATGTGAAACTTTCTGGTTCAGATTATCCACTATTTCTGAATGCCAGCGACTGGTTTAAACCAGTCACTATAGTATACTTGCATTATATCATTTACATCCTTACTGCATGGAACATGTACAACTAAATTGATTGAACTATTAGCTTGTTTTTTTCTATCACGATAAGACATTAACATATTAATATCATAATGTTGTTTCTTTTCTACTCCCAAGATTATTAATGACATTATTCGGTTTCATTTATATTTGTTGAAAAACTACAATATTTACTCTAAAGAGCATTTCGAGGAATGGCCAAAGGAACCAGAATTCTCACCAGGAAGAAACTTTCATTCCTTTGTGGTCCTGTAATACCTTAATTTCCTTTTTGACTGGATAAAAATAAAATTAATTCTTACTTCTTTAAATGCCTCTGGCAACTGAATTTAAAAGATAATCATTGGCAAGATGATTAGTTTCTGTATCTTTGGTTGTAAGAAGTTTATCTTTAAATAACTTATCTGATCCATGGAGAGTATGACCAAACACTAGTTCAAAAGAACTACACTGCAATGATTCTTGGACTGACCCCTATTCAGAAAGCACCAGCAAATGAACACTATCATCCATATATGTTCCTAGGCAAGATCACTATGATTTTAGTTTTAGTTATCATCTGGTTTGGTTTTTCTGTCATTTGATAAGCGTGACAAGATATACAGTATTTATAAACACGTTTATTCGCAGACAACTTAATTGACTCGAGATCTTGTGTAACATCTTATTGACTCCACCATGACCAGGAAGTGGAGTTTCATAGACTGAAGTACGAATTTCCTGTAGATGTGACCTCTGAAACAATTTAAAGTTCACTCACAACTTTTCACCAGCTGGTAGATGAGGTCTCCATTTTCTTATAAGAACCCAATATTTCACAAGAATACAAACATATATTTGTGTCCAGTTTCGCTCGAACAAATGGAAGATCTAGAGATTTTGTCCTGATCGACAGCAAGTGACTGTTGTTAATACTTTGAAAGAACAGAGTGGAGAAGACATTACAAAATTATCTTGATTGATAAATGTTATAAGTAATGGTGACCTTATCAAAGCTTTGAACAATACATGTGTCAGCCAAAGGAATAATCTCCTGATTAACACCATTCTCAATATCTCTTTTTCCATAACTCTACTAACTACACAAGCAGGATTTAAATCATATATTTCATTTTCAATTTGTATCCAAAACACGGCTTGTCAGTTACAAGTAGATTAACAACGACCTTATTCAACCTTAGGTCATTGTCTGGTTATAATGAGTAACCTCAATGGATAAGGCACACTGATCTCACAATCACGAATCCTGAGAAGAATTCTGACGACAAAATGACATAGTGATAAAGAAACTTTACAAAACCAAATATTACTCTCTGAATAAGACGTTCCCTTCTCAGAAAAAAATGCAAGTACCTGATAACAAACTACTTTAAAAAGTTCCTTTGTTCTTTATAATTTTACAAAGGACAAGCATGGCAGAATTAACAATACTATTAGGGTTTGTTTGATCTAATCAATGTATTGCTTTCAAACCGTGACCCTAAAGGAGACTAGAAATTAATTTTTTTATATTTACAAATGTAATTCTTTACAAATTCTAATTCGAATATAATGTTTATTTAAAAAAATATCGTGTGCGTATATTGATTATATTGCGAAGAAGATACCATGATTCTGTAAATTGCCGAGTATGTTCGAGTTTTAATGAGACGACAGATCACGTGGTCTCGTGACGTCATACTAGCCAGTCTTTGTATACAAACAGAAACATGGTTTGCGAGAAAGGCCATTAAGAACGGTTTTCATCGGAAGTAATTTTTCACACACACACATACACCCCACAAATAAATATTTTAGGAGGAAATCATACGTGATTAATTTAAACAATAAAAAGCTTCCTTTCTATGATTCTATTGACAAATCTGTAAGTATATACATGCCTCATTAAAATAGATTACGTACTGTACTGGTCAGTGCTGAAAGAAATGTTTTAAGCACAGGCCCGGGTTGATGACTTAAATAAACTTATTAGCCATGACTGAAATTCCACAAACCCGAACAGTTCATATATGTTAACTTTCAAACCGGGAGAAGAAAGAATGAAAAAAAATTCGAAGTTTGGAGGTATTTCCTCCCTATCTCGTAATATCTCTTGATTTTTCGCTAAGAACTCCCGATTATTTCAATATGTTTCTCAATTTTCATTTCTCAGAAAAAGAAAAACCATATGTAAATTTTTATCAAGTGTGCAATCAAAAGATGCCATATTCTGTTTTATCACTTGTGAATATTGTAGTGAAGAAATAATTAATATCACACGACAGTTTTTGTCTTCAGTAAATAGTTTAAGATTAAACATTATTCACGTAAATTTCAGATTGTTTAACTACTAAAGAAGTACTTCTTGTAAACAAAATGTCACCAATTAGTTTAAAACCCATGAATTATCACAATGAAGGCTGCGTAATTTTCTCTGCAAACAAAATCTCTATTTCCGTCAATAAAACTCGGCCAGTTAACACTGACATTAATCTACCATATATGTAAAGTTTCATTACAATGATTAAATTAAAAGAAAGAATAAAATCAAATATACGATATGTGCCCCTAAAAAACTAATTCAAAATAAATATTTCATTCAGAAAACAGTGTTACATACCATAACATTTAAACTAAAGGAAATAGGGTGGGATATAAAATGTGGGAAAACAATGGCCACATATATGTACGGTAACGTTGGACTGCAGCTTTGAATTCTTAAAATAAAGTCTTTGGCTTCGAAGTTACAACAACATTGGGCATCGTTTATTTGCCAATGAATGTCTGGTGCTTAAACACACACTCTGTAGCACATGGTTTATTTGAATTATGTCAGAGAGCCAGTCATTTTCACAAGATAAGTGCAATGATAAGGAATAATTGTTAATTTGTTAAACAGACATTATGTTTGTGTGCTTCATTCTAACCTCTACCTATTATACAGAGCAGAATTTGAGAAAAGGGTCTTGTCCTGGGGGATAATACGTAATAGGAAAAAAAATCTGATATAAAATGTATATTGAAAACACAAGCTGAAATGTATTTTAGATAGTAAATATTTAAATTGAGAATTGAGATAAGCAGCGGTTTGACAGCTGCTAACAATTTGAAGAAAAAAAATATAAGCCACAGATGATGCTGTTAATATAATATTATTTAAACACCATGTATATATGATGCACCTAGAATCTGATATATATAAAGAAATGAATGCCAAAATAAAATGTATGCATCCACTAACTGATCATTTTTTCAATTAAACATTATATATATATATATATATATATATATATATATATATATATATATATATATATATATATATATATATATATATATATATATATATATATATATATATATAATGAGGACTTTGAATAGCGTCTAATCTTTAGAAGCTCCATCCGTTTTACAACATTAATAATCATATGTCTATAGAAAAACAGAAACAAAGAAATTGCACTAAACATGAAAATGTTGAAAATATTTAAAGTAGGAAACAGTATTCGGTCTTTAAGTTTGTTCTTGCAGTCGAGAAAGGTGCGTTTTAAGAGCACTCATGTAAGAGATCAGTGTGTCTTTTTGTATAATTTAAAGGGCAATTCATTCCACGTTGATGGTCCCTGGTATGCAAAAGAACATTGTCCATATGACTTCGTTTTCATAGAGGGAATAATGAGTATACGCTTGTCAGAAGAGGAGTGTAAGCATCCTGCTGGTGTGTACACATGATGGGTATGCTGGACTGGAGTCCGCCAGTGAAACGTAGTACAGAGAACAACTTTTATGTTTGATTCTGGATCTAATGGATAGTCAGTGTATGGTACAGTGCAGTGGGGAGGTGTGCTCTGATCGTGGTACTCTGAAGATGATCTAAGCAGATGTGGTTTGAAATTTCTTGAAGTTACTGGAGTAGATATGTGAGATGAATCAGACAGAATTCAGTTAAAATAGTCCAGTCTTGAAAGTACTAATGAATACACAAGTGTTTTAGCGGCATCATCGCTGAAAGATATTTGCGATTAGAGCTGATGCGTCTCAGCTCAAGATATGCAGCCTTCCATGTCTTCAAGACATGTTGGTGCAATGTGAGAGTACTGTCTCGATTAACACCTAGGTTCCGTACTGACTGCGTACATTTAATGTTGGTGTTGCTGTTATTTGTTGTTTTAGGTAAAGGATGTGACTGAGATAGTCTTTGGGTTGTGATCAGAAACGTCTCAGTTTTATCATCATTCATCTGCAGCTTGTTACATATTATCCATGATTTCACATCATAAATGCACCTCTCTTCTCCTTGGATGGTAGGATTAAATTCATTTGAGTTGCTAGACTTGTATATTTGCGTTTCTTCAGCGTAAAATTGGTGATACATTGTGTGATGATCTATGCCACTTGAGAGAGGCTGAGTGAACAGGTCCAAAAACAGACCCCCGTGAAACACCACAACATAGATCAACTTGGCTGGAGTGTATTCCATTTGCAGATACAAATTGTGTCGTTTTGACTAAGTAGGATTTGTACCACTGTAAGACTATTGTGAATGCCAAATACATGCTAGAGATGGGGAAGTAATAGATCATGGTATATTATGTCAAATTTTGCAGAAAAGTAGTTTAAGTACTGTGTCAATAAATACATACATACATACATACATACATACATACATACATACATACATACATACATACATACATACATACATACATACAGACAGACAGACAGACATGCAGGCAGACAGACAGACAGACAACCTTTAAAGACGCCTATTCATTGTTTTCTCAGGAGTTCGAGAAATTAGTTTTTTTTATAAAACCCAAAGAACATAGAAACAATTAATTATGAATAATTAAAATAAATACATATTCACAGCAAAATACAAGAAATAAGTCCGTTCATGTTTCATTTCAATAGATTATCAGCCTGTAGTTTAATGTTTGAACTTTAAAAGCAACATGTACGGAGAACGAAATACATTTACACATTTCATATTAGATTCTAACTTTTATTCAGACATACTACTGAAAAGACTAATTATTATTTTAAATGTATTAAATCTTTTAGTACACACTCAGCAAAGATCATTAGAGAACGATTGACATTGCTCACAGCATTTGCTGTTTCACATTTTCGACAGAAATAACTGATGGAGAAGAGCAGTGTCGTTAGAACATCCAAAGATCAAGTATTGGCCAAAATATTCAAAATGCATTGGGAGTGGCGTTAGTAGTGTCAAATTCATATTGATATGATATCAATTATGTCAGTTTCTTTCTTCAAGTATGAATATGTTTTCAAAAATATCGTCTTTTGATCTTGTATTCTACTTCAGACTCTTGAATAATCATCAGAATCCTATTTTAAAATACTTGCATTTTTCTTTTTCATTTCTTCTCAAATTTGGCACTTAAAATTTCAGATCAAATAATTAATTTTCAGATACTGCAAAAGATATTTTTAAAGGCTGAAATTTGTTGTGTTCTTTGTCTTCTTCTTCTTCTTCTTCTTCTTCTTCTTCACCAACACCATCATCATCTTTAATGATAATCATAAGTTGTTGTTAACAATGATAATTTGTTAATACTACTACTACTAATAATAATAATAATGATAATAATAATAATTATAATAATAATATTATTATTATTATTATTATTATTATTAATATTATTATTATTATTATTAATAATAATAATATTATTATTATTATTATTATTTTAGGGGCCCCGAGTGGCCGAGTGTTCTTAAGCACTGTCCGTTACGGACCACTGCCATCTCAAATCTGCGTGTGTTCGAGTCTACGAATCGGCAAATGTAGTTACGTGTGAAAGCTTGCCAGTAGCTTCTCGTGGGTCGGTGGTTCTTTCTGGGGGATGTCCGGGTTCTTCCTTCACCATTAATATTGGCCGCCATGTACAGCCTATATTGTGCTGAAAAATGGCGTTAAACCATTAAAAAACAAAACAAACATTATTATTATTATTATTATTATTATTATTATTATTATTATTATTATTATTATTGAACTCTATATTAGAAGCTGTTCTTCTAGGCTCTAGGGTTCAGATGTTTGTTAATGTCTATGTTGAGCTTCACACAGTGGGTGGTCGCCTACCGAGTAATACGTATGAACTGCTGCCCTATCATGGGCGACCCTTTTATACAACACATTCTCTCTATGACGACGAAAGTCTCCAAATAAAACTATTTTCTTAAAAGCATTCTAGAGAATTGAAATTTTGTTTTCTCTTTGAAACCTAATATTTTTCGATACAAATACGTAAAGTCCTGCTCTTAATTGCATTTTAAAAAAAATAAAAAGAAGAATTTACACTGCTACTATATTCAGCAGAATTGGGGCAATTTTATGATCGTATCAACTCGTATTAAATATAAATAATTACAAAAATGTTTTTCTATACTCTGCAAATAAAAGTATTACTTGAGTGTTCCATCATGCGCATAGATTTAAAATCTTCGAATATTATATTATCATTTGATAAATAAACAAACTGGATACGTGCTAACCCCACACCGACCAGTTTAAACTATGCTTCGATGGCAGCAACTGTTTAATTTCATTTGTCCACGATGTCTCTCATATTCAGAGCCAACCCAACCATAGCATAGTATTAGATTACTTTGAAACTTTTTGAACAAGTGGCCATTTTATCTACTTCCTGAGGTCCAGTGTACAAAATTACCTTAAAAAGTGCACAGTGACGACTGTCACACAACGGTGCGCAGCGAAATGTTTCCGGAGAAAGTATTTTGATACAAATCACTCACGTCACAAATGGCCATACACCACAATTAATTTTGCTATATGTTCTCTACATATATTTCTCAGCACTGACCTTTCCACAGTGTGACAATCAATACAAATCATATGAAAATCTAAAATACCCCCAAAGATGACTTCACGGTGAAATTCTTGTCAAGGGTTGACCGGCATTTTGGTGAGCTGCTGCACTGTAAACATAACAGCATGTACACAGACCACATATTTCACTTCCGGATCATTACCAATGCCTTATTACTCCATGTGCACTGTCGCCAAATTACACACTGACAACCACCCTCTCTGCTCACATTCTCAAGAATAAACAATTACCTTTAAATCCCTACCAAATATGCATCAATATAACTCTTCTATCACCACCAAAATGAGAGAGGAAAAAATGTTCTAAAAATAGACTGGAACTACATTCGTGGGTACTGAACTGGAAGTATTAATTGTGATGCGATTCCTGACAGGCCCAACTTTTTGGGGCAAATTTTAGTAAAACTTTTATTATTGAATGCCACACCTATTTGAACTTTATACATGAAGTCTTTTTGAATTTCCTTGCATACAAGACATGTGACACCTGCTGGAAAGTGTGTAGTGCTGGTGTTCCACAGGGTGCAAGTGCTGATTCATGTGCTTTTGAGAAACCAAAACTAAATTTGCTATATCTTCCTTAATTATAGGACTTTTTCAATTCTGTAAAAACCTAATTGTACTACAAGATAAGGCCTGTCTGAAAATATGTTTAAAGCTTATACATTTAGATCAATTAAAATTTTAAATGAAATTTAAATAAACATTTAAATTTATAAACTAAATTTTATTGAAAAATTAAATTTTCATAAAAGTTTGAAAACAGATTTTGTCAAAGTTTAGACACAAAAGTTGATCAATCAATGGTCTTTAAAATAAATGGTGGTTTGGGTCTGTGTAACTGAGAACATTTTTCCCAGGGGTAGTGAAGTAGCATGACTCATAGTGATTTTGGCAACAAACCGCAATATGCCTGTCAAGGTGCATATAGGTGTACACACTAAAGAAGCAACAACAGGTGCTATGTTCCATATTTATTGTGTCAGGTATTTAGGCAGTTATTTGTATAACTAATAGTGCACTCAGATTTAAACATCTAATGGGACCACTTCCATGTTTTATAGGAAAATTGCATTACATTTCGGTGTCGATAACTACAAAAAGCGACAATAAGATAGGAAAATACAGTTTTTAGGCAGGCTTTACCTTACTAAACAATGGTGCTAATCTCTCTCATGAAGATCTAAGCCATGTCCTTGAGGTGCTGTATATTAGTATGGTGATATAATGATCACTTATGGCTGTACACTGCATATGTCCTTATGAAACCTTGCTATCACCACCAGACTACTGGAGAGCTTCCAAGCTGATCCACCACTAACACTTTGTTCCAGATACCAGCCTAGACCTGAAAAGATATAAAATGTTTCACTTATATCTAGAAAACAGTAAGATGTATGCAAATGAAGTTAAAATGTGTTAGATACAGTGATTTCCAAATAACATTCAGGCTGCAAGCATAGGAAATAAATATTAAACTTGACAGAGTGACACTCAGAAATGTGAAGTAATAGTCATGTATTAAAGTAATAAATTCATCCTAAAAGTATATGAAGTTTATATAAGCATATCTGGTCATTTACAGGTTAAATAACTAATCAGGTAGACTATGCATCACAAACTTTAAGGAAATGAGGGGACGGTGAGGTTTGATCATTGGTGGAAACATTAGTACATGCCAGTATACAGGAAAGTAAAGCGACAATGTAGTAATAAAGAATATATTACTATAAGCAATCTTATTCATGAGGGAAATAACAATTCTGGATATTGCAAGAGAATACAGCCAAATGTGGCCACACATATCAACTACAGGTACCAATACATCCTATATCATAAACTAAATGTGAAATTCTGATCCCCAAAACTTGTAAACAAGAATAGAAATTTGCATATGTGGTACATATACAATGTAATTGTTATGATCAAATGTGCAAAAATAATTCCAATGATCTGTTTGAACATTTAAAGTGTATTTGTAAGGATGTTTTATACCAATTATTAACCTCAATGGTTCAATAGAATCAGATATCAGCTGATATTACAATACCGCACTCTATCCAAGTACTGAATTTAAATATGTTACCATACATGGGCATATTAATGAAGAAAATAACATTTTGGGATACATTTAGTGCACACAGCCAGAAATGTGTCTTACAGATTCACTGTAGGTACATTGTCAGCCTATATGATATACTGAATGTGAACTTTGGATCCCAAACATTCTAAAATATGTGAATATTTGTTCATGTGGGATATGTAACCATGCTAAGATCAGTTGTACACAGTTAAACTCAAAATATATGTTTGAATATATCTTATGCAATCTTTAGAGTGTCAGTTAACAAATATTATTAGTAATTAACAATGCATAAATTAAGATGGATCATTAGAATTCACATAACATCATACAGGCCACAATGCCGCACTTCACTAATCAATATCTTAACCAAATTGAACAATAAAATTGAATGCATTTTGTGTTCAACTTACATCATTTTGCTGTTTTCATACATCCAAGGGTAAATATACATGTGGAAAGTATATTTTATCCCTTCAGCCTGCATTTCATTCTCAGAAAGTTTAAACTGATTTAGTAGAGAACTTGAGTAGGTTCTAGTATAAAATTTGCATCGCTGTCCTCTCACTAAACACCCTGTAACTATATTTGTTAACAATTACTAAAGGCTATATAAGCAGATATGTGTTACTCAGGAAGTCACCCCATCATAAACACATAAATTAACTGATTGGACCCCTAATAAATAGTTTGAATGAGCAATACAAAATAGAATCTGTCTCTCATACATTTTAAATGTATGACTCATTTTGACTTACAAAGATATTTTCTCTGACAAAATTTGACAAATATCCATCATTGTAGCTTGTATATGGTGTAGGAGTATAAACATGCTGATATCATTTGATATAATTTCCAAAAATATTATCTATGTGCATTTTAAGGGGCAAATTTTAATTTTTTAATTTTTTAAAAAAAAATTATTAAAATTTTAAAAAATAAAATCAATTTTTAAATTCTAATGTCATTTTTCTATTTTAAATGTTAATATATATAACGCCTTCAAATTTCATGTGTTGATCATTAATAATAAAAATTTTATAGCAATTTAAAGTTTAATAATAACTGCCTGTACAGGCCATACACCACAATTAATTTTGCTATATGTTCTCTACATATATTTCTCAGCACTGACCTTTCCACAGTGTGACAATCAATACAAATCATATGAAAATCTAAAATACCCCCAAAGATGACTTCACGGTGAAATTCTTGTCAAGGGTTGACCGGCATTTTGGTGAGCTGCTGCACTGTAAACATAACAGCATGTACACAGACCACATATTTCACTTCCGGATCATTACCAATGCCTTATTACTCCATGTGCACTGTCGCCAAATTACACACTGACAACCACCCTCTCTGCTCACATTCTCAAGAATAAACAATTACCTTTAAATCCCTACCAAATATGCATCAATATAACTCTTCTATCACCACCAAAATGAGAGAGGAAAAAATGTTCTAAAAATAGACTGGAACTACATTCGTGGGTACTGAACTGGAAGTATTAATTGTGATGCGATTCCTGACAGGCCCAACTTTTTGGGGCAAATTTTAGTAAAACTTTTATTATTGAATGCCACACCTATTTGAACTTTATACATGAAGTCTTTTTGAATTTCCTTGCATACAAGACATGTGACACCTGCTGGAAAGTGTGTAGTGCTGGTGTTCCACAGGGTGCAAGTGCTGATTCATGTGCTTTTGAGAAACCAAAACTAAATTTGCTATATCTTCCTTAATTATAGGACTTTTTCAATTCTGTAAAAACCTAATTGTACTACAAGATAAGGCCTGTCTGAAAATATGTTTAAAGCTTATACATTTAGATCAATTAAAATTTTAAATGAAATTTAAATAAACATTTAAATTTATAAACTAAATTTTATTGAAAAATTAAATTTTCATAAAAGTTTGAAAACAGATTTTGTCAAAGTTTAGACACAAAAGTTGATCAATCAATGGTCTTTAAAATAAATGGTGGTTTGGGTCTGTGTAACTGAGAACATTTTTCCCAGGGGTAGTGAAGTAGCATGACTCATAGTGATTTTGGCAACAAACCGCAATATGCCTGTCAAGGTGCATATAGGTGTACACACTAAAGAAGCAACAACAGGTGCTATGTTCCATATTTATTGTGTCAGGTATTTAGGCAGTTATTTGTATAACTAATAGTGCACTCAGATTTAAACATCTAATGGGACCACTTCCATGTTTTATAGGAAAATTGCATTACATTTCGGTGTCGATAACTACAAAAAGCGACAATAAGATAGGAAAATACAGTTTTTAGGCAGGCTTTACCTTACTAAACAATGGTGCTAATCTCTCTCATGAAGATCTAAGCCATGTCCTTGAGGTGCTGTATATTAGTATGGTGATATAATGATCACTTATGGCTGTACACTGCATATGTCCTTATGAAACCTTGCTATCACCACCAGACTACTGGAGAGCTTCCAAGCTGATCCACCACTAACACTTTGTTCCAGATACCAGCCTAGACCTGAAAAGATATAAAATGTTTCACTTATATCTAGAAAACAGTAAGATGTATGCAAATGAAGTTAAAATGTGTTAGATACAGTGATTTCCAAATAACATTCAGGCTGCAAGCATAGGAAATAAATATTAAACTTGACAGAGTGACACTCAGAAATGTGAAGTAATAGTCATGTATTAAAGTAATAAATTCATCCTAAAAGTATATGAAGTTTATATAAGCATATCTGGTCATTTACAGGTTAAATAACTAATCAGGTAGACTATGCATCACAAACTTTAAGGAAATGAGGGGACGGTGAGGTTTGATCATTGGTGGAAACATTAGTACATGCCAGTATACAGGAAAGTAAAGCGACAATGTAGTAATAAAGAATATATTACTATAAGCAATCTTATTCATGAGGGAAATAACAATTCTGGATATTGCAAGAGAATACAGCCAAATGTGGCCACACATATCAACTACAGGTACCAATACATCCTATATCATAAACTAAATGTGAAATTCTGATCCCCAAAACTTGTAAACAAGAATAGAAATTTGCATATGTGGTACATATACAATGTAATTGTTATGATCAAATGTGCAAAAATAATTCCAATGATCTGTTTGAACATTTAAAGTGTATTTGTAAGGATGTTTTATACCAATTATTAACCTCAATGGTTCAATAGAATCAGATATCAGCTGATATTACAATACCGCACTCTATCCAAGTACTGAATTTAAATATGTTACCATACATGGGCATATTAATGAAGAAAATAACATTTTGGGATACATTTAGTGCACACAGCCAGAAATGTGTCTTACAGATTCACTGTAGGTACATTGTCAGCCTATATGATATACTGAATGTGAACTTTGGATCCCAAACATTCTAAAATATGTGAATATTTGTTCATGTGGGATATGTAACCATGCTAAGATCAGTTGTACACAGTTAAACTCAAAATATATGTTTGAATATATCTTATGCAATCTTTAGAGTGTCAGTTAACAAATATTATTAGTAATTAACAATGCATAAATTAAGATGGATCATTAGAATTCACATAACATCATACAGGCCACAATGCCGCACTTCACTAATCAATATCTTAACCAAATTGAACAATAAAATTGAATGCATTTTGTGTTCAACTTACATCATTTTGCTGTTTTCATACATCCAAGGGTAAATATACATGTGGAAAGTATATTTTATCCCTTCAGCCTGCATTTCATTCTCAGAAAGTTTAAACTGATTTAGTAGAGAACTTGAGTAGGTTCTAGTATAAAATTTGCATCGCTGTCCTCTCACTAAACACCCTGTAACTATATTTGTTAACAATTACTAAAGGCTATATAAGCAGATATGTGTTACTCAGGAAGTCACCCCATCATAAACACATAAATTAACTGATTGGACCCCTAATAAATAGTTTGAATGAGCAATACAAAATAGAATCTGTCTCTCATACATTTTAAATGTATGACTCATTTTGACTTACAAAGATATTTTCTCTGACAAAATTTGACAAATATCCATCATTGTAGCTTGTATATGGTGTAGGAGTATAAACATGCTGATATCATTTGATATAATTTCCAAAAATATTATCTATGTGCATTTTAAGGGGCAAATTTTAATTTTTTAATTTTTTAAAAAAAAATTATTAAAATTTTAAAAAATAAAATCAATTTTTAAATTCTAATGTCATTTTTCTATTTTAAATGTTAATATATATAACGCCTTCAAATTTCATGTGTTGATCATTAATAATAAAAATTTTATAGCAATTTAAAGTTTAATAATAACTGCCTGTACAGGCCATACACCACAATTAATTTTGCTATATGTTCTCTACATATATTTCTCAGCACTGACCTTTCCACAATGTGACAATCAATACAAATCATATGAAAATCTAAAATACCCCCAAAGATGACTTCACGGTGAAATTCTTGTCAAGGGTTGACCGGCATTTTGGTGAGCTGCTGCACTGTAAACATAACAGCATGTACACAGACCACATATTTCACTTCCGGATCATTACCAATGCCTTATTACTCCATGTGCACTGTCGCCAAATTACACACTGACAACCACCCTCTCTGCTCACATTCTCAAGAATAAACAATTACCTTTAAATCCCTACCAAATATGCATCAATATAACTCTTCTATCACCACCAAAATGAGAGAGGAAAAAATGTTCTAAAAATAGACTGGAACTACATTCGTGGGTACTGAACTGGAAGTATTAATTGTGATGCGATTCCAAATGGACGGCAAATCCTTTGAAAAAGATGAGGAATCAGATGTAAACACTACTTAAAATTGCTAAGAAAATTTGATATCAGAGTTTATTTAAAATGAATCATATAAGTGCATTAAGTGGCATGGTGAGTCTCATGGAAAATTGAACAAATTAAATTTCAAACCCTTTAATGATTGTATATTGCTTATCATACGCATGCGCAGTACTGCGTTTGAATGAATGATATTTTTTGTCTAGGTTGTTAAATACTTGAGCATTATCCAGAAAACAAGTTAAAAGGTTTATAATTTACCAAATAAAATGAATTTTGTTTATTATGTAGCAAAGTAGGTTCGATTTTATTATACACTCAAACCACAGAAGTACAAGGAAACATTTATCTCTAAAAACATCGAAAGCACACCATTATCAAAAAGTGATAAGTGAGATTTCCATCGAATAGGTGTTTGTTTCTCATGACTGTATTTCACTTTGAATGACATTTTGGTTTTTAAAAGGCGATTTATCTGCCCACATGCTCCATTATGTTAGTGTACAAGTAATACTTAGGACCGAACATTTATTTGTCATTTATTTAATGTTTCTTTCATGATGTTAAGAAATGAGAAATGTAAAGATAATCCTGATTACAAAGTCAGGGAGAAAAATCAGGTTTTTAAGTATCTCATTGCCATTTGTTTCTTCTATTTTATTTCCAAATACATTAATGAAGAAGCTAATAAAAGTCAACCTGCCACATCGAATATGCAAATGCAACTTTTAAAATTAATATAAGCACACATGAATATTGTAACTATTTTTAGATTGTTTTGTTTTTTTAAAGTTAAGTTCGATGATGATTCTTCGCTGCTATTCACAAAAACATTAATCCAGACAAAATGAGCGTAGTACAAAAGTTGCTGCTATGAAAGTGTGTATGTGTGTGTGTCTGCGTGCACAAAAGTGATAAACTATCTTTTTTTTAAATTGTATATCTGATCTCAGCTTATTGCAGTACATAAACATTTCGTTCTATTACATCAACCTGTTCTACGTTTTACAACAACTTTGCATTTTTACAATCGGTATTTGAATCTTTCCGAATAAATCAAATATATTTGTGTTGAATTCATGTGTAAAGTTTGGAACGAATGGCTTGATAAAGTGAACATCTTTCTAAGAAATCACGTCAGAACGTATTATCAAAGTTGGCATCTAAATGCATTATATTCATTAATGTATCCAACCAATGAAGATATTTAAATTAAAATTAAAGAATTGTGGAGTGGAATGCATGATCCAGTGATAGAGCTTCGAACTCCCGATCGAGCGGTCGTGGGTTCAATCACCGCTTGTTCAATGCTATTTATCCTTGATCAAGTTATTAAACCATATAGCTTCTTACTGGATCTACCCAATAAATTAGCAAGTATTTATTAATATCACATGTAAGAACTTTCTTCGAAACCGATGTAAAATTAATATTTAGAACAAAACATTAACAAAATGACCATGTGGTATTTTTAGGTAATTATGACGTGTTTGACGAAATATACACTAGTTCGGAGTCGATTATTCGTCGGATAAACGAGGATACGTTTCGTCATACACATGAAAATCTTCAAAGTGATCATCTATTTAGTAGATTGGCATATATGGTAAGCTGATTAGAATCCTGTTGGTTTCGATTTTGTTACGATATATTTTTTAACGTTATAGTTTCTTACGTTATATTTTGTTACGTTATATTTTGTATCGTTCTTCACACGGTCACCAACTGTTATTTTCATTCCCAATCAAGGGATACTTTTTTACATATTGATGTATTTTTGTTGCTAACAACATTTATAGAATTGTTGTATATTCAGTTTACCTGGATAAGTTAATTATGTGGCTTTTAAAACATAATTGTGTTTATTTTACGTATTGATTGTAATTCTTGAACCGGTTGATATACTCAGTTATGATTGGAACAAATGCACATACAGCACAATTAATTGTACTATATGTTCTTTACATATATTTCTCAGTAACGATCTTTCCACTTTGTTACACTCAATACAGATCGTAAGTTGATCTAAAATACCTACAAAGATGACTTCACGGTAAACTTCTTGTCAAATGTTCATCGGCATTTTTTTTAGAAGCTGCACTGTAAACAAAGCAGCATGTAAACGGAACACAGATTTCACTTCCGGATCATCACCACGGCCTTTTTACTCAATGTGCACTGTCGCCGAAATTATCAAAGATTAAACAATTACCATTAAATCCCTACAAAATGCTTCAATATAACTCTTATATCACCACCAAAATGAGAGAGGAAAATATTATCTAAAAATAGACTAGAACTATCTCGCGACGATATGTTCGGCGCAACTTCAGCGCCCTGTGTCCAAAATTACGGTCAAAATATGAGTCAAAGGTCAAATACTGTCAGTGTCATAACTCTTTAACTGGTTGGTGTATTTCAACAATACCTTGGTTCCTAACATTAACAGTAATATTAATCAGTCATTAAACTTTGTTAAAAATTCTTATAGTTCGCCGTATACTTAATTTTTGATCAATATGAACTAAAGTTATTTCCGGAACATCATTCTCCTTTTTTGAAATATTGTTCATGCTTACAGTTTTGGCCATTTAGCACCATGTAGAATTCTTCAACACCACGTGGTATTGATATTTAATCCAATCTGAATCAGACTTGATTGTAACGTAAAAAATATCTTTATATTCATTACTGTAACTGAATCTATGCAACCATCTTGACATTTGTTTTGTCCAAGACTATTGTTTTTAATCCTGTTAACACCGTATAAATTTCATTCTCGTTCAATTTTTACTAAAGTTAGCAGCAACTTGAAATAAACAATGAACAAGAAAGGTATTTATTTCCCATATTAACAGACCATGGCATAAGCCCTAGAAGCAAGGCTAATAGAGTTAACAATTAATGAGTGATGGACGAACGAACAGGTGGACGCACAATGCCTGAATGACAATTCATCCGCGGTTTATAAATGGTAGACGGTGTTTTCCTTGGTATACATGGCTCACGTGCTGTGGGGATGTCAGTGAATGTGATATGTATGTTAAGAAGGTTAAAAATGTTTTTCAACTAAATAACGCCCTGACCTTGACCTTTGATGTATTTACACACCCATCAAAAAGGTTCAGCTATTGGCTATAACCAATGTGGCTACGAAGTTTGAGGATAATGGATCAAGCGATTCAAAAGTTTTTGATCCGAAAAAAAGTTGTTCAAATACATGTCACCATGTCATTTACTTTTGACCGACTGATTCCCTAATTTAATATGACAAAAGTCCCTTCAAAGCTTAAGGACCTAGTCGCTCAGCCGTTATTTAACTTAACCGTCTTTTTAACCGTTAACCACTGACTCCAGACTCAACAGGGGTCACCTACTGATCATGAACAAATCTCTACAAAGTTTTAGAACCGTTGACCCAGTTGTTCAAAGGTTGTTACTCAGAAATCAAATATACTGATCATAAACAATATCTCTATACAGTTTTAGAACCGTTGACCCAGGTGTTCAAAGGTTGTTACTCAGAAATCAAATATACTGAACAGGACCAGTGCTCATTTTAAGTCCGTGGACAGTGGGACAAGCATTTTAAAAGTTATTGATCAGAAACAAAAAGTGTGTCGCAAACGACAACCCCTGACAAAGTGATCCATGTGTGTCTGAATGTTATGCAGGCGACACAAACACACCTGCAAATCAATGACTTAGAGCTGTCAAGTTAAAAA
The DNA here is from genome assembly GCA_030141615.1 of Unio pictorum. NCBI lineage: Eukaryota > Metazoa > Mollusca > Bivalvia > Unionida > Unionidae > Unio > Unio pictorum. The sequence continues at coordinate 16,684,594 of JARLTB010000107.1, forward strand.
TGTGCGATTTGTGTTGCGAAACAACTGCAAAACATCTGAATTTTTCAATATTATACTGGACATCTCAAAGGTATTTAAAGTACATTTTGAAATAGTCCACACAAAAATATAAATACTCTTGAATTTGCGGAGCCTTTGTTGAACAGGTTCACTAAAAGTTTGGTATGGAAAATTTCTTTTTGAGAAATTTTGTGTCGCGAGTGTTTTCATTTTTAAGACTTTATGTTCATACTTCACTGAAGAACTTGAATACATTCTGAAATGACATCTGCCGATGTGGTTTGTCATTGAAAATAAGGCATTTTAAATCGTAAACTGTGAATTTTGAGGCAAAAATGGTGAAAGTACAAAACCTTTGAGGTGGACACCAAATTATGCATCCATTGGATATTAAATGTTCATGAAATATAAACTCTTGGATGAGGTTGGGGTGGGTAATCTTATGAGTTTAACATTATCAGTGTACCACATCTTTAAACATATAGTGTAACTGCCGACCGTGGTCGCACTTAATTATATTGGGTACAACGCTATGAGCAAGAAGAAAGACCTTGTAGTTTATTTAAAGCCACCTCTTGAGTATATATAAAGCACATACAGACATTATAAGATTAATATAGCAATATGTGTACGTAATATCACTATTTAAGTGATATTCAAGTTCATATAAATATAACACACCAACATGTATGTTTACATACTTTACTGCATGTAATTAAAGTACGATCATTATCGAGAAAACGGATTGAAATGTATGTTTTCATGTTTTATTATGGGTTACGAGCCTATTTATGTTGAAGATATGTTAATGTTAAGAAATTCCGATTCAGAACTGTTCGTTTGATTTTTTTGAATTGTCTACCCAAGACGTGTGTACGGTCGTAATGTATAATTCTCTTTCTTGAGTTCATTTATTCACTATTGCGGATAGCTATTATAACATTAGCCACTGCCAAAATACTCTTCTGACATTGGTTGTAGGGAATTTCACTAAAAGTATAACATCGGTTTTCTTTATCACTTTCTACAAGATAATTCTTAGATATTAAAGTTGATGTTGAAAATGTCGTTTAACGGCTCATCAACACATTATAGTTTATCTAGTGCCGTTGAGGATACATAAGATTCCGCGAACCGGCCCAACTCCATCTATCAATTTAATGCTCTCAAAGGGCATATCGCCAAGATTACGTATCCAACCGAAGGACGAAGCTAGAAAAAAACAGTCTTTTGTCTATGAACACAATGAAGAAGCTCAGTGTCACTAGAGAGGCTTGAACCTGGGTTGTCCGGTTTCAAGTCCACCACGCTATCCGCTAGGCCACCTCAGTCCCGTTGATATTATAATAACACTTATATGCTATACACTTTAATAATCTTTTTATCATTGTAACCAAATATATTTGTAAAGTATCACACTACCTCAAACTTTAGGAACAAACTATATAGTTCCTAATGATCTCATAATATTATGCCACTGCAATTATCTAACAGTAACTCAAGTAATTGTTCTAAGTGTACATCAGTCTGTGTGAGAGTCACATAGTATAGCTCTCAACCCATGAGAAGCAACGTGGACTCAAGTGGTCTCCAATCACAGCCCTATATTCATTCTACTTCACAAGATGGTTACAGGTAACATCTAGGTGACATCACTGATATATATGAGCATGTTATAAAGCTCCGAAGGAAAAGGTGGAAGTCTGTGTAATGGATAATATGTAAATTGAATATCAGAAATAACAAACTTTAATTATGGTTTTCTGGAAATGAGAATTTATTACATAAGAGCAATGCGTAAACAATATGATTTTGTAACAGATTGTCAAATATATTGTAAATGGCTTCAAAACGACAGAGACTGTGTGACAAAATCTTGCGCATCGAAATGCACATAGTGAAGAATTCCAACCGAAATTCACTGATTAAAATGCCAGCGAAGAATCAAATAAATACACCATGTAAAACGTGTGGATATGTATCCATTATAAAATGATTTTTGAACGATCTAGTCGATGTAGTGTTTAAAAAATACTAAGAAGAAATGATTTCATCTCAAGATCAAAGAAAGCACGACAACTGATTGTAACGTACTTAGAATTAAATGAGTTTGATAAGAGCGACAAGAAACACGGGTGTGTCTTTTGGGTGTGAACAAAATTATTTTAAAACCTTTTAGTAAATTCCATAGTTTATCACGAACAGATGCGCTGTAAATCGCAATAAAAATAAATTCGTCTCAATGTATTACATTGCAAATCTTGGTTATCAAAAAAGTCAATTTTGTTTATTATTTGACAAAAATAAAGTTTATTTTAATATACACTTAAACAGCGAAATTAACTAACATGCTTTCGAGCAAATGAATTTTTCGGTTTTGAAGGTGTTACAGTTTATTCAAGTCACTTTATTTCAACAAAGAATGAGATTACGTATCTGTTCATATATAAGTAAACATGTATCCTTTACAAGAAACTTCAAAGACGCGCCGTTTTTAAAATTGATATCCCCTCGCATATGCATGTTTGTTGTGTCCATATTTCACTCTGCATTGCATTCGGATACTTAAAGACTACTGGCTTGCCTTCATGCACCAATTAAGATCCGCTTCTATAAGATCACTTTATAGTAACAGTGAAAATTGGGACAGACATTAGTTTGACATTAATGGCTTCAAGTTTTCAAAAATAATAAATAAGGTAAAGGCATACAACTTTGAAGGAAACGTACTTCTGTGTTTAAGTATTATTTTTTGTCATTTTTAGTTTAATACAAACTCAAGAAATCTTTGTGAACCAAGCATTTACTTTTCAGAAGGAATAATACAAATGCAAGCTTTAATAATTTAAAATAGCGCTCATGAAATGTTTTTACAGTTCCGTCAGTTGCAGCTCGTTTTGCAAGAGAAAATATTCCGTAGAAGCCGACACGATTTGAACTTCTCGAAGACATACAATTAAGTTGAATACGGACACTGTCGATTGTGGAATACCAAGTATAATTTCAACGATGTTATTTCTGTGGATATGGTTGCGTGTTATCCGGGAAATTATTTTGGCTTCGGAGAATGTTCTGGTTATTTTTAAAGATTTGGAAATCGCATAAACAAGATGAGCATGGTATCGATAAATGGACCACTGCCCGATTTTGATCGAACCGGATTCACTCGTATTGTATCATTCGAGTTTGCTTAGATTCTTCATCCCATTTGTTATATTTTGTTTTGGTAGACAATTTTCAGAAAAAAAGCTATGCAACAAAAGTTTTATTACAATATATGGTTGATTGTTAAATCATGATATCCTTGATCGTAAGTGGGGCAAAAAATCATGTCATAAGCAGACCGAAGTTTGGTTACCACTAGATGATGATAAAACCGCAAAAGATCTCGACAGCAGAATAATCGGTAAATGTACTTAAGGTGGGGCATATGATCACAAACGACATTATACACGACTAATTCTAGATAATGCTGACGATGCTTTTAAAATCGCTGATGCAACAAAGAGAAATATATTTGTAAATCGAGAAAATGCTTACTTGTCTAACACGGTTAGGTACAATTGTTGGCTATATCGATGTTATATCACCTCAGAATACACATCTAAGATCGTCAATGCTCGCTTATGTTTCTATAAACTTGCTATCGATGATAAATAGAGTTGCAACGGATTAATTTTATATCGAAAACAATATAAAGAATTAGTCAGTCGTTTTGCAAGTAAAAATGCACCGTGGATTTTCGTGGAGAATAAAAAACATATGTTCTATATTTATTCTGAATCCGCAGATGTTGAAATCAAGATACTTACATAATAACATCAGACAAAAATAATTAGATATCAGTATTATCGTCTGCGTTATCTATATCCGATCCAGTATCCAGATATAACCTGGTGGATGCGGTTAAACAACTCCAGTTATTGAATTATTTAGACAGAGTTCGAATGATATGGGTGTTTTTACACATACACAATGGCTTGAAATTAAACGAGGAATGCGAATATGTACTTATCACAATTTTATTAAGGTATACGGATGATAAATCGACCCCTGAACGAATGGGTGAGAAATAAATACCTAAAAACCAAGAATTTGGGATGAAATATGCACCATTTCATTAGATGCGTTACCGCTCTAGTGACCTAATGGTTAGAGCGTCCGCCGCGTAAGGGGGAGGTCGTGAGTTCGATGTCCGGACGAGTCATACCAAAGACTTACAAAAATATTACTAATTGCTGCCTCGCTTGGCGCTCAGCATAAGACGTTAGTACTGGTCGTCCTGGTGTCAGGATAATGTGACTGGGTCAACCACCACCATTTGTTTAATTATATCCGCACGAATGGTTAAAATATGTGTGTAGATTATAATGGTTAAAAAAAGTGTGTAGAAGAGACACTGATGATCATAATGCGCTTGATCCAGAATTAAGAGAATTTAAGAAATTAATCAGATTACAGTCGAATAAATTTCAGAGTAAAATAAAAAATAAAAATAATGTGCCAAATAATTACAGACACTTTCATAAATGATTTTTGGGATAAATGGAGACCAAACGAATTGATAATGGCAAGTAGAAAGATAGTTCGTGATACACATCAGCAGCAATTACATAAGAAACAGTTTTCAAAATTACCTGTACCGTTGTGTTATAGAGTAGCTGATACACGACGACAGAATATTGAAGTTGAGATTCCAGAATCGTCAGAGATACAGAATATTGTGTTAAATGATAATGTTCTAGTTCTTGTTAATTTTGTTGAGGATGCGTTTAGAGACAAAACTTCATGGACGCTATTAACTATTTTTGATACACTTGTTTGGATTATTGATGAACATATCGAGTGGTCAAATTTAATCTATCTACCAGTATCACGGGTCAGAAAAATAACTCGACTGCGGAGGTTCATTGTAACTTGTACTGACAACAACAACAAAATTGTTAGTGATGATATAATAAGAAAGAAAAAACTAGCTAAGTATAAACATAGTCAGAAAAAAAATAATGGCGACTTTGATATTGATGCTGAATTTTCATAATGATGCTTAAACAACAGCAAAATAATCATTGTTCGAGCTCTAATACGGTTATTTTGTAGCAGTGTTCAAATAATTATCCAACATAATTTACTGTAGATAGAAAAGATAGAGTCTTGGTCATACACGAGAAAATCTGATGCTGACCTGTCTTGAATGTAATAGACGTCTAGATGCTAGCTAAGTGATCAGGAGGTAATTGTGTATCCTTGGGTATTACTTGTAATTGTTCACGTAGAAATCTACGTTAATGAGTAGTTGAATCTATCCAATAGATTCCAGGTCTACCCGTAGATCTTACCACGCTGAAAATTGTATGTGTAGTAATACTCCAAATAGGATGAGTCGCTATTTTTTTACCACCTAAAGATCACATGGCTCATACATGTATCTTACGATAACATTACCTAATACTGGTTGTTTTGAAAAATCATGTTGTGTAGGCATATATTCTTTTGAATTGCATTAATATGTTTTATAGAATTTGATCGAGTAATTTCATTCTTTAATGCATTTATCACACTTAGTAAGCCTGCAACCCAATATCGAGATCTTACATCTTTCTGAATTATTTCCTTCGTGTATTGATATCCAAATAACCGCTTAGCACCAGTTCGATTAGATCCTTCAACGATTGCCTGAACCTCTGTTGCTGTTTTTGTTGATAACGGCTCTCCTTCTTTATATCTACTTGCAACGTCCCGGATAGTAAATGCGTATTTGTAAGTTATTTGACGTCTACCAATTTTAATTTTATCATGTGTTAAAAATAAAATATCCGCTTGATGAAATTCATTATAAACGCTGACATCAAAATGTGCGTCCTGAATTCCTTTAGCAGATGGCGGTAGATACATTAGCCATATTTCCTGTCGTGCTAACCACGCTGCAGCAACAGAACGCTCAACACCAGCTGCATCAGCAAGTTAACTTTAAAAAGCTACGTCATGAAAGTAACATGCTTTATCAATTTCATTTATTGAATATTCATAAGGTTTTGGTTGATCGCATTCATCAAGTCGAATATCATGCCGAGTTCCACGACCGCAATAATTATATCCAGGAAGATTTTTTCTCCTGGGTATTTAGCCCACGGAGTTCCTGAAAGTGTAAACATTAATGTAGCAATATCACCACCATCTTTACGCTGAATTTTAGGTATAAAAATAGAAACTTGTCTTTTCCCACATACAGAACATTTTCCACCATATGCTATTTTTTTTTTTTTTTTTTTTTTTGTAACTGTGGCTAAATCAGTAGTTGGAGTTTTAACTCAGCAATGTGACAACATAACTCCATATAATTATAATATTAATATAACTGATGCTGCAGCGACACTAGAGCATGAAGAAGTAAAACATCACACAGCATAACCAAATTATAACCGGATTATCACAATAGGTCCATCTGGAAGTCTTAAAACGCAACTGCTGCTTAATTTCATAATGAGGTGGTTGAAAGGGGACAAGTTGTATTTAGTAGCACCATCTGTAGATGATTAGAGATGGTACGATGTTCTTAAAGATTTTAAAGAGAATTGACAATTATTAAATGAAGATAAAAAAGATTTCATCGATTTTATAACCAAAATTGATGAATAGCCAAGTTTTTGATGAACTTGATAGATTTATTTATAATCATGTAGTATATGATGATGTCATGCTGCAAAAACAATCAAATCCAGCAAGAATATTTTCTCGTGGGAGAACTTTTTTGAATATAGATTTATAAAAAAAATCGATTTAACTTGACATCTTTATTTGCTTTGTATTTATTCATTTATTTTATACTATCTAAATTTGTCTCTTACTCCTCGCATAAGAGGTGTCCTAACAATGTTGTCCATTTACGTCATCATCAAGATGTGTATGTGGTTGATACATACACGCTAAACTATCATCACGGCATTCACCGTTTAATAGTATGGTGTCATACTGTCTACCCTATATATTACTGTGCGTCGTGAAAGAAATTAATAATAAATTAAGTATTTGTGTTTTTCCACAAGGTAATTGATTTTCTTCACGTAAGCTCATGCAAAAGCATCATCAGTTTTGTTTAAAAACAACATACACCTGTATGTGTGCGTATGTTACTTATGGCAGTAGATATTTATACGAACGATACAATTAAGATAAATTTAGATTCTGTAAATTAGTTAGGTAATCATATTTTGTTCAGGTTTCAAACTCGTTATGGTCATTGTAACTTTGCTTCCTTGAGAAAAAAGCGGGTTTATTCAAACAGTGCCTCACCTGGCTTGCACACCAGATTTGCCTGTTGTTTGTTACTTTTTGTTTTATATACGTGGTTGGTATTGTTTCTTCATTATAATCTAGTTCAATTTGGAAAGACTGTTAAGATATGTGTATTGTAACATATTGACACTTCGGTGAACTTGAGACTTAGAAACGTTATGGATGACGAAGAATCAACCCCATATTCTATCTTCATCCTCATCACCAACAACACCGTTATTTTAGTAACAATTAATCGTCAATAAGCAACTTCTTCAGTTAGAATATGCGCTCTAGTAATTATAATTACTCTAGCAAGATGCACATTTAAATGAGATAGTGAAAATCTGTTATGGATGACAACTTTATACTGAAAATTATTACACCCTGCTTCTGCATTTGTAATACAGAATTGCTGTTTTCCATTTCATCAACATATGTTAAGTTGAAAGTGGATCCTTTGTTGTTTGTCAACATGTACGTTAACTTGTTTGCACTAAGACAAAACTGCAATACCCGTTATATTCATAATGTAATTAGTTTACACAACCCAATTGCTGAACACAACTTGCAAATTTCTGCTTATGACACAACGAACAATGCTAATTTTACTCAACAAAATCGCAGATATCAAGGTAAGGTTCAATATAAGTTTTATCAAATTGAAACAAACCCTAATATTGCTTTTTAAATTTGAATTTCGAGCCAGTGTTAATTTAATATCGGAAGGGTGAATAACCCTCAAACCAGACAATTGCAAGGCGGTAATAATATTCGTAAGCTTGAAATAACTTCAGGCTAGAAAGAACATAAGTAATGTCGAATAGTAGAATTTGAACCAAGTGGACATCAAAGGATTTAATCTATATGCCTGTAATGAGATCGTGTCCGATGCATCAATGCAAATGTGGCATTCATTCTTACATAATGTATTTAAAAAAATCCGCCGTTTTAGAAACTATTTGCATTCTTAAAGAACGGAGCAACGTCTGACACTGTCAATCATTAACGTCTTGGTAAGAGTATAATTAGAAAAATTCACGCCGGATAATAATAATAATAATAATAATAATAATAATAATAATAATATCATTATTATTAATAATAATAATAACTGATAGCGTGTATATGTATTCAGTTTTCCTCTCATTGACTGGACCTACAATTAAAAATGTCTGACACTTTTATGCAAAATAGTGCCAAAAAGAACACATATTGTAAACACTGATGTAATGATCAGTTCATCTACATAAGAATACAAAATAAATCTACCAGACTTCAGACTCTATTTTAGCGTGTTTGTTTGTTTGTTGTTTTCTTGTGTGTGTGTGTGTGTGTGTGTGTGTGTGTGTGTGTGTGTTTCTGCTCAATCTTGCATCAAAAATTGTAGAGACAAACCCAAACAGAAATTAATCCTTTTGATATGAAATCAACAGAGCAAACCCTGTGTCACAATTCCAACCAATAGTTTTCTTTATTAGTTATTGTAGCACAGGGCGGAAATTTTAATTAAGCCTTACTGGAATATGTACAAAGCGCCATAATTTTAAATATTCGTTCGCCAGGAAATTAGTATTGGAAGAAAAATACATTTTATGACAAATTATGGAGCTGAAAACAAATTGATGCTATCCGTTGCTGTTAAAAAGACGACAACTGCGTTGTAACATAATGTCTACCTCATACTGCGTGCGTTATTCACTAAAATGAGCCGGCATAGTTTAAAGAAACGCTCAGAAGACAGGATGCGACCCTCAATAACACGATGAATGTTTAGGGCGTTAGACTCGTAACCAGAGTGGTGTGCTTGTTCTATTCCTAACATCGTATTATTTCAGTTTGGTTACCTTAATGTGTCCTATAGATTTGGTTTGCATTATTAGAATACAGTAGCAGACTGGACAAAGTGTAACTTTTAAAGTGTTGAAGTGCTGTCAAACATAACAGCTACAGCCACAACAATGACACAGAAGAAACGAAGTATTCAGTGCAGTTTATTTATTTTTACTAAATAAAGAAACAAATTATAAAGTATCGGAATGAGTGTTTTGCCTCGGCATGGATGAGTACAAATATATTATTAGTTCGAATGGGTAGCACTTTTTTCCAATATTTGTGCAAACATTTTTAATTTTAAATTAAAATCATCAAATTCTTCACAGGATAAAATTACAATTTCTAAAACGGATAATCTGAGACATGCAGTCGTATTGAATAAGTTTGACCCGTAGCAACCTTGTCATAAACATAGAGTGAACAATATATGTCAGAAGGTAAACTGTGATACACACAAATCAATCTTAATATAACAAGAATTTTCTTCTTAAACTTACGATTTTGAAATGAGGATTCCCTAACTACCATTTTAATGATAGGCTTAGAAAGCTTGACTACTAATGAAATCAAGATCCTACCATGGATTCTAGTATCCCGGATTTAATTTGTCTTAAAACTTGTCTGGATTTGATCTCAGAGATAATTGTATGTACTCAGATACTTAACGCTTTAAATGAACTTTCTCGTAATATTAAACAGTTCACAATACCTGTCTACTGAAACATACTAATTGTTACATGTTTAATACAAATCATATTCCTATGATAACTCTAATTAACAAAGGTGTGATGTCACGACACTTTACCTTGAGAGATTCGTTATGCTGGTATATATAGTCCACGCTTAAATTTGCGAAAGGTATTTAAGTTAATTTGATTGCGAAACCATACTATTGTTTGCTCAAAAAAAAATTAGTAGTTCTGGTCTGAGTAAGTTTACTTTTTCAATTCATGACATAAACTGAACAATATAAAAGTACCCTTAATAAACATTCACATTATGTATTTAGGTCCTTTTTGCACCAAATTATCGTTAATATAGGTATATAACCTCTAACAATTCAAAAGGCAACGAAAGTTGGTACACACACACACACACACACACACACACACACACACACACTGATAGTGCTGATGCATGTTGCATCAAGACTGATCACTTATCTCGTCAGTAATTTGGGATTCATTTAACTGCTTGTCTGTGTCCGTTGGAACTCGTATGGATTGTCCGCAACATATTCATACATTCATAGGGGTCGAATGTGTATATTCCCTGGAAATACATTATTTTTCCAGTAATAACATGACAGATTTACCTAAACAGTTTTGAATGACTTAGAGAAGCAAACTGATTCTCTATTCTGGTGCAACAAATGTGATAAATTCCTTTTGATTGAAACTTTAAATCTAATCTCATTATTGATTAAAGCCAAAATAAGAATACTTGTTTCATTGCATACACTTTTCGATTAATATGGGGCTGAAGGAATGAAGCATTTTAACAACCTCTACCTGGTTTCACAGCTGTTATCTAAGACAAAAATATTTTATTACACAGATAAGTAAGAGTGTGGAATAAAGCCGTTTTTATGCTCGTATAATTATATAGGAGCAATAAAAGTAGTTTTCTTCTTTTCAAATTACAGATGGTGTGTATTATATATATATATATATAATAAGCAGATATATATAATATATATATACATTAAGCAGATAGAAACTAACCAATACTTAAAGCACATTTTGCAATGTCAAATAACTTTTATAGCATTAATGGCTATCCAGACTAAATTTCGACCAAGTCTGAGCATGAATAAAGATAAGAAAGAGACTAAACAATATACCAAATCTGAAAACTTAATTGGAATCTGAAGGCTTTTTAAAGCAAAGTAAAAGTTAAGATTCAAAGAAAGGACACACAGTAGAGTTAAATTCTTTTTTCCATGTCGGTAGGCTATTCTTTCATGCGAAAATATATGAAAAACTCCTAAATCTTATTAGAAGGCGGGGTTAATGGCACCATATTTCTCTTCGGTCTTCCTGCGAGACTGTTTTTCGCGGCGGAGTCGGAAAAATAGGTAGACAGCGAATATGAGACACAGCAGCATCAGGATCCCGAACACCAGAACCACGATCCAAAAGGTGTACGTCTGATAGCAGGTTTCCGTTGTTCCCTTATCGTCTTTCGTGCCTGTGAGAGGAGTTATAGGATAAGTATTATAAAGATTTTATAACTTTAATTGTTGAATATTCAGACAAATTTGTATTCCCTTTCAAGCTTAAATGTATCAAATTATCCAAGGGCATGTAAAAACTAAGACAAGAAAATCAAGACAGGTTAAATACAACAATTAAGCCAACCATCTCATTGCAAAGTGTGTATATACAGAATGATCATTTGCAAAATGCCTACTTATAACTGCATATCGCCTCTACTTGCTCATGTGTCGAATCGAATTATGTACGGCATTGACCATTATCTGCCACCGCATAGTGCGTCGGTAGATTCAGGTACAAATTGTATGTGCTAATAATTTCTCCTAACACACTGCATAGAACTAGGTCTCTTGTCGCATCATGCAACGGCTTAACTATGACTTGTTTTCAATTTGCTGTTAGATTTTACTTCTAAAACTCAGCATTTCTCCACGATAAAATGAAAATACCAGGTAGAAAGAAACTGGTCGTTTCAACAATAGGGTCACAAACCTTTCAACTCATGTAGATATTACATTTTTGTCTTTGGTACTTAATACATATTGCCCTTTTCGCCAAATGACGTGTACTTGATCTATATATCTATGAGAGATGGTCCATTTTTGAAATACATTTAATGAAATTGTTTCATGTTTCATTTCATATGCCAGTTAGTATATTTAGAGCCTATATAATTCAATGAGGACATGTCTTTTTGATGATATGCTGCATCACAACTTTGCAATATATAAACGGTTCTGTAATTTCCTTAAGTAGATGTATCTGACAGCAACGGACGATATATACGCTAAGGTCACTAGGAAAAGTAGTCCCCTTCACTTAATTCTAATATGTCTGAACGAATTCGCATAACACCGCAGTAAACGCTAGAGATTATGTACAAAATGCATGTGATGAATTTATGTACATGGAATCCGAAAATTGTATTCGTTGGTTTACCACAAATATGCATTTATGTAGTCTGACCTTTTGAGCTATTTCCATTTTCAAGATGGAATTCGCCTAAATAAACTCAAAAATATTGATTGGAATTTGTATCATTTTATGATGCTAAAATCACTTCATCTACATACCTGATATCTGGTCATTACTTCCTGCCAACAAGGAGATGGTGAACCGAGTGCCCAAAGTGGTCAGATTTTGAAGACCAGTGTCTTCAGCAGCCCTCCTTCGTCGTTTGGCTTCACTACAAGCATTGGTCTGAAATGAAATCTCTACAATATTACGATACTTACAGTTTAATGTCTTAATCGCAGATAAAACTATAAAACTGCGGATATTAACGAATGTTTACAACTTTTATTTTCAATGCACTTGATAATTGAATTCTAATCTTACAACATTTCAAATTCAAGATTGTAACATCTATAGATAAAGATTACCTGTGGGTCATCACATTTACTTTGGTCAGTGAGCATGCACTGCACGATCTCAGCCTCTATTTTCAGATTTGTACTAATCCCAGTTGATTTAAGCCACAGTGCTGGTTCAAACATGCCACTGTCGGTAGCGTAAATACCGTCCGTACCTCCAGCTGCAGCTCCGCCGCCGACTGGTAGAACGCTACTTGCGCTCTTAAAAAAATTGTTAGTGAGTCCGTATGCCGGTACCGTTTGTATACATCTGCAAGGTTGAAAGTATTAATTTTTTTTTTTGGTTTCTGTAGTTCGTACAACAAAACCTCTGATTAATTTGTGAATATGAAAAACGCAATTATATATATTATTCGTAAATCAGAAGCAATTCCTGAAAATTAAGATTTAAATGTTTAACCGAATAGATGCAGATATATTTCAGAATGTTTACAGACAGAGGATAAAAGACATGAACTAATGTTAGGAGCTGTTCAAAATTATTAGAAAATAGGAGATCAGTACATTTCATATTCTTTTCTCAAAAAAAGCGTTATCTTACCCGCTGTCTATGGAAATCACATTTGGTGAAGTTGTTGAATCAGTTCCCTCATAAAAGACCAATCTGTTTACGTATATGCCGATTTGTCTATTTTCTGTGGAGGAAAATAGGCTCTTTATTGAATCTGAAAATCCTGTTTTAGTGATTAGATTCCTTTTCTTAATATAAATCAATTACCAAATTAATCACTTTAACATAAAATGGAAAGTAAAATAGCCCAATGTTGTCGACATACCTTTCAGCAATATTAGTGAGCGGAAATAGCTATCTGAGTATAAAGCATTAATATATTCTTAAGGAATTACTAATAGAATGACGCGATTAATTTAGTCATTATCTTAAAACAGAGGATTTATAGTACGAGAGAGAGAGAGAGAGAGAGAGAGAGAGAGAGAGAGAGAGAGAGTAACATAAATACTAACTAGAGTTGGCGTAAGTGTGCTTCCCCTTACACCATCGGCATTATTATGGACATCAAGCGTAAGCTGCGATTTCAGGTCCAGATTGTTGACCGGTAATGAACTGAAAGAAACATAGGTAAACGTCAACACTGCTGAGTTATTGTACATAGAAGACAAGACATTCTACTTGACTAAGAAAATCTTGTCAATTAGCATGTTTGGATCATTATTGCTTGGTATGAAGGCTGGTAATAGTTATTACTTTATAGGCTGTTGTGCTGCATTCCTGGACAAATTGTTTTGAAAATCAGTTTCCGCAACAATACATACTATTTAGTTATTTAATTCACTATGAAAATATGTGAGCTCTTTTCTGCAGAACCGAGGTTGATGACGCCATCATTACCGTAGTGGTGTTCCATTCGGTTATAAAATTTCAGAGTTTCTTCAATACATTGTTTGTTCATCTTCTGTTTCCTACTGCAGTTCCCTCAAAATCTTTACCAATGCTTTATTCAATTTTATTTTTAGGACGTTATTGATTACATTGTTACCGCTTTACATTCGGTTTAAACCAGTTTTTCTCAAGGAACAAGTGTTGGTCTTCCTTAATGATAGGAAGTTTGTCTTTAAGACTGCAGTAGATAAATGAATGGCAACATCTTTACATGAATGTTGTACTGATTTCCTTCATTAAACAAGTTGATAAACTGGTATTCCATACCATTTCTTAAGGGAATTGAAAACATTTTACAGAATGTTTATAGATTACTACTTGGCTACTAATTTCCAATGTTTACGCAACAATATTTTAATGCCACAAACATCATGAAAGGTAATATAATGTTTATTTATATTATGGCATAGTTCCTGTTGTAAAAAAAATTGTTTTATAGGCTGACTCAAGGAACAAACTGATTCATTACTTTCAGTAGATTGTTACCGTAGCAAATGTTTAAGTCGATTTTCTCTCCATAAATTCAGTTTGATAATGATTTTTCACCGAGTCCCTCAAGAAACAAGTTATTAGTACTGTTCCATTGTGAAATATAATAGGTGGTCTAGTTTGGGAAGAATTGATATGATGATGGCAATAATTACTGATTTGTATTAAGTAATCCATCGGATGCCATTATATTCTCATTTACGTTTCGTTAGGGAAATATAATACAATTTATAAAATATATAGTGTTGACTACATGGAACTAACGGAAGTTGTCCTTTCAAACATCCCGTCCGATATTTATGTGGAAAAAGTATATACATCAGATGTATGTGTTGCGTATATCTGATTTAACTAATGTTTGATGTAAGAAAAAAGTATTTGATAGTTTATATATCGTGACCAGATGAGTTTTATTTAATTTTTCTTCAAATTATTTGGATTCTAAAAGATTACGTCGTATCTCTGCTCATACAGAATAGGACAAAGCATTTCTTGAAATTGTATTCGGAATTCAAACACCGGAGTGTTATTTTTTGTGACTCTACAAGGAACTGTATACAACAGTATTATACAGGTTACACCATAAGTAATTGCCCTCTATCTTGGAATTTAATAGGGACTCTAACCTTCAATTCATTAGAACATTTCACATTTAATTACTAATTTAATTCGTCGATTATTCTTGGATTATATTTTAATTTGATTCTTAAAACCGTAAGTTCTTCCTTTACCATTTTTACATGGTTTTCCCAGGAAAATAAATTATTTGTTAAATTTACAAAGCTTGTTATTTTCACTTTTTTTCTTACTGTTTATTAAAGTCTAAACATGTACCATATGACTGCGAAGCAATTTACAGAAAAGGGTGTCTGACTGGCATCTATCGGCATACATTTAAACAATGATATGTAGGATTCACATCTAGATGCGAATACGAATTTCCCCAAGGAAACAATTGGATGCTCCAGTTTATATTACTGATCCGGAGGGTACAACGGTTCTTTTAGGTTACTACATTAGATATATGCAAGATATTCTCCAGAATTTAAAATAATACATGCAGTGACTACATCTTTACTGACTAACGTTTGATTTTCAGTATGTTCAATTTAAGAACCTGATCTTCATTTCATATTGTACTCTATTATTTCAGGAGGCATATAAAGATATATTTTCATAGAACAGGGCTAGGGACGGCTTAGTTATTGCATAAAGAGTTCCCTGAGAGAACAATCTGATACACTGTTCTCCATTGTCATATTCTAAGAACTATAACAAAATTGATACCAGGAGTTTAGAACTGGCAAAAGTTACTGTTTTATATGAATCTTTCACTGAGTTAAAAATAACGTCATATTTGGTTTACATGATTATATTGCCACTTCTGTCCGTTACGCGTTGATTGCTTTTCTTCAAGGTACAAATGTTATTTCCCTTCAGTCAAGAAAAACAACAAGTTTAATAAAATATTAATAATGTTCCACCAATCACGTTATAGGAACAAATAGTTTGCTGATGGCATGGTTATTTATTCGCATGTACATTTCATGCCATTATATACAATATTTTTTTTAGTCAGTGAGTACTCCCTTCATCGAGGATTACGAATTTACATTATACATTTACAGATCTCCAAACTTACATTGAATATTTGTATAATAATTTGACTTCAATGAAATTAGTTCCGCTTTACCGTGTATGTAATCTTAGAAATATAGACAATTAGGAAAGATACTTTTAATATTCTGCTCTTTCTGTATTTTAGTTGAATCTTTAGAGAAATATTAAAATTATGTAATGGCATTATTCCATATAACACTTCCCAGTTCCCGTAACATATGAGTGGTGTGTAATGTGCAACGTATGGTTCAAACATTATGCATCATGATATAACATTATATACAAATTGTTCCTTAGAGCACAGCCATTACTAGAAAAGGATACTCACGCAATTGTGAAGGTTTCAATAATCACGTTGTTGTGATCAGATGTTGTGCATTTCCATTTAAATATAGCATCTGTATTAAAGATGTAACTATCGATGGATTGCACAAGAAACGTAAAAGTAACCTCCTGTAAATTAATAAGATAACATAAGTGTGAGTTCTGCATGTCATCATTCATAATCTCGTTTTATGCATTAGCTTTCATTAGACGTGGGTATTTTTCCAACAAACAATGCAAAAACAGTTTGCTTGAACTGAACATTAAGATGTTTCGTTAAAAACCAAATATTGACAAACTAGACATGTTTGCAAATAAATGTTTTCGCTTGAGTTCAGAATTTTTACACATCAAATTGGCTATACAATAGATATATACGAGAATGCGCAGATAATTTCCTTCACCTGATGTCAAATCAATGTTTAGTATTTAAATTTCTTATTTGTGCCTTTTTTTATTACCGTTATCAATTACGTAGGAAAGGAAAACAAACAATGGCATAATAATATATATTGAAAATTTTATTTTCGAGCACGCACGTCGTGTGTTTTTCAATCTTCGTAGTGCTTATATCAATGACAAAAGGAGGTCATATGACTAAGTTTGAAATTGGATTGGATAAAGATATGCTAGATCGTCTGTTTATTGAGTGTAATAAACAACATGAATATGCAATCGCTATGATTAGAGAACGAGATCGTACTTCATATAATTAAATTAATTTTTTTACGTACATCCGCAGTGCCGTCAGAATTTGAATCTACGCTTATGAATGCAGTTCCACATGCCGCAGGAATAAGAATCGCTCCAGTGGTGTCCAACATGTAAGTGGAGGTGTACAGGTTGGTGGTTCCGACCTGGGTTACTGTACAGCCCACAGCGATTGAATTAGTTAATGTAAGAGCTGCGATCTGGTAAATAGTGTCCGTTGCAGCTTTCTCCACCTCTACTGTGGCGGAAAACCCGAACGTGGCATCATAGTTGCATCGGGCCATGTCTGAAACACACAATAATTACAACCGGAAAGGTAATATTTATCGACTTTGCAAGATTAAACGATAATTAAGTACAATTCGATAGCATGTGTACTAACTTGTTTGATTTTGGTTTAATTACATACTTGACAAGATTAACTTATTTTCAATATAGGCCAGTAATACATTGGTCAACAGTACTATAAAGGTTCATGTTTTGAGAAACATACTAGTCCATTTAAAAACAGAAATAGGAAGTAGGTACATTATAATTTATAAAATAGATTAGATTCAACTGATTGTCACCCTAAATGTAATCCTTCATAATAGCACGTGCTTCCGATTATTGTCATACATTATATAATACAATTAATTTTCTTTCGAGTACATCTTTTATAATCATGAATCGCTACGTTGATCAACCTGACTTTCTAGCTGTGTTTACATAAAGATATTTGATTGTAATTAATATAATAATGTTGTAACAGAGATAACAAAGTCCTCATTCTTATTATTTGCACTTCATTTATAGTGGCACTGTATTACCCATAAATCAGTTCTTCCACTTACACAAATGCAAATATTTATTAATTAAATATATATTTTTTCGCACATTGTTGAGGAGTTAAGGGATTGTGTATATATATATGTCGTGGAGGTAAAGCAAATAGATATACAAATACTAATATACAAATAACATATATGTCAGAGTTTTATTTATTTGTTACAAAATACTAATGACGATTATACAGTATTATTTAAGTCACACGACGAGGATCGTCTGGCTTTTTAAAAGTATTACAATACTGTTATACATATATATATATATATATATATATATATATATATATATATATATATATATATATATATATATATATATATATATATATATATATATATATATATATTCTTTTTCTTCTAATGACATTTGTACAGTATGATTAAAGACTCTTTGAGACGCACGACAAGGAGCTTTTCCTCTGGCTTGTAAAATGTTTTCTTTTTTATACTGCTAGATATTTGAAATGTTTCCATAAGACAATTGCTATTTCAAGGTTTCTCTGTTACTACAAAGGAGATAAACGAACACGAAATAAATTTAGTTCATCGGAAATGTACGAAATTCTTAATAACAGGTAAATCTGAATGCACACTTTAGAAGTACATTCAAAAATGCATCCCCATCGTTATTTTCTGTCAGATATAGTTATAGAATGGTATCTTCACTGATACTTTAATACTTTAAGAATTTTCGTTCTATAATTATGTTAAGTGTTGTTTTCTTGTCAAACCCGGCGACTGGTTGAGTACACAATCATTACTATGTGAATCTCCAATGACATTCAAAGACAACATAATTTGAAGGGTCTTAATCTGTACATTTTAGAAAGGCACCTTGACGGTCAACGACTACAAACTTTGAAGGGTCTTAATCTGTATATTCAGGAACGGCATCTTGACGATCAACGACTACAAACTTTGAAGGGTCTTAATCTGTACATTTTAGAACGGCACCTTGGTTGTTATTTTTTTTTTATTTGGATCTTTAACAGAGTAATCTAAAAATGCACAAGGGAGGCTATTTTAAAAGCACATTAAAATTTTTTAAAGCATAGACATATGTTACGATATCAGTTATATAGTGACTGCCTTAATTAAAAGTTTATATTTAATAGAACTTGTGGGACAACAGTAGATGCGATTCCTATTTTGTAATGCAAGTGGAAATACATAGATATGTCGTTGCCCAATCTTCTTCCCAAACTTTAAGTTATATCAAACGTGTACAGACGGAAAATTCTCTAAGATATATACTTACATGTTATTTCAGACTGTGTCGGTTCCTGAACACAAAAGAATCATTTTAAAGCAATTAACTAATTTTTCTATTCATACAAGTTTTATTTTCATGCTTGCTAAAAGTTGTATTTTTTGTATTAGCCATTTTTAAATATATTAAACAAATTGTAATGAAAAAAGTAGATATTAACATTTTGTATCAAAATTATACACTTTAAAAATGCTATAGTTGTAACAAACATGACAATTTAGATGTAATAATAAATCTTTACCTGATATCATCCAATTATTTTGACTGATAGTGATTGAAAAATATCCATGTATCCATCCATCCATCCATCTATCTATCATCTATCTATCATCTTTTCTTTCTGTTTTGATTTAGTTTTCTCATTTTCTCAATTTGTAGTTTACAATAAAAGTTGCAGGTAAATAAGAAACTAAAAATCTTTTCGACATTACATCTTAGCATCGTTCCATGATTGCAACAGAACCTTCTATATTTAACTAATCCTCTACAACCATTGACCTAAAATAGTTGAATTTCGTCAAGAAGAAAACAAGAATACAAAATATAGGTACTAGTAAAACCACCCAATATTATGGCAATTCATCAATTGTTTTATTTTATTTCTGCCTCCTCTACCTTATTTCTTCTTTCTATCATTCCCTTCTTTATCTTATTCTAGTTATCCATTATCTATTATCAGTAATCAATACTTGCCGTGAGGAATGCAACAAAAAGCACAAACGTCCATGCAGCAAGCATCTGAAAGAAATATATTTCCAAAAGGATAATAGTTTGTGTCTCTATAAGTAAGTTTCTTCTAGTTAACAAAGTAGACAAAAAAGCTATTAATGTGAATCTAGGACGCACAATACAATGTAGTTTATCTGAGTGAAGCCTACCTTACAGTGTTTTGTATAAATATTTTGTTTCCTTTTTTATTTTTCTCATTACAACTTGATAGATGCATGCGAGGTAGCACTTTTTAGTCGGTTTCAGTAACATTGTTTGAATGAGTCTATGATTTATCATACAAATTCAGATTGCAACCATCAATGTATAAAAGACCAAGTCATTTCAATTGTTGAAACGTTGTCATCTTCTGCTATAGCAAAGGTACAACATTATCATGTAGCTGTTCTCTCTGTTTATTATTATAATTATTATCATTATTAGTAGAAGCAGTAGTAGTAGTTGTTGTATATTCTATTGTTATTATCATTATTTATTTATTTATTTATTTATTATTATTATTATTATTATTATTAAATGGGCGATTGAGATTGTTTTGATTTTGTTATAGGTACAACATTATCATGTAGCTTTTTAGGAATAGATTCACCGACTGTGTAGCCTCCAGTGACTAATGTAGTTACTTGATGTTTTTTGCTGTTCTTTGTTGCTTTTCCTTTAAAGAAAATAACATTCTTACGTTTTATGCCTGTTTCTTTTATTATTCTCTTAGTATTTTTTGACCATTAAGATGGATTTAATCACATTTCATACAACTACGAATCACCATTGTATGAAGAATATTTTAATAAATGTATCAACAGTTGTTTGGTCCCGAGTGAATCGGAGAATCGAATGTTTCACTAACATGCATTATTTTATTATTTTCCATGAATTCGTTTTGGCACATTAGTAATTTTCAAATTCAAATGAATGATATACACTACAGAATAACGAAACAATAATACACAATAATTCACAAACTTGTTTCATAAATAAACTCAGACGAGTCATTTGCTTTATTAGTATCCTGCAATACACACAAAATAAGCAATCACTGAAAATTTTGTGCCACATGCTCTTTTTAAAAGTTGTATATTCAAATGATGGTATAATCTTTCTTTTTTATTTCTTCTGAAATTTAGCACCAACAAATTCTGTAACTGAAGACAAAATTATTTTTGACAAAGCTAAAATACTGTTGAAGTCTGAAATTGTTTTGCTTGTTTATAACATTATTACAGGTATCATCATCAGTATTATTGATCATCATTCAGAGCTAAGATACCGTCCGGTGACCTAGTCGTTACAGCATCCGCCTTGAAAGCGGGAGGTAATGGGTTTCAACCCCGGCCGAGTCATACGAAAGACCTACACAAATTATATTTATAGCTGCTTCGCTAGGCGCGCAGCATTAAGAAGTTATTATTAGTACTGGTCGACCTGGTATCAAGATAATGTGATTGGTGGCACACCATGCTACATGCCGCATGATGTCCCGACTGACTGACTTGTTTGTTTTATAGCTGCAACCGTCTACTAGAGACATATGTGCAGCTTTTATAGACACCATATCGGTGTCCATTTGTTTCCCTCGAAGAGGGGAAGAAGCACTCCCTCCCCTAAGGATTAAAGTGCTTAATTGCACTATTATTTAGTCAGTGTTAGGCGTTTCGCTGTATTACTAAAAAGTAACTAACAGGGAAAATGAAAGCCTATAGGGTGGGTAGGAATGGTGCTACACACACCCACCCCTATTTTAGATACCAATCGTAGTAGCAATGGTAACGAAGGGAAGTTAACACGCTTCGTTAGTAATGGCATGTCCGGAAGAGGGAAAGGCGGAAAAGGCCAAGGCCGAAGGGTCCATCCAAGGTACTGCAACCGAAGTCCCGCACGACGAAGAGGAGAACGTACACCGGTCCCATTCACAAAGAAACCACACCTGAAGTGTTTTTGCTAATATGCAACTTCATATGACATGTTTCAAAGTGTATGTGCTATACAAGTTGTGTTGTGTGATTTTGATGTTATTTTAATTAATTTGCTTAATTTGCAACCTTGTGTTGCGGGGGACTGATAGTCCTGGATTAAGACTACCTTATAATATCTAATGGGGCCATATATGTGTGTACGTATATACAGTTGTCAATGAAGTTACATTCCCTTAATATTATTTGTCACATTCGTTCCAGTTGTACTAGTGGAAAAGCCTACCCACCAATAATGTGTAAGCCACCTGTGCAATTGTATCAAGACATTTAAGTTACGGAGTTATTATGTGCCTAACACTATATCAGTAATTAAGTACAAGGTGTACTATAGATATTGCCACCAACCTATTTGACCGGTGAAAAGCCCTTCTTTCGAGGGTAATTCACCCTATGAAAAAACAAAAAACCTATTTTAATAAGTCTAGGTGACTATAAGTTGTACAAGTTTGATTAATATAGGTTATTAATTTTGTAGGGTGTGGTCCAAAAGGGTCAAATTATAGTCGTTGATGGTTAATCGAATCGAATTCTCTTTCCAATCTAGATTAAGAGAATTCATTTTATGATAACATATAACAAGAAACCGATACATAGTGTCCAGAAAAAGGTAATGAGAAAAGGGTCAACATCAGTTTCCCTGAGAGACTGTTTGAGAGGATAATTACAGAGGCGTACTAGGCTGTACACATATAACTCTCCAATCCAGGTTTGCCCACAAAAGGAAAGCCCGCATCTCCGCTGTTTCACCGATCTTCTCAATTTCTCATAGAGATACAAAGGGAGGGAATAGAGCATCACATGAACAGCACAAGTATAGCGATAACATTGATTTTAGTATTAATAGTGTTAGTAAAAATAAGTTTAGTAATAACAACATTTATGTTTAGTATTAATATCACTTAACCATAGTAATTTTAGTATTAACAAGAAGAAATATAAACATTAATAATAATAAAAATGTTATTTCACAACAGGTATAGTAATAAAAGGTAAGTATTGAAGTGTGTACATGCAGTATCGTTAGTCAACAGTAACATGTAAGTAATAAAAATATCTACATGTAATGTTATTAAGAAGGAGAAAAAAAAAAAAACAATAAGATGTAATTATTTACAAACAAGTCTATTATCAAATTAGCTAGCTTTACACAAACAATTATGAAATGTCATGCAACAAGAATATTATAATACAAACAATCAATTAACAGTAACAGGAACTTAGAATTAAAAAAAACAAATATAATTAAAACTAAAGCTAATAGCCCTGAGAAGGGCTTTTTGATGTTCCTATGAATCTGTAGTCCGTCCTCCACGTTTCCATTGTCGTCAAAGATAGCGCCATGAACTCCATTGATATTCCTAAGCTGTCCACACTTTGTATAAAGTTTCTATTACACTTTTAGAATATCAAGTGCCAATGACTTTGCTCCAACAGGAAAGTGGTAAGTAATGATGTGAGTAATTTGTTACAGACTACAGTTCAGTTGAATAATTTAATTAATATTCTATAACAGTTCAAGCGATGAACTCTGTAGATCGCCGCATCAAATGAGTGTAGGTCCGTGAGAGACGTTTAAGTTCAAAATGAACTCAATACCTACACCCACCCAAGCAGCGCACCAATCAGAGTCACAGGCCAGTTTAAAGTCCTTAGTTAATTATAGCGATGATCTCTGTTGAGCACCATAGCGAGCAGATATAGACTCGTGAGTAACGTATCAGTTCATTATGAACTAAGTATCTATACCCACCCATATCATGCATCAATCAAAGTCACAGGCCATTAAATTTGTTTAATTGTATATCCTATTTATAATTAGTTTTAATTTAAGTCCTTAGTTAATTATAGCGATGATCTCTGTTGAGCACCATAGCGAGCAGATATAGACTCGTG
Organism: Unio pictorum; assembly: GCA_030141615.1. Lineage (NCBI taxonomy): Eukaryota > Metazoa > Mollusca > Bivalvia > Unionida > Unionidae > Unio > Unio pictorum. The sequence goes on from JARLTB010000107.1 coordinate 16,708,529, forward strand.
AGTAACGTATCAGTTCATTATGAACTAAGTATCTATACCCACCCATATCATGCATCAATCAAAGTCACAGGCCATTAAATTTGTTTAATTGTATATCCTATTTATGTAGCGATGATGTCCCAGTGCTAAACATCACTATATACTGCCACACGGCATACATAGTAGCGATATGACTGAGAAGAAAAAATGTTAAAGCTACAACACAAGTCATAATCTCATCAGATCACATCAAGAGGACCACTATTCCATTTTGTACATAATTCTTAATTTTTATTTTTTCGTACAAGCAGTGGACAATGTCTGTGTAAATACATAATTTTCCAATATCAATAATACCTTCCAGGAAAAGTACCAACGTAATAACAACAAGAATACTCTTATACAAGCTTTTGATAAACACATCCTAGACCTATTAACAGCCGTCATCATTTATAAGGACAAGAGTGGATGAGATACAAGTTTGCTTTCTTAAGTCGAGATTGCACAGTTAAAAACGATTTAGATGCATGCGCCAGCCTAACCAATGAATTGGCATAAAAGTATACGGTAAATGCAAATCAAATCTAGCAGGACATTGCTTATTCGGTGCTTCATAAGAATATGTCTAAATCTCCAGCTGTTTATTTTCATGGTTGTAGACCTTGTATATTAATTGGTATAGTAATTCCAGAAATATACTAACTTGTCGCTAAACCACATATAAACATATATCTTCTGCCAACATTATATTATATACCACAAATATATCGCCGTAATTCAGCATTCACTGCATCAGTAACACGGAATATAAATGATAGGCAATGTCCAAATAAATCAGAGTATTATGTCCAAAATGTATTTCTAGATTAAAGTTAAGATTTTAATATTATTTGCATGGAAGAAAAAAACAATTATTTACTGATCAAGTGTCAGCTCTCTGGGAAGTGTCCCCAAAATTATTCCATTTTACTTACTTTTAATCCTTGAATCATGATTGCAACTCATAATTGCAAATGACAAGCTTCATGAACTTTGACAGTCTACTTAATGATTATACAGCACAATTTAACGAGCAGGCTTTGAAAATATGTCAAAGAAAATGTTGACTGATCCAATACTTCTACAAAATATATTCACGCATATAGATGTGGATAAAAAATGAGATTGTAGTGCAAGTCTCCCTTTTCAACATTGAGTTATTATAAAGTTCAAGCTGAAACTAAATGTCCAAATGTTTCTGGATGTTATATCTATATTACAAATTATGACATTTATTTTCTCATTCTCTCTCTCTCTCTCTCTCTCTCTCTCTCTCTCTCTCTCACACACACACACACACACACACACACAAATAAACACATGCACACAAAAACGCCGTTGACGTTTTCAGAGCGTCGTAGAAGCGCTTTAAGGCCTTTAATCTTCCATAACCCTGAACTCCTCTTCTTTACTGCTTAGTTAGAAATTATACAATTTACAAAGCTTTGCCTAAACTGTTCTCGGTATTCTGGTGACGGCTGTCTTCTTGGATGCTGATGAAGGTGTCGAAGAGATTTGAGATATCGTCTTTATATATGGATCGTTCTCATCGAACCTGACCTGGCAATTGCGTGCCCTCTTTCCCAGTTAAAGTAGACATTTGTAGGCTGCCACTTACGTTCTCGCTGTTGGAAGGACCTCAGCTGCCGCCTACCCCAGAGGGTGGAGGAGTAAATAATGTCTCTTAAGGAGACCTAATCATCTTCCACGGGAACTTTTTCTAAGCTTGGCGGCGTTTTGTCTCTTTAGAATACTTTTCCCCTGATGATTTTTATTGGGCTGGATATGAAAGGTGAACTTGGACACAATTAGCCTGTGGGTCCGTCAAAGAATCGGCAAGACGCACAGCCTTTGGCATTCCTGTGTCCTGTCCATTATTCATCCTGATGACGAAGTAATCGATCAGATATCAATGTCGGCCACCCAGAAATCATAAATTATGGGTGGCCGACGTTATTCAAACCTATTCTTCATATTATAAGGAAAATCTTCGTAACGTTTCGCAAACATAATGGTTTTAATTTCCTCAGCATGTACTCTCTTAGTTCCGAAAATTCGAATATGATCCATGTCATGGAATCCCTGATATACACTAGACCCAAGATCAATATCACAAATTTGATGCATGCAGACATTACGATTCTGTTTAATTAGTATGTGTGATAACTACGCTATATATATATATATATATATATATATATATATATATATATATATATATATATATATATATATATATATATATATATATGTGTGTGTGTGTGTGTGTGTGTGTGTTTTTCAGATAAATAATAAATAATAAATGATTACTTTTAAGTATATCACTTACAATAGATATGTTGTTTTTGTTACACACCAAAACACCTTTCTGCACATAATACGTGGGTATGTATCATAAGCCAGAGACCTGTATTATAAATAACTACTTATTGTTAATAGTGGTATAGGTGAACTCATACCTTCTTTTTGGAAGCTGTTCTTCTTCTAGACTCTAGTCTTTAGGTACTTGGTACTCTATATACGTATTGCTTCACTAAGTGGATTTTCGCAAACTTTCTAACTGGAAAGATCTGCTGATGGGTCGCGGGAGACCCTTTTATATCGCAAATCCGTTAAATGACGACGTCAATGTCACGTAACTGTTATTTTTTTTCTTCTAAATGTATTCCAGACAAACTGGAGCCTAGCTTCTTATAATTTTAAGCAATTATTGTACAATATAAGTAATACTTTTGATGTCTTTGCCCTTAAACATCAAAGAGAGCATGTTATTCTTCTACTGCGGATCATTCAATGTAGACCCGTCATGCATGCAGCATTGAAATCGTTCAAGTGTATGACATTATATCATAATTTTTCAAACTAGAAAATGTGTTACAAACCAAACCCACAAGATGGGCCTTGTTTGTGACTATTATTAGATGACAGTATGTAACTTTTCTTATTTATCATCTACATCCTTGATATTGCGGAGACCAACATGAAAGGGGCAGACATTGAACTTTTTCAAAAAGTGGCCATGTCACATAGCCGTAAAGTCCACATTGATGTATGTTTAATGAAAATGCTAAAACACGATTTTCAAAACAGTAGATTGACTCTGTCGCATAAATGTGCGCAATGAAGTGTGCACAAAATTATTCTTTAATTTGAAATGACTGGTGGCAATACCCGTAACTAAAGAGATGAATCAGCTTAAACGAATTCTAAAAAATTTGGAATGCTATGCAAACAAACACATAAATTATTCAGCTTTTCCATTTCCATTTATGTATGAGAATGTATTTGTATTCAATATAACAGACATCACAATAATTAAAACAGTACATTAAATGAAAACGAACCAACTAAAGCGTGTAAGTGGTATTAGTGTAGGGTGTGTTCTATGTAATATTACCGTGGGAACGAATTTATTTTCAAACCTTTTTAATGTGTCAAAGATTTAGAAGACACACCTGCACAATAATGGGCAGAAACAAGATATTTCCAAAGCATGAATAACATTATAAATCTTGCTAATCAAAACTAATTAAACGTTTGAATACTTTTTCGCAAAGAAGTCACGTGTGTACATTTTTAAGTATTGCTTGTACTGTCTATCAATATGCACTCAAACGTAAATAACTAATTTTAATTGAATAATCATCTCAGGCAAACCGATTTCATAAAGTTACGTATATAATTCTCTTGGTTGCAATTCACTCTGCGTAGCTTTCGGTTTATCAAGGCCATTGGACTGCCGATATCCCACAATTAGGTTGTTTTAGCGCACGCTTGTTTTGTGGGTGCAGATGTGAAACTTTCTGGTTATCCACCATTTCTGAATGCCAGCGATTGGTTTAAACCAGTCACTACAGTATACTTGAATTCTATCATTTACATCCTTACTGCATGGAACATGTACAACTAATATGATCGAACGATTAGCATGGTTTTTACTAACAAGATAAGACATTAGCATATTTATATCATAATGTTGTTTCTTTTCTACTCTCAAGAGTATTAATAACATATTTATATCATAATGTTGTTTCTTTTCTACTCTCAAGAGTATTAATTATAGTATTTAAGTCACTTACTTTCGCGTCATGTTTTTCAATAAAAACAAACGCAATATTTAATCTAAGGAGGTTTTTTAGGCATGGCCTAAAGAATCAGAACTCTCACCAGGATGAAAATTCTTTCCTTTCCTTTCTAGTTCTGTTATACCTTAATTTCATTTTTGACTGTGTAGAATTAAAATTAATTCTCACTCTTTTAAATACTTCTGGCAACATTTTAAAAAATATAATAATTGGCAAGTTGATTAATTTCTGTATCTTATGTTGTAAGAAGTTTACCTGTAAATAACTTCTTTGGTCCATGGAGAGTATTTATAAACTCTAGTTCAAAAGAACTTAACCCCAATGATTCTTGAAATGACCCCTATTCAGCTATCACCAGCAAATAAACACTATCATCCCTATATGTTCCTAGGTAAGATCACTATGATTTTAGTTTTAGTTATCATCTGGTTTGGTTTTCCTTCATTTGACAAGCGTGACAAGATCTACAGTATTTATAAACACGTTTATTTGCGGATAACTGCATTGACTGGAGATCTTGTGTAACATCTTATAGACTCCAAAATAACTTGTCAGCACAGGTTCGTAGACTGAAGTACGAATGTCCTGTAGATATGACCTCTGAAATAATTTAAAGTTCACTCATAACTTGTAACTAGCTGGTAGAAGAGGTCTTCATTTTCTTATAAGAACCCGATATTTCACAAGAAATAAAACATATAACATGTGTCCAGGCTCACTCGAACTAATGGAAGATCTAAAGATTTTGTCCTGATCGACAGCAAGTAACTGTTGTTAATACCTGGACAGAATAAAGAGAATAAGGCATAAAAAGATGATCACTGGGATCAATACCTCTTGATTGACCGTATCAAAGCTTTGAACAATACATGTGTCAGCCAATGGAATAATTTCCGTATCAACATCATTCTCAATATCTATTTTTCCATAACTCTACTAACTACACAAGCAGGATTTAAATCAGATATTTCATTTTCAATTTGTATCCAAACAAGGCTTGTAAGTTTAAAGTATATTAACAACAACCTTATTCAGCCATAGGTCATTGTCTAGTAATAATGAGTAACCTCAATGGATAAGGCACACTGATCTGACAATCACGAATCCTGAGAAGAATTCTGACGACAAAATGACACAGTGATAAAGAAACTTTACAAAACCACATATTACTCTCTGAATAAGACTTTCCCTTCTCAGATCAAGTCTAAGTACCTGATAAGAAAATATTCTGAAAAGCTCCTTTGTCCAATAATATTTTGCAAGGGACAAACATGGCGGAATTAACAATACTAATAGGGTTTGTTTGATCATATATATATATATATATATATATATATATATATATATATATATATATATATATATATATATAGTTTTCAAAAATACCGTGACCTTGATCCGTGTGAAATAGAGCATTTGGGATATCTCTATCTTTATTACGTTGTCTAATGTATAACATGTAGCAATTTCGTCTTGCAATAAATGCAAATAGGAACAGATTTATTATACGTTTTAACAGACGTTTGATTGCTAAAAGTTGTGCCAGATGGATCTTTTGTAGTTTTCGTTCGAGAATGATATGCATTTCTCAAAAAGACCTACAAAGTGGATTTTAAATTGACAAATGAAACATTTTATATCAAGGAATAACCATCAGCTGTACGAGCAGCATATTCCACTACTTCCACATCAAGGTAGGTCTCAACATGACTATGGACGAAATTTTGAACTCTTCAATAAATATGAGTTGTCTAAGGCTATCGTAATCTTGATCAACCTTCATGTCTGTGCACCACCATTCAAATAGCTGTTCTTTGTCCCAAGCAAATGTACCTCTGTTTGTCGAGTTGCTTTTCCACGATTCTATAATGTGGATCGATATGCCACAAATGCCTATTCATATCCCTTCAAAATGTATTTATAAACCACATTATTATTATTACGTTATTGTAAGCACTGTGATTTGTAAACAACGTCCTATTCTCCCTTAGACTTTTGAATGTTTAACAATTCTTTAAAAATGCTGAGATTTTTCTCTATTTTCTTACCTGCTAAATGATGTGCAAAACTAATGTGTTAAAACCTTAACTTGTATATAAAGGGGTGGGCTCCAACAGCCAATTCTAACTATTATGAGTGTATGTGTATTCCCCATTCTTCTCTCTCTCTCTCTCTCTCTCTCTCTCTCTCTCACACACACACACACACAGACAGTACATGTACCTCTCTTTTTTCTTCCTTTCCTCTCAAAATTCGCATATCTCTCTCTTTTTTTCTTCCTTTCCTTTTTCTGAATTCGCATTTCTCACTCTGTTCTCTTTTCAGTTACATCATTTTTTACTGACGTTGGATTTTTATTAGTTCAAGCTTGATCTGTGTTTTCTCTTATCTGATCTGTAATTCCTTTTATTATTTTCAAATCCATATACTGACTTTAAAAGCGACAAAAAGCATTTGTATCAAAAACAAAGTTTCACGAATTAGAAGACTAAATTAAGTTTGTATTTATTCTTTTCCCAAAGATGATTTTACTTCATAAATTGCTTACTGTCTAATAAGCTCATTGATAAGCACGTTGGCCTTTTCAATGACCACAACCCTACATCGGTATAATGAAAATTAGGATACAGTGTCAATTTAACGTTTTAAATCTCTTAAATTATAAAACACTTCCCATCCCAAACGAGCTTCGAAAGTATACTAAGACTTTATGGTATTAAATTCTGCAAGTCAGAATGCAATAGCAACAAGTTTTGTCAACTTCAACAAATAATTTATTTACGTTACAAAGCATTAATTTCAAAGGAACTAACACGATTGTGAATTAGATCCCAAATAAGCTTAACTCATAGTTTTATCGAAAGTACAAAAGTACAGAATGTTCCGAATCACTTTCAGTCTTAAAAGTGCTGGTGTGCCAATAGCCATGACTGCTGATTTTCCAATATTCTTGATTTTCCACGGTGATGAAATCCAAAATGATCGAATGAATTCATAATATTCTCAAAATCATTTTATACCATAATATCAAGAACGAATAATTTTATTTGTTCCTCTCAAATTTTCTCTGAACGCAAGTAAATAGTATTCCACAAACATTGATATTAAAATATGAATCAATATTGTTATGAGAAACAACCTTATAGAAAAATATAGGACAACATAACATGTCCAGGATGTGGGTCATTTTTTTCATCAAACAAGATATCAAGTTGGCTTTCTGGAACATTGTACATTTCTGAAAAGGCTAGACAATATAATTTCAAAGGGAAACGCTAAGGCCTTGAATTCATATCAGAATTAACATGTTTACAAACGACCATCATCTCAAAGAATAATCAAAAACATGGACAAAAGTTAGTTATGTATTGTCTTCGTTACATATGAACCTAACCGTCATTTAACGAATTGGAGAACTATAAACATAACATCTTCTGTGCTGTAATCGTCTAGCAAAAAACGTTTCCTCAGGAAAAAGGTAAATAAGCTACTGTAGAGGAAAGAAACTAATAACAATTACTTTCGCTGAAGAAAATACCAGATATCTATTTCAATTCCTTTCAAAATGACTAAACCAGACTTTTAACACATTCCCGGCAATTATATTTACAAAATAAATTGATATGCCATTGTTTTTCATTAACAAGGAACACTAAGCCACTATACTGAAAGAACAAGATAAAAAAATTAATCAGTGATATTTATGTTATATAGGAAATAATTACTCCAGGAAAATCACACATATATCCAATATAATTATTTATCTAAACAAAACATGACTTTCATATTTCTATTTCAACACAAACGTTCAAGGCAAACATTTATATAAGAGCTGAAATGCAGTGTTCGTAAAAAAGAGGGCCAGACGTAGAAGCGATTGAATAATTTTTGAATTTACAGGACATACTGAGTATAATAAGAGCCACTTATAATTTTGTTAATTCAGATAATTAAATAGAGCTCAACAAAATATCAACATCAGAGTGTTAAGCTCTTTGAAAATGAATAAATATGCTCAATATACGTTTCACTGAAATGTCTCTCTTATGATTCGCTTTTTAAACTGTTTAATGTTAAAGTTGGTTAAGAAATATTTAACACTTTAAAATGTTAAAACATATATGGATAAACTACACAGAATGTCAATATTTCACATCCAATAAAATTTGTATGATTACATTTTAAAAGTCCTTAATGGTGATGCAGTTAACAGATAAAAAGTAATGTATGACATGAAATTCAAGCAAAAGCTCAGTTACAGTTGACAGTATTGTTAGATTTGTTAGGTTGTGGAATGTCGAAATAGGTTTGAAATTATCCAGGTGTAACGGAGTTATTCAACTTACTTAAATATACGAAAATGATACAAAATTAAACATCGCTTAGCTGCTGCTCAGTCGATTAATAAAACAAACAGTACTATATATTTTCTGCCATTCATAACTGCAAGTACGTTGATGAACAAATATATTTTAACTATAATGAACCTGAAGAAAATAAAGTTGTGTATTAATTGTGGAACAACTGAATGCGTATAAACTTTATTAAAATTAAGTAGTAGGAGTTGTAGTTGTTTTAGGGTTTAAAGCCATTCTTCAGCACACGATAAGCCATACATGGAGGCCAGTGTTAATGGTGGAGGAAGAACCAGGGAAAACACCCAGAAAGAATTACCGACCTAAGAGAAGCTAATAATCTGGCAGGCGTTACGGGCAAAACTGATGGCTGTATGTATATAAACTGCCAGATTATATCTTGCTGCAATAACAAGAGTATTTAGAGTTCCTATAACGTTCACTGTGTTTGGTATTACTTCAGTATAAATAATTATTCTAAGGAAAAGATGGTACATAGTAACGTGTTACAAGACAAAAACGCTATAATTTGGTTGTGTAATGAAGTTACAATATTGGAACCAGAACGGATATTGTAATTAGCGATATCTCGTATAGCTCATGAGAACTGTGGTTGATAATCGAAAGAGTCTAAAGTAAGGGATGCATAAATCTGGACATATTACACAACTGAAGAAAATACATTACATCAGTTTAAGATAGAATTTATTTCCAAACCCTACTAAAACAGAAATTATAGACTGTTAATTTAATTGCAGAGATCAAATGTTAATGTTGTTTATTATGATATTTAAAGTGATTATATATATATATATATATATATATATATATATATATATATATATATATATATATATATATATATATATATATATAACTGAATAATGGATAATGAAATATTCAAAACATATTTTCGAGAGTGGCAATACCAAGAGTAAAAGTTTTAAGCCTGCCACCCACGAGATAAAATAATATATATCCGTTATTCACTTGTAGCAAGCATGAATTATACTTATTTTATGTACAAATGTATTGTCTAGCAAGATATACAGTACAACAGATTAGAGAGAACTGTTTTCGTGCGATATTATCAGTATCCTTTTCGTTCGGTTGTGTTTTGTGCTTGTTTGCACAGAAAATATTAACGTTAATATAGTTCTACCTCTCATTTTAAATTAATATAGGATGATAATATACAGTAAGACACATTTAAAACAGAAACCATCGTCTCATTCCATTTCAACTAAAGTTATTTTTAGCGTTAGGTGGCTATATTTACCACTCAGATAAGTAAACGATTAACTTTATTTTTTTTCTTTTTAGGGTTTAACGCCATTTTTCAGCACACGATAGGCTATACATGGCGGCCAGTATTATTGGTGGTATTTGGGGGGTACAAATGTTGCGTCATCCTTTCCTCAGGGGGGACCCCTTAAAGGGGAGTAGGTCACGCCTACACTTATATTTCGAAGTAAAGGTAGAGGACAATGTTCTGCTGGTTTACCATAGGAGGGGGATCCAGCTAATAGATTGGGGGGGGGGGGGATGATACGGCGCCTAAGCAAATCGAAATCTTGGCCGCATTACAAGCACAAGGTCTAGAAATGAACAAAATTGCAGCGCTTAAAAATGCCGGACCAAAAAGGTTTATGTTATACCCAGTAAACCAGGATGTGCCACTATTGAATTGCGAGACTTTCAAGGTCAAGGGAGAAAACGTGCACGTACATGAAGCGCGCCCCTTCGAGAGGGAAATTGGTCACAAATTAGTGGAAGTGCACTTCCATGGCCTACCTCTACAAATTGAGACGCATGAACTAGAGAACAAATTGTACAATAGGATCGAAGTTAGAAGCCATGGAAACAGACAGGCAAACTATTGGGGTTATTACAACAGGGGTAAGAATTGTCCAAACCACGAAGCAAGAAGCCAAAATGATACCAGCATTTTTTACTGTATGTATTTTAGACTGCGCACCTGGTACAGAGATTGTGAAAGGGATAGGAAGTGCCCAAAATGTGGGGAGTTGGGACAAGGCCCGTGGGACTGCAAAGGGCAGCCAGCACAAAAGAAGGGATAAACATACGCGGACGCAGCGGCAGGAAACCTTGAGAGAACTAAACCAGAAGAATCAAGAGAACAAGTGGAAGAAGAAGCCAATGAGAGAACCCCAGAAAGATTGGAGAAATGGGTCGATATTTCCACCCCAAATATAACTGGGATCTAGACTCCAATGAGAATAATACCCCCGTTTGCGACCCACAACCCATTTGAAGTACTTCCAAATGAGGAACCTTCATATCTAATCAACAAACTGAAAAACATGAGGTCTATAGAAACTCCCACCCCTAAAAGGACTGTAAGGAAAACTAAAAAAATGGAAATCTGTGAATCTATCTACCTCGTTGGATAAAACACCTAAGAAGGGAGTGCAGAAAGAACGGGAAACTATCCTAGTCATGGGAAGAGGGAGGAACAGGAAAGAAGAGGGAAGGAAAGAAGACAAACCCCCCAAGAAATAGCCAAGAAATAGCCCAAGATAACGCCCCTGAAAATGCCCAAGATGCACCAGAGAAAGTAGAAGAAGAATATACAGGAAACACAATAGATGCCCTAAATGAAACAACCCTGAGGGAATGGTCTTAGGGGATAAATCCACTGATACACCCTATACGTCACAGGTTACCAGTGACTTTGAAATATTAAACAGTACAGTTAAATCAGCTAAAGGGGGAGCATTAGGGTCCTAACAAAATCACTAGCCATTAACCATATAACCACTAGAATAAGCGGCCGCCTGGAGGAAACACACAAATGGAAGAACAAAACTTCTGCTTGATGTCCTTAAACATAAATGGTTTCAATAAGGATACAGTACAAAAACTGACATAAATAGGGGACTTTGACCTACTGTTTATAAAAGAAACACATAAAGTACTTACGGACGAAATAAAAGAACAATTAGAAAGACAGATGGACTGTATAATCATTACTAATAACTATGTAGGAGGGGATAAAGGAGGAGCGGTAGCAACATTCATAAAAAAATAAAAGGGGTTGTAAATGGGAAAGGATAGATGAGGGGGTATTCTTTAAGGGTAAATTAATACATTTAAAAGTGGGAAACAATAATTATATATATATATATATATATATATATATATATATATATATATATATATATATATATATATATATATATATATATATATATATATATATATATATATGCCAGTAAAAACAAATCTGAAAATAGCCTTTGCAGCAAAACTGATGGAATATTTGGAAAACTACACAACAGAAAATTTGATCATAGGAGGGGATTTTAACTGGGTAGGGGTCGAAGTAGATAGGAAGGGACAATTGACATACAACGATAAAAGGAAATAATGGAACACACTATGCAATCCTTAAACCTGATTGATATTTACAGACGTTTAAATATGCCAAGGGTGGAATACACTTACACATATCAAAACAACAAGGGAAGTAGATTAGACTAATTCTGGGGCATATCTTTAGGAACAAATAAATATATAAAAGCAGGGGGATCATATTTCGGACCATAAACTAATTTATGTGGAAGTTGGGATAAAAAATAGAACTAAATGAGGGAGGGGATAATGGAAATTAAATAATAGAATATTAGAAAATGAGGGATTTATAAAAAGAGATGAAAAGGGAGATAGAATATTTTAAAAATAAAGGGATTACAAATATTATAGACTGGGATAAATTAAAAGTTAAATTCCGGGAAATAGCGATGAATCATTCAAAATTAAGGGCTAGGAAATTTAAATTAGAAATAGAGGCTTTAGAAAATTTGATAAATATAACAATAATCCAGAGCATCAAAACAACACTAGTTGCAAGATTAGCGAATTTAAAAAATGAACAACACAAGGGATGGGACATTAAAGCAGGTATCTTTACAAACCTATATGAAAACGCAGAAGGGTTATATAAAAGGAGGAACTAAGAAGGGGAGGGGAAAGAACATTACAATCTCTAAACACAGGGAGGGAAGTACTAACGGAAAAAACTCAAATATGAAATTACAAGGGCCTATATACTTCACAGAGAATATCAGACGAAGATATAGAAACGTACCTACGAGAGACAAATTGTGAGAAAATTACCTCAGAACACAGAAATAAATGTGAGGAATTTATCTCACAAGACGAAATAATAGCGACAATAGGGAAATTATCGAAAAACAAATCACCGAGGAATTTATCTCACAAGACGAAATAATAGCGACAATAGGGAAATTATCGAAAAACAAATCACCAGGGAGAGATGGAGTCTCAGCAGAATTCTATCAAAAATTATGTGGGGAGTTGTCGCCTATTCTTGAATGGTTATATAAAATTATTGCACTACGGAATACTGACACGTCCTACACAATGAGGGAGGGAATGATAACATTAATATACAAAGGGAAGGGTAATAGGGATTAAATTATTAATTGGAGACCCATCTCACTCCTAAACATCGATAATAAAATTGTAACGGGTCGTTCGGTCCCAAGTGTTATTGGTACAATATTGCACAAGCCCACTGGTCAGAGATATTGCGCAACTTGGAAAAAACAACACCCGAAACCATCTCCCGCTAATACTCGTTATCTAAGGAATGACCTCCACGGTGTGATTTGCCCGGTTATAGAATGGATATGGCAATCTGAGATGATATCTTGAACAAAGACAACACACGAGCCCCCGTAAAGATAAATAAAGAATTTAATCAAAAGAATCAAGTGAAGAAAAGACACAGTAAATTACAATTTCCTTCCCTTCTGAATACTCTTAGTTCAGAAGCACTCTAAAACCGAAGTTTAAAATAATTGATACATTAACTAAATTTCAAACACTAATAAAATAGACAAATTTAGCCGTTAATGGCTGATAGCAAATTTCATCACGAAATCCAGTGTTCATTAACATTTGACCACTGGGTAAATTCTCATGACCTGCTCGTCGACTGTTTTTGTGCTTGCGTCTCGACTTTATCTTGTCCTCTGGATGAAAGTGGGTTCTCACAACTCTGACTTCTAAATTCCTTTTCCTCCTTTGGGTCTCGACCTCCTCGCTATCTCTCTCCAAACAACCTATTTTCCTTTGAAAAGAAAAGGGTAAAACGCCCTAAGTATATCGTCATGCTTTAAGAGTTGAGATTGTCCGTCCGTCTTTCTGGTTAACAATCAGATCTTACTATCAGCGATAACCTTTATACGGCTATCAAATACTACAAAAGTCTTCAGATCAATACAGCTATACCGCTAATTATCGACATCAGAATTTAGGGAAGTCACATATATTCCCGTAAATCATTACGTAAAGTGAAGCGGTTAATCATAGCACACAATCAATATTCTCTAATATGATAAATTCAAAATTAATGTAGCACTTTCCAATCATAAATGTAAGCAGCGGATATTCTACAACACCCATTAACCTACCTACGTATATAAGGTGAAAATTCTAATTCAGAATTCAAAAGTACATTACTAAATCAATGTAATACCGAACTATTCATACAAAGTATCAACACATCATGCATCTGTTACGTCGAAACATCATATCAATTACATCATGATAAATGTGAATTTGAGTTAAATACCTTGTGTTTTTGGCGTCTTACAATCGTTCCTAGATTATCACTTTTCCCTGGAACCACGATTTTACGGACGTCTTTCCCTAAAATACCGCTCGGGGTCTCTTCTATGTATTTTTACTTCTGTTTTCTCTCTCTCAGAGAACTTCAAGACTGACGAAAATTCACTAAATCGAAGAGTATATTCCCTCCAAGATTCAGGGATCGACCCACCCCTCATTCCACATTGACCAATCGGAATAAATGCTATTCCTATAGACATTTGGAAGACTGCTTATCAATGTGCCAAAAATGCCACCTGGGGTTGTATTTAACACCCTGTCGTTTCTCTCAAATCACTTTTGACAGTTTTTCGTGTGAATTTCGCCTTTCTAGCCTGTCATACAACTAGTTCGTTTTACTATATACATACTAACGGTGTGACCCGAGTTAGAAAAACATTACTCCGTGCAAAAATCTGCCACAAGATAACAGTTAATTGTTGGCTAGACTAAGAATTAATTAATGGATATTTTTGACGAAAAATTTGGCACTTTACAAAAATTATAAGTAAAATACTAGAAGAAAGGGTCAAAGAGTGTCTTCACCAAATCATAAATATAAACCAAACTAGCGGGGCCTAAGGGGAGGGATATACAAAACAATATTTTAAACATTAAAACTATTATAGAACTAATAAATAGAACTAATGAAAAATAGTGCTATGGTACTAATTGACCAGGAAAAGACTTTTGATAGACTTGAACAAAATTACCTATATAAGACACTGGAAAAAATTTGGCTTTGGAAAAAATTTTCAAAATTGGACCAAAATCCTGTATAAGGATATAAACTCAGTTATACAGGTAAATGGAGAAAAAACAGAGAAATTTGAAATCCAAGATCCGTGAGGCAAGGGTGTCCACTATCTATGCTATTATGCGTGATAGCAATTGAAATACTAAGTATCAAAATTAAGAATAACCAAAACATTGTAGGGATAAAAGTTCCAAATATTAAAAAAGTGAAAATTCTGCAGCATGCGGATGATTGTACAAACTTTATCCAAGATGGTAATTCCTACAAAGAACTAACAAAGGAATTCGTCGAATTTGGTAAAGTGTCGGGATCTAAGATAAATACCGACAAAACAGAAATGCTACTGATAAGAAACTGGAGAGGTAAAACACATGGGTTACCTTGTCCACTGATTAAAGACAGTATAAAAACGTTAGGTATAAATTTCGGAAAATATGACACACAGAAAAACTTAAAGGAAATCAGCGAAAGTATACAAACAAATATGCGGATCTGGGCGCCTGTGCCAATATGCCTTATGGAACGGGCACAAGATGCTAAAAACTATATGTGCATCTTAATTATAAATTCAAAACAATAGACATACAAAAATTCATTAATTAAAAAAATAGATAACGAAATTATCAAAGATATATGGGGCTTTAAAATGCACTACACCATCAAAGAAACTTTATATAGGGAAGGGAAAATAGGAGGCCTAGGCCTCCCTCACCCGACCCTAATTAAATACACCAACATTCTAAACAGGTTTAAGAACATTAAATCAGAGCCAAAAATAGCTTGGCAGGGGCTCTATATTTATTATTTTGGTTTCTCTATGAAGCAGAGAAATTACATATATAGGAACAATAAATTAGTTAAACTTCTATAGGTGCCAAGAAAATTAAGATCAATAAAAGAATTACTTTTCAAATATAGAGATGCTAAAGACCTATGGGAAGTTGACACTAAATCTACATGCAAATGGCTCACACAACAGACAATAAATAAGGGCAAAAATAATGTGGAACACAAACACATAAATATCAATTGGGATAGGGCCTGGGGAAACTGGGTCAAAATAGGATCGCAAAATAGAAAAAGTATCCTGTTCAAATGCATGCATGATGCATGGTTGACAGGAGAAATAGCAGTGAGAAGGCTTATGATAGTAGTGTCGCCTCAATGCCCATTGTGCAAAAATTATAGCTTTTCTAAATTACATATTTTTACCCAATGTTGTTTTACCAGAAATGAAAGGAACACGATAATTAAGTTCATTAACGAAACACAATTGTACAATATAAAAAATTTACTATACTTAGATGGAAATGTCTCAAGGATATTATTACAAGAAGTAACTAGTTTTATAGTCAAATATATGATAGCATGCGGACCTGTCTATAATATAGTAGAAAATATTAGATAGAAGGGAGGGACGGGGACTTCAAGAGAGGGAAGTACTATCAAGGAAAGCACGGGGCTAAATCACATGGCGCTACGCGAAGTGGGCAGGCCCGTGTAAGAGCTGGGAAATAAACTCACTTAGAGGATTAAGCACGATCCATACAAATACATTTCACGCACTAGATTGGGTTACTTAAAAGAAAATTACTTCATTATACCCCAATATAAGCATGCTATCATATAAAGTCACTGGTAACCAATACATATGAATACTCTGTATAGACTCGCATGAGTTTATACAGAAAGACCGTTTTAAAGGGAATAAATAAATGATCACCTTTTGGTTTGAAATAGGAAATATAAATAAATAAATAAATAAATAAATAAATAAATAAATAAAGGGCGAAAAACGATCGAGGCCGGTGAAGTAGAAATAAAAAATTAAAAATGTACTGATCCTGTCTCGATACAAGTATACCTATTTAGTAACTATGGAAGATTACAAAACATGGAACACTATAAGGCAAAAATTAAAACAATACTATAACATTTAATTTAATACACCATGTATTTGTACAAAAAATTTGAAATTCATAATTAAATTTTTAAAAAAAACACTTATATTACATTAAATAGAGACCGTTTAGGGGTCTATATAATTTAAGAAAACTGGGAAATTTGATCAAAAAAAGGCTATCCTTACAAGATTAACTTAAAGAATGGAGCGGACAGGAGACCCATGATGAGCCTTTTAGCTCGGGTAGCCTTGTCATAAAAAACACTAAGGACCAAAATATCTTCCTATTTTTCATATAATCCCGATGGGACAAAATTAAGGTTAGGGTATTTCTTAAAAAAAACACAAAAGCTACACATCAAGGGGTACACATCAACACATAAAGTTGATAAACACTTTTTTTTTAGTTTTTTTCAAATAGGAGGAGAGGACATCTGTCTGGTTCCCCCTCCCCCCAGAAAAGAAAGAATCCAAACTTAAATGTTTATAGGAGACAGTCCAATAGTAAAATATTGGACATATGAAACACAAAACTTGAAAGGAGACACGCACCTTTCGCCCCTTCTTATGAAGACAGTCCAATAGTAAAATACTGGACAAATAGAACACACAACTTGAAAGGACCCGCACACCTTTCGCTCCTTCTTATGGAAGCTACAATTACCGAACGGAAACAGACATGAACATGGAAAATGGACTACACATAACTATGGATAATATATACTTTTGCATTATGGATCAACTATAGTGCGAAATCTTCACCGATTGTGAAAAATGGAACGGAACATGGACTACACCTAACTATGGATAGATAATATATATTACTTCATTATGGATAATACATTTCTGCATTATGGATTGACTATGATATATAAAAAGGGATTACAACTTTTAAAAAGGGTTGTATATATATTATGGATCAACTATAGTGTGGATATGTTCCTAACCTCTCGTGAAAAATGTGACATTTAATTACAATGTGGATGACATATTCCAATATGTTAGCAATTTGAGAACTTTCGCATTATACACTACAAAATGTGACATTCAATTTAATATGGATTAAATTCAACAGCAATTTCAGAACTTTAGGACTACAAATAATTTACGCAAGGTCTTTCACCTTTCGCAAAAACTAGTATATGCTCTAAAATGTGAAATTCAATTTAATATGGATTAAAATTGACCAGCAATTTGATAATTTTAGGACTACAAATAATTCACGCAAGGATTTACACTATAAAATGTGACTTTTAATTTAATATGGATTAAAATTCACCTACGCAAGGATTATTTACTTTAATATATATATATATATATATATATATATATATATATATATATATATATATATATATATATATATATATATATATATACATATATATATATATATATATATATATATATATATATATATATATATATATATATATATATATATATATATATATATATATATATATATGTCATGATTATACACTACTTAACATGACATCCAATTCAATATGGATTAAAATTCATTTATGCAAAGATTATATACCTCAATATATGACTTGTAAAATAATTTCACACAGAGCTTATACTTTCATGTACATAATAGATGACCTAGTTGACCTATATACACAGCAAACTGGTCGGAGATCACTATGACCTCGCGTGATCATTAACCTACTAACACGATATAGATCTGTGAGCTATAAATAGCATAATGTGGTCTTTGTTCTGTTAGACTGGACTACTTCCAAACTTTATTTTTTGTAGTCATTACTGGACTACTGTTAAAGATTTAACTTGATATATGAACAAGACTACTTGTTTTAGTTTTAATAAATTTACTTTTATGTCAATGTTCAATTTGCTAGATTTTATAATTAGTGAAACAGCCGTCACGTGACTAGCTGATGGCATCTCTATACATGTTTAACTTTAACACTAGCGCGCTTCCAGCAAGATTGATATCACGTGACACATAAATGAACTCCAGCTGATGGAATTCCGTTCACACGCATTTACTATATTGAACTGAATAACTAAATATTGTGTTTTTCTTACAACTGATTACTATTCATTACTTATGATTACAAACGAAAAGATGTAGTCATTGTTCAATTTGCCAGAACGGACTACAGTTTAAGACTAATTACTAATACAACTGCAATGAAAGCAACAATATAAATTTTTATTTTTATTAATTCTTCTTTCTTTCTTTTCTAACAAAGTACATAAAATATATTTACACAAATGGAGCTAAGGCTCCATAAATAATCTTAACTATGGAATTCTAAAATAGTTTATTTCAAATTACGCTAATTTCTATAACTATAACTGGAAGTTGTAAGATTATTTCAATTTGCTAAAACAAACTTAATTTCACGACTTGGAAAACTCTTTAAAAAAATCTAAAGTTGACTAATTTGGAAAAATGGAAAGAACTGCAATGGAAATGGACAACCGATTGAACAACGTTAAAACACAAAGCTATTAGACATAAGGTTTGGGAAATGCCACAGCATTAAAATGAACTATTAGAAAACAACTACACATAAACTATTTAAATAAAAGTGCACTATTAGAACTTTAAATATCTTATCCTTTTATTGTTTATATTAAAATTTAAACTATTCAAAATTTCACATATAAATATTACATAGTTCTACAACTCTATAATATGATCTAAATAGTGCTGTCCATACAATTACATCTGACAACATACAAGCAAAATCACAAAATACACACACAATGGACAAACGACTCTGTGGCAAGTCAACTGGGTTATTATATAATATATTTTATACGAAAAAGGAGAGGAAATTGGCCCTGGAACTTAATAATTCTATGGGAAAAGAGTACGATCCTAAGTTTAGGAATCAGATTGTAAAGAAATCAGTATTCTCCTCAGCTCTAGTGGAGAATATATATCACAAGTCAGCTTTTACTTGTGATTTAGAGTATTATCAGTCTGAATTTCTTAGTGGGTAAATAAAACTTTGATATATTTGATGAACAAAACAAAGAGAAATATACACTATTCCTTACACTCATGGGTGGACAGGGATAACACTACACCATCTTAGACACTATTGGCTAACCGACGGTGTTCCTCAATCATCAATTCAAATCAGCTTTGTGCTGGGGAGAGTACAGAGGACCAACACCCCGCCCCCCAATGCAAATACATTTGCAACAATCTCTTCAAATCCTCTAGAATTTCAAGGGGTGACTTAAATCCGACTTCATTCTCCCCTATCTGGAAAAAGATGACATTGGGCAAAGGTCTAGGTGGAAATCCATTCAAAAAATTGGTAATCCACGCTCCAGGGATTCCATAAAAAGAAACAACTACATTAGAAGGGATCCTACAGGTATCTAGTGCGAGTTTCCTCTGACCCTTGCCACCCCATTTTTTATATTTGGTTTTTTATGTTGGGGTGTAGGGTCAGAGCGCATCCCCTATCAAAAAGTTGGAATTCGCCGACACCAGCTGGTGTCGGCATGGGGTACTCGCCTACTGACAGGCCTAGAAAATTTTAATGACATTATATTGGGTCATACTTACATTAAATCGATAGGGAAATCATTTATCTTCTCAGAAATTACAAGTATAACACTGATTGTGTATTTATTCCGTTGTCGGACGAAACGAATGTACAGCGTTGATGAATTTTGACCTCGTTCGCACCATTTGCGTTGCTAGTCACGTGACTAGCCAAATCTCGCAGCCGATATGCATAAAACGTCACAGGTCAAATAGTCACGTGATAACAACAAACGCGCGTTGTTGTATGGTTTCAGCGTGATCAATCTGCCTCTTTCCAGGACGATGCGACAAAGACACGTTTCCGGTTGGTGTCATCTCAATTAATATGTTGAAAAGCAAATGTTCTTTCATGTTATTCTAAACATTGATTGACTTTCATTCACTATTTTTGAGTGTTTGCTTCATCAACATTCAGTCATTGGAAAATAATTGTACATGTACTATGATGGAGTGTTCCTGCTGCGGCACAGAGTTTCAGAAATAAAATAAAGGATTTAAAAGAATAGCCATTCATTCTAAATTTAAAGGTGGACCTAGTGCGGCAGAATTACTAGAAAAAACATATTCTGTAACATTCACGCCTGAAAAACGTGCATTCATTTGTACTAAATGCAGCTCGACAATTAAATCCCTGGATGTAAGCAAAACTAATCTTGATGAAGTAGAGGAGAAATTCACAAAAATTCGGAAATCAGAGTCGTATACAGGAAGTAAGATTCAAATCATGCCAACCCACCGCGGAATTGCTAAGAAAGCCAAGTTATCTCAAAACCAAGAAAAGCATACCAACCATATCTCTCTTTTTTCTTCCTTTCCTCTCTCACGCCCTGCGGGCTCGGGGTTGTAGAATTGGCCCAACGTGCCTCGCCACGTGTCGTAAAAGGCGACTACGTAGAGGCAACCTGTATGACGTGGGTTGCGTCCCGTGTCGGGGGAGAAAATGATCCTTGGAAGTTGCAACACACTACTTTGGCCTCTACTTCTCTTAGACGGGTGGTCGAGATCGGCCCGGTCTCGACAAATCGGCTGGTCACGCCGAGCCCTAGGAAGTCTTTATTAACTCTCTCACATCCTTTTGCTTTCTCCTTGTATCTCTTTTGATACCACCGTTGCCCCTATATTCTATTCCTATATCTTTCCCTTTTCCAAATCTTAGAAGACTTCCTAGAAGGCGGTGGCTCAACGGGTCAATCGGGGGGTAATTTTACTGACCTTAGAAATTGGCGACTTCAGGGTCAACCAAAGGTAATTTTATCAACTGAGTATGGCATCTGTGTATCCTTGGCACTTTAAAAGTGTCCCCTTGTTGGGCTCCTAGGTGGGTGGGGAGCACGGGTGCTGAATTTTTCAATCAAGCCATCATGGAAAAGAAAAACAATAAACGTACCAAACCACTGTCTGACTCGGATGAAGAACCACGTGGCGTGGAATCATTTTCACGCTTCATGGTTATTCAATCAAAAGATGATGCTAAACCGCTTTCAGTTTTATCTCCATTTATTATCGAGAAAACCTTTACGGGATCGATTGGCACACCAAAAAGTGTGAAAAAAATAAAATCGGGTTGTCTTCTAGTAGAGTGTGAGCGAAAGAGGCAAACAGACAATATCATAAAAATGAAAACATTCTTTGATATTATAGTGACCTCATTCGCCCGCACTACACTGAATTCGTCCAAAGGCATAATACGATGTCGTGACGCAGATATCATCGAAGGGATGAAACATGAAGGTGTCACTGCAGTGCGAAGAATACGTATTAAACGTAATAACACTCTGCAGGACACCAATACATTTGTACTCACCTTTAATAAACCGACAGTGCCCAAAGTGGTCAAGGATGGGATTTTACAAGTAAAGGTCGAGATCTACATTCCAAACCCCCTTCGATGCTATAAATGTCAAAAATACGGCCATCACGAGGATCGATGTTCCAGAGCCAAGGTATGTGGCCGATGCGGAGAACACTCTCATCAGGAAGCTGATTGTAGAGCAACTCCGCATTGTGTCAACTGTGGTAAGGAACATCACGCCAGTTCCAAAGACTGTGATGCATGGAAACAGGAGAAGGAAATTCAGAGGATAAAGTTTACATCGAACATTCCCTACCCAGAGGCCAGAAAACTTTTCCAGACGAAAACATCCCTTCCTGGCCCATCCTTCTCCACAGTCGTAAAACACAATCCAAAAACACAGACGGATCAGCCCGATTCAACCACAAGTGCCAATATCCCTAATTATAAGCCACGTAAAAGCACAACATCAACTCAGACAACATCTAATAACAATCCACCACGAAAATCACCAAGACAGAAACACAAAACACAAACAAATAAACCGCAAAAGGGGTCAGATGACCCCATTAATCTGTACAACAGGTTTAGAGACGTTGAGAGCATGGATGCAGAAGAAACAGCTCCATGTACTCAAAGTAGCAAAACCTAGTAAAACTGAATATACCCCCGTACTTCCTCCAGACAAATAACAACACATACTTCCTCCGCGAATAGTCTAACCTAGCTCCAGAATCTCCAGCACAACATTATAATGAAGAACACCATCATACAATGGAATTGTCGAGGACTTAAAGCAAACTACAATGATATTCTTCTGCTTTTAAATGAACATGATCCTGCTGTACTATGTTTACAGGAAACATTCCTGAAAGAGACAAATAAAATTACTTTTAAAAACTTTTGCCTGTTTAATGCGTACTTTCAAAACGCTGACAGGGCCTCAGGAGGAGTCTCTATTGCTGCGAACAATAGAGCCCCTCACAGAGTCATTCCTTTAAACACAAATATTAGCCATTGCTGTAAGTGTCACTCTACATCGAGTGATTACTTTTGTTCCATTTACTTTCCACCAAACACCAACCTAGTACAAAAGGAATTAGACAATCTTGTTGAACAACTTCCCGCGCCTTTCGTTTTACACGGGGATTTTAATGCCCATAACATTTTATGGGGATCAAATCACATGAACGACAGAGGCCATAAAGTAGAGATTTCATTTCTAGACACGATCTGTGTCTATAAAACAGAAGCATTAAAAACATTCAACAATCGTCCAACGCCCGAAAATTTAAATAAATATCGTATTGCCCGGGATAAAACTCGACGCACAATCAAAGAATGTAAACGTGCATCCTGGACGAAATATATTTCTTCTTTAAACTCTCGTTCCTCACTGAAACAAGAGTGGGATAATATTCGAAAAATAAATGGAAAGAGGAAACACAATTCTATTCGAAACCTAAAAATAAACAATAGCAATTTCAGTTCGAAACGTGACATAGCAAATATTCTTGCCAATAGTTTTTCGAAAAACTCATCATCATCTAATTATTCAGATGCTTTTAGAAGATTAAAATCTCAAAAAGAAAAGTCACTTTTAAAATTTACATCGAACAACACTGAAAATTATAACCACCTGTATTCTTTATTGGAGCTTCGGGAGGCATTAGACAAGGCCCATGATACATCCGCTGGGCCTGACGAAGTACATTACCAGTTCTTGAAACACCTCCCAGAATCTTCTCTGACATTACTTCTTAAAATCTTTAATGATTTATGGATTGCTGGTAATGTACCTAAAAGCTGGAAAGAAGCAACAGTGATACCGATTCCCAAACCAGGCAAAGATAACGAAGATCCTAACAGCTATCGGCCTATTGCATTGACAAGCTGCATATGCAAAACAATGGAACGAATGATTAATTCTCGGCTTGTATGGTACTTGGAAAGTAACAATTTAATTTCTCCTTTCCAAAGTGGCTTCCGTTCTGGTCGTAGTACTAACGATCATCTGGTTAGACTGGAAACATTTATTCGAGATGCATTTATCAAGAAGGAACATTTAGTAGCAGTCTTCTTTGATTTAGAAAAGGCCTATGATACAATATGGAAGTACGGGATACTAAATGACCTGCACGATCTAGGTCTAAAAGGCTGTCTGCCCTCTTTCATCTCCAATTTTCTCTCCGACAGAGAATTCAAAGTACGAGTGGGCTCTACCCTCTCCGATATGCACCAGCAAGAGATGGGTGTGCCCCAGGGCAGCATTTTATATGTGACGCTATTTAATATCAAAATCAATAGCATCACCAAGTGCTTAACTCCCGGTGTGGACTGCTTTTTATATGTAGACGATTTTTTAATTTGTTATCGATCAAAGCAAATGCATACAATTGAAAGGCAACTTCAACAAAATATCAATAAGATCCACAATTGGGCCAGTAATAACGGTTTCAAATTTTCTAAATCGAAAACAGTATGCATGCATTTCTGTCAGTTACGAAGACATCATGATGACCCTAAACTCACGCTGGATGGGAGACTTATTCCAGTTGTTTAGGAAACAAAGTTTTTGGGTATTATCTTCGACAGAAAACTGACTTTTATACCACACATCAAGAATTTAAAGCTAAATGCTTAAAAGCTTTAAATTTACTAAAAGTAATTGCGCACACTGACGGGTGCTGATAAAAAAAGTCCTCCTCAATTTGTATAGAATATTTATCCGTTCTATACTAGACTATGGATGCATTGTTTATAGTTCAGCTAGGAAGTCTTATTTGAAAATGCTTGACCCAATTCATCATCAGGGAATAAGGCTCGCTCTAGAAGCGTTTAAGACATCTCCATGCGAAAGCCTTCTCGCGGAAGCGAATGAACCACCTTTATCGTACCGCAGAGAAATGCTTTCTATACAGTACGCTCTTAGGTTAAGATCAAACCCTCTGAACCCTGCTTTTTCGGCTGTTTTTCAACCAAAATACAAAACTTTATATGAAAACAAACCAAATGCTATACCTTCATTTGTCATTAGAATATCATCCAGTTTTGACACTATTAAAATTAATCTCCCTACAGTTCAGAACACGTTTGTCTCGGAAACACCACCTTGGCTTCTTAAGCAACCCAAAGTGATTTTTATGTTGCACAATGGGAAAAAATCTGAGACGAATCCTGCCAAACTATTTGTAAACAAATACACATAAACTATTTAAATAAAGTACACTTTTTGGATTTAATTATTCTATTACTATATATTTTATTTATTTAAATATATTTTATTACTATATATTTTATTAACATTAAATATTCAAAATTACACCTAAAAAACTTATATAAGAGAAACAACTCTTCTAATTTGACATAGATAGTGCTGTCCATACAGAAATACTTTAGAACACACAAACTAAAAACATAAATTGCACACAAAATGGACAAATGACTCTGGCAAAGTCAACTAGGAACTATATATATTATTTTATTTTTAAGGAGAGGAAATTGGCCCTGGAACTTTATGGTTCTAAGGGAAAAGAGTACGATCCTACGTTTTAGGAATTAGACTGTAAGGAAATCAAATATTCTCTATAGCTCGAATAGAGATTTGAGAGTTCAATCAGTCAAAATTCCTTTATGGGTAAGATAACTTTTAGAATTTGATAAACAAAGCAAAGATTAACCGTCTCCAAATTTGTTATTCATCTAATAAAAGGAAAACACAAAAATAAACACCACAAACCGCACTCATGGGTGGACAGGTTCCACTACACCTTTTTATACATATTCGATAAAGACGGTGTTCCTCATATCAACTCAAACCAGTTGTATGTGCAGGGGACAGTTACGAGGATCAACACCCACACACACACACACACACACCAACCCCAGTGATCCGTAGCGAAAGCGCATTAAACCACTCGGCCACTTGGGGCCCCTACTTCGAATTTAATAGTTATTCCACAGTAAGACAAAATCTATATGTAAAACAAAATATAAATATACGCATATATGTTGGTCTCTTGGTGCTGAAAGGGAACAAGATCTTGATTTTAGACAGATAGGAAAACCAGCTAAAAAGTGTAATTAGAAAACTAGATTAAATAGTGAAACGATAAGACACGATATTAATGATTTTCAGAAAGAGATATAACAGCAACATACAAGATAATCCCAAAGTAGATCAACATTATTAAGTGGGATTATGTATACATTCGTAGGTGTTAGTTTGGTACTTCGGATATAAACATACACATACACACACACACACACACACACACACACACACAATTTCGCCAGAACTTTAACGTCAGTGCAAAAGGTCAACACTTTCTATAGTCGTCCCGGGGAATGAATTGAAATTCTAAAACATCAGTGCACATTTTCATACATCCCTCAACTGTAACTAAACGACGTAGGTCTCTGACATGATCTATAGAGATTTTGGCTTTTACATACTCAAGCAGGCACGTCTGGACTGGCGCATTTGTATCATTCACACTCTCAAACCCGACATTTGCCGTTCATGTTCTCATCATTCAGTCATGTTTAAATTGTTGATCTGCTTGTAGTCATACAATTATACAGGCTAGTAAATTGTATCGCTAGCTTTCTAATAACTCTTAGACGCCATATTTATCGTTGATACTGGCTCAATAAGAACTATTTGACGAAACATGTTTTTAATCGATAAATAATCAGTTAACAAACGCAGTCCTTGGCAACTTCAAATTTTGCACACGTTTCTTTTGAGGAAATTAATGATCACTTTGAAATGCAATTTTCCATTGAATGTCGTACAGTAGAGAATATTTTTAACCATTATGTCAGTAATTGGGAACTTGGAAGCACAATACTGTCACCCTTAGCATTTTGTACGTATCGTCCTTGCATTGAGCCAATTCCATGTCCTCTTAATTTGTATAAGTCACGACAATATTTTGAAGAAACTAGGCCGTGTTATTGATATATAATCTTGTTTGCTTGCTTTAAATTACAAAGTAAAATATTCTTCTAACTACGTAATTATTTCCTACTATATGCAGCTTTGCAAGCATGGAATGAAATAGTAATATACCTTCTGACAACCCAACAATGTTTCGATGGGGATGTTGATTTGGCAATCATCATTCTTGTTCTTCTTGATGACGTTTATGTTGCTTTATATCCTTGTTCATAAACTGTTCATCTGAACAATATTGCAATTATTGTAGAGCATTTTCTGTTATTAATGCTATTTTGTTGGGGAGTTTTCATAGTTATAAGCAATAGTAGTAGTAGTAGTAATAACATCTGTTAACGAAAATGGCGACAAATTTGTTGTAGCTATGCATACAATATTAACTTGTGTTCAACATTTTTTTCAATACTTTTCGGATGAAGATGTGCAGTTTTGAGTTTTGAAATTCGTACCGTATATGCACAAAACACACATACACACAAGCAGAGTTTACATTAGGATGTTTTGAACTCAACGACATTATTTTGTTTCTTCCAAATGCTCCACTTGATCACACAGCTTGAATCGTACCGTACGCTATCACAGGTGAATAGAATTGTTACAAAACACACAGATAACACTTTCTAGCCTCCTGGCTGAATTATGAATTGGTAGGATCTTCTTGAAGCGTGATACAGTTCACCGCGGAAAAAATTACGTATTCTGCTAATAAATTTTGATCTAATATATGTCGTCTTAGGTAAATGACTCGACTTAAAGTAGGAAATTCAGACACGAATATATCTTTCTCTGTCATGCTAGGTATACACGTCAATGCTCTTGTCAATAATGTGAAAATTGTCAGATGACACTTTGTGTCAGTACCTTATCTCGTTCGCTTCAGTGTGTGTGTGTGTGAGAGAGAGAGAGAGAGAGAGAGAGAGAGAGAGAGAGAGAGAGAGAGAGAGATCATTCGTTTAATGGCACCATCCTAACCATTCCAGTAAAACATAAATTCAAATTTTTAACGTTCGTCCTACGAGTACGGCGTTAAACAAAAATTTTAACTTAGTAATTTAGATCTTTAGGCCTAATGCACAGATTCCGACACAAACTGAAAACAATTATATTCGAACCTAGCATATTCTTCGCATTGGTAATCTGATCAAATGTCAAAGTTTTATGTTTGCTACTTTGATCAAATGTTACGTTTTAAATAATTATTAATATTAACGTAACAAGAGATGTCACCTTTTATTTGTCTATCACATATTAACATATACGAGACAATAAACAAAGGAATTATTGGCGTAATAATATTGGAAAATTACATTTTGACACTGTTTTGCACACGAATGAAGATATTGTTGACGAATATCTCTCCCACTGTTAATATATTGACTTTAAGAATGATAATTCTCCAATTATTTTATACATATAGTCGATTGCTCCTCAGCCCGTGTCCACTGACACTTATATGTCAAAAACATTTATAACAAGACTCAAAATACATAAATTGCTAAAAAAAGAAAAAAATAAACAATAAATTTAAAAGACACTATCTATAAAATATTAATCTGTAATGTTGTTCTTTTTCCGTATGTGCCCAGAATCATGTTGCAGTTTTAATAAATTTTCAACTTATTTTGGCCACCTTATTGATGAAGAAAACGAATAATTTCTTCCTGTAGCTTTGCCATACTCTGAATTATAAAAACGCGAAAGAAATAATGGACAAGTTCATATATAATTGCCAAATTGAAACTTCACCAGTAAATAAACTGAACTATTAAAATTAAATAAATTATTGAATTTAAAGCTAGTTAAAATGTGATGTTAAAAATAGTTCTTGTTTGAAATGAAGATGTGATTTTTGTATGGACTGGCTTTTTTCTGCAAATTTTCCTTTTAGTTGTTATTTATATTTATATATATGGTTATTTATATATATGGTCTAAGGTTGACATTGCCGATTAGGGAGTGATGAGACAAGCGACCCACTCCAGAAATCCCCCATAAGGTTTGTGTCTATAATCGCCTCTGTCAACTAAAATCCAGCACCTGGCCTTCATGCGTGGCTTAGATTTGAAGTCCGGCGGACCGCATTATCCACAAACAGGAGAAGGAGTGAAGGCGGGCCACTGGCGCCTTAAAACCAGTTGCTTCGGGTAGATGGGACTGGTAAACCTTGCATGGTAGCTCATCTAGGAGAAGGAAGACTCCGATACCAGAACCTCTGCTGCCTTACGGCTATGCACACTCATGTGAAAGGCTAAGTGAGTAAACCCCAACAAAAATCCGGAGACGGAGTCCCTAAGGCGGTCTGACATTGACCTCAATGTCATTCCGGCAACTCCTGCGACGCCGTTGGTGCCAAGCTGTATCGACGTTCGTCGGTCCCTTGGGCCCACTAGCTGCATGGAAAGGGGGATCTGCTGCATGGACAACAGCTTATTCTCCATACCACCCTGCGGAGGCGTCGTAGCTCCACTGGAGTGGACACTCCAGCGTCAACGTATGGCGTCTGCACAACACGAGAAGTAGCAGTTTACCGGTTCTAAGACAAAGCTCGATTGGCTTAGAGCTTTTAGCCAGGGGTTACATCTGAAAGTGGGAGAGATCATCAGGTCTCACTGGACAGCTACCTTCCGCCTTAATCTCGGCAGACCCCAGTCAGTAAAGTGCTACCCGTCATGGCCTGCCTGCTTCATTGGGTGTGTGGAGCTTAGAGAACCATCTCGACAAGTGGGACACAACACTCCGCACCAGGAAAGACTCAAAGAAGAAATAAGAAAACTCCAGCTATTCGTTTTGCGACCTGGAACGTTATGGTCCTAGACTGACCTATGACCTACAGCATATCGAGGATGCACGGAAAACTGCCGTCATTGACAAAGAACTCACCTGCCTCTCTCCAGGAGACCGGACTAAATGACAGTGGCACCATCAGGGAAGCCAACTAAACGTTATTTTGGCAGGGGAGGCCCTAAAATGAACCTAGGCAGCACGGTGTAGGCTTTGCCGTAAAGAACACGCTAGTCGCCTTCACTGAACCTCCGTTATCAGGTACTGAGAGTATCCTTGCCCTCCGGTTGTCAACATTTTTAGGCCCGGTCAACATCTTCAGTGTGTATGCTCCAACCCTCCGCTCCACCCATGAGAAGAAAGACGAGTTTTATGAGGCTCTGGATCAGATAATATGCAGCATTCAAAACAACAAAGGCCTTTACTTAGTAGGAGACTTCAATGCTAGAGTGGGAGCTGACCATGAGACCTGTTCCGCCTGTCTCGGCTTTTATGGAAGGGGCAAGACCAACGAGAACGGTTAGCTACTTCTGGAGATGTGCTGCTCCCACAGCCTATGTGTGACCAACACTTTCTTCCAATGCAAGGAGATCAACCAGGTTTCTTGGAGACACCCACGTTCACTCCAGTGGCACCAGCTAGACCTTGTCGTCATCAGGCGTGCGGAACTTGTCAGCGTCCTCCTCACCCGCAACTAACACAGGTGCCTACTGCGACACGGACCATTCCCTTGTGGTCAGTAAGGTGCGAATATTATGCAAGAAGCTGCACCATGCCAAGAAGAAGGGTCATCAACACCTGCTAGGCAAGTAACCCATAGAGAACACAGCAGTTCATCAGCAAAGTACAGGAAGCTCTCACCAAAGTGACACCTGATGACACCATTGACTCGACTCCAAGTGGACCCATCTCTGTGTTTCTGTGTACGACTCAGCCATCATAGCTTACGGGAAGAAGGAATGAATAAATGCTGACTGGTATGAGGCAAACTGGGAGGAGATGGAGTCCGTGACTGAGGCAAAAAGACAAAACTCCTGACATACAAGGTTGCATCTAGCCCAAGAACATTGCATGCACTCAGGAATGCAAGGAACAACACCCAGAAGACCGCCCACCACTGTGCCAGCATCTATTGGCTTACCCTTTGCAACAGTATATAGACAGCTGCCGACACCGTGGATGCAAGAGGAATGTATGAGGGCATCAAGAAGACGACAGACCCCTCCATCTCAAAGACGGTCCCCCCATTAAGTCCAAGACAGGTGAAGATATCACAGACCAGGGGAAACAACTGCAGCGATGGGTTGAACACTATCTCGAGCTATATGCAACCCTCAAAAACGTCACTGACACTGCCCGGGATGTCATTCCAGACGTGCCTGTCATGGAGAAGCTAGACACCTACCTAAACACAAAATTGAAACTAAAATACCAAATCTATACTGGTCACAAATATGGAAAAATTGGTCCAAAATTAAAACGTTTTAAAAATTTAATTATATGTTTAACTATCTACATGATATTTGGATTTGGTAGACTGAAGAAGTGGCTTTTAAAAGAAAACTCATACCAAAAATCCCTAACTGCATATTATGTAACAAAATTCCAAGATAGAAAATTTAACTTAATATTACAATGTGAAATTTTTAATGTCAAAAGCATTTAAGTATTATTATAATATCAAGGAGGCTGAAGTGGCTCAGCGGATAGCGCGGTGGACTTGAAACCGGACAACCCAGGTTCAATCCTCTCTGGTGACACTGAGCTTCTTCAGTGTGTTCATGGTCAAGACACATTGTTTTAGCTTCGTCCTCCGGATGTGTACGTAAACTTGGCGATATACCCTTTGAGAGCATTAAATTACCATAGGATTCAATTCGATAGCTGGAGTTGGGCCGGTTCGCGGATTCCTATGTATCCTTAATGTGGACTTGGTCGCATTGCTTTTAAAATCTACTTACATAAATTTTCAATTTAAAATTCAGCTTTGCTGGTTTTACTAAATATATAAGTATATAGGCCAGAACAGTCACCCATACATGCATTATAAAATTGCGTATCATTTTCACATGAACTCCTTGAGTATATATAAATAAATAAATAAATAAATAAATATATATATATATATATATATATATATATATATATATATATATATATATATATATATATATATATATATATATATATATATACTGTAATAATCTTTGTGTCATTGCAACCAAATCTATTCGTAAAATATCACACTACCTAATAAAGTATCACAATAAAATATCACACTACCTAATAAAGCATCACACTACCTAATACTTTAGGAACAAACTGTATAATTATTAATGACATCATAATATAGCCCACTACAATTATCTAATAAGTCCCATAATTGTTTCCAGTGTACATCACTATGTTTGAGAGTCACATCACTATAGCTTCCAACCCATTACAAGCACCGTGGACTCAACTGGTCTCCAATAACAGCCCCATTTTCATCAAACTTCACAAGATGGCTGTAAGTAACTTATTTCATTTGTCCGTGACATCTCTAATATATCTGAGCATATATGTAAATTGAATATAAGAAATAACAAAATTTAATTATGGTTTTCTGGAAATGAGAATTTACTACATAAGAGCGATGCGTAAACAATACGATTTTGTAACAGATTGTCAAATATATTGCAAATGGCTTCAAAACGACAGACATTGTGTGACAAAATCTTGCGCATCGAAATGTACATAGTGAATAATTACAACCGAAATTCACTGATTAAAAGACCAGCGAAGAATCAGATCACGTAAAATTTGTGGATATGTATCCTATTGTACAATGGTTTTTGAATGATCCATTTGATATATTGTGTAAAATATACTTATAAGACATGATTTCCTCTCAAGATCAAAGAAAGCACGACAACTGATTGTAACGTACTTAGAACGAAATGAGTTTGATAAGAGCAACAAGAAGCATGGGTGTGTCTTTTGGGTGTGAACAAAATTATTTTAAAACCTTTTAGTAAATTCCATAGTTTATCACGAACAGGTGCGCTCTAAAGCGCATTAAGAATAAATTCGTCTGAATGTATTACATCGCAAATCTTGTTTATCAAGAAAAGTCAATTTTGTTTATTATTTGACAAAGAAGGTTTATCTTAATATACACGTAAACAGAGAAATTAACAAATGTGAGCAAATGAATATTTCCGTTTTAAAGGTGTTACAATTTATTCAAGCAACATTATTTCAACAAAGAACGAGATTACGTATCTGTTCATATATAAGTAAACATTTATCCTCTACAAGAAACATCAAAGACGCGCCATTGTTAAAATTGATATCCCCTCGCATATGCATGTTTATTTTGGTCATATTTCACTCTGCATTGCATTCGGAAGCTTAAAGACTACTGGCTTGCCTTCATCCACCAATTAAGCTCCGCTTCTATAAGATCACTTTATAGTAACAGTGAAAATTGGGACAGACAATTTTCTTGAATTTCGGACGATACTAGTTTGACATTAATGAGTTCAAGCTTTTAAAAATAATAAATAAGGTAATGTTAGGCGCCACATGCATACAACTTTGAAGGAAACATACTTCTATGTTTCAGTATGATTTTTGTTATTTTTAGTTTAAACAAACTCAAGCAAATCTTTGTGAACCAAGCATTTACTTTCCATATGGAATAATACAAATGCAAGCTTTAATAATTTAAAATAGCGCACATGAAATGTTTTACAGTTCCGTCAGTTGCAGCTCACTTTGCAAGAGAGAATGATTCGTGGAACCCAACATGGTTTGAACTTCTCGAAGACATGCAATTAAGCTGAATACGGACAAGGTCGATTGTGGAATACCAAGTATAAATTCAACAATGTTATTTCTGTGGCTATGGTTGCGTGTTATCTGGGAAATTTTCTTGGCTTCGGAGAATGTTCTGTTTATTTTTAAAGATTTGGACATCGCACAAGGTATCGATAAATGGACCACTACCCGATTTTGATCTAACCGGATTCGCTCGTATTGTATCATTCGAGTTTGCTTAGATTCTTCATCCCATTGGTTAGATTTGGTTTGGTAGGCAATTTTCAGAAAAACGATATGCACCAATAGTTTTATTACAATTTATGGTTGATTGTTAAATAATGATATCGCTGATTGTAAGTGAGGCAATTAAATCATGTCGGAAGCAGACAGAAGTTTGGTTACCACTAGATGATGATAAAACCGCAAAAGATCTCGACATTATACACCATTAATTCTAGATGATGCTGACGATGATTTTATAATCGCTGATGCAACAAAGAGAAATATATTTGTAAGTCGAGAAAATGCTTTCTTGTCTAACGGAACACGGTTAGGTACAAATGTTGGCTATATCGATGATAATATCGCCTCAGAATATCCATCTTAGATCGTCAATGCTCGCTTATGTTTCTATAAACTTGCTATCGATGATAAATAGATTGCCGACTACTGCAGTCAGAGTTGCAACGGATTCATTTTATATCGAAAAATATAAAGAATTAGTTACTCGTTTTGCAAGTACTGATGCACCGTGGGTTTCGTCGAGAATACAAAACATATGTTCTATAATTATTCTGAATCCGCAGATGTTGAAATCAAAGATACTTACCTGATAACATCAGGCAAAAATAATCAGATATCAGAATTATCGTCTGCGTCATATATATCCGATCCAGTATCCAGATGTTACCTGGTGGATGTGGTTAAACAATTCCAGTTATTGAATTATTTAGACAGAGTTCGAAAGATATGATTTTTTGAACACATATACAATGGCTTGCAAGAGAAATTAAACGAGGAATGCGAATATGTACTTATCACAGCTATTTTTAGGTATAAGGATGATAAATCGACCCCTAAACGAAAGGGTGAGAAATACATACCTTAAAAAAAGAATTTGGGATGAAATATGCACCATTTCATTAGATACGTTACCGCTCTAGTGGCCTAATGGTTAGAGGGTCCGCCGCGTAAGCGGGAGGTCGTGAGTTCGATGTCCGGCCGAGTAATACGAAAGACTTTAGAAAATGGCACTAACAGCTGCCTCGCTTGGCGCTCAGCATTAAGTGGTTAGTGTTAGGACTGGTCGTCCTGGTGTCAGGATAATGTGACTGGGTCAACCACCACCATTTCTTTAATTATATCCGCACGAATGGTTAAAAAATGTGTGTAGATTATTAATGGTTAAAAAGAGTGTGTGGAAGAGACAACAATGATCATAGAGCGCTTGATCCAGAATTAAGAGAATTTAAGAAATTAATCAGATTACAATCGAATAAAATTCAGTTTACAATTATGCACCAAATAATGACAAACACTTTCATAAATGATTTTTGGAATAAATGGAGACCAAACGAATTGATAATGGCAAGTAGAAAGATAATTTGTGATACACTTCAGCAGCAATTACATAAGAAACAGTTTTCAGAATAACTCAGCTGCCGAGGTTCATTGTAACTTGCACTGACATCAACAACAAAATTGTTAGTGATGATATAGTAAGAAGAAAAAAACTAGCTAAGTATAAACATAGTGACAAAAAAATAATCGCGACTTTGATATTGATGCTGAATTTTTATAATGATGATGAAACAACAGCAAAATAATCATTGTTCGAGCTCTAATACAGTAATTTTGTAGCAGTGTTCAAATAATTATCCAAGACAATTTACTGTAGATAGAAAAGATAGAGTCTTGGTCATACACGAGAAAATGTGATGCTGACCTGTCTTGAATGTAATAGACGTCTAGGTGCTAGTTAAGTGATCAGGTGGTTATTGTGTATCTTTGGGTATTGTAATTTTTCACGTAGAAATCCACGTTGCGGAGCAGTTGAATCTAATCTATAGCTTGCAGGTCTACCTGTAGATCTTACCACGCTGAAAATTGTATGTGTAGTAATACTCCAAATAGGATGAGTCGCTCTTTTTTATTACCTAAAGTTCACATAGCTCATACAAGTATCTTACGAAAACGTTACCTAATACTGGTTGTTCTGAAACATCATGTTGTGTAGGCATATATTCTTTTGAATTGCATTAATATCTTTTATAGAATTTGATCGAGTAATTTCATTGTTTAATGCATTTATCACACTTGGTAATCTAGCAACCCATTATCGAAATGTTACATCTTTCTGAATTATTTCCTTCGTGTATTGATATCCAAATAACCGCTCAGCATCAGTTCGATTAGTTCCTTCAACGATTGCCTGAACCACTGTTGCTGCCTTTGTTGATAACGGCTCTCCTTCTTTATATCTACTTGCAACGTCCCGGACAGTAAATGCGTATTTGTAAGTTATTTAACGTCTGCTAATTTGGATTTTATCGTGTGTTAAAAATAAAATATCCGCTTGATGAAATTCATAATAAACGCTGACATCAAAATGTGCGTCCTGAATTCCTTTAGTAGATAGCGGTAGATACATTAGCCATATTTCCTGTCGTGCTAACCACGCTGCAGCAACAGAACGTTCGACACCAGCTGCATAAGCAAGTTTACTTTTAAAAGCTACGTCATGAACGTAACATGCTTTATCAATTTCATT
Organism: Unio pictorum; assembly: GCA_030141615.1. Lineage (NCBI taxonomy): Eukaryota > Metazoa > Mollusca > Bivalvia > Unionida > Unionidae > Unio > Unio pictorum. The sequence continues at coordinate 16,744,953 of JARLTB010000107.1, forward strand.
TATTGAATATTCATAAGGTTTTGGTTGATCTCATTCATCAAGTCGAATATCAAGTCGAGTTCCATGACCGCAATAATTATATCCAGGAAGATGTTTTTCTCCTGGGTATTTAGCCCACGGAGTTCCTGAAAGTGTAGACATTAATGTAGCAATATCACCACCATCTTTACGCTGAATTTTAGGTATAAAAAAAGAAACTTTTCTCTTCCCACATACAGAACATTTTCCACCATATGCTATTTTTCTATTTTATGTTGTAACTGTGGCTAAATCAGTATTTGGAGTTTTAACTCAGCAACGTAAACAACATAAATCCATATGATTATAATATTAATATAATTGATTTTTCAGCAACACAAAAGCATGAACCAGTAAAACATCACACAGCATAACCAAATTATGTCCGGATGATCATAATAGGTCCATCCGGAAGTCTTAAAACGCAACTACTGCTTAATTTAATAATGAGGTGGTTATTGATGGATTTATTTTTAATCATGAAGTATATGATAATGTGATGCTGGACAAACAATCAAATCCAGCAAGAATATTTCCTCGTGGTAGCACTCTTTTCAATATAGATTTATAAAATGAATCGATTTATCTTGACATCTTTATTTGCATTGTATTTATTCATTTATTGTTTTATACTATCTAAATTTGTCTCTTAATCTTCCCATAAGAGGTGTCCTAACAATGTTGTCCAATTTACGTCATCATCAAGATGTGTATGTGGTTGATACATACGCGCTAAACTATCATGACGGCATTTCCCGTTTAATAGTATGGTGTCGTATTCTCTACCCAATATATTACGCCGTGAAATAAATTATTAATAAATTAAGTAAAACATGAAGGAGAACATTTAAAAGAGTATTTGTGTTTTTCCACAAGGTAATTGATTTTTTCTCGTGGCCAACCTATCAGCTCATGCAAGAACATTATCAATTTTGTTTAAAACAACATACACCTGTATGTGTGCGTGTGCTACTGTTGGCAGTAGATATTTATAAGAACGATACGATTAAAATAAATTTAGATTCTGGAAATTAGTTAGGTCATCATAATTTTGTTCTGGCTCCAAAATCGTTATGGTCACTGTAACTTTGCTCCCTTTAGAAAGAAGCGGGTGCATTCAAACAGTGCTTCACCTGGCTTGCACACCAGATTCGCCTGTTGTTTGTTAATTTATGTTTTATATACGTGGTTGGTAATTTTTCTACTTTATAATCTAGTTCAATCTGGAAAGACTGTTAAGCGATGTGTATTTTAATATAGTGACACTTCCGTGAACTTGAGGCTAAGAAGCATTATGGATGACGAATAATCAACCCCATATTATATCTTCATCCTCATCCCCAAGGACACCGTTATTTTGGTAACAATTAAAAATCGTCAATAAGCAACTTCTTCAGCTAGAATATGCGCTCTAGTAATTATAATTACTCTAGCAAGATGCACATTTAAATGAGATAGTGAAAATCGGTTATGGAAAACAACTTTATATTGAAAATTATTACACCCTGCTTCTGCATTTAATTATACAGAATTGATGTTTTCCATTTCATCAACATATGTTAAGATGAAAGTTTATCCTGTTTTGTTTGTCAACATTTACGTTAACTGAGTTTGAATTAAGACAAAACACCAATAACCGTCATATTCATAATGTAATTAGTTTACTCAACACAAATGTTGAACACAACTTGCAAATGTCTGTTTATGTCCCTCCCGATAAGGTGAATAACCAACCAAACTAGATTATTGGAAGGCGGTAATAATATTCGTAAGCTTGAAATAACTTCAGGGCAAAAAGAACAGAAGTAATGTCGATTAGTAGAATTTGAACCAAGTGGATATTAAAGGATTGAATCTATATGCCTGTAATGAGATAGTGTCCGATGCACTGAAACAAATGTGGCATTCATTCCTACATAATGTATCGAAAATCCGCCGTTTTAGAAACTATTTGCATTCTTAAAGAACGGAGAAACGTCTGACATTGTTAAACATTAACGTCTTGGTAAGAGTGTAATTAGAAAAAGTCACGCCGGTTAATAATAATAATAATAATAATAATAATAATAATAATAATAATAATAATAACTGATAGCGTGTAAATGTAGTCAGTTGTCCTCACATTGACTGGACCTACAATTAACAATCTGTGGAACTTTGTGAACGTGAAATGCTTTTTTGCTAAATAGTGCTAAAAAGAACACAAATTGTAAACACTGATGTAATAATCAGTTCATCTACATAAGAATACAAATTAAGACTACCAGACTTAGACTGTCTATTATAGTGTGATTGTTTGTTAGTTGTTTTCTTGGGGGGGTGTGTGTGTGTGTGTGTGTGTGTGTTTTCTTTCTGCTCAGTCTTGCATCAAAGACTGAAGAGACAAACCCAAACATAAATTAATCCTTTTGATGTGAAATCAACAGAGCAAACCCTGTGTCGCAATTCCACCCAATAGTTTTCTTTATTAGTTATTGTAGCACTGGGCAGAAATTTTAATTAAGCCTTTCTGGAATATGTACAAAGCGCCATAATTGTAAATATTCATTCGCCAGGAAATTAGTATTGGCAGAAAAATACATTTTATGACAAATTATGGAGCTGAAAACAAACTGATGCTATCCGTTGCTGTTAAAAAGACGACAACTGTGTTGTAACATAATGTCTACCTCATGCTGCGTGCGTTGTTCACTAAAATTAGAGGGCATAGTTTAAAGCAACGCCCAGAAGACAGGATGCGACTCTTAATAACATGATGCATGTTTAGGGTGTTAGACTCATAACCAGAGTGGTGTGCTTGTTCTATTCCCAGCATGGTATTAGTTCGGTTTGGCAATTGTGATCTCTCCTAGAGATGGGGTTGCACTATTAGAGTACAGTAGCAGATTCGACAAAGTATAACCTTCAAAGTGTTGATGTGAAACACACAACTACAGCCATAAAAATGACAAAGAAGAAACTAGGTATTCACTGCAGTTTATTTATTTTTATTAAATAAAGAAACAAATTATAACGTATCAGAATGAGTGTTTTGCCTCGGCATGGATGAGTACAATTATCTTATTAGCTCGAATGGGTAGCACTTTTTTATAATAATTGTGCAAATGTTTTTAATTTTAAATTAAAATCATCAAATTCTTCACAGGAGAAGATTATAATTTCTAAAACAGATATTTTGAGACATTCAGTCGCATGAATGAGTGTGAACCGTAGCAACCTTGTCATAAACATAGAGTGAACAATATATGTCAGAAAGTAAACTGTGATACACACAAATCAATCTTAAAATAACAAGAATTTTCTTCTTAAACTTATGATTTTGAAATGTGGATTCCTTATTTAGCATTTTAATAATAGGCTTGGGAATCTTAAGTCCTAATTAAATCAAGATGCTAACCATGGATTGTAGTATCTGTGATTTAATTTGTCCTATGACTTGTCTGGATTCGATCTCAGATATAATTGTATGTACTCAGTTTGATACGAAACGCTTTAAATGAACTATAACGCAGTATTAAACAGTTTACAATACCTGTCTCCTGAAACATACTAACTTTTACATGTTTAATACAAATCATATTCCTATGATAACTCTAATTAACAAAGATGTGATGTCACGACACTTTACCTTGAGAGATTCGTTATGCTGGTATATATAGTCCACGCTTAAATTTGTGAAAGGTATTTAAGTTAATTTGATTGCGAAACCATAATATTGTTTGCTCCAAGAAAAATTATGAAATTTAAGAATAAATAGTAGTTCTGATTTTAGTCACTGTTCTCTGTTTCAATTCATGACATAAACTGAACAATATAAAAGTACCCTTAATAAACCTTGACATTATGTATTTAGATCCTTTTTGCACCAAATTATCGTTAATGTAGGTCTATAACCTCTAACAGTTCAAAAGGCAACGATATACAGCTGGCACATACACACGCACACACACACATATTGCTGATGCATGTGGCATCAAGACTGATGTCTTATCTCGTCAATAATTCGGGATTCATTGAATATAAATACCAACTGAAGATAAAAAGAGCAGTCTGTCTGCATCTGTTGGAATTCTTATGGACCAAGTCCGCAACATATTAATAGATTCATAGGGGTCGAATGTGTATATTCCTTGGCAATATATTTTTTTCTCAGTAATAACATGACATATTTATCTAAACATTTTTCGAGGACTTAGAGAAGCACATTGAATCGCTATTTTGGTGCAACAAATGTGGTAAATTCCTTCTGATTTCAACTTTAAATCTAATTTCATTATTGATTAAATCCAAATAAGAATACTTGTTTAATTGCATACTATTCGATTAATATGTGGCTGAAAGAATAATGCATTTTAGCAACCTCTCCCTTGTTTCACAGCTGTTATCTAAAACAAGAATATTTTATTACACAGCAAATAAGAGTGTGGAATAAAGCCGTTTTCTATGCTCATATAATTATATAGGAGCCATAAAATTTGTTTTATTCTTTTCAATTACAGATGGTGTGTATTATATATATATATATATATATATATATATATATATATATATATATATATATATATATATATATATATATATATATATATATACATTAAGCAGATAGAAACTAACCAATACTTAAAGCACATTTTGCAATGTCAAATAATTTTTATAGCATTAATGGCTATCCAGACTAAATTTCGACCACGTCTCAGCATGAATAAAGATAAGAAAGAGACTAAACAATATACCAAATCTGAAAACTCAGTTGGAATCTGAAGGCTTTTTAAAGCAAAGTGAAAGTTAAGACTCAAAGAAAGGACACACAGTAGAGTTAAATTCTTATTTCCATGTCGGTAGGCAATTCTTTCATGCGAAAATATAGGAAAAACTCCTCAATCGCATTAGAAGGCGGGGTTAATGACACCATATTTCTCTGCGGTCTTTCTGCGGGACTGTTTTTCGCGGCGGAGTCGGAAAAATAGGTAGACGGCGAATATGAGACACAGCAGCATCAAGATCCCGAAAACCAGGGCCACGATCCAAAAGGTGTACGTCTGATAGCAGGTTTCCATTGTTCCTTTATCGGCTTTCGTGCCTGTGAGAGGAGTTATAGGATAAGTATTCAATTTATTTAATTAAGTATGGTAAAGATTGTATAACTTTAAGTGTTGAATATTTAAAGCTTAAATGTATCAACTGTCCACGGGCAAAATTAAGACAAGAAAATCAAGAAAGGTTCAATACAACAAGTAAGCCAACCATCTCATATTGCAAAGTGTGTGTATACAGTCTACAGAATGATCATTTGCAAAATGCATACATATAACAGCATATCGCCTCTACTTGCACATGTGACGAATCAAACTGTGTACGGCATAGACTTTTATCTGCCACCGCATAGTGCGTCGGTAGATTCAGGTACAAATGTTTTGTGCTGGTGATTTCTCCTAACACACTGCATAGAACGAGGTCTCTTGTCGCATCATGAAACGGCTGATCTATGATTTGTTTGAATTTGCAGTTAGATTTGACTTACACAACTTAGCATTTCTCCACGATAAAATGAAGACACTAGGTAGAAACAAAACTGGCCGTTTCAACAATAGAGTCACAAATCTTTCAACTCAAGTAGATATTACATTTTTGTCTTTGGTGCTTGACAATAAATATTGCTTTTTTCGCTAAATGACGTGTGCTTGATCGTTATATTTATGAGGTATATTTATGAGTGATGCTCCTTTTTGGAAATACATTTAATGAAATTATTTCATTTCATATGCCTGTCATTATATTTAGAGCCATTATAATTCAACGAGGATGACATGTCTTTTTCATGATACGCTGCATTACGACTTTGATATGTATAAACAGTTCTGTAATTTCGTTCAGTAGATATATCTGTCACAGCATAAGACTATATATATATATATATATATATATATATATATATATATATATATATATATATATACTGACTAAGGTCACTAGGAAAAGTAGTTTCTTTCACTTAATTCTAACATGTCTGAACGAATTCACATAATACCCAAGTAAAAGTTAGAGATTAGGTACAAAATATATGTGATGAATTTATGTACATGGAATCCGAACATTGTGTTCGTTTGTTAATCACAAACATGCATATATTTAATCTGAGCTTTTGAGCTATTTCCGTAAAGAACGCCGTTTTCGAGATGGAATGCCTAAATAAACTCCCAATATTGATTGGAATTTTTATCATTTTCTTATGCTACAATCACTTCATCTACATACCTGATATCTGATCATTACTTCCTGCAAACAAGGAGATGGTAAATTGTGTGCCCAGAGTGGTCTGATTTTGAAGACCAGTGTCTTCAGCAGCCCTCCTTCGTCGTTCGACATCACTACAAGCATTGGTCTGAAATGAAATCTCTACAATATTACGATATTTTTGGTAGCTTAATTATCTATCTTCCAAATTTAAAGTTTAGTGCTTTAATCGCAGATGAAATTATGAAACTGCGGATGTTAACGAATGTTTACAACCCTATTTTAAATGCACTTGATACTAGAATTCTCCTCTTACAACATTTTAAATTAGAGATTGTCACATCTATAGATAAAAATTACCTGTGGATCATCACATTTACTTTGGTCAGCGAATATGCACTGTATGATGTCAGCCTGTATTTTCAGATTTGTACTAATCCCAGTTGATTTAAGCCACAGTGCTGGTTCAAAAGTGCCACTCTGAGTGATGTAGATACCGTCCGTACCTCCAGCTGAGAGTCCACCGCCGACTTGAATAACGCTATTAACTGCGTCCTTAAAAAAATTGGTAGTGAGTCCGTATGCCGGTACCGTTTGTGTACATCTGCAAGGTTGAAAGTATTAATTTTTCTTATATTGTAGATTAAGTAAATCAACTTGCAAAGATAAATCTTATTATTGATTTGTGAATATGAGATACGCAATTTCACACCCGCACGCACGCACGCACGCACACACACACACACACACACACACACACACACATAGATACATACATACATACATACTAGAATGTCTACAGACAGAGATCAGAGGATAAAAGACATATGAAATAATGTTAGGAGCTGTTGAAATTTATTATGAAATTAGAAATCAGTACATTTTATATTGTTCTCCCGTTAATAATGAAGCTCAAAATATTCATATAATAGGCAAAAGTGTACCTTACCCGTTGTCGATGGCAATCACGTGTGGTGTAGTTGTTGAATCATCTCCCTCATAAAAGACCAATCTGTTTACGTTTATGCCAATTTGTCTATTTTCTGTGGAGGAAAATAGGCTCTTAATGAATCTGAAAATCCTAATTTTGTGTTTAGATTGCTCTTCTTCATATATCAATTACAAAATGAATCACTTTAACATAAAATGGAAAGTATAATATCCCAATGTTGTTGACATATCTTTCAGCAATATTAGTGAGCGAAATAGCTATCTGAGTATAAAGCATAAATATATTATTAAGGAATTGCTAATTGATTGAAACGATTCATTTAGTCATTTAACTCAGAGGATTCTACGTACTCAACAGAGAGAGAGAGACAGACAGACAGACAGACAAACATAGACACAGAGAAAGACAGAGAGCGAGACAGAGATACAGAAAATGTGAGAGAGACAGAAACATAAATACTAACTAGAGTTGGCGTAAGTGTGCTTCAGTTTTAAGTAGTAAGAACCGCCAAGCATCAGTTCGCTATTAGGAGTTACCATTGAATCATCGGCGTCGTTATAGACCTCCAGCGTAAGCTGAGATTTCAGGTCCAAATTGTTGACCGGTAATGATCTGGAAAGAAAACAGGTTTACATCAACACTGCTGAGACATTGTACATGGAACACAAATCATTTTACTTGACTATGAAAATCTTGTCAATTAACATGTTTGTATCGTTATTGCTTTGTAGAAGGCTGGTAATAGTTATTACTTTAAAGGTTGTTGTGATGAGTTCCAAGACAAATTGTTTGGAGATCACAGTTTCCGTAACAATACCTAATATTTAGTTACTATTTAGTTATTTAATTCACCATGAAAATATGTAAGCTCTTTTTCTGCAGAATCGAGGTTGCTGACGGCCTGATCAGTGGTGTTCCATTCGGATATCAAAGTTCAGATTTTCTTCAATACATTGTTCATCTTCTGTTTCATATTGCATTTCCCTCTAACTATTTACCAATACGTTTTTAATTTTATTTTTAGTACGGCATTAACTGATTTGTTACATCAGATTTTCTCCAGGAACAAGTTTTCGAACTGTTCTTCCTTAAATATAGGAAGTTTATCTTTAAGACTGCAGTAGATGAATGAATAGCAACATCTTTACTTGAATGTTGTACTGACTTCCCTCATGAAACATGTTGAAAAACTGGTATTCAGCACTATTACTTAAGGGAATCGACAACATTTTACAGAAAGTTCTGTGATGACTACTTGGCTACTGATTTCCAATGTTGATATTGAAGTCGTTTACGGAACAATTGTCTTTATGTCACAAACGTCACGAAAGGTATTATCATGTCTATTTATATTATGGCATAGTTTCTGATGTAAACAATGTTTCATAGACTGACTCAAGGAACAAATTGATATATTACTTTCTGTAGATTGTTACCTTAGCAAATATTTAAAGTCGAATTTCACTCAAAAAATTGAGTTTGTTAATGTCAGTAGTCAATGGTTTATAAAATGTTTTGACTGAGCCCCCTCCCACTCCCCCCGAAACAAGTTAATTACACTGTTCCATAATGAAATACCATAGATAGTCTAGTTCGGGCAGAATTGAGAGTGCTCACTGCATAGTTAATGCTTGCTGATCATGTTTTCATAGACTCTCTCCAGGAAGCAATTCGAAAATCTTGCATGTCAGTTAAATAAAATGAATGGATCATTGATATACATGTTTGGCTGAGTACTGTGTTTCTGCTTCTGAGTTTCCTCTAGGAACAATGTGATATGTTTTTCTCCATTACAGTTTCCTCAGGAGCTGTATTACACATTTCTCAAAGTTCGGATTTGATGATGGCAATACTTACTGATTTATATTAAGTAATCCATCGGATGCCATTATATTCTCCTTTACTATTCGTTGTGGAAATATAATACAATTTATAAAATATATTGTGTTGACTACATGGCATTAACGGAAGTTTTCCTTTCAAACATCCCGCCCGCTATTTACGTGAGAAAATTATATACATCAGATGTATGTGTTACGTAAATTTTATTTAACTAATATTTGATTTAAGAAAAAAATATTATTTGTTAGTTTCTAAAAAAAACAATTTTTCATTACATGATATTGCAATGTAATTTTATTTACTGGAGATTATATTTTCCGGAAATTTGGTTCAGTATTTAGACAACTTAAACTTGTTAAGGGAACGATGTATTCAAGTTGACCTTATTCTTGATTTTGATGTAAACTATTTTTTTATTTCATTCTTTGTGCGAATTTCATATAGAATGATATCGAGGCTGCACTAAAATATATGACTTTAATATGTAAACATGATAACGTGACCCTGAATTTCGCAATTCATGGATTTCCGACACTGCATCTTAGATTAGTGTATAACCTTTCTCTAAGAGAAGTCTGTATGTATGCTCTTTTAAACGCCTAATGTCAAGTCGTTATTTTCTATCGTGAAAAGTTGAGTTTTATTATAATTTTTCTTCAAAATGTTTTAGATTCTAAAAGATTAGGTCGTTTCTCTGGAAAAATTTGTGTGCTCATAAAGAATTCTATGCACAAAGACATTTCTTGAAAGTATATTCCGAATTCAAACACCGGAGTGTTATTTCTTGTGATTCTACAAGGAACTGTAAACAACAGTATTATACAGGTTATAGCATATGTAATTTCTCTCCATCATGGAATTTCATCGAGACTCAAACTTGAATTCACTAGAACATTTCACATTTCTAAAATTTAATTCGTTGATTATTATTGGATTATTTTGGGGTTCGGTTCTTAAAACTGCAACTTCTCTTTTACCATATTTACATTGTTTTTTCAGGGAAATACATTATTTGTTAGAGTTTACAAAGCTTGTTGTTTTCAATTTCTTACTGTTTATTAAAACCTAAACACGTAACATATGACTGTGAATTTAATTTACATAAAAGGGTGGCTGAATTGCATCTATCTGCATATATTTAATCAGTTATATGTTGGATTCACATATACGATGCGAATACCAGTTCTCCAGGAAACAATTTGACGCTCTGATTTATATTACTGATCCGGAGGGTACAAAATCTCTTCATCGAGGATTACGAATTTACATATACATTTACAAATCTCCAAATTTACATTGAATAATTGTATAATGAAATTAGTTCCGTTTTACCGTGTATGTAATGTTAGAAATATAGGCAATTATGAAAGGACACTCGTAATATTCTGCTCTTTCTATATTTTCGTTAAATATTTTGAAATTGATAGAATACCAATATGTAACTGTATTATTCCATATAACACTTCCTAGTTCCCACATTTAGCGTAAAATACGAGTGGTGAATATGCAATGTGCAAATTATGGTTCAAGCCTTATATATCACAAGATAGCATTACATAAAAATGGTTTCATATAGCGCAGACAATAATAGATACTCACGCAATTGTAAATGTTTGTATAACCACGTTGTTGTGATCAGCTGTTGTGCATTTCCATCTAAATATAATATCTGTATTACGTACGTAACCATCGATGGTTTGCACAAGAAACGTAAAGGTAACGTCCTGTAAATGAATAAGATAACGTAAGTGTGAGTTCTGCATGTCATCATTCATAACCTCGTCTTATGCATGAACTATCATTAGATGTGCGCCCACTTCCAAATAACAATGCAAAACCAGTGCGCTTGAATTGAACATTAAGAGGTTTCATTAAAAACCAAATATTGACAAACTACTCATGTTACCGACGTATGTATATATATATATATATATATATATATATATATATATATATATATATATATATATATATATATATATATATATATATAGTGAAAGAGAGATAAATGTTTTCTCATTGAAAATGAGAATGTTTGCAAATTTTGTTGTCGCTTAATTTCAAAATGTTTGCACATTAAATTGGCGACACAATAGATGTATTCGAAAATGAGCGGATAATTTCCTTAACATGATTTGTAAACACTTTTTAGTATTATAAATTGTTATTTGTGCCCTTTTATTACCGTTATCAGTTACTTAGGAAAGGAAAGGAAAACAAACGATGGTAGAATAATATAAAATATAATAGAAATATGAGAAATAAAGAAAGTATCCGTGAAGTCTATTACATAGCAATATATGGATTAATAACGTACATTTGGTGACAAAAGATGAATATCATCATAAGCATTCATATTTCAACTTGAGCCCTGATTCGAAGTGAAAATATGCTCAAAACCATCTTTGGAGTTTAAGAATATTTTTCATAGTAATAAAAATACATTACTGAACCTTTGTCATGATATCTTTGATTCCCTCACAGACAATTTAAGAGACTAGGTATACAATATATTTCTAGCACAGTTTGCGTTTTATTATGCCTTATTACCACTATTAGGAGATAAACGTTTTCTTTAGAATTCAATTATTAAACAAACGTTAAATCTACATTCGTTTTACTATCATTTTATATATGTTTTCCCTTAACTTTCTTTTCTTTCCCCTCTTCGGTTCATACCCATATTTACATATGTAAACAATTTGAACTATGATAATGAATGCAAATTTAATCACAATTAAATCGTTTCATTTCATAATTAAAATTTTATTTTCGAGCACGCTCCTCTTGTTTCCTTTCTTTTCATGCTTTAGTAGTTCTCATGTCAGTAAAAAAGAAATAGGAGGTCATATGACTGAATTTGAAATTCATTTGGATAAATGTATGCAAGATCGTCTGCTTATTGAGTCTAATTAACTTCATGAATATGCAATCACTATAGAGAACGAGATCTCATTTCACATAATTAAATTGATGTTTTACGTACATCGATAGTGCTGTCACTATTTGCATCTATCATTTGGAAGGCATTTGCACTTCCACATGCCGCAGGAGTAACTGTCGCTCCAAAAGGGTTCAACGTGTAGATGGAGGTGTACTGGTTGGTTTCGACCTGGGCTACTGTACAGCCCGCAGCGATTGCATTAGTTGATGTAAGAGCTGATATCTGGTAAATACTGTCTGTTGCAGCTTTTTCCACCATTACTGTGGTTGAAAACCCGGTCGTGGCATCATAGTTGCATTGGGCTATGTCTGAAACAGACACATATTACATGTAATATTTAACGACATTGTAAGAAGAATCCATAATGCAATACAATTTAACAGGCTGTGTACTAACTTATTTGATCGGTTTAATTACATTCTTGACTAAAATAACGTTATTTCAATATAGGTTAGTAATACATTGGTCAACAGGGCTATAAGGGTTCATGTTTTGAGAAACATCCTAGTTCATTTTAAAACAGAAATGGGAGGTAGGTTCATTAGCACTTATAAAATTGACTGGATTCAATTGATTGGCACACTAAATGTAATGCTTCACATTTGAACTTGCTTCCGCATATTGTCATACTATATAATACAAATAATTTTCTTTCTATTACATGTTATATAATTATGAATCGAAACGCTGATCAACCTGACTTTCTAGCAGTGTTAAATACGGATATTTGATTGTCATTATTATAATAATGTTGTAACGGAGATATTTGCACTTCATTTATAGTGGCATTGTATTACCCATAAATCAGTTCTTCCACTTACAAAATGCAAATATTTATTAATTAAATATATATTATTTTTTCACACGTTGTTGAGAAGTAGAGATTGTGATGAAGAACTATATATATATATATATATATATATATATATATATATATATATATATATATATATATATATATATATATATATATATATATATATATATATATAAAGTAGACATAACAATACTAAAATACAAATAGCTTATACATGTCAGAGTTTTCTTTATTTTTATTACAAAGACATATTTGTAATATCATATGGGAACTAGCGAGACAACAAGAGTCAATTTTAGGTGAAAAGTATTGTGGAAACATTTTCTGTCATAATTCAGTGCAATCTTGTATTAAAATAAACTGTTCTCAAAACAATTATCCCATTTCCGTTTAATCATTGTTTTTCAGTATAATAATTAAACGTTTGTATTTCTTTTAATCAATTTGATTCTGTGTTTGAGTAGGAATCTGTATCCACACATACAAACACACACATGCATATTTAACATCAGCTGATATTCTTATATTATCTATTATTCCAAATATTTAACTCTTTTAAAACAAATACATTTTCTGCCTGACGATTATTAAATATGGTTCTGGAATTTCTCATGCGTATACAAATTTCAATTACAGTTACACCAGCTAACCATACGGATATGGTCTAATTGGTCTGTTTTTCAACAAAAGTAAAGATCTTCTAATAACGATCATACAATATGATTAAAGAATCTTTGAGACATACGACGAGAAACTTTACTTCTGAATTTTTAAAAGTATTTTAATATAGATAGATAGATAGATAGATAGATAGATAGATAGATAGATAGATAGATAGATAGATAGATAGATAGATTACAAAAGACACGCATTTGTTATATCGTCTGGGACCTTGAGAGACAGCAAGAGTAATTTTAATGGGATGAGTATTGTATTTGCTGTCCGCATTGTCTGTCATAAACTAAAATATGATTCAATTGAGTCTTATATAAACATAATCTATTCTGAAAACAACTGTCCCATTAACATATGATGTTTCATTATCTGTTATACCAAATATTTAACTCTTTTAACAAATAATAGTGCAGCAATTTCTGCTTGGCAATAATAAAATGTTGTTCTGGAATTTCACATGCATATAAAGATGTTAATGACTGTTCCACCAGCTAACCATACGGCCATGACTAATAATTTGTTTGTTTTTCATTAAAATTAATGTTCTCTTGACAATTATACAGTATGATTCAACAATCTTTAAGACATACGACAAAGCGCTTTTCCTCTAGATTTTTAAATGTATTTTAATACTGTTAGAAATTTTAAATGTTTCCATAATATACAATTGTTATTTCAGGTTACTCTTCTACTACAAATGAGATAAACTTGCAATAGATATAGTTCATCATTTTTCTCGAAATGTAAATAATCCTTCATAAAAGTTAAATCTAAATGTATACTTTCGAAATACAACCAAATTGTATCCCCTACTCTATGTTTCTGTAAGTAATAGTAATAAAATGGTATCATCACTTTGTTGTCTTGCCGATTTGGTTTGTGACTCATACTTTAATAATTTAAGATGTTATGTTCTGTAATTATGTTAATTGTTGTTTTCATGTCAAATCCGGCGACTGGTTGAGTACACAAGCATCACTGTGTAAATCTCCAATCACGATCAAAGACTACATACTTTGAAGGGTCTTACATGTGTACATTTTAGAAAGGCACCTTGACGATCAAAGACTACATAATTTGAAGGGTCTTAATCTGTACATTTTAGAAAAGCACTTTGACAATCAACGACTACAAACTTTCAAGGGTCTTAATCTGTATATTCAGGAACGGCATCTTGACGATCAACGACTACAAACTTTGAAGGGTCTTAATCTGTACATTTTAGAACGGCACCTTGGTTGTTATTTTTTTTTTATTTGGATCTTTAACAGAGTAATCTAAAAATGCACAAGGGAGGCTATTTTAAAAGCACATTAAATTTTTTTAAAGCATAGACATATGTTACGATATCAGTTATATAGTGACTGCCTTAATTAAAAGTTTATATTTAATAGAACTTGTGGGGCAACAGTAGATGCGATTCCTATTTTGTAATGCAAGTGGAAATACATAGATATGTCGTTGCCCAATCTTCTTCCCAAACTTTAAGTTATATCAAACGTGTACAGACGGAAAATTCTCTAAGATATATACTTACATGTTATTTCAGACTGTGTCGGTTCCTGAACACAAAAGAATCATTTTAAAGCAATTAACTAATTTTTCTATTCATACAAGTTTTATTTTCATGCTTGCTAAAAGTTGTATTTTTTGTATTAGCCATTTTTAAATATATTAAACAAATTGTAATGAAAAAAGTAGATATTAACATTTTGTATCAAAATTATACACTTTAAAAATGCTATAGTTGTAACAAACATGACAATTTAGATGTAATAATAAATCTTTACCTGATATCATCCAATTATTTTGACTGATAGTGATTGAAAAATATCCATGTATCCATCCATCCATCCATCTATCTATCATCTGTCTATCATCTTTTCTTTCTGTTTTGATTTAGTTTTCTCATTTTCTCAATTTGTAGTTTACAATAAAAGTTGCAGGTAAATAAGAAACTAAAAATCTTTTCGACATTACATCTTAGCATCGTTCCATGATTGCAACAGAACCTTCTATATTTAACTAATCCTCTACAACCATTGACCTAAAATAGTTGAATTTCGTCAAGAAGAAAACAAGAATACAAAATATAGGTACTAGTAAAACCACCCAATATTATGGCAATTCATCAATTGTTTTATTTTATTTCTGCCTCCTCTACCTTATTTCTTCTTTCTATCATTCCCTTCTTTATCTTATTCTAGTTATCCATTATCTATTATCAGTAATCAATACTTGCCGTGAGGAATGCAACAAAAAGCACAAACGTCCATGCAGCAAGCATCTGAAAGAAATATATTTCCAAAAGGATAATAGTTTGTGTCTCTATAAGTAAGTTTCTTCTAGTTAACAAAGTAGACAAAAAAGCTATTAATGTGAATCTAGGACGCACAATACAATGTAGTTTATCTGAGTGAAGCCTACCTTACAGTGTTTTGTATAAATATTTTGTTTCCTTTTTTATTTTTCTCATTACAACTTGATAGATGCATGCGAGGTAGCACTTTTTAGTCGGTTTCAGTAACATTGTTTGAATGAGTCTATGATTTATCATACAAATTCAGATTGCAACCATCAATGTATAAAAGACCAAGTCATTTCAATTGTTGAAACGTTGTCATCTTCTGCTATAGCAAAGGTACAACATTATCATGTAGCTGTTCTCTCTGTTTATTATTATAATTATTATCATTATTAGTAGAAGCAGTAGTAGTAGTTGTTGTATATTCTATTGTTATTATCATTATTTATTTATTTATTTATTATTATTATTATTATTATTATTATTATTATTATTATTATTATTATTATTATTATTAAATGGGCGATTGAGATTGTTTTGATTTTGTTATAGGTACAACATTATCATGTAGCTTTTTAGGAATAGATTCACCGACTGTGTAGCCTCCAGTGACTAATGTAGTTACTTGATGTTTTTTGCTGTTCTTTGTTGCTTTTCCTTTAAAGAAAATAACATTCTTACGTTTTATGCCTGTTTCTTTTATTATTCTCTTAGTATTTTTTGACCATTAAGATGGATTTAATCACATTTCATACAACTACGAATCACCATTGTATGAAGAATATTTTAATAAATGTATCAACAGTTGTTTGGTCCCGAGTGAATCGGAGAATCGAATGTTTCACTAACATGCATTATTTTATTATTTTCCATGAATTCGTTTTGGCACATTAGTAATTTTCAAATTCAAATGAATGATATACACTACAGAATAACGAAACAATAATACACAATAATTCACAAACTTATTTCATAAATAAACTCAGACGAGTCATTTGCTTTATTAGTATCCTGCAATACACACAAAATAAGCAATCACTGAAAATTTTGTGCCACATGCTCTTTTTAAAAGTTGTATATTCAAATGATGGTATAATCTTTCTTTTTTATTTCTTCTGAAATTTAGCACCAACAAATTCTGTAACTGAAGACAAAATTATTTTTGACAAAGCTAAAATACTGTTGAAGTCTGAAATTGTTTTGCTTGTTTATAACATTATTACAGGTATCATCATCAGTATTATTGATCATCATTCAGAGCTAAGATACCGTCCGGTGACCTAGTCGTTACAGCATCCGCCTTGAAAGCGGGAGGTAATGGGTTTCAACCCCGGCCGAGTCATACGAAAGACCTACACAAATTATATTTATAGCTGCTTCGCTAGGCGCGCAGCATTAAGAAGTTATTATTAGTACTGGTCGACCTGGTATCAAGATAATGTGATTGGTGGCACACCATGCTACATGCCGCATGATGTCCCAGTGCTAAACATCACTATATACTGCCACACGGCATACATAGTAGCGATATGACTGAGAAGAAAAAATGTTAAAGCTACAACACAAGTCATAATCTCATCAGATCACATCAAGAGGACCACTATTCCATTTTGTACATAATTCTTAATTTTTATTTTTTCGTACAAGCAGTGGACAATGTCTGTGTAAATACATAATTTTCCAATATCAATAATACCTTCCAGGAAAAGTACCAACGTAATAACAACAAGAATACTCTTATACAAGCTTTTGATAAACACATCCTAGACCTATTAACAGCCGTCATCATTTATAAGGACAAGAGTGGATGAGATACAAGTTTGCTTTCTTAAGTCGAGATTGCACAGTTAAAAACGATTTAGATGCATGCGCCAGCCTAACCAATGAATTGGCATAAAAGTATACGGTAAATGCAAATCAAATCTAGCAGGACATTGCTTATTCGGTGCTTCATAAGAATATGTCTAAATCTCCAGCTGTTTATTTTCATGGTTGTAGACCTTGTATATTAATTGGTATAGTAATTCCAGAAATATACTAACTTGTCGCTAAACCACATATAAACATATATCTTCTGCCAACATTATATTATATACCACAAATATATCGCCGTAATTCAGCATTCACTGCATCAGTAACACGGAATATAAATGATAGGCAATGTCCAAATAAATCAGAGTATTATGTCCAAAATGTATTTCTAGATTAAAGTTAAGATTTTAATATTATTTGCATGGAAGAAAAAAACAATTATTTACTGATCAAGTGTCAGCTCTCTGGGAAGTGTCCCCAAAATTATTCCATTTTACTTACTTTTAATCCTTGAATCATGATTGCAACTCATAATTGCAAATGACAAGCTTCATGAACTTTGACAGTCTACTTAATGATTATACAGCACAATTTAACGAGCAGGCTTTGAAAATATGTCAAAGAAAATGTTGACTGATCCAATACTTCTACAAAATATATTCACGCATATAGATGTGGATAAAAAATGAGATTGTAGTGCAAGTCTCCCTTTTCAACATTGAGTTATTATAAAGTTCAAGCTGAAACTAAATGTCCAAATGTTTCTGGATGTTATATCTATATTACAAATTATGACATTTATTTTCTCATTCTCTCTCTCTCTCTCTCTCTCTCACACACACACACACACACACACACAAATAAACACATGCACACAAAAACGCCGTTGACGTTTTCAGAGCGTCGTAGAAGCGCTTTAAGGCCTTTAATCTTCCATAACCCTGAACTCCTCTTCTTTACTGCTTAGTTAGAAATTATACAATTTACAAAGCTTTGCCTAAACTGTTCTCGGTATTCTGGTGACGGCTGTCTTCTTGGATGCTGATGAAGGTGTCGAAGAGATTTGAGATATCGTCTTTATATATGGATCGTTCTCATCGAACCTGACCTGGCAATTGCGTGCCCTCTTTCCCAGTTAAAGTAGACATTTGTAGGCTGCCACTTACGTTCTCGCTGTTGGAAGGACCTCAGCTGCCGCCTACCCCAGAGGGTGGAGGAGTAAATAATGTCTCTTAAGTAGACCTAATCATCTTCCAAGGGAACTTTTTCTAAGCTTGGCGGCGTTTTGTCTCTTTAGAATACTTTTCCCCTGATGATTTTTATTGGGCTGGATATGAAAGGTGAACTTGGACACAATTAGCCTGTGGGTCCGTCAAAGAATCGGCAAGACGCACAGCCTTTGGCATTCCTGTGTCCTGTCCATTATTCATCCTGATGACGAAGTAATCGATCAGATATCAATGTCGGCCACCCAGAAATCATAAATTATGGGTGGCCGACGTTATTCAAACCTATTCTTCATATTATAAGGAAAATCTTCGTAACGTTTCGCAAACATAATGGTTTTAATTTCCTCAGCATGTACTCTCTTAGTTCCGAAAATTCGAATATGATCCATGTCATGGAATCCCTGATATACACTAGACCCAAGATCAATATCACAAATTTGATGCATGCAGACATTACGATTCTGTTTAATTAGTATGTGTGATAACTACGCTATATATATATATATATATATATATATATATATATATATATATATATATATATATATATATATATATATATATATATATATGTGTGTGTGTGTGTGTGTGTGTTTTTCAGATAAATAATAAATAATAAATGATTACTTTTAAGTATATCACTTACAATAGATATGTTGTTTTTGTTACACACCAAAACACCTTTCTGCACATAATACGTGGGTATGTATCATAAGCCAGAGACCTGTATTATAAATAACTACTTATTATTAATAGTGGTATAGGTGAACTCATACCTTCTTTTTGGAAGCTGTTCTTCTTCTAGACTCTAGTCTTTAGGTACTTGGTACTCTATATACGTATTGCTTCACTAAGTGGATTTTCGCAAACTTTCTAACTGGAAAGATCTGCTGATGGGTCGCGGGAGACCCTTTTATATCGCAAATCCGTTAAATGACGACGTCAATGTCACGTAACTGTTATTTTTTTTCTTCTAAATGTATTCCAGACAAACTGGAGCCTAGCTTCTTATAATTTTAAGCAATTATTGTACAATATAAGTAATACTTTTGATGTCTTTGCCCTTAAACATCAAAGAGAGCATGTTATTCTTCTACTGCGGATCATTCAATGTAGACCCGTCATGCATGCAGCATTGAAATCGTTCAAGTGTATGACATTATATCATAATTTTTCAAACTAGAAAATGTGTTACAAACCAAACCCACAAGATGGGCCTTGTTTGTGACTATTATTAGATGACAGTATGTAACTTTTCTTATTTATCATCTACATCCTTGATATTGCGGAGACCAACATGAAAGGGGCAGACATTGAACTTTTTCAAAAAGTGGCCATGTCACATAGCCGTAAAGTCCACATTGATGTATGTTTAATGAAAATGCTAAAACACGATTTTCAAAACAGTAGATTGACTCTGTCGCATAAATGTGCGCAATGAAGTGTGCACAAAATTATTCTTTAATTTGAAATGACTGGTGGCAATACCCGTAACTAAAGAGATGAATCAGCTTAAACGAATTCTAAAAAATTTGGAATGCTATGCAAACAAACACATAAATTATTCAGCTTTTCCATTTCCATTTATGTATGAGAATGTATTTGTATTCAATATAACAGACATCACAATAATTAAAACAGTACATTAAATGAAAACGAACCAACTAAAGCGTGTAAGTGGTATTAGTGTAGGGTGTGTTCTATGTAATATTACCGTGGGAACGAATTTATTTTCAAACCTTTTTAATGTGTCAAAGATTTAGAAGACACACCTGCACAATAATGGGCAGAAACAAGATATTTCCAAAGCATGAATAACATTATAAATCTTGCTAATCAAAACTAATTAAACGTTTGAATACTTTTTCGCAAAGAAGTCACGTGTGTACATTTTTAAGTATTGCTTGTACTGTCTATCAATATGCACTCAAACGTAAATAACTAATTTTAATTGAATAATCATCTCAGGCAAACCGATTTCATAAAGTTACGTATATAATTCTCTTGGTTGCAATTCACTCTGCGTAGCTTTCGGTTTATCAAGGCCATTGGACTGCCGATATCCCACAATTAGGTTGTTTTAGCGCACGCTTGTTTTGTGGGTGCAGATGTGAAACTTTCTGGTTATCCACCATTTCTGAATGCCAGCGATTGGTTTAAACCAGTCACTACAGTATACTTGAATTCTATCATTTACATCCTTACTGCATGGAACATGTACAACTAATATGATCGAACGATTAGCATGGTTTTTACTAACAAGATAAGACATTAGCATATTTATATCATAATGTTGTTTCTTTTCTACTCTCAAGAGTATTAATAACATATTTATATCATAATGTTGTTTCTTTTCTACTCTCAAGAGTATTAATTATAGTATTTAAGTCACTTACTTTCGCGTCATGTTTTTCAATAAAAACAAACGCAATATTTAATCTAAGGAGGTTTTTTAGGCATGGCCTAAAGAATCAGAACTCTCACCAGGATGAAAATTCTTTCCTTTCCTTTCTAGTTCTGTTATACCTTAATTTCATTTTTGACTGTGTAGAATTAAAATTAATTCTCACTCTTTTAAATACTTCTGGCAACATTTTAAAAAATATAATAATTGGCAAGTTGATTAATTTCTGTATCTTATGTTGTAAGAGTTTACCTGTAAATAACTTCTTTGGTCCATGGAGAGTATTTATAAACTCTAGTTCAAAAGAACTTAACCCCAATGATTCTTGAAATGACCCCTATTCAGCTATCACCAGCAAATAAACACTATCATCCCTATATGTTCCTAGGTAAGATCACTATGATTTTAGTTTTAGTTATCATCTGGTTTGGTTTTCCTTCATTTGACAAGCGTGACAAGATCTACAGTATTTATAAACACGTTTATTTGCGGATAACTGCATTGACTGGAGATCTTGTGTAACATCTTATAGACTCCAAAATAACTTGTCAGCACAGGTTCGTAGACTGAAGTACGAATGTCCTGTAGATATGACCTCTGAAATAATTTAAAGTTCACTCATAACTTGTAACTAGCTGGTAGAAGAGGTCTTCATTTTCTTATAAGAACCCGATATTTCACAAGAAATAAAACATATAACATGTGTCCAGGCTCACTCGAACTAATGGAAGATCTAAAGATTTTGTCCTGATCGACAGCAAGTAACTGTTGTTAATACCTGGACAGAATAAAGAGAATAAGGCATAAAAAGATGATCACTGGGATCAATACCTCTTGATTGACCGTATCAAAGCTTTGAACAATACATGTGTCAGCCAATGGAATAATTTCCGTATCAACATCATTCTCAATATCTATTTTTCCATAACTCTACTAACTACACAAGCAGGATTTAAATCAGATATTTCATTTTCAATTTGTATCCAAACAAGGCTTGTAAGTTTAAAGTATATTAACAACAACCTTATTCAGCCATAGGTCATTGTCTAGTAATAATGAGTAACCTCAATGGATAAGGCACACTGATCTGACAATCACGAATCCTGAGAAGAATTCTGACGACAAAATGACACAGTGATAAAGAAACTTTACAAAACCACATATTACTCTCTGAATAAGACTTTCCCTTCTCAGATCAAGTCTAAGTACCTGATAAGAAAATATTCTGAAAAGCTCCTTTGTCCAATAATATTTTGCAAGGGACAAACATGGCGGAATTAACAATACTAATAGGGTTTGTTTGATCATATATATATATATATATATATATATATATATATATATATATATATATATATATAGTTTTCAAAAATACCGTGACCTTGATCCGTGTGAAATAGAGCATTTGGGATATCTCTATCTTTATTACGTTGCCTAATGTATAACATGTAGCAATTTCGTCTTGCAATAAATGCAAATAGGAACAGATTTATTATACGTTTTAACAGACGTTTGATTGCTAAAAGTTGTGCCAGATGGATCTTTTGTAGTTTTCGTTCGAGAATGATATGCTGTGAAGTCTCGTTTAGTAGGGGTGGGGTTCTTCCTATAGATTTTACAGAATTATGAGGAAGTTCCCCTGGTCCGCTTTCAGAATGTTTACTTCTGGACAATATATTATATATGGCTACGAGCCCCCAGTCAGCAAAGCCAACGGTTAAATTATAAAGAAATACAAAGATAAATTCAAATAATAACAATTTAATGAAATGATAACTTTAAAGATATTAAATTAATCACTGTCTCTCTCTTGACCAAGTGAATGTCTAAATCATCATGTGATTCCAGTGTGAGTAAGATTCTCCCCTCTGCTTGTAAACTACTCATCTATTTCCTCTTTAGTCTTGCTCTTGTCTTTCTCTCCTTCCGTCCCTCCTTCTATCTGTATCCCTCTTTCCAGTCCCTCTACTTCCGTTTCCTTCCTCCTCGTTTGTCACTCCAAGCTTCCTATTCCTCCTTTCTTCCTTCTGTCCCTCAAACTCCCTATTCCTCCCTTCTGTCCCTCAAAGCTTCCTATTCCTCCCTTCTGTCCCTCAAAGCTTCCTTCTGTCCCTCAAACTCCCTATTCCTCCTTTCTGTCCCTCAAACTCCCTATTTCTCTCTTCTGTCCCTCAAACTCCCTTCTGTCCCTCAAAGCTTCCTTCTGTCCCTCAAAGCTTCCTTCTGTCCCTCAAAGCTTCCTAATTGAAGTTTACAAGACATTAGCATAGGGTCATAAAATCCTACCTCACACTAAATCGATAAATCGAATCATCAGCTACGGCTGTACATTTTTGGTCGCGCATGCGCACACATCGAAATTCCCACACACTTCCGCCGCTTACAAAATGGCGCCACAACGCTATCTCACAAATAATTCCAAACATTCATATACCGAGCCCTATCAGTATATACATACAAATACATCAAATATCATCGTACTATAATATTACTACTACGATTATATGTCTGTCTATATATTTATACACAATCGCCCCAATCAACTATTCACATTCAACTTTTTACATTGCAACCAGTTAACTCAACAATGGCAAAATATACCATTACGTACACAAAGGTGCTGGTCTACCATAATATAATTACACACAGAATTATAATATTTAATTCTTACAGCGGCTAGCAACCATAAAATTCTTCACAAATATCACTCATCTTTTCAAAAGGCGTAAACATAATAATTCACGAAATAATATGCACACATATTACTAAGAAGAAAAACAACCTAGTATCTCACAAAATAAGGTGTAACATAATAACATCATGAAATAAGATGCGACGAATTAACATCCTAATCAATTGTAAGCAAATGTACTAATTAGCATCACGAAAAAGGTAAAATACTACGATCATAATTAATTATTCATACTACGATACTAGTAATAAAAATATACATACGACAATCCTTCAATTAACTGCAGCCGTATCAAGCAGAAATCAAACATTATATCACTGACCTGATCGAAGCTATCCCAAAATTCCCTGAATTTGGCGCCAATTTACGACTGGCAATCGGAGCCGCTCAACCTCTGAACAAATTCACTAATTCTAGCGCACTGACGAATTCTTACTAAACATAAGTTATTATCTCGGGTTCCAATCAAGGGTCCACCCTCATCGCATTCTGATTGGATGGCTCTTGACTCGGTCAGTCGTTCGAACTGTCTATCATCCCACTGTCTGTCTGTATGTCTAGAAATTGTTACAGTCTACCTGGCGTCGGCCATCTTCCTTTGATGCGGTCATAACTTAACACCTTCCTGATACGTTGTTCGCTCTCGAGCTAACAAAGGCCATCTTACGTAAGGGGATTAGCTAACTTTAGAACAATTTGAAACCTCAAAGCTTGGTCAGGCAGACTTGCAATTTATACATACATGTACTAATACTGGAGTTGGTGTAAAATCGTCACATATGCATTTCTCAAAAAGACCTACAAAGTGGATTTTAAATTGACAAATGAAACATTTTATATCAAGGAATAACCATCAGCTGTACGAGCAGCATATTCCACTACTTCCACATCAAGGTAGGTCTCAACATGACTATGGACGTAATTTTGAACTCTTCAATAAATATGAGTTGTCTAAGGCTATCGTAATCTTGATCAACCTTCATGTCTGTGCACCACCATTCAAATAGCTGTTCTTTGTCCCAAGCAAATGTACCTCTGTTTGTCGAGTTGCTTTTCCACGATTCTATAATGTGGATCGATATGCCACAAATGCCTATTCATATCCCTTCAAAATGTATTTATAAACCACATTATTATTATTACGTTATTGTAAGCACTGTGATTTGTAAACAACGTCCTATTCTCCCTTAGACTTTTGAATGTTTAACAATTCTTTAAAAATGCTGAGATTTTTCTCTATTTTCTTACCTGCTAAATGATGTGCAAAACTAATGTGTTAAAACCTTAACTTGTATATAAAGGGGTGGGCTCCAACAGCCAATTCTAACTATTATGAGTGTATGTGTATTCCCCATTCTTCTCTCTCTCTCTCTCTCTCTCTCTCTCTCTCTCTCTCTCTCTCTCTCTCTCTCTCTCTCACACACACACACACACAGACAGTACATGTGCCTCTCTTTTTCTTCCTTTCCTCTCAAAATTCGCATATCTCTCTCTTTTTTTCTTCCTTTCCTTTTTCTGAATTCGCATTTCTCACTCTGTTCTCTTTTCAGTTACATCATTTTTTACTGACGTTGGATTTTTATTAGTTCAAGCTTGATCTGTGTTTTCTCTTATCTGATCTGTAATTCCTTTTATTATTTTCAAATCCATATACTGACTTTAAAAGCGACAAAAAGCATTTGTATCAAAAACAAAGTTTCACGAATTAGAAGACTAAATTAAGTTTGTATTTATTCTTTTCCCAAAGATGATTTTACTTCATAAATTGCTTACTGTCTAATAAGCTCATTGATAAGCACGTTGGCCTTTTCAATGACCACAACCCTACATCGGTATAATGAAAATTAGGATACAGTGTCAATTTAACGTTTTAAATCTCTTAAATTATAAAACACTTCCCATCCCAAACGAGCTTCGAAAGTATACTACGACTTTATGGTATTAAATTCTGCAAGTCAGAATGCAATAGCAACAAGTTTTGTCAACTTCAACAAATAATTTATTTACGTTACAAAGCATTAATTTCAAAGGAACTAACACGATTGTGAATTAGATCCCAAATAAGCTTAACTCATAGTTTTATCGAAAGTACAAAAGTACAGAATGTTCCGAATCACTTTCAGTCTTAAAAGTGCTGGTGTGCCAATAGCCATGACTGCTGATTTTCCAATATTCTTGATTTTCCACGGTGATGAAATCCAAAATGATCGAATGAATTCATAATATTCTCAAAATCATTTTATACCATAATATCAAGAACGAATAATTTTATTTGTTCCTCTCAAATTTTCTCTGAACGCAAGTAAATAGTATTCCACAAACATTGATATTAAAATATGAATCAATATTGTTATGAGAAACAACCTTATAGAAAAATATAGGACAACATAACATGTCCAGGATGTGGGTCATTTTTTTCATCAAACAAGATATCAAGTTGGCTTTCTGGAACATTGTACATTTCTGAAAAGGCTAGACAATATAATTTCAAAGGGAAACGCTAAGGCCTTGAATTCATATCAGAATTAACATGTTTACAAACGACCATCATCTCAAAGAATAATCAAAAACATGGACAAAAGTTAGTTATGTATTGTCTTCGTTACATATGAACCTAACCGTCATTTAACGAATTGGAGAACTATAAACATAACATCTTCTGTGCTGTAATCGTCTAGCAAAAAACGTTTCCTCAGGAAAAAGGTAAATAAGCTACTGTAGAGGAAAGAAACTAATAACAATTACTTTCGCTGAAGAAAATACCAGATATCTATTTCAATTCCTTTCAAAATGACTAAACCAGACTTTTAACACATTCCCGGCAATTATATTTACAAAATAAATTGATATGCCATTGTTTTTCATTAACAAGGAACACTAAGCCACTATACTGAAAGAACAAGATAAAAAAATTAATCAGTGATATTTATGTTATATAGGAAATAATTACTCCAGGAAAATCACACATATATCCAATATAATTATTTATCTAAACAAAACATGACTTTCATATTTCTATTTCAACACAAACGTTCAAGGCAAACATTTATATAAGAGCTGAAATGCAGTGTTCGTAAAAAAGAGGGCCAGACGTAGAAGCGATTGAATAATTTTTGAATTTACAGGACATACTGAGTATAATAAGAGCCACTTATAATTTTGTTAATTCAGATAATTAAATAGAGCTCAACAAAATATCAACATCAGAGTGTTAAGCTCTTTGAAAATGAATAAATATGCTCAATATACGTTTCACTGAAATGTCTCTCTTATGATTCGCTTTTTAAACTGTTTAATGTTAAAGTTGGTTAAGAAATATTTAACACTTTAAAATGTTAAAACATATATGGATAAACTACACAGAATGTCAATATTTCACATCCAATAAAATTTGTATGATTACATTTTAAAAGTCCTTAATGGTGATGCAGTTAACAGATAAAAAGTAATGTATGACATGAAATTCAAGCAAAAGCTCAGTTACAGTTGACAGTATTGTTAGATTTGTTAGGTTGTGGAATGTCGAAATAGGTTTGAAATTATCCAGGTGTAACGGAGTTATTCAACTTACTTAAATATACGAAAATGATACAAAATTAAACATCGCTTAGCTGCTGCTCAGTCGTTTAATAAAACAAACAGTACTATATATTTTCTGCCATTCATAACTGCAAGTACGTTGATGAACAAATATATTTTAACTATAATGAACCTGAAGAAAATAAAGTTGTGTATTAATTGTGGAACAACTGAATGCGTATAAACTTTATTAAAATTAAGTAGTAGGAGTTGTAGTTGTTTTAGGGTTTAAAGCCATTCTTCAGCACACGATAAGCCATACATGGAGGCCAGTGTTAATGGTGGAGGAAGAACCAGGGAAAACACCCAGAAAGAATTACCGACCTAAGAGAAGCTAATAATCTGGCAGGCGTTACGGGCAAAACTGATGGCTGTATGTATATAAACTGCCAGATTATATCTTGCTGCAATAACAAGAGTATTTAGAGTTCCTATAACGTTCACTGTGTTTGGTATTACTTCAGTATAAATAATTATTCTAAGGAAAAGATGGTACATAGTAACGTGTTACAAGACAAAAACGCTATAATTTGGTTGTGTAATGAAGTTACAATATTGGAACCAGAACGGATATTGTAATTAGCGATATCTCGTATAGCTCATGAGAACTGTGGTTGATAATCGAAAGAGTCTAAAGCAAGGGATGCATAAATCTGGACATATTGCACAACTGAAGAAAATACATTACATCAGTTTAAGATAGAATTTATTTCCAAACCCTACTAAAACAGAAATTATAGACTGTTAATTTAATTGCAGAGATCAAATGTTAATGTTGTTTATTATGATATTTAAAGTGATTATATATATATATATATATATATATATATATATATATATATATATATATATATATATATATATATATATATATATATAACTGAATAATGGATAATGAAATATTCAAAACATATTTTCGAGAGTGGCAATACCAAGAGTAAAAGTTTTAAGCCTGCCACCCACGAGATAAAATAATATATATCCGTTATTCACTTGTAGCAAGCATGAATTATACTTATTTTATGTACAAATGTATTGTCTAGCAAGATATACAGTACAACAGATTAGAGAGAACTGTTTTCGTGCGATATTATCAGTATCCTTTTCGTTCGGTTGTGTTTTGTGCTTGTTTGCACAGAAAATATTAACGTTAATATAGTTCTACCTCTCATTTTAAATTAATATAGGATGATAATATACAGTAAGACACATTTAAAACAGAAACCATCGTCTCATTCCATTTCAACTAAAGTTATTTTTAGCGTTAGGTGGCTATATTTACCACTCAGATAAGTAAACGATTAACTTTATTTTTTTTCTTTTTAGGGTTTAACGCCATTTTTCAGCACACGATAGGCTATACATGGCGGCCAGTATTATTGGTGGTATTTGGGGGGTACAAATGTTGCGTCATCCTTTCCTCAGGGGGGACCCCTTAAAGGGGAGTAGGTCACGCCTACACTTATATTTCGAAGTAAAGGTAGAGGACAATGTTCTGCTGGTTTACCATAGGAGGGGGATCCAGCTAATAGATTGGGGGGGGGGGGGATGATACGGCGCCTAAGCAAATCGAAATCTTGGCCGCATTACAAGCACAAGGTCTAGAAATGAACAAAATTGCAGCGCTTAAAAATGCCGGACCAAAAAGGTTTATGTTATACCCAGTAAACCAGGATGTGCCACTATTGAATTGCGAGACTTTCAAGGTCAAGGGAGAAAACGTGCACGTACATGAAGCGCGCCCCTTCGAGAGGGAAATTGGTCACAAATTAGTGGAAGTGCACTTCCATGGCCTACCTCTACAAATTGAGACGCATGAACTAGAGAACAAATTGTACAATAGGTTCGAAGTTAGAAGCCATGGAAACAGACAGGCAAACTATTGGGGTTATTACAACAGGGGTAAGAATTGTCCAAACCACGAAGCAAGAAGCCAAAATGATACCAGCATTTTTTACTGTATGTATTTTAGACTGCGCACCTGGTACAGAGATTGTGAAAGGGATAGGAAGTGCCCAAAATGTGGGGAGTTGGGACAAGGCCCGTGGGACTGCAAAGGGCAGCCAGCACAAAAGAAGGGATAAACATACGCGGACGCAGCGGCAGGAAACCTTGAGAGAACTAAACCAGAAGAATCAAGAGAACAAGTGGAAGAAGAAGCCAATGAGAGAACCCCAGAAAGATTGGAGAAATGGGTCGATATTTCCACCCCAAATATAACTGGGATCTAGACTCCAATGAGAATAATACCCCCGTTTGCGACCCACAACCCATTTGAAGTACTTCCAAATGAGGAACCTTCATATCTAATCAACAAACTGAAAAACATGAGGTCTATAGAAACTCCCACCCCTAAAAGGACTGTAAGGAAAACTAAAAAAATGGAAATCTGTGAATCTATCTACCTCGTTGGATAAAACACCTAAGAAGGGAGTGCAGAAAGAACGGGAAACTATCCTAGTCATGGGAAGAGGGAGGAACAGGAAAGAAGAGGGAAGGAAAGAAGACAAACCCCCCAAGAAATAGCCAAGAAATAGCCCAAGATAACGCCCCTGAAAATGCCCAAGATGCACCAGAGAAAGTAGAAGAAGAATATACAGGAAACACAATAGATGCCCTAAATGAAACAACCCTGAGGGAATGGTCTTAGGGGATAAATCCACTGATACACCCTATACGTCACAGGTTACCAGTGACTTTGAAATATTAAACAGTACAGTTAAATCAGCTAAAGGGGGAGCATTAGGGTCCTAACAAAATCACTAGCCATTAACCATATAACCACTAGAATAAGCGGCCGCCTGGAGGAAACACACAAATGGAAGAACAAAACTTCTGCTTGATGTCCTTAAACATAAATGGTTTCAATAAGGATACAGTACAAAAACTGACATAAATAGGGGACTTTGACCTACTGTTTATAAAAGAAACACATAAAGTACTTACGGACGAAATAAAAGAACAATTAGAAAGACAGATGGACTGTATAATCATTACTAATAACTATGTAGGAGGGGATAAAGGAGGAGCGGTAGCAACATTCATAAAAAAATAAAAGGGGTTGTAAATGGGAAAGGATAGATGAGGGGGTATTCTTTAAGGGTAAATTAATACATTTAAAAGTGGGAAACAATAATTATATATATATATATATATATATATATATATATATATATATATATATATATATATATATATATATATATATATATATATATATATATATATATATATATGCCAGTAAAAACAAATCTGAAAATAGCCTTTGCAGCAAAACTGATGGAATATTTGGAAAACTACACAACAGAAAATTTGATCATAGGAGGGGATTTTAACTGGGTAGGGGTCGAAGTAGATAGGAAGGGACAATTGACATACAACGATAAAAGGAAATAATGGAACACACTATGCAATCCTTAAACCTGATTGATATTTACAGACGTTTAAATATGCCAAGGGTGGAATACACTTACACATATCAAAACAACAAGGGAAGTAGATTAGACAAATTCTGGGGCATATCTTTAGGAACAAATAAATATATAAAAGCAGGGGGATCATATTTCGGACCATAAACTAATTTATGTGGAAGTTGGGATAAAAAATAGAACTAAATGAGGGAGGGGATAATGGAAATTAAATAATAGAATATTAGAAAATGAGGGATTTATAAAAAGAGATGAAAAGGGAGATAGAATATTTTAAAAATAAAGGGATTACAAATATTATAGACTGGGATAAATTAAAAGTTAAATTCCGGGAAATAGCGATGAATCATTCAAAACTAAGGGCTAGGAAATTTAAATTAGAAATAGAGGCTTTAGAAAATTTGATAAATATAACAATAATCCAGAGCATCAAAACAACACTAGTTGCAAGATTAGCGAATTTAAAAAATGAACAACACAAGGGATGGGACATTAAAGCAGGTATCTTTACAAACCTATATGAAAACGCAGAAGGGTTATATAAAAGGAGGAACTAAGAAGGGGAGGGGAAAGAACATTACAATCTCTAAACACAGGGAGGGAAGTACTAACGGAAAAAACTCAAATATGAAATTACAAGGGCCTATATACTTCACAGAGAATATCAGACGAAGATATAGAAACGTACCTACGAGAGACAAATTGTGAGAAAATTACCTCAGAACACAGAAATAAATGTGAGGAATTTATCTCACAAGACGAAATAATAGCGACAATAGGGAAATTATCGAAAAACAAATCACCGAGGAATTTATCTCACAAGACGAAATAATAGCGACAATAGGGAAATTATCGAAAAACAAATCACCAGGGAGAGATAGAGTCTCAGCAGAATTCTATCAAAAATTATGTGGGGAGTTGTCGCCTATTCTTGAATGGTTATATAAAATTATTGCACTACGGAATACTGACACGTCCTACACAATGAGGGAGGGAATGATAACATTAATATACAAAGGGAAGGGTAATAGGGATTAAATTATTAATTGGAGACCCATCTCACTCCTAAACATCGATAATAAAATTGTAACGGGTCGTTCGGTCCCAAGTGTTATTGGTACAATATTGCACAAGCCCACTGGTCAGAGATATTGCGCAACTTGGAAAAAACAACACCCGAAACCATCTCCCGCTAATACTCGTTATCTAAGGAATGACCTCCACGGTGTGATTTGCCCGGTTATAGAATGGATATGGCAATCTGAGATGATATCTTGAACAAAGACAACACACGAGCCCCCGTAAAGATAAATAAAGAATTTAATCAAAAGAATCAAGTGAAGAAAAGACACAGTAAATTACAATTTCCTTCCCTTCTGAATACTCTTAGTTCAGAAGCACTCTAAAACCGAAGTTTAAAATAATTGATACATTAACTAAATTTCAAACACTAATAAAATAGACAAATTTAGCCGTTAATGGCTGATAGCAAATTTCATCACGAAATCCAGTGTTCATTAACATTTGACCACTGGGTAAATTCTCATGACCTGCTCGTCGACTGTTTTTGTGCTTGCGTCTCGACTTTATCTTGTCCTCTGGATGAAAGTGGGTTCTCACAACTCTGACTTCTAAATTCCTTTTCCTCCTTTGGGTCTCGACCTCCTCGCTATCTCTCTCCAAACAACCTATTTTCCTTTGAAAAGAAAAGGGTAAAACGCCCTAAGTATATCGTCATGCTTTAAGAGTTGAGATTGTCCGTCCGTCTTTCTGGTTAACAATCAGATCTTACTATCAGCGATAACCTTTATACGGCTATCAAATACTACAAAAGTCTTCAGATCAATACAGCTATACCGCTAATTATCGACATCAGAATTTAGGGAAGTCACATATATTCCCGTAAATCATTACGTAAAGTGAAGCGGTTAATCATAGCACACAATCAATATTCTCTAATATGATAAATTCAAAATTAATGTAGCACTTTCCAATCATAAATGTAAGCAGCGGATATTCTACAACACCCATTAACCTACCTACGTATATAAGGTGAAAATTCTAATTCAGAATTCAAAAGTACATTACTAAATCAATGTAATACCGAACTATTCATACAAAGTATCAACACATCATGCATCTGTTACGTCGAAACATCATATCAATTACATCATGATAAATGTGAATTTGAGTTAAATACCTTGTGTTTTTGGCGTCTTACAATCGTTCCTAGATTATCACTTTTCCCTGGAACCACGATTTTACGGACGTCTTTCCCTAAAATACCGCTCGGGGTCTCTTCTATGTATTTTTACTTCTGTTTTCTCTCTCTCAGAGAACTTCAAGACTGACGAAAATTCACTAAATCGAAGAGTATATTCCCTCCAAGATTCAGGGATCGACCCACCCCTCATTCCACATTGACCAATCGGAATAAATGCTATTCCTATAGACATTTGGAAGACTGCTTATCAATGTGCCAAAAATGCCACCTGGGGTTGTATTTAACACCCTGTCGTTTCTCTCAAATCACTTTTGACAGTTTTTCGTGTGAATTTCGCCTTTCTAGCCTGTCATACAACTAGTTCGTTTTACTATATACATACTAACGGTGTGACCCGAGTTAGAAAAACATTACTCCGTGCAAAAATCTGCCACAAGATAACAGTTAATTGTTGGCTAGACTAAGAATTAATTAATGGATATTTTTGACGAAAAATTTGGCACTTTACAAAAATTATAAGTAAAATACTAGAAGAAAGGGTCAAAGAGTGTCTTCACCAAATCATAAATATAAACCAAACTAGCGGGGCCTAAGGGGAGGGATATACAAAACAATATTTTAAACATTAAAACTATTATAGAACTAATAAATAGAACTAATGAAAAATAGTGCTATGGTACTAATTGACCAGGAAAAGACTTTTGATAGACTTGAACAAAATTACCTATATAAGACACTGGAAAAAATTTGGTTTTGGAAAAAATTTTCAAAATTGGACCAAAATCCTGTATAAGGATATAAACTCAGTTATACAGGTAAATGGAGAAAAAACAGAGAAATTTGAAATCCAAGATCCGTGAGGCAAGGGTGTCCACTATCTATGCTATTATGCGTGATAGCAATTGAAATACTAAGTATCAAAATTAAGAATAACCAAAACATTGTAGGGATAAAAGTTCCAAATATTAAAAAAGTGAAAATTCTGCAGCATGCGGATGATTGTACAAACTTTATCCAAGATGGTAATTCCTACAAAGAACTAACAAAGGAATTCGTCGAATTTGGTAAAGTGTCGGGATCTAAGATAAATACCGACAAAACAGAAATGCTACTGATAAGAAACTGGAGAGGTAAAACACATGGGTTACCTTGTCCACTGATTAAAGACAGTATAAAAACGTTAGGTATAAATTTCGGAAAATATGACACACAGAAAAACTTAAAGGAAATCAGCGAAAGTATACAAACAAATATGCGGATCTGGGCGCCTGTGCCAATATGCCTTATGGAACGGGCACAAGATGCTAAAAACTATATGTGCATCTTAATTATAAATTCAAAACAATAGACATACAAAAATTCATTAATTAAAAAAATAGATAACGAAATTATCAAAGATATATGGGGCTTTAAAATGCACTACACCATCAAAGAAACTTTATATAGGGAAGGGAAAAGAGGAGGCCTAGGCCTCCCTCACCCGACCCTAATTAAATACACCAACATTCTAAACAGGTTTAAGAACATTAAATCAGAGCCAAAAATAGCTTGGCAGGGGCTCTATATTTATTATTTTGGTTTCTCTATGAAGCAGAGAAATTACATATATAGGAACAATAAATTAGTTAAACTTCTATAGGTGCCAAGAAAATTAAGATCAATAAAAGAATTACTTTTCAAATATAGAGATGCTAAAGACCTATGGGAAGTTGACACTAAATCTACATGCAAATGGCTCACACAACAGACAATAAATAAGGGCAAAAATAATGTGGAACACAAACACATAAATATCAATTGGGATAGGGCCTGGGGAAACTGGGTCAAAATAGGATCGCAAAATAGAAAAAGTATCCTGTTCAAATGCATGCATGATGCATGGTTGACAGGAGAAATAGCAGTGAGAAGGCTTATGATAGTAGTGTCGCCTCAATGCCCATTGTGCAAAAATTATAGCTTTTCTAAATTACATATTTTTACCCAATGTTGTTTTACCAGAAATGAAAGGAACACGATAATTAAGTTCATTAACGAAACACAATTGTACAATATAAAAAATTTACTATACTTAGATGGAAATGTCTCAAGGATATTATTACAAGAAGTAACTAGTTTTATAGTCAAATATATGATAGCATGCGGACCTGTCTATAATATAGTAGAAAATATTAGATAGAAGGGAGGGACGGGGACTTCAAGAGAGGGAAGTACTATCAAGGAAAGCACGGGGCTAAATCACATGGCGCTACGCGAAGTGGGCAGGCCCGTGTAAGAGCTGGGAAATAAACTCACTTAGAGGATTAAGCACGATCCATACAAATACATTTCACGCACTAGATTGGGTTACTTAAAAGAAAATTACTTCATTATACCCCAATATAAGCATGCTATCATATAAAGTCACTGGTAACCAATACATATGAATACTCTGTATAGACTCGCATGAGTTTATACAGAAAGACCGTTTTAAAGGGAATAAATAAATGATCACCTTTTGGTTTGAAATAGGAAATATAAATAAATAAATAAATAAATAAATAAATAAATAAATAAAGGGCGAAAAACGATCGAGGCCGGTGAAGTAGAAATAAAAAATTAAAAATGTACTGATCCTGTCTCGATACAAGTATACCTATTTAGTAACTATGGAAGATTACAAAACATGGAACACTATAAGGCAAAAATTAAAACAATACTATAACATTTAATTTAATACACCATGTATTTGTACAAAAAATTTGAAATTCATAATTAAATTTTTAAAAAAACCCACTTATATTACATTAAATAGAGACCGTTTAGGGGTCTATATAATTTAAGAAAACTGGGAAATTTGATCAAAAAAAGGCTATCCTTACAAGATTAACTTAAAGAACGGAGCGGACAGGAGACCCATGATGAGCCTTTTAGCTCGGGTAGCCTTGTCATAAAAAACACTAAGGACCAAAATATCTTCCTATTTTTCATATAATCCCGATGGGACAAAATTAAGGTTAGGGTATTTCTTAAAAAAAACACAAAAGCTACACATCAGGGGGTACACATCAACACATAAAGTTGATAAACACTTTTTTTTTTAGTTTTTTTCAAATAGGAGGAGAGGACATCTGTCTGGTTCCCCCTCCCCCCAGAAAAGAAAGAATCCAAACTTAAATGTTTATAGGAGACAGTCCAATAGTAAAATATTGGACATATGAAACACAAAACTTGAAAGGAGACACGCACCTTTCGCCCCTTCTTATGAAGACAGTCCAATAGTAAAATACTGGACAAATAGAACACACAACTTGAAAGGACCCGCACACCTTTCGCTCCTTCTTATGGAAGCTACAATTACCGAACGGAAACAGACATGAACATGGAAAATGGACTACACATAACTATGGATAATATATACTTTTGCATTATGGATCAACTATAGTGCGAAATCTTCACCGATTGTGAAAAATGGAACGGAACATGGACTACACCTAACTATGGATAGATAATATATATTACTTCATTATGGATAATACATTTCTGCATTATGGATTGACTATGATATATAAAAAGGGATTACAACTTTTAAAAAGGGTTGTATATATATTATGGATCAACTATAGTGTGGATATGTTCCTAACCTCTCGTGAAAAATGTGACATTTAATTACAATGTGGATGACATATTCCAATATGTTAGCAATTTGAGAACTTTCGCATTATACACTACAAAATGTGACATTCAATTTAATATGGATTAAATTCAACAGCAATTTCAGAACTTTAGGACTACAAATAATTTACGCAAGGTCTTTCACCTTTCGCAAAAACTAGTATATGCTCTAAAATGTGAAATTCAATTTAATATGGATTAAAATTGACCAGCAATTTGATAATTTTAGGACTACAAATAATTCACGCAAGGATTTACACTATAAAATGTGACTTTTAATTTAATATGGATTAAAATTCACCTACGCAAGGATTATTTACTTTAATATATATATATATATATATATATATATATATATATATATATATATATATATATATATATATATATATATATATGTCATGATTATACACTACATAACATGACATCCAATTCAATATGGATTAAAATTCATTTATGCAAAGATTATATACCTCAATATATGACTTGTAAAATAATTTCACACAGAGCTTATACTTTCATGTACATAATAGATGACCTAGTTGACCTATATACACAGCAAACTGGTCGGAGATCACTATGACCTCGCGTGATCATTAACCTACTAACACGATATAGATCTGTGAGCTATAAATAGCATAATGTGGTCTTTGTTCTGTTAGACTGGACTACTTCCAAACTTTATTTTTTGTAGTCATTACTGGACTACTGTTAAAGATTTAACTTGATATATGAACAAGACTACTTGTTTTAGTTTTAATAAATTTACTTTTATGTCAATGTTCAATTTGCTAGATTTTATAATTAGTGAAACAGCCGTCACGTGACTAGCTGATGGCATCTCTATACATGTTTAACTTTAACACTAGCGCGCTTCCAGCAAGATTGATATCACGTGACACATAAATGAACTCC
This sequence comes from Unio pictorum, assembly GCA_030141615.1. NCBI lineage: Eukaryota > Metazoa > Mollusca > Bivalvia > Unionida > Unionidae > Unio > Unio pictorum. The sequence goes on from JARLTB010000107.1 coordinate 16,782,674, forward strand.
AGCTGATGGAATTCCGTTCACACGCATTTACTATATTGAACTGAATAACTAAATATTGTGTTTTTCTTACAACTGATTACTATTCATTACTTATGATTACAAACGAAAAGATGTAGTCATTGTTCAATTTGCCAGAACGGACTACAGTTTAAGACTAATTACTAATACAACTGCAATGAAAGCAACAATATAAATTTTTATTTTTATTAATTCTTCTTTCTTTCTTTTCTAACAAAGTACATAAAATATATTTACACAAATGGAGCTAAGGCTCCATAAATAATCTTAACTATGGAATTCTAAAATAGTTTATTTCAAATTACGCTAATTTCTATAACTATAACTGGAAGTTGTAAGATTATTTCAATTTGCTAAAACAAACTTAATTTCACGACTTGGAAAACTCTTTAAAAAAATCTAAAGTTGACTAATTTGGAAAAATGGAAAGAACTGCAATGGAAATGGACAACCGATTGAACAACGTTAAAACACAAAGCTATTAGACATAAGGTTTGGGAAATGCCACAGCATTAAAATGAACTATTAGAAAACAACTACACATAAACTATTTAAATAAAAGTGCACTATTAGAACTTTAAATATCTTATCCTTTTATTGTTTATATTAAAATTTAAACTATTCAAAATTTCACATATAAATATTACATAGTTCTACAACTCTATAATATGATCTAAATAGTGCTGTCCATACAATTACATCTGACAACATACAAGCAAAATCACAAAATACACACACAATGGACAAACGACTCTGTGGCAAGTCAACTGGGTTATTATATAATATATTTTATACGAAAAAGGAGAGGAAATTGGCCCTGGAACTTAATAATTCTATGGGAAAAGAGTACGATCCTAAGTTTAGGAATCAGATTGTAAAGAAATCAGTATTCTCCTCAGCTCTAGTGGAGAATATATATCACAAGTCAGCTTTTACTTGTGATTTAGAGTATTATCAGTCTGAATTTCTTAGTGGGTAAATAAAACTTTGATATATTTGATGAACAAAACAAAGAGAAATATACACTATTCCTTACACTCATGGGTGGACAGGGATAACACTACACCATCTTAGACACTATTGGCTAACCGACGGTGTTCCTCAATCATCAATTCAAATCAGCTTTGTGCTGGGGAGAGTACAGAGGACCAACACCCCGCCCCCCAATGCAAATACATTTGCAACAATCTCTTCAAATCCTCTAGAATTTCAAGGGGTGACTTAAATCCGACTTCATTCTCCCCTATCTGGAAAAAGATGACATTGGGCAAAGGTCTAGGTGGAAATCCATTCAAAAAATTGGTAATCCACGCTCCAGGGATTCCATAAAAAGAAACAACTACATTAGAAGGGATCCTACAGGTATCTAGTGCGAGTTTCCTCTGACCCTTGCCACCCCATTTTTTATATTTGGTTTTTTATGTTGGGGTGTAGGGTCAGAGCGCATCCCCTATCAAAAAGTTGGAATTCGCCGACACCAGCTGGTGTCGGCATGGGGTACTCGCCTACTGACAGGCCTAGAAAATTTTAATGACATTATATTGGGTCATACTTACATTAAATCGATAGGGAAATCATTTATCTTCTCAGAAATTACAAGTATAACACTGATTGTGTATTTATTCCGTTGTCGGACGAAACGAATGTACAGCGTTGATGAATTTTGACCTCGTTCGCACCATTTGCGTTGCTAGTCACGTGACTAGCCAAATCTCGCAGCCGATATGCATAAAACGTCACAGGTCAAATAGTCACGTGATAACAACAAACGCGCGTTGTTGTATGGTTTCAGCGTGATCAATCTGCCTCTTTCCAGGACGATGCGACAAAGACACGTTTCCGGTTGGTGTCATCTCAATTAATATGTTGAAAAGCAAATGTTCTTTCATGTTATTCTAAACATTGATTGACTTTCATTCACTATTTTTGAGTGTTTGCTTCATCAACATTCAGTCATTGGAAAATAATTGTACATGTACTATGATGGAGTGTTCCTGCTGCGGCACAGAGTTTCAGAAATAAAATAAAGGATTTAAAAGAATAGCCATTCATTCTAAATTTAAAGGTGGACCTAGTGCGGCAGAATTACTAGAAAAAACATATTCTGTAACATTCACGCCTGAAAAACGTGCATTCATTTGTACTAAATGCAGCTCGACAATTAAATCCCTGGATGTAAGCAAAACTAATCTTGATGAAGTAGAGGAGAAATTCACAAAAATTCGGAAATCAGAGTCGTATGCAGGAAGTAAGATTCAAATCATGCCAACCCACCGCGGAATTGCTAAGAAAGCCAAGTTATCTCAAAACCAAGAAAAGCATGCCAACCAAAGTTGATGTCAAGAAAATCTTTGACAGAAGAAATGGTAAGCACATAGATAACTATAACATCTATCAGCATTCTAGATAACCATTTCTTATTATAATTCAGCATCAGTTCCATATCATATATGTAACTATATTAAATGTAAAATCAAAATTTGAAGCTCATAATTCTATGTATAGATTGAGAAAAGATTAAACTAACCTGTAAACAGGCCATCCATACCTAGGAATAATTGTGACTTTCTGTACCGGTATTCTTAAACCAGGTGTCACTTACTGTAAATAACACTCCTATTGGGAAGGCAATACAACTTTTGGCACACTCAAGATACAGAAATGGTCTGCGACAAATCTTTAAACAAAGCAGATCTGCCAAGAAAGCTGCAGTTTATGTCATTTGTGATGTAGTGAGGCAGGAGATCTGCAGCTTTACAAAAATGGTTTCCAAAAGTGGTTTCAATGGTGGATTGTCATCAATTTTGGATTTTGAATGGGACAAAATGATGTATGATGCCAATAAATGTTGCCCCAGTTTGCTTGAGCTTGTCAAAGCCAGCATAACCAAGAAGCAGTACCACAACTCTGCCACAAAAAGGATCGGAAGAAAGGTCATCTCTTTAGTACCTGTCATTGGCTCCAACCTATGTATAATCAGCTTTATCAGAACCAGGCAATGTACTATCCTGCAACAGCTGGTTTCCATTATAATGTGATTAGGTGGTTGTAAGAGAAAGGTAACACAATCATTCAAGTATAATTAGCAATTTTATCTAAATTGTATGGATTACCATTTTTTTTTAAACCTACAAGGAAAGGCTAAAGATTTTTTTTACCCAGTCTTTACAAATAAATTTAAAGAATGCAGCATGCATTTTAATGAATTTAATGCAAATTAATTACCATTTATGCATTTTTTTTATAAACCATAGATATGTTGTTAATTTTTATTGTAACTATGGTTATTTATGAATATATATTCTGGTGATTGCTATCAACAATAGAGAAGATTTCTTTTCTACTGACATGTACACTTTTGCAGACAATCAAACTGTACTTTTGTTATCAACAGGTTTTTGGTAGTTTCAACAGACTTGGATAGTGCCAAAGTATTGATGCCACAAGATGAAGAATAGATGGTCTGCGCCAAAGATTTTGACAGTAAGGTTAAGCTGTGGAGAGATAAATTGTCAGGAAACGAAAGAGGTATAAACCATTGTGAACGCGATAGAATTTTCTATATGTAATGTTTATGATATATTGTGGTATATCAGAATCATACTAATTGTTTCATTTTTTTCATTTTCAGTTTTGATAATTTAAAAGGGTTATTTTGTGAAAAGAATTAAAATTGTTGAGTGTCAATTCTTACACCTATATGTGTTTCTTTGTTTAAATGTTTACTTCATGATACTTATATTTTAGGCCACCTAAGTATATAATGTTCAACAACACATCATCCAAATTTAGCATAAAAGTGAGGCATAACAATTTTGTTTGAGGTACACATAACCGTAGGTTTTATTAAACAGTACAAGCATTATGACAAAATTATACATATTCTATCCTTTCTTAGAAAAAGCAGATGAAACTTTGGATGAGCTGCCAGAGTTAGAGTCTGTTTGGGATGATGAAGAGGATGAGGATTTAATGGAGGAGGAAGAGCAGGCAGAGGAGGAAGATGAAGAGGAGAATGAGGAAGAAGATGAGGAATCTAGTTCAGTCCAAGAAAGTGATGAGCTGACTAGTGTAGAAGGTATATTCAGATGAATAATCAAGTCATTGACATGCATATCTGAAATTACTGTTTTTAAAATAATATAATGATAATATTTTTCATCATTAAAATCATCATTAAATTTCTAGTAAGAAAAAAAAATCTGAAAAATGTCATACATAAAGTAAAAAGTTTAAAAATCAAATACCTCCAGGTTTCTGTCACAGTATGCAAATTCTACGACGTGGGGAAAGTTATCAATAATAGTTATCTGAGATATTACAATGTATGTGAGATGGACACGAGTCATTAATATCCACCCATAATGATAAGGTTTAATGTGGGAAAATGATACCAGATATCCCAATAATTCACATGCAAAATATCATTGCAACAGATTTTAAATCACTTATGAAAAATTTAAATTGACACTGAATAACATATTTGATATATTGGAACTACAAGAACATTTTCTGAAGATCACAGGTTGAAGCCTATGCATGTCAGTTATAATTTAAGATATCACTGAAGCACAATGCTTGCTTAATTTAAGAATTATATCTTCAAATATTACATTAGTTTTACTTTTTTGGAGCATTCAACAATGAAAAGTAGGTCACATTGACCAGTAATTATAATGCTAATGATTTTGTTTATATTGTCAAACTTAAATCATCCAAGTAAAATTTAATCTTTTAGAGTGCTCCATGCATAATGATGCCATTCCATGTGGTCAGTTGATAATTTTTTTCTTAGTGAAAGTTGTTACTGAGTTGTATAATTGTTATTGCCAACTATTTACTATATTTTGTCATGAATGGTCACCATATCTACTAAACATAAAACTCTTTCCTGTATTTTTATTCATATTATTGTTTATAATGCTATTGTCAAACAACCACACAGTGGAATGAATGATTATTATCATACAAAGCACTCTCATTTAAAATTTCAGTTACAACTGAAGTAACATCTGAGTCGGTTATGTTGCCTATTTCCAACACTAACCAAAAATTATACTTTGATATTACTTATGATAATATCAACCAGAAGATTGGTGTCCGGCCTCATGTGAGGAGCGAGAGAAATACCATGCTGAACATGGTACAGGGATTTGCCACACTGGAAAGGATTGGTAGCTATGGAATGTCAAATGTATTCCTTTCACCAGAGGCCATAAGGAATGTAAAGATTTCAGATATCTTACCATCCAGTGAAGACGAGACGGCCTTAAAAGAGGAGCAAACAGTTATAGTCTTAAGGATTCTGACAACATATGTTCCTGCCTATGCTGGACTTGACACTGTGTGGTCCATTCCTCATCAATATTCAACAGAATCAGAATCCAGGAGTGAAATTGTTTGTAGTATATACTTCTTACTCTCTTTATATATACATACACATTTGCCTACATACTGTCATTTTCATGCACCATGCAAATTATAGTTATATAATGTCATATTTGAGACAAATTAAATTTTTTGTGCAGTATTCTGCAAATTATAGGTAATAAATAAAAAAGGTTTTCTTTTAGGCATCATTTACTTACTCTAACATTAATAATCCACATGGTCAAAATTAATGAGCCCTCTATTATATATTTATAATTATTGTTAACCTCTGTATTATGAACACACATTTAAAAGGGACACATGTTATGACCAACTGAATATGCTTCACTAAGATAATAACTTTTTGCTGTTAACTGTCAGTATATATCAATGTAAAGAAATTTAAAGAATTTAAAAATAATACATTTAGACAGGTTTGATTGTTCATTTTAAGTTAGACTATAACTTCAGTCAAACAGATTGTTTGTATGTAATAATAATAATAATGAGGACTTTGTATAGTGCCTAATCTTTAGAAGCTCTAAGCGCTTGACATCTATAATGAAATGACTACAGAAAAAAAAAAACATGAAATCGGAAAACAAAAAATGCTGAAAATATTTAAGATAGGAAACATTAATAGGTTTTTAAGTTTGCTTTTGCAGTTGAAAAAGGTTAGTTTTAAGAGCACTCTTGAAATGAATCATTGTCTTTGTGTCTAATTTACACTTTAGTTCAGAATTAAGTTGTTGGTTAATTTATGCTCATATTTTGTATTGTGTTAGCCCCCTTTCAAAGATCAAATGACAGTAAACAAATTCAATGCAACATTCGTTCTCTCTCTCTCTCTCTCTCTCTCTCTCTCTCTCTCTCCTTACCTTGTCTAACATCATTGGTGGGAGAATGTAACATACACTTTTCCCATACCCCGTGGGAAGGACAGAAAATGTGTCACTTCCATCAATAAGTGATTTTATTATCTTGTACTGTTTTTCTTTAATTTTAAAATTATATCCATTTTCAAGAAGTATCTCATTGGCAAGAGATTCCATGTCTTTACCTGCCATGTTGCAATATAGATGTATGCACCAAATCTTCTTTGAGGAAAGAAGACAACAAACTCGAAACTAGTAATTCTGCCTCACTAGGTCCAGCTTTAAATTTAGAATGAATGGCTATTCTTTTAAATCCTTTATTTTATTTCTGAAACTCTGTGCCGCAGCAGGAACACTCCATCATAGTACATGTACAATTATTTTCCAATGACTGAATGTTGATGAAGCAAACACTCGAAAATAGTGAATGAAAGTCAATCAATGTTTAGAATAATATGAAAGAACATTTGCTTTTCAACATATTAATTGAGATGACACCAACCGGAAACGTGTCTTTGTCGCATCGTCCTGGAAAGAGGCAGATTGATCACGCTGAAACCATACAACAACGCGCGTTTGTTGTTATCACGTGACTATTTGACCTGTGACGTATTATGCATATCGGCTGCGCGATTTGGCTTTTCACGTGACTAGCAATGCAAATGGTGCGAACAAGGTCAAAATTCATCAACGCTGTACTTTCGTCTCGTCCGACAACGGATTAAATACACAATTAGTGTTATACTTGTAATTTCTGAGAAGATAAATGATTTCCCTATCGATTTAATGTAAGTATGAGCCAATATAATGTCATTAAAATTTTCTAGGCCTGTCAGTAGGCGAGTACCCCATGCCGACACCAGCTGGTGTCGGCGAATTCCAACTTTTTGATAGGGGATGCACTTTGACCCTACACCCCAACATAAAAAACCAAATATAAAAAATGGGGTGGCAAGGGTCAGAGGAAACTCGGACCTACACCCCAACATAAAAACCAAATATAAAAAATGGGGTGGCAAGGGTCAGAGGAAACTCGGACTAACAGGTATCCAAAAGATAACGATCGGATCCAAGCCTAGCAATAATACTGTGTCCAACTAGTAATAGACGCATAATAAATGTAGTTGTAGACACAATGGCTTCGCACAAGTAAATTGATACTGTGTGATCCCCTAATATAAATAATAATCACGCTGCCCTCTATATGTATAAACAAATAACTGTGGATAACTTCTCTTTTATTCCTTCTTCTATCTCTCTCTCACTTAGCTTCTTGTACTAATACACTCAAAAGCTAATTAATAATAAATAGAGCTAAGGTTCTATAAATGCACTATATGACAAATCACTCATTAGTTTACTTTAAACTATTCTAAATTTACTCTTACAACCAAAATTCTATTATTTCAAGTCACTACTTAAAGGATGTAGGTTTCAATTTACCATAACAAACCTGTATCTATGACTTGAATTACTTTACTTTACGTCTTTCGCCTTTTATCCTAATTTGATTTGTGCTACTATAGCAATATAAATAATAATTAAAGGAACTCTTTGGGATATTTGGCTTACAACTATCCTGAAGACTCTAAAAACAGTCTAAGTTAGACTAATTTGGTTAAAGGGAAACAACTGCTATGGAAATGGACAACCGCTTGAACAACGTTAAAACACAACACTACTAGACACAAATCATTTTAGAAATGCCACAGCATATAAAAAGAAATTATAAGATAACACTAACACATAAACTATTTAAATAAAATGAACCTTTAGATTGTTTACATTTTTATTTTTACTTTTTTTTAGTAACTAAAAAACAATTCTTCAAAATGTCACGATTAAAATTTACATAGTCCCAAAACTCATAGATATGACTTAGATAGTGCTGTCCATACAACTACACGGTACAACAAACAGAATTAAAAAAAAAATACATACACAATGGACAAATGACTCTGGCAAAGTCAATTGTGTAATACTCAATAAAACATATATTAAGAAAGGAAAGGAAATTGGCCCTGGAACTTAATAGTAATATGGAAAAATAGTACGATCCTAAGTTCAGGAATCAGATTGTAAAGAAATTAGTATTCTCTATAGCTCTAATGGGAATATATATCACAAGTTAGTTCTGACTTGTGATGGAAAGTATTATCAGTCTGAATTCTTTAGTGGGTAAATAAAACGTTGATATATTTGATGAACAAAACAAAGATTAATGGTCTCCCAAATTAATATTTGTAATATAAAAATAAATATACAGTAATATATACATTACTTTATACACTCATGGGTGGATAGGGAAAACAAACTACACCACCTTAGACACTACTGGCTATCCGACGGTGTTCCTCAATCAACTCGAACCGAGAGTTGGGGAGAGTACCGAGGATCAACACCCTCCCCCCCCCCCTCTTCTTAACCTAGCAATGATGATATGGCCAACTAAAAGTAAACGCATTTTCACAATAGTAACTGTAATGGTTGAACTTGCTATATATACAACCCTCCCCCCCCCCCCAATATACATGGAAATACACATCTTTGAAGTAATACTACAACAAAAACTAAAATTAGATAACTTCTTCTTATAGACTACTACTAAGAATCTTTGAAGTAATAATACAAAGGTTTTTTCATTGCAGATTGCTGCTATGAACTCATTTTACTACATATTGTTACTTCTCAATATATATGGAATACAAAGAAAGCGAATGGAAATTTTCTTTTCTTTTTCTTTAATCCCAGGTGCTAAGGCACTACCAAATTTTCTAAACAAAAGAAACTTAAATAGGGCTAAGGTCCTATGAAAAACTTAAAGACCTTAATAGTTTGCTAAAAACTATTCTAAATTACTTAAACAGTCTAATCTAGACTATTCAAAGGTTTTAATGTTTACGACCGCTATGACTGTAACAATCCGAATGACTAACGATACAACATATCGCAGTTAAACATATGTTTATTCAATAATGCCACAGCATTTATAAGAAATTCTTAGTCAACAAATACACATAAACTATTTAAATAAAATTGCACCCCTTGTTTTGATTAAATCTATACATAATATTATCTATTTACTTATTTACTTATTTTTTCTTTATATTTATTATTTTAACTATTATCATAAAATATTCAAACTTACAGCAAAATTTACATAAGGGAAACAACTCAACAATTTGGAATAATTAGTGCCGTCCATACAAAACACTTTACAAACATACAAACTAAATATAAAACTTGCATACATAATGGACAAATGACTTTGGCAAAGTCAACTGGGCATTGTTATATATAGAACAATATTATATTAAAAAGGAGAGGAAATTGGCCCTGGAACTTTTATAGTTCTAAGGGAAAAGAGTACGATCCTAAGTTTAAGGAATTAGACTGGAAAGAAATCAATATTCTCTATAGCTCGAATAGAGAATTTGAAAGTATTATCGGTCGAAATTCCTTTGTGGGTAATAAACCTTTCATAATTTGGCAAACAAAGCAAAGATTAACCGTCATCAAAATTTATTAATATAAAAAAATTTAAAACACAAAAACATATACTAAAAATGCACTCATGGGTGGACAGGGATCCACTACACCTCTTTACTACGTATTCGTTATAGACGGTGTTCCTCTTATCGACTCAAACCAGCTGTATGTGCTGGGTAGAGTCACGAGGATCAACCCCCCTCCCCTCTTCTTTCTCTCTAACCTCTTGTGCTAAGTAATAAGACATTCGAACAGTTTGCTAAAAACTAATTTTAAACAGTTTAATTTAGACTATACAAAGTTTACGACTGCTATGACAATGACAGTCCGAATGACTAACGATAAAACACATCACAGATAGACAATTTTATTTAATAATGCAACAGCATTTAAAAGAAACTCTTTGTAAACAAATACACATACATTATTTAAATAAAGTACACTTTTATGAATTTAATTATTCTATTACTATATATTTTACTTTTTTATTTATATTTTATTACTATATATTTTATTAACTTTAAATATTCAAAATTACACCTAAAAAAACTTATATAAGAGAAACAACTCTTCTCATTTAACATAGATAGTGCTGTCCATACAGAAATACTTCACAACACACAAACAAAAACATAAATCGCATACAAAATGGACAAATGACTCTGGCAAAGTCAACTGGGAACTTGTGTATATATATATATATATATATATATATATATATATATATATATATATATATATATATATATATATATATATATATAAATATATATATATTGCCTGGCTCGTGAATTTAAATTTAAATTAAAGACCAAATAGGTATACGGCTCTGAGCCCCCAGTCAGCACTGCCGACGGTTAAATTATATATATAATTATATAATAACACGAAGATGAAATTCAACAATAACAATTTAATGAAGCCAATAAATTTAAATGTCACACAATCACTCGTCCTTTAAGTGATAGCCTATTTCATCTTATGATTTTCAGTGTGAGTTCGATTTTCCACCTGGCCTTTGGTTGTACTCATCTATTTATCCGATCCTCCCAATCCTCCTGGATTCCACCTCTCCCGACTTATCTCCTCCCTTCACTTTCCTTCCGTTCTTTATCACGACTATTGGGACCACTTTCCCTGGTCTGTTCCCGAAGCTTTCTCTCCAGATTTCCCTCTTTCCTTCTCTTTCTTCCGTCTCTAACGGAGACACTGGGGCCACTCACTAGTCTGTCCCTCGAAGCTTCCTGTGAAAATAACAAGGCGTTAACATAGGGTTTATCACATCTCACCTCACACTAAATTATCAATTAACCATCAGATAAGGCTATTACCTTTTAGGACACGCATACATACACATCGAAATTCCCACACACTCTTACAAGGAAACAATGGCGTAATAGCACGATATCATACATATATCCATACATCATATCACATAAGTATATCTAATATATATATATATATATATATATATATATATATATATATATATATATATATATATATATAATCTCATTGTACTTACAATATTACGACAGCCAGACGTATGTCTGTACACTACACTACAAGCGTACACAAATATTCAAATATTCATATTATTAATTTCTCACAGTGAAATCATTTCAAAGATACCATTCAATTTCTTAAATTACATGGATAATGTGCTATTGTACTATAAAATAACCACATAGCGAATTATAATAATATTAATTCTTACGACGGCTAGCAAGCAATACAATTCTTTACAACTAGGAACCCATTCTTCAAAATATACAAACATATCAGCATCACAAAAAAATTATTCCTACTACGATTTTAGTAAATAATACGTATATACACGATCTACAATTAAATGCAGTCGCAGATAGCAAAGATCGAACAAATAATTCACTGACCTTTTTAGAAGCTTCACTTAGAATTCTGTTCGTAAGGTTTCCCCGCCAATTAACGTATGGCCGCACCGAGTTCCAATTCACGGGTAACGACTATAGCAACTAACGCTCGATGGCCGGGTTAAAGATATATATTTTAGAATAAATCAGGGTCCCACCACTTCCTCGATTCCGATTGGCTAGCGCTGAGGCCCTATCCACTCGACTTATTCAATCTGGCGGTCAGTCAGCGTATCCAGAAGATAAGGCACGCCCACTCCTTCTGGCAGCTTCTTTGATGTACAAAACATCCTTCCAGCCCAAGGTGCTAATTACACTTCTGACGGCCTTTGGTCAGCTTCCTCTCTTAACTATGGCAAACTTACGTAAGGGATGGTGTCATCCTGCGGTCATGTGCAACAATAAACAGTGGCTTGTCCGACTTACTTGATAACACATGGTTCTAATTTAATTTTGGGTCGGGCAACGCCACATCCCCCCACGCTTGAGAATAAAATCGGGATTTTATTCCCTCAAAATTTCTCCAAATGCAAAGGCATTACTATATGATTAAACTAAAATCATCGTGGCACACTACTCGAATAAAACAAAATCATCGTGACACTACACGAATAAACATGAATATATATATATATATATATATATATATATATATATATATATATATATATATATATATATATATATATATATATATATATATATACACTCAAAGTGATTATTCCATTCCAGCGCTTCTGCTCATGAAATCAGCGCCTACGTTCTCTGTACCTTTCACGTATCTGATATGCATTGGTACTGCTGTAAGAACAGCGACCATCGCATCAAACGTCCATTCGATAATTTCGCCTACGTGAGGTAGGCGAGTGGTTGATGGTCGGTCTCCAATATGAATTTCCGCCCGTACAAGTAGCGCTCGAACCGTGATATACCGAACACGATTCCGAGGCATTCCCTCTCCGATACAGAGTAGTTCTTCTCGGGAGCGGACAACTTCCGACTGCCATACGCGACAGGAAAAAGCGTCCCATCGTACTCCTGCAGTAGTACTGCTCCCAGTCCAGTGTCACATGCGTCGGTGTGAAGAACGAAGTCTTTTGCCAGATCCGGTAGATGAACAACTGCGTCGGACGTAAGTCTATCCTTCAGCGTTTGGAAAGCATGGTCACACGCCTGTTTCTTGCTTAGGTCAGACAACGGCCCCGCAATCGCGCTGAAATTGGGCACATACCTCCGGTAATACCCGGCTAATCCCAGAAATGACCTAACCTCAGTTTTCGTGGTGGGCCGTGCGGCGTTTCTCAGCTGCTCTACCTTTGACTTCTCTGGGGACAGTGTGCCTTGGCTTAGGGTATGTCCTAAGTAATCCAAGGTCCGGAACACAAAGTGACATTTGGAAGGGCGAGCTGTCAATCCCGTCTGACGTAACCGTTCCAAAACGTCGGCTAATAGAGTAAGGTGTTCACTCCACGTCTCTGTGGCCAACAAGAGGTCGTCCATGAAGTTGTAGACACCACTATCGCGTAAGGGCTGCAACAACTTCCGCATCATCCTAGTAAAGACGCTGGGCGCGTTGTGTACCCCGAACGGCATGACCAACCATTGGTAGGTTCCGTCGGGAGTAGCAAAAGCGAGCTTTGCCCTATCCTCCTTCCTTACCGGAATTTGCCAATAGCCCTTGGACTAATCCAGCTTGGAGAAATATTTCGCTTTCGAGACAGAAGCGAAAATATGTTCCGGGTCAGGTAGCATTTCGACCTGAAATTCGGTCACCTGATTCAGCTTCCCGTAGTCAACACAAAACCGATGGGTGCCGTCCTTCTTCTGCACTAGGACTACAGGAGAGCTGTACGGAGAGTCGGCGGGTTCGATGACTCCGAGAGCAATCATCTGCTCGATCTCCTCACTTACGACCTGTCGTTTTGCGTGTGGCAAGGGATAGGGTTTCCTCTGGACTGGCCGGTCATCTACCAGCTTTAATCCGAACTCGACAAGCGAAGTTCTCCCGGGTATTTCCGTAAGCACATCCGAATACCCGGGCAGCAACGTCTCAATCTCTTCCCGCTGTGCCGCCGTCAGCATGGGGTCACACTTCACGTCCGAAGGTGTCTCAGCCCTTGTTAACGGACAGTTCGGGACAGTGTTGGCGCCCTCCGTATCGATTCCGGCGTCCTCGGTGACAATCGTGGCGATGACAAAATCGCTGACGGTCTCTCTTTCCCGGTATCTCTTGAGCAGATTGGCGTGGTACAATTTCTCCTTCGTTGGTAGCCGTATCCGATATGTTTGACCTCCGACCTTCTCGGTGCAGACATATGGAAACTTGCAATTTGTTGTGTTCTTGAGGCAACAGCAACAACACCTTGTCTCCTACTTCATAATGGTGTGGTTTTACGCGCTTGTTGTAATTCTTCGCCTGATGCGCCTTCGCTCGCTTGAGGTTGTCCTGTGCGAGGGAACAAACTTCCTCCAGTTTGTTACACAAGTCCACGACGTACTGGTAGGTAGTGCGCACCTCCTCTACAGCGTGGTTGTCCGTCCACAGCTGTCTTAGTACGGCGATTGGGCCACGTACGGTCCTCCCGTACAAGAGTTCAAAGGGAGAGAACCCTAAACTCTCTTGTGATACTTCCCGGTATGCGAAAAGCATGGCAGGAATATACCGATCCCAATCCTTGGGGCGGCCTTCGCACAGCTTTTTGAGCGTGTTCTTTAGGGTCCCGTTGAACCGTTCGACCAGTCCGTTACATTGGGGGTGATACGGTGTAGTCGCGAGGTGCTTAATTGACATTAGTCGGTTCACTTCCGCAATCACACGACTCATGAATTGTGTCCCTTGATCGGTCAGGATCTCGTCGGGTACTCCGACTCTTGACCAAATCCCAAACAGCGCTTCCACGACGGTTTCCGAATCAATATCACGCAACGCGACGGCCTCCGGATAGCGTGTAACGTAATCCACGACCGTTAGAATATACCTATATCCGTGCGACTACGCAGGTTTATACGGTCCGATTAAATAAATTGCGACGCGTCGAAAGGGTTCATCGATCAGGGGTGTACTCGCCAAAGGGACGGGTCGATGGTCCGTTTTCGGTGCCATTCTTTGACACTTGTCACAGGAGAGACAGAATCGCTTGACATCGCCCTGGACCCCTGGCCAGTAAAATTCTTTCAAAAGACGGTCACGCGTCTTGGCAATTCCCATGTGCCCTCCCATGAGACTCTCGTGCGCGAGTTTTAATACTTCGCCTCGCTTCTCTTTCGGCACGACAACTTGCTTAAAGTGTTCTCTGCCTTTCCTGGCGTGGCGATCCAAGATTCCCTTCTTGTACACGAACTTCACCGCGCCATCCGGAGTTTCTTTCTCTGTTCCTGTTACAGCGTGGTTGTGCAACTGCACCAGAGTTGCGTCTTCCTGTTGTAGCTTCCTCAACTCTGCCGGAATAACGTTACTCACCGGAGACGTTGTAACTTCCATCGGCTTCGCTCTCGTCTGTCGACTCTTGGACCTGATATCTACAGCACTCACTGGTATCGGTGTGCAGCTTTCAGGGTTCGGTTGTGGCAACACATAACGACATGTCAGTATGACGTCATGTGATAGACCATCCAAGCACGCAGCTTCAATTTTCCCCTTCACGTACGGTGAATCGAGGTCAATGATAGCCAATGGCAATGAGTCACGCGCGCTGTTCGCGTACTGAACTTCGATTACCTCCCCTGTGTAATCCTCGGGCTTAACGAACTTCCTGTCGACTAGGGCTGGGACACTACACCCGGTGTCATACAAGATGGTGGCACCTTCTCCGTTGACAGTTGCAGACGCGAGATTTGAAGGTTTGCAACTTACTCCCGGCTCGTAATCATTCCTAGCGACGGCATTCACCTGGGTCCGTCTCCCCTTGGGACAGTCCCTAGCTATATGCCCCGGGCGCTTGCAGTTGTAACACGTTGGCGGCCCTCGCCGATCTGCAAATCCCGCTTTAGGGTGTGAGGCCTGTCCAGGTCTATGGGTGGCAGCCCTACCTGTAGATCTCCCTCCGGCCCTCCCGTCGCCCTGACGGTTACGGAAAGCCGGCTCCACCTCAAGCACCCGGCGCGACTCAGTGGGTCGGGGTCGGTCCGCACCCCCGAAACTTCCACTCTTCGAGTGCGCCTGTTCGTATCGCTCCGCCATGCTAGCGATCTCTTCGAGCGTACGGTGCTCCCTCTCTGCTAGGAAGACTGTCAACTTATGACGGTAAGTACTCAGGACATGTTCCTTGAGTATAACCTCGCGTAGCTCCCTCGTACGAACGTTCGACTTCGGCCATCTTCATCCACTTCTCAAATAACCATCGAACACGGTTGTGGAATTGAGAGTGGGTTTCCGTTGCCTTTTTCGTGGAGTCCCAAAAAAGTTTACAGTACGTTTCGGCGGTCAGCCGATAATGGCAAAGAAGGGCCTTCTTGAGCGCATTATAATCGTCTGCATCGTCTGCATCTAAGCCATGGTAGACTTCACGAGCTGAACCTTGCAAAATGGCTGAAACATTAATGTGGGAATTTCGATGTGTATGTATGCCTGACCTAAAAAGTAATAGCCTTATCTGATGGTTAATTGATGATTTAGTGTGAGGTGAGATTCTATAAACCAGATGTTAACGCCTTGTGGTTTTCACAGGAAGCATCGAGGGACACACTAGTGATAGTGGTCCCCAGTGTCTCCGATAGAGAGACGGAAGAAAAGAGAAGGAAGCAGAGAAGTCGGGAGAGGAAGCTTCGGGGGACAGACCAGTGAAAGTGGTCCCAATAGTCTCAGATAGAGAGACGGGATAAAGGAGAAGGAAGGAGATAAGTAGGGAGAGGGAAATCCAGGAGGAGTGGGAGGATCGAATAAATAGATGAGCAGAACCAAAGGCCAGGGAAAATCGAACTCACACTGAAAATCACGAGATGAAATTGGCTATCACTTGGAGCACGAGTGATTGTGTATCATTTAAATCTATAGGCTTTATTAAATTGTTTTATTTGAATTTCGTCTTTGTGTTCTATATAATCTAACTGTCGGCAGTGCTGACTGGGGGATCAGAGCCGTACATCTATTTTGTCATTAATTTAACTTTATAATTTCACGAGCCAGGGTGGAACTTCCATAATATTTTAAATAATATATTGGAAGTACCCCCACCCCAACCTTTGCAAACGCCACAATATATATAAATATATATATATATATATATATATATATATATATATATATATATATATATATATATATATATATATATATATATATATATATATATATATATATATATATATATATTTATTTATTTATTTATTTTTAAGGAGAGGAAATTGGCCCTGGAACATTATAGTTCTAAGAGAAGAGAGTACGATCCTAAGTTTCAGGAATTAGACTGTAAGGAAATCAAATATTCTCTATAGCTCGAATAGAGATTTGAGAGTACAATCAGTCAAAATTCCTTTATGGGCAATATAACTTTTATAAATTGATAAACAAAGCAAAGATTAACCGTCTCCAAAATTTTTATTAATCTAATGAAAGGAAAACACAAAAATAAACACCACAAACCTCACTCATGGGTGGACAGGTTCCACTACACCTTTTTATACATATTCGATAAAGACGGTGTTCCTCATATCAACTCAAACCAGCTGTATGTGCTGGGGAGAGTTACGAGGATCAACACACACACACACACACACACACACACACACACACACCAGTGATCCGTAGCGAAAAGCGCTTTAAACCACTCGGCCACATGGGGCCCCTACTTCGAATTTAATAGTTATTCCACAGTAAGACAAAATCTATATGTAAAACAAAATATAAATATATACGTATATGTTGGTCTCTTGGTGCTGAAAGGGAACAAGTTCTTGATTTTAGACAGATAGGAAAACCAGCTAAAAAGTGTAATTAGAAAATTAGATTAAATAGTGAAACGATAAGACACGATATTAATGATATTCAGAAAGAGATATAACAGCAACATAAAAGATAATACCAAAGTAGATCAACATTATTAAGTAGGATTATATATACATTCGTAGGTTTTATTTTGGTACTTCGGATACACACACATATTACAAAGTACGATATTTTTCTAACTACGTAAGTAATTCTCTACTGTATGCAGCTTTGCAAGCATTGAATGAAATAGTAATATACCTTCTGACAACCCAACAATGTTTCGATGGGGATGTTGATTTGGCAATCATCATTCTTGTTCTTGTTGATGACGTTTATGTTGCTTTTTTTCGTATCCTTGTTCAAAAACTGTTCATCTGAACAATAGTGCAATTATTGTAGAACATTTTCTGTTATTAATGCTATTTTGTTGGGGAGTTTTCACAGTTATAAGTAATAGTAGTAGTGGTAGTAGTAGAAGTAATAACATCTGTTAACGAAAATGACGACAAATTTGTTATAGCTATGCACACAATATTAACTTGTGTTCAACAGTTTTTTCAATACTTTTCGGATGAAGATATGCAGTTTTGAGTTTTGAAATTCATACTGTATATGCCCAAAACACACACACACACACACACACACACACACACGCACACACACACACACAGAGGCCGAGTTTACATTAAGATGTTTTGAACTCAACGACATTATTTTGTTTCTTCCAAATGCTCCACTTGATCGCACAGCTTGGGTTGTACCACACGCTATCACAGGTGAACAGAATTGTTACAAAACACACAGATAAATAACACTCACTAGCCTCCTGGCTGAATTATGGATTGTTTGGAACTTCTTGAAGCATGACCGCGGAAAAAATTACGTATTCGGCTAATAAAGTTTGATCTAATATATGTCGTCTTAGGTAAATGACTCGACTTAAAGTAGGAAATTAAGACACGAATATACCGTTCTCTGTCATGCTAGGTATACACTTCAATGCTCTTGTCAATAATGTGAACATTGTCCGATGACTCTTTGTGTCCGTACCTTATCTCGTTCGCTTCAGTGTGTGTGTGTGTGTGTGTGTGTGTGTGTGTGCGAGAGAGAGAGAGAGAGAGAGAGAGAGAGAGAGAGAGAGAGAGATTATTCGTTTAATGGCACCATCCTAACCATTCCTGCAAAACATAAATTCAAATTTTTAACGTTCGTCGTACGAGCACTACGTTAAACAAAAATTTTACTTTAGTAATTTAGATCTTTAGGCCTAATGCACAGATTCCAACACAATCTGAAAACAATTCTATTCGAGCCTGGCATATTTTTTGCATTGGTAATTTGATCAAATGTGACAGTTTTGTTTGCTACTTTGATCAAATGTTACGTTTTAAATAATTATTAATAATAACGTAACAAGAGATGTCACCTTTTATTTGTCTATCATATTTAACATATACGAGACAATAAACAAATGGATTATTGGAGTAATAATATTGGAAAATTACATATTGACACTGTTTTGCACACGAATGAAGACATTTTTGACGAATATCTCTCCTACTGTTAATATATTGACTTTAAGAATGATAATTTTCG
Source organism: Unio pictorum (assembly GCA_030141615.1). Taxonomy (NCBI): domain Eukaryota; kingdom Metazoa; phylum Mollusca; class Bivalvia; order Unionida; family Unionidae; genus Unio; species Unio pictorum. The sequence continues at coordinate 16,801,840 of JARLTB010000107.1, forward strand.
AATTATTTTATACATATAGTCGCTTGCTTCTCAGCCCGTGTCCACTGAAACTTATATGTCAAAAACATGTATAACAAGACTCAAAATAAATAAATTGCTAAATAAAGAAAACAATAAACAATAAATTTAAAAGACACTCTCTATATAACATTAATCTGTAATATGGTTTTTTTCCGTTTGTGCCCAGAATCGTGTTGCAGTTTTAATCAATTTTCAACTGATTTTGGCCACCTTGTTGATGAAGAAAACGAATAATTTCTTCCTGTAGCTTTGCCATACTCTGAATTATAAAAACGCGAAAGAAATAATGAACAATTTCATATATAATTGCCAAATAGAAACTTCACCAGTAAATAAACTGAACTATTAAAATTAAATAAATTATTGCATTTATTTTTAGAAAGAAAAGCTAGTTAAAATGTGATGTTAAAAATAGTTCTTGTTTGAAATGAAGATGTTTGTTTTGTATGGACTGGCTTTTTTCTGCAAATTTTCCTTTTAGTTGTTATTTATATTTATATATATATGGTTATTTATATATATGGTCTAAGGTTGACATTGCCGTTGAGGGAGTGGGAAACAAGCGCCCCACTCCAGAAATCCCCCATACGGCTTGCGTCTATAATCGCCTCTGTCAACTAAAATCCAGCTCCTTCATGAGTGGCTTAGATTTGAAGTCCGGCGGACCGCGTTATCCACCAACAGGAGAAGGAGTGAAGGCGGGCCACTGGCGCCTTAAAACCAGTTGCTTCGGGTAGATGGGACTCGTAAACCTTGGATGGTAGCTCATCTAGGAGAAGGAAGCCTCCGATTCCAAAACCTCTGCTGCCTTACGGCTATACACACTGATGTGAAAGGCTAAGTGAGTAAACCCCAACAAAAATCCGGAGACGGAGTCCCTAAGTCGGTCTGACATTGACCTCAATGTCATTTCGGCAACTCCTGCGACAGCTACCTCCCGCCTTAATCTGGTCAGACCCCAGTCAGTAAAGTGCTACCCGTCATGGCCTGCCTGCTTCACTGGGTGTGTGGAGCTTAGAGAACCATCTCGACAAGTGGGCCACAATACTCCGCACCAAGACTCAAAGAAGAAATAAGAAAACTCAAGCTCTTCGTTTTGCAACCTGGAACATTATGGTCCTGGACTGACCAATGACCTACAGCATATCGAGGATGCACGGAAAACTGCCGTCATTGACAAAGAACTCACCCAACGGAACATTGACATTGCCTCTCTCCAGGAGATCCAATTAAATGACAGCGGCACCATCAGAGAAGCCAATTATACGTTATTTTGGCAGGGGAGGCCCTCGATTGAACCTAGGCAGCACGGTGTAGGCTTTGCCGTAAAGAACACGCTAGTCACCTTCATCGAACCTCCGTTGTCAGGTGCTGACAGAATCCTTGCCCTCCGGCTGTCAACATTTTTAGGCCCGGCCAACATATTCAGCGTGTATGCTCCAACCCTCCGCTCCACCCACGAGAAGAAAGACAAGTTTTATGAGGCTCTGGATCAGGCAATATGCAGCATTCAGAACAACGAAGGCCTTTACTTAGTAGGAGACTTCAATGCTAGAGTGGGAGCTGACCATGAGGCATGTTCCGCCTGTCTCGGCTTTTATGGAAGGGGCAAAGATCAAGGAGAACGGTCAGCGACTTCTGGAGATGCGCAGCTCCCACAGCCTATGTGTGACCAACACTTTCTTCCAATGCAAGGAGATCCACCAAATCTCTTGGAGACACCCACGTTTACTCCAGTGGCACCAGCTAGACCTTGTCATCATCAGGCATGCGGAACTGGTCAGCGTCCTCCTCACCCGCAACTACCACAGTGCCTACTGCGACACGGGCCATTCCCTTGTAGTCAGTAAGGTGCGAATATTGCGCAAGAAGCTGCACCATGCCAAGAAGAAGGGTCATCCACGCATCAACACCTGCTGTGCAAGTAACCCATAAAGAACACAGCAGTTCATCAGCAAAGTACAGGAAGATCTCTCCAAAGTGACACCTGATGACACCATTGACTCGACTCCAAGTGGGCCCATCTCCGTGACTCTGTATACAACTCAGTCATCATAGTTTATGGGAAGAGGGAATGGAAAAATGCTGACTGGTATGAGACAAACTGGAAGGAGATGGAGTCCGTGACTGAGGAAAAAAGGAAAAACTCCTGACATAGAAGGCTGCACCTAGCCCAAGAACATTGCATGCACTCAGGAACGCAAGGAACAACACCCAGAAGACCGCCCACCACTGTGCCAGCATCTATTGGCTTTGCAACAGTATACAGACAGCTGCCGACACCGTGGATGCAAGAGGAATGTATGAGGGCATCAAGAAGGCGACAGACCCCTCCATCTCAAAGACCCCTCCCCCCTCCAAGTCTAAGACAGGCGAAGACATCACAGACCAGGGGAAACAACTGCAGCGATGGGTTGAACACTATCTCGAGCTTTATGGAATCATCTCACAATTAATACTTTCAGTTCAGTACCCACGAATGTAGTTCTAGTCTATTTTTAGAACATTTTTTTCTCTCTCCTTTTGGTGGTGATAGAAGAGTTAATTGTTTATTCTTGAGAATAGGAGCTCTGAGAGTGGCTGTCTGTATGTATTTTGGCGACAGTGCACACTGTGTAATTAGGCCTTAGTGATGATCCGGAAGTGAAGTCAGTGTTCTGTGTAAATGCTGCTCTGTTTACAGTGCAGCCACTCAAAAAATGCCGGCGATCCCTTGACAAGAATTTCACCGTGAAGTCATCTTTGGGGGTATTTTAGATTTTCATATGATTTGTATTGATTGTCACACTGTGGGAAGGTCAGTGCTGAGAAATATATGTAGGGAGCATATAGTAAAATTAATTGTGGTGTATGGCAATATGCAACGAACAACAACGTCACTAACACTGCCCGGGATGTCATTCCAGACCTGCCTGTCATGGAGAAGATAGAAACACAGTCCACCCTGGAAGAGCTCAGAACAGTCATACACTGCCTTGCCTGTGGGTAGGCTCCTGGAAGCGACGGCATTCCGCCCTAAGTACTCAAGAGTGGGAAACCATCGCTGCTCCAGCTGCTACACATACTCCTCTTCCTCTGCTGGGAACAATGATACATCCCACAGGACATTCGTGATGCCAATATCGTCACTTTGTACAAGAACAAGGGAGACCGTAGCGACAGCAACAACTACAGGGGCATCTCCCTCCTCAGTGTTGTCGGAAACGCTTGCAAGATGCTAGCCACCCACGTCTACCCAGAGTCCCAGCGTGGATTTCAAGCCGGCAGGTCAACTGTAGACATGATCTTCTCACTACGTCAGCTGCAGGAGAAGTGTCATGAGCAGCAGATGCCCCTCTACATTGCCTTTATAGACCTGCCGAAGGCATTTGCTCTGGTCAGTAAGAGTGGACTCTTCAGAATCCTGCAGAAGAATGGCTGTTCCTCACGTCTACTTGCTGTCCTCATGAAGACAGCCATCATCAATGTCAACAACTGGGAGAGCTTAGCTAATGACCGTCCCATCTGGCGCCTACGTGTCAGGACGGGAGTTAGCAAAGCTGCGGATGACAGGAATGGAAAGCATGCTCAAAAGAGAGCCAGAAAGACGGAACAGCTGACTCTGGAGCTACGCCATCGTCTGACGTAGACGGACGGATGCCATGAGATATTTATTATAGGTTGAGGCATTTTAGTGCATAGAAAGTATAAAGAGAGTTGTTTTCCTCTAACTCTTTTTTAGCTGTACCAAATAAAAAAAATAATAAAAGTAATTACAAATCTTCTCATTATCTCTAATCACATTTAAGTTATTTCATATATTATATAAATTTAATAATAATAAATCTTCTCTTCTTACTTTCATAATAGTGTGTATGTACTGAATTAATTTATTATGAATATATTTATGATCTATTTCATTAGTATATAAAAATTGCCTGTTGTTTAAAGTTCCATATTTGTTTACTATTAAGGTTTGTATATTTAATCTATCATTTTCTGTGTTTTGACATGTTAAAATCATTTGTTTTTGGAGTCGATATGTTGTTGGCATAGCCTACAGAGAGGTAGTCGATTTATAATGTGCCTGAAGAAAGCTATTTCACCGGTGAGCCAGCCCTCGTGCAGGAATAAAAACATTCTGATCCTTAAACAACTAAATCTACCTAAACACAGAATTGAAACTAAAATACTAAATCTATACTGGCCACAAATATGGAAAAATGGGTCCAAAATTAAAACGTTTTATAAATTTAATTATATGTTTAACTACCTACATGATATTTGGATTTGGTAGACTGGAGAAGTGGCTTCTAAAAGAAAACTTATACCTAAAATCCCTAACTGCATATTATGTAAAAAAAATTCCAAGATAGAAAATTTAACTTAATATTACAATGTGAAATTTTTAATGTCAAAAAAGAACTAATTAAAGATAAAATAAAAGCTAAATTTAATATTTTTTATATCAATAATCTTTTATATACTGATAAAATGGATGACAAAGAAATATATAAATGAGATAACTAATTTTATAACAGAAATAATGGCCAAAAGAAATAAAATAATATGGACTTCAGAAAATTAGAACCTCATTCTTTGTGAGAGATTTGCATAAAAAATCTGGATAGCCAAATGGCTAGTTGTAAGACACCAGTTATGCTATGTATTTCTCTTATCATATTGTTTTAATTAAAAAATACTTTCTTGTAAATAATAACTCACTATTTACAATTAAATTCTGTGTCTGAGTTTCCCTATAATAATGGGATTAAAACTCTTCTCGCATTCTAACGGGATTCAAATTTCTGTCTGGCTAGTTGTAGGACGTCTGTTGTGGGGTGTGAATTATTTATGGAATTTTCCATCTACAGTCTACACTAATACAGATATTTGTATTTTACTGTATTAGAAGGTTACAATTTGACCCAAACTTTATGCCTGACCGAGAACTCAATACGACAATATACATGTACATATTTCTCCCTAACAGAAATAAAGCCAAATCAGAATTCAACTTTTATCAGTTCTACAGCACAGCTGACTTAGTATAGGTATCACGGTACCAATTGTTATTCCATAGACCTCAATGCTAATATTTGGAGAGATAAATATATTTTCTATCCTAATTTAGAGTGCATCTCACACACTGTTATAGAGAACAATGTTAGATTGTTAATTTGACGATGACAAAACCAGGAACTCCATTGCATTTAAGAGAGATAACTCTGCTGGAACTAGACAGGGGTATGAGTTATCTAGTCACAACATACCTATTTTCAGTCATGTGTATTACATTTTCAAAAAATCATAAAAAATACAAAATTTGATCTATTTATGAATATAATAAATTCACATGTTGCTACGAGGCTAAACTTTTTTTTTAAGCCTAACAGAAAGTACAACTCTTACATAATCCACCAATCATAGCTAGTGTTTTTGTTTATTTTTGATTGTAATGGACCCTACACCTTAAGCTCCACCCACATGGACTTGCGCAATTGGTACCGTTATACCTTATACACTAACACGCTCTCAGCAGTAGAGCTGTCACGTGACTGAACTCAAGCTGATGGAATTCCTTTCACACGCTCCTAGTAGTACAAATACCACGTGACAAAAAATTACATTCAATTAACCACAAATACTATAGATTGAATAACAAAACTAAAATAAACTATTATAATTATTTAAAAACTATAAGTAATAACTAAAAAAATACAACAGACTAATTAAGTCAATTAATGACACTAAAAAATAAAACTTAAAGTCACTTGAGACTACAACTGAATTTGATCCTTAATAAAACTGATTATGAACAAAAGTCATAATCTTTTGGAAATACCACCTTCTTCCTCTGACACTTAAGTGTACTCCATCATTATGAAGATAACTCCGGTGTAATCCTTAATTCCTAACGAAAAATAATCCAGGAATAGTACTCACAAAACGAGTCAATTCATAATTTATCCATCGAATCCGAAATTTGGTATTTGTATTCCTTGAATGTGGTCGTTTTGGTTGATATTTATTTTCAAGGATTCTATTGCTATCACATATAGCAGCATGGACAGGGGGCAGCCCTGTCTCAGTTTATTATCATTTAGAAGTATATTTTTTATACATTGCTTTTATCCAGCTGATTATATTTAAGCCGAATCCACTTTTTCCCAGAGTTTTAAAAACGAAGTCATGTTCAATCCGGTCAAAGGCTTTTTCCAGATCGAATGGATACAAGACCCCTTTTTCCCCTTTAATTTTTAATAGTTCAATTGCAGCAGTTATAGACAGTGTACTATTTAATAGTTGTTTCCCTATTCCCCCACAGCTTTGGGCTTTATCAATTATTTTATTTTTACATTTCGTTATTATATTTGTATTATTTTGCTTAATAGTTTATCACCAATATTTAACAGTGGTATAGGTCTCCAAGTTTTAAAACATGTCCTATCCCTTTCCCCTTATAAATTAGTGTAATGATGACTTCCGTTAGTATTTTGGGCATTTCCCTAGTAAAATGTATGTTGTTAAAAAGAAGCTCTAATAAATCAATAAAATCATTTTTAACCGTTTCATAGAAATCAGAAGTAATCCCATCGTAACTGTTATGTTATTTGTTATTGAAGACTAAATGCAGAAGGCGTAATGAAGTATTTAATCAATACAAGACATCAATACAGCTTGGAAGGGAAGTAAAGTCTGCCCTGAGAGTATATTTGCTATGGAACATAAACCCTAGTGAATGTACAACATAAACCAGCTGTTGGTGTGTATATAAGTTCTAGCCCATTGTTGGATATCTGTTTACATTTACTGTCAAGTGATATTTCAAGGCTAATTAGATTAAGGTTTACACTAGAGTAACCAGGGGATCTTCCTTCCTTCCTATCATATAGATCTTTAAATTCAATAGATCTTTGTTTATAATTTGTTGCTTTAATATGTTGGTCCTTTATTCATTCTCCGATTCCCTGTGATTTAAAAATGTCTGCGTAGTAGTTCCATACACAATCTAGTATGTCCTTTTGCCTTCCTACACAATCTAGTATGTCCTTTTGCCCCCCCCCCCTCTCTCTCTCTCTCTCTCTCTCTCTCTCTCTCTCTCTCTCACACACACACACACACACATTTAATTAATTACATATCGGTCTTTTAACATCAAACATGCACTTTTTTCTGTCTCATTTCATACCCATTTACAACACACACCCACACCCCACACCCCGATAATTCACGGTTCTAAATCATTTTGTTTGTGTGTATAATGATTTAGTAATTGAATAAATCTAATTTGGCGTATATTTTTTCCATAGTTGGACATAAATGCACTAAGCGTCCTTTCATCTCATCTGGTATTTCTATGTTTTAAAGGTTTAATTCCTTGGCGGTTTGCTTCACGATTATTGCCACTCCAGCTTGTTCAGTTGGGTGATTACTAGTGAAAATTAAGGCATTTAATTCTCCTTCTAGTTTTTTTTCGTAATATATTCAGGCATCCCTTGCGTTTCTTGCATTAAATTTAGGTCATAGTTTCTTTCATTGCTTTGCCTGCTGCGAAAACATCGAGATTTTGTTCTACCGACAGTTTGCCTTTAAGGGCCACCGCGACTCTTTGGACTGGTTCCTTCCGCTTAGGACAATTGGGGGAGATATGACCAGAGTCATTACAAGTGAAACAGTGCTTGTCCCTATGCCTTACCCGTTTATTCCTACCAGGTTTATCAGGTTCCCTGGGTTTGTTCGGTCCTAGACCTGATTTCCACCTTTGCTGTCTCACGAGATAACATTCAAAAAACCTCCCCGAGCTTCAGTGAATAAATCCGCCTGTGTGGCCATGTCATTTATATTTATGAAGGACTTTTCCCTCACGAAAAATTATAACTCTTTGCCACAAGTTGTCAATAGCTGGTCTTGAAGCAAGAAATCAACAAGACCCTCAAATGCCTTGACGACTTTATCAAATTCCACCCATCGCTACAAGTAATTGCACGTCCTACTGAGGAAATGAGTGAATGTCTCGCCTCTCTCGGGTTTGTTATACTTAAACTTATGGCGGAACCCTTGCTCGGTTAGTTCATATTTCTTTAGAAGTGCGTCTTTCAAAGCGAGATAATTCAGCCAATCGTCTGCGGATACACGCGAGTAAACGTCTAATGCTTTACCCTTTAATAATGCACTAAGATGAAGCGACCAATCTTCCTTTTTTCTATTTTTGCACAGTGGCATACCTTTCAAACCTCTTTAGATAACTATCTATGTTATCTTTTGTCGCCTTCATATGGGGGAAAATATGGACCTCTCAATTTAAAATCATGTTCCCCTCCCTTTTGGTTTGCAATAGCTCAGAATTTGTTTGATACTCCATTTCCCTATTTCTATATTCTATCTGTAAAGCTTTTAATCTCACTTGTGGTTCCCTTTCTAACTTCCTATCTTAAACTTATTTTAGCAGTTCTATCGATTCTCTCTCTCTGCTTCCCTTTCCCATTATGACCATTTCCTTTTCGGTCTGTTTGTCTAATTATATCTTTCCCCTTCTCCAATTTTTTTTCCTTTCAAAAGACATTTTCTTTCTTCGGCTTTCCTTTCGGCCTTCCTTTCTAATTCTATTAACTCTTTCTTGGCTTCCCTTTCTAGCTCTCTTTCTTGGACTGCCCTTTCAATTTTATCCTTTTCGGCCTTCTTTTCTTATTCTATTAACTCTTTATTGGCTTCCCTTTCTTTTTCACTCTGGTCCTTTTCTCTAGCATGTTCTTCACGAACGAAATTTCTAAAAGACTCCCCTCGTAGTGCCTGTGTAGTTTATACTAAACCGATAATATATTTAATTGCAAGTGAAAAACGTAGATTGAGCCTGATCAAATTTTCATTATTCCGCAACAATTTGGCATATGCATATGCACGTGCATCTGTAAGAAAAATTAAATATTAAACTATACTAGTAACGAAAAGGAATATATTTGTGTCGAAAGCATATAGAGATCAGATAGATGATGTATAAGGCTAGTGAAAAATAACAGAAATCATCACCAAGCCACTCACTCACATGCATATGCAAATAATTACTACTAGATAATTCTCAAGAATATGTCGAGACCAATCCGGTGGACTAGTGGTTAGGGAGTCCGTCTCAGATGAGGAATGTTGCGGGTTTGAACCCCAGGCGAGTCATACCATAGACGTATAAAAAATGGTACTAGCAACTGCCTCGCTTGGCGCTCAGGTTAGCGGTCAGAGGTTAGCGTTAGACTAGTCGGCCTCATGTCACGATAATGTGACTGGTTGAGACATGTTGCTACATGACTGTGGCACGATGCCCGAGTGCTAGACATCACTATAAACTTTCAGATTGTAAACATTGTATATATGACTGAAACATTGTTAAAGATATGTTAAGAATCCTAATCACACACACACACACACACACACACACACACACACACACACACGCACACACACCTCAATAATTTTGAGTGGAACTTAGTACCCTAGTGATGATTCTGAGGTAGTCGGTAGTGTTAGGTTAACGATATGACGGGTACACTGAAAAATAGACATATAACTTGGGTACTGAGACAGAAGCGAATTTAATGTTCTTGTATTATAAACATCGACACTAATATCAGGGACATCAAAGATTGACAACAATAACAGCGGCATGAACTCTGAATCAGCAATCCGAATGATCATTGTGTTAACTTGGAAACACTAATGTTAAAATTGTTTTCTCAGTTTAGTATCAAGTCAAAATATTAAATTGAAGACAAATACTCAGACAATATGTGTAAATCATGCTGCAACATTATCAGCACATGTAACTTAAATATTGTGTCTTAAATGCTTACATTGAATATGCCCAAACCATCATCATCATAAACATAAAAATAAATACAACAACTCTATTGCGCCAAACACGATGATTTTTCTTCTATGCAAGTTTTGTTGAATGCATGATTTCTAAGGTGTATCAGAAAGGTGCTTATAGCCAGTAAGGTGTATCAGAGATGCTGTTAATGCCAGATGGGTATATAATACATGTGTGTGTGTGTGTGTGTGTGTGTGTGTGTGTGTGTGTGTGTGTGTGTGTGTGTGACAGTTTCAAATAATCACATTCTATATCTTGTCGCGTGATGTAAAATATGGAGCATAGACATTACACTCTTCGCTAATAGTGAATATGTGATAATGGAAACAAAGTAAACTTCTGTAAGAACTGTTCATTTTATTCAATATTTCGTAGGCATATCAACGTGATATACTATATACTAAGAGAGAGAGAGAGAGAGAGAGAGAGAGAGAGAGAGAGAGAGAGAGAGAGAGAGAGAGAGAGAGAGGTGTCGTTCTGGTATCCCCTTGCTGAGATGTCAGTCTGACGATGAAGGTGTTGTTACATCGCTGGGGTGCAAAGAGGTACGTGCTCAAATTGCAAGAAGATGTGTGTGTGTGTGTGTGTGTGTGTGTGTGTGTGTGTGTGTGTGTGTGTGTGCGTGCGTGAGAGTGTGTGTCATTCTTCTTCCTGTTCTACGCCGGCCAGCTTTGAAACAACGTGACTTTTTTCGCTTCAGGTTTACATTATGACGAATGTAGTCCCGGTTCATTTAGTCCTCAGCACAATGTAGTATAAAGAGCCAAGGTGTGGTTATTTGAAGCACTTATGGCGATTTATTAAAAAACAAAGGACATCCTAACAGTGGAACAAGACGGCCGAGAAAAAAATTAATTGTTCTCGTTTCCAAAACAAGGAGATGAAAAACACATATGAACTGAACAGAAAATACATGATGAAACACAATTATGTAGACGAAGATAGACAACAAACACATATATCATGAAAAATAGCACAACAACGGAAGAGCTACGTCAAGCCGGTTAAGCGATAGCGGCCATTCTTTTCGGATAAACCAACGCATCATTGCTGCTACCACTACTACTATTACCACTACAGTTCATGGGTGAATTAAATTTGTACGTTTCCGTCAGAAAACTTTGTGGCTAGTTCTAACATGTATTAATGATGTCATGTGAATTGGATTTTTAACAGCTTTAACAATTTTCATTGTCATGCCAGTCATTCGTGGGAAAAATAAAACAGCAAATGCCGATGACTGAATGAAGCTGTTATGACAAGGATCAATTGATATTAAGTGCCTTTTGCAAGAAGAATGAAGAAGGAAGAATAGAGTCAAAGTGTGACTCAAATATATAAGCCTTCCGATCAACACCAGTATTTTGACCAGGCTGATTAGTTCCAACAGGTAGAATCCATTGTCACTATTATATTGTTGTAATATGGCATCCATTTATGAAATAGATGTATAGTTTGCTTGCGATGAAATGCTTACGTGTCGCTGTCAAAGATACACGGTTAAATTCCCTCTTAAATACTGTACTCAAGATTCAAGATTATCATCAGTCGTCACCACAAACTTTAATAATTTGAAAGCAAATTCTATGATCTGTATAATTGGGAAATGAAATAAATATGATTCACTATTGATAATCAAGGCGTACAAATGCATATACTAAAATCAATTCAGTCAGAACAATGCATTTGTGTGTTACCGATCTTGATTAGAATAAGAGAGTCCTTGCAAGACGATTTTTTCTTGAACTAGATATGACTGAAGCAATGTACTTCAGTTATATAGAAGCATCCATGTAGTAGCATTAGAAATGTGAATCACTCTAGAAGCTCATTTGAAATGTGAATCTACCTAGAAGCCATTTATAAATGTCAATGACTCTAGAAGCTCATAAGAAATGTGAATCACCCAAGTATTATATAAAGGATGATCTAGAATTTCCATTCTAATACATGTTTCAGCTCTGTTTTCAAAATGGCTGGAGACTAAAAACAATATCTTGTTTTGAACATAATTCCTCAAGTAATATAGGAAATATAATCAAATGAAAAACTTGATCCAAACCTTAACACAGATTTGTTATGACTGACCTTGACCACATGGTCAAGAGGAGAGAGAGAGAGGAGAGAGAGAGAGAGAGAGAGAGAGAGAGAGAGAGAGGTGTGGTTCTGGTATCCCCTTCCTGAGATGTCAGTCTGACAATGAAAGTGTTGTTACATCGCTGGGGCGCAAAGAGGTACCGTGCTCAAATTGCAAGATGTGTGTGTGTGTGTGTGTGTGTGTGTGTGTGTGTGTGTGTGTGTGTGTACGCATTACCTACATTAGGAGGAAAACCCCATGTATACACACCAACATTAGGAGGACTTCCGACATTAGGAGGATATCCTCCTAATGCTTCCTCCTAATGCATGTGGCGCAACATATGAAAAATATTAAATATTGGAATTTGTGTGATTTTGGAAGTTAGATCGTAATATAATTTGGTCATATTTGTTACGCCGAAATCTTGGATGGATATCATAATAGGTAAAGAAAGTGTGTAAAACAATATTTTCCTATGTTATTTGACATACCTTAGGAGGACCTAATTGAAATGTGTACCAATTGTAACTTAAAAGACTTGCTAATGATATCCCTAATAGCAAAAAATATGTATATCTTAATTTTCTAAGATTCATACGAATTGTTTTATAAATGAGAGAATACACACCTGATTTGTCCAGTCCTCTCAACGTTGGTGTGTAAACATGTCGCATTAAAATTCCTCGCAATGTTTGTGGGTAAACAAATTAACTATTGAAATATCTCGTCTTGATGTTAATTTCAATGATACGACCTCAATGTTTATTGGTAGTCAGTTCAGCGAGTTATATTGGACACATAGCCTGTAGTGTGCTGACATGCTGTTGAACCCTACATTCATGAATGCATAATACTTACATGCATGCATACATACGTACGTGCGTGCGTGCGTGCGTACATACATATATACAGACAGACAGACAGACAGACATACATACATACATACATACATACATACATACATACATACATACATACATACATACATACATACATACCACCTTGCTGAGATGTAAATTTAGTGGGTGTAATCTACCTTTAATAAAGTGTGAAGTTATGACTTACTAGTTTATGTTCGCAGGTTCACATATTTAATTATGCAGATAGTGTTTAAAATGTTTCGGAAGTCTTTATAAATGTTTCGGAAGCTTATGGACCTGCGCAAGATGGACTGAAGTTATCTTAAATATGATTAGAGTTCGTGATAATAGGCCGAACCGCCTGCTAATGTCAGCATTTTGATGATGAATACAATTTGCTGACCAAGTGCAAAAAAAAAACATTTATGTGTCTGTTAATTTTAACAGACAACATCGAAATTTTTGTCGAGAGTGAGAGTGGCAGTACAATTATTGGCAAAATAACAGAATTTCAAGAAAATAGACTTTGTTCAATACGCTGACCAAACCGCTACGCAAACTGATACATGTATAAGGACAACTGAATGCACCATGACTGCCTTGTTACTCGGTTGTTTTGGAATTACATTACTTTGTAGAATATTACTCAGGCATATCTTCGCAGATATCCTGAATAAACCTGATTACGTAAAAGAATGTATTTCATTGCAAAATTCCAACCTGTTTTTATTAGAACCATAGATTAAATTTATTGTTTCATGCAATAATAACGATACTGTAAGTCGTCCTTTGTATTTACGTTCATATTTTGAGCCAATACTTGACTAAGCAGCATCAAATCTTGCCATGAAATTTGTCTTCAAATGTAAGCAACACGCACATTATTTGTGTCCCTAGGCTTTATGATAGTTTCGATGACATTAGTATTAATAGCAAGTACTTTTATGATTGTGATAACAGTGACACGCGCACACAATTCATTCAAATGTTAAAGTAGCACCATTCATCAGTGGCCAACACGACACTTTCAGTAGAAGTAAACATACACATTTTAAGGCCAATGCTGAAACAATGTGGTTACAAAAACATTTTCATTTCTTTGACAAAGTTATCTACATTTATTTTGTATCAAAAGGATAACTGAACGAGTGACCTTAAGGTACATCGATTTCATACACTCATATGCAGCTATGTTCGTGGTGATCAGACCTAACATTACTAGAATATACCTTAAATTTAATTACCATTATGCAAGTACATTTCTTCAACAGTTACACGTTTAAGAGTTTTGCATCAAACAAGAAGAAAAAATTAACTTCTTTAAGATGAACAATTGTTTACATAGGCTACTTGTTTAATTTGCCAGGGGTAGTTGTTTAAAAAGGATTCTACAGTATTCAAAACCAGTATGGAAAAACACGTATTTATTTTATACAGTAGAAACACCGATCACAGGTAAACAAAACACAATACCAGTTTCAGTGCAGCCAATGAAGGCCAAGCAAATATTTACCTGGCATAAGTCGATTTATTAACTAGAAAGAACCTAAAGCTGACAACTTTATTTCGCACTTCAATTTTTCACTATAGATAAGTTTTACAATGGACATTTTGCAGATCACATTTTACCAAATTTTAATATTGAGTGCATTTATTTAAGGTATTAAATTTGGAAGTCTCTGTATATATTAAGTTATTCTTCATCACATCAGAAATGACCTCGATTTTTTATAAAATGTTTTCAAAACGCGTGTTTTATATTAACCGCATTTCTTGAATAAATAGCAATTTACCACACCAAGAAAACATATATTCTTGAGTTTCTGGATATAGACTAATACATCGTGTTATAATGCCCCTTCTAAAAAAGATATAAGGTGAGCACATTGTTTTGTTGTAAACATTTAAATCTGCATTTTTATTACCTTAATTCATAAATAGATGACATTTTCCATTTCCAGACAAATACAGCAATGAATAATTACAGTTCTAAAATTGTTGTTTCACATTCATAGGAAAAGAGTAGTTATGTAAGAAATTGTTACAAAAAGTGTTGCTCAACATTATATAATATGCTGGCCTCAGTATTGATTTCTTCCCATTAGCATATTTCATCTCCAAAATAGTAATTCCTTTCAGAACGTTATACATGGCATTTTATATTCTTATATTGTTTACAATATGTATATGTGGTAAGATAGTTCAATAATGGGATCTAAGATACACTGTTGGATTAACTTGACTTATTCAGAACTGAACTACTTTGTAGTTATTATTATTATTATTATTATTATTATTATTATTATTATTATTAAATAGTTTATTTGTGTTGCTGTGATGTAAAGAATCAAACTAAACCAAAACATCCACATTTGGAGCAAATATTTACAAGAAGGAGTTTATTAAGGGATAGAATTGTCTTGGGTTTGGATTCCTTAATAAATTACTCCTTTTCAGACTTACTAAAAACGTGCGTGGTTTGTTTTCTTGTTTTGATTTTTTTACATCACAGCAGCAGAAATTGACAATAAGATAGCCATCCCGTGCTGATGTAATATCAGCAATCTATTATGCACAGTTATACTTATAAATTCACTTAAAGTTACATGTGTTCCGGTTTACACGTGTTACTTCACATACATTAGGAGGCTATCCTCGTAATGTCAGAGGTCCTCCTAATGTTGGTGTGTAAACATGGGGTTGTCCTCTTAATGTAGGCGATATGTGTATAATATGTTCCCTACATCAATTAAACGAGTTTAGGCAATTACACGATCAGTTTTGCTTATGTAATCAATACTATTTTGAGGATAAACATTTCTAGTGTTGGGCATATGAAAACGTATATAAAGGAGGTATTCTTGCATATATATCATCTTTATAACACTTGGGCTCTACTATATATGTTGATTATTAGAATCTTAACATCTATTTACAAATCCATGCAATTTCCGTGACAGAATTAAAACCAAACATTAGATAGAGACGTGAAACAAAAGTAAAATGAACGTATAAATACATAAGACCTCATCTCATAACGGAAAAAAGATGCATCATGAAAATACAAGATATGTAAACCAAAGCAGTATCGTACAAAATTAGGTGAAAGTACATCTGTAATCAAATTCCGATTTCTATAAATGTTACAAAATCAGTGGCGTAACTAAGGGCGTATATGTTGCCCCGGAAGCTGTCTTGGGTAGGGGATTGGGGCGCCGGAAGAAGAGAATTGGAGGTATCAGTGTATACTTTTACAATGTGTGCTTCAGAAGAAACAACTAAGTAACAACTAAGTCCATGCCAGGACGTCCGGATGATTGAGATTAATTCTGGTTCAGAGTGCATCTAGGTCACGCGTAGTTTTCCAGTCACCTCGTGCGCTAAACACTCTCTTCTACGCCAGAGGGGTGTGTGTGTGTGCAAAAAATATGAACCTTGCACCGGGCGCCGAACATCCTTGCTACCTTGCTGCATCACTGTGCCTAATTGCACAGTTATATTACTGCAAGATCGAGCCTTAACATCAGCACGTAAACCTTGACAATCTTTTACATTATTTCCTTCAAATTTTGCACAAGCTTGGCAAAAACTTACTTTTAGTCCAAAATATTGTCAAATTTGTCTCATGGAATAAAACAAAGAATTTCCTGATTAGTTTCCAGGTGCAAGGTGTCACTGTGTATAATGATGTATTCGATATTTTTATCAGCACCATCTACATGAGATGTACCATGTTCATTAAACACTCGAATATTGAGATAGAATTTTTCATACCGAAATGTATCACTTTTAACTGGTAAAGTCTCTCCGGAAACGCAAAAAACGACATTATGTTTGCTCTTCCGTCAATGGAATTTGCCCAAATTTTCTCTACACATAGAAATTGATGACATATTCTTCATTTCCAAATTTAACATTTTGTCATTGTTTGTTGGTATTGCAAATACATTCGTTGATGGATGAGTTGTTGAATGCTCTGTAGAAGGTGCACATAAATAAGTATGTAATAATTCTTGTTGGAATAAGAGCACACATTCACAAATCAGCCATTTTAACCCATACCATACTTGTGCATGTAGATGCGAAAGTGTCTGGCCAAGATTATGTCAAATATCGGAATTCAGAAGACTGGTTACGCCAAAGTCTATACAGTCTTATTGCAAGAAAATACTGTAATGCGAATTAAATCCCAAGTATTCATATTAGCGTTATCACAAGTTCAAATGTATGATGTTTCAGCTCTAGTCCAGTGGTATTCCAAAAAACTTTTAATAATAACTATGTTGGTGCGCG
Source organism: Unio pictorum (assembly GCA_030141615.1). Classification (NCBI taxonomy): domain Eukaryota; kingdom Metazoa; phylum Mollusca; class Bivalvia; order Unionida; family Unionidae; genus Unio; species Unio pictorum. The sequence goes on from JARLTB010000107.1 coordinate 16,818,938, forward strand.
TGTAATCTAAATTATGTTAATAAGCCAGTGGACTGTAGTTTGACAATGTGCTGTATTTTAATCTTTATCACAATTTAATGTTCCAGTCCTAAAAATATTTTTGGTGAACACTTTATAATTCTGGTGAACAATTATTTGAATAAATAATATTACGTATATGTGAAATATGTCATTTATATTTATTTTTTATTGTTTCTTTGTTAGATTTAAATTTGGCATTTTAAGTTTAAGATTCGTTCATTGGGGGGGGGGGTGACATGTACTTTAGAGAGTAAACACCAGGTGTTGACCTCATTTTTGACCTGGCTTCAGAGTTGTAAACAAGATTTTAAAATGATTGGTTAGTTCCAAGGACATTATGGAGCTTTATATAACATCTTTCTATTTTAATTGGGTCATACACTGTTTACGTGATTTCTTGAACGTAAAATTGTTCTGAGAGATTCTAGAAGATCTTGACCCCTTTCTTGTTTACGTAAAAACAGCCATATTAACTATGTTTTGAAGTGAGCTATTCTGTAGAAAATTCGACTGTTAGAATATTAAGTTGTGTCGTTTTTGAGCTATTGTAAATTACCTTGTACTGGAAATTATGTCAATTCGTTTGGATCAAGAGGAATTATTTTGTTAGTTATCTTGAAAAGAATTGTGCTCATAGAAACTTTATTAACAATACCTGATTTCATAATGTGTCATCGTCTTTCATCTTGGATACATCGATGGAATTCGAACTTAGAATTATTTGGACATTATATTAACAGGACCTTTGCCATTTCTCTAGTGGATAATATTTAGTTTATTTTTGGATTAATTTTGGAATTGATTCTTAAAACCGTAAGTTTATTTTTCTTTTCTGAAAAATATTTGTACTCAATAAATTGTTTATTAAGTTTTAACAAGTTTATTATTTTCACTCCCTCTATGTTACTGTTTATTCGAGCCTGAGCACGTAACAATAACAATTCTGCCATTATGAAATACTGAACTTACCAATAATACGTATTCTGAATCAGATGTTAACTGAAAGAATGAATTATTTCTCAAGCAAACATTTTTATATAGTTAAAACGTTTAGACATAATAGGACATTGATGAGAGTCAAATGTTGATTTCTATAAGCTCATTAAGCTGTCAAAAACATCAGGTCTAATGTCTAATAATAGAAAGAAAAAAATACATGGCAAATATCAGAGAGACTATGCTTGTATTGGGAATTTCAAGTATCAAAGAGCCATGGGAAAGATAAATATACTTACCAAATAATTTTTTGACTATATGATCCGAAATCATAGCACATTAGTAGCTATATATTATGTTGTTTACAAAATAAGTGTTACGAAACATCATTGCATACGCTCTCCACAATATTGTTTTCTTTTCCTAAGCATATTACATTAAATGATAGGAATTCCTTTCCGAACGTTATATATGGCATCTTTAATGTATTTATTTTATATAGTTTAGAATAGGTATCTGTGGAAAGTTACTTTAAGAATGAGGATGTAAAATACACTGATGGATTTACCTGACTGTTTTTCAGAAGTGAATTACATAGCTGTTTTTATGAAAAAAATAATAATAATAATAATAATGATAATAATATTAATAATAATAATAATAATAATAATAAAAATAATAATAAAAGTAATAATCATGATAATAATAATCACAGTCGTAATTTTTATTATTATTATTATTATTATTATTGTTATTATTATTATTATTATTATTATTATTATTATTATTATTATTATTATTATTATTACCACTACAACTTCAATTGCCATGAGTTTGGATTTCTTCAAAAATTATTCCTTTTTAGACTTGCTCCTAACGTACATGGTTATATTTGTTTAGATTCCACACATCACAGCAGCATAAATTGACTATTTTTAATTGAAACAATAATGCGTTACTCGAGAACACATAATGGCAGCCATCCCATGCTGATGGAAAATCAGATATCTAATATTGATAGTTATACTTATAAACTCACGTATTTGTTCCGGTTTTACGTGTTACTCCACATGCATTAGGAGGATATCCTTCTAATGTCAGAGGTCCTCCTAATGTTGGTGTGTAAACATGGGGTTGTCCTCTTAATGTAGGTAATATGTGTATAATATGTTACCTTCAATAATTTTTTGACTGTATAATCCAAAATCATAGAGAATTAGTAGCTATATATTATGTTGTTTACAAAATAAGTGTTAATAAACATCATTGCATACGCTCTCCACAATATTGTTTTCTTTCCCTGAGCATATTACATATAAATAATAGCAATTCCTTTCCGAACGTTATACCTGGCATTTTCAATGTTTATAATTTATATAGTTTAGAATAGGTATCTGTGGAAGGTTAATTTAAGAATCAGGATGTAAAATACACAGTTTTTATTAAAATAATAATAATAATAATAATAATAATAATAATAATAATAATAATAATGACAGTAATATTCATAATGATCATAATCGCAGTCGTCGTTATTATTATTATTATTATTATTATTATTATTATTATTATTATTATTATTATTATTATTATTTCTAATACAACTACTACCACTACTACTTCATATGCCATGAGTAAGGATTTCTTGAAAAATTACTCCTTTTTAGACTTGCTTCTAACGTGCATGGTTATATTTGTTTTGATTCATTTCATCACAGCAGCATAGATTGACTATTTTGAATTGAAACAAGGATGAGTTAACCGAGAACACATAATGGTAGCCATCACGTGCTGATGTAATATCAGCAATCTAATATGCACAATTATACTTATTAATTCAGGTATAATTACATTTGTTCCGGTTTTCACGTGTTACTCCACATACATAAGGAGGATATCCTTCTAATATAAGAGGTCCTCCTAATGTTGGTGTGTAAACATGGGGTTGTCCTCTTAATGTAGGTAATATGTGTATAATATGTTACCTTCATCAATTAAACGAGTCAAGGCAATTTCACAATCAGTTTTGCTTATGTAATCTATACTATTTTGTGGATACACATTTCTATTGTTGGGCATATGAAAACTTATATAAAGGAGGTGTTCTTGCATATATATCAAATTTCAAACTCTTTGGGTCTACTGTGGTTTTGGACTGACCCGATCATTCATTCTGCAGAATCAACTACCCTTAAGTAAGAAAAATAGTAACTCTGTACATTATTTCAACGCCCACAGTTTTGTCTGGGAAAACCATTTGAAAGTGAAAACATACTTTCATAATGTACGTGTGTATAAGTTGACGTAATGCAATTTGTTGTATGTAATGAATCTGAAAAAGAAATGAACTAATGTCTCAGTTCTATCCTTGTTCACATCTCACGAAAACTATGATGACTATATTTTATCAATATACCCTATTTGATTGACCCTACTATTTCATCAAACATAGCAGAGGGTTTACTCATGTATACAACCACAAGAGTTTAAATAGCCGATCATAGCTCCAAATTAGTAAATATGTTGATTATTAGAATCTTGAAATCTGTTTACAAATCCACGCAATCTACGTGATAGAATTAAAACCAAACATTAGATAGAGACGAGAAACAAAAGGAAAATTAACGTACAAATGCATAAGACCCCATCTCATAACGGAATAAAAAGAAGCATCATGAATAATACAAGATATGTAAACCAAAGCATTATAGTACAAACGTAGGTGAAGGTACCTCTGTAATCAAATTCCCATTTCTTTAAATGTTCAAAATCAGTGACGTAGCTAAGGGCGTACATGTTGCCCGGAGAGGTGTCCTGGGAGGGGGGCGGGAGGCACCGGAAGAAGAGAACTGGAGGTATCAGTGTATACTTTTACAATGTGTGCATCAGAAGAAACATGATGAGAGTCAAATGTTAATTTCTATTAGATCTTTGAGCTGTCAACAACATAAGGTCTAATAATTAATTATAGAAAGAAAAATATACATGGCAAATATCAGAGAGATGAGTTTTTTAGTCGGAAAATGTAGTGTCATAGGGTCAGGCGAAAAAAGATATATTGACGTAATAATTTTTTGACTATATAATCAAAAATCATAGAGAATTAGTAGCTATATATTATGTTCTTTACAAATTCGATGTTACTAAACATCAATGCATAACCTCTCCACAATATTGTTTTCTTTTCCTGAGCATATTACATACAAATGATAGCAATTCCTTTCCGAACGTTATACCTGGCATTTTTAATGTTTTTAATTTATTTCAACGCATGAATTAATTTCACATCTGCGAGATGACGTTGTTGTCGATCACAGCTCTGGTAAGCTATATTGTGTATCCGACACGCTTCATCAATTGCATTAATCGGATTTTCACCCGGGTTAGGATTATCTTGACTATCAAGTCTGATATCTAATCGTGTTCCCGGTCCACAATAACTATATTCTGGAATTTGTTTTTCACCTGGATACTCTGCCCATGGTGTTCCTAGGAGTTTAGATAGCTTGGCGGCGATATCACCACCGCTTTTTTGTTTACAAATCGATATTTTCTTGTCCCGCATATTTCACATTTGCCGGTGACCGATTCTCTGTTATTTTTTGTGGTAACAGTCGTTGGGTCAATAGTGGTGTATGCTTCTTACATTTTGCACAATATAAATCCATAGTATTATTATGTTATATCTAATGGAAGTAATTGATTTTTCTGCGCTAAAGAGAAAAACAACAAGTTAAACATCATCCAATGTTACCAAACTCTATTTGGATGATCATCATCGGGCCTTCAGGTAGTGGTAAAACTCAGTTGTCGTTAACGTTGATAATGAAATACCTAAAATGGGACAAATTATATTTAGTTGCCCCAAGTGTAGACGATCAACGTTGTTATCAAGTATTAAAAAATTACAACGAAAATGCTTCAGAAATAGCCGCCGAAGATGTTATTGAGTTTATTACAGAGATTGACGAAGCGCCATCCGTGGAAGACCTGGATGGAAGCGTTAACAATGTACGATGATGTGATGTTAGATAAACCAAAAAATCCAGCTAGAATATTTTCCCGAGGGCGTCACAAAAACATTGACGTGACATACCTCGCTCAACGCTACACACAAATTCCAAAGGTAATCAGAGATAATTGTAGTTTGTTGTGTATATTTAACGGAGGTGATATTCATACGCTACGAAATATTTGGCAAACTTGGTGCTCCGGTATGAATTATAATCAATTCCAAAATTTCTTCACTGGTGCTCGAGCTACCCCACATGGATTTGTAACGATAAATATACACGATCCTCGGACACGATATCGTATTGGATTAGACTGTATTTATAATTTATTCAGTTAACCCCATAGCAGCAGCAGGGGGAGCGCCAACGACTTTGGCGTCTTTTGTTTTTATTCTGGTTTGCCAAATGGACGCTTTTTTACGATTTGGAGGAACCCATGGTTTGGCAAATGGACGCTTCTAACAGTTTTCGGATACACCCTCCTTGCTACTCATATAAATAATAGCAATTCCTTTCCGAACGTTATAGCTGGCATTTTTAATGTGTTTATTTTATATAGTTTAGAATAGGTATCTGTGCAAAGTTACTTTAAGAATGAGGATGTAAAATACACTGATGGATTGACTTGACTGTTTTTTCAGAACTGAACTACATTGTTTTGTTTATAATAATAATAATAATAATAATAATAATAATAATAATAATGATAATAATAGTCACAATCGTCATTATTATTATTATTATTATTATTATTATTATTATTATTATTATTATTATTATTATTATTATTATTATTATTAATTTTACTAGTACTGCTCCTTCTTCAGTTGCCATTGGTATGGATTACTTGAAAAATTACTCCATTTTAGACTTTCTCATAATGTGCAGTTGTTTTTTTTTTCTTGATTCTTGACATCACAGCCATATAGATTGGCTATTTTGAATTGAAACAAGAATGAGTTAACCGAATACACATAATGGCAGCCATCTCGTGATGATTTAATATCAGCAATCTAATATGCACAGTTATACTTTTTAATTCACGTATAGTTACATTTGTTCCGGTTTCACGTGTTACTCCACATACATTAGGAGGATATCCTTCTAATGTCAGAGGTCCTCCTAATGTTGGTGTGTAAACATGGGGTTGTCCTCTTAATGTAAGTAATATGTGTATAATATGTTACCTTCAATAATTTTTTGACTGTATAATCCAAAATCATAGAGAATTAGTAGCTATATATTATGTTGTTTTCAAATTCAATGTTACTAAACATCATTGCATACGCTCTCCACAATACTGTTTTCTTTTCCTGAGCATATTACATATAAATAATAGCAATTCCTTTCCGAACGTTATAACTGGCATTTTCAATGTTTATAATTTATATAGTTTAGAATAGGTATCTGTGGAAAGTTAATTTAAGAATGAGGATGTAAAATACACAGTTTTATTTAAAATAATAATAATAATAATAATAATAATAATAATAATAATAATGACAGTAATATTCATAATGATCATAACCACAGTCGTCGTTATTATTATTATTATTATTATTATTATTATTATTATTATTATTATTATTAATATTATTATTATTATTATTACTACTTCAAACACTAATACTTCATATGCCATGAGTAAGGATTTCTTGAAAAATTACTCCTTTTTAGACTTGCTTCTAACGTGCATGGTTATATTTGTTTTGATTCATTTCATCACAGCAGCATAGATTGACTATTTTGAATTGAAACAAGGATGAGTTAACGGAGAACACATAATGGTAGCCATCACGTGCTGATGTAATATCAGCAATCTAATATGCACAGTTATACTTATTAATTCAGGTATAATTACATTTGTTCCGGTTTTCACGTGTTACTCCACATACATAAGGAGGATATCCTTCTAATATAAGAGGTCCTCCTAATGTTGGTGTGTAAACATGGGGTTGTCCTCTTAATGTAGGTAATATGTGTATAATATGTTACCTTCATCAATTAAACGAGTCAAGGCAATTTCACAATCAGTTTTGCTTATGTAATCTATACTATTTTGTGGATACAGATTTCTATTGTTGGGCATATGAAAACTTATATAAAGGAGGTGTTCTTGCATATATATCAAATTTCAAACTCTTTGGGTCTACTGTGGTTTTGGACTGACCCGATCATTCATTCTGCAGAATCAACTACCCTTAAGTAAGAAAAATAGTAACTCTGTACATTATTTCAACGCCCACAGTTTTGTCTGGGAAAACCATTTGAAAGTGAAAACATACTTTCATAATGTACGTGTGTATAAGTTGACGTAATGCAATTTGTTGTATGTAATGAATCTGAATAAGAAATGAACTAATGTCTCAGTTCTATCCTTGTTCACATCTCACGAAAACTATGATGACTATATTTTATCAATATACCCTATTTGATTGACCTTACTATTTCATCAAACATAGCACAGGGTTTACTCATGTATGCAACCACAAGAGTTTAAATAGCCGATCATAGCTCCAAATTAGTAAATATGTTGATTATTAGAATCTTGAAATCTGTTTACAAATCCACGCAATCTACGTGATAGAATTAAAACCAAACATTAGATAGAGATGAGAAACAAAAGGAAAATTAACGTATAAATGCATAAGACCTCATCTCATAACGGAAAAAAAGATGCATCATAAATAATACAAGTTATGTAAACCAAAGCATTATAGTACAAACGTAGGTGAAGGTACCTCTGTAATCAAATTCCCATTTCTTTAAATGTTCAAAATCAGTGACGTAGCTAAGGGCGTACATGTTGCCCGGAGAGTTTTCTTGGGAGGGGGGCGGGAGGCACCGGAAGAAGAGAACTGGAGGTATCAGTGTATACTTTTACAATGTGTGCATCAGAAGAAACATGATGAGAGTCAAATGTTAATTTCTATTAGCTCTTTGAGCTGTCAACAACATAAGGTCTAATAATTAATTATAGAAAGAAAAATATACATGGCAAATATCAGAGAGACGAGTTTTTTAGTCGGAAAATGTAGTGTCATTGGGGCAGGGGAAAAAAGATATATTGACGTAATAATTTTTTGACTATATAATCAAAAATCATAGAGAATTAGTAGCTATATATTATGTTCTTTACAAATTCAATGTTACTAAACATCATGCATAACCTCTTCACAATATTGTTTTCTTTTCCTGAGCATATTACATACAAATGATAGCAATTCCTTTCCGAACGTTATACCTGGCATTTTTAATGTTTTTAATTTATTTCAACGCATGAATTAATTTCACATCTGCGAGATGACGTTGTTGTCGATCACAGCTCCGGTAAGCTATATCGTGTATCCGACACGCTTCATCAATTGCATTAATCGGAATTTCACCCGGGTTAGGATTATCTTGACTATCAAGTCTGATATCTAATCGTGTTCCCGGTCCACAATAACTATATCCTGGAATGTGTTTTTCACCTGGATACTCTGCCCATGGTGTTCCTAGGAGTTTAGATAGCTTGGCGGCGATATCACCACCGCTTTTTTGTTTACAAATCGATATTTTCTTGTCCCGCATATTTCACATTTGCCGGTGACCGCTTCTCTGTTATTTTTTGTGGTAACAGTCGTTGGGTCAATAGTGGTGTATGCTTCTTACATTTTGCACAATATAAATCCATAGTATTATTATGTTATATCTAATGGAAGTAATTGATTTTTCTGCGCTAAAGAGAAAACAACAAGTTAAACATCATTCAATGTTACCAAACTCTATTTGGATGATCATCATCGGGCCTTCAGGTAGTGGTAAAACTCAGTTGTTGTTAACGTTGATAATGAAATACCTAAAATGGGACAAATTATATTTAGTTGCCCCAAGTGTAGACGATCAACGTTGTTATCAAGTATTAAAAAATTACAACGCAAATGCTTCAGAAATTGCCGCCGAAGATGTTATTGAGTTTATTACAGAGATTGACGAAGCGCCATCCGTGGAAGACCTGGGTGGAAGCGTTAACAATGTACGATGATGTGATGTTAGATAAACCAAAAAATCCAGCTAGAATATTTTCCCGAGGGCCTCACAAAAACATTGACGTGACATACCTCGCTCAACGCTACACACAAATTCCAAAGGTAATCAGAGATAATTGTAGTTTGTTGTGTATATTTAACGGAGGTGATACTCATACGCTACGAAATATTTGGCAAACTTGGTGCTCCGGTATGAATTATAATCAATTCCAAAATTTCTTCACTGGTGCTCGAGCTACCCCACATGGATTTGTAACGATAAATATACACGATCCTCGGACACGATATCGTATTGGATTAGACCGTATTTATAATTTATTCAGTTAACCCCATAGCAGCAGCAGGGGGAGCGCCAACGACTTTGGCGTCTTTTGTTTTTATTCTGGTTTGCCAAATGGACGCTTTTTTATGATTTGGAGGAACCCATGGTTTGGCAAATGGACGCTTCTAACAGTTTTCGGATACACCCTCCTTGCTACTCATATAAATAATAGCAATTCCTTTCCGAACGTTATAGCTGGCATTTTTAATGTATTTATTTTATATAGTTTAGAATAGGTATCTGTGGAAAGTTACTTTAAGAATGAGGATGTAAAATACACTGATGGATTGACTTGACTGTTTTTTCAGAACTGAACTACATTGTTTTGTTTATAATAATAATAATAATAATAATAATAATAATAATAGTCACGATCGTCATTATTATTATTATTATTATTATTATTATTATTATTATTATTATTATTATTATTATTATTATTATTATTATTATTATTATTTTACTAGTACTGCTCCTTCTTCAGTTGCCATTGGTATGGATTACTTGAAAAAATACTCCATTTTAGACTTTCTCATAATGTGCATTTGTTTTTTTTTTCTTGATTCTTGACATCACAGCCACATAGATTGACTATTTTGAATTGAAACAAGAATGAGTTAACCGAATACACATAATGGCAGCCATCTCGTGATGATGTAATATCAGCAATCTAATATGCACAGTTATACTTTTTAATTCACGTATAGTTACATTTGTTCCGGTTTCACGTGTTACTCCACATACATTAGGAGGATATCCTTCTAATGTCAGAGGTCCTCCTAATGTTGGTGTGTAAACATGGGGTTGTCCTCTTAATGTAGGTAATATGTGTATAATATGTTACCTTCAATAATTTTTTGACTGTATAATCCAAAATCATAGAGAATTAGTAGCTATATATTATGTTGTTTTCAAATTTAATGTTACTAAACATCATTGCATACGCTCTCCACAATACTGTTTTCTTTTCCTGAGCATATTACATATAAATAATAGCAATTCCTTTCCGAACGTTATAACTGGCATTTTCAATGTTTATAATTTATATAGTTTAGAATAGGTATCTGTGGAAAGTTAATTTAAGAATGAGGATGTAAAATACACAGTTTTATTTAAAATAATAATAATAATAATAATAATAATAATAATAATAATAATAATAATAATGACAGTAATATTCATAATGATCATAATCACAGTCGTCGTTGTTATTATTATTATTATTAATATTATTATTATTATTATTACTACTTCTAATACTAATACTTCATATGCTATGAGTAAGGATTTCTTGAAAAATTACTCCTTTTTAGATTGCTTCTAACGTGCATGGTTATATTTGTTTTGATTCATTTCATCACAGCAGCATAGATTGACTATTTTGAATTGAAACAAGGATGAGTTAACGGAGAACACATAATGGTAGCCATCACGTGCTGATGTAATATCAGCAATCTAATATGCACAGTTATACTTATTAATTCAGGTATAATTACATTTGTTCCGGTTTTCACGTGTTACTCCACATACATAAGGAGGATATCCTTCTAATATAAGAGGTCCTCCTAATGTTGGTGTGTAAACATAGGGTTGTCCTCTTAATGTAGGTAATATGTGTATAATATGTTACCTTCATCAATTAAACGAGTCAAGGCAATTTCACAATCAGTTTTGCTTATGTAATCTATACTATTTTGTGGATACACATTTCTATTGTTGGGCATATGAAAACTTATATAAAGGAGGTGTTCTTGCATATATATCAAATTTCAAACTCTTTGGGTCTACTGTGGTTTTGGACTGACCCGATCATTCATTCTGCAGAATCAACTACCCTTAAGTAAGAAAAATAGTAACTCTGTACATTATTTCAACGCCCACAGTTTTGTCTGGGAAAACCATTTGAAAGTGAAAACATACTTTCATAATGTACGTGTGTATAAGTTGACGTAATGCAATTTGTTGTATGTAATGAATCTGAAAAAGAAATGAACTAATGTATCAGTTCTATCCTTGTTCACATCTCACGAAAACTATGATGACTATATTTTATCAATATACCCTATTTGATTGACCCTACTATTTCATCAAACATAGCAGAGGGTTTACTCATGTATACAACCACAAGAGTTTAAATAGCCGATCATAGCTCCAAATTAGTAAATATGTTGATTATTAGAATCTTGAAATCTGTTTACAAATCCACGCAATCTACGTGATAGAATTAAAACCAAACATTAGATAGAGACGAGAAACAAAAGGAAAATTAACGTACAAATGCATAAGACCCCATCTCATAACGGAATAAAAAGAAGCATCATGAATAATACAAGATATGTAAACCAAAGCATTATAGTACAAACGTAGGTGAAGGTACCTCTGTAATCAAATTCCCATTTCTTTAAATGTTCAAAATCAGTGACGTAGCTAAGGGCGTACATGTTGCCCGGAGAGGTGTCCTGGGAGGGGGGCGGGAGGCACCGGAAGAAGAGAACTGGAGGTATCAGTGTATACTTTTACAATGTGTGCATCAGAAGAAACATGATGAGAGTCAAATGTTAATTTCTATTAGATCTTTGAGCTGTCAACAACATAAGGTCTAATAATTAATTATAGAAAGAAAAATATACATGGCAAATATCAGAGAGATGAGTTTTCTAGTCGGAAAATGTAGTGTCATAGGGTCAGGCGAAAAAAGATATATTGACGTAATAATTTTTTGACTATATAATCAAAAATCATAGAGAATTAGTAGCTATATATTATGTTCTTTACAAATTCGATGTTACTAAACATCAATGCATAACCTCTCCACAATATTGTTTTCTTTTCCTGAGCATATTACATACAAATGATAGCAATTCCTTTCCGAACGTTATACCTGGCATTTTTAATGTTTTTAATTTATTTCAACGCATGAATTGATTTCACATCTGCGAGATGACGTTGTTGTCGATCACAGCTCTGGTAAGCTATATTGTGTATCCGACACGCTTCATCAATTGCATTAATCGGATTTTCACCCGGGTTAGGATTATCTTGACTATCAAGTCTGATATCTAATCGTGTTCCCGGTCCACAATAACTATATACTGGAATGTGTTTTTCACCTGGATACTCTGCCCATGGTGTTCCTAGGAGTTTAGATAGCTTGGCGGCGATATCACCACCGCTTTTTTGTTTACAAATCGATATTTTCTTGTCCCGCATATTTCACATTTGCCGGTGACCGATTCTCTGAATTTTTTGTGGTAACAGTCGTTGGGTCAATAGTGGTGTATGCTTCTTACATTTTGCACAATATAAATCCATAGTATTATTATGTTATATCTAAAGGAAGTAATTGATTTTTCTGCGCTAAAGAGAAAAACAACAAGTTAAACATCATCCAATGTTACCAAACTCTATTTGGATGATCATCATCGGGCCTTCAGGTAGTGGTAAAACTCAGTTGTCGTTAACGTTGATAATGAAATACCTAAAATGGGACAAATTATATTTAGTTGCCCCAAGTGTAGACGATCAACGTTGTTATCAAGTATTAAAAAATTACAACGAAAATGCTTCAGAAATTGCCGCCGAAGATGTTATTGAGTTTATTACAGAGATTGACGAAGCGCCATCCGTGGAAGACCTGGATGGAAGCGTTAACAATGTACGATGATGTGATGTTAGATAAACCAAAAAATCCAGCTAGAATATTTTCCCGAGGGCCTCACAAAAACATTGACGTGACATACCTCGCTCAACGCTACACACAAATTCCAAAGGTAATCAGAGATAATTGTAGTTTGTTGTGTATATTTAACGGAGGTGATATTCATACGCTACGAAATATTTGGCAAACTTGGTGCTCCGGTATGAATTATAATCAATTCCAAAATTTCTTCACTGGTGCTCGAGCTACCCCACATGGATTTGTAACGATAAATATACACGATCCTCGGACACGATATCGTATTGGATTAGACTGTATTTATAATTTATTCAGTTAACCCCATAGCAGCAGCAGGGGGAGCGCCAACGACTTTGGCGTCTTTTGTTTTTATTCTGGTTTGCCAAATGGACGCTTTTTTACGATTTGGAGGAACCCATGGCTTGGCAAATGGACGCTTCTAACAGTTTTCGGATACACCCTCCTTGCTACTCATATAAATAATAGCAATTCCTTTCCGAACGTTATAGCTGGCATTTTTAATGTATTTATTTTATATAGTTTAGAATAGGTATCTGTGGAAAGTTACTTTAAGAATGAGGATGTAAAATACACTGATGGATTGACTTGACTGTTTTTTCAGAACTGAACTACATTGTTTTGTTTATAATAATAATAATAATAATAATAATAATAATAATAATAATGATAATAATAGTCACAATCGTCATTATTATTATTATAATTATTATTATTATTATTATTTTTATTATTATTATTATTAATTTTACTAGTACTGCTCCTTCTTCAGTTGCCATTGGTATGGATTACTTGAAAAATTACTCCATTTTAGACTTTCTCATAATGTGCATTTGTTTTTTTTTTCTTGATTCTTGACATCACAGCCACATAGATTGACTATTTTGAATTGAAACAAGAATGAGTTAACCGAATACACATAATGGCAGCCATCTCGTGATGATGTAATATCAGCAATCTAATATGCACAGTTATACTTTTTAATTCACGTATAGTTACATTTGTTCCGGTTTCACGTGTTACTCCACATACATTAGGAGGATATCCTTCTAATGTCAGAGGTCCTCCTAATGTTGGTGTGTAAACATGGGGTTATCCTCTTAATGTAGGTAATATGTGTATAATATGTTACCTTCAATAATTTTGTGACTGTATAATCCAAAATCATAGAGAATTAGTAGCTATATATTATGTTGTTTTCAAATTTAATGTTACTAAACATCATTGCATACGCTCTCCACAATACTGTTTTCTTTTCCTGAGCATATTACATATAAATAATAGCAATTCCTTTCCGAACGTTATAACTGGCATTTTCAATGTTTATAATTTATATAGTTTAGAATAGGTATCTGTGGAAAGTTAATTTAAGAATGAGGATGTAAAATACACAGTTTTATTTAAAATAATAATAATAATAATAATAATAATAATAATAATAATAATAATAATGACAGTAATATTCATAATGATCATAATCACAGTCGTCGTTATTATTATAATTATTATTAATATTATTATTATTATTATTACTACTTCTAACACTAATACTTCATATGCCATGAGTAAGGATTTCTTGAAACATTACTCCTTTTTAGACTTGCTTCTAACGTGCATGGTTATATTTGTTTTGATTCATTTCATCACAGCAGCATAGATTGACTATTTTGAATTGAAACAAGGATGAGTTAACCGAGAACACATAATGGTAGCCATCACGTGCTGATGTAATATCAGCAATCTAATATGCACAGTTATATTTATTAATTCAGTTATAATTACATTTGTTCCGGTTTTCACGTGTTACTCCACATACATAAGGAGGATATCCTTCTAATATAAGAGGTCCTCCTAATGTTGGTGTGTAAACATGGGGTTGTCCTCTTAATGTAGGTAATATGTGTATAATATGTTACCTTCATCAATTAAACGAGTCAAGGCAATTTCACAATCAGTTTTGCTTATGTAATCTATACTATTTTGTGGATACACATTTCTATTGTTGGGCATATGAAAACTTATATAAAGGAGGTGTTCTTGCATATATATCAAATTTCAAACTCTTTGGGTCTACTGTGGTTTTGGACTGACCCGATCATTCATTCTGCAGAATCAACTACCCTTAAGTAAGAAAAATCGTAACTCTGTACATTATTTCAACGTCCACAGTTTTGTTTGGGAAAACCATTTGAAAGTGAAAACATACTTTCATAATGTACGTGTGTATAAGTTGACGTAATGCAATTTGTTGTATGTAATGAATCTGAATAAGAAATGAACTAATGTCTCAGTTCTATCCTTGTTCACATCTCACGAAAACTATGATGACTATATTTTATCAATATAACCTATTTGATTGACCTTACTATTTCATCAAACATAGCACAGGGTTTACTCATGTATACAACCACAAGAGTTTAAATAGCCGATCATAGCTCCAAATTAGTAAATATGTTGATTATTAGAATCTTTAAATCTGTTTACAAATCCACGCAATCTACGTGATAGAATTAAAACCAAACATTAGATAGAGACGAGAAACAAAAGGAAAATTAACGTATAAATGCAAAAGACCTCATCTCATAACGGAAAAAAAGATGCATCATAAATAATACAAGTTATGTAAACAAAAGCATTATAGTACAAACGTAGGTGAAGGTACCTCTGTAATCAAATTCCCATTTCTTTAAATGTTCAAAAATCAGTGACGTAGCTAAGGGCGTACATGTTGCCCGGAGAGTTTTCTTGGGAGGGGGGCGGGAGGCACCGGAAGAAGAGAACTGGAGGTATCAGTGTATACTTTTACAATGTGTGCATCAGAAGAAACATGATGAGAGTCAAATGTTAATTTCTATTAGCTCTTTGAGCTGTCAACAACATAAGGTCTAATAATTAATTATAGAAAGAAAAATATACATGGCAAATATCAGAGAGACGAGTTTTTTAGTCGGAAAATGTAGTGTCATTGGGGCAGGGGAAAAAAGATATATTGACGTAATAATTTTTTGACTATATAATCAAAAATCATAGAGAATTAGTAGCTATATATTATGTTCTTTACAAATTCAATGTTACTAAACATCAATGCATAACCTCTCCACAATATTGTTTTCTTTTCCTGAGCATATTACATACAAATGATAGCAATTCCTTTCCGAACGTTATACCTGGCATTTTTAATGTTTTTAATTTATTTCAACGCATGAATTAATTTCACATCTGCGAGATGACGTTGTTGTCGATCACAGCTCCGGTAAGCTATATCGTGTATCCGACACGCTTCATCAATTGCATTAATCGGATTTTCACCCGGGTTAGGATTATCTTGACTATCAAGTCTGATATCTAATCGTGTTCCCGGTCCACAATAACTATATACTGGAATGTGTTTTTCACCTGGATACTCTGCCCATGGTGTTCCTAGGAGTTTAGATAGCTTGGCGGCGATATCACCACCGCTTTTTTGTTTACAAATCGATATTTTCTTGTCCCGCATATTTCACATTTGCCGGTGACCGCTTCTCTGTTATTTTTTGTGGTAACAGTCGTTGGGTCAATAGTGATGTATGCTTCTTACATTTTGCACAATATAAATCCATAGTATTATTATGTTATATCTAATGGAAGTAATTGATTTTTCTGCGCTAAAGAGAAAACAACAAGTTAAACATCATCCAATGTTACCAAACTCTATTTGGATGATCATCATCGGGCCTTCAGGTAGTGGTAAAACTCAGTTGTTGTTAACGTTGATAATGAAATACCTAAAATGGGACAAATTATATTTAGTTGCCCCAAGTGTAGACGATCAACGTTGTTATCAAGTATTAAAAAATTACAACGAAAATGCTTCAGAAATTGCCGCCGAAGATGTTATTGAGTTTATTACAGAGATTGACGAAGCGCCATCCGTGGAAGATCTGGGTGGAAGCGTTAACAATGTACGATGATGTGATGTTAGATAAACCAAAAAATCCAGCTATAATATTTTCCCGAGGGCCTCACAAAAACATTGACGTGACATACCTCGCTCAACGCTACACACAAATTCCAAAGGTAATCAGAGATAATTGTAGTTTGTTGTGTATATTTAACGGAGGCGATACTCATACGCTACGAAATATTTGGCAAACTTGTTGCTCCGGTATGAATTATAATCAATTCCAAAATTTCTTCACTGGTGCTCGAGCTACCCCACATGGATTTGTAACGATAAATATAAACGATCCTCGGACACGATATCGTATTGGATTAGACCGTATTTATAATTTATTCAGTTAACCCCATAGCAGCAGCAGGGGGAGCGCCAACGACATTGGCGTCTTTTGTTTTTATTCTGGTTTGCCAAATGGACGCTTTTTTACGATTTGGAGGAACCCATGGTTTGGCAAATGGACGCTTCTAACAGTTTTCGGACACACCCTCCTTGCTACTCATATAAATAATAGCAATTCCTTTCCGAACGTTATAGCTGGCATTTGTAATGTATTTATTTTATATAGTTTAGAATAGGTATCTGTGGAAAGTTACTTTAAGAATGAGGATATAAAATACACTGATGGATTGTCTTGACTGTTTTTTCAGAACTGAACTACATTGCTTTGTTTATAATAATAATAATAATAATAATAATAATAATAATAATAATAATAATAATAATAATGATAATAATAGTCACAATCGTCATTATTATTATTATAATTATTATTATTATTATTATTATTATTATTATTATTATTATTATTATTATTATTAATTTTACTAGTACTGCTCCTTCTTCAGTTGCCATTGGTATGGATTACTTGAAAAATTACTCCATTTTAGACTTTCTCATAATGTGCATTTGTTTTTTTTTTCTTGATTCTTGACATCACAGCCACATAGATTGACTATTTTGAATTGAAACAAGAATGAGTTAACCGAGGACACATAATGGCAGTCATCTCGTGATGATGATGTAATATCAGCAATCTAATATGCACAGTTATACTTTTAAATTCACGTATAGTTACATTTGTTCCGGTTTCACGTGTTACTCCACATACATTAGGAGGATATCCTTCTAATGTCGGAGGTCCTCCTAATGTTGGTGTGTAAACATGGGGTTGTCCTCTTAATGTAGGTAATATGTGTATAATATGTTACCTTCAATAATTTTTGGACTGTATAATCCAAAATCATAGAGAATTAGTAGCTATATATTATGTTGTTTTCAAATTCAATGTTACTAAACATCATTGCATACGCTCTCCACAATACTGTTTTCTTTTCCTGAGCATATTACATATAAATAATAGCAATTCCTTTCCGAACGTTATACCTGGCATTTTCAGTGTTTATAATTTATATAGTTTAGAATAGGTATCTGTGGAAAGTTAATTTAAGAATGAGGATTTAAAATACACAGTTTTATTTAAAATAATAATAATAATAATAATAATAATAATAATAATAATAATAATAATAATAATAATAATAATAATAATGACAGTAATATTCATAATGATCATAATCACAGTCGTCGTTATTATTATTATTATTATTATTATTATTACTTCTAACACTAATACTTCATATGCCATGTATAAGGATTTCTTGAAAAATTACTCTTTTTTAGACTTGCTTCGAACGTGCATGGTTATATTTGTTTTGATTCATTTCATCACAGCAGCATAGATTGACTATTTTGAATTGAAACAAGGATGAGTTAACCGAGAACACATAATGGTAGCCATCACGTGCTGATGTAATATCAGCAATCTAATATGCACAGTTATACTTATCAATTCAGGTATAATTACATTTGTTCCGGTTTTCACGTGTTACTCCACATACATAAGGAGGATATCCTTCTAATATAAGAGGTCCTCCTAATGTTGGTGTGTAAACATGGGGTTGTCCTCTTAATGTAGGTAATATGTGTATAATATGTTACCTTCATCAATTAAACGAGTCAAGGCAATTTCACAATCAGTTTTGCTTATGTAATCTATACTATTTTGTGGATACACATTTATATTGTTGGGCATATGAAAACTTGTATAAAGGAGGTGTTCTTGCATATATATCAAATTTCAAACTCTTTGGGTCTACTGTGGTTTTAGACTGACCCGATCATTCATTCTGCAGAATCAACTACCCTTAAGTAAGAAAAATCGTAACTCTGTACATTATTTCAACGCCCACAGTTTTGTTTAGGAAAACCATTTGAAAGTGAAAAGATACTTTCATAATGTACGTATGTATAAGTTGACGTTATCCAATTTGTTGTATATAATGAATCTAAATAAGAAATGAAGTAATGTTTTAGTTCTATCCTTGTTCACATCTCACGAAAACTATGATGACTATATTTTTTCAATATACCCTACTTGATTGACCTTATTATTCCATCAAACATAGAACATGGTTTACTCATGTATACAACCACAAGAGTTTAAATAGCCGATCATAGCTCCAAATTAGTAAATATGTTGATTATAAGAATCTTGAAATCTGTTTACAAATCCATGCAATCTACGTGATAGAATTAAAACCAACCATTGGATAGAGACGTGAAACAAAAGGAAAATAAACGTATTAATACATAAGACCTCATCTCAAAACGGAAATAAAGATGCATCATAAATAATACAAGTTATGTAAACCAAAGCATTATAGTACAAACTTAGGTGAAAGTACCTCTGTAATCAAATTCCCATTTCTTTAAATGTTCAAAATCAGGGACGTAGCTAAGTGCATGCATGTTGCCCGGAGAGTTGTCCTGGGAGGGGGACGGGAGGCACCGGAAGAAGAGAACTGGAGGTATCAGTGTATACTTTTACAATATGTGCATCAGAAGAAACATGATGATATTCAAAAGATCATTTCTATTAGATCTTTGAGCTGTCAACAACATAAGGTCTAATAATTAATTATAGAAAGAAAAATATACATGGCAAATATCAGAGTGACGAGTTTTTTAGTTGGAAAATGTAGTGTCATAGGGTCAGGGGGAAAAAAGATATATTGACGTAATAATTTTTGGACTATATAATCCAAAATCATAGAGAATTAGTAGCTATATATTATGTTGTTTACAAATTCATTGCTACTAAACATCATTGCATACGATCTCCACAATATTGTTTTCTTTTCCTGAGCATATTACATACAAATGATAGCAATTCCTTTCCGAACGTTATACCTGGCATTTTTAATGTTTTTAATTTAATTCAACGCATGAATTAATTTCACATCTGCGAGGTGACGTTGTTGTGGATCACCGCTCCGGTAAGCCATATCGTGTATCCGACATGCTTAATCAATTGCATTAATCGGATTTTCATCCGGGTTAGGATTATCTTGACTATCAAGTCTGATATCTAATCGTGTTCCCGGTCCACAATAACTCTATCCTGGAAGGTGTTTTTCACCTTGATATTCTGTCCATGGTGTTCCTGGGAGTTTAGATATCTTGGCGGCGATATCACCACCGCTTTTTTTTTTTACAAATCGATATTTTCTTGTCCCGCATATTTCACATTTGCCGGTGACCGCTTCTCTGTTATTTTTTGTGGTAACAGTCGTTGGGTCAATAGTTCGTGTATGCTTCTTACATTTTACACAATATTAATCCATAATATTATTATGTTATATCGAATGGAAGTAATTGATATTTCCACGCTAAAGAAAAAACATCCTCGTCGTCGAGTATGATATCTAATCGTGTTCCTGGTCCACAGTAGCTATGTTTTTCCCGCGTTGGAAATTCTCAAATGCACTTGACCCAGGGGGTTCGAAGTATCTTGGCCAAATGTCTGACATATTCCCAGTTTTTTTTACAAATCGATATTTTTTTTGCACCACAAATTTCACATGTGCCGGTGACCGCTTATTTCTTATTTATTATGATAACTTTCGTTGGTTCAAGGGTTGGTGTATATTTCCTACATTTTACACAATATAAATCTACTGTGACTTTGGACTGACCCGATCATTCATTCTGCAGCATAAACTACCCTTAAAGGAGATTAGAAATGAAAATTTTTATTTTATAAATGTAATTCTTTACAAATTCTAATTCGAATATAATGTTTAAAAAAATAATATCGTGTGCGGATATTGATTATATTGCGAAGAAGATACAATGATTCCGTAAATTGCCAAGTATTTCCGAGTTTTAATGAGACGACAGATCACGTGGTCTCGTGACGTCACACTAGCCAGTCCTCGTATACAAACAGAAACATGGCAAGCGAGAAAGACCATTGATAACGGTTTTCATCGGAAGTAATTTTTCACACACAAAAAAAACAACACCCCACAAATAAATCTGCGAGGAGGAAATCATACGTAATTAATTTCAACATAAAGAAGCTTCCTTTCTATGATTCAATTACAGTGTATTTTACAGGCATGCTACAGTTAGCGTATGACAAATCTGTAACTATATACATGCTTCGTTATAGGTTACGCACTGTACTGGTCAGTGCTGAAAGTAATGTTTTAAGCACAAGCCCCGGGCTGATGATTTAAATAAACTTACTAGCCCTGACTGAAATTCCACAAACCCGAACAGTTCATATATGTTAACTGTCAAGCCGGGAGAAGAAAGAAAGAAAATAAATTCCAATTTTGGAGGTATTTCCTCCCTATGTCATAATATCTCTCTTGATTTTTCGCAGTTAACTCCCGATTATTTCAATATGTCTCTCAATTTTCATTTCTCAGAAGAAGAAAATCCATATTTAATTGTTTTATCAAGTGTGCAGTCCACAGATGTCATATTCTATTTTATCACTTGTGAATATTGTAGTGAAGAAATAATTAATATCACAGGACAGTTTTTGTCTTCAGTAAATAGTTTAAGATTAAACATTATTCACGTAAATTTCAGATTGTTTAACTACTACAGAAGTACTTCTTGTAAAAAAAAATTGTCACCAATTAGTTTAAAATTCATGAATTATCACAATAAAGGCTGCGTAATTTTCTCTGCAAACAAAATCTCCATTTCCGCCCCAAAGAAACTCGGCCAGTTAACACCTGACATTCCTCTACCATATATGTAAAGTTTCATTACCATTATTAAATTAAAGGAAGAAATAAAAAAAATACGTAGCAGTTTATGTGCCCCTAAAAAACTAATTCAAAATAAATATTTAATTCAGTAAACAGTGTTACATATCTTAACACTTAAACTAAAGGAAATAGGGTGGGATATAAAATGTGGGAAAACAATAGCCACATACATGTACGGTAACATTTGACTGCAGATTTGTACTCTTAAAATGAAGTCTTTGGCCTCGAAGTTACAACAAAATTCGGCATCGTTTATTTGCCAATGAATTTCTGGTGCTTACATACACTCTCTGGCACATGGTTTCTTTGAATTATGTCAGAAGGCCAGTCCATTTCACAAGATAAGTGCAATGATAAGGAATAATTGTTAATGTGTTAAACTGTCATTTTGTTTGTGTACTTAATTCTAACCTCTAACTATTATGCAGACCAGAATATGAAAAAAAGGTCTTGAATTGGGGGATAATAAGGCGTATCACAGAGAGTAATTGCACATTGGGGCAAATGGGCGGGTCAATAGTCGCCTCCCCCAATTTCTATTGTCAGCCAGTTAATGTGAAACTTTGATTTTATATCGGATCTCTTTTCTTTTAATCGTTGCTATTTAAACTGCCCAAGGGACATTTTTATATCAGTTCCAATCACTACAGATTTCCGTTTATACATTTTACGTGTAATAGGCATAGACTGAAAGGTTGTGTTTTTTAAAATAATTTTTTAAAATATTTTTTAAAAAATTACTTAAATTTTTTTTCTCGAAACACGACGGTGTCAAGGGTTGATAACCTTATTATTATTATTTTTTTTAGCAAGCTTCCATTTGATTAAAGTCAGATCTCAGTTACGCATAGGACAGTGGTGACTTTATTTAGATTGTAATCTTGAAGAAGAAAAAAACATTTACTCATTTCATCAGCACGGTCCGGTGTCGGGCTGTCATATTTTTTATTAGCACTTACTCGGCCTTCTGCCTATTTTTGTAACTCGTACATTTGACACTCTTTACCAGGATTTAAAATATACAATGGTATGTCTGGAACAGTTTCAACTTATAGTCTAGGCTTAGCATTCGTGTATCCTAGAGGTTCTGTTTTTTTTATTATCCCTCTGGTAATATTCCTTTGAGAAATGTAATGAGCACAGAGTGCTATATGGTGTTGCTTTGAAATCAACTCGCTTGCAATAATGTATCCATACATTTTTTATGACTTTATCTATCGGAAAAGAAAAAAATTGAACTCCACAGCCTTTTCTATGTATGCTATTACACCCGTAAGCAACGCAAAACGGCATGGTACTCTATATGAAATGAACCTTGCAACTGTAGGTCTGGATGCTGGAGTCGCTAGTATGACGTCGCTTTCCGAAAGTAACCGAATAGGCGCGGAAAATATGCATACGAGGTCACGGAAACTCAGCACCTAGAAGATATGCCAATATCTCAATATTGGCAGTACGGTCGCACACGACGCTTCAGAATCATGTTTTTCTCTGCAGTGTATTTAATATTATTGTATATTTCCGCTGGTTTCTAGTCTCCTTTAAGTAAGAAAAATCGTAATGCTGTAGATTATTTCAACTCCAACAGTTTTGTCTGGGAAAACCATTTGAATGTGAAAGATATTTTCATAATGTACGTGTGTATAAGTTGACGTAATGCAATTTGTTGTATGTAATGAATCTGAATAAGAAATGAAGTAATGTTTCAGTTCTGTCCTTGTTCACATCTCAAGGAAACTATTATGACTATATTTTTTTTCAATATACCCTACTTGACTGACCTTACTATTCCATCTAATATAGCAAAAGGTTTACTCATGTATACAACCAACTGAGTTTAAATAGCCGATCTTAGCTCCAAATTAGTAAATATGTTGATAATTAGAAACTTGACATCTATTTACAAATGCATGCAATCTACTCGACAAAATTAAAACCAGACATTAGATAGAGACGTGAACCAAAAGAAAAATGAACGTATACATACATAAGACCTCATCTCATAACGGAGAAAAGATGCATCATGAATAATACAAGTTATGTAAACCAAAGCATTATAGTACAAACTTAGGTGAAAGTACCTCTGTAATCAAATTCCCATTTCTTTAAATGTTCAAACGTAACTGCCCCGAGAGTTGTCCTGGGAAGGGCGGGG
The DNA here is from genome assembly GCA_030141615.1 of Unio pictorum. Lineage (NCBI taxonomy): Eukaryota > Metazoa > Mollusca > Bivalvia > Unionida > Unionidae > Unio > Unio pictorum. The sequence continues at coordinate 16,843,173 of JARLTB010000107.1, forward strand.
CGGAGTCACCGGAAGAAGAGAACTGGAGGTATCAGTGTATACTTTTACAATGTGTGCATCAGAAGAAACATGAGAGTCAAATACTCATTTCTATAAGATCTTTGAGCTGTCAACAACATAAGGTCTAATAATTAATTATAGAAAGGAGAAAAGTACATGGTATATATCAGGGAGACGAGATTTTTATTCGGAAAATGCAGTGTCATAGGGTCAGGGGAAAATAAGATACATTCACGTAATAATTTTTGGACTATATTATCCAAAATCATGGAAATTAGTAGCTATATATTATGTTGTTTACAAAATAAATGTTACTAAACATCATTGTATACGCTCTCTACAATATTGTTTTCTTTTCCTGAGCATATTACATACAAATGATAGCAATTCCTTTCCGAACGTTATACCTGGCATTTTTAATGTATTTAATTTATATAGTTTAGAAAAGGTATCTGTGGAAAGTTACTTTAAGAATGAGGATGTAAAATACACCAATGGATTGACTTGACTGTTTTTCAGGACTGAACTACATTGCTGTTTTAATAATAATAATAATAATAATAATAATAATAATAATAATAATAATAATAATAATAATCATGATAATGATAATCACAGTCGTAAGCAATGGGTTGTCTTCTTAATGTAGGTAATTTGCATAATCTGTTACCTTCATCCAACAAACGAGTCAATGCAATTTCACGATCAGTTTTGCTTATGTAATCAATATTATCTTGAAGTCAACCATATTTAAGAAAGAAAAAAGTGTATTTCATGAGGATAAACATTTATATTATTGGGCATATGAAAACGGATATAAAATAGATATTCTTGCATATATATATATATATATATATATATATATATATATATAATATTTTTAAACACATTCGTTCGGCTTTTGAATTAACTCGATCATTCATTATTCAGTTTAAACTACCCTTAAGTAAGAAAAATGGTAATGCCCTAAATTATTTCAATGCCCATTTTTTTCTAGTACATCCATTTTAATGTGAAATGAAATTTTCAGAATGTACTTGTGTATAAGTTGACGTAATGCAGTTTGTTTTATTTAAAGAATCTGAATAAGACGGGAAGTAATGTTTCAGTTCTATCCTTGATAACATCTCTACAAAATTATGACGACTATTTTTTTCCCAATATACCCTAGTTGATTGACCTTACTATACCATCTAATATAGCACAAGGTTTACTCATGTATACAACCACCTGAGTTTAACTAGCCGATCATAGCTCCAAACTTGTAAATATGTTGATGGTTAGAATCTTGACAACATCTATTTATAAATACTGTGCAATCTACGTGACAGAATTTAAACCAAACATTAGATAGAGACGTGCACCAAAAGTAAAATGAACAGATAATAACATCATACCTCATCTCATAACGGAAAAAAAATATGCATCATGAAAAATACAAGATATGTAAAACAAAAAATTTTAGTACAAAATTAGGTGAAAGGACATCTGTAATCAAATTCCCATTTCCTTTAATGTCTCTAATCAATAGCGTAGCTACGGAGGTGCAAGTTGCACTAGGTGTCGTGTTGAGCAGGGCGGGGTGGGGGGCCCGCCGGAAAAGAGGGGTGAGGTATCAGTGTATACTTTTACAATGAATAACAACTGAGTAATTAACTAGGTCCGTGCCATGATATCCGGATGATTGAGATTAACTCTGGTTCATACCGCATCTAGGTCACGCGTGCTTCTCCAGTCACCTCCGGCGCCAAATACTCTCCTCTACGCCAAGGGTGGGGGTGGGGGGGGGGTGGTGGTGGCAAAAACAATATGAACCGAGCACCGAGCACTGAACACCCTCGCTACGCCAGTTTGCCTAATTTCACAGTTATATTACTGCAAGATCAAACCTTTACTTTAGTAGGTAAACCTTGACAACGTTTTACATTATTTCCTTGAAATTTAACACAAGATTGGCAAAATCTCAATTTTAGTCGAAAATATTGTCAAATTTGTCAATGAATTTTCGAATAGTTTCCAGGGAATTTCTCAAGGTGTCGCTGTATGTAATGATGTGTTCGATATATGCATCAAAGCCATCTACATGAGATGTACCATGTTCATTAAACACTCGAATATTGAGATAGAATTTTTCATACCGAATGTATCACTTTTAATAGATAAAGTCTATCCGGACATGCCAATAACGACATTGTGCTAACACTGTTTTAATGTATCACAATAATATTATCCAAAAAAGAGTCTTCTTGTCTTAATTCCCCAAATTTCCAAATTAATGTTCCAGTCACAACAATATTTTTGGTGAACACTTTTTATTTCTGGTGAATAATTAGTAGAATGAATAATTCTGCCGTAATGAAATATTGAAATTAGCAATATTACGTGTTCTGCATCAGATGTTAAATGCAAGAATCAATTATTTCTCAAGTAAACATTTTTATATAGTTAAATAGTTTAGACATAATAGAACCATGATAGGAGTCAAATGTTCATTTCTATAAGATTGCTGAACATTCGTTTTACCCTGTAATATTTAAATAACTGGACTGCAATCATTGTAGACGTTCTAACAATACAGTGAAAGGTCACTTATAGAAGATGTATCAATATAAGTGTGCAAGACCTCTCAATTTCAATACAGGTTAAGGGCAATGTGTATGACGAAAGGTCGGATAAATGTAATATTTCAATTATGGACTGTAGTCGTTATAGACGTTCGAACTATACAACAAAACGTCGCTTCCAGAGAATGCAGCGACGTGAGCGTGTAAGACCACTCAATGACGATATAGATCAAGGTTACTGTGTGTCTTAAATAAAAATTTTGTGTGTTTGATAAAATATCGGATAAATGTAGCGATTCAACAATTCAAAGTGTTACTGTACTCATGATAAATGTTCTAACAAAACCACGAATAGTCACTTCCAACGGAGATTATTATTATTATTATTATTATTATTATTATTATTGAATACCTTTTTTATTGAAGACTAATATTATCATTAGTAGTAGTAGTAGTAGTATTACTTGTTCTTGTTGTTGTTGTATTATCAAAAGACAGCCTCGATAAAAACTGCTAATATTACTACTGCCACTATCATTTTTTCTAATACTCTTACAACTATTACTAATTTTCTACACTGTACCTAACTCATTTTTCGCAAACCTAAACCAATAGGTATCAGTGAAATAAGGCCACTTATTAAAAAAGTACTAGTGACAGAAGTTTTGAGTATTTAATATATTTTTTAACCTAACGACATAAGAAGAAAATCTAACGATTCGCGTACATTATATCTTAAATTTGATACATATTACCAGAATCCATCTCATGCAAACATTTTAGTAAAGAAAAATATACAGAATTGGTATATACACTGTAATGAGATAAATAGTACAAGTATTAAATATATAATGTAAGGACTGGTATAGTAAAAGCGAATTTGTCTTGAACTGGTGGAAAACGAAAGAAATCCGCCATACAGCAAACCTACAATCAAAGTATTCTATCACAGACTTTCAGCTCACATCACCATAGCAACACAGCCATCTGTTGTAGCTAAATATGTGGTGTTATGCAAAACTAACGGTTAAGTACAGGTCAAGTCGGCATCGTAGATAACATTTTCCTAGCCTAATGTTTTAAGTTTAGTTAGATCCGACTATTAAATGTACTGATAAAATAAAGATTGATATTTAATTAAATAGTACGTTTTAAAGTAATGTTACGTATTCGCTGTTTACGAGACTTTAAATGAGTATATTTCAACTTTCAAAATTTTATACACATTTTAAAGTTAGTTGAAGTTAGTGGCAGATGAATAACTATATGAGTGTAATCTGACGAAGTCCAGTTATTGTTTATGATGACGTGTTGGAAAACTTAAATATTCTCCATGTGAAAGCAAGATTTCATAACAAGCTTTAATATCCTTTCGAATTTTTCGATGTAAGTTAAAATAGCCGAAATATTCTGGTCGGTACACACACAAAATCTTATTTCAAATAAGATTACGGCAGATATTATGGAGTGAGAAAAAAAGAAACAAAAAAAAAAAAAAAAAACAACAACAACAACAATAAAAAAAATGCTACTTATATTATATGCACAGAACAATTAATCTAGAATAAAAATGATTCAACTCAATACTACGTGATTTAAAGACGTTCCAAAAGGTATATTCTTTCTTTGCCAGGAGGAGAACCTAAATAAAACCTTACAAGTTCAAAGAATGCAGAATTACTATTCTTCTCGTAAGAACGATTTTATCACAGCTCATACGCAGTAACTATTTACATAATCACATATTTGTGCTGTATAAAAGAAGAAACTATATGCATTAACAACGGTGTTTACAATTTACTCCCAAAATAGGTTTATTGAACTCATTACTCAAGATTTCATTGAACTTAAGTTTAATATTCACTAAACCATAATTAGATCTTTAACCCAACAAATACAAACATTTACTATATATACATAACTGACGCTAATGGCAAGTTATTCTTGCATTTAAATTCGAATCTTAGTATTCATTTAATGCTTATTAAATCATAATGTCAAATTTTCAAACGCTTAAAATAATTCATACTCTTTAAACATCATTTTTCATACAGTTAAACACATTCATTTTCATCTACTTAATATTTATATTAAGAGCAAAACACTTATAACTATTTGAAGCTATAGGCAACTATGTACTTATAATTAATATTGAATTTTGTACATATTACTGACAAACGTTGGACCTTATCATCATAGGCAATTTGACCCAAAAAGAATTCAGCCCAACTTAACAATTGTTCTCTTTCTTCAAACAACAAGGATATACTACGTAAGATAGGTTGTAGGAATAGGTTTTAAGGAACAAAAAAACAACCTTTAAACAAGCAAAATTATCTGGATATTCATTACAAACAAATAATCATACTTCGTTACGTACATGTATATATATGAGAGAAAACATAAACTGACATATCTTGTTCATTCTAGTTAGAATATTTATATACATTTATTTTCATGCTAATAAAATATATGTAACTCTCACTGTATGTCTTTCGCTCAGATTATTGATATCGATTTATAAACAAAAATACTTGACAGGTAATATTCTATAGATTACAAATTCACGTTTCTAAGGGTAGCGAAATGAGATATTATAACAAATATATTTCATTTAGGCTTCAGATTGTAACACTGATGCATATAATACACATTCAATTACACACGAGACAGATGGAGAGGAGAGGGAGAGACGTGTCCTAGCGGATGAGCGCGTAAATTGCAAGCTTGTCATTATCAGTATCGTCAATCATATTTGATAAATTATTACATAAAAATAAGAAAGGAACTAATTGTGTGTTGAATTTGTGCCCCCCACCCCCACCCCCACACACCACACACACGGTACAATACAATTGATGAACAAAACATTCGTTTGGAAATAAAAGGAAAGTAACTAACTTTGCATTGTTATAATTTATTCCTTCTTTTTTCATCATGCGAAAATACTAACAACATATATATGCACGAACTCCGTTTATGTGGCGGATGCCGGCTTGCGAATGCATCCTTTCTGTTTGTGTGTATCGCTTATGTCAGATAACAAAATCGCAAAAGCGACGAAAATATCGTTCGATTGCTTGAGTTCACCTGCCGTTCACGCATTATTAGTTACAAGGTGCAAGCTGACCAAAAGTGAATTGCATTTAGGTCAACTATAAGACGATATCTCGCAAACAAAAATTCATTATTTTGTGAGTGCAAATGTGAGTGCAAATGATACTCTTTTCATTTCCTTGGCATGGTTATGGTTACTTTTTATGAAAATGATAATTGAACTAGTTACTTAAAATTACACAGAATTTGTACAATGATATGCCACTATATTCGCTGAAACTGTACACATGATATAAATGATGTCTAAATATAGTCGAACCTACCGTACAGGACACCTCCGTTATACAAGTTCTTTTTGTCAACAGTTAAATGTTTAAGGGTTTTGCATCAACCAAAAGAAATTAACCTCTCTAAGTCAACCAATTGTTTCCAGAGGTTATTTGTCTCACTTCCCATAGGTGGCTGCTTAAGAGAGGTTTGACTGTATTAATCTATTAAGACGTAATACACAAGCAAAGCCATTATGGAAACAAACATGTTTATTTTATACAGTAAAAAGAACAAGGTTAAACTATATGGAAATAAAATAAATTACCACTTTCACTGCAGCTAATCAAAGCCAAGCAAACGCTTACCTTGTACATTTCTGTTTATTACATATAACGAAATAAATGTTCTGGAAATGCCAAAGTTTAGCTTTAAAAAAATGCTATCAAATTTCAGAGGCTCAATACAGGAAAGTCTTATAGACAAAATGTGAAATATCACATTTTTACCCAATAATAGCATTGGGTGTATTATTTTAAGGTAGTGAAATATACTAAGTTATTCTTCATCACATCAGAAATGCTTTTGATATTATATAAACATTTTGGAAACTTAGTCAGTTTTATATTTATCTAATGATTTGAATAAATGGCATTTTCACTACACCCAAAAAAAACGAATATTGTTGAATTCCTAGAGTCATAGTACAATATGTACTGTAATTGTTTTGGCGCTTTAAAATTCTACAAACTTCATTACCGGTACATCATTAATAGATGATCATGTTCGAATTTAAGGCAATTAGAGAAATGTTTAATTATACCTTGTTTTGAAATATTTGTTCTCCAATTTTTTACCAAAACTTTATTTCTACGATTTTAAACAAAACCACCCGAGGAAGCAGTGTTATTGTGGAGATAGACTGGTATTTAAATCTGCATGAGCTGTTTAGATGTTCAGCTCTTTACAGCATTTTCTTTTATTTTTTTTGTGAAGTGTGATAGGAAAGGTGTAAATATTCTTTGGCAGAACCTTTAGTGCAGTTGAAAAAAGGCAAGTTCGACTTGAAATTTTCAGGTGCATTTGTATGCAGATGTAGATGATTTAATTTGTATTACGAAATGTGATTGTACAGTATAACTTGAGGTTGTAAATATACTTCCTAATAAACCTGTCACATTCCATGCAGGGACGTACTAAATAAATAACCTGCATATTCACTTATAAAAGAAATCATTGACAAGCATATGTTTCTTTACATACACAATGTACATGAGTTTTAATAGCTTTAATCAAAATAGTCTAAATATAATTGATACCTTAAAGTTTTGTGAAATAAAATATAATTTACCTGTCAGTAGCTTCTCTAGATCTTTCTTAACAATATCCGGATCAGGAATATTTTTCTCATTGTCAATGAGAAAAATTTTGAGAGTCTCCTTTGTGCTGGAATATTCATTCCGGTTTAGAAGTATCTTTCCACCTGACATTTGAATGAGACCGTGAAGCTGTTCTGTAAATGTAAAAGTATGAGATATAATAACAGTTGCATGTTTTGTACTATGTCATGCCCACCATAGTTTACAAAGGAAAATTTTTGCTATTTGCATACAATATTTAAACTGTTATAAAATATTGCTGTTAATACAACTGTACAAGTCTCCGGATCTGAGGCAAATCAAAACTCTTTACATTGTGGAGACTGTCAGAATCATCGAACTTGCAAAATTTCACTTGAGGTTTCGCACTACAAATAGTTACAGATTACCCTTTATGCAGAGGTTATAATTATAGATTACATACATTTAAGTCATTTAACTAATTTTAGGAAATTAATAGCAAGCACGTTTGTTATCGATTTTATTATGTATGTGTGTGGGGGTCAGCCTGTCAGGAATTGTTTTTCCATACATTCGGATTTAGTAACATCTATGTTTGATAAAATTATGATGGTACCAATTGTCAGTGTACTTGAAAAAAAAACTTTCAAAGAGGACTGTTTGCTTTTTAATATAATTTTGTGCTAGAAAGCGTCTTACCAATTTTTATTCCTTCATAATGACCATGACAATAAAATTCAGTTTTACTGAAAAGTCGCAAAAATGACATTCTGGATCGCTGCGGACCTCTGTGGTATTCATCAGTGTCTTCGTCCCCGAAAATTTCAAATGTTTCCTGAAAAACAAACTATAACAATATTAACAAATACAGAGCAGTTTCTGGGCATGACTTTTAAGAAATTTTAATAAAATTTACTCGTACACAAGCTGAGCTTCCAATCAAATTTTCGAAACAATTCATACTGATACTACTATGTGTTTTGGCTCCTGACCAGTAATAATATTGTGTAAACAAGAACTTGTGCACTTTCGATCGCACACTATTGATAAGGTTGATAGAGGTTTATGTTTGATGATATATCTGATATGGCAACATTTTGACCATATCCTGTGCAAAGAAGAAAAATGACTTATCATGCGCAAGGTTGTAGAGTACTTATGTATAAAGCTGTTATAAGGGTACTTCGTTTATTTTCATTAAACTGTACAATGCTAACATAAGCACCTTAAAAATATTGTCTTTTATTGAGATTCTGTTCAACAGGGTATTAAGATTTCTAACTATAGTAATGTGATAAGTTTACTAATTATCTGATTTTCTTCTACGCAGTCGTTATGATTTTATTTTATAAATACTGATGTACACGCATTTTTTTATTTATACTTATTAGTTCTTCAAAAGATACCTTTCTCCACAAAAGCAAATTATTTGCATTTGAGAGGATTCGAATAAAACGAAGTATGTTGTTTAAAGACGATAAAACATATTTTTAATTTTTAAGAACCTTAGTTTACTTAAAAACAATTTTGCTCCAATTTAGCAGTGTTTAAACCTTTTGTTCTCAAACTTTTTAAACAAAGTACATGTCAGCGTCACATTTAGATGACACATAAGATAGTTTACCTACCTCAGAAAGAATTTTGTTGGCCTTGAGACATTCCTCCACCCACCTAATGCTGACTAACCAAATTTTACTTGCTACTGCCTGCATATATTTCAGGGTTGATGGTGCCTTGTGATCATCACTCTCTGTAGAATCAAACATTCCTATTTTCACATAAGTACATAACAAAATACTTTTTAAAGATCTTTGTTTTGCGTAAAATATCATATCCATTAATAAAATCCACCTTAAGCCTGTCATTTGAATATGTTGTACAGCTAAAAGCATTTGCAGCAGTTGAATCTAATTATTCAAATCAATTTGTTGGTATTTTCTTTGGTTGTTTTCCGCTACCAATTTAGCTTTATACTCAATAATACGTGCCTCTATGCATTCTAGGCTGATCCCATCTTTAGGTAAATCAATTGTAGGCTGATTATTTACGTTATTAGTATAGCATATGAGTGTCCTATTGGGGAAACATATTATATCCCATGGCTGACCAATGAGCACGAATAGTGTAAGGACACAACCCACGATGTATCAATTAATCAGTGCAGGTAAGAGTGGTGGCTAACCAGCACAAATCCTTAAGAAAAGTTCGATTTGTAGTCTTAGCTCTGATTGTCACTTTGAGACTTTCGGGATTGCAGAGAAGGATATGATGAATGGGTTCCTCCATCATCAAACATAACTGTATACCTGCCCGAAGTTTTTATCCAGTGCAACCAAACTCGGCTTAAACAGACAGTAAACCCTGTTTTGTAGCAGCGAATAGGATAACATACGGAGTCACGTGTACAACACGATCATGCCCTTGGTTAACCTTTGAGGTTGCTTCAGATTTCCAAAATACGGATCCGTCGTAAGCTGATATTTGAAAAGAACCATTCGTCAATATTTTTGTTTTAAAAGCCACAAGAATTATTAACCATCTTGCCTCTGAAGTGTTGAAATTAGGTGGCTGATACATACGTCTTCCCGACCAGCTATTGCCCTTTTCTTGTCTGACAAAGAATGAGTGTACCTTGACCTTTCTCTATTTATACTACATAAACATTTGCGTAGATTTTTAAACAACGCCTAGAAATGCTTCCCCACCACTTAGTGAATATGACCCATGGTTACATTAGTTTCAGTGTCAGGTTTCCTTCATATTATGTACATCTTACTGTAAACTGGTGTTGCTTCCTTTTTGTATGGCAGTGGCAATATTTGTGTATTCTCGGAGGATTCCCTGCTTTCAACATTTACACTTTATTTTAGATCTGGCTTGACAAAATTTTCGTCGAGTTATCATCTGCAGGAATATTGTCTACTTTTTATTTTCATTGCACATTTCCATTGAACTGAATTTGATCTATTTAATAATTTGATTTAAATTTAAATTTATCTCATACCATTTTCTAAGGTTGAAAGAACTGCATAAGTTTCGGGCCGGTAATCTTCGTTATTCAAATGATATTCATATAAGTTCTGAACATATCTTCCCGGGGTTTTACAGGCTGCATATTCCGTAAAGATGGCCCTTATCGCTTAACCGGCTTGAAGCACCTACTCCGTGTTCGTGCTGTTTTTCATGATATATGTGCTAGTCTATCTTCTTCTACATTATCGTGTTTTATCAAAACTCATAGATTCCATTCATGTTTTCAACCATACACAGTCAGTTAAACAACCCACCCATAAACATGTTCATATTTTAGACTGGATTCTTCATAGACTGATAATAATATTCTACGGTCCACCCTTGTATCCCACAAACTAGCATCTGATCACCTCTGCATTATATGCCATCTGGATGTATCAGTCTCAAACCCTTCACCTTTATTTGCTAATAAGAGAAACTCCATATGATAAATAGAACCAAACTAATGCATGACATCCAAGCAAACCTAACAAACCTAACAACTTACTTACTTCCTACAGCAGAACAACTCGATAACTGCCTGCGTTCATTGCTTGTAAAACATGCCCCAGCCACCAATTGCAGAGTATCAATTCAAAAGTCTTCTTCGTGGTATAGCAGTGTTAGGGAATAGCTTAAACCTGCTACAAGAGACCGCCGTAAAACGGAGAGGATTTGGCTCACCACCAGACTCACTATTCATAAACAAATCTATGAAGCCGATAAGAAGAACGTCACAATCATAGTCCATTTATTATTACTACATCTACTTTCTCTCCAGTAGACCTTCTGAACCCGTCTGCAAATTTCTTCCGTGACAAGGTACAAACCATTAGAGATAAGCTTGACAACACAATTTCAATTGACTATTCGTCAATATACAGTTGCAATACAAAATTGCAGTGACAACCGTTAGCAGCATTTGAACCTGTCTCTATGCATTTACTATGGACAATAGTGATGAAGAGTGCAACAAAGTCATGTGAACTTGATTCAATTTCAACATCACTGCTGCTTGAGTGCTTAGATCCAATGTTGCTTTCACGAACTGTTATTAATACCTCTTTCTCAATCGGGGAATTCCCATCATTCTGCCACATTGTAATGGCTCTGCTAACGAAACAAACGTTCGAACATAACAATTTAAAGTACTACCGCCCAATTAATAATCTCCCGTTCATATATTTTTTTAGAAAAGTTGTTCTAAACAAACTTGTATCTCATCTGAATTCAAAAAGTCGTTTTAACAATGTACATACTGTTTATCACCCTTGCCACAGTACTGAAACTACTCTTTTGAAAGTAGTAAATTGCATTCTCTCTGCTTCTGATAGCGGAAAGACTACAGTCGTCACCCTCCTTGATTTGTCTGTAGCATTTGACACAATATACCATGATGGATTACTTTACCGACTCCAGCATGTATTTGGCATTCACAATAAGCATTACTGTGGTTCAAGTCCTACTTAGTCAACAGGACACAAATTGTATCTGCAAATGGACTACACTCCACAGGGGTCTGTTCATGGACAGGTTCTCTTCATTATATACACTCAACCTCTCTCAAGTGTCAAAGATCATCATCTAGTGTCTCACCAATTGTACGCTGATGACACCCAAATATACACATATAGCCACCCAACTGAAGCTGATGCTACCATCCAAGCAGCAGAGAGGTTGATTTCTAATGTGAAATCATAGTAACATGTAACAAGCTGCAAATGATTTATGCTAAAACTGAGGCCATTCTGATCACAACACAAAGACTTTCTTATTCACATCCTTTACCTCAAACAATAAATATCAGCATCACCAAATATTAAATTCACACAAATCAGTACGAATGTATGTGTTACTCTCGACAGTACTCTCACACCAACATGTCATGAAAGGCTGCATATCTTGAGCTGAGACGCATCTGCTCCATTCGCAAATATCTTTCAGTTGATGCCACTAAAACACTTATGCGTTCATTAGTACTTTCATGACTGGACTATTGTAACTCAGTTCTGTCCGGTTCATCTCAATATACACTCCAGAATCTTCAAAAAATTCAAAACACAGCTGTTCGAATCATCCTTAGAGTATCACGATCAGAGCATTCCTCCCCGCAGCTTTGTACCATACACTGGCAATCCATTTGATCCAGAATTAAACACAAAATGTGTTCTCTGTGATACGTTTCACTGACGGATTCCAGTCCAACATACCTATCTGTCCTCATCCTTATGTACACACCAGCATAATACTTACGCTCCTCTTCTGTCAATGGTATACTCATTACTCCCATTATGAAAACGAATTCAACTGGACAACGATATTTTGCATACCAAGGCCCAATAACGTGGAACGAACTACCCATTAAAATTCGACACAAAGACACAGCGATACCTTTCAAGACTGCTCTTAAAACGCACCCTTTTCAACTGCAAGAATAAACGTAAAGATCTGAGAATGTATCCTACCTAATATATTTTCAGCATTTGTTATGTTTTGTAATTTCATGGTGTTTTCTTTTTTCTTGTTTGTTTTCATATCATTATAAATGTTATAAAGTGCTTTGAGCTTCTAAAGATTAGGCGTTATACGTTATACAAAGACCTCATTATTATTATTATTATTATTATTATTATTATTATTATCATAAACTTATTTTATATCAAGCTAGTTTTTTGTAAATATCAAAAACCGTGACCAGTGTTCGCCAATAAATACTCAAGATGTGTCAAGTCTGTTATGCTTGTCTTAAAGTATGTTTGATTTAATCCACTGTATGATGCATATTTAATTTGTGGTATATGTTTGACTTTTGTCCATATTTGAGGGTTGATTAATTTAGTGTAGTTTTCGTAACAGCGCCCATATTTAATATGGATGGGAATCATTTTTGTCTATTTGTAAACAAAGTTTGAACAGCCTCAAAACAATTAAATTTCAAGGCTTTTTCAAGGTGTTTGTAAAGATTTCAAAACATTCTCAATTAGTAATCTTTTCTAAGAAACATTCGGTGTCCACGTTGCAATATTGTTTATCACTACAAAATCCACATACAGGTGAAAGACAACATCAATAATAATAATAATAATAATAATAATAATAATAATAATAATAATAATTGGAATCCTTTGGAATGGCACATAGCTCCGTATGTATGCGAAGATCAGTAACATTTCAAGTGTTGAAAGTATCGTTAAAAAAGAAGCAAACAAAAAAAATCACAATTTAGAGTTCACTTAGTGTACGATTTAGACAAAAACATTTATCTCCAATAATACATGTAGTCATAAATTGCATAAATTTGGGCATATATACAAACGTATAATGATGATATCTGTAATATGACATCTAATTAAAAGAAACTCGATATTTCATCAATGCTAGAATAATGTATTCATTCCACAGTTGTATAAAGCTGGGTACGTATCCAAGTCTATTGTTTGAAATAATTAATGATTTCATGTCAATAAGACCAATTCGAACATTAGACAATACAAGCTATCAAGTTCTATCTATAGCCTGTCCATGTTTTTGTCGTTAATGCTTTGTCCTTTACAGTGTATTATCTTCATGCGTCATATCTGGAATAAAACAATCTTGAGGTCAGAATGGTACATTTTATATCTCATTTACTCGTTAGTAGGTCAAGACTAATACACATACATATCAATTTAATAATCACATTAAACGCACTGTATTACCGGTGTAGGGGTTGGGACTCATAGAATGGTGCTACGTGGGCTCGTACTATTGATGAGGGAAGGGTTGAGGGGGCGGAAATGTTCATTTTTTATAGTTCTTGGTGGTAAGGTAGGGGAATTTGAATTTCATTAACCAATCAGAAGCTGAGTCGGTGGGTTATGCGTGACATATGCTCAGTCTCAGATGCTTATGAACACAGTCAAAGCAAGTACATCGTGCTCAACGAAGAATAAAGAGTAAATAATACTTAGATCAGAACTGTTATGCCAATAATAATAATAATAATAATAATAATAATAATAATAATAATAATAATAAAACAATGGTATCTTCGTGAGTCAGCTTGACATTAAGTCGTGATAAGTTGCAGTCTTATCTGAATGGTGGTTATAGTTGTTCCCAGACTGCATACCATCTTTATGGGTGGGCTGGTTAACTGACTTTTTGAGGTTTGAAACATGAATGTAATTTCAGAGTTTTGATGTGTATGGGTGTCCTAGAAAGTCAATGTGAAAAATGAGATCTCCAAGAATAATCAGGTTGTCACCTATCGAATTTCCATACTCCAGGAGATTCGGAAACTGCTCCAAAAAGACAGTCTCAGATTTTTTTCTACGAGGAAAAGGGAGGTAGAGGCATTAAAAAAATGGGCTTACCTACGTTCCATTGTGAGTGTAGTCTGAACTAGCCTAAAAGAGGTGTGGTAGAAATTAAAGGTTGTACTGTGGTTAAGATGTTTGACCACAGAGTTCCTTATGATGACAGCAATTCCACCTCCGCAAAGTGGCGGGGAAACGACTTGACCAGTAACCATTGGATGTTAGATCCTCGCACTTGGGCTCATCGTCTGATGTTTCAGCCATGTTTCTGTCAGGAAAAACACGTATATATTCTGATTGTTAATAAAATTAACTAGTTATGTGCGCTTTTCCGACGTCTCAATGATTGGGCATTGTATAATTCAGCACACAGTGGTATTTCTTGGATAGTTGACATAAAGGTTCACAATTTATTATGGACGTGAACTAGGTTATCTAAAGACCTAATTGTTAAATTGTTGAGCCGGAAAGGACAAAAGGGAGATAACTAGAATTCTTCTTCCTGTTCTACGCCGGCCAGCTTTGATGCTACGTTTCATTTTTCGCTTCTGTTTACATTTAAGTAATGATTAATGGTGCTACGTGGGCTCGTACTATTGATGACGGAAGGGTTGAGGGGGCGGAAATGTTCATTTTTTATAGTTCTTGGTGGTAAAGTAGGGGAATTTGTTTACATTTAAGTAATGATTAATGTAGTCCCAGTTCGTTTAGTCTTGAGCACAATGTAGTGTGGAAAGCCAGTGAGTGGTCAGCAATTGATTAGGGTCTATCTTAGCATAAACGGGTTGACTGGCAATCACGTGATCGCGGTTTGTTCACGAACAGAGGACGTTGTAGCAGTGGAGCAGGACAGCTGTGAAAAAGTACAATTGTTCTCGTTTCCAAAACAAGGAGATGAAGAAACACATTCGAACTCAACAGAAAATCCATGATGATCACAATAACGTAAACGAAGACAGTAAACAACCAAAATATTAAGAAAAACGACACAAAAAAGTAACAGCCTCTTCAAGCCAGTTATGCGATAACGGAAATCTTCTAAATGCAAAAGTCACATAGTGTGCACCCACACCAAGGGGAGTTTGGAAATGACATCACTGCATCATACGTGATATTCAATGCCTAATTAAAACAATTCTCTCTTGAAACTTTTAGAAGATCGAGTCCTTTACTTCGACTCTGATCGTTTAGGAGCATGGACCAATGAACATACATAAAATATTACTGTAAGTTTTACTAGAGGTGGAGCCAGCAATTACAGTTTTCAAAACAGAGGCCGACAAGGACAGCATACTACATGCAAAATAAAATGACGTTGAACTATTGTCCGAATAATGTTGTCAACTTTGATGTGTTAAAAGCGACCTGAAAGTCATGACAAGATGATGCCTGTCACGTGAAAATGTAGTATCTTCGCAAACATATGCGTTTGCAAGATCACGAAATAGTTTGTCGACCCATGGAACAGGTGAATCAGTTCAGTTCGTGTATCAGAAACGAGTTTGACTATACAAAATGTATAAAAATGGAGGGAGTTCCAAAATAGAAAGACCTTTGCAAATGCAAACATTGGCCTGCAACAATGCAGCAGAGTGATTGTCCAGGACAACAATCCAACCAACGGCACTTTTTAGGGACATTCACAAAATTGTAATCCCCTTCTACCCAGTGTAAAAATGTGTTTGTGGCTACAGTGTGTATGTGTAATACGCGTTGACCATTGTCGACTAATAGATCTATGTATAAAACAGAAATTACAGTATCTTTTAAATCAGCGCAATTTCTCTTGACTTGAATTCTGCATTACACCTATAACTACTTTCCTGCACGTCCGCGCTTCTAGATGAATGTTTTCCTACATGTACGTTCTTAAAGCGTGTGAGCGTCAGTTTTGCCATTCAGTATCGATCCCGTAAAAAATAATAATGAATAACCAGCACTTCAAAGTTGGTAACCTTACCCTAGCTATGAATCTTTTGGAGAATGTGCAGCACCTCCTAAACCTGGTGTCAGATTAACAAATAATAGTTGAGTAAAGGGTAAAGATAGAGGCAGCGTTGGCGAGCAGATGGAGAATAACAGCCTAGAAAAGTGAGGGACTTTGAGCGCCAACTATTTTTTGATGAGGTTCCTAGAAGATGAGGAAATGGGTTGAAAGCGATCAGACTCTGGATCAGAGAACCAAAATTACTGGGATAATGAAGCCAACGAACCTCTTTTTATACTGATTGTTTCCATCAGTAGATATATGGAGTATTTAGATAATACGTGTCCTTGCTGTCGACCCCGATCCTCGATTTGCAGTTAATCTGTATATCGATAGACACCAACAATCCATAATACACCTCTCTACACCTTTAAAGGGTCACCCAGTTTTCTATAAAAAAAACAGATACTACTCAAAATTATTTAAGATCTAGGTGTGTGTGTGTGTGTGTGTGTGTGTGTGTGTGTGTGTGTGTGTGTGTGTGTGTGTGTCTATGTTCATAGACAAACAAAAACGTACATTTAACCCCTTACCCTTGCATCTGTAAGATAGTTATGTTTGTCTGTGCGCATGTCTATTAACACTTAGAAGCTTGTCTTATATTGTGACAGCATGATGTATAAGGATAGTGTGTCAGTAAATACCCTTGCCCTTTCTTGATCGTGTGATATTATGCTTGCAAGTATGTAAGTATAGCATATGAATAAACATTTCAGCTCTTTATGTTGGACAGCAGGATGTTTGTTGGATAGTATGTTATATCGGTACTGGATAGTAGAAAGTATGTATGTGTTTCAGTGTGTGTGCGTGTGTGTGTGTGTGTGTGTGTGTGTGTGTGTGTGCATGAGTATATCACAGAATGAATTAAGATATATGATTTATCAATCCATTAAGGGGTAAATATAAGCAAATGAGAACATCAAACTGCAAACCATAATATGACATTTCTGTTACTTTGACATTCATCCATGTTCAGAAAGAAAAGATTGTTACACAATGATTTGTCTTAGCTTCATAATGCTTCTTTTCACGTATGAACAAAATCCATTATGAATAACAGATTAGGGTGTATGTTCTTTGTTCCACTGATTCATTTTAGCGAATTGCTCCTTGCTAAAAGTACAGCTGACGGTTAATCTATGGGGTCCTAAGTAGCAAATAAAATGTGTGATGTACAATAGAATTGACAGACAGACTGACAGAACACGATTATCTCAAATTCTGGTAGAGAAATATGATTCTATATTCATCACCATCTCAAATGTAGTAAAACTGACAAAATGGCTTTGCAAACTCTATGGATACTATTTTGTTATTGTAGTGTTTGAAGCCTTGTTCCAGCAAACGATAGGTTCTATTCAGTTTGCAGTTGAACACTACTTATAAGTGACTACATATGGTCGTCTTGTTCAACCAGACTCTCAAAGGACTCCATAACATCTTCATAATACAATGGAAGTCCCTTTGTAGAATACAATACATAATTATCAGACAAGTCAATAATATTTGACCCACTGGCTTAACTGGCAGCTGAGCAACTGCCATGGTATGTGTTATGTGGAAAGACAGCTGAAGGTCCGCTGGATGGCAAAATGGATAGACCTCATACATTTATATGTATAACATGAAGACAAAGAGGCTAAGTTGTCTTTGGTGTTGGCCTTTACAGACCACTCACACATCTTACATCTGTCTGCATGAGTTTAAATCTCTGCTGGAGCGAAATGGGCATACATGAAAACTTGCCAAGTCGCCTTCTGTAGGGTCAATGGTACTTTCAGGAGCGATCCTGAGTTTTTCTCCACCACATATATTGGTTGGCTGACATATATAGCCCTATCATGTGCTGAAAAATGGTGAATAAACCAACAAAATAAAACCTTGTTTAAATAATCTTGGCTGAGGTTGATGCACGGCACATAGGAGTGAGGAGGGCATAGAAGCATTGCATACCAAATTGGTAACACAAGATGTTTGAATGTAAAGGCTCAAAATGTCATTCTACATGGACTTGGACAATCTCTCTCTCTCTCTCTCTCTCTCTCTCTCTCTCTCTCTCTCTCTCTCTCTCTCTCATCATAAACTTCACAGACCATGTTTCATCTGACAACATACAGCAAATGCATTCAGGCAGCGAACACAGAGGAGGCAGGACCGGTCTTCACCTGGCTACGGTGAGCGAGAGCTCTCAGCAGATAAATAGTGTCATTTAGGATTGCATAGAAAAAATGCAACCATAGAGCATTAAGGTATTAAGGTACCTGGATTAGTGTACGGGATTACCACTGCGAAGCTACATCACTAAAAGGCCATTTAGGAGAAACATTCTTCACGACGATTCGAACAAAGGAAAATAGAGGCCGCCACGAGGAAAACCAAGATGGACGTCACCACATGAGGTCAAAACGATTTCACTAGCGGTGGGGACCGAAGTGGAGGGGACCAGTGGCTTAATTTGCAAACACCTGAAAACCTTCGGAGCCTTGGCAGAATAGATAGCAGACGGAAATTTGCGGAGCCATGAGAAACTTCTGGCATTGCAAACGGACTGCACCCCGAGAAGACTGCATGCGGAGCAAGATGTGATAATTTTCACATTTGCATTTCTCTTGCCTGAGTAATAGGGTTTCTCATTTGGTTACGAGAACCTTCTTCGAATAATCTGTATTACAAACCTAACTTGATCAATTTTGAATACCGCTCAAAATTTACAATCTATTTACCAAACAGTGCCTACACTTTTATATGTCGCATAGACATATTAGTTAAACAAATTTGTTAGGGACTTATGATACGTACACTATTGTACTAGAAAATTGGTATAGGTACGATGTTAAAGAAAAATTATACGACTCATTTATTTGATACAATTGCACAGGTGGCTTACACAATATTGGTTTTAGGTTATCCATTTTTATAACTGGACTAAATTTGAAATAAGTACGGCTAGGGCGTTCCGGGGCGTAAACGACATCCATATACGACAACGGCTGGCTTTCCGGGATCTTTTCCTCCTTTTCATCGACCGGACTCCAACAAAAATGACGATATGAGAAAACTATTTTTCTCTCGTCACCATTTGGTGCCATTGCACCCCCAGTACGCTAATTTTGATTGGTTGATAGGGTTGAGTGTGTGTTGGGTCTATTCCCACTCAACCAGGGCCTTACATTCATGTCATTAGCCACTTTTTAGTGGTATGACATGACGGCCAAATTAACAAGCGCACTTTGTGCGTTAAATGCCCGTGGGGATGTGGCACCATTCCTTCCCCACCGGAAACCAGCCATCATTAAAATTTGATGGTTCAAGCCAGTGATCAAATGACCTTTATGGCCGGTATCACTTTAATTCAACTTTCATTCATTCTTGTATTAACTATATTTATTCATCACGGTGGCAATGAAACCTGTCCAAAGGAGATGGAGCCAACAATACGAAAGTGTATGTTATTCAATAACTGATTATAAAATGAAGCAATCTATGCAAGTGAAACACACGAACAATAAATATCAGTGATCAAGTGTACCACTTACCAGATCCAAAAAGCAATACACAAACTGTTAAAATATGTACAAATGTATATTACGCATCACAAATAAGTTTAACAATAACTTGTAGTAGCCATCATTTATGACATGCTCCTAGTTTTCTGTTAAGAATCATGAAGTAGTTTTCCTTGTTGTTTTATAATGTACAACATACGTATCGAATGGCGTATTATTGTTGTAAACTAATATCAAAGTTCAAAGGTCGCTGGCTGGAGCTATGTGTGCATTAACATTGTTACTGAATAACGAATATATTGTTATCTTTTTACATTGAAATACAGCATCAATTCAATTATTTTGTTTCTTGTAGATTATTCCTTTATTATTAACACTTAGGTAGCAAAATGAAATGAGTATATAATAGAAAGGTTACTGCATTTGTATAGGAATATATGAGCTTTTGCGGCAATTCTTAAAAAAGAAATAATTCATATTCTCCCATACAAATGCGGTAACCTATAAATGCAATACATTCACAACTTCATGAATGGACAAGTATAAATAATGAAGGTTATCATGCTTGTAACAAGGTGTTGTCATGTGCAACAGTCAAACTGTTAAACAAAGTAAATATCCAGTATATGGGGAGCAACTTTGGAACAAGTAGAGGAGGTATTTTGAAGTTTCTTCCCCTTGTCTACATATATATATATATATATATATATATATATATATATATATATATATATATATATATATATATATATATATATATATATATATATATATATATATATAATATAAGGAAACGACTATTTTTCATCTCCAGTACAGCTGAATTCAAAGGGTAGAAGATTTCATTTCCTAACAGTAATAAAGAAAAAAGCTGATAGAAATTGTATATTGATAACCCCAGCTGAAATGTATTTTGGATAGTAAATATTTAAACTGAGAACTGAAATGAGCAGCGGTTTGATAGCTGCTAATTATTTGAAAACAATATAAGCCACAGATGATGCTATTAATATAATAATATTTAAACAACATGCATATATGATGAACCCAGAATCTGCCATATATTAAAGAAACGAATGCCAAAATAAAATGTATGCATTCATAAACTGATCATTTTTCAATTAAACATTTTATGAAATATTATATATATATTCCGGAAAGATGGCCGCCATCGCATAACTGCTAGAGGAAGGCACTTCCGATTTTGTGCTATTTTTCATTTTTTTTAATTTGTGCTTGTTTTCTATCTTCGTCTACATTATTGTGTTTCATCAGGCATTGGCTGTTCAGTTCGTATGTGTTAATTCATCTCCTTGCTTTGGAAACGAGAACAATTAGATTTTTTCTCAGCTGTTTTGTTCCACTGTTAACACGTCATTTGTTTTTTAATAAACCGCCGTCACGTGATCGCCAGACAACCCGCTTACAATATGATGGACCCTCATTAATTGCATTAAATGATCACACCTTGGATCTTCATACTACATTGTGCTCAAGACTGAACGAACTGGGACTACATTCATCATTTCTTAAAAGTAAACGGAAGCTAAAGAAGAAACATTGTTTCAAAGCTGACCGGCGTAGAACAGGAAGGAGAATTCCAGTTATCTCCTTTTCGTCCGTAACAGATAAACAATTTAAAATTCTGCCGTTAATTTTGATAACCTGGTTCAAATTCCTCTTAAATTGTCAACCGTTGTGTCAACTGTCCCAAGGATACCACTACGTATTGCATTATTCAACGCTCAATCGGTAGGATGACCGGAAAAGCGCACAGAAATAGTTAATTTTATCAACGACCATATTATCGACGTCTTCTTCCTGACAGAAACATGGTTACAACCATCAGGCGATGAACCTAAGTGTGCAGATTTAACACCCAGTGATTACTCCATCAAGTCGTTCCCCCTCAACTCTCGCGGAGGTTGAATTGCTGTCATTACAAAGAATTCCATGATCAAATGCCTTAAGTACAACACAACCTTCAATTTCTGCCACACATCGTTTGAACTAGTCCAAACAATGCTCACACTGGAAAAATGTCTGTCTCTATCGCCCTCCTCTTAGTAGAAAAAACAAGCTGACTGAATCTTTTTTTTGAAGCAGTTTCCAAATCTTCTGGAGTATAGAATTTTGATACGTAGTAACCTAATTATTCTTGGAGATTTCAACTTTCACTTTGACTCTCCTGGAAAACCATACACGTCAAAACTCTTAGATTCCATACATGTTTTCAATCTTAAACAGTCAGTTAACCAACCCACCCATAAACTTGGTCACATTTTAGACTGGTTTCTTTATAGACATGATGATAATACTCTGCAATCCACCATTGTATCGCAAGAGCTTGCATCAGATCAACTCTGCATTGTATGCCAACTCGACGTATCAGTCCCTAACCCTCCACCTTTATTTGCTACTGAGAGAAACCTCTGTATGATAAATATAACCAAATTCATGCATGACATCCAAAAAAACCTAACAACTTTCTTCCATCCAACAGCGGAACAACTTGATAACTGCCTGCGTTCATTGCTTGAAAAACATGCCCCAGCCACCAAATGCAAAGTATCAATAAAACAAAGTGTATAGCAGTGTTAAGGACCAGCTTCGCACTGCTAAAGACATCGCCGAAAAGCAGAGAGGCTTTGGCTTTCCTCCAGACTCACTTTTCATAAACAAATCTTTGAAGCCGCTAAGAAGAACGTTACAAACAATGTCAATTTAACCAAATTATCCCACTACAGTACTAAGATCACGAAGAATGTCGAGGAACAAATGTAAACAACTTCCAACAACATTCTCTCCAGTAGACCTTCCCGATCAATTTGCAAATTTCTTCCGTGACAAAGTACAAACCATTAGAGATTCATTTGACAGCACAATTTCAGATGACTCGTCACCATGCAGTTATGATGCAGAATTTCAGCGACAACTATTAGGAGCATTTGAACCTGTTTTTTTTTATTTAGTACGGACAATCGTGATGAAAAGTGCACCAAAGTCTTGTGAACTTTATCTAATTCCGACATCACTGCTGCTTGAGTGCTTAGACCCAATATTGCTTTCACTAACTGATGTTATTAATATCTCTCTCTCATCGGGGGGAATTCCCATCATTTTTCAAAACTGCCATCGTAAAGCCTCTGCCGAAGAAACCAACACTTGACCATGACGATTTAAAGAACTACCGCCCAGTTTCTAATCCCCCATTCATATAACAAATCTTAGAAAAGGTTGTTCTAACCATACTTGTATCTCATTTGAATTTAAACAGTCTTTTTAGAAATGAACAGTCTGCATATCGCCCTTGCCACAGTACTGAAAGTACTCTTCTGAAAGTATTTAATGACATTCTCCCTGCTTAGGATAGCGGAAAGATTACAAGCCTTAGTCTGGATTTATCTGCAGCATTTGACACAACAGACCATGATATATTACTTCACCGTATCCAGCATGTATTCGGCATTCAAAATATAGCCTTACATTAGTTAAAGTCCTACTTAGTGAACAGGACACAAATTTTATCTGCAAACGGAATACACTCCAGCCCAGTTAATCCATGTTGTGGTGTTCCACAGGGGTCTGTTTTTGGACCTGTTCACTTCATTATATACGATCATCCGCTCTCAAGTGTCATAGATCATCACCCAGTTTCGCACCAATTGTACGCTGATTACACCCAAATATACAAGTCTAGCCACCCAACTGAAGTTGATGCTAGCATCCATGGAGTAGAGAGGTGCATTTCTGATGTTAAATCATGGATGACATGTAACAAGCTGCAGATGAATGATGATAAAACTGAGGCTATTCTGATCACAACACAAAGACTATATCATTCACTTCCTTTACCTCAGACAATAAATATCAGCAACACCAACATTAAATTCTCACAGTAAGTACGAAACCTAGGCGTTACTCTAGACAGTACTCTCACAGTGCATCAGCATGTCATGAACATATGCATGGCTTCATATCTTGAACTGAGACTAATCAGTTCCATTCGTAAATATCTTTCAGTTGTTGCCACTAAAACACTTGTGTGTTCATTAGTACTTTCAAGACTGGACTATTGTAACTCAATTCCGTCTGGTTCGTCACAATATTTACTCCAGAAACTTCAAAAGGTTTAAAAAAAACAGCTGCACGGATCATCTTTAGAGTACCTCGATCAGAGCACACCTCACCACTGCTCTGTATCCTACACTGGCTATCAATTCGATACAGAATCAAAGTACAAAATTTGTTCTCTGTGCTATGTTTCACTGACAGACTCCAGTCCAACATACCCTTCCAGCCTCACCTATGTGTATACACCAGCTAGATACTTATGCTCTTCTTCTGACAATCGTATACTCATTGTTCCCACTGTGAAAACGAAGTCATATGGACAGCGCTCTTTGCATACCAGGGCCCGTCGACGTGGAACGAATTGCCCTTTGAAATTAGACACAAAGATACAGTGGTCACTTTTAAGAGTGCTCTTAAAACTCACCTGTTTCGACTGCAGGGACAAATTTAGAGACCTTATATTGTTTTGTATCTTATATGTTTTCAGCATGTTTTTATGTTTTCCAATTTCATTGTTTTTGTCATTTGTTTTTCTGTACTGAAGTCATATCATTATAGATGGTGTAAAACACTTAGAGCTTCGAAAGATTAGGCGCTATACATAGTCCTCATTATTATTATTATTATTATTATTATTATTATTATTATTATTATTATTGAACTCTATATTAGAAGCTGTTCTTCTAGGCTCTAGGGTTCCGATGTTTGTTAATGTCTATGTTGAGCTTCACACAGTGGGTGGTCGCCTACCGAGTAATACGTATGAACTGCTGCCCTATCATGGGCGACCCTTTTATACAACACATTCTCTCTATGACGACGAAAGTCTCCAAATAAAACTATTTTCTTAAAAGCATTCTAGAGAACTGAAATTTTGTTTTGTCTTTGAAACCTAATATTTTTCGATACAAATACATAAAGTCTTAATTGTTTTTACAAAAGAAGAAGAATTTACACTGTTACCATATTCAGCACAGTAGGGGCAATTGTTATCGTATCACCGCGTGTTAAATATAATTTTTTAAAAATTATTCTTCTATACTCTGCAAATAAAAGTATTACTTGACAGTTCCATCATGTGTACAGATTTAAAATTTTCGAATATTATATTATCATTTCATAAATAAACAAACTGTAGACGTGCTAACCCCACACCGACCAGTTTAAACTATACTTAGATGGCAGCAAATTTATAATTTCATTTGTCCACGATGTCTTTCATATTCAGCGCCAAATCAACCAGAACATGATATTAGATTACTTTGAAACGTTTTTAACAAATGGCCATTTTATTTACTTCGTGAGGTCAAGTGTACAAAATTACCTTAAAAAGAGTACAGTGACTTTCACACAACTGTACGCAGCGAAGTGTTTACAGTGAAAGTATTTTCGTACAAATCACATCACAAATGGACGGCAAGTCATTTGAAAAAGATGAGGAATCAGATGTAAACACTACTTAAAAATGCAAACAAAACTTGATATCAGAGTTCAATAAAAATGAATCAGATAAGTACATTAAGTGGCATGGCGAGTCTCATGGAAAATTGAACAAAATACATGTCAAACCCATTAATGATTGTATATTGCTTATCACACGCTTGCGCAGTATTACGTTTGAATGAATGACATTTTTTATGTTTAGGTTGTTAAAAACTTGTGCATTATCAAGAAAACAAGTTAACTGGTTTATAATCTACCAAAGAAAGTTAATTTTGTTTATGATATAGCAAAGTAGGTTCGATTTCATTATACACTCAGACCACATAAGTACAAAGAAATAGTTATCTCTAAAAACATCATAAGTGAGAACTGAGATTCCATCGTATAGGTGTGTGTTTCTCCTGACTGTATTTCACTTTGAATGACCTTTTGGTTTTTACAAAGGATATTTATCTGCCATTTAAATTTCATTATGTAGAGATTATTTTAGTGTACAAGTAATAATTAGGACCAAATATTTATATCGGTTTCGGGATTTACTGAATTTGTCTTTATTGATATTAAAAAATGGGAAATGTATAGATAATCCTGATTACAAAGTCAGGAAAAAAGTCAGGTCTTTATGTATTTCAATACCATTTGTTTTTCTATTTTATTTTCAAATAAATTTATGCAGAAGCTAATGAAAAGTCTACTTGCCACATCGCATAATGCAAATGCAACTTTAAAAATTAATATAAGCACACATGAATATTGTAACTATTTTTAGATTGTTTTTTTTTTAAAGTTAAGTTTGATCACAACTCTTCGCTGCTCTTGACAAAAACATTAATCCAGACAAAATGAACTTAGTACAAAACTTGCTGCTATGAATGTAAGGTGGGTTGTGTTGAACTTAATCGATAATTTTAATATAAGAATGAGTGTGTGTGTCTGTGCACAAAAGTGGTAAAATATCTTTTGTTTTAAATTTTGTATCTGATCTCATCTTTTTGTATTACATAACGTTTCGTTCTATTACATCAACATGTCCTTCGTTTCACAACCGCTTTGAATTTGTACAAGTGAAAATCTGCATTTGAATCTTTACAAATAAATCAAATATATTATTTGTGTGGAAAGAATGGCTTAAGGAAATTAACATCTTTTTGAGAAATCACGTCAGAACGTATTATCAAAGTTGGCATCTAAATGCATTACATTCGCTGGGCTCCAACATTATTATATTCAACCAATGAAGATATTTAAATTAAAATTAAAGAATTGTGGAGTGGAATTCGTGATCCAGCGATAGACCTTTGAACTTCCGATCGAGCGGTCGTGGTTCAATCACCGCTTGTTGAATGTTATTTATCCTTGATCAAGTTATTAAACCATATAGCTTATTACTGGATCTACCAAAGAAATTAGCAAGTATTGATTAATATCACATGTAACAACTTTCTACGAAATCGATGTAAAATTAATATTTTGAACTAAGCAGTAACAAAATGACAATGTCGCATTTTTAGGTACTTAGGACGTACTTGGCGAAGTATAATCTAGTTCGGAGTCGATTATTCGTCGGATAAACGAGGATCCGTTTCGTCATGTTATTTTCATCTTTATTCCAAATCAATGGATACTTTTTTATATAGTGATGTATTTTTGTTTGCTAACAACATTTATATATTGTTGTATATTCAGTTTACCTGGATAAGTAATTATGTAGCTTTTAAAACATTATTGTGTTTATTTTACGTATTGATTGTAATTCTTGAACCGGTTGAAATACATGAATTGTGATTTGTACGAATGGACGTACATCACAATTAAATTTTACTATATGTTCTCTAAATTTATTTTGCAGTAATGATCTTTCCACTGTGTGCCACTGTGTGACAATCAATACAAATCATATGTTAATCTAAAATACCACCAAAGATGACTTCACGGTGAAGTTCTTGTCAAACGTTCATCGGCATTTCATTTTAGATGCTGCTCTTTAAACAGAGCAGCATGTAAACAGAGCATATATTTCACTTCCGGACAACCACCACGGCCTTCTTACTCAATGTGCACTGTCGCCGAAATAAACACAGACAACCAATCTCTTAGCTCAAATTCTCAAAGAATAAACAATTACCTTTCAATACCTACCAAAGTGCTTCAATAGAACTCTTGTATCACCGCCAAAAGGAGAAGAAAAAATTATTTAAAAATAGACTAGAATTACATCGCGATGATATGTTCGGCTGAACTTCAGCGCCCTGTGTCCAAAATAGCGGTCAAAATGTGAGTCAAAGGTCAAATGCTGTCAGTGTCATAACTCTTTAACTGGTTGGTGTATTTCAATAATACCTTGGTTCCTAATATTAACAGCAATATTAACTTAACGTTAAAGGCAGTTCAACACCTTTGATTTACTTCTAGCCAGTCGCAATGTTTACACCTTTGACTAAATTTAACTAAAGTTTCCTACGCTTTACCTCAAAACTTGATATGTTAATACGGTGTTCTATAAATATCACTCTGTCAAAATATGACCAATGACCAAGGTCGCTACGAAGTTTGAGGAAAATGGATCAAGCGATTCAAACGTTTTTGATCGGAAAATAAATTGTTCAAGTAAATGTCACCATGTCATTTTCTTTGACCGACTGATCCCTTAATTTAATATGACAAAAGTTCCTTCAAGGCTTAAGGACCCAGTTGCTCAGCCGTGATTAAAATCAAACCATCTTTTCAACGCTGAGCAACTGACTCCAGACTCAACACGGGTCACCTACGGATCATGAACAATATCTCTACAAAGTTTTAGAACCGTGGACGCAGGTGTTCAAAGGTTGTTACTCAGAAATCCAATTTACTGATCATGACCAATGCTCATTTGAAGTCCGTGGATAGTGGGACAAGCATTTTAAAAGTTATTGATAACAAAACGAAAAGTGTGTCGCCAACGACAACCCTTGACAAAGTGATCCATGTATGTATGGATGTTATGCAAGCGACACAAAAACACCTGCGAATCAATGACTTAGAGCTGTAAAGGTAAAAGGGTGCGTTTGTGTCACGAAATAACTGAAACACGTGAATTTTTCGATATTTATACTTGACCGCTCAAAGATATATTAAGTACATTTTGAAATAGTCCACCCATTACTCTTGAATTTGTGGGGCCTGTACTGAACAATCGTCACGTTCACACAAAAATTTGGTATGGAAAGTTTCTGTTTCAGAAATTGTATGACGGGAGTGTTTTCATTTGTAAGACTTTATGTTCATATTTCACTGAAGGACTAAAACACATTCTGAAATGACAACTGTCGATTTAGTTTTTCATTGAAAATAAGGCATTTTAAAATCGTAAACCGTGAATTTTAGGAACAAAATGGTGCAAGTACAAAACCTTTGAGGTTAACACCACATTATGCATTCATTGGATATAAAATATTTATGAAATATAAACTCTTGGATGGGGTTTGGGTGGGTTCCTTGTAAGTTTAAAATTATCAGTGTAACACATCTTTAAAAAATAATGGTAGTGTTATTGCCGAACTTGTAGTTGATGTAAAGCCACTTCTTGAGTAAGTATATAGCATACAGATACATTATAAGATTATTATGTAAATATATGTACGTAATATCACTATATAAGTGATATTCAAGATCATATAAATATAACACACCAACATATAAGTTTTACATACTTTACTGCATGCAATTAAAGTACGATCATTATCGAGAAAACGGATTGAAATGTATGTTTTCATGTTTTCTTTTGGGGTTAGGAGCCTATTATCTGTTGAAGATATGTTGATGGTTAAAAATTCCGACTCAGAACTTCTCGTTCCATTTTTTGGGGATGGTCTTGCCAAGATGTGTGTACGGTCGTAATGTAAAATTCTCTTGAGTTCATCAATACACTATTGCTGATAGCTATTATTACATTAGCCACGGCCAAAATACTCTTCTGAAATTGGTTGTAGGGAATTTTACTAAACGTAACGCATCGATTTTCTTTATCACTTTCTACAAGATAATTCTTAGATATTAAAATTGATGGTGAATATCGTTTAACGACTCATCAACACATTATAGTTTATCTAGTGCCACCCCACAGAGAGAGAGAGAGAGAGAGAGAGAGAGAGAGAGAGAGAGAGAGAGAGAGAGAGAGAGATTACAATCATTGAAAAGCATCCTCTGTTAAAACTCGTATAATTTTAAATTATAGTGACTTCAAGAAGACTGTGCTAATTATATTTTTTGGTCTCCATTAGAGTTACAAATGTTTAAGAGATACACTATTATTGTATCGTCTTCAGATGCTGTGAATTGCATATAGCATGTAAAAGTAAAATTACATATCTGGAGGAGCTAGTGAGGAAAGCAGAAACAGAATGGAAAGAGACGGAAATGAAACTGCAAGATTTGAATATATAAAAATAAACCTGGAGAAATTTGGATTGAACAGATTTACAGATGACGATGAAATGATAGAATTATACACTGGTTTTCCTCACATATGAGGTTTTCATAACCTTCTTCAATAGCATCAAATCTACTGCCATTAGAATGAAGAGCTTATGTTACAGCACCAGGAATGACATCAACATCAGTAGACGGCAAAACGCAATGAACCCAGTGAATGAACTTTTCATGTTTTTGTGTAGATTGAGATTTGGATTTCCGGCTGAAGATATGTCTGTTCGATTTAATATTCACAGGCCTTCTGGAAGTCGGAATAAAATCATGTTGACAAATTATTTCTATTTTTTACTGGAAAGTATAAATATCTCGCCAAAAGTCATGAGCAGATTCAAGCAAATACGTCTCTCGAGTTTCAGCTGTCCTACCTAGGAACCAGAATTATTATTGACTGCACATATATATTTACAGAAAGACCGTTATATCTAGTGCTTGCATCAAAGACTTTTTCAAACTACAAACTCACAACACCTGGAAAGGTTTGGCAAGGATAGCCGAAAAAAGTGCAATCACATTTGTATCTTCCTTATACTCGAGATGCACGAGTGATGTGGAGATCACAAAGATGTCGTGGCTTAAAGATTTGTTAGAACCAGGGAACACAGTTATGGCAGATAAAGGATTTGTTTTACACAAAGTTTTCAAAGGCACTGGTCTTTCCATTACAACATCGCACTTTCTGTGTAGTGATGGGCAGTTCATAGCTTCCCAGGTGGAGGACCATCAAAACATTGCAAGCCTGAGGATTCATGTGGAAAGACACATTAAAAGGGTGAAAGAATACAAGTTATCACAGTCTGTGGTTGTCACAGGATGAAGCTGGGTTGGGACTGGATTAGTGAAGACACCGAAAGCAACTGGGTTAATAAGATGTTTATTTATAAACGCAGTTTATATGTAAAATAAATCTGACACCATTATAAACAAAAGATAAGGAAAAATTAAAAGGTTCCTAACATGGAACTATAAACAACAAGTAACTCAATCAACAAATACAAATATATGTATGAATTTACAACTGTTTATAGCTGTATATAGCTCTAATAACGAGACAGATGTAAATGTCTGTAATTTTAGTTATATCGTTCAAATAACGATTTACCAAAGTAAAGGCATGTATGTTATGATTTTATCGTTCATGTAACGATTTAGCAATGTAAAGCTGAAATTATGAATTTATGAATTTATCGTTCATGTAACGATTTAGCAATGTAAATATGAAATTATGAATTATGAATTTATCGTTCAAATAACGAAGTTGATACATAAATGTGAAATATTTGCTCAGATGGTAATAGCAAAAATATGGAACACGTATTTCATAACTATCGTGGCGTCCACTTGACGTCCAAGACGCATCTCCGGTTCCACCCGCTCGTCAATGGTCACGGAATCGCCACGCATGGTCTACTCCTCCCTGTCTGTTTGAAGGATCCCTCGAGAGCCCTTACATTCAACACAGATCCGATGAGAACACAAGTACACTCTTCCGAACGTCACCAGCGTATACATCACAAGAAACCACACAGTTCTGCGACTTCACATCACCCAATTATATAGAATGCATATATATATATATATATATATATATATATATATATATATATATATATATATATATATATATATATATATATAACGCAGCATGCACAAGGGCAGCATACACAAGGAACCATACACAACACGGGCACACACGGCACTACACACGGGCACTATACACATGGCACCAAACACGGCAGCCCAACACGGGCACCACACACGGCACCACACACGAGCAGTTCTTTAGATGAAGGTTCACTTCTTAAAGTTGAAAGCTTTCTGACAAGACTGACCGATATGCGCAGCTAGGTACTTAGACTTTTAAACTGCAGGCATTTTGCACATGCAGCATGATCTGAGTTTCCCTCAATGTTTCGAAATAACAAGAGCCGATAATTATAAACCACCCTCGGTGACGCTGTACGTGGCAGCGAAACCCGAGTACATTTCTAACAATATATACATAATGATACCAGTCATACACAATTCCGTGACATTGGTGCCTTTGACAATTTCTGGGTCAATAAATCAGTTGTGGACAGCAGCAAATGTACAGACTTTGTTCAACCGACCACTAATTAAACAAAAGAAATGACATTTTGTGACATGGAAGTATCATGTAGAACTTGTGAATAAAACAAAGGTACTGAGACATTATGAAAGTACCACAAATGTTTCATTTTATTGACATTTCAATAGTTTATTGTTATACCTTAAAATCATGCCACATTTCATTGGCATTTTGTCATGCAAGTATCTTTTAGATGTGTGAATATAGTTTATTTTATTAATATTTTAGTAATGTACAGTTATTTAAACAATTTAAGTAAAATTGTGCCATATTTCATTGACATCTTGATATTCATGCAAATAACTTTGGTAAGATGTGTGTGTGTCGATATATATATATATATATATATATATATATATATATATATATATATATATATATATATATATATATATATATATATATATATATATATATATATATGTATTTATTTATTTATTTATATATACTCAATGAGTTCATGTGAAAATGATACGCAATTTTATAATGCATGTATGGGTGACTGTTCCGGCCTATATACTTATATAGTAAGTAAAACCAGCAAAGCTGAATTTTAAATTGACAATTTATGTAAGTAGATTTTAAAAGCAGTGCCACCAAGTCCACATTGAGGATACATAGGAATCCGCGAACCAGCCCAACTCCAACTATCGAATAGATTCCTATGGTAATTTAATGTTCTCAAAGGGTATATCGCCAAGTTTATGTACACATCCGAAGGACGAAGCTAAAACAATGTGTCTTGACCATGAACACAATGAACAAGCTCAGTGTCACCAGAGAGGCTTGAACCTGGGTTGTCCGGTTTCAAGTCCACCGCGCTATCCGCTGAGCCACTTTAGCCTCCTTGATATTATAATTATACAAAGATGCTATATACTGTAATAATCTTTGTGTCATCGTAACCAGATATATTCCTAAAATATCACACTACCTAATAAAGTATCACAATAAAATATTACACTACCTAATAAAGTATCACAATAAAGTATCACACTACCTAATAAAGTATCACACTACCTAATACATTAGGAACAAACTGTATAGTTTTCTAATGATATCATAATATAGCCCACTATAATTATCTAATAAAAAGTCCTATAAGTGTTCCCAGTGTACATCACTATGTGTGAGAGTCACGTCACTGTAGCTTCCAACCCATTACAAGCACCGTGGACTTAAGTGGTCTCCAATAACAGCCCCATTTTCATCAAACTTCACAAGATGGCTGTAGGTAACTTATTTCATTTGTCCGTGACATCTCTAATATATCTGAGCATATATTTAAATTGAATATAAGAAATAACAAAATTTAATTATGGTTTTCTGGAAATGAGAATTTACTACATAAGAGCGATGCGTAAATAATAAGATTTTGTAACAGATTGTCAAATATATTGCAAATGACTTCAAAACGACAGACATTGTGTGACAAAATCTTGCGCATCGAAATGTACATAGCGAATAATTACAACCGAAATTCACTGATTAAAAGACCAGCGAAGAATCAGATCACGTAAAATTTGTGGATATGTATCCTATTGTACAATGCTTTTTGAATGATCCATTTGATATATTGTTTAAAATATACTTATAAGACATGATTTCCTCTCCAGATCAAAGAAAGCACGACAACTGATTGTAACGTACTTAGAACGAAATGAGTTTGATAAGAGCAACAAGAAGCATGGGTGTGTCTTTTGGGTGTGAACAAAATTATTTTAAAACCTTTTAGTAAATTCCATGGTTTATCACGAACAGGTGCGCTCTAAAGCGCATTAAGAATAAATTCGTCTGAATGTATTACATCGCAAATCTTGTTTATCAAGAAAAGTCAATTTTGTTTATTATTTGACAAAGAAGGTTTATCTTAATATACACGTAAACAGCGAAATTAACAAATGTGAGCAAATGAATATTTCGGTTTTAAAGGTGTTACAATTTATTCAAGCAACATTATTTCAACAAAGAACGAGATTACGTATCTGTTCATATATAAGTAAACATTTATCCTCTACAAGAAACATCAAAGACGCGCCATTTTTAAAATTGATATCCCCTCGCATATGCATGTTTATTTTGGCCATATTTCACTCTGCATTGCATTCGGAAGCTTAAAGACTACTGGCTTGCCTTCATCCACCAATTAAGCTCCGCTTCTATAAGATCACTTTATAGTAACAGTGAAAATTGGGACAGACAATTTTCTTGAATTTCGGACGATATTAGTTTGACATTAATGAGTTCAAGCTTTTAAAAATAATAAATAAGGTAATGTTAGGCGCCACATGCATACAACTTTGAAGGAAACATACTTCTATGTTTCAGTATGATTTTTGTTATTTTTAGTTTAAACAAACTCAAGCAAATCTTTGTGAACCAAGCATTTACTTTCCATATGGAATAATACAAATGCAAGCTTTAATAATTTAAAATAGCGCACATGAAATCTTTTACAGTTCCGTCAGTTGCAGCTCACTTTGCAAGAGAGAATGATTCGTGGAACCCAACATGGTTTGAACTTCTCGAAGACATGCAATTAAGCTGAATACGGACAAGGTCGATTGTGGAATACCAAGTATAAATTCAACGATGTTATTTCTGTGGCTATGGTTGCGTGTTATCTGGGAAATTTTCTTGGCTTCGGAGAATGTTCTGTTTATTTTTAAAGATTTGGACATCGCACAAGGTATCGATAAATGGACCACTGCCCGATTTTGATCTAACCGGATTCGCTCGTATTGTATCATTCGAGTTTGCTTAGATTCTTGATCCCATTGGTTAGATTTGGTTTGGTAGGCAATTTTCAGAAAAATGATATGCACCAATAGTTTTATTACAATATATGATTGATTGTTAAATAATGATATCGCTGATTGTAAGTGAGGCAATTAAATCATGTCGGAAGCAGACAGAAGTTTGGTTACCACTAGATGATGATAAAACCGCAAAAGATCTCGACATTATACACCATTAATTCTAGATGATGCTGACGATGATTTTATGATCGCTGATGCAACAAAGAGAAATATATTTGTAAGTCGAGAAAATGCTTTTTTGTCTAACGGAACACGGTTAGGTACAATTGTTGGCTATATCGATGATATATCGCCTCAGAATACACATCTAAGATCGTCAATGCTCGCTTATGTTTCTATAAACTTGCTATCGATGATAAATAGATTGCCGACTACTGCAGTCATAGTTGCAACGGATTCATTTTATATCGAAAAATATAAAGAATTAGTTACTCGTTTTGCAAGTACTGATGCACCGTGGGTTTCGTCGAGAATACAAAACATATGATCTATAATTATTCTGAATCCGCAGATGTTGAAATCAAAGATACTTACCTGATAACATCAGGCAAAATAATCAGATATCAGAATTATCGTCTGCGTCATATATATATATATATATATATATATATATATATATATATATATATATATATATATATATATATATATATATATATATATATATATATATCCGATCCAGTATCCAGATGTTACCTGGTGGATGTGGTTAAACAACTCCAGTTATTGAATTATTTAGACAGAGTTCGAATGATATGGTTTTTTGAACACATACACAATGGCTTGCAAGAAAAATTAAACGAGGAATGCGAATATTTACTTATCACAGCTATTTTTAGGTATAAGGATGATAAATCGACCCCTAAACGAAAGGTTGAGAAATATATACCTTAAAAATAGAATTTGGGATGTAATATGCACCATTTCATTAGATACGTTACCGCTGTAGTGGCCTAATGGTTAGAGCGTCCGCCGCGTAAGCGGGAGGTCGTGAGTTTGATGTCCGGCCGAGTCATACCAAAGACTTTAAAAAATGACACTAACAGCTGCCTCGCTTGGCGCTCAGCATTAAATGGTTAGTGTTAGAACTGGTCGTCCTGGTTTCAGGATAATGTGACTGGGTCAACCACCACCATTTCTTTAATTATATCCGCACGAATGGTTAAAAAATGTGTGTAGATTATTAATGGTTAAAAAGAGTGTGTGGAAGAGACAACGATGATCATATGGCGCTTGATCCAGAATTAAGAGAATTTAAGAAATTAATCAGATTACAATCGAATAAATTTCAGTTTACAATTATGCAAAAAATAATGACAAACACTTTCATAAATGATTTTTTGAATAAATGGAGACCAAACGATTTGATAATGGCAAGTAGAAAGATAATTCGTGATACACTTCAGCAGCAATTACATAAGAAACAGTTTTCAGAATAACTCAGCTGCCGAGGTTCATTGTAACTTGCACTGACACCAACAACAAAATTGTTAGTAATGATATAGTAAGAAGAAAAAAACTAGCTAAGTATAAACATAGTGACAAAAAAATAATCGCGAC
This sequence comes from Unio pictorum, assembly GCA_030141615.1. Taxonomy (NCBI): domain Eukaryota; kingdom Metazoa; phylum Mollusca; class Bivalvia; order Unionida; family Unionidae; genus Unio; species Unio pictorum. The sequence continues at coordinate 16,879,677 of JARLTB010000107.1, forward strand.
TTTGATATTGATGCTGAATTTTTATAATGATGATGAAACAACAGCAAAATAATCATTGTTTGAGCTCTAATACAGTAATTGTGTAGCAGTGTTCAAGTAATTATCCAAGACAATTTACTGTAGATAGAAAAGATACAGTCTTGGTCATACACGAGAAAATGTGATGCTGACCTGTCTTGAATGTAATAGACGTCTAGGTGCTAGTTAAGTGATCAGGTGGTTATTGTGTATCTTTGGGTATTGTAATTTTTCACGTAGAAATCCATGTTGAGGAATAGTTGAATCTAATCTATAGCTTGCAGGTCTACCTGTAGATCTTACCACGCTGAAAATTGTATGTGTAGTAATACTCCAAATAGGATGAGTCGCTCATTTTTATTACCTAAAGTTCACATAGCTCATACAAGAATCTTACGATAACATTACCTAATACTGGTTGTTTTGAAAAATCATGTTGTGTAGGCATATAATCTTTTGAATTGCATTAATATCTTTTATAGAATTTGATCGAGTAATTTCACTGTTTAGTGCATCTATCACACTTGGTAATCTTGCAACCCATTATCGAAATGTTACATCTTTCTGAATTATTTCCTTCGTGTATTGATTTCCAAATAACCGCTCAGCATCAGTTCGATTAGTTCCTTCAACGATTGCCTGAACCACTGTTGCTGCCTTTGTTGATAACGCCTCTCCTTCTTTATATCTACTTGCAACGTCCCGGACAGTAAATGCGTATTTGTAAGTTATTTCACGTCTGCCAATTTGGATTGTATCATGAGTTAAAAATAAATTATCCGCTTGGTGAAATTCATAATAAACGCTGACATCAAAATGTGCGTCCTGAATTCCTTTAGTAGATAGCGGTAGATACATTAGCCATATTTCCTGTCGTACTAACCACGCTGCAGAAACAGAACGTTTGACACCAGCTGCATCAGCAACTTCACCTTTAATAGCTATGTCATTCTTGAACGTAACGTGCTTTATACATTTCATTTATTGAATATTCATAAGGTTTTGGTTGATCTCATTCATCAAGTCGAATATCATGCCGTGTTCCACGACCGCAATAATTATATCCAGGAATATGTTTTTCTCCTGGGTATTTAGCCCACTGAGTTCCTGAAAGTGTAGACATTAATGTACCAATATCACCACCATCTTTACGCTGAATTTTAGGTATAAAAAGAGAAACTTTTCTCTTCCCACATACAGAATATTTTCCCATATATGCTATTTTTCTATTTTATGTTGTAACTGTGGCTAAATCAGTAGTTGGAGTTTTAACTCAGCAACATAAACAACATAAATCCATATGATTATAATATTAATATAATTGATTTTTTCAGCAACACAAAAGCATGAACCAGTAAAACATCACACAGCATAACCAAATTATGTCCGGATGATCATAATAGGTCCATCTGGAAGTCTTAAAACGCAACTACTGCTTAATTTAATAATGAGGTGGTTATTGATGGATTTTTTTTTAATCATGAAGTATATGATAATGTGATGCTGGACAAACAATCAAATCCAGCAAGAATATTTCCTCGTGGTAGCACTCTTTTCAATATAGATTTATAAAATGAATCGATTTATCTTGACATCTTTATTTGCATTGTATTTATTCATTTATTGTTTTATACTCTCTAAATTTGTCTCTTACTCTTCCCATAAGAGGTTTCCTAACAATGTTGTCCAATTTACGTCATCATCAAGATGTATATGTGGTTGATTCATACGCGCTAAACTATCATGACGGCATTCCCCGTTTAATAGTATGGTGTCGTATTCTCTACCTAATATATTACGCCGTGAAATAAATTATTAATAAATTAAGTAAAATATGAAGGAGAACATTCATATGATCATTTGTGTTTTTCCACAAGGTAATTGATTTTTTCTCGTGGCCAACCTATCAGCTCAAGCAAAAACATCATCAATTTTGTTTAAAACAACATACACCTGTATGTGTGCGTGTGCTACTGTTGGCAGTAGATATTTATAAGAACGATACGATTAAAATAAATTTAGATTCTGGAAATTAGTTAGGTCATCAAAATTTTGTTCTGGCTCCAAAATCGTTATGGTCACTGTAACTTTGCTCCCTTTAGAAAGAAGCGGGTTTATTCAAACAGAGCATCACCTGGCTTGCACACCAGATTCGCCTGTTGTTTGTTAATTTATGTTTTATATACGTGGTTAGTAATTTTTCTACTTTATAATCTAGTTCAATCAGGAAAGACTGTTAAGCGATGTGTATTTTAATATAGTGACACTTCCGTGAACTTGAGACTAAGAAACATTATGGATGACGAATAATCAACCCCATATTATATCTTCATCCTCATCCCCAAGGACACCGTTATTTTGGTAACAATTAAAAATCGTCAATAAGCAACTTCTTCAGGTAGAATATGCGCTCTAGTAATAAAATTACTCTAGTAAGATGCATATTTAAATGAGATAGTGAAAATCGGTTATGGATGACAATTTTATACTGAAAAGTATTACAACCTGCTTCTGCATTTGTAATACAGAATTGCTTTTTTTCCATTTCATCATTCATCAACATATGTTAAGATGAAAGTTGATCCTGTGTTGTTTGTCAACATTTACGTTAACTGAGTTTGAATTAAGACAAAACAGCAATAACCGTCATATTCATAACGTAATTAGTTTACTCAACACAAATGTTGAACACAACTTGCAAATGTCTTTTTATGTCCCTCCCGATAAGGTGAATAGCCAACCAAACTAGATTATTGGAAAGCAGTAATAATATTCGTAAGCTTGAAATAACTTCAGGGCAGAAAGAACAGAAGTAATGTCGAATAGTAGAATTTGAACTAAGTGAATATTAAAGGATTGAATCTATATGCCTGTAATGAGATAGTGTCCGATGCATTGACGCAAATGTGGCATTCATTCCTACATAATGTGTCTTGGTAAGAGTATAATTAGAAAAATTCACGCCGGCTAATAATAATAATAATAATAATAATAATAATAATAACTGATAGCGTGTATATGTAGTCAGTTGTCCTCACATTGACTGGACCTACAATTAACAATCTGTGGAACTTTGTGAACGTGAAATGCTTTTTTGCTAAATAGTGCTAAAAAGAACACAAATTGTAAACACTGATGTAATAATCAGTTCATCTACATAAGAATACAAATTAAGACTACCAGACTTAGACTGTCTATTATAGTGTGATTGTTTGTTAGTTGTTTTCTTGGGCGTGTGTGTGTGTGTGTGTTTTTTTTCTTTCTGCTCAGTCTTGCATCAAAGACTGAAGAGACAAACCCAAACATAAATTAATCCTTTTGATGTGAAATCAACAGAGCAAACCCTGTGTCGCAATTCCACCCAATAGTTTTCTTTATTAGTTATTGTAGCACTGTGCAGAAATTTTAATTAAGCATTTCTGGAATATGTACAAAGCGCCATAATTGTAAAATATTCATTCGCCAGGAAATTAGTATTGGCAGAAAAATGCATTTTATGACAAATTATGGAGCTGAAAACAAACTGATGCTATCCGTTGCTGTTAAAAAGACGACAACTGTGTTGTAACATAATGTCTACCTCATGCTGCGTGAGTTGTTCACTAAAACTAGAGGGCATAGTTTAAAGCAACGCGCAGAAGACAGGATGGGACTCTTAATAACATGATGCATGTTTAGGGTGTTAGACTTGTAACCAGAGTGGCGTGCTTGTTTTATTCCCAGCATGCTATTAGTTCGGTTTGGCTATTTTGATGTGTCCTAGAGATGGGTTTGCACTATTAGTACAGTAGCAAATTCGACAAAGTATAACCTTCAAAGTGTTGATGTGAAAAACACAACTACAGCCATAAAAATGACAAAGAAGAAACGAAGTATTCACTGCAGTTTATTCATTTTTATTAAATAAAGAAACAAATTATAACGTATCAGAATGAGTGTTTTGCCTCGGCATGGATGAGTACAATTATCTTATTAGATCGAATGGGTAGCACTTTTTTATAATAATTGTGCAAATGTTTTAAATTTTAAATTAAAATCATCAAATTCTTCACAGGAGAAGATTATAATTTCTAAAACAGATATTTTGAGACATGCAGTCGCATGAATGAGTGTGAACCGTAGCAACCTTGTCATAAACATAGAGTGAACAATATATGTCAGAAAGTAAACTGTGATACACACAAATCAATCTTAAAATAACAAGAATTTTCTTCTTAAACTTTTGATTTTGAAATGTGGATTCCCTATTTAGCATATTAATAATAGGCTTGGGAATCTTAACTCCTAATTAAATCAAGATGCTAACTATGGATTGTAGTATCTGTGATTTAATTTGTCCTATGACTTGTCTGGATTAGATCTCAGATATAATTGTATGTACTCAGTTTGATACGAAACGCTTTAAATGAACTATAACGCAGTATTAAACAGTTTACAATACCTGTCTCCTGAAACATACTAACTTTTACATGTTTAATACAAATCATATTCCTATGATAACTCTAATTAACAAAGCTGTGATGTCAAGACACTTTACCTTGAGAGATTCGTTATGCTGGTATATATAGTCCACGCTTAAATTTGTGAAAGGTATTTAAGTTAATTTGATTGCGAAACCATACTGTTGTTTGCTCCAAGAAAACTTATGAAATTTAAGAATAAATAGTAGTTCTGATTTTAGTCACTGTTCTCTGTTTCAATTCTTGACATAAACTGAACAATATAAAAGTACCCTTAATAAACCTTGACATTATGTATTTAGATCCTTTTTGCACCAAATTATCGTTAATGTAGGTCTATAATCTCTAACAGTTCAAAAGGCAACGATATACAGCTAGCACACACACACGCACGCACACACACACACACATTGCTGATGCATGTTGCATCAAGACTGATGTCTTATCTCGTCAATAATTCGGGATTCATTGAATATAAATACCAACTAAAGATAAAAAGAGCAGCCTGTCTGCATCTGTTGGAATTCGTATGGACCAAGTCCGCAACATATTAATAGATTCATAGGGGTCGAATGTGTATATTCCCTGGCAATATATTTTTTTCTCAGTAATAACATGACATATTTATCTAAACATTTTTCGAGGACTTAGAGAAGCACATTGAATCGCTATTTTGGTGCAACAAATGTAGTAAATTCCTTTTGATTTCAACTTTAAATCTAATCTCATTATTGATTAAAGCCAAAATAAGAATACTTGTTTAATTGCATACTAATTGATTAATATGTGGCTGAAAGAATAATGCATTTTAGCAACCTCTCCCTCGTTTCACATCTTTTATCTAATACAAAAATATTTTATTAGCAAGCAGATATATATAATATATATATACATGAAGCAGATAGAAACTAATCAATACTTAAAGCACATTTTGCAATGTCAAATAATTTTTATAGCATTAATGGCTATCCAGACTAAATTTCGACCACGTCTCAGCATGAATAAAGATAAGAAAGAGACTAAACAATATACCAAATCTGAAAACTCAGTTGGAAATCTGAAGGCTTTTTAAAGCAAAATGAAAGTTAAGACTCAAAGAAAGGACACACAGTAGAGTTAAATTCTTATTTCCATGACGGTAGGCAATTCTTTCATGCGAAAATATAGGAAAAACTCCTCAATCGCATTAGAAGGCGGGGTTAATGACTCCATATTTCTCTTCGGTCTTTCTGCGGGACTGTTTTTCGCGACGGAGTCGGAAAAATAGGTAGACGGCGAATATGAGACACAGCAGCATAAATATCCCGAAAACCAGGGCCACGATCCAAAAGGTGTATGTCTGATAGCAGGTTTCCATTGTTCCCTTATCGTCTTTCGTGCCTGTGAGAGGAGTTATAGGATAAGTATTTAATTTATTAAATTAAGTATGGTAAACATTGTATAACTTTAAGTTTTGAATATTTAAAGCTTAAATGTATCAACTGTCCACGGGCAAAATTAAGACAAGAAAATCAAGAAAGGTTCAATACAAAAATTAAGCCAACCATCTCATTGCAAAGTGTGTGTATACAGTCTACAGAATGATCGTTTGCATAATGCATACTTATAACTGCATATCGCCTCTACTTGCACATGTGTCGAATCAAGCTGTGTACGGCATAGACCTTTAGCTGCCACCGCATAGTGCGTCGGTAGATTCAGGTACAAATATTTTGTGCTGGTGATTTCTCTTAACACACCATAGAACGAGGTCTCTTGTCGCATCATGAAACGGTTGATCTATGATTTGTTTGAATTTGCAGTTAGATTTGACTTATAAAACTTAGCATTTCTCCACGATAAAATGAAGAGATCTTTCAACTCAAGTAGATATTACATTTTTGTCTTTGGTGCATGATAATAAATATTGCTGTTTTCACTAAATGACGTGTGCTTGATCGTTATATTTATGAGGTATATTTATGAGTGATGGTCCTTTTTGGAAATACATTTAATGAAATTATTTCATTTCATATGCCAGTCATTATATTTAGAGCCATTATAATTCAACGAGGACATGTCATTTTGATGATACGCTGCATTACAACTTTGATATGTATAAACGGTTCTGCAATTTCGTTCAGTAGATGTATCTGACACAGCATACATATATATACTGACTAAGGTCACTAGGAAACGTAGTCTCCTTCACTTAATTCTAACATGTCTGAACGAATTCGCATAACACCCAAGTAAAAGCTAGAGATTAGGTACAAAATGTATGTGATGAATTTATGTACATGGAATCCGAACATTGTGTAATCAGGGCTTTTGAGCTATTTCCGTAATGAACGCTATTTTCAAAATGGAATGCCTAAAAAAAACTCCCAGTATTGCTTGGAATTTTTATCATTTTCTTATGCTAAAATCACTTCATCTATATACCTGATATCTGATAATTACTTCCTGCAAACAATGAGATGGTGAATCGTGTGCCGAGTGTGGTCTGATTTTGAAGACCAGTGTCTTCAGCAGCCCTCCTTCGTCGTCGTTTGCCGCTACTACAAAGAGTGGTCTGAAACGAAATATCTACAATATTACGATACTTTTGATAGTTTAATTATCTGTCTTCCAAATTTAGTGCTTTAATCGCAGATGAAATTATGAAACTACGGATGTTAACGAATGTTTACAACCCTTTATAAATGTACTTGATACTAGAATTCTCCTCTTACAACATTTCAAATTAGAGATTGTCACATGTATAGATAAAAATTACCTCTGGGTCATCACATTTACTTTGGTCAGCGAGTATGCACTGCATGATGTCAGCCTCTATTTTCAGATTTGTACTAATCCCAGTTGATTTAAGCCACAGTGCTGGTTCAAAAGTGCCACTCTGAGTGATGTAGATACCATCCGTACCTCCAGCTGCAAGTCCACCGCCGACTGGATTAACGCTAGTAACTGCATCCTTAAGAAAATTGGTAGTGAGTCCGTATGCCGGTGCTGTTTGTTTACATCTGCAAGGTCGAACGTTTTAATTTTTCTTATATTGTAGATTAAGTAAATCAGCTTGCAAAGACAAATCCTATGATTAATTTGTGAATGTGAGATACGCAATTTCACACACACACACACACACACACACACACACACACACACACACATACATACATATATATATATATATATATATATATATATATATATATATATATATATATATATATATATATATATATCATGCAGAGATCACAGATATATATTCATGAAATTTAACATTTAAATAGTTAACCCAATAGATGAAGATATATTTCAGAATGTCTGCAGACAGAAGATCAGAGGATAAAAGACATATGAAATAATGTTAGGAGTTGTTGAAATTTATTACGAAATTAGAGATCAGTACATTTTATATTGTTCTCCCGTTAATACGGAGCTCAAAATATTCATATGATAGGCAAAAATGTACCTTACCCGTTGTCGATGGCAATTACGTGTGGTGTAGTTGTTGAATCAGCTCCCTCATAAAAGATCAATCTGTTTACGTATATGCCAATTTGTCTATTTTCTGTGGAGGAAAATAGGCTCTTAATGAATCTGAAAATGCTATTTTTGTGTTTAGATTCCTCTTCTTCATATATCAATTACAAAATGAATCACTTTAACATAAAATGGAAAGTATAATATCCCAATGTTGTTGACATATCTTTCAGCAATATTAGTGAGCGAAATAGCTATCTGAGTATAAAGCATAAATATATTATTAAGGAATTGCTAATTGATTGAAACGATTCATTTAGTCATTTAAATCAGAGGATTCAACGTACTCAAAAGAGAGACAGACAGACAGACAGAGACAGAGAGAGACAGAAATACAGACAGTGAGAGACAAAAACATAAATACTAACTAGAGTTGGCGTATGTGTGCTTCAGTTTTAAGTAGTAAGAACCGCCAAGCGTCAGTTCGCTATTAGGAGTTACCAGTGTATCATCGGCGTCTTTATAGACCTCAAGCGTAAGCTGAGATTTCAGGTCCAGATTGTTGACCGGTAATGATCTGGAAAGAAAACATAGGTTTACAACAACACTGCTTAGACATTGTACATGGAATACAAGACATTCTACTTGACTAAGAAAATCTTGTCAATTAACATGTTTGGGTCATTATTGCTTGGTATGAAGGCTGGTAATAGTTATTACTTTAAAGGTTGGTGTGATGACTTCCAAGACAAATTGTTTGGAGATCACAGTTTCCGCAACAATACCTAATATTTAGTTACTATTTAGTTATTTAATTCACCATGAAAATATGTAAGCTCTTTTTCTTCATAACCGAGGTTGATGACGGCTTGATTAGTAGTGTTCCATTCGAATATCAAAGTTCAGAGTTTTCTTTAATACATTGTTCATCTTCTGTTTCCTATTGCAGTTCCGTCTAACTATCTACCATTACATTATTTAATTTTATTTTATAGGACGGCATTGACTGATTTGTTACATCAGATTTTCTCAGGCAACAAGTTTTCGAACTGTTCTTCCTTATATATAGGAATTTTGTCTTTAAGACTGCAGTAGATGAATGAATGGCCACATCTTTACTTGAATGTTTTACTGAGTTCCCTCATGAAACAAATTGAAAAACTGGTATTCATTACTATTTCTTAAGGGAATCGACATCATTTTACAGAAAGTTATGTGATGACTACTTGGCTACTGATTTCCAATGCTGATATTGAAGTCGCTTACGGAACAATTGTCTTTATGTTACAAACGTCATGAAAGGTATTATCATGTTTATTTATATTATGGCATAGTTCCTGATGTAAACAATGTTTCATAGACTGACTCAAGGAACAAATTGATATATTACTTTCTATAAATTGTTACCTTAGCAAATATTTTCACCCAAAAAGTTGAGTTTGTTAATGTCAGTAGTCAATGGTTTATAAAATGTTTCGACTGAGCCCCTCCCCCCCCCCTCCGAAACAAGTTAATTCTACTGTTACATTATGAAAATATCATATGTAGTCTAATTCAAGCAGAACTGAGAGTGCTCACTGCATAGTTAATGCTTGTTGATCATGTTTTCATAGACTCGCTCCAGCAAGCAATTCGAAACTCTTGCATGTCAGTTAAATAAATTCAATGGACTGAAGGTGAATCATTGGTATACATGTTTGACTGAGTACTGTGTTTTAGGAAGTATACACTATACGCTTGTTTTATAGACTATATTATTAATGCCAGATTTTCTGCTTCTGAGTTTCCTCTAGGAACAATGTGATATGTTTTTCTCCATTACAGTTTCATCGGGATCTGTATTAGACGTTTCTCAAAGTTCGGATTTGATGATGGCAATACTTACTGATTTATATTAAGTAATCCATCGGATGCCATTATATTCTCCTTTACTATTCGTTGTGGAAATATAATACAATTTATAAAATATATTGTGTTGACTACATGGCATTAACGGAAGTTTCCCTTTAGCAGCAGAGAGGGCGAACCCTACAACCTTTTCCGACAAAAAATAGATTGAATCCTCAAAACGGAAAATAGAGCCTTCCAACGAAGTCTCATATTTTAACCCAAAAAAAGAATGTCTCCATTTAGCAAACGGAGACTTTACGATTTTTCAATCAATTTTGGTCGCAACTATGTTGTCGTTCACCCTCTCTGCTGCTATGGGTTAATAATTTTTTTACGAGTTCAACCGAATATTTGATCGAGTCCGATACGATATTCGTGTCCGAGGATCATGTAAATTTATTGTTACAAATCCGTACAGGGTTGACTGAGCATTACTAAAGAAATTTCTAAATTGATTGAAGTCCATATCAGAACACCATGTCTGCCAAATATTTCTAAGAGTATGAGTATCAACTCCGTTGAATACAGCAAGAATATTACAGTTATCTCTTATCACTTTTGGAATCTGAGTGTAGCGTTGAGTGACATATATCACGTCGGTGTTTTTATGCCTGCCTCGGGAAAATATTCTAGCAGGATTTTTTTGTTTATCACATTACATCATCGTATACGACTAAATTGTTAATACTTCCATCAAGATCTTCTACTGATGGTGCCTCGTCAATATCGGTTATAAATTCAATAATACCCTCACCGGCAATCTCTGAAGCGTTTTCATTAAAATCCTTTAACACTTCATAACATCGTTGATCATCTACGCTAGGGGCAATTAAATACAACTTATCCCACTTCATCCATCTCATTATTAAATTGAGCAACAATTGAGTCTTGCCGGATCCAGATGGCCCGATTATAATCATCCGGATAGAATTTGGTAGCGCTGCATGATGCTTAACCGGTTCTCTTGCTTTAGTCGCTGAAAAATCAATTATATCCATATTTCTATACATAAATTATGGATCTATATTGTGTGAAGTGTAAAACGCGTACTGGCACAGATGACTTGACGACGATTACAACTAAAAATAACCGATCAGTGCTTTCTGGTAAATGCGTGCAATGTGGTACAAAGAAATTTAGATTTGTGTCTATGAGATCTGCAGGAAATGATGATTTTAAAAAAAAACGAGGAGGTCATATCGCAGCCAAGCTAACTAAACTCCCTGGAACTCCATGGGCAATGTATTCAGGAGAAAAACACCTTCCAGGGTATAGTTATTGTGGACCGGGAACAGGACTTGATATCAGACTTGATGATCAAAACCAACCTCGACGTGGTGAAGAACCAATAAACGCTGTTGATAAGGCCTGTCACCTTCATGATGTTGCTTATAAAAGCAGCAATTTGCAACACAGACATCTTGCTGATGTGAAATTAATTCATGCATTAAATGCTATTCCTGATAAATCCTTCAAAGAAAAATTAGCTTCATTTTTGATAAAATCGGCAATGAAAAGCAAATTGATGTTAGGTGCTGGTAATTAATAACAACATGTAATCTATTTATTATTCTCCAAAAGGATACTGGAGGGGTAGCGCTGCAATCAATAAACTCGCTAGCGCTGCAAAGGTGAAAAAAACCACTGCGGCTAATTGGTTATCCAAACAGGCGATATGGCAAATTTATCTACCACCGCCGAAACAAATTAATTACTCGCATTTTGATGTGACTGTCCCTAATGAAGTTCATCAGGCTGATATATTATTTTTACCTCATGACAACGGTTACAAATACGCGCTAACCGTAGTTGATGTTGCGAGTCGATACAAACAAGCAGAGCCGTTAAAAACAAAATCATCACCTGAAATAGCTTCTGCATTTGAAAGGATTTATCGAAAGGGTCCTCTGCGTTGGCCGAATCTATTACAAGTTGATCCTGGCAAGGAATTTCAGGGTGTAGTCTTATCAACAATGAAACATCATAATGTCACCATCAGACGAGGACATAAAGCGTTACATCGCGATCAGGCAATTGTAGAACGATTTAATCGGACTCTTGCTGAGCGGTTATTTGGATATCAATACGCAAAAGAATTCATTCAAGAAAAGCGATCCCGTGAATGGGTCAAAAGGTTACCAGCTGTGATTACCGCACTGAATAATGAGATCATTAGAACAATCAACATGAAACCTATCAACGCGATTAAAAAGATCTATACCTAAAATGGAAATTCGAAGAATTTCACAAAAAGATTATAGCGTTTCCCAACCAATTCTTGGTAGTAATGTCACCGTGAGATATTTATACGAACCAGGAGAGCTTGAAGGTGGCAGAAAAGGGCTGCTGATCCTATTTGGAGTGTTACTGCACTCAAGATATCTACTATAACACGATCAACTGGTAGACCTCCAATCTATAAAATTGGATTTAACTGCCCCTCAGCGGGGTTTTACACGCGAACAATTACAAGTGATTCCTGACGATACTCAATTACCACCGCGGGGTCTTAACTAGCGCCGTTGCGTCTGTTGCACTCAAAACAAGTCAACATCACATTGTTTCTGATATGACCGAGACTGTTATTTTTTCTGTCTACGGTAAATTGGCGAGGATCTTTATCCGAATACTGCCAACGCATTATACAATTGCAACTTGCGCAGTGATTATTCTGTTGTTGCTTCAGCGTAATTATTAATTCAGCATCAATGTCAAATTCTCGTTGTTTTTTTATTGTCTTGTTGTTTGTAACCGGAGAGTTTTTTATCAATAATTTTAACATCAACGATGCTAGCATCATCCATTGGGGTGTCATCATCGAAAACAATTCTTCGTAGCTGATTTATTTTTCGTACTCTGGATACTGCAAGATAGACTAAATTCGACCATTCGATGTGATTATCCACCATCCAAACAATTGTATCCGATATAGTCAATCCCTGTGAAGAATGTATCGTCGCTGCGTATCCTAGCGTCCACGGGGATTTATTAGCACGCAATGCATCTTCAACGACGCTGATATCAACCAGCACAATATCATTTAATACGAGAATTTGTTTTTCACTTTGTCCTGGAATATCAACTTCTATATTCTGTTTTCGTGTATCCGAAGGCTTATAACACAACGGTACTGGAAGTGTTGCAAATTTTTCTTTATGCGTTTCAAATAATTTCATCTGAAGTGTGTCTCTGACTATTTTTCTACTTGCAATTATCAAATCGTTTGGTCTCCACGTTTCCCAAAAATCATTCATTGGAGTTTCTGAAATTATTTCACGCGCTATTTCACATTGGATTTTATCCGGCTGTAATCTAATTAGCGCTTTGAACTCGCGTAATTGTTCATCAAGTGATCTATAATCAGTGGTAATTTCTTCATAATAGTCTACAAAACCCTTTAGCCATTCGTGTGGGGATGCACCGATAAATGGTGGTGGTTGGCCGTGATCACCGCACATGACGACTTTTGTATTTTTCAATAACAACCACTCGAGAAATGTTTGTAATACATCTAATGACACTGTGCATATTTCATCCCAAATTATGATTTCAGGAATGAATTTATCACCCATTCGATCAAGGGTCCATTTGTCACCCTTCCATCGAAAAAAACTGTGATAGGTACGGGCATTTACCCCTCGCTGTATCATCTCTCTGGCGAGTCTGTGAGTTGGTGTTAGTACAATCATGGTTGACCGACGAAATAATTCAATTGCACGAGTTGTCTTTCCTGACCCACCACAACCGTTTAAATAAACTGTCTTGTATCTACATACTGGATCAGATACCGGTGGTGCATTAGAAAATTCTGATTGAATTTCAATGGGGTTACATGAAAGATATTTATCATCCATGGCAACGTCTGCGGATTCACAATACTCTTGTAGCGTTTCCTTTTTAAATCGCCAACACCCCCACGCTTCCTCCGGGGAAGTGAATTCAGCCACTGCTGATTTGTATTTATTGTGTATATACATCGAATCAGTGGCTACTCTAACTGCGGTATTAGGAAATCTATTTATCATCGAAAATAAATTGATAGAAGCATAAGCTAGCATAGAACTTCTCAAATGCGTATATTGTTTAATATATCCATCACAGTATGTAACAATTGTACCTAATCGTCTTCCATCGGATAGGAAAGCGTCTTTACGATTTACAAGTTTTCCCTGTTTCGTTAAATCCGTTAAATCGTATTCAGCGACGTCTATGATCAACCGCGAAGAATATTTTGCATTGTCGTATCTTCCACCCTGGGTAAATTTACCGATTATTCTTCGTCCAAAATCTTTTGCTTGTTCTTTTTTAATTTCAAATAACTTCTTAGACCAATTCATGATTTGTTCTTCATTGAAATCTGGAAACTGTTTTCGCTGTTCGCTAATTATACGATCTAGATCGGGTTGTGGTAGCCAAACTTCTTTCTGAGCTCGATAGCATATAATAGCTTCGGAAACAATCAACGATATTAGCATACCACAATCAATCATATATCGTAGTAACATTATTGGCATCCAGGCCTTTTCAGATATATGTCTACCAAGCCAAAGATAACTACACGGATGTAACCCTGTAGCGAATTCGAATGATATCACACGAGCGAATCCAGTTAAATCGAAATCAGGCAATGGACCATTAATCGCAACACGAGTCATTTCATGCGTGGGGTGTCCAAATCGTTTAAAGTACTCAGCACATTCTCCATACCCGAGAAAACTTCCAGGATTACACGCGGAGATATCAATTGAAATCATACCATCACGTGAGTATTTCGTATTCCACAGTCCTCCATGACCAAATTCGACGCAACTCAATTTAACATCTTCGAGAAAATCACTTCGTGTTGGACGCCATGAGTTTTTTTCTCTTGCGAAGTGAGCTACCACTGATGGAATAGTAAAACTATCCGTTAATAGTTTTTCATGGGAACTCTCCGGTGAAAAATCACTAGCGATTTTTCTCATTCTGTTATCTAATTCTTCAACGCGATATAATTCACCATTTGGTCTTACAAATTGATCAAATCCTATTTCGGGATCTTCATCACTTCTAAGTAGCCACACTGACACAGGATCATCTTTACATAACGCATGAATAGCATCGAATAATTTCTCATTATAAAAAACATCCCCGACGAATTCTGGGGGGATATATCTCACGGTTCGTTCTCGTGGAAATATTGTTACTGCAGGTGTTTGTTATGATCAATAATTTGTATTGGCGCTCCATTTTTGTTATATTTCGGTTCGTATAAAACTTCTCCGGTTATCGTCATAACGGTTATTGGGAATCTTAATGATGTTTCTAATTTAGCTATATCAGAAATCTTTGCACCGTGCTGTTTCACTGTCAGTTCCCATTCGGTGTTTGTTATGATCAATAATTTGTATTGGCGCTCCATTTTTGTTATATTTCGGTTCGTATAAAACTTCTCCGGTTATCGTCATAACGGTTATTGGGAATCTTAATGATGTTTCTAATTTAGCTATATCAGAAATCTTTGCACCGTGCTGTTTCACTGTCAGTTCCCATTCGGTTATTTTCCTACGTCGCAGATCAGTTAGTTTATTTCCTCGGGATGCATTTGTGAAGTTTTCCATTATCCGTGTTGCTACACAATTCAGTGAACTAGAATATTTCATCGGAGCTAGTTTTGCGATATCGGGTTTATCATTTAACGGATATATTCCATAAAAGATTGCTGTTACAGGATAAGATCTCTCGTAGTATGGTTTGTCAATTCCAGTTAGAATTCCTGGTTTGGAATCTCTACTCACAATGACAGCTCTTTTATCCTTGAGGATTGGTTCAAATTTATCCCTAATAATCCATTTGCCTTCGACTTCGATAATGAATTTTATTCTGAAAAAATACTTCTGTTGGGAATTGCTTTGCAATGAAAATCCTTTGGATTTTACACCCTTGAATTTCCAGCCCCTTGGCCGGCCAAGGTGTGAAATTATCTCACCTTCTCTTTTATCGTTCATAGTAGCATCGATGTTGGGTACATTGACTTCTTCATCAATAATTCGAAATGTCGACCAACAGTATGCTGCACCGTCTCGGTAGAATTCATTAAAACACTCCCTGATTTTACTTAGTATAGTTCTATCACCGATTAGACGTTTTGGTGTATCAGAGACTCTATCGAGATTGAATTTAGCATTTTTCCAGGGCTTAATTTTCGATAATCTCTTAAACTCCTTATCGAGATTGAATTTAGTATTTTTCCAAGGCTTAATTTTCGATAATCTCTTGAACTTCTCCATGTTATAATTAAAACAAGTATTTAAATAGAAAAATATAGTATAATGAATCACTGCAAGTGGCTAATGATTGGATCAACAACCCCGTGTAACAAATCATGCAGAAGCGAATTCTGTGGGTATCATTTACAAAGTGTTCGCAACGGTTCTTTCGGTCCTCTCCCATGCCTCCGATGTGGGGTGGGCGTTAGAGGAAAATCACAATTATGTCTCAGTTGCGGCGGCAAACGATACAGGGAACTAAAACGCTATTATGACAAACGAATAAAAAATGCAGTCATTGACCCCAACGATGACAAAATCATAAAAAAAACTCAAGATTATATCCAGAGATTTATAATTAAAGCAGATAATAAATTAGATAAGTAGTATTATTATATAAATGAGCCAAGATTTCAGACCCCATCCAGTGCTTGTTAATTACGAAGCCTCCAGTGATGGTGTTGTCAGGCACCGCAGACTAAAAAAAAACGGTTGGATATCTGAATAATATGGGGTATTTGTTGTTTAGTGCTAGAAATAAAACATATCTCTGTCATAGAATTATTTTTGAATGTCATAACGGATTGATTAAAGATGGCTTTGTGATTGATCACATAAATGGCGTGAAGACTGATAATTGTCTTGAGAATCTTCAAGCCGTCTCACAAAGTCGGAATGCAAAATTAGGTGGAACTGGTAAACACGCAAAATGCCCTAGGGGAGTTAAATCGTTTGATTTAGAAAATAATGAAGAGAGAAGCTTTCAGTGGATAAATGAAGCCAGTACATATTTTGATTTATGTAGGCCTTCAATACGATTTGCTGCATAAAATATAATTAAAACTGCTCTGTCGAAAATAAATGGTCATAAAATAACATTCGTATACACCTGAAACGATTCAAGGGAGATAAATCCTTATGTATAAGTCCAACCACTCATAACACTCTACTTACTAAGTTCCCTTGTATTATGACGTCAAAGGAATTTGTCGTCTGCTATTACCTGTATACCTTGACTAGGCGCGCCCACGTGACTGTAATGGAGTATATAATACATGAGTTTTGTTAGAGTTGTATTTTTATCAACTTTAAATAATTCTAAAATGTTTTATTGTCGCTTGGGCTAAAACTGCATTATTTAAACAGTTGTATTTATTTAGACCATCTAAATTCAGCTATTATTACACTTTCAGTACAGACGTTCTTTATAATCCAGCGTATTACCTATGTTCGCTCAGCCGGAACGAGGAGGAAATACTAGTGTTTCCCATTCATTGAAGTAGGTGGGCGTGGTTAAAATTCCTTGTATACAGCTCTTTGTGATTTAATCGATAATGCATTTTGTCTAGAGAATTAGAACAGGGAAAATATACGCTGTTATTTAACAACTGTATTATTTTGTTTAATGTTTCATTTAAATATTTTGTCTCATTTAAATGTTGTGAAACAGCATTAATAAGTAATAAGGAAATGAAATAACATACCCGTGAATCAACGCTGCTGTATTAGTCACCTTATATAGCATATGAAGGCCAATGCGACCGATCAAAACTAACCAACGCCATTAACCCGGGAGTGTGGTTGTCTTTTGTTCACAATCATGCAACCGGGTTAATTTAATTGGGTTGCTTTTGATTGGTTGGATTGGCCGTAGAAAATCCGCCCCGTCGTTTCATGTTTGTGCTGTCTTGTGCCGTCCCACATCATGTATGCCTAAAATTTGCCACAACACTCGAGTGGACATATATATGGCATTGTGACGTCACCCCAAGCATATCTTCTGGGCGGTCTAAGATGACGTTTGTCACCTTAGGCCTCCCGCCGGAGATGTATGTTTCGGGTCCCCTTGGGCTTACTTGGATGTGAAGGCAACCAAGGAGTTCCAAAGATGTGCTGTCCTAACCTCTGGGTCTCTTTCACGTTATTTGACGCGAAAGGGGTTTCCAAATGGGGTTTTCATGTATGTGCTGTCCTAACCTCTGGGTCTCTCTGACGTCATAGGGCGCCAGCGGGATTGCCAAATGAGTGTTATTTTTTTTTAATAATTAGAGATACAGTATACTATAAAAATATGGATATCAAAGATGTAAATGTTATAATTGCTGAAATCTCAAATTTAAAAAATAGAGGGGTAGTATTATCTGAAGATCTCGACTGCGACAGGATTGCCTCGGAATATGAAGACATTGAGTATCAGTTTAGTAAGGGTCGTTATGTTTTACCTAAGATGTACAGGCTCGTGAAAGGAATTCAAAAGTCCATCAATGCCTGCTTGTACGGTAACGATATTAATGCATTTATAACGCTATTTAGCACCGTTGAAGCAATACGTCAAAAGCTCGGCCAAGAGTATCAAAAACGAGCTGAAATTAGTTCTAAGGTTCATGATCTTAGAAAAATATTAAACGAGGAAAAACCAGTATCTTAACCACGTGAGCGTTACTATAAAAAATAGGCCTTCAGTAATTTTCAGTAAAAAATAATTATTTTTTTTTAGCGTTTTTTGTAACACTCACATAGGATTTTCTCCTGAAAGAATACTCATCAGTTTGGGCTTGCTCATGCAGTTATGTGCATACTGGATGATCTGGTCGTAGTAGCAAGTAATCACCGCGACGCCTCCATTTTCACGTAGTTGTTGTTGTTGCCGCGTCGTTAACACAAATCGTTCATCGTCGTTCTCAGATATTACAATTCTGAAACCCCCAGCGATGTTATTTCTGAAACACTCGAGGATAGCGTCGTACAGTTTAACCCTGTCGAAGATGGATACGTTAGCTTGATGGTACATTATTTAATAACTCATCTTTTAATTGTGATAGTTTCACATTTGAAAATTCAGTTCACAAACAATATATGGTAGGTGAATCACTTACAACTAAATTAGCCAGAGAGCGGCTAGCAGCAATTAAAAAGTTTATACCGGTTCGAGACAGACTTCGCGAGAAACTTCAACAACGACAACAAGCGCAGACTGACTTTTCTGTGTCAAGTGAACAACTGTTTACTCCGATAACAAGTGCGACCAAAGATGTGAAAAAGTTAACTGAAGCAGCGATATACGGAGATATTCCTGAAAAAGAACGAGCAAAGAAGGCGCCGCTGCTTGATACGCTTGAAAAAATGGTAGCAGAGACCGGACAAACACGCGCAGGGATACAACAGCTATCCAGTGATATAAAAACCCAACACGAGTATGAACGATTAGCTGATATTGATGATTCTGCGCCTGAACCACAACCTGTTGATGTCGTCACCCCAAGAGGTGTTTCCTTTATAGACAAACTCACCGAAGAAGCTATAAAGGAAATCAAACGACCTGAATTAATAAAAATCGAAGATTATAAGATTTTTGGTGATTTCGCCGCCCAAAGCTTTCATTCTAGAAAGGACTTTTTAAAAGACGAGTATAAAAACAGTAGAATAAGCCGAGATGAATGGGTTAATTGGTTGTATAAAACGAATAAGAGGATTACTGGTAATTTAAAAAAGGATACAATTGAGTACAGATCTTTTAAAGTAGAAGTTGATAGTTATGGTATACAAAAACAACAAGGACGACAAAAACAAGGTCGAGGCCGACAAAGGCAATTACTTGATGATAGTCAGGGCGCAACTGGTACAACTGAGGAAACAAGCGGAAAAGGATATTCGATTAAAAATCTAAAGTATTTAAACGCAACCGTGACATGCCCTGGTAACATTCTCAGTGATATATATCACGGTTAGAGGTTCTCATCGGAGGGAAACGAGCCGGAAACAACTCCGTTGAAATAATTAATGCAGCAGCTGATATCTGCAGACAATTATTTGCCGGCGGTATCATGGACATTAATGTATATCGAGAACTCATTGCTGAATTAGTTGAAAATCACAGAGACGCCCATGGTTATGATGAAAATCCTATGGATCTTAGCGATTGATCACTAATTGAAAAACTAATAGTTTTATAACAAGATGATCATACACTACAACCATGATAAACCCGTAAGCGTCTACGTGGTGAACTCACGATTGCCTGTTTATAGAGCATATTACGGAGATGGTTTCGGCAATACCATTGCGGGGTTATTTACAAGAATGGCCCCAAAGGTGGCGCCGTTAGCTAAACAATTATCAATGAAAGCCATTGATATTATTCGTGATAAGGGAACCAGCAAAATCGGAGATTTCGTTGGAAATCTTGCCGGAAAGGCATTTTCCGCCGCGAAAGATAAAATAGCATCATTGGTACGAAATAAACCAACGGTGCTGCCATCAACTACAGTGATGCCTGCAAAAATCAGCAAAGCAATAAATAGCGCAGTGGAAGAAAAACTAGCGTCGTTGGCTGCTTCGGTGACTCCGTCACAATTGACGGCTTCACCGGTAACAGATAGCGCTATCATGAACGCGATAGCAGGAAGTGGTTTGAAACGAAAACAAAAACGACGATGATTACAAAGAGTTTCACAATTGAAAACACTAGTATTTTAATAAAATGTTTAAACGAGCAGCTGATCCGGCCTTCGATATAGAAGCCCCAGTACCCAAGGACAATTCCGTCCGCGATTATCAATTTTATTCCTATCATGCAATACAACCCGACCTACGATCGCGAATTGAACTTCAAGTTCAAGATACCAGTAAATACTTTTGCCATGTGAAGCATTTATTGAAATCGAGGGAAAACTCGTAACAAACGATGCTGCTCATAATGATCCACCATATGCAGATGATTCAAATATCCGAGTTGGTTTTGTTAATAATGGCATAATGGCGTTATTTGAAAGTGCAAGATATCTCATTGATGGAAAAGAAATTGAATCAATAGACCGTGAAGTTGATGTTGCAACAACAATAATCGGGCTAGCAAGATACTCCGATGATTATACAAGATCGGCTGGTCCGTCTATGATGTTTGCAAAGGATACATCTAATAACGCTGACCACCTTCAATACATTAAAGTGTTAACACCGCGAGACACTTCAGTTGATAATCAACGAGAAGCAACTAATCCAGAACGTCGAGCTAGACCAGGAGCTGCGTTTGATATTCTCGGAGGCGTTAAATGGTAATTTCAATTTAGG
Source organism: Unio pictorum (assembly GCA_030141615.1). Classification (NCBI taxonomy): domain Eukaryota; kingdom Metazoa; phylum Mollusca; class Bivalvia; order Unionida; family Unionidae; genus Unio; species Unio pictorum. The sequence continues at coordinate 16,900,828 of JARLTB010000107.1, forward strand.
ATTTGCAAAACGAGTAGCAACGTTGCAAGGACAGCAGCGATATTTTTCATGTGCGATTCCACTCCATCACATATTTGGATTCTGCAGAAATGTCAGAAAAGTCATCTATAGAGCCAAACACACAATCGCGTTAGTGCGAAAAGGCAATGACAATGATGCAATTTGGCGTACTGGTGCCGCTGATGGTAAAGTTCTTTTGAGTAAAATAGTATTGTGGATGCCAGTAATGACCCCATCAATTACCACGGAAGAGCGGCTACTTTCATTTATGGACACAGGTGGCAAATCATTGATAAGTTGGCTAACAACAACAACTGATGCCAAAGAGGATAATGTTGCTGATACATTTACATGGCACCTGGCATCAAAACAAGGCGTTTCAGCTCCACGTCATATATTTATAGCGCTGCAGAATCGGAATCGATTAGGCTCCCAAGAACACAGTCATATGATATTTGATCGATTAGGAGTCAAGGAGGTTTCACTGAGAATAAACGGACAACAGGAACCATCTGAGGATATACAACTTGATTACGGCAACAACCATATAGCACGTGTGTATCATCGGATGCTGTCATATATGGGTCGTGATCAAAATGTTGATACTGGTTTACAAATATCGCAACTTGATTTTAAAAACCTATATCCGATTTATTACTTTTCGCTGGAGCATCTTGATTTAACAAGGCAATCCGTTGTTGACATCCATTTTCGAGCTCGTATAGACCCTGGTGGTGTCAATTATAGAGCGGTTGCTGTCATTCTCAGCGACAAATCAATGTTGTTAGAAGGGGTTGGTGGACGAATGAGAATCATTGACGCACCAGTGGAAAATATGTAAATGAAACTTGAAGAGTTTCCAATTAGATCAATTGAAAGCATAAATGTGTTTACAATAAAACGACATATAGTGTTGTTAGTGTCAAGCTGACTGATGGTCAGGTCAAGAAATTGCGATCAAAATCCGCTAAAGAATGTGGAACAACAATAACGTTAAAACCAGCGCAGATGTCCGGCGTTACACATAAAATATCATTGACGGATCGTCAAATAAAACATTTCAATGATGCGCTGAAGAATAAGCGAGGAGTTCAAATTGCATTTTCAAAGGCTGCAGTCGCCAACATGATAAAATCAGGTGGTATATTTCCATTGTTAGCCGCAATACCAGCATTGATTGCAGCGGCTACCCCAGCGGTGGCGAAAGCAGCGGCGTTGGGAGCCGTTAAGACCGCGGCAGTGATGGCGTTTAAAAAGGCAACTGGGAAAGGATATATAAAAAGGGGAAAGGGTCTAAGACTACCAGGAACCCCGTATTCATGGTACAGCGGGAGATCCGTGAACGGATCGGGTCTAAGAATACCAGGAACGGTTTATTAGTTGAAAACCCAATTGTTCCCATGTCCAATTTTGATTTAATTAATGCTGCTAAAAAACTAGCGATAAAAATCTTCAGAGGGGTTTTTATGAGAGATCAATTACCGAGAAAACCAAATAACGTTGAAACCGGTATCATCAATCTTGATAACAGCAGCGGATCGGGAACTCACTGGGTTGCATACGCGATTGATCCGCGTGGGATTGTCTATTTTGATTCATAAGGGCTAGCCCCACCGAACGAGTTTATGCGGTATATAAATTCTTCGACGAAACTCAAAGAGTTTCCGATTTTTTATTCCACGCTGCCAACACAACAATTAAATGATCCACCGATATGCGGCCGTGAAGTATTAAATGTCCTCGCAGAGATTTCATTAAAATCCTTTAGATTTCCGTGGAAACCACCTCATATTGTTGTAAATAAATACACGAGTGGGAAATTACAAGGTAATTTTAGAGAATCAATAAATTGAAAATACAAGTTGCGCTTACAATAATGATTGATATTTGGGGACGATCTCTGTCAATGTCGAAACCCACCGCGAAAACATCTGCGGGTTCTATCAAGGATTTAAAAAAAATAATTGAAGATGAAATCGCTGAGACGTTAAATTTAGCAAGTGTTGACCCGAACGAAATAGTTGTATTTCAAGATCGCCAGGGTAAATTGAAAACTAGTAATGTATCATTGGATGACATTTTAAAACGACAACACGACGCCGCTGAAAACTCTATTGCGCTGTATTCCAACGGTGGACAACTTAAACCAGGCGCACTTGTGTCTACGATCACCGACGCGATTGCCGCCCACGACAGCATGATTGCCACCCGCGGCCGTGAGCTGGATGATCTTATACGAGGTTATAACAATTTTCGCAAAAATGTCGTACATAAATTCTTTGGAACCCCGCTTGTGGTTGGCATGACTCTCGCTGAAATTAAAAACTTTCTATCTTTATTCTTTTTTAACAGGGACGCGGGAAGGATGATGAATGAAAATGAAATCAAGGCAAATTATCTCGATATTTTTAAACTAATAGAAAATTTTGAAAGGGTACAAAAATCCACTAACGACGTCGTTGCTAAGTTTTTTGGAACCCCACTTGTGGCAGATATGACTCTCGCTGAAATTAGCGAGTTTATTGGCAAGCATACTCACAATGCCTACATCGCTAATAGTTTCTTTGGTGTCCCAGCTACATCTACAATGACTCTCAAAGATATTAATATGTTTATGGTGAGACAAACAACACTTAATACCATCGTGGATACATTTTTAGGGAGAACACCTGTTTCTGAAACCATATCGTTGACAGGCATGACTCTCGCGGAAATTAAAAGCGCTATTGACGAACAAAAACCCATCAGCGAAATTGTTAATAAGTTCTTTGAGGGCAGTAAACCCCAAGATATCACGACGACATATTCTGAACTCGACGGGAATTATAAATCCCAAAAAGGTCTTGGACTTAACCTCCTTTTGATTTGATTTTTTAAACGCCGCGATGGAACGATGATGAAATATACCGAAATCAATAAAACCTATCTCGACGTTTACGACGATATTCTTAAACTAAAAAAAAATCTGAAAAGGTACAAAACCCCGCCAACGACGTCGTCAATAAGTTTTTTGGAACCCCACTTGTGGCAGTCATGACTCTCGCTGAAATTAAAGCGGCTATCGATGAAAGTAAAACAACAGTTAATGCCGTCAAAGATGATTTTCCAAAAATGACCGAACGACTCGATAAGGTAAAAATTCCACACAGCGTAAAAACCGTTGATAACATCGTATACACAGTTGCCAGTGGGACCTATGATTGGATCCAAGGAAATGAAAATAGTTTATATTTTCACAGCAAATATGGTAGTATACCGGGTTGTTATCGATTTACAATAATACATCACCGTAAATTTGATTTGAGAGTCGGTCCTGGACCATTATATATAACAGGTGTTAACACAGTGACGTATATAAACGATATGATACCCTCCGCGCCCGATCGAATAAGATCCCCTATCCGAATTCATATAACTACATCCGACGGGCCAGCGGCAGGGGTTAGGGAGTCGCTACCCTGGACGCTAGAATTTGTATCCGGTATTCCCCCCATCGACCACAAATCCATGTACACAATCGAATAATTGAAAACACTAGCGGGTTTAAAATAACAATGTCATCAATGGCAGAGCCATTAACAATGACGAAGTCATCGACGATGAAATCAATTGAACCGATAATAGTCCCATTGACGGAGTCAGCGGTATCACAATCGTATCGATATCGATATGATACCGTGAAAGAATTTTCCGCGAACTTCAAATCACTTTCTGAGCACTATCGTGAAAAAATGAAAAAATACCGACGCAGCGTAGCAATCATCGACATCACCGTGTACTCGGTATCCGGTGTGATGGCCAGCGCCGGGGTTCTTTTGTCGACAGTGACCATGATGGCTCCGATTGCAGTTCCAATCGCTATCTCCGCGGCAACAACAATTGCGGCAGTCGCCACCGCGATAACTAAAAAGTTATCATTTTGTTCTCAGAAAAAAACTCAGTGATTATACAGCTCGGTACCGGGTGATATTTGACGCATACTCGAAATTATCCGAGTTGATCTCGCTGTCGATAGATAATTCGCTCATATCCGATGTTGAATTTTCCACGATGACCCAGTTGTATAACTCCGCGATGTTGAAATTGGAAATTGAAGACAGCGTTAACAATAATGTCACTCGAACTGCTTCAACGAATCGCGGAGAATATCACTCCGATACGAACAAGCATGATATCAATAACATCAACAACCCCACAATTTAGTGTGAACTTTCCTTCTCCGATTCCAGTGCGTGAGATCGCGCTGGCAAAATTACGAGTATATCATAGCTGGCCTAATATCAGATCTGTTGCATTTGGCGGTCAGCAACCCAATAACGCACTGGTGTTCTCGTATAAGAATAAACCCGATGGTACTCCAGCGTGGGAAACTGTTTCGTTACCAACTGGGTCGTACCAAATTGAGCAAATCGATGCTGAAATTCAGCGTAGAATAAAATCAATCACTGGAAAAGAATCAAAAATAGCTATTAAACTTCATGAACCAACGTTCTCGTCGTCGATCGAAATAAGCACAGAGGGATACATTGTAAATATCTATAACAGCTCGTTAAGAACAGTGTTAGGATGGCCTGAAAAACCACCGGAAAAATCCACCACCGACTTAACCACAGACGTACAACCATATCATGAAATCAATCCCAGTTATCGAGATAATTTATCTGATATAAGAAAAGGAAAAATCGCCGATAGATTTATATTTACCAACAAAGACATATTGCAATGGGATTTTATCATTAAAAGAACAGCCGACTCATCTGTTACTATTTCATTTACGCTAACTGACGTCCGTGGTTATTTTAATGAAATTAAACAATTATATGAAACACAACTAGAACAACTACGGAAAACAAAATCGCAAAAACACGTTGAAATAATAAATCAACTTATATCTGACATGAAATATATCTATGAACTAATTATTCAAACAATAATTAATGACAGCGACAATAAACAACGATTCCTAACCGATTACAATATCACAGAAGACAATCTGCTTAATTTCAAGTTTCCCAAATACAACGCTGATGAACTAGCAAGAATTGTTAGAACCGATATCAAGGCGCTACAAAAACAAGATCCATCTGTCCTCCTCAAATATAATAATGATCCAGATGGTGGGGGTAGGCATATTGCCCCGCATAATGTGAATATTTCAACGGTGATTGCGCTCAATTTAACATGTGATGCAATTGAAGGAAGCTATCAAATTAATCTAGAGCAATCAAATCAAGCTCAGCAGGGATATATTCTTTATTCGTTTGCACTAATATCTCCTCCAGGATTCCTAATTATTGAAAACCCAATTAATCCTGTCTACATGCGATGCCATAATAATTCGATAACGAGAATTAATTTCCGACTCACCGACCAGTCAAATAATTTAATTGATCTAGAAGATGAGGTGTTAGCGATTAGTTTGTTTGTAAAGTCCTAAGGACTTCCATCATAAATGATTTTCGTCCTAAAGACTCGATCAAATATTCGGTTGAAGTCGTAAAAAAATTATTAACCCATAGCAGCAGAGAGGGTGAACGACAACATAGTTGCGACCAAAATTGATTGAAAAATCGTAAAGTCTCAGTTTGCTAAATGGAGACATTCTTTTTTTGGGTTAAAATATGAGATTTCGTTGGAAGGCTCTATTTTCCGTTTTGAGGATTCAATCTATTTTTTGTCGGAAAAGGTTGTAGGGTTCGCCCTCTCTGCTGCTCCTTTCAAACATCCCGTCCGCTATTTACGTGAGAAAATTATATACATCAGATGTATGTGTTACGTATATCTGATTTACCTAATATTTGATTTAAGAAAAAAATATTATTTGTTAGTTTCTAAAAAAAAAAATTTTCATTACATGATATTGCAATGTAATTTTATTTACTGGAGATGATATTTTCCGGAAATTTGGTTCAGTATTTAGACAACTTAAACTTGGTAAGGGAACGATGTATTCAAGTTGACCTTATTTTTGATTTTGATGTAAACAATTTTTTATTTCATTCTTGGTGCGAATTTCATATAGAGTGAAATCGAGGCTGCACAAAAATATGTGACTTTAATATGTAAACATGATAACGTGACCATTGATTTCGCACATCATGGATTTCCGACACTGCATCTTAGATTAGTGTATAACCTTTCTCTAAGAGAAGTATGTATGTATGCGCTTTTTAAACGCCTAATGTCAAGTCGTTATCTTCTATCGTGAAAAGTTGAGTTTTATTATAATTTTTCTTCAAAATGTTTTAGATTCTCATAAAGAATTCTATGCACAAAGACATTTCTTGAAATTATATTCCGAATTCAAACACTGGAGTGTTATTTCTTGTGATTCTACAAGGAACTGTAAACAACAGTATTATACAGGTTATAGCATATGTCATTTCCCTCCATCATGGAATTTCATCGAGACTCAAACTTGAATTCACTAGAACATTTCACATTTCTAAAATTTAATTCGTGGATTATTATTGGATTATTTTGGGGCTCGGTTCTTAAAACCGCAACTTCTCTTTTACCATATTTACATTGTTTTTTCAGGGAAATACATTATTTTTTAGAGTTTACAAAGCTTGTTGTTTTCAATCTTTTTCTTACTGTTTATTAAAACCTAAACACGTAACATATGATTGTGAATTGAATTTACATAAAAGGGTGGCTGAATGGCATCTATCGGCATACATTTAATCAGTTATATGTTGGATTCACAGGAAACAATTTGACGCTCTGATTTATATTACTGATCCAGAGGGTACAAAATCTCTTCATCGAGGATTACGAATTTACATATACATTTACAGATCTCCAAATTTACATTGAATAATTGTATAATAATTTACTATAATGAAATTAGTTCCGCTTTACCGTGTATGTTATGTTAGAAATATAGACAATTATGAAAGGACACTCGTAATATTCTGCTCTTTCTGTATTTTCGTTAAATATTTTGAAATTTATAGAATACGAATATTAAACTGTATTATTCCATATAACACTTCCTAGTTCCCACATTTAGCGTAAAATACGAGTGGTGAATATGCAATGTGCAAACTATGGTTCAAGCATTATACATCACCAGATAGCATTAAATAAAAATGGTTCCTTATAGCGCAGACAATAATAGATACTCACGCAATTGTGAAGGTTTGTATAACCACGTTGTTGTGATCAGCTGTTGTGCATTTCCATCTAAATATAATATCTGTATTACGTACGTAACCATCGATGGTTTGCACAAGAAACGTAAAGGTAACGTCCTGTAAATGAATAAGATAACATAAGTGTGAGTTCTGCCTGTCATCATTCATAACCTAGTGTTATGCATGAACTATAACATTAGACGTGCGTACATTTCTAAATAACAATGCAAAACCAGTGCGCTTGAACTGAACATTAAGAGGTTTCGTTAAAAACCAAATATTGACAAACTACTCATGTTACCGACGTTGAAGGATATATATATATATATATATATATATATATATATATATATATATATATATATATATATATATATATATATATATATATAAAGAGAGAGAGAGAGATTTTCTCATTCAAAATGAGAATGTTTGCAAAATATTTTGTCTCTTAATTTCAAAATGTTTACACATTAAATTGGCTACACAATAGGTGCATTCAAAAATGAGCGGATACATTCCTTAACATGATTTCTAAACACTGTTTAGTATTTTAAATTCTTATTTGTGCCCTTTTTATTACCGTTATCAATTACTTAGGAAAGGAAATGAAAACAATCGATGGTAGAATAATATAAAACATAATAGAAATATGAAAAAGAAAGAAAGTATCCATGAAGTCTATTACATAGCAATATATGGATTAATAACGTACATTTGTTGACAAAAGATGACGAATATCATCATAAGCATTCATATTTCAAACTGAGCCCTGATTCGAAGTGAAAATATACTCAGAACCATCTTTGGAGTTTAAGAATATTTTTCATAGTAATAAAAATACATTACTGAACCTTTGTCATGATATCTTTGATTCCCTTACAGACAATTTAAGAGACTAGGTATACAATATATTTTTGTACTGTTTGCGTTTTATTATGCCTTATTACCACTATTAGGAGATAAACGTTTTCTTTAGAATTCAATTATCAAACAAACGTTAAATCTACATTCGTTTTACTATCATTTTATATATGTTTTCCCTTAACTTTCTTTTCTTTCCCCTCTTCGGTTCATACCCATATTTGCATATGTAAACAATTTGAACTATGATAATGAATGCAAATTTAATCACAATTAAATCGTTTCATTTCATAATTAAAATTTTATTTTCGAGCACGCTCCTCTTGTTTTCTTTCTTTTCAAGCTTTAGTAGTTCTCATGTCAGTAAAAAAGAAATAGGAGGTCATATGACTGAATTCGAAATTCATTTGGATAAATGTATGCAAGATCGTCTGCTTATTGAGTCTAATTAACTTCATGAATATGCAATCACTATAGAGAACGAGATCTCATTTCACATAATTAAATTGATGTTTTACGTACATCGATAGTGCTGTCACTATCTGCATCTATCATTTGGAAGGCATTTGCACTTCCACATGCCGCAGGAGTAACTGTCGCTCCACTGGGATCCAGCGTGTAGATGGAGGTGTACTGGTCGGTGGTTCCGACCTGGGCTACTGTACAGCCCGCAGCGATTGCATTAGTTAATGTAAGAGCTGATATCTGGTAAATACTGTCTGCTGCAGCTTTTTCCACCATTACTGTGGTTGAAAACCCGGTCGTGGCATCATAGTTGCATTGGGCTATGTCTGAAACAGACACATATTACATGTAATATTTAGCGACATTGTAAAAAGAATCCATAATGCAATACAATTTAACAGGCTGTGTACTAACTTATTTGATCGGTTTAATTACATTCTTGACTAAAATAACGTTATTTCAATATAGGTTAGTAATACATTGGTCAACAGGGCTATAAGGGTTCATGTTTTGAGAAACATCCTAGTTCATTTTAAAACAGAAATGGGAGGTAGGTTCATTAGCACTTATAAAATTGACTGGATTCAATTGATTGGCACACTAAATGTAATGCTTCACATTTGAACTTGCTTCCGCATATTGTCATACTATATAATACAAATAATTTTCTTTCTATTACAGAAAGACAGAGCCCAGGAATTAGGTCTAGGAAAATTATACCATGACCAACAGTCCGCCATTCAGTACATTGTAGATCTCAAAGAACTGTCAGATCTCCAAAAACCCAAAAAAAAATAAAACAGAAAGAACAAGATGGACCAGGGCAGTCAACAATATGAAATATGAAATCGGTGGGCAGCCTACACCTGGAGTGTTCGATGGATCTCATCTGGCTGATAGCGGGTGCTCTCCAACACTACCATAAACTGAAGACGACAGATTATGATTTTTATAAAGAATCTATGGGAGAATCTATGGGAAACCTAGCACTTATGCAATTTATGAAAGAAGAATATACCAGAGACAGTCCCAAGTTTATATGGACTTTTCCACCTCACCTCCAAAAGTTTGCCAAAATTTGATACCAGATCGAATAATTGAATAATTGAAGAGCACTAGATAGTGCATTAATGCGTAGGGGATGAGGCTCGATTCCTTCCTCTCGAAACAATTAATTAGCCTCAAATGGGGCTTTAACCAGTCGTAAATGCCCAACGGGCGCACACGACTTAAATCAAAAAATTAAATTGAATTGATTTCTATTACATGTTATATAATTATGAATCGAAACGCTGATCAACCTGACTTTCTAGCAGTGTTAAATACGGATATTTGATTGTCATTACTATAATAATGTTGTAACGGAGATATTTGCACTTCATTTATAATGGCATTGTATTACCCATAAATCAGTTCTTCCACTTACAAAATGCAAATATTTATTAATTAAATATATATTATTTTTTCACACGTTGTTGAGAAGTAGAGATTGTGATGAAGAAATATATATATATATATATATATATATATATATATATATATATATATATATATATATATATATATATATATATATATATATATATATATATATATAAGTAGACATAACAATACTAAAATACAAATAGCTTATACATGTCAGAGTTTTCTTTATTTTTATTACAAAGACATATTTGATATTTGTAATATCATATGGGAACTAGCGAGACAACAAGAGTCAATTTTAGGTGAAAAGTATTGTGGAAACATTTTCTGTCATAATTCAGTGCAATCTTGTATTAAAATAAACTGTTCTCAAAACAATTATCCCATTTCCGTTTAATCATTGTTTTTCAGTATAATAATTAAACGTTTGTATTTCTTTTAATCAATTTGATTCTGTGTTTGAGTAGGAATCTGTATCCACACATACAAACACACACATGCATATTTAACATCAGCTGATATTCTTATATTATCTATTATTCCAAATATTTAACTCTTTTAAAACAAATACATTTTCTGCCTGACGATTATTAAATATGGTTCTGGAATTTCTCATGCGTATACAAATTTCAATTACAGTTACACCAGCTAACCATACGGATATGGTCTAATTGGTCTGTTTTTCAACAAAAGTAAACATCTTCTAATAACGATCATACAATATGATTAAAGAATCTTTGAGACATACGACGAGAAACTTTACTTCTGAATTTTTAAAAGTATTTTAATACTGATAGATAGATAGATAGATAGATAGATAGATAGATAGATAGATTACAAAAGACACGCATTTGTTATATCGTCTGGGACCTTGAGAGACAGCAAGAGTAATTTTAATGGGATGAGTATTGTATTTGCTGTCCGCATTGTCTGTCATAAACTAAAATATGATTCAATGGAGTCTTATATAAACATAATCTATTCTGAAAACAACTGTCCAATTAACATATGACGTTTCATTATCTGTTATACCAAATATTTAACTCTTTTAACAAATAATAGTGCATCAATTTCTGCTTGGCAATAATAAAATGTTGTTCTGGAATTTCACATGCATATAAAGATGTTAATGACTGTTCCACCAGCTAACCATACGGCCATGACTAATAATTTGTTTGTTTTTCATTAAAATTAATGTTTTCTTGACAATTATACAGTACGATTCAACAATCTTTAAGACATACGACAAAGCGCTTTTCCTCTGGATTTTTAAATGTATTTTAATACTGTTAGAAATTTTAAATGTTTCCATAATATACAATTGTTTTTATTTCAGGTTACTCTTCTACTACAAATGAGATAAACTTGCAATAGATATAGTTCATCATTTTTCTCGAAATGTAAATAATCCTTCATAAAAGTTAAATCTAAATGTATACTTTCGAAATACAACCAAATTGCATCCCCTACTCTATGTTTCTGTAAGTAATAGTAATAAAATGGTATCATCACTTTGTTGTCTTGCCGATTTGGTTTGTGACTCATACTTTAATAATTTAAGATGTTATGTTCTGTAATTATGTTAATTGTTGTTTTCATGTCAAATCTGGCGACTGGTTGAGTACACAAGCATCACTGTGTAAATTTCCAATCACGATCAAAGACTACATACTTTGAAGGGTATTACATCTGTACATTTTAGAAAGGCACCTTGACGATCAAAGACTACATAATTTGAAGGGTCTTAATCTGTACATTTTAGAAAGGCACCTTGGCCGTTATTTCTTTCATTTGGATCTTTAACAGAGTAATCTGTAAACGCACAGGGGAGGCTATTTTAAAAGCACAACATTAGATTTTAAATCATAGACATATATTACGATATCAATTATATAGTGACTGCCTTAATTAAAAGTTTATATTTAATAGAACTTGTGGGGCAACAGTAGATGCTATACCCATTTTGTAATGCAAGTGGAAGTACATAGATATGTCGTTGCCCAATCTTCTTCCCAAACTTTAAGTTATATTAAACGTGTACAGACGGAAAATTCTCTAAGATATATACTTACATGTTATTTCAGACTGTGTCGGTTCCTGAACACAAAAGAATCATTTTAAAGCAATTAACTAATTTTTATATTCAAAAACGTGTAATTTTCATGTTTGCTAATAGATGTATTAATTTAATTAGACATTTTTGAATATATTAAAAAAAATTGTAATGAACATAAATTGGATATTAACAATTGTTTGCAAACTTATACACTTGCAAAGTTCTATTTTTGTAAACAAATATGACAGTTTAGATGTAACAATAAATTTTTACCCGCTATCCTCAAATTATTTTGACTGATATTGATTGAAATATATTTGTTTATCTATCTATCTATCTATCTATCTATCTATCTATCTATCTATCTATCTATCTATCTATCTATCTATCTATCTATCTACTTTTCGATCTTTTATCTTATTATTATAATAAATTTGTAGTTTCTAATATATAAGCAATCCTCTAAAATAGTTAAATTACGTCAAGAAAAAACAATACAAAATGTGAGTACTAATAAAGATACCCAATAGAATGACAATTCATTAATTATTTTATCTTATTTCTCTTTAACTTTGTAGCATTTTTCCAACATTCTCTTCTTTATCTTATTCTAGTCATCCATTATCTATTATCAGAAATCAATACTTACCGTGAGGAATGCAACAAACAGTACGAAAGTCCATGCAGCAAGCATCTGTAAGAAAAATATTTCCAAAAAATTCATAGGTTGTGTTTCTATAAGTAAGTTTCTTCTAGTTCACGAAGTAGAGAAAAGCTATTAATGTGAATCTAGGACGCACAATAAAATGTTGTTTATCTGAGTTAAGCCTACGTTACAGTGTTTTGTATAAATGTTTTGTTTCCTTTTATTTCTTTTTCTCATTACAACCTGAAAGATGCATGTGAGGTAGCAGTTTTAAGTCGGTTTCACTAACATTGTTTGAATGGGTTTATTTTTATCATACAAATTCAAATCTAATCGCAACCACCAATGTAGAAAAGACCATGTCATTTCAATTGCTGAAACGTTGTCCTCTTCAGCTGTAGCATAGGTACAACATTATCATGTAGCTTTTCTCTCTGTTTATTATTATTAGTATTATCAGTAGTAGTAGTAGTAGTATTAGTAGTAGTAGTAGTATTTTTTACTATATTTTAATGGGCGATTGGGATTGCTTTTGATTTTGTTATATTACACCCTAAAGATATTACAGTTCTATGGTTCCACTGACCTTTACCAATTTATAAGTCGGTACCAATATCAAATGTTGATAACTGTGGATCCAAACGACCATGCAAAGTTCATCCAGCATAAATGTGTCACATAATTTGAGAGAGAGAGAGATAGAGAGAGAGTGAGAGAGAGAGAGAGAGAATGTTATACACACATGCATTACTTGATTTGTTTATTCGTTATTGTTTGCATTTATAGATTTACAGTCATCGAGTCTTCAACTTATTCATGAATACACACATTATGCGTAAGTCTATTTAAAATACAAATAAAAGTCAATGCTTCATATATATATATATATATATATATATATATATATATATATATATATATATATATATATATATATATATATATATATATATATATATATATATATATATATATATATATATATATATTCTTGCAATCAAAAAGAATGATCATTTGAGAGTTTTTGGCATTAAGCACAACATCTTCTGGTGAATAGCTAATGGAAGTATAAAAGAACCATTCTGAGTTCAACATTTTGGACCTGGAATTAAGAATAAAGATTCACCGACTGTGTAGCCTGACCAAAGTACATGTTTGATGTTTTTGGCTGGATTTTGCTGCTTTTTCTTTATAGAAATAAATTTTCTTACGTCTTATGCCTGTTTCTGTTATTCTTCTCTTGGCATTTTTTGTCCATTAAGGTGGATTTAATCACATCTATCTACAACATTTACCTCCATCTTATGCATCATATTTTAATAAGTGTATCAACAGTTTTTTTCGTCCCGAGTGAATCAGAGAATCGAATATTTCACTAACATGCATTATTTTTCATGCTTTCTTTTTGGCACATTAGAATTTCGCGAATTAAAATGGGATAGCCACTACAGAATAACAAGACGATACAAAAACAATAATTCACAAACTTATTTCGTACACTCAGACAAGTCATTTACTTTGATAGTATTCGGCAATACCCACAAAATAAGCAATCACTGAACATTTAGCGCCACATACTTTTACGAAAAGTCGTGTTTGGAAATGTCGGTAGTATCTTTCTTTTTGTTTCTTCTGAAATTTAGCAGCAAAAATGTACGTAACTGAAGACAAAATTACTTTTGATAAAGCTAAAATAATGTTGGAGTCTGAACATGTTTTGGTTGTTTATAACATTATTAGATTTATTATCATCATTATTATTGATTGTCATTTCCAGCGAACAGCGAACATCCAGCTCCGATGGCCTAGTGGTTAGAGTGTCCGTCTCGAATGCTGAAGGTCTTTGGTTAGACACCCGGCTGAGTCATATCAATTACTTATATAAATGGTACTAACAACTTCCTCGCTAGGAGCTCAGCATTAAGAGGTTAGTGTTAGGACTGGTCGGCCTGGTGTCATGATATGTGACTTGGTGGGACATCATGCTACATGTCTGCGGCATGATGCCCCAGTGCTAGACATCACTATAAACTGCCACACGGCAGGCATAGTAGCGATATGCATGGAAAATTGTTAAAGCTTCGATAAAAAATCCTAATTGCACCACGTCACATCCAGCAAACAGCAATATACCAGTGTGTGAGTAGTTTTTAATGTTTCTTTTCTTGAAGAAGTATTTTGACAATGTCAGTGTAATTATTTTGTTCTTCAATATCAATAATACCTTCCAGGAAATGTACCAACGGATTGGTACAATATCTTAAAAGAAAGCTTTGTATCCACATTGCAAGTTGAGTTTACATAGCCAAGTCGTAAAAATAACAACAAAGATGCTGTAACACAAGCATAGACCTATTAACAGCCATCTTCTGTTAGAAGAGTGGATGAGATACAATTTTGCTGCATTACATCTTGATTGCACACTTAAAAACGATCGAAATGTATGCGCCAACAGATCCATTTTTGGCATGAAAGTATACAGTAATTGTATATTAAACCTAAAAGGACATGGCTAATTCGGTGCTTCAGAACAATATGTCTAAATCACCAGCTGTTTATTTTAATGATTGCAGAAGATGTATATGAATCGGTATCGTAATTCCACAAGTGTACTAACTTGTCGCAAAACCGTATAAACATATATCTCATGCCAGTAGGGTATTATCTATAATAAAAAGTTCGCCATAATTCAGCAATAATAATACCAATCACACGGAAACTAATGATAAGGAATGTCCAATTAAATCAGAATATTATGTCCAAAATGTATTTCTAGATTAAAGTTAAGATTTCAATATTATCTGCATGGAAAAAGAATATTTACTGATCAAGTGTCAGCTCTCTGGGAAGTGTCTCCAAAATTATTTCTTTTTCCTTACTTTTAATCATTGAATCATGATTGCGACTCATAATTGCAAATGACAAGCTCCATGAACTCTGACAGTCTACTGATTGATTTCACGGCACAATTTAACCAGCAGACAATGAAAATATGTCAACGAAATTGTTGACTGATCCAATACTTTTACAAAATAAATTCTTACCAATGTTCTCGTTCTATCTTTCATCGAATACATGCACGCATAGAGATATGCATAAAAAGATTGTAGTGCAAGCCTCACATTCAACATTATGTTAGTATAAAGCTCAACCTCAGACTAAATGTCTATATATATATATATAAGGGGAATACATAGACATAAGGGGAATACTCATAACTTTTCGTAACATACTGGTTCGGACTATGAACATTGCACTGCTAGGGTCTATACAAAAGCCATTAATCAATTAATGCCATTAATAAAACATATTCAGATACGTTCCGTTTTACAAGTCAGTACAAACGCTAAATTCAAGAAAAAAGTGCAGTTGCAGGTTTCGGGTACGAAACTAAGAACATCAGAGCCAATAAACCAAGACCACGAAAAAGTATTATTTACGCTGGGTAAATTGATTGTCACACAACACATGCTTTGCAATTTTCCCCTATTAACTATGTTGATAGAATCTTAAGTTAGCGATACATGCCATATAGGGCATAGATATGGTCGCTCCAGCAGCAACCACCCACGTGACATGGCATAACCATTTCTTTACTTGGTAGTATATAATAACTGTGAACAAATGCTTACATTTATGCTTTAATTTCCTCAGCATGTACTCTCAGTTCTGAAAATTCGAATGATATGACCCATGTCATGGAATCCCTGATATACACTAGACTCAACATCAATACCACAAATTTGCTGCATGCAGACATTACGGTTCTGTTTAATTAGTATGTGTGATATATATATATGCATATATATATATATATATATATATATATATATATATATATATATATATATATATATATATATATATATATATATATATATATATATATATATATATATATATATCTTCTTCAGCGAAAAGATAAATAATAAATAATAAATGATTACTTGTAAGTATATCACTTACAATAGATATGTTGTTTTGTTACACACCAAAACACCTTTGTGCACATGATACGTGGGTTTGTATGATAAGCCAGAGACCTGTATTATAAATAACTACTTGTTATTAATAGTAGTATAGGTGAACTCATACCTTCTTTTTGGAAGCTGTTCTTCTTCTAGACTCTAGTCTTTAGGTACTTGGTACTCTATATATGTATTGCTTCACTAAGTGGATTTTCGCAAACTTTCTAACTGGAAAGATCTGCTGATGGGTCACGAAAGACCCTTTTATATCGCAAATCAGTTAAATGACGACGTCAATGTCACGTCACTGTTTTTTTTTTCTTCTAAATGTATTCCAGACAAACTGGAGCCTCGCTTCTGATAATTTTAAACAATTATTACTTATTATAAGTAATACTTTTGATGTCTTTGCTCTTAAACATCAAAGAGAACATGTTATTCTTCTACTGCGCATGATTCAATGTAAACCCGTCGTTCATGCAGCATTGAAATCGTTCATGATTATCATATTATATCATACATTTTCAAACTAGAAAATGTGTTAGAAACCAAACCCACAAGATGGGCCTTGTTTGTGACTATTATTAGATGACAGTATGTAACTTTTCTTATTTGTCATCTACATCCTTGATCTTGCGGAGACCAACATGGTATGGGCAGACATTGAACTTTTTAAAAAAGTGGCTATGTCACATAGCCGTAATGTCCACATTGATGAATGCTTAATGAAAACAGTAAAACACGATTTTCAAAACAGTAGATTGACTTTGTCGCATAAATGTTGGCAACGAAGTGTGCACAAAATTATTCTTTAATTTGAAATGACTGGTGGCAATACCCCTAAACTTTTGGGAATGCTATGCAAACAAACACATAAATTATTCAGCTTTTCCATTTCCATTTATGTATGAGAATGTAGTTCTATTCAATATAACAGACATCACAATAATTAAAACAGTACATTAAATGAAAACGAACCAACTAAAGTGTGTAAGTTGTATGAGTGTAGGGTGTGTTCTATGTAATATTACCGTGGGAACAAATTTATTTTCAAACCGTTTTAATGTGTCAAAGATTTAGAAGACACACCTGCACAATAATGGGTAGAAACAAGATATTTCCAAAGCATGAATAACATTATAAATCTTGCTTATCAAAACAAATTAAACGTTTGAATACTTTTTCGCAAAGAAGTCACGTGCGTACATTTTAAATATTGCCTGTATTTTCTATCAATATGCACTCAAACGTAAATAACTAATTTTATTTGAATAATCATTTCAGGCAGACGGATTTCATAAAGTTACGTATATAATTCTCTTGGTTGTAATTCACTCTGAGTGGCTTTCGGTTTATCAAAGCCATTGGCCTGCCGATATCCCACAATTAGGTTGTTTTAGCGCACGCTTGTTTTGTGGGTGCAGATGTGAAACGTTCTGGTTATCCACTATTGATCGAACGATTAGCATGGTTTTTTCTATCAAGATAAAACATTAACATAGTTATATCACAATGGTGTTTCTTTTCTACTCTCAAGATTATTAATTACATTATTTAAGTCATTTACTTTCGCGTCATGTTTTTTAATATATATTATCAATTTTTAGTCAAAAGAGGTTTTTGAGGCATGGACTAAAGAACTAGAACTCTCACCAGGTTGAAAATTCTTTCCTTTCCTTTCTAGTTCTGTTATACCTTAATTTCATTTTTGACTGGTTAGAATTAAAATTAATTCTTACTCTTTTAAATGCTTCTGGCAACTTTTTAAAAAATATAATCATTGGCAAGTTGATTAATTTCTGTATCTTCTGTTGTAAGAAGTTTACCTGTAAATAACTTCTTTGGTCCAATGAGAGTATTAATAAACTCTAGTTCAAAAGAACTTAACCACAATGATTCTTGAAATGACCCCTATTCAGCTATCACCATCAAATAAACACTATCATCCCTATATGTTCCTAGGCAAGATCACTATGATTTTAATTTTAGTTATCATCTGGTTTTGTTTTCCTTCATTTGACAAGCGTGACAAGATCTACAGTATTTATAAACACGTTTATTCGCGGACAACTGCATTGACTCGAGATCTTGTGTAACATCTTATAGACTCCAAAATGACTAGTCAGCACAGGTTCGTGGACTGAAGTACGAATGTCCTGTAGATATGACCTCTGAAAAAATTTAAAGTTCACTCATAACTTGTCACTAGCTGGTAGAGGAGGTCTTCATTTTCTTATAAGAACCCAATATTTCACAAGAAATAAAACATACCCTTGTGTCCAGGTTCACTCGAACAAATGGAAGATCTAAAGATTTTGTCCTGATCGACAGCAAGTGATTGTTGTTAATACCTGGACAGAATAAAGATAATAAGGCATAAAAAGATGATCACTGGGATCAATACCTCTTGATTAATAAATGTTAGGAGTAATGGTGACCGTATCAAAGCTTTGAACAATACATGTGTCAGCCAATGGAATAATTTCCGTATCAAAATCATTCTCAATATCTCTTTTTCCATAACTCTACTAACTACACAAGCAGGAAGGCTCTCTTAAAAGAGTGTCGCCACGATGATAAGATACAGCTACATCTGAAATGAGAAGTCAAACATCTATCTTCTGCTGATACGGAAAAACTTTATTTAAATAATCAACACACATATATCACTACATTCTAGAAACACATCTAAAAAATTATAATGAAAATTCATGAAATACATATTACATTATCCATAATAAGATTTCCAATTTCATTTATTCGTATAACTTCTGCATTTTAGAATATTATACAAATAATTAATTCTCAATCAATTTCAAGATAGCCAATGTAATAACTGTAATTAATGCAACAATTAATTTAAAGAAATGCATTTACTTATTTTAAAATAGAATATTGATTTGGAATATATTGCTGGATATTATTCTTTCTTGCTTAAAGAATACTTTATCTCAATATTAAATCTAAACATGAAGTAGGTAGCGAATTCAACCTTTACAATACAAATTACATAAATACAACTAAATATGAATTCTTTAAAACATTAAACATTCTATTACAATATATTATAAATAAAAGAATTCAGTAACAATGTTGCAAACAAAACAATTTTACCATTAAAATCTCAAACATTAAAAATACCTATTTCTAAAAGAAATTACGACATATATCGTTCTTACCTGAAATTAGAAGTCAAACATCTATATTCTGCTGATACGGAAAAACTAACCTGAGCCACCTGTGCATCTGTATTTATACACATTCGGCCAGATTCAGGGTTAGACAAGGTCATACCCTCCATGTACCAGTCAGAAAAAATATGCTGACTTTCCCCCCAAGTAAGAACCAGTTTCGACCGGTAGCAACCAATTTCTTTTACGTGATAAGACTTAGTCTTGTGGTTTATTTATATTCGTTTGGCGTCGTTATACCAAATATGGGTATCCGTTGATGGAAGCCATCTTGTTTTATGTCATTTAGAAGATCTTTTCGAAAAGAGTTACTTCACTTTTATTAACTTTTATTATTTTTACTGATATAACCTAGAAGTTCTAGCTGATTGGCGAAATGACGTGTATAATGTTTTTCTGTTATAGATTTCCACACAGCACTGTACATTAGCAAAGCACTTAGTTATTTTTACCGGTCTTATGCAGTAAGGCTATTTACAGTGCCTTTTTTCACTTGCTCAGCAACCATTTCTAGTCTGAATAGTTGTGCTACAAAAACAAATGAAATTACTTTTAATATATTTTAGAAACATACTTAAATATAAATAAATAAAACATTACTTTAATACAATTCAAAGAAAATGGCAATCATATTAATTTTCCTAAACATTCTGTCCTACCCCCCCCACACATATATATATATATATATATATATATATATATATATATATATATATATATATATATATATATATATATATATATATATATATCAATCCTCTCTGCGCCGTCTGGTGCTTGAGGCAACAGCAAGGGAGCACTATTTCCGTCTGTCGGCAGCTATTGCTGGTGCGGTCTGATAGGTGAGGCCTCTGGTCTTAAGGTCTCTCTCCACTGTTCGTCGCCAGGTCTCTTTGGGTCTGCCACGGTTCCTTTTCCCCTGTGGGGTCCATCTCAGTGCCACCCTTGGTTGTGAGTCAGGGGGCATTCTGCAGACATGGCCGAGCCATCTCCATCGCCGAGTTGAAATGATCTCAGAGATGGTGCTTGCACCCGCTCTGTGCCGAAGTTCCTCATTTGAGATCGTGTTTGGTCAGAAAATCCTCATGATGCGTCGCAGGCATTTGGTTTGAAACACTTCGAGCTTGTGTTCTATGTTCGCAGTGGACTTCCAACACTCTGAGCCGTACAAAAGGACTCTCAACACGTTGCTCTTGAAGATACGGATCTTCGTGTGGACGCTGAGGTTTCTTGTCCTCCATATGGGCTTCAGCATTGCGAAGATCTGGTTGGCCTTGCCGATTCTTGTGACGACTTCCCTTGTGCTATCTCCATCCGTGGCGACCTTACTATCCAGGTAAGTGAAATCGTCTAGTTCTTGCAGGGGCTGGTCGTTGATGGTGATTGGGTTACCCACTCTAGTATTCTTCCTCAAGACCTTTGTCTTCCCTATGTTGACTCGAAGACCTATGGTATTTGCTGTCTGTACCAACTGTTGTGTCTTCTGTTGAATATCCTGGTGTCTGCTTGCCAGCAACCCGATGTCGTCGGCATAGTCCAGGTCATCCAGAATTGAGGTCAACGTCCATTGTATTCCATGCCTCTTGCCCTCTCTGGTGCGGCGTATGATCCAGTCAATGGCCAGTGAGAAGAGAATTGGAGAGAGAATGCATCCTTGCTTCACTCAGGTTTCCACCTTGAATGCTTCAGTGATTTGGTTGTTGTGGATTACTCTGCACTCAGAGTTCTCGTACAGGGACCTGAAGACATTGACAATTTTCTTGGGGATGCCATAATGTCGTAGGATCCTCCACATAGAGTCTCGGTGCAGACTGTCGAAGGCCTTCTCAAAGTCGACAAAGACCACATAAAGGGATCCATTCCATCCATGAGACTGCTCAAGTATCTGACTCAGTGTGAAGATGTTGTCGATGCAAGATTTGCCTTGTTTCTGGCGTAGGATGCCGTCCACAGCTGTTGTGATGCGTTGAAGAATGATGCGTCTAAAGATCTTACTGGAGAGGGATAGCAACGGGATTTCTCGCCAGTTGTTGCAGTTTCCCAGATCTCCTTTCTTGGGAAGTTTAACTATGATTCCGGTTTTCCAGTCATTTGGTGCTTTCTCACTATCCTATATCTTTTGGAGATTCTGGCAAAGAAGCTTCGACGTCTCTGTGTCTTCTGCCTTCAGCATCTCGGGACACACTCTATCATCGCCAGGTGAATTCCCATTCTTCAGCTTGCGAATGGCCTGCTTGACCTCCTCAACAGTGATGTCGTTGCAATTGATGTCAAGGTCCTCCTCTGCTTCAGGAATGTCAGCGAGTACGGATGGGTCTGGGCGATTCAGGATATACTCGAAATGTTGCTTCCATCTTTCCATATTCTCCTCCTCCACTGTAACATAGTTTCCAACTTCATCTCTCACTGGAAGATCGTGGTGCTGACTATAGTCGCCCTTCAGTTTCTTTGTGTTCTGATACACCGTTTTCATGTCTTTCTGCCCTGCTGCTACCTCTGCCTCCTTTGCTAGCCTCTCTGCGAAATCTCTCCTGTCTCTCCTTGCTGATTTCTTAACTTCCTTGTCTTTTCCTCCATACTCCTGCAAAATTCTCTCTTTCAGTCTTGGTGATTTTGAATCCAAAAGTCTCTTCTTAATCTGTCTTCTCTCTTCTATGCGAGTCCATGTCTCTTCTGATCTTCACTCTGTCTTCCTATTATTCCTGTAACCTAAAACTTCTTCTCCTGCTTCCTTCATTGCTCTGTTAAAATTGTCGATGGTCAGCGCTGTCTCATCTCCTAGAGCACTAAACCTATTCCTTAAAGCCAGCCTGAATTCATCCTTCACTTTTGGATTCTTTAGCTTGACCACATCAAAGCGTTTATTCCTGGATACCCCTATCCTAACTTTCCTAAACTTCAAAGTCACCTTGGCCACCAGAAGAAAATGGTCGCTGCCAACGTCAGCGTTCCGCATCACTCGCATATCCTGCAAAGAGTGTTTCCACCGACCGTTGATGATGATGTGGTCGATCTGGCTCTGGGTTCTGCCCTCTGGTGACGTCCATGTAAGCTTGTGGATGTCCTTGTGCTCGAACAGAGTCCCTCCTATGACCAAGTCATTCTCTTGACAGGAGTTGACCAGCCTTTCCCCGTTTTCAGTCATCATGTCTATTCCATGGCGCCCCATGGTCCTCTCTCTATCTTTATTGTTGCAGCCAACCATAGCGTTGAAGTCGCCAAGCAACATCAGCACGTCATGTCGGGGGACGTCCTCTAGAACGGTTTGAAGAGCGTGGTAGAAGGTGTCTTTGTCCTCTTCTTCCGCGCCGTCTGTTGGTGCATAAGCCACTACAACTGATAGTTTGGAGTACTTGGAGTTCATCCTGAGGTACAACAGGCGTTCATTTACTGGTTTCCACTGTAAGACTGTGTTGGCCTTGTTCTTGTTGATAATAATGGCGACACCTTCCCGGTGGTCATTGTCCTTCCTTCCGGACCAGATGATGACTTCTCCGGAGCTCAACTTCTGCTTGCCGGTACCAATCCATCGAGCTTCTGTTACACCCATGAGGGTCAGGTTGTAGTGATTCAACTCGCTCACTGCTTGTGCCAACCTTCCAGTCTGGTTAAGAGTTCGCACATTCCAGCATCCAACTCTAATCCATGTTTTTGGCGACAGGAGTTCCACTATCGAGGTGGGGACATCCTTGCGGTTTTGTTCCCCAACCGTCACAAAGCCAGTTGCCTGGTCTGCTTCGCTCCCAGCGCCGTTTGTATTTTGTTCCCTTGTTGTCGTTTCCGTAGCAAGAGTTGTTTTAACGGGGTGGGGTCGCTAGCCCTACGCCCAACCCTCCTCCTTTTTCATAAAAATACCTTGACCTTGATCCGTGTGAAATAGAGCATTTGGGATATCTCTGTCTTTATTATATTGCTTTATGTTTAACATGTAGCAATTTCGTTTTGCAATAAATGCAATTACGAAAAGATTTATTATACGTTTTAACAGACGTTTGATTGCTAAAATTTGTGCCAGTTGGATCTTTTGTAGCTTTCGTTAGAAACTGAGACGCATTTCTCAAAAAGACTTACGAAGTGGATTTTAAATTGACAAATAAAACATTTTATATCAAGGAATAACCATCAGCTGTAGGAGCAGTATATTCCACAACTTCCACATCAAGGTAGGTCTCAACATGACTATAGACGTAATTTTGAACTCTTCAATAAATATGAGTTGTCTAAGGCTATCGTAATCTTGATCAACCTTCATGTCTGTGCACCACCAATCAAATAGCTGTTCTTTGTCCCAAGCAAATTTAACATGTGTTTGTCGAGTTGCTTTTCCACGATTCTATAATTTGTATCGATATGCCACAAATCCCAATTCATATCCCTTCAAAATGAATTCATAAACCATATTATTAGTATTACGTTATTGTAATCACTGTGATTTGTAAATAAAGTCCGATTCTCCGTTAGACTTTTGACTGTTTAAAATTCTTTAAAAATGTTGAGGTTTCTCTCTATTTTCTTACCTGCTAAATGATGTACAAAACTAATGTGTTAAAACCTTAACTTGTACATAAAGGGGTGTGCTCCAACAGCCAACTCTAATTATTATGAGTGTATGTGTATTCCCATTCCTCTCTCTCTCTCTCTCTCTCTCTCTCTCTCTCTCTCTCTCTCTCTCTCTCTCTCTCTCTCTCTCTCACATACACACACACACACACACACACTCAGTACTTGTATGTCTCTTTTTCTTCCTTTCCTCTCTCAAAATTCGCATCTCTCTCTCATTTTCGTCCATTCCTTTTTCTGCATTCGCATATCTCACTCAGTTCTCTTTTCAGTTACATCATTTTTTTCTGACGTTGGATCTTTATTAGTTCAAGCTTGATCTGTGTTTTCTCTTATCTGATCTGTAATTCCTTTTATTATTTTCAAATCCATATACTGACTATAAAAGCAACACAAAACATTTGTATCAAAAATAAATTTTCACGAATTAGATGACAAACTTAAGTTTGTATTTATTCTATTCCCAAAGATGTTAATTCATAAATTGCTTACTGTCTAATAAGCTCATTGATAAGCACGTTGGCCTATTCAATGACCACAACCCTACATATAATGAAAATTAGGACACAGTGTCACTTTAACTTTTTAAATTTCTTAATTATTTTATCGAAAGTACAAAAGTACAGAATGTTCCGAATGACTTTCAGTCTTAAAAGTGCTGGTGTGCCAATAGCCATGACTGCTCATTTTCCAATATTCTTGATTTTCCACGGTGATGAAATCCAAAATGATCGAATGAATTCATATTATTCTCAAAAACATTTTATACCAAAATGTCAAGAGGTACATTGTATTTCCAATGAATAAAAATTAAAATATTGTTCCTCTCATATTTTCTCTGAACGCAAGTAAATGGTATTCCACAAACATTGATATTGAAATATGAATCAATATTGTTATGACAAACAACCTTATATAAAAATATAGGACAACATAACATGTCCAGGATGTGGGTCATTTTTCTCATCAAACAAGATATCAAGTTGGCTTTCTGGAACATTGTACATTTTCTGAAAAGGCTAGACAATATAATTTCCAAGGGAAAAGCCAAGGCCTTGAATTCATATCAGAATTAACATGTTTACAAACGACCAAAGAATAATCAAAAACATGGACAAAAGTTAGTTATGCATTGTCTTCTTTACATATGAACCTAACCGTCATTTAACAAATTGGAGAACTATAAACAGAACATCCTCTGTGCTGTAATCGTCTAGCAAAAAACGTGTCCTCAGGAAAAAAGGTAAATAAGCTACTGTAGAGGAAAGAAACTAATAACAATTACTTTCGCTGAAGAAAATACAGATGTTACGGGCAAAACTGATGGCTGTATGTATATAAACTGTCAGATTATATCTTGCTCCAATAACAACAGTATTTATAGTTCCTATAACGTTCACTGTGTTTGGTATTACTTCAGTATTAATAATTATTCT
This sequence comes from Unio pictorum, assembly GCA_030141615.1. NCBI lineage: Eukaryota > Metazoa > Mollusca > Bivalvia > Unionida > Unionidae > Unio > Unio pictorum. Next base: position 16,926,578 of record JARLTB010000107.1, read on the forward strand.
AAGGAAAAGATGGTACATAGTAACGTTTTACAAGACATAGACGCTATATTTTGGTTGTATAGTGAAGTTACCATATTGGAAACAGAACGGATATTGTAATTAGCGATATCTTGTATAGCTCATGGGAAATGGTTTGATAATTGAAAGAGTCTAAAGTAAGGGATGCATCAATCTGGACATATTGCACAACTGAAGAAAATACATTACATCAGTTTAAGATAGAATCTATTTCCAAACCCTACTGAAACAGAAATTATAGACTGTTAATTTAATTGCAGAGATAAAATGTTAATGTTGGTTAATATGATATTTAAAGTGATTATATATGCTTGAAATAACTGAATAATGGATAATGAAATATTCATAACATATTTTCGAGAGTGCCAAAACCAGGAGTGAAAGTTATAAGCCTGCCACCCACGAGATAAAATAATATATAATCCGTTATTCACTTGTAGCAATCAAGAATTATACTTATTTTATGTAAAAATGTGTGGTTTAGTAAGATATACAATACAACAGATTAGAGAACTGGATTTCGTGTGATATTATCAGTATCCTTTTTCGTTCTGTTGTGTTTTGTGCTTGTTTGCACAGAAAATATTAACGTTAATATAGTTCTACGTCTCATTTTAAATTAATATAGGATGATAAGATACAGTAAGACACACTTAAAACAGAAATCCTCGTCTCATTCCATTTCAACTAAAGTTATTTTAGCGTTAGGCGGCTATATTTACCACTCAGATAAGTAAACGATTAACTTCGATTTTTTTTCTCTTTAGGCAATACAAGGCGGCCAGTATTATTGGTGGAGGAAGAACCCGGGAAAAACCCCGGAAAGTACCACTGACACACGAGACGATACTGGCAAGCTTTATCACATAACTACATTAGCCGAGTCTTCGACTCGAACCCACGCAGACAGAGGTGAGACAGCAGTTATCCGTAGCGAAAAGCGCTTTAAATCACTCGGCCACTTGGGGTCCCTACTTCGAATTTAATATTTATTCCACAGTAAGACAAAATCTATATGTAAAACAAAATATAAATATACGCATATATGTTGGTCTCTTGGTGCTGAAAGGGAACAAGTTCTTGAATTTAGACATAGGAAAACCAGCTAAAAAGTGTAATTATAAAATTAGATTAAATAGTGAAACGAAAAGACACGATATTAATAATTTTCAGAAAGAGATATAACAGCAACATACAAGATAATACCAAAGTAGATCAACATTATTAAGTAGGATTATGTCTACATTCGTATTTTTTAGTTTGGTACTTCGGATATAAACACACACACACACACACACACACACACACACACACACACACACTATTTCGCCAGAACTTAAACGTCAATGCAAAAGGTCCACACTTTCCATACTCGTCCCGGGGAATGAATTGAAATTCTAAAACATCAGTGCCCATTTTCAAACATCTCTCAACTGTAACTAAATGTAGTATGTCTGACATGATCTATAGAGATTTTGGCTTTTATATACTCAAGCAGGCACGTCTGGACTGGCGCATTTGTATCATTCACACTCTCAAACCCGACATTTGCCGTTCATGTTCTCATCATTCAGTCATGTTTAAATTGTTGATCTGCTTGTAGTCATACAATTATACAGGCTAGTAAATTGTATCGCTAGCTTTCTAATAACTCTTAGCCGTCATATTTATCGTTGATACTGGCTCCATAAGAACTATTTGACGAAACATATTTTTAATCGATAAAAAAATCAGTTAACAAACGCAGTCCTTGGCAACTACAAATTTTGCACACGTTTCTTTTGAGGAAATTAATGATCACTTTGAAATGCAATTTTCCACAGTAGAGAATATTATTTAAACATTATGTCAATAATTGGGAACTTGGAAGCACAATACTGTCACCCTTAGCATTTTGTACTTATCGTCCTTGCATTGAGCCAATTCCATGTCCTCTTAATTTTTATAAGTCTCGGCATCATTTTGAAGAAACTAGGCCGCGTTATTGATATATAATCTTATTTGCTTGCTTTAAATTACAAAGATATTTTTCTAACTACGTAATTATTTCCTACTGTATGCAGCTTTGCGAGCACTGAATGAAATAGTAATATACCTTCTGACAATCCAACAATGATTCGATGGGGATGTTGATTTGGCAATCATCATTCTTGTTCCTGTTGATGACGTTAATGTTGCTTTTCTTCGTATCCTTGTTCAAAAACTGTTCATCTGAACATCTGAACAATAGTGAAATTATTGTAGAACATTTTCAATTATTACTGCTATTTTGTTGGGGAGTTTTCACAGTTATAAGTAATAGTAGTAGTAGTAATAACATCTGCTAACGAAAATGGCGACAAATGTGTTATATCTATGCACACAATATTAACTTGTATTCAACATTTTTTTCAATACTTTTCGGATGAAGATGTGCAGTTTTGAGTTTTGAAATTCGTACCGTATATGCCCAAAACACACACACACACACACACACACACAGAGGCCGAATTTACATTAAGATGTTTTGAACTCAACGACATTATTTTGTTTCTTCCAAATGCTCCACTTGATCGCACAGCTTGGGTTGTACCATTCGCTATCACAGGTGAACAGAATTGTTACAAAACACACAGAAAACACTATCTACCCTCTTGGCTGAATTATTGATTGTTTGGAACTTCTTGAAGCATGATACAGTTCATACCTCGGAAAGAATTACGTATTCCTCTAATAAATTTTGATCTAATATATGTCGTCTTAGGTAAATGACTCGACTTAAAATCGGAAATTAAGACACGAATATACCGTTCTCTGTCATGCTAGGTATACACTTCAATGCTCTTGTCAATGATGTGAAAATTGTCCGATGACACTTTGTATCAGTAACTTATCTCGTTCGCTTCAGTGTGTCAGTGTGTCAGTGTGTGTGTGTGTGTGTGTGTGTGTGTGAGAGAGAGAGAGAGAGAGAGGGGTGGGGAGAGAGAGATTATTCGTTTAATGGCACCATCCTAACCATTCCTGCAAAACATAAATTCAAATTTTTAACGTTCGTCCTACGAGCACGGCGTTAAACAAAAATATTACCTTAGTAATTTAGATCTTTAGGCCTAATGCACAGATTCCAACACAAACTGAAAACAATTATATTCGAACCTGGCATATTCTTTGCATTGGTAATTTGATCAAATGTGACAATTTTATGTTTGCTACTTTGATCAAATGTTACGTTTTAAATAATTTTTAATAATAAAGTAACAAGAGATGTCACCTTTTATTTGTCTATCATATATTAACATATACGAGACAATAAACAAAGGAATCATTGGAGTAATAATATTGGAAAATTGCATTTTGACACTGTTTTGCACACGAATGTAGACATTTTTGACGATTATCTCTCCCACTGTTAATATATTGACACTGTTAATATATTATATTGAAATGAAGATGTGATTCTTGTATGGATTGGCTTTTTTATGCAAATTTTCCTTTTACTTGTTATTTATGTTCATATATATGGTTATTTATATAATATGGTCTAAGGTTGACATTGCCCATGAGGGAGTGGAAGACAAGCGACCCACTCCAGAAATTCCCCATTCGGCTTGCGTCTATAATCGCCTCTGTCAATTAAAATCCAGCTCCTTGCCTTCATGAGTGGCTTAGATTTGAAGTCCGGCGGACCGCGTTATCCACAAACAGGAGAAGGAGTGAAGGCGGGCCTTGAAACCAGTTGCTTCGGGTAGATGGGATTCGTAAACCTTGGATGGTAGCTCATCTAGGAGATGGCAATCACATGTGGTGTAGTTGTTGAATCAGCTCCCTCATAAAAGACCAATCTATTTACGTATATGCCAATAGGTCTATTTTCTGTGGAGGAAAATATGCTCTTAATGAATCTGAAAATCCCATTTTTGTGTTTAGATTGCTCTTCTTCATATATCAATTACAAAATGAATCACTTTAACATAAAACGGAAAGTATATTATCCCAATGTTGTTGAAATATCTTTCAGCAATATTAGTGAACGAAATAGCTATCTGAGTAAAAAGCATAATTATATTCTTAAGGAATTGCTAATTGATTGAAATGATTCATTTAGTCATTTAAATCAGAGGATTCTAAGTACTCAACAGAGAGACGGACAGACAGACAGACAGACAAACATAGACAGAGAGAGAGACAGAGACAGAGAGAGAGACAGAGATACAGAAAACGTGAGAGAGACATAAACATAAATACTAACTAGAGTTGGCGTAAGTGTGCTTCAGTCTAATGTAGTAAGAACCGCCAAGCGTCAGTTCACTATTAGGAGTTACCAATGAAGCCTCGTCGTAGTTATAGACCTGAAGCGTAAGCTGAGATTTCAGGTCCAAATTGTTGACCAGTAATGAACTGGAAAGAAAACATAGGTTTACATCAACACTGCTGAGACATTGTACATGGAATACAAGACATTCTACTTGACTATGAAAATCTTGTCAATTAACATGTTTGTATCGCTATTGCTTTGTAGAAGGCTGGTAATAGTTATTACTTTTAAGGTTGGTGTGCTGAGTTCCAAGACAAATTGTTTGGAGATCACAGTTTCCGCAACAATACCTTATATTTAGTTACTATTTAGTTATTTAATTCACCATGAAAATATGTAAGCTTCTTTTCTGCAGAATCGAGGTTTCTGACGGCCTGATTAGTGGTGTTCCATTCGGGTATCAAAGTTCAGAGTTTCTTCAATACATTGTTCATCTTCTGTTTCATATTACAGTTCCCTCTAACTATTTACCAATACTTTATTTAATTTTATTTTTTTAAGACGGCATTGACTGATTTGTTACATCAGATTTTCTCAAGGAACAAGTAGTTTTTGAACTGTTCTTCCTTAAATATAGGAAGTTTATCTTTAAGACTGCAGTAGATGAATGAATGACAACATCTTTACTTGAATGTTGTACTGAGTTCCCTGGTATTCAGTACTATTTCTTAAGGGAATCGACAACATTTTACAGAAAGTTCTGCGATGACTACTTGGCTACTGATTTCCAATGTTGATATTGAAGTCGCTTACGTAAAATTTGTCTTTATGTCACAAACGTCACGAAAGGTATTATCATGTTTTTTTTTTATATTATGGCATAGTTCCTGATGAAAACAATGTTTTATAGACTGACTCAAGGAACAAATTGATATATTACTTTCTGTAGATTGTTACCTTAGCAAATATTTAAAGTCAATTTTCACTCCAAAAATTGAGTTTGTTAATGTCAATGGTTTATAAAATGTTTTGACTGAGCACCCTTCCCCCCCCCCTCCCGAAACAAGTTAATTATACTGTTCCATTATGAAATATCATGGATAGTCTAGCTCGGGCAGAATTGAGAGTGCTTACTGCATAGTTAATGCTTGCTTATCATGTTTTCATACACTCTCTCCAGCAAGCAATTCGAAAATCTTGCATGTCAGTTAAATAAACTGAATGGATCATTGGTATACATGTTTGGCAGAGTACTGTGTTTTAGGAAGTATATATGATTAGATTGTTTTATAGACTATATTATTAATGCCAGATTTTCTGCTTCTGAGTTTCCTCCAGGAATAATGTGATATGTTTTTCTCCATTACAGTTTCCTCAGGAGCTGTATTGGACGTTTCTCAAAGTTCGGATTTGATGATGGCAATACTTACTGATTTATATTAAGTAATCCATCGGATGCCATTATATTCTCCTTTACTATTCGTTGTGGAAATATAATACAATTTATAAAATATATTGTGTTGACTACATGGCATTAACGGAAGTTTTCCTTTCAAACATCCCGCCCGCTATTTACGTGAGAAAATTATCTACATCAGATGTATGCGTTACGTGTATCTGATTTAACTAATAATTGATTTAAGAAAAAAATATTATTTGTTAGTTTCTAAAAACAAAAAGAATTTTTCATTACATGATATTGCAATGTAATTTTATTTACTGGAGATGATATTTTCCGGAAATTCGGTTCAGTATTTAGACAACTTAAACTTGTTGAGGGAACGATGTATTCAAGTTGACCTAATTCTTGATTTTGATGTGAACAATTTTTTTATTTCATTCTTTGTGCGAATTTCATATAGAATGAAATCGAGGCTGCACTAAAATATATGACTTTAATATGCAAACATGATAACGTGACCCTCAATTTCGCAATTCATGGATTTCCAACACTGCATCTTAGATTAGTGTATAACATTTCTCTAAGAGAAGTCTGTATGTATGCGCTTTTAAACACCTGATGTCAAATCGTTATCTTCTGTCGTGAAAAGTTGTTTTATTGTAATTTTTCTTCAAAATGTTTTAGATTCTAAAAGATTAGGTCGTTTCTCTGGAATTATTTGTGTGCTCATAAAGAATTTTATGCACAGAGACATTTCTTGAAAGTATATTCCGAATTCAAACACTGGAGTGTTATTTCTCGTGATTCTACAAGGAACTGTAAACAACAGTATTATACAGGTTATATCATATGTAATTTCCCTCCATCATGGAATTTCGTCGAGACTCAAACTTGAATTCACTAGAACATTTCACATTTCTAAAATTTAATTCGTGGATTATTATTGGATTATTTTTGGATTCGGTTCTTAAAACCGCAACGTCTCTTTTACCAAATTTTTTCTTTGTTTTTTCAGGGGAATACATTATATGTTAAAGTTTGCAAAGCTTGTTGGTTTCAATCTTTTTCTTACTGTTTATTAAAACCTAAACACGTAACATATGACTGTGAATTGAATTTACATAAAATGATGCCTAAATGGCATCTGTCGGCATACATTTAAACAGTTATATGTAGGATTCACATATACGATGCGACTACGAGTTCTCTAGAAAACAATTTGATGCTCTGATTTTTATTGCTGATAAGGAGGGTACAAAATCCCTTCATCAAGGATTACTAATTTACATATACATTTACAGATCTCCAAATTCACGTTGAATAATTGTATAATAATTTACTATAATGAAATTAGTTCCGCTTTACCATGTATGTAATGTTAGAAATATAGACAATTATGAAAGGACACTCTTAATATTCTACTCTTTCTGTATTTTCGTTAAATATTTGAAATTGATAGAATACGACTATGTAATTGTATTATTCCATATAACACTTCCTAGTTCCCACATTTAGCGTAAAATACGAGTGGTGAATATGCAATGTGCAAACTATGGTTCAAGCATTATACATCACCAGATAGCATTACATAAAAATGGTTCCTTATAGCGCAGACAATAATAGATACTCACGCAATTGTAAAGGTTTGTATAACCACGTTGTTGTGATCAGCTGTTGAGCATTTCCATCTAAATACAACATCTGTATTACGTACGTAACCATCGATGGTTTGCACAAGAAACGTAAAGGTAACGTCCTGTAAATGAGTGTGAGTTCTGCTGTCATCATTCATAACCTCGTCGTATGCATGAACTATAATTAGACGTGCGTCCATTTCCAAATAACAATGCAAAACCAATGCGCATGAACTGAACATTAAGAAGTTTCGTTAAAAACCAAATATTGACAAACTACTCATGTTACCAACGTTTTTACACATTAAATTGGCGACACAAAAGGTGTATTCGAAAATGAGCGGATAATTTCCTTAACATGATTTGTAAACACACTTTAGTATTTTAAATTGTTATTTGTGCCCTTTTATTACCGTTATCAGTTACTTAGGAAAGGAAAGGAAAACAAACGATGGTAGAATAATATAAAATATAATAGAAATATGATAAAGAAAGAAAGTATCTATGAAGTCTATTACATAGCAATATATGGATTAATAACGTACATTTGGTGACAAAAGATGACGAATATCATCATAAGCATTCATATTTCAACTTGAGCCCTGATTCGATGTGAAAATATGCTCAAAACCATCTTTGGAGTTTAAGAATATTTTTCATAGTAATAAAAATACATTACTGAACCTTTGTCATGATATCTTTGATTCCCTCACAGACAATTTAAGAGACTAGGTATACAATATATTTCTAGCACAGTTTGCGTTTTATTCTGCCTTATTACCACTATTAGGAGATAAACGTTTTCTTTAGAATTCAATTATTAAACAAACGTTAAATCTACATTCGTTTCACTTTCATTTCATATATGTTTTCCCTTAACTTTATTTTCTTTCCCCCCTTCGGTTGAGACCTATATGTACATATGTAAACAATCTGAACTATTATAATGAATGCAAATTTAATCGCAATTAAATCGTTTTATTTCATAATTAAATTTTTTTTCGAGCACGCTCCTCTTGTTTTACTTTCTTTTTCAAGCTTTAGTAGTGCTCATGTCATTAAAAAAAATAGGAGGCCACATGACTGAATTTGAAATTCATTTGGATAAATGTATGCAAGATCGTCTGCTTATTGAGTCTAATTAACTTCATGAATATGCAATCACTATAGAGAACGAGATCTCATTTCACATAATTAAATTGATGCTTTACGTACATCGGCAGTGCTGTCACTATTTGCATCTGTGATTTGGAAGGCATTTGCACTTCCACATGACGCAGGAGTAACTGTCGCTCCATGGGATCCAGCGTGTAGGTGGAGGTATACTGGTCGGTGGTTCCGACCTGTGCTACTGTACAGCCCGCAGCGATTGCATTACCTGATGTAAGAGCTGATATCTGGTAAATACTGTCTGTTGCAGCTTTTTCCACCACTACTGTGGTGGAATACCCGGTCGTGGCATCATAGTTGCATTGGGCTATGTCTGAAACAGACACATATTACATGTAATATTTAACGACATTTTCAGAAGAATCCAAAATGCAGTACAATTTGACAGGCTGTTTACTGACTTATTTGATCGGTTTAATTACATTCTTGACTAAAATAACGTTATTTCAATATAGGTTAGTAATTCATTGGTCAACCGGGCTATAAGGGTTCATGTTTTGAGAAACATCCTAGTTCATTTTAAAACGGATATGGGAGGTAGGTTCATTAGCAGTTATAAAATTGATTGGATTCAATTGATAGGCACACTAAATGTAATGCTTCATATTTGAACCTGCTTCCACATATTGTCATACTATATAATACAAATAATTTTCTTTCTATTACATGTTATATAATTATGAATCGAAACGCTCATTAACCTGACTTTCTATCTGTGTTAAAATAAAGATGATTGATTGCCATTATTATAATAATGTTGTAACGGAGATATTTGCACTTCATTTATAGTGGCATGGTATTACCCATAAATCAGTTCTTCCACTTACAAAATGCAAATATTTATTAATTAAATATATTTTTTTCACACGTTGTTGAGAAGTAGAGATTGTGATGAAGAACTATATATATATATATATATATATATATATATATATATATATATATATATATATATATATATATATATATATATATATATATATATATATATATATATATAAAGTAGACATAACAATACTAAAATAAAAATAACTTATACATGTCAGAGTTTTCTTTATTTTTATTACAAAAGCATATTTGTAACATCATATGGGAACTAGCGAGACAACAAGAGTCAGTTTAACGTGAAAAGTATTGTGGAAACGTTTCTGTCATAATTCAGTGCAATCTTGTATTAACATAAACTGTTCTCAAAACAATTATCCCATTTCCATTTAATCATTGTTTTTCAGTATAATAATTAAACGTGTGTATTTCTTTTAATCAATTTGATTTTGTGTTTGATTAGTAATCTGTATCCACACATACAAACACACACATGCATATTTAACATCAGCTGATATTCTTATATTATCTATTATTCCATATATTTAACTCTTTTAAAACAACTACATTTTCTGCTTGACGATTATTAAATATGGTTCTGGAATTTCTCATGCGTATACAAATTTCAATTACAGATACACCTACTAGCAATACGAATATGGTCTAAGTGGTCTGTTTTTCAATAAAATTAAAGTTCTTCTAATAACTATCATACAATATGATTAAAGAATCTGTGAGACACACGACGAGAAGCTTTACTTCAGAATTTTTAAAAGTATTTTAATGCTGATAGATAGATAGATAGATAGATAGATAGATAGATAGATAGATAGATAGATAGATAGATTACAAAAGACACGTATTTGTTATATCGTCTGGGACCTTGAGAGACAGCAAGAGTATTGTATTTGCTGTCAAAATTTTCTGTCATAATGATTCAATGGAGTCTTATATAAACATAATCTATTCTGAAAACAACTGTCCCATTAACATTTAATACATGTATGATGTTTTTCAGAATATATATATATATATATATATATATATATATATATATATGTGTGTGTGTGTGTGTGTGTGTGTGTGTGTGTGTGATGTTCCATTATCTGTTATACCAAAATATTTAACTCTATTAACAAATAATAGTGCAGCAACTTCTGCTTGGCTTGGCAATAATAAAGTGTGGTTCTGGAATTTAACATGCATATAAAAATGTTAATGACAGTTCCACCAGCACACCATACGGCCATGACTAATAATTTGTTTGTTTTTCATTAAAATTAATGTTCTTTTCACAATTATACAGAATGATTCAACAATCTTTAAGACATAAGAATAAGCGTTTTTCCTCTGGATTTTTAAATGTATTTTAATACTGTTAGAAATTTTAAATGTTTCTATAATATACCATTTGTTATTTCAGGTTACTCTTCTGCTACAAATGAGATAAACTTGCAATAGATATAGTTCATCATTTGTCTCGAAATGTAAATAATCCTTCATAAAAGTTAAATCTAAATGCATACTTTCGAAATACAACCAAATTGCATCCCCTACTCTATGTTTCTATAAGTAATAGTAATAAAATGGTATCATCACTTTGTTGTCTTGCCGATTTGGTTTGTGACTCATACTTTAATAATTTAAGATGTTATGCTCTGTAATTATGTTAATTGTTGTTTTCATGTCAAATCCGGCGACTGGTTGAGTACACAAGCATCACTGTAAATTTCCAATCACGATCAAAGACTACATAATTTAAAGGGTCTTAAACTGTACATGTTAGAAAGGCACCTTGACGATCAAAGACTGCATAATTTGAAGGGTCTTACATGTGTACATTTTAGAAAGGCACCTTGACGATCAAAGACTACATAATTTGAAAGGTCTTAATCTGTATATTTGAGAAGGCACCTTGACGATCAAAGACTACATGATGTGAAAGGTCTTAATCTGTATATTTGAGAAAGGCACCTTGACGATCAAAGACTACATAATTTGAAAGGTCTTAATCTGCATATTTGAGAAGGCACCTTGACGATCAAAGACTACATAATTTGAAAGGTCTTAATCTGTATATTTGAGAAGGCACCTTGACGATCAAAGACTACATAATTTGAAAGGTATTAAACTGTACATGTTAGAAGGCACCTTGACGATCAATGACTACATAATTTGAAAGGTCTTAATCTGTATATTTGAGAAAGGCACCTTGGTCGTTACTTTTTTCTTTTCGATATTTTACAGATTAATCCATAAACTTGCAAGTGAGGTTATTTTAAAAGTACAACATTAATGTTTTGAATGTAGATATATAGTCCGATATCAATTAGATAGTGACTGTCTTAATTAAAAGTTCATATTTAATAGAACTTGTAGAGCAACTTTAAATGGGATTCCAATTTTGTAATGCAAGAGAAACTATGTAGAGATATCGTTGCCCTATCTTCTTCCCAAACTTTAAGTTATATCAAACGTGTACATATGGAAAAGTTTATAAGGTAAATACTTACATGTTATTTCAGACTGTGTCAGTTCCTGAACACAAAAGAATCATTTTAAAGCAATTAACTATTTTTTATATTCAAAAACGTGTAATTTTCATGTTTGCTAGTAGTTGTATTAATTTAATTAGACATTTTTAATATATTGAAAAAATTTTAAAAACATAAATTGGATATTAACAATTGTTAGCAAACTTATACACTTGCAAAATTCTATTTTTGTAAACAAATATGACAGTTTAGATGTAACAATAAATCTTTACCCGCTATCCTCAAATTATTTTGACTGATATTGATTGAGATATATTTGTTATCTATCTATCTATCTATCTATCTATCTATCTATCTATCTATCTATCTATCTATCTATCTATCTATCTATCTATCTTATTATGATAAAAACTTTGTAGTTTCTAATATATAACCAATCCTCTAAAATAGTTAAATTACGTCAAGAAAAAACAATACAAAATGTGAATACACCCAATAGAATGACAATTCATCAATTATTTTATCTTATGTCTGCCTCTTTAACTTTGTTACATTTTTCCAACATTGTCTTCTTTATCTTATTCTAGTCATCCATTATCTATTATCAGCAATCAATACTTACCGTGAGGAATGCAAGAAACAGTACGAAAGTCCATGCAGCAAGCATCTGTAAGAAAAATATTACCAAAAAAATCATAGGTTGTGTTTCTATAAGTAAGTTTCTTCTAGTTCACAAAGTAGAGAAAAGCTATTAATGTGAATCTAGGACACACAATAAAATGTAGTTTATCTGAGTTAAGCCTACGTTACAGTGTTTTGTAAAAATGTTTTGTTTCCTTTTTTTTCTTTTTCTCATTACAACCTGAAAGATGCATGTGAGGTAGCAGTTTTTAGTCTGTTTCACTAACATTGTTTGAACGGGGTTTTTTATCATACAAATTCAAATCGCAACCACCAATGTATAAACGACCATGTCATTTCAATTGTTGAAACGTTGTCCTCTTCAGTTGTAGCATAGATGCAACATTATCATGTAGCTTATCTCTCTGTTTATTATTAGTAGTATTATCATCAGTAGTAGTAGTAGTAGTAGTATTTTTTACTATATTTTAATAGGCGATTGGGATTGTTTTTGATTTTGTTATATTAAAACCTAAAGATATTACAGTTCTATGGTTCCACTGACCTTTACCAATTTATAATTCGGTACCAATATCAAAGGTTGATAACTGGATCCAAACGACCATGCAAAGTTCATCTAGCATAAATGTGTCACATAATTTGAGATGTTCATATATATATATATATATATATATATATATATATATATATATATATATATATATATATATATATATATATATATATATATATATATGTGTGTGTGTGTGTGTGTGTGTGTATGTATGTATGTATATGACACATTTATGCTAGATGAACATAAATGTGACACATTTATGCTAGATGAACAGACATCGTAGTGATATGCATGGATAATTATTAAAGCTTCTATAAAAATAATCCTAATTGCACCACGTCACATCCAGCAAACAGAAATATATCAGTGTTTCAGTAGTTTTTAATGTTTCTTTTCTTGAAGAAGCAGTTGACAATGTCAGTGTAATTTTTTTCTTCTTCAATATCAATAATACCTTCCAGGAAAAGAACCAACGGATTGGTACAATATCTTAAAAGAAAGCTTTGTACCCAGATTGCAAGTTGAGTTTACATAGCCAAGTCGTAAAAATAACAACAAAGATGCTGTAACACAAGCCTAGACCTATTAACAGCCATCTTCTGTTAGAAGAGTGGATGAGATACAATTTTGCTGCATTACATCTTGATTGCACACTTAAAAACGATCGAAATGTATGCGCCAACAGATCCATTTTTGGCATGAAAGTATACAGTAATTGTATATTAAACCTAAAAGGACATGGCTAATTCGGTGCTTCAGAACAATATGTCTAAATCACCAGCTGTTTATTTTAATGATTGCAGAACATGTATATGAATCGGTATCGTAATTCCACAAGTGTACTAACTTGTCGCCAAACCGTTTAAAAATATGTCTCACACCAGTAGGGTATTATCTAACATCAAAATTTCGCCATAATTCAGCAATAATAATACCAGTCACACGGAAACTAATGATAGGGAAGGTCCAATTAAATCAGAATATTATGTCCAAAATGTATTTCTAGATTAAAATTAAGATTTCAATATTATCTGCATGGGGAAAAAAATATTTACTGATCAGGTGTCAGCTCTCTGGGAAGTGTCTCCAAAATTGTTTCTTTTTACTTACTTTTAATCATTGAATCATGATTGCAACTCATAATTGCAAATGACAAGCTCCAAAAACTCTGACAGTCTACTGATTGATTTCACAGCACAATTTAACCAGCAGACTATGAAAATGTGTCAAAGATATTGTTGACTGATCCAATACTTGTACAAAATAACTTCTTACCAATGTACTCGTTCTATCTTTCCTCGAATACATGCACGCATAAAGATATGCATAAAAAGATTGTAGTGCAAGCCTCCCTTTTCAACATTATGTTAGTATAATGTTCAACCTCAGACTAAATGTCCATATATATATATATATATATATATATATATATATATATATATATATATATATATATATATATATATATATACATATATAAGGGGAATACATAGACATAAGGGGAATACTCGTAACTTTTCGTAACATACTGGTTTGGACTATGAACAGTGCACTCCTAGGGTCTATACAAATGCCATTAATAAAACATATTGAGATACGTTCCGTTTTACAAGTCAGTACAAACGCTAAATTCAAGAAAAAAGTGCAATTGCAGGTTTCGGGTACGAAACTAAGAACATCAGAGCCAATAAGCCAAGACCACGATCACGTCACTGTTATTTTTTTCTTATAAATGTATTCCAGACAAAGTGGAGCCTCGCTTCTTATAATTTTGAGCAATTATTGTACAATATAAGTAATACTTTTGATGTCTTTGCCCTTAAACATCAAAGAGAACATGTTATTCTTCTACTGCGCATCATTCAATGTAGACCCGTCATGCATGCAGCATTGAAATCGTTCAAGGTTATCATATTATATCATAATTTTTCAAACTAGAAAATGTGTTAGAAACCAAACCCACAAGATGGGCCTTGTTTGTGACTATTATTAGATGACAGTATGTAACTTTTCTTATTTATCATCTACATCCTTGATATTGCGGAGACCAACATGATATGGGCAGACATTGAACTTTTTGAAAAAGTGGCCATGTTACATAGCCGTAAAGTCCACATTGATGTATGTTTAATTAAAATGCTAAAACACGATTTTCAAAACAGTAGATTGACTTTGTCGCATAAATGTGCGCAATGAAGTGTGCACAAAATTATTCTTTAATTTGAAATGACTGGTGGCAATAACCGTAACAAAAGAGATGAATCAGCTTTAACGAATTCTAAAAATTTTGGAATGCTATGCAAACAAACACATAAATTATTCAGCTTTTCCATTTCCATTTATGTATGAGAATGTATTTGTATTCAATATAACAGACATCACAATAATTAAAACAGTACATTAAACGAAAACGAACCAACTAAAGTGTGTAAGTGGTATTAGTGTAGGGTGTGTTCTATGTAATATTACCGTGGGAACGAATTTATTTTCAAACCGTTTTAATGTGTCAAAGATTTTGAAGACACACCTGCATAATAATGGGCAGAAACAAGATATTTCCAAAGCATGAATAACATTATAAATCTTGCCAATCAAAACTAATAAAACGTTTGAATACTTTTTCGCAAAGAAGTCACGTGTGTACATTTTTAAGTATTGCTTGTATTGTCTATCAATATGCACTCAAACGTAAATAACTATTTTTAATTGAATAATCATCTCAGGCAAACCGATTTCATAAAGTTACGTATATTATTCTCTTGGTTGTAATTCACTCTGCGTGGCTTTCGGTTTATCAAGGCCATTGGACTGCCGATATCCCACAATTAGGTTGTTTTAGCGCACGCTTGTTTTGTGGGTGCAGATGTGAAACTTTCTGGTTATCCACTATTTCTGAATGCCAGCGATTGGTTTAAACCAGTCACTATAGTATACTTGCATTCTATCATTTACATCCTTACTGCATGGAACATGTACAACTAATATGATCGAACGATTAGCATGGTTTTTACTATCAAGATAAGACATTAACATATTTATATCATAATGATGTTTCTTTTCTACTCTCAAGACTATTAATTATATTATTTAAGTCATTTACTTTCGCGTCATGTTTTTAATAAAAACAAACGCAATATTTAAATTTAATCTAAGGAGGTTTTTTAGGCATGGCCTAAAGAATCAGAACTCTCGCCAGGATGAAGATTCTTTCCTTTCCTTTCTAGTTCTGTTATACCTTAATTTCATTTTTGACTGTGTAGAATTAAAATTAATTATTACTCTTTTAAATGCTTTTGGCAACATTTTAAAAAATATAATAATTGGCAAGTTGATTAATTTCTGTATCTTCTGTTGTAAGAAGTTTACCTGTAAATAACTTCTTTGGTCCATGGAGAGCATGTATAAACTCTAGTTCAAAAGAACTTAACCACAATGATTCATGAAATGACCCCTATTAAGCTATCACCAGCAAATAAATACTATCATCCCTATATGTTCCTAGGCAAGATCACTATGATTTTAGTTTTAGTTATCATCTGGTTTGGTTTTCCTTCATTTGACAAGCGTGACAAGATCTACAGTATTTATAAACACGTTTATTCGCGGATAACTGCATTGACTCGAGATCTTGTATAACATCTTATAGACTCCAAAATGACTAGTCAGCACAGGTTCGTAGACTGAAGTACGTAGACTGAATGTCCTGTAGATATGACCTCTGAAATAATTTAAAGTTCACTCATAACTTGTAACTAACTGGTAGAGGAGGTCTTCATTTTCTTATAAGAACCCGATATTTCACAAGAAATAAAACATATAACATGTGTCCAGGTTCACTCGAACAAAAGGAAGATCTAAAGATTTTGTCGACAAAATGACACAGTGATAAAGAAATTTTACAAAACCACACATTACTCTCTGAATAAGACTTTCCCTTCTCAGATCAAGTCTAAATACCTGATAAGAAAATATTCTGAATAGCTCCTTTGTCCAATAATATTTTGCAAGGGACAAACATGGCAAAGAATCTCTCTCTCTCTCTCTCTCTCTCTCTCTCTCTCTCTCTCTCTCTCTCTCTCTCTCTCACACACACACACACTCAATACTTGTATCTCTCTTCTTTCTTCCTTTCCTCTCTCATGCCCTGCGGGTTCGGGGTTGTAGAATTGGCCAGACGTGCCTCGCCACGTGTCGTAAAAGGAGACTAAGTAGAGGCAACCTGTTTGCCGTGGGTTGCGTCCCGTGTCGGGGAGGCCTCTACTTCTCTTAGACGGGTGGTCGAGATCGGTCCGGTCTCGACAAATCGGCTGGTCACGCCGATCCCTAGGAAGTCTTTATTAACTCTCTCACCTCCTTTTACTTTCTCCTTGTATCTCTTTTGATACCACCGTTGCCCCTATATTCTATTCCTATATCTTTCCCTTTTCCAAATCTTAGAAGACTTCTTAGAAGGCGATGGCTCAACGGGTCAATTGGGGGGTAATTTTACTGACCTTAGAAATTGGCGACTTCATGGTCAACCAAAGGTAATTTTATCAACTGAGTATCTGTGTATCCTTGGCACTTTAAAAGTGTCCCCTTGTTGGGCTCCTTGGTGGGTGGGGAGCACGGGTGCTGAATTTTTCAATCAAGCCATCATGGGAAAAAAAACAATAAACGTACCAAACCACTGTCTGAATCGGATGAAGAACCGCGTGGCGTGGAATCATTTCCACGCTTCATGGTTATTCAATCCAAAGATGATGCTAAACCGCTTTCAGTTTTATCTCAATTAATTATCGAGAAAACCATTACGGGATTGATTGGCACACCAAAAAGTGTGAAAAAACTAAAATCGGGTTGTCTTCTTGTAGAGTGTGAGCGAAAGAGGCAAACAGACAATATCATAAAACTGAAAACATTCTTTGATATTATAGTGACCTCCTTCGCCCACACTACACTGAATTCGTCCAAAGGCGTAATACGATGTCGTGACGCAGATATCATCGAAGGGATGAAACATGAAGGTGTCACTGCAGTGCAAAGAATACGTATTAAACGTAATAACACTCTGCAGGACACCAATACATTTGTACTCACCTTTAATAAACCGACAGTGCCCAAAGTGATCAAGGTTAGGTTTTTACAAGTAAAGGTCGAGATCTACATTCCAAACCCCCTTCGATGCTATAAAAGTCAAAAATACGGCCATCACGAGGATCGATGTTCCAGAGCCAAGGTATGTGGCCGATGCGGAGAACACTCTCATCAGGAAGCTGATTGTAGAGCAACTCCGCATTGTGTCAACTGTGGCAAGGAACATCACGCCAGTTCCAAAGAATGTGATAAATGGAAACAGGAGAAGGAAATTCAGAGGGTAAAGTTTACATCGAACACTACATACCCAGAGGCCAGAAAACTTGTCCAGACGAAAACATCCCTTCCTGGCCCATCCTTCTCCAAAGTCATAAAACACAATCTAAAAAGCACGAAGGACGCCCAAACACAGACGGATCAGCCCGATTCAACCACAAGTGCCAATATCCCTAATTATAAGCCACAGAAAAGCACAACATCAACTCAGACAACATCTAACAACAATCCACCACGAAAATCACCAAGACAGAAACACAAAACACACACAAATAAACCGCAAAAGGGGTCAGATGACCTCATTAAACTGTACAACGGGTTTGGAGACGTTGAGAGCATGGATGCAGAAGAAACAGCTCCATGTACTCAAAGTAGCAAAACCTAGTAAAACTGAATATACCCCCGCACTTCCTCCAGACAAATAACAACACATACTTCCTCCGCGAATAGTCTAACCTAGCTCCAGAATCTCCAGCACAACATTATAATGAAGAACACCATCATACAATGGAATTGTCGAGGACTTAAAGCAAACTACAATGATATTTTTCTGCTTTTAAATGAACATGATCCTGCTGTACTATGTTTACAGGAAATATTCCTGAAAGAGACAAATAAAATTACTTTTAAAAACATTTCCCTGTTTAACGCGTACTGTCAAAACGCTGACAGGGCCTCAGAAGGAGTCTCTATTGCTGTGAACAATAGAGCCCCTCACAGAGTCATTCCTTTAAATACAAATTTACAAGCCATTGCTGTAAGTGTCACTCTACATCGAGTGATTACTTTTTGTTCCATTTACTTACCACCTAACACCAACCTAGTACAAAAGGAATTAGACAATCTTGTTGAACAACTTCCCGCGCCCTTCGTTTTACACGGGGATTTTAATGCCCATAACATTTTATGCGGATCAAATCACATAAACGACAGAGGCCATAAAGTAGAAGATTTCATTTCTAGACACGATCTGTGTCTATATAACACTAACTCACCAACATATTTACACCCAGGAATGGGTACGTACACATGCATAGATTTGACAATTTGTTCTCCCTCACTGTTCTTGGACTATGAATGGAAGGTTGCTGATGACCTTCACAGCAGTGATCACTTTCCAATCACTCTTAACAATAACTTTAAAATTAATGATGTAATTCCACAATGGAATATAGAGAAGGCCGACTGGGCTACGTTTGAAACACTGTGTAAAACTAGACTAAATAATGATACAGTATTCAACGCTGTTAATCCTATACAGCATTTTACCTTCGTTCTAATTTCAATTGCAGATGAATCTATTCCCAAGTCCTCAACGAACAGTAAGAGATCGCAAAAACCTTGGGTAACCAAGGAATGCAAAGAAGCCATTAGACAACGCCGAGAAGCATTAAAAACATTCAACAATCGTCCAACGCCCGAAAATTTAAATAAATATCGTATTGCCCGGGCTAAAACACGACGCACAATCAAAGAATGTAAACATGCATCCTGGAAGGAATATATTTCTTCTTTAAACTCTCGTTCCTCAATGAAACAAGAGTGGGATAATATTCGAAAAATAAATGGAAAGAGGAAACACAATTCTATTTGAAACCTAAAAATAAACAATAGCAATTTCAGTTCGAAACGTGACATAGCAAATATTCTTGCCGATAGTTTTTCGAAAAACTCATCATCATCTAATTATTCAGATGCCTTTAGAAGATTAAAATCTCAAAAAGAAAAGTCACTTTTAAAATTTACATCGAACAACACTGAAAATTATAACCAGCTGTTTTCTTTATTGGAGCTTAGGGAGGCATTAGACAAGGCCCATGATACATCCGCTGGGCCTGAAGAAGTACATTACCAGTTCTTGAAACAATTCCCAGAATCTTCTCTGACATTACTTCTTAAAATCTTTAATGATTTATGGATTGCTGGTAATGTACCTAAAAGCTGGAAAGAAGCAACAGTGATACCGATTCCCAAACCAGGCAAAGATAACGAAGATCCAATCAGCTATCGGCCTATTGCATTGGCAAGCTGCATATGCAAAACAATGGAACGAATGATTAATTCTCGGCTTGTATGGTACTTGGAAAGTAACAATTTAATTTCTCCTTTCCAAAGTGGCTTCCGTTCTGGTCGTAGTACTAACGATCATCTGGTTAGACTGAAAACATTTATTCGCGATGCATTTATCAATAAGGAACATTTAGTAGCAGTCTTCTTTGATTTAGAAAAGGCCTATGATACAACATGGAAGTACGGGATACTAAATGACCTGCACGATCTAGGTCTAAAAGGCCGTCTGCCATCGTTCATCTCCAATTTTCTCTCCGACAGAGAATTCAAAGTACGAGTGGGCTCTACCCTCTACGATATGCAACAGCAAGAGATGGGTGTGCCCCAGGGCAGCATTTTATCTGTGACGCTATTTAATATCAAAATCAATAGCATCACCAAGTGCTTAACTCCCGGTGTGGACTGCTTTTTATATGTAGACGATTTTTTAATTTGTTATCGATCAAAGCACATGCATACAATTGAAAGTCAACTTCAACAAAATATCAATAAGATCCACAATTGGGACAGTAATAACGCTTTCAAATTTTCTAAATCGAAAACAGTATGCATGCATTTCTGTCAGTTTCGAAGACATCATGATGACCCTAAACTCACGCTGGATGGGAGACTTATTCCAGTTGTTTAAGAAACAAAGTTTTTGGGTATTATCTTCGACAGAAAACTTACTTTTATACCACACATCAAGAATTTAAAAGCTAAATGCTTAAAAACTTTAAATTTACTAGAAGTAATAGCGCACACTGACTGGGGTGCTGATAAAAAAAAAGTTCTCCTCAATTTGTATAGAATATTTATCCGTTCTATACCAGACTATGGATGCATTGTTTATGGTTCAGCTAGTAAGTCTTATTTGAAAATGCTTGACCCAATTCATCATCAGGGAATAAGACTCGCTCTAGAAGCGTTTAAGACATCTCCATGCGAAAGACCTCTCGCGGAAGCGAATGAACCACCTTTATCGCACCGCAGAGAAATGCTTTCTATACAGTACGCTCTTAGGTTAAGATCACACCCTCTGAACCCTGCTTTTTCGGTTGTTTTTCAACCAAAATACAAAACTTTATATGAAAACAAACCAAATGCCATACCTTCATTTGGCATTAGAATATCATCCAGTTTTGACACTATCATAATTAATCTCCCTACAGTTCATAACATGTTTGTCTCGGAAACACCACCTTGGCTTCTTAAGCAACCCAAAGTGATTATTACGTTGCACGATGGGAAAAAAATCTGAGACAAATCCTGCCATTTTCCAGAACTCTTATAATGAACTCCTCAACGATTTTAAAAACTACACAAATTTTTTTACTGATGGATCAAAAGTTGATGACAAGGCTGCTACAGCCTTCGTTAGTGGCAAGCACATAACCAAAGTGCGCTTGCCAAACGATGCGTCCATATTTTCAGCAGAAATCAGAGCAATAGACCTTGCTCTGAAATTTATTGAACAAAAATGCATTTTAAATAGCATTATTTTCTGTGACTCAATACTTCAGTCGCTACACCATAGAAAACTGGATAATCCATTACTAGTCGATATACTCGTCAAAAACTCGGAGCTTAGTACCTCCTACAATATAATATACTGTTGGCTACCTAGCCATATTGGTATTAGAGGTAATGAAGAAGCAGACCGGGCTGCTAAGATGGCTCTATCCCAAGAACCATCGGATTTTAAATTACCGTTTACTGATTTTAAACGTTGTATCAAAAAGTACCTACGTCAAAAGTGGCAGGCGTCATGGGATGATGCAGTCAGTAACAAACTTCATGGCATCAAACCAACCCTGGGAGAATGGACTCCTTCCTACAGAACTATCCGTAGTGAGGAGGTTGTCATTGCAAGAATCAGAATCGGTCATACATACATTACCCACTCCCACATACTAACAGGTGAAGATCCACCAGAGTGCATTTCTTGCAATGAGCCATTCACTGTTAAACACTTCATGACCGACTGTTCCGACCTGCAACCTACGCGTGCTAAATACTATAATGTACATGACATGAAGAAACTTTTTGATACAATACAAATCACTTGTATTTTAGATTTCCTAAAGGAAGTAAATCTCTATTTTAGACTATAAATTGTATGCCATCACCTAGAATATTTTATCTAATGCAAATATCAGCTCCTATTTACAACATCTTATCATCAACATACACCATTTACATCTCCCGTTGATTGGGAAGCTTCATATTTTCCTGTTACCAACATCTTACCATATTATATTTAACTATTATGGTTTTTTTATATCGCTGGTCGATGTTAAACCTTTCTTATTTTTGAACATCTAACCTATTGTATGGCGCTAAATAGCCTAAAAGTGCTAGTGCGCCGTTAAAATTCAAGCAAACAAACAAACAAACCTTTCCTCTCTCAAAATTTGCATCTCTCTCTCTCTCTCTCTCTCTCTCTCTCTCTCTCTCTCTCTCGTTCATTCCTTTTTCTGCATTCGCATATCTCACTCTGTTCTCTTTTCAGTTACATCATTTTTTTCTGATGTTGTATCTGTATTAGTTCAAGCTTGATCTGGGTGTACTCTTATCTAATTTGTAATTCCTTTCATTATGTTCAAATCCATATACTGATTTTAAAAGCAACACAAAGCATTTGTATCAAACACAAATTTTCACGAATTAGAGGACTAAATTAAGTTTGTATTTATTCTTTTCCTAAAGATTAATTCATAAATTGCTTACTGTCTAATAAGCTCATTGATAAGCACGTTGGCCTTTTCATTGACCACAACCCTACATCGGTATGAAGAAAATTAACACACAGTGTCAATTTAACTTTTTAAATCTCTTAAATTATAAAGCACTTCCCATCCCGAACAAGCTTCGAAAGTATACTACGACATTATGGTAATAAACTGAGCAAGTCAGAATGCAATAGCAACAAGATTTGTCAACTTCAACAAATAATTTATTTACGTTACAAAGCATTAATTTCAAAGGAACTAACACGATTGTGAATTAGATCCCAAATAAGCTTAATTCATTGTTTTATCGAAAGTACAAAAGTACAAAATGTTCCGAATCACTTCCAGTCTTAAAAGTGCTGGTGTGCCATTAGCCATAACTACTGATTTTCCAATATTCTTGATTTTCCACGGTGATGAAATCCAAAATGATCGAATGAATTCACAATATTCTCAAAAACATTTTATACCAAAATTTCAAGAGGGTCCTTGTATTTCTAATGAATAATTTAATTGTTCCTCTCATATTTTCTCTGAACGCAAGTAAATGGTATTCCACAAACATTGATATTAAAATATGAATCAATATTGTTATGAGAAACAACCTTATAGAAAAATATAGGACAACATAACATGTCCAGGATGTGGGTCATTTTTCTCATCAAACATGATATCAAGTTGGCTTTCTGGAACATTTTATATATATATAAATAAAACCAAATCAAAACTCAATTATTTTATTAGTTTTACAGTTCACTAATGTACTCTCAATAACTATATACATGTACACATCTCTAGATTAAAACCAAATCAGAATTCAATTATTATTAGTTTTACAGCATATATTACTTATACAATAAAGCGCTCTCAGCAGTAGAGCCATCACGTGACTGAACTCCAGCTGATGGAGTTCCTTTCACACATTTATAGATTACAACGAAATCAGAATTTAATTATTATCAGGTTTACAGCATAGCCTACTTATACACTAAAGCGCTCTCAGTAATAGAGCCACCACGTGACTGAAATCCAGCTGATCGAATTCTTTTCACACGATTATAGAAAATGACCACGTGACTGTTAATTTGAATCAATAACAAACTATGATAAAGAATAAAATTACTCATTCTTCTTTCTCTCTAACCTTTTATGCTAAGTAATAAGACATTCGAATAGTTTGCTAAAAACTAATTTTAAACAGTTTAATTTAGATTATGCAAAGTTTACGACTGCTATGACAATGACAATCCGAATGACTAACGATAAAACACATCACAGATAGACACATTTTTATTTAGTAATGCCTTAGCATTTACAAGAAACTATTTGTAAACAATATACACATAAACTATTTAAATAAAGTACACTTTTTGGATTTAATTATTCTATTACTATATATTTTATTTATTTATATATATTTTATTACTATATATTTTATTAACTTTAAATATTCAAAATTACACCTAAAAACTTATATAAGAGAAACAACTCTTCTAATTTGACATAGATAGTGCTGTCCATACAGAAATACTTTAGAACACACAAACTAAAAAACATAAATCGCACGCAAAATGGACAAATGACTCTGGCAAAGTCTACTAGGAACTTTTATATATATATATATATATATATATATATATATATATATATATATATATATATATATATATATATATATATATATATATATATATATATATATATATATAATATTATTTTATTTTAAGGAGAGGAAATTGGCCGTGGAACCTTATGGTTCTAAGGGAAAAGAGTACGATCCTAAGTTTTAGGAATTAGACTGTAAGGAAATCAAATATTCTCTATAGCTCGAATAGAGATTTGAGATTACAATCAGTCAAAATTCCTTTATGGGTAAGATAACTTTTATAATTTGATAAACAAAGCAAAGATTGACCGTCTCCAAATTTTTTATTAATCTAATAAAAGGAAAACACAAAAATAAAAACCACAAACCGCACTCATGTGTGGACAGGTTCCACTACACTTTTTTATACATATTCGATAAAGACGGTGTTCCTCATATCAACTCAAACCAGTTGTATGTGGAATCACATCACAATTAATACTTCCAGTTCAGTACCCGAATGTAGTTCCAGTCTATTTTTAGAAAAAGTTTTCCTCTCTCATTTTGGTGGTGATAGAAGAGTTATATTGATGCATATTTGGTAGGGATTTAAAGGTAATTGTTCATTCTTGAGAATATGAGCAGAGAGAGTGGTTGTCAGTGTGTAATTTGGCGACAGTGCACATGGAGTAATAAGGCCTTGGTGATGATCCGGAAGTGAAATATGTGGTCTGTGTACATGCTGTTCTGTTTACAGTGCAGCAGCTCAAAAAAATACCGATCAACAATTGACAAGAATTTCACCGTGAAGTCATCTTTGGAGGTATTTTAGATTAACATATAATTTGTATTGGAAAGGTCAGTACTGAGAAATATATGTAGAGAACATATAGTAAAATTAATTGTGGTCTATGTCCATGTGCAGGGGAGAGTTACGAGGATCAACACACACACACCCCCCCCACACACACACACACACCAACCCCAGTGATCCGCATCGAAAGCGCATTAAACCACTCGGCCACTTGGGGCCCCTACTTCGAATTTAATAGTTATTCCACAGTAAGACAAAATCTATATGTAAAACAAAATATAAATATACGCATATATGTTGGTCTCTTGGTGTTGAAAGGGAACAAGATCTTGATTTTAGACAGATAGGAAAACCAGCTAAAAAGTGTAATTAGAAAATTAGATTAAATAGTGAAACGATAAGACACGATATTAATGATTTTCAGAAAGAGATATAACAGCAACATACAAGATAATACCAAAGTAGATCAACATTATTAAGTAGGATTATGTATATATTCGTAGTTGTTAGTTTGGTACTTCGGATATAAACACACACACACACACACACACACGCACACACAATTTCGCCAGAACTTAAACGTCAGTGCAAAAGGTCAACACTTTCCATACACGTCCCGGGGAATGATTTGAAATTCTAAAACATCAGTGCACATTTTCATACATCCCTCAACTGTAACTAAACGACGTATGTCTCTGACATGATCTATAGAGATTTTGGCTTTTATATACTAAAGCAGGCCCGTCTGGACTGGCGCATTTGAATCATTCACACTCTCAAACCCGACATTTGCCGTTCATGTTCTCATCATTCAGTCATGTTTAAATTGTTGATCTGCTTGTAGTCATACAATTATAAAGGCTAGTAAATTGTATCTCTAGCTTTCTAATAACTCTTAGCCGCCAAATTTATCGTTGATACTGGCACCATAAGAACTATTTGACGAAACATATTTTTAATCGATAAATAATCAGTTAAGAAACGGAGTCCTTGGCAACTACAAATTTTGCACACGTTTCTTTTGAGCAAATTAATGATCACTTTGAAAAGCAATTTTCCATAGAATGTCGTACAGTAGAGAATATTTTTAACCACTATGTCAGTAATTGGGAACTTGGAAGCACAATACTGTCACCCTTAGTATTTTGTACGTATCGTCCTTGCATTGAGCCAATTCCATGTCCTCTTAATTTGTATAAGTCACGACAATATTTTGAAGAAACTAGGCCACGTTATTGAGATATAATCTTGTTTGCTTGCTTTAAATTACAAAGTACGATATTTTTCTAACTACGTAATTATTTCCTCCTGTATGCAGCTTTGCAAGCATGGATTGAAATAGTAATATACCTTCTGACAACCCAACAAGTTTCGATGGGGATGTTGATTTGGCAATCATCATTCTTGTTCTTGTTGATGACGTTTATGTAGCTTTTCTTCGTATCCTTGTTCATAAACTGTTCATCTGAACAATAGTGCAATTATTGTAGAACATTTTCCGTTATTAATGCTATTTTGTTGGGGAGTTTTCACAGTTATAAGTAATAGTAGTAGTAGTAGTAGTAGTAGTAGTAGTAGTAGTAGTAACATCTGTTAACGAAAATGGCGACAAATTTGTTATAGCTATGCACACAAAATTAACTTGTGTTCAACATTTTTTTCAATACTTTTCGGATGAAGATGTGCAGTTTTGAGTTTTGAAATTCGTACCGTATATGCCCAAAACACACACACCCGCACACACACACACACACACACACACACACACACAAACACACACACGTACACACACACAGGCCGAGTTGTTTAAATTAAGATGTTTTGAACTCAACGACATTATTTTGTTTCTTCCAAATGCTCCACTTGATCGCACAGCTTGGGTTGTACCATACGCTATCACAGGTGAACAGAATTGTTATAAAACACACAGATAAATAACACTCACTAGCCTCCTGGCTGAATTATGGATTGGTTGGATCTTCTTGAAGCGTGATACAGTTCATACCGCGGAAAGAATTACGTATTCGGCTAATAAATTTTGATCTAATATGTGTCGTCTTAGGTAAATGACTCAACTTAAAGTAGGAAATTAAGACACGAATATACCGTTCTCTGTCATGCTAGGTATAAACTTCAATGCTCTTGTCAATAATGTGAACATTGTCCGATGACTCTTTATGTCAGTACCTTATCTCGTTCGCTTCAGTGTGTGTGTGTGTGTGTGTGTGTGTATGTGTCTGTGTGTCTGTGTGTGTGTGTGTGAGAGAGAGAGAGAGAGAGAGAGAGAGAGAGAGAGAGAGAGATTATTCGTTTAATGGCACCATCCTAACCATTCCTGCAAAACATAAATTCAAATTTTTAACGTTCGTCCTATGAGCACGACGTTAAACAAAAATTTTACCTTAGTAATTTAGATCTTTAGGCCTAATGCACAGATTCCAACACAAACTGAAAACAATTATATTCGAACCTGGCATATTTTTTGCATTGGTAATTTGATCAAATGTGACAGTTTTATGTTTGCAACTTTGATCAAACGTTACGTTTTAAATAATTATTAATAATAACGTAACAAGAGATGTCACTTTTTATTTGTCCATCACATTTTAACATATACGAGACAATAAACAAAAGGATTATTGGAGTAATAATATTGGAAAATTACATTTTGACACTGTTTTGCACACGAATGAAGATATTGTTGACGAATATCTCTCCCACTGTTAATATATTCACTTTAAGAATGATAATTTTCCAATTATATTATACATATAGTCGCTTGCTTCTCAGCCCGTGTCCACTGACACTTATATCTCAAAAACATGTATAACAAGACTCAAAAAAAAATTTGCTAAATAAAGAAAAAATAAACAATAACACTCTCTATATAATATTAATCTGTAATATGATTCTATTTCCGTTTTTGACCAGAATCGTGTTGCAGTTTTAATCAATTTTCAACTGATTTTGGCCACCTTATTGATGAAGAAAAGAATAATTTCTTCCTGTAGCTTTGCCATATTCTGAATTATAAAAATGCGAAAGAAATAATGGACAAGTTCATATATAATTGCCAAAAAGAAACTTCACCAGTAAATAAACTGAACTATTAAAATTAAATAAATTATTGCATTTATTTTTAGAATGAAAGCTAGTTAAAATGTGATGTTAAAAAATAGTTCTTGTTTGAAATAAAGATGTGATTGGACTGGCTTTTTACTGCAAATTTTCCTTTTAGTTGTTATTTATATTTATATATATAGTCTAAAGTTGACATTGCCGTTGAGGGAGTTTGATACAAGCGCCTCACTCCAGAAATCCCCCATACGGCTTGCGTCTATAATCGCCTCTGTCAGCTAAAATGCAACTCCTGACCTTCATGAGTTTCTTAGATTTGAAGTCCGGCAGACCGCGTTATCCACAAACAGGAGAAGGAGTGAAGGCGGATTGCTTCGGGTAGATAGGACTCGTAAACCTTGAATGGTAGCTCATCTAGGAGAAGGAAGACTCCGATTCCAAAACCTCTGTAGCCTTACGGCTATACACACTCATGTGAAAGGCTAAGTGAGTAAACCCCAACAAAAATCCGGAGACGGGGTCCCAAAGGCGGTCTGACATTGACCTCATTGTCATTCCGGCAACTCCTGCGACACCGTTGGTGCCAAGCTGTATCGACGATCGTCGGTCCCTTGGGCCCACTAACTGCATGGAGAAGGGGGATCTGCTGCATGGTCAACAACTTATTCTCCATACCACCCTGCCGAGGCGTCGTAGCTCCACTGGAGAGGACACTCCAGCGTCATCGTATGACGTCGGCACAACACGAGAAGTAGCAGTTTACCGGTTCTAAGCCAAAGCTCGATTGGCGTAGAGCTTGGCGTCAGGGGTCACATCTGACGGTGGGAGAGATCATCAGGTCTCACTGGACAGCTACCTCCCGCCTTAATCTGGGCAACCCCCAGTCAGTAAAGTGCTACCCGTTATAGCATACCTGCTTCACTGGGTGTGTGGAGCTTAGAGAACCATCTCGACAAGTGGGCCACAATCCTCCGTACCAGGAAAGACTCAAAGAAGAAATAAGAAAACTCCAGCTCTTCGTTTTGCGACCTCGAACGTTATGGTCATAGACTGACCAATGACCTACAGCAGATCGAGGATGCACGGAGAACTGCGATCATTGATAAAGAACTCACCCAACGGAACATCGACATTGCCTCTCTTCAGGAGACCGGACTGAATAACAGCATCACCATCAGGGAAGCCAATTACACGTTATTTTGGCAGGGGAGGCCCTCGAATGTATCAACATCTTCAGCGTGTATGCTCCAACCCTCCGCTTCACCCCCGAGGAGAAAGACAGGTTTTATGAGGCTCTGTATCAGGGAATATTGTTACGTGCTTAGGCTCGAATAAGCAGCAACACAGAAAGAGTGAAAACTAACAAGCTTGTAAAACTTTAACAATGATTTTATTAAGTACAATTATTTTCATAAAATAAATAAACTTACAGTTTTAGAGAATCAAATCCAACATTAATCCAATATAGAATTCACAAAAATAATCCACTAATGGAATTGTAAGAGTCCTGACAAATAAATGTTCTAATAAGTTTCAGGTTCGAATCTTGACAATGTAATCCAAAATGGCTGACAATGTCACGTGATGCAGTTCTTGATTTAATATCATCCAGATTAAATTATAAAATGTATGTCCTGTTTCCAAATAAATAGAATAATTCTTCTTTTCCAACGAATTGACACAATGTCCAGAATAAAATTAACACTCAAACATGAAATACACAACTAATAACTTACAGCCCTAAGATTCTACTACTGTTAGCTTCCAAAATTCAGCTATATATAACTGTTCTTCTGAAGTTAACAAGTGATCACGCGCTTTTCTAGAAATCGATAGAAGGTCAGAGGAAGAGTCTACCTTCACCTAGTCACGTAATAATAAAATGATCCAGAAGAAAATAAACCACTAATTACTAAAAATAAAAAGTTGTCCTTGAAATTAACCAATAGTGTTAGAGACTTGTTGACAATGTCCAAAGCAAGGTCAGGAATTGGATCCGCTGTAAGCCAAGGTCAAAACTTGTTTACAATTAAAGGATAGTCAGCCTGTTTACAACTAAGAGTCTAGGTCAAACTGAATTTTCTAGAAAAAATCTCCCAATTAATGAATAAATATTAAACCCTAAATGATAAATTTGGATTTAACAATTAAAAAAAAATTAATTAAATCCAATAGCCGTAACAATATGCAGCTTTCAAAATAATGAAGGTCTTTACTTAGTAGGAGACTTCAATGCTAGAGTGGGAGCTGTCCATGAGGCCTGTTCCGCCTGTCTCGGCTTTTATGGAAGGGGCATGATCAAGGAGAACGGTCAGCGACTTCTGGAGATGTGCTGCTCCCACAGCCTATGTGTGACCAACACTTTCTTCCAATGCAAGGAGATCCACCAGGTCTCTTGGAGACACCCACGTTCACTCCAGTGGCACCAGCTAGACCTTGTTATCATCAGGCATGCGGAACTGGTCAGCGTCCTCCTCACCCGCAACTACCACAGTGCCTACTGCGACACGGACCATTCCCTTGTGGTCAGTAAGGTGCGAATATTACGCAAGAAGCTTCACCATGCCAAGAAGAAGGTTCATCCTTGCATCAACACCTGCTGTGCAAGTAACCCATAGAGAACACAGCAGTTCATCAGCAAAGTACAGGAAGCTCTCACCAAAGTGACACCTGATGACACCATTAACTCGACTCCAAGTGGACCCATCTCTGTGACTGTGTACAACTCAGCCATCATAGCTTACGGGAAGAGGGAATGAATAAATGTTGACTGGTATGAGGCAAACTGGGAGGATATAGAGCCCGTGACTGAGGCAGAAACGAAAAACTCCTGACATACAAGACTGCACCTAGCCAAAGAACATTGCAAGCACTCAGGAATGCAAGGAACAACACCCAGAAGACCGCCCACCACTGTGTCAGCATCTATTGGATTACCCTTTGCAACAGTATACAGACAGCTGCCGACACCGTGGATGCAAAAGGAATGTATGAGGGCATCAAGAAGGCGACAGACCTCTCCATCTCGAAGACCGACCATCCCCCCCCCTCAAGTCCAATACAGTTGAAGACATCACAGACCAGGGGAAACAACTGCAGCGATGGGTTCAACACTATCTCGACCTTTTATGCAACTCACAACAACGTCACTGACACTGCCCGGGATGTCATTCCAGACATGCCTGTCATGGAAAAGCTAGACACAGCCCACCCTGGAAGAGCTCAGAACAGCCATACACTGCCTTGCCTGTGGGAAGGCTCCTAGAAGCGACGGCATGATGCCAATATCGTTACTTTGTACAAGAACAAGGGAGACCGTAGCAACTGCAACAACTACCGGGGCATCTCCCTCCTCAGTGTTGTCGGAAAGGCTTTATCCCGTGCTGCCCTGGCACGCTTGCAGATGATAGCCACCCACGTCTACCCAGAGTCCCAGCGTGGATTTCGAGCCGACAGGTCAACTGTAGACATGATCTTCTCACTACGTCAGCTGCAGGAGAAGTGTTATGATCAGCAGATGCCCCTATACATTGCCTTTATAGACCTGCCGAAGGCATTTGATCTGGTCAGTCGGAGGGGACTCTTCAGAATCCTGCAGAAGATTGGCTGCTCTCCACGTCTGCTTGCTGTCCTCATGTCGTTCCACGAGAACATGCACAGTACAGTGTGCTTCAATGGCGCAACATCAGAGTCCTTCCCAGTAATCAGCGGAGTAAAACAAGGCTGTGTGCTTGCACCGACGCTCTTCGCCATTATCTTCTCCATGCATCTCCAGAGGGCTGCAGCGATGGAGTGTACATCCATACCAGGGCTGACGGAAAGCTGTTAAGCATTGCCCGTCTACTTCCTAAGACTAAAATCACAAAGGTACTCATCCGTGAATTGCTTTTCGCCGATGATGCAGCCTTGACATCACACACGGAAGATGGACTGCATCAGCTGGTATGCCGCCTCTCCAACGCTTGCAAGGAATTGGGACTGACTATCAGCTTGAAAAAAAACAAAAGTCGTGGCGCAAGATGCAGGTTCCTCTCCCTCTGTCACCATCGATAGATACAACTTGGAAGTTGTCGAGAACATCACATACCTTGGGTCCAACATCTCCAGCTCAATTGATTATGAGGTGAATGGCATGATTGCCAAGGCATTTGCAGTGATGGCCAGACTTAACCAGAGGATATGAAAAAACCCCAACGTCACCAAGATGACCAAACTGCGTGTCTACCAAACCTCGAGCTCAGCTCACTCATCAACAGCAGCGAAACATGGACCAACTAAGCAAGTCACGAGATAAACCTCAACAGCTTCCACCTGAGATGTATGCGGCGCATTATGCACATTAAGTGGCAGGTCGAAGTACCCAGCACAGAGGATCTAGAACACGATAACATCAACAGCATGTTCGCCATTCTTAGCGAGAGGCGCCTTCGCTGTCTCGGCCATGTCAAGAGAATGGACTCAGGCCGCATACCTTATGACCTGCTTTATGGGGAACTATCCGAAGGTACAGGACCGTCTGGACGTCCACGCCTGCGCTACAAAAGATGGTTGCAAGAGGGACATGAAGACGGCCATCATCGATGTCAACAACTGGGAGAGCTTTGCTAATGACCGTCCCATCTGGCGCCTAGGTGTCAGGCAGGGAGTTAGCAAAGCTGAGGATGACCGGAATAGAAAGCATGCTCGAAAGAGAGCCAGAAAGACGGAACATCTGACTCTGGAGCTACGCCATCGTCTGACGTAGACGGACGGATGCCAAGAGATATCTATTATAGGTTGAGGCATTTTAGTGCATAGAAAGTATAAAGATTGTTGTTTTCCTCTACCTTTCTTTCAGCTGTGCCAAAAAGAAAAAAACAAAAATTATTATTACAATTCTTCTCATTATCTCTAATCATATTTAAGTAATTTCATATAATATATAAATTTAAAAATAATAAATCTTCTCTTCTTACTTTCATAATAGTGTGTATGTACTGAATTAATTTATTATGAATATATTTATGATCTATTTCATTAGTATATAAAAATTGCCTATTGTTTAAAGTTCCATATTTGTTTACTATTAAGGTTTGTATATTTAATCTATCATTTTCTGTGTTTTGACATGTTAAAATCATATGTTTTTGGAGTCGATATGCTGTTGGCATAGCCTACAGTGAGGTAGTCGATTTATAATGTGCCTGGGGAAAGCTATTTCACCAGTGAGCCAGCCCTCGCACTGACGGTGATTTTATCCATGCATATCTTCCCCAGATGGTTTCCCATTTTAAATTTGGGTCTTTATACTCTATCTAAAAGTATTAATTCCATTAAATTGTAATAAATCTTTATATTAGGATTCCATATATTTGTTTTATCCCTATGTTTGTAAAATAGTTATGAAATTCGTATGCATATACCTGGAGGTTTTAATAGCTTAACTAATTTATTATTTTTCTAATATATTTTATCGTTGAAACGATATATGTAACCGTAAATATAAATACATATGGCCTTCAAATTTGGTATTTGTATTCCTTGAATGTGGTCGTTTTGGTTGATATTTATTTTCAAGGATTCTATGGCTATCAAATATAGCAGCACGGATAGGGGGCAGCCCTGTCTCAGTTTATTATTATTTAGAAGTATATGTTTTATACAGTGCTTTTATCCAGCTGATTATATTTAAGCCGAATCCACTTTTTCCCAGAGTTTTAAAAAAGACGTCATGTTCAATCCGGTCAAAGGCTTTTTCCTGATCGAATGGATACAAGACCCCTTTTTCCCCATTAATTTTTAATAGTCCAATTACAGCAGTTATAGATAGTGTATAGATAATATTTGTTTCCCTATTCCGCGACAGCTTTGGGCTTTATCAATTATTTTATTTATACATTTCGTTATTCTATTTGTATTATTTTGCTTAGTAGTTTATCACCAATATTTAATAGTGGTATTGGTCTCCAATTTTTTAAACATGTCTTATCCCTTTCCCCTTATAAATTAATGTAATGATCCCTTCCCTTAGTGTTTTGGGCATTTCCCCTGTACAATGTATGTTGTTAAAAAGTAGCTCTAAGAAATCCATTAATTCATTTTTAAATGTTTCGTACAAATCAGAAGTAATCCCGTCGTAGTTGTTATGTTATTTGTTATTGAAGACTAAATGCAGAAGGCGTAATGAAGTATTTATTAAATACAAGACATCAATACAACTTGGAAGGGGAGTCAAGTCTGCCCTGAGAGTAGATTTGCTATGGAACATAAACCCTAGTGAATGCATAACATAAACCAGCTGTTGGTGTGTGTATAAGTTCTAGTCCATTGCGGGATATCTGTTTACATTTACTGTCAAGTGATCTTTCAAAGCTAATTAGATTAAGGCTTACACTACAGTAACCAGGGGATCTTCCTTCTTTTAGAGGTATGGCAGTTATTGTATCTTCTTTAGTAATACAATTATCACATAGCACTTTAAGTTCAATAGATATTTGTTTATAATTTGTTGTTTTAATATGTTGGTCCAGTATTCCTTCCCCAATTCCCTGTGATTTAAAAATGTCTGCGTAGTAGTTCTCTATACAATCTAGTATGTCATTCTCTCTCTCTCTCTCTCTCTCTCTCTCTCTCTCTCTCTCTCTCTCTCTCTCTCACACACATTTAATTACATATCGGTCTTTTAACATCAAACGTGCACTTTTTTCTGTCTCATTTAATACCCAATTAACCCCTCCCTCCGATAATTCACCGTTTTAAATCATTTTATTGTGTATAATGATTTAGTAATTTAAAAAATCTAATTTGGCGTATATTTTTTCCCTAGTGGGACATAAATGCACTAAGCGTCTTTTCATCTCATCTGGTATTTCTATGTTTTCAAGGTTTTATTCCTTGGCGGTTTGCCTCAAGATTATTGCCACTCCAGGTCGGTTTAGTCGCGTGGTTATTAGTGAAAATTAAGGCATTTAATTCTCCTTATAGTTTTTGTGTGATATATTCAGTCATCCGTTGCGTTTCTTGCATTCAAATTAGGTCATAGTTTCTTGCATTGCTTTGCCTCCTGCTAAACATCGAGATTTTGTTATACCGACAGTTTGCCTTTAAGGGACTTTTTGGACTGGTTTCTTCCGCTTAGGACAATTGGGGAAAATATGACTAGAGTCATTGCATGTGAAACATTGCTTGTCCCTATGCCTTACCCGTTTGTCCCTCCCTACCAGGTTTCTCAGGTTCCCTGGGTTTGTTTGGTCCTAGACCTGATTTCCACCTTTGCTGTCTCGCGAGATAACATTCAGAGAACCTCCCCAAGCTTCAGCCAATAAATCCGATGTGTGGCCATGTCATTTATATTTATGAAGTACTTTTCCCTCACGAAAAAATATAACTCTTTGCCACAAGTTGTCAATAGCTGGTCATAAAGCAAGAAATCAACAAGACCCTCAAATGCCTTGATGACTTTATCAAATTCCACCTATCACTACAAGTAACTGCACGTCCTACTGAGGAACTGGGTGAATGTCTAGCCTCTATACTTAAGCTTATTGCGAAACCCTTGCTCGGTTAGCTCATATTTCTTCAGAAGTGCGTCTTTCAAAGCGAGATAATTCAGCCAATCGTCTGCGGATACACGCGAGTAAACGTCTAATACTTTACCCTTTAATAAGATGAAGCGACCAATCTTACTTTTTTCCAATTTTGTACAGTGGCATAACTTTCAAACCTCTTTAGATAACTATCTATGTTATCTTTTGTCGTCTTCAATTGGTGGAAAATTTGGACCTCTCAACTTAAAATCGTGTTCCCCTCCCTTTTAGTTTGCAATAGCTCAGAATTTGTTTGATACTCCATTTCCATATTTCTATCTTCTATCTGTAAAGCTTCTAATCTCACTTGTGGTTCCCTTTCTAACTTCCTATCTTAAACTTATTTTAGCAGTTCAATCGATTCTCTCTGCTTCCCTTTCCCATTATATCCATTTCCTTTCCAACCTGTTTGTCTAATTATATCTTTCCCCTTCTCCAATTCTATTTTTTCCCTTTCAAAAGACATTCTTTTTCCTTCGGCTTTCCTTTCGGCCTTCTTTTCTAATTGTATTAACTCTTTCTTGGCTTCCCTTTCTAGCTCTTTTTCTTGGGCTTCCCTTTCAAGTTTTTCCTTTTCGGCCTTCTTTTCTAATTCTTTTAACTCTTCCTTGGCTTCCCTTTCTTTTTCACTCTTGTCCCTTTCTCTTTCATGTTCTTCACGAACGAAATTTCTAAGAGACTCCCCTCGTAGCCAAACTGTTTCCTCTATTCAAACATTAAAAACATAGTTCCTGGGTAGTTTATTCTAAATCGATAATATATTCATTTAATTGCAAGTGAAAAAATTAGATTGAATCTGATCGAATTTTCATTATTCAGCAACAATTTGGCATATTGATATGCACGTGCATCTGTAAAAAAAAATTTAAATATTAAACTATACTAGTAACGAAAAGGAATATATTTGTGTCGAAAGCATATAGAGATCAGATAGATGATGTATAAGGCTAGTTAAAAATAACAGAAATCATCTCCAAGCATCTCACTCAAAAACATATGCAAATAATTACTACTAGATTATACCCAAGAATATGTCGAGACCACTCCGGTGGACTAGTGGTTAGGGAGTCCGTCTCAGATGCGGAATGTCGCGAGTCATACCATAGACGTATAAAAAAAATGGTACTAGCAATTGCCTCGCTTGGCGCTCAGCATCAAGAGGTTAGTGTTTGACTGGTCGGCCTCATGTCACGATAATGTGACTGTTGAGACATGTTGCTACATTTCTGCGGCACGATTCCCGAGTGCTAGACATCACTATAAACTTTGAGATTGCAGACATTGTATTTTTGACTGAAACAGTTTTAAAGCTATGTCAAGAATCCTAATCACACACACACACACACACACACACACACACCTCAATAATTTTGAGTGGAACTTAGTACCCTAGTGATGATTCTGAGGGAGTCGGTAGTGTTAGGTTAACGATATGCCGGGTACACTGAAAAAAAGACATAATTTGGGAGCTGTGACAGAAACGAATTTTAATGTTCTTATATTATAAACATCGACACTAACATCAGGGGCAGCAAAGATTAACAATAATAACAGCGTCAAGAATTCTGAAGTAAACGGCATACGTCGTAAACAAAGAACGGTTGCTTTTACAATACACCATCGGAGCGGATTGATATGAAAGAGATCCCCGTATCTGCAGTATCATCATTTAAGAGAAAAAAAAGTTAATATGAATATATAGAAAAATAATCAATACACATAAATCACAGTGATAGATCCTGCGACCTGAAGATTCCATAGTGTATATTGTTATCTTCATTCTTGGTGTTGTGTTCTAAGTAAAAGTCAATCAGCAATCCGAATGATAATTGTAATAACTTGGAAACACTAATGTTAAAATTGTTTTCTCAGTTTAGTATCAAGTCAAAATAATAAATTGAAGACAAATACTCAGACAATATGTGTAAATCATGCTGCAACATTATTAGTACATGTAACTTAAATATTGTGTCTTAAATGCTTACATTAAATATGCACAAACCATCATCATCACAAACATAAAAAATACAACAACTCTTTTGCGCCAAACACGATGTTTTTTCTTCTATGCAAGTTTTGTTAAATGCATGGCTAGATTTCTAAGGTGTATCAGAAAGGTGCTTATAGCCAGTAAGGTGTATCAGAGATGCTGTTAATGCCAGATGGGTATATCATACATATGTGTGTGTGTGTGTGTGTGTGTGTGTGTGTGTGTGTGTGTGTGACAGTTTCAAATAATCACATTCTATATCTTGTCGCGTGATGTAAAATATGTAGCATAGAGGTGTCGTTCTGGTATCCTCTTCCTGAGATGTCAGTCCGAAGATGAAAGTGTTGTTACATCGCTGTGTGTGTGTGTGTGTGTGTGTGTGTGTGTGTGTGTGTGTGTGTGTCATTCATCTTCCTGTTCTAAGCCGGCCAGATTTGAAACAACGTCTTTTGTCGCTTCAAGTTTACATTATGACGAATGTAGTCCCAGTTCATTTAGTCTTCAGCACAATGTAGTATGAAGAGCCAAGGTGTGGTTATTTGAAGCAATTATGGCGATTTATTCGAAAACAAAAGACATCCTAACAGTGGAACAAGACAGCCGAGAAAAATATAATTGTTCTTGTTTCCAAAACAAGGAGATGAAGAAACACATACAAACTAAACAGCCAATGCATGATGAAACACAATAACGTAGACGAAGATAGACAACAAGTACATATATCATGAAAAATAGCACAACAACGGAAGAGCTACGTCAAGCCGGTTAAGCGATAGCGGCCATTCTTTTCGGATAAACCAACTCATCATTATACCAATGTTTCTGCTACCACTACTGCTATTACCACTACAGTTCATGGGTGAATTATATTTGTACGTGTCCGTCAGAAAACTTTGTGGCTAGTTCTACATGTATTAATGATGTCATGTGAATTGGATTTTTAACAGCTTTAACAATTTTCATTATCATGCCAGTCATTCCTGGGAAAAACCCACCAGCAAATGCCGATGGCTAAATGAAGCTGTTATGACAAGGATCAATTGATATTAAGTGCCTTTTGCAAGAATAATGAAGAAGGAAGAATAGAGTCAAAGTGTGACTCAAATATATAAGCCTTCCGATCAACACCAGTATTTTGACCAGGCTGATTAGTTCCAACAGGTAGAATCCATAATCACTATTATATTGTTGTAATATGGCATCCATCTATGAAATAGATGTATAGTTTGCTTGCGATGAAATGCTTACGTGTGGCTGTCAAAGATACACGGTTAAATTCCCTCTTAAATACTGTTCTCAAGTTTCAACATTATCATCAGTCGTCACCACAAACTTTAATTTGAAAGCAAATTATATTATCTGTATAATTGGAAAATGAAATAAATATGATTCTCCATTGATAATCAAGGGGTACAAATGCATATACTAAAATCAATTCAGTCAGAACAATGCATTTGTGTGTTACCGATCTTGATTAGAATAAGAGAGTCCTTGCAAGACGATTTTTTTTTAACTAGATATGACTGAAGCAATGTACTTCCGTTATATAGAAGCATCCATGTAGTAGCATTAAAAATGTAAATAACTCTAGAAGCTCATTTGAAATGTGAATCTACCTAGAAGCCATTTAGAAATGTCAATGACTCTAGAAGCTCATAAGAAATGTGAATCACCCAAGAATTATATAAAGGATGATCCAGAATTTCTATTCAATACATGTACCAAGTTTCAGATCTGTTTTCAAAATGGCTGGAGACTAAAAACAATATCTTGTTTTGAAAATAATTCCTTAAGTAATATAGGAAATATAATCAAATGAAAAACTTAACCCAAACCTTAACACAGATTTGTTATGACTGACCTCGACCACATGGTCAAATATCAAAAAAAAGTGCATGAGTATATCACAGAATGAATTAAGATATATGATTTATAAATCAATTAAGGGGTAAATATAAGCAAATGAGAACATCAAACTGCAAACCATAATATGACATTTCTGTTACTTCGACATTCATAAATGTTCAGAAAGAAAAGATAGTTACAAAATGATTTGTCTTAGCTTCATAATGCTTCTTTCCACGTATGAACAAAATCCATCATGAAGAACAGATCAGGGTGCATGTTCTTTGTTCCACTGATTCATTTTAGTGAATTTCTCTTTGCTAAAAACACAGCTGAAGTTTCATCCATGGGGTCTGAAGTAGCAAATAAAATGTTTGATGTACAATAGAATTCACAGACTGACTGACAGAACCCGATTATCTCATATTGTGGTAGAGAAATATGATTCTATATTCCTCACTATCTCAAATGTAGTAAAACTGACCAAATGGCATTGCAAACCCTATTGATATTATTTTGTTCTTGTAGTGTTTAAAGCCTTTTTACAGCACACGATAGGTTTGATGCAGTTTTCAGTTGGACACTACTTAAAAGTGACTACATATGGTCGTCTTGTTCAACCAGACTCTCAAAGGACATCATAACATCTTCATGATATAATAGAAGTCCCTTCGTAGAATACAATATATATCTATCAGACAAGTCAACAATATTAGACCCACTGGCTTAACTGGCAGTTGAGCCACTGCCATGGTATGTGTTATGTGCAACTACAGCTGAAGGTCCGCTGGATGGCAAAATAGATAGACCTCATACATTTATATGTATAACATGAAGACAAAGAGGCTAAGCTGTGTTTGGTGCTGGCCTTTACAGACCACTCACACATCTCACATCTGTCCGCATGAGTTTGAATCTCTGCTGGGGGGAAATGGGTATACATGAAAACTTGCCAAGTCGATTTCTGTAGGGTCAATGGTACTTTCAGCGCGATCCTGAGTTTTTCTCCACCACATATATTGGCTGACATATATAGCCCTATCATGTGCTGAGAAATGGTGAATAAACCAACAAAACAAAACCTTGTTTAAATAATTTTGGCTGAGGTGGGGCAGGGCACAGAGGAGGGAGGAGGACATAGAAGAATTCATTACCATATTGGTAACACAAGATGTTTGAATGTAAAGGCTCAAAATGTCATTCTACATGGACTAGGAAAATCTCTCTCTCTCTCTCTCTCTCTCTCTCTCTCTCTCTCTCTCTCTCTCTCTCTCTCTCTCTACACCTATCGTAAACTTCACAGACCTTGTTTAATCTGACCACATACAGCAAATGCAACAAGTTGAAACAGATGAACTTGGTGCAAGCGAGACAAACCTCAACAGTGTCCTAGCTGGCTTTTAAGTTCTTGTATTAACTATACGTATTCATCACGATGACAATGAAACCAATCCAAAGGATATGGAGCCAACAATACCAAAGTGTATGTTATTCAATAACTGATTATAAAAACAAGCATTGTATACAAGTGAATGACAAACAATTAGTATCAATGATCAAGTGTACCACTTATCAAATCAGAAAAGCAATACACAAACTGTAAACATATGTACAAATGTCAATTACACATGATATATAA
The DNA here is from genome assembly GCA_030141615.1 of Unio pictorum. NCBI lineage: Eukaryota > Metazoa > Mollusca > Bivalvia > Unionida > Unionidae > Unio > Unio pictorum. The sequence continues at coordinate 16,968,203 of JARLTB010000107.1, forward strand.
ATTTAACAATAACTTGTAGTAGCCATACTTTATTATATGCTCATAGTTTTCTATTAAGAATCGTGTAGTAGTTTTCCTTGTTGTTTCATAATGTACAACACATGTATCGAATGTCGTATTATTGTTGTAAACTAATGGCGTGCATGCAAAAAAGTTCGAAGGTCGCTGGCTGGTGTTATTTGTGCATTAGTATTGTTAGCGTATGATGAATCTATTGTTGTGTATTTACATTGAAATACAGCATCAATTCAATTTTTTTCTTGTAGATTATTCCTTTATTATTAACTCTTAGGTAGCAAAATGAAATGAGTATATAATAGAAAGGTTACTACATTTGTACAGGAAAATATGAACTTTTGCAGTAATTCTCAAAAATGAAATAATTCATATTCTTCCATACAAATGCGGAAACCTATGAACACAATACATTCACAACTTTATGAATGGACAAGTATAAATAATGAAGATTGTCATGCTTGTCACAAGGTGATGTCATGTGCAACTCATACCACAGTGAAAGCTTAAACAAGGTAAATATCCAGTATATGGGCAGTAACTGTGCAACAGGTAGAGGAGGTATTTTAAAGTGTCTTCCCCTTGCCTACATATTATATTATAATATATATGTGTGTGTGTGCGTGCGTGTGTGGAAAAGACTATTTTTCATCTCCAAAACAGCTGAATTCAAAGGGTAGCAGATCTAATTTCCTAAAAACGAAAAACAGCTGAAAATTGAAATTGTATATTGATAACACCAGCTAAAATTTATTTTTGATAGTAAATATCTAAACTGAAAATTGAGATGAGCAGCGGTTTGATAGCTGCTAATTTTTTAAACAAATATAAGCCACATATGATGCTATTAATATACTAATATTTAAACACCATGTATATGTGATGCACCCAGAATCTGCCATATATAAAGAAATGAATGCCAAAATAAAATGTATGCATTCACAAACTGATCATTTTTCAATAAAACATTTTATGAAATTATATATATATATATATATATATATATATATAATGAGGACTTTGAATAGCGCCAAATTTTTATAAGCTCTATCCGCTTTACAATATTTATAATGATATGTCTACAGAAAAACAGAAACAAAGAAATTGCATTCAACATGAAAGTGTTGAAAATATGTAAGGAAGGAAACATTATTCGGTCTTTAAGTTTGTTCTTGCAGTCAAGAAAGGTGCGTTTTAAGAGCACTCATGAAAGAGATCAATGTGCCTTTGTGTATAATTTCAAGGGCAATACATTCCACGTTGATGGGCCCTGGTATGCAAAAGAACATTGTCCATATGACTTCATTTTCATAGTGGGAATAATGAGTATACGCTTGTCAGAAGAGGAATGTAAGCATCTTGCTGGAGTTTCTGGAGTAGATATGTGAGACAAACCAGACAGAATTGAGTTAAAATAGTCCAGTCTTGAAAGTACAAATGAATACACAAGTGTTTTAGCTGCATCATCGCTGAAAGATATTTGCGAAGAGAGCTGATGCGTCTCAGATCAAGATATACAGCCTTGCATATGTTCATGACATGTTGGTACAGTGTGAGTACTGTCTCCATTAACACCTAGGTTCCGCACTGACTGCGTACATTTAATGTTGGTGGTGCTGATATTTATTGTTTTAGGTACAGGATGTGAATTAGAAATTCTTTCTGTTGTGATCAGAAACGTCTCAGTTTTATCATCATTCATCTGCAGCTTGTTACATATCATCCATGATTTCACATCAGAAATGCACCTCTCTTCTCCTTGGTTGGTAGCATCAAATTCATTTGGGTGCCTAGACTTGTATCTTTGCGTGTCATCAGCGTACAATTGGTGAGACACTGGGTGATGATATATGACAATTGAGAGCGGCTGAGTGTATAGAATGAAGTGAACAGGTACAACATAGATCAACTTGGCTGGATTGTATTCCATTTGAAGACACAGATTGTGTCGTGTTGACTAAGTAGGATTAATACCAATGTAAAACTATTGTGAATAACAAATACATGCTAGACATGGGGAAGTAATAGGTCATGGTCTATTATGTCAAAGTCTGCAGACAAATCAAGTAGGGTGAGCACTGTAATCATACCGCTATCGAAAACAGAGAAATTGGCATTAAATGCTTGCAGAACAGTACTTTAAGTAAAACATACATACATACATACATACATACATACATACATACATACATACATACATACATACATACATACATACATACATACATACATACATACATACATTATTATTATTATTATTATTATTATTATTATTATTATTATTATTATTATTATTATTATTATTGAACTCTATATTAGAAGCTGTTCTTCTAGGCTCTAGGGTTCCGATGTTTGTTAATGTCTTTGTTGAGCTTCACACAGTGGGTGGTCGCCTACCGAGTAATACGTATGAACTGCTGCCCTATCATGGGCGACCCTTTTATACAACACATTCTCTCTATGACGACGAAAGTCTCCAAATAAAACTATTTTCTTAAAAGCATTCTAGAGAATTGAAATTTTGTTTTCTCTTTGAAACCTAATATTTTTCGATACAAATACATAAAGTCTTAATTGTTTTTACAAAAGAAGAAGAATTTACACTGCTACCATATTCAGCACAGGTCGGGCAATTAGTATCGTATCACCCCACACCGACCAGTTTAAACTATGCTTCGATGGCAGCAACTGTTTAATTTCATTTGTCCGCGGTGTCTCTCATATTCAGAGCCAACCCAACCGTAACATGATATTAAATTACTTTGAAACGTTTTGAACAAGTGGCGATTTTATCTACTTCCTGAGGTCCAGTGTACAAAATTACCTTAAAAAGAGCACAGTGTCTTTCACACAACGGTACGCAGCGACGTGTTTACAGTTAAAGTATTTTCGTACAAATCACTCACGTCACAAATGGACGGCAAATCCTTTGAAAAAGATGAGGAATCAGATAAAAACACTACTTAAAAAAGCTAACAAAACTTGATATCAGAGTTCAATAAAAATGAATCAGATAAGTGCATTAAGTGGCATGGCGAGTCTCATGGAAAATTAAACAAAATACATGTCAAACCCTTTAATGATTATATATTGCTTATCACACGCTTGCGCAGTACTACGTTTGAATGAATGACATTTAGGTTGTTAAATACTTGTACATTATCAAGAAAACAAGTTAACTGGTTTATAATCTACCAAAGAAAGTTAATTTTGTTTATGATATAGCAAAGTAGGTTCGATTTCATTATACACTCAGACCACATAAGTACAAAGAAATAGTTATCTCTAAAAACATCATAAGTGAGAACTGAGATTCCATCGTATAGGTGTGTGTTTCTCATGACTGTATTTCACTTTGAATGACCTTTTGGTTTTTAAAAGGGATATTTATCTGCCCACATGCTCCATTTAAATTTAATTATGTAGAGATTATTTTATTGTACAAGTAATAATTAGGACCAAATATTTATATCGGTTTGTCATTTACTGAATTTTTCTTTATTGATATTAAAACGTGGGAAATGTATAGATAATCCTGATTACAAAGTCAGGAAAAGAATTCTTTAAGTATTTCAATACCATTTGGGTTTTTTTCGATTTTTTTTCCAAATAAAATTTATGCAGAAGCTAATAAAAAGTCTACTTGCAACATCGCATAATGCAAATGCAACTTTTAAAATTAATATAAGCACACGTGAATATTGTAACTATTTTAGATTGTTCTTTTTTAAAGTTATATTTGTCCACAACTCTTCGCTGCTCTTGACAAAAACATTAATCCAGACAAAATGAGCTTAGTACAAAACTTGCTGCTATGAATGTGAGGTTGGGTTGGGTTGAACTTAATCGATAATTTTAATGTGTGTGTGTGTGTGTGTGTGTGTGTGTGTGTGTGTGTGTGCACAAAAGTGGTAAAATATCTTTTGTTTTAAATTTTGTATCTGATCTCAGCTTATTGTATTACATAACGTTTCGTTCTATTACAACCTGTCCTTCGTTTCACAACGGCTTTGAATTTGTACAAGTGAAAATCTATATTTGAATCTTTACAAATAAATCAAATATATTATTTGTGTGGAAAGAATGACTTAAGGAAATTAACATCTTTCTGAGAAATCACGTCAGAACGTATTATCAAAGTTGGCATCTAAATGCATTACATTCGCTGGGCTCTAACATTATTATATTCAACCAATGAAGATATTTAAATGAAAATTAAAGAATTGTGGAGTGGAATTCGTTATCCAGCGATAGACCTTTGAACTTCCGATCGAGCGGTTGTGGGTTCAATCACCGCTTGTTGAATGTTATTTATCCTTGATCAAGTTATTAAACCATATAGCTTATTACTGGATCTACATAAGAAATCCGCAAGTATTGATTAATATCACATGTAAGAACTTTCTTCGAAATCGATGTAAAATTAATATTTTGAACAAAGCCTTAACAAATGACAATGTCACATGTTAGGTACTTAGGACGAACTTGGCGAAGTATAAACTAGTTCGGAGTCGATTATTCGTCGGATAAATGAGGATACGTTTCGTCATGTAATTTTCATTTTCATTCCCAATCAATGGATACTTTTTTTATATAGTGATGTATTTTTGTTGCTAACAACATTTATATAATTGTTTTATATTCAGTTTACCTGGATAAGTTACTTATATAGCTTTTAAAACATAATTGTGTTTATTTTACGTATTGATTGTAATTCTTGAACCGGTTGATATACATGAATTGTGATTGGTACGAATGGACGTACATCAGAATTAATTTTACTATATGTTCTCTAAATTTATTTCTCAGTAATGATCTTTCCACTGTGTGACAATCAATACAAATCATATGTTAATCTAAAATACCTCCAAAGATGACTTCACGGTCAAGTTCTTGTCAAACGTTCATCGGCATTTCTTTTTAGAGGCTGCGCTTTAAACAGAGTATCATGTAAGCAGAGCACAGATTTCACTTCCGGATCACCACCACGGCCTTCTTACTCAATGTGCACTGTCGCCGAAATAAACACAGACAACCACTCTCTTAGCTCAGATTCTCAAAGAATAAACAATTACGTTTAATCCCTACCAAAATGCTTTAATATAACTCTTGTATCACCGCCAAAATGAGAGAGGAAAAAATTATTTAAAAATAGACTAGAATTACATCGCGATCATATGTTCGGCTGAACTTCAGCGCCCTGTGTCCAAAATAACGGTCAAAATGTGAATCAAAAGTCAAATACTGTCAGTGTCATAACTCTTTAACTGGTTTTTGTATTTCAATAATACCTTGGTTCCTAATATTAACAGTAATATTAACCAGAGTCATTAAACTTTGTTAAAAGTTCTTATAGTTCACCGTATGCTTAATTTTCGATCAATATGAACTAAAGTTATTTCCGGAACACCATTCTCCTTTCTTGCAATATTGCTAATGCTTACAGAGTTGTGGGCTTTTAGCACCATGTAGCTTTCTTGAACACCACGTAGTATTGATGTTTAATCCAATTTTGAATCAGACTTCATTGCAACGTAAAAATTTATTTATATTCTCTACTGTAACTGTATATATACAACCGTTTTGACATATGTTTTGTCTACGATTGCCGTTTTCAATCCTGTCAACACCATATACATTTCATTCTCATTCAATCTTTAACAAAGTTAGCAGCAACTTGAAATACACAATGAACAAGAAAGGTATTTATTTCCCATATTAACCGGCCATGGCATAAGCCCTAGAGGCAAGGCTAATAGACTTAACAATTAACGAGTGATGGACGAACGAACAGGTGGACGCATATTGCCTTCGGGCATTATGATAATCTTTGTAACCAAGGTATCAAGTTTAATCAGGGACATCGGCCGGTTGTTTTCCCAAGCAATATTTTTAGATGGCGCTGCAAGCATATACTATGGTCATTGTCCACAACGCTTTTGATCTTATCTTTGTGCAGTAAGCTTTGTTACCATGTAAGGCGTGGCGGAGCAGGATATAAACAGCGGTCATCACCAAGTAAATTTAGCTACGTTTGCAAACAACATTTTACCGATGACGACTACGAAAATGTAACCTATCATGGTAGGTTTATTTTTTTTATATCTCTTATCGTGGTATTTAGATTTAAACAACAGTTATCACCATAAACACGAAGTAGTGACAACAACAACATTATCATCATCAACAACAACAACAACAATAATAATAATAATAATAAGTAGAAGAAGAAAAATGACAACAACAACAAATTGTTTGTTTGATTAGGATTTTTAACAAAACTGTAACAAGTTTTCAGTCATATCGCTAAGGCGTCTGCAGTTATGCCGTTTGTAGTGATGTCTAGCACTGGGGCATCATGTAGCACACATGTAGCATGATGTCCCACCCAGTCACATTATTCTGACACCAGGCCTACAGAGTCATATCACTAACCTCTTAATTTAGAGCGTCAAGCGAGGCATCTGTCTGTACCATTTTTGTAAGTCTTTGGTATGACTCGGCCTGGGATCGAACCCACAACCTCCACCTCCGAAGGGGACACTCTAACCACTAGGCCACCGGAGCAGTTACGACAGATAGCGTAAATGTTACAAAATTATCGAGATTATTTGCGATATTAATAATAATAATAAGAAGAAGAAGAAGAAGAAGAATTGCCAGTGCAATTAGGTCAAAACTACGTGGATTTTTTGTAATAATAATAATAATAATAATAATAATAATAATAATAATAATAATAATCAGAAGAAGATGAAGAATAGCAAGTGCAATTAGCTCAAAACGACATGGATTTTTTGCAATACTACTACTACTACTACTACTAATAATAATAATAATAATAATAATAATAATAATAACAACAACAACAATAATAATCAGAAGAAAAATAGCAAGTGCAATTAGGTCAAAGCTACCTGGATTAGTTGCGATAATAATAATAATAATAATAATAATAATAATAATAATAATAATAACAATAATCATAATAATAATAATAATATTATTATTATTATTATTATTATTATTATAAGTATTATTAAATTGTACTTTGTTTAAATTTAGGTAACAAGGTCATGGTAACTGCTTTTTCATTGGGGCATGACAAGCATTTTCAGAAAGTCTCAACATAGACAAAGTAAACCAGATTTGCAAATGACCTACTCGACTAAATCTTCTCCTTCAACATTAGGCGAAAGTAAATGAGCGATGCCCCCATTATTAAAATTTGTCCATATCTTGCAGATGCAGCAGAGTTTGGTGAGCGAATCAGTATGGAACGCCAGAGCTGTCTTAAGATGACAATTCGTATTATATGATGTGGAAACCTCTTTTATTATGTGCTTTCGTCCTTATATGATGTGCAAACTTCGTTATATGCGGTGCTTTCGTCCTTATATGATGTGCAAGCTTCTTTATATGCTGTGCTTTCGTCCTTATATGATGTGCAAGCTTCTTTATATGCTGTGCTTTCGTCCTTATATGATGTGCAAGCTTCTTTATATGCTGTGATTTCGTCCTTATATGATGTGCAAGCTTCTTTATATGCTGTGCTTTCGTCCTTATATGATGTGCAAGCTTCTTTATATGCTGTGCTTTTGAACTTATATGATGTGCAAGCTTCTTTATATGCTGTGCTTTTGAACTTATATGATGTGCAAGCTTCATTACATGCTGTGCTTTCGTCCTTATATGATGTGCAAGCTTCTTTATATGCTGTGCTTTCGTCCTTATATGATGTGCAAGATTCATTATATGCTGTGCTTTCGTCTTTATATGATGTGCAAGCTTCTTTATATGCTGTGCTTTCGTCCTTATATGATGTGCAAACTTCTTTATATGATGTGCTTTTGTACTTATATGATGTGCAAACTTCTTTACATGCTGTGCTTTCATACTTATATGACGTGCAAACTTCTGTATATGATGTGCCTTTGTACTTATATGATGTGCAAACTTCTTTACATGCTGTGCTTTCATACTTATATGACGTGCAAACTTCTGTATATGATGTACTTTCGTTCTGATATGATGCGCAATCTTCTTTACATGAAACTTCTTTATGAGAGTCAAAAAACGGTACTTTTCCAGGATCGCGAATAGGCCAAACAGTCCTTCATCAACAGTAATTTAGTCGACTCTGTTATCATCACCCAGTCAAATAGATTATACACAACTTCTAATCTATACAGTTATCGCCACCAGTTTATGTAATCAGATTTATAAACACGAAGAAAAACGTCTTTGTGGAATCATTCTAGAGACAGACAGACAGACAGACAGTTTATAATGACGAAGGTATCCTGGTACTGATAATATTTATCGCAAAATATATTCTTAATGAATGTCATTTACTAGCATAGCGATCTTTGGTTAACAGAGATCGTTGTTTAATATTGGACATGGGGAGACGTGACCTTTGTGTGAAAATCTTTTAAGTATGACTAACATATTGCTTTCAGTGACCCATGTACTAGCAACAATATTAGTGAACATATAACCTTTTGAGCATGTGAAGATTTTATATCATTTTTACGTCTGTGTATATTTCTTCGGCTTAAATATACTTTGTTTTTGTGGCACCTAAATGTCTTAAGTAATGACAGTTCTGCGACTCTTTATATTTTTCTTTGTTGATAGTGTAACCAGATTTGTACCCACTAGAGGTGCCCGCAGAAATATTTAATTAAGAGAATTCGGTATTAATTTATTTTACGAGTACTACGTATATTTTGAATTAATCATGAATAGCTTTAGAATGATTTGGACATATCTAAGAAATAAATTAACCTTCATTTAGTGTAAATGATAAAAGAAAGCAGCTAGGTGTAAGACATTTAGCCATGTCAATAAGGACCTACTGTTGACTGTTTTGAAAATAAAAATAATGGTAGTTGCACGTTAAAGGCAATTAAACACTTTTGATTCACTTCTAACCAGTCGCAATGTTTACACCTTTGACTAAATTTAACTAAATTTTCCTACGCTTTACCTCAAAACTTGATATGTTAATACGGTGTTCCATAAATATCACTCTGTCAAAATATGACCAATGACCAAGGTCGCTACGAAGTTTGAAAAATGGATCAAGCGATTCAAAAGTTTTTAATCGGAAAATAAATTGTTCAAGTAAATGTCACCATGTCATTTTCTTTGACCGACTGATCCCTTAATTTAATATGACAAAAGTCCCTTCAAGGCTTAAGGACCCAGTCGCTCAGCTGTGATTAAATCAAACCATCTTTTTAACCGTTGAGCAACTGACTCCAGACTCAACAGAGGTCACCTACGGATCATGAACAATATCTCTACAAAGTTTTAGAACCGTGGACGCAGGTGTTCAAAGGTTGTTACTCAGAAATCCAATTTACTGATCATGACCAGTGCTCATTTGACGTCCGTGGATAGTGGGACAAGCATTTTACAAGTTATTAATAAGAAACGAAAAGTGTGTCGCAAACGACAACCCCTGACAAAGTGATCCATGTGTGTATGGATGTATTGCAGGCGACACAAAAACACCTGCGATTCAATGACTTAGAGCTGTAAAGGTAAAAGGGTGCATTTGTGTCGTGAAATAACTGAAACACACGTGAATTTTTCGATATTATACTTGACCGCTCAAAGATATTATAAGTAAGTTTAAAATCAGCATAACACATCTTTAATAAAATTGTGTTATAGCCGACTTTGTAGTTTATCTAAAGCCACTTCTTGAGTAAATATATAGCACACACAGATACATTATAAGATTATTATGTAAATATATGCACGTAATATCACTATTTAAGTGATATTCAAGTTCATATAAATATAACACACCAACATATAAGTTTTACATACTTTACTGCATGTAATTAAAGTACGATCATTATCGAGAAAATGGATTGAAATGTATGTTTTCATGTTTTCTTTTGGGATTAGGCGCCTATTATCTGGTGAAGATGTGTTGATGGTTAGAAATTCCGACTCAGAACTTTTCGTTCCATTTTTTGGGGACGGTCTTGCCAAGACGTGTGTACGGTCGTAATGTAAAAGTCTCTTGAGTTCATCAATACACTATTGCTGATAGCTATTATTACATTAGCCACGGCCAAAATACTCTTCTGAAATTAGTTGTAGGGAATTTTACTAAACGTAATGCATCGACTTTCTTTATCACTTTCTACAAGATAATTCTTATATATTAAAATTGAAATTGAATGTCGTTTAACGGCTCATCAACACATTATAGTTTCTTTCGTGTCACCCCAGAGAGAGAGAGAGAGAGAGAGAGAGAGAGAGAGAGAGACTACAATCAGTGGAAAGCATCCTCTGTTAAAGCTCGTATAATTTTAAATTATAGTGACTTCCAGAAGACTGTGCTAATTATATTTTTTGGTCTCCACTAGAGTTACAAATGTTGAAAAGCTACACTATTATTGTATCGTCTTCAGATGCTGTGAATTGCATATAGCATGCAATAGTAAAATTAAATATATGGAGGAGCTACTGAGGAAAGCAGAAACAGAATGGAAAGAGACGGAAAGGAAACTGCAAGATTTGAATATAAATAAATAAACATGGAGAAATTTGGATTGAACAGATTTACAGATGACGATGAAATGATAGAATTATACACTGGTTTTCCCCACATATGAGGTTTTCATAACCTTCTTCAATAGCATCACATCTACTGCCATTAGAATGAAGAGCTTATATTACAGCACCAGGAATGACATCAACATCAGGAGACGGAAAAAAGCAATGGACCCAGTGAATGAACTTTTCGTGTTTTTGTGTAGATTGAGATGTGGATTTCCGGTTGAAGATATGTCTGTTCGATATAATATTCACAGGTCTGCTGGAAGTCGGAATAAAATCATGTTGACAAATTATTTCTATTTCTTACTGGAAAGTATAAATATTTCGCCAAAAGTCATGAGCAGATTCAAGCAAATACGTCTCTCGAGTTTCAGCTGTCCTACCTAGGTACCAGAATTATTTTTGACTGCACATATAAATTTACAGAAAGACCATTATATCTAGTGCTTGCATCAAAGACTTTTTCAAACTACAAACTCACAACACCTGGAAAGGTTTAGTAAAGATAGCTGCAAATAGTGCAATCACATTTGTATCTTACTTATACTCGAGATGCACGAGTGATGTGGATATCACAAAGATGTCGTGGCTTAAATATTTGTTAGAACCAGGAGACAAAATTATGGCAGATAAAGGTTTTGTTTTACACAAAGTTTTCAAAGGTACTGCTCTTTCCATTACAACATCACACTTTCTGTTTAGTGATGGGCAGTTCACAGCTTCCCAGGTGGAGGACCATCAAAACATTGCAAGCCTGAGGATTCATGTGGAAAGATACATTAAGAGGGTGAAAGAATACAAGTTATCACAGTCTGTGGTTGTCACAGGATGAAGCTGGGTTGGGACTGGATTAGTGAAGACACCGAAAGCAACTGGGTTAATAAGATGTTTATTTATAAACGCAGTTTATATGTAAAATAAATCTGACACCATTATAAACAAAAGATAAGGAAAAATTAAAAGGTTCCTAACATGGAACTATAAACAACAAGTAACTCAATCGACAAATACAAATATATATCCGATCCAGTATCCAGATGTTACCTGGTGGATGTGGTTAAACAACTCCAGTTATTGAATTATTTAGACAGAGTTCGAATGATATGATTTTTTGAACACATACACAATGGCTTGCAAGAGAAATTAAACGAGGAATGCGAATATGTACTTATCACAGCTATTTTTAGGTATAAGGATGATAAATCAACCCCTAAACGAAAGGGTGAGAAATACATACCTTAAAAAAAGAATTTGGGATGAAATATGCACCATTTCATTTGATACGTTACCGCTCTAGTGGCCTAATGGTTAGAGGGTCCGCCGCGTACGCGGGAGGTCGTGAGTTCGATGTCCGGCCGAGTCATACGAAAGACTTTAGAAAATGGTACTAACAGCTGCCTCGCTTGGCGCTCAGCATTAAATGGTTAGTGTTAGGACTGGTCGTCCTGGTGTCAGGATAATGTGACTGGGTCAACCACCACCATTTCTTTAATTATATCCGCACGAATGGTTAAAAAATGTGTGTAGATTATTAATGGTTAAAAAGAGTGTGTGGAAGAGACAACAATGATCATAGAGCGCTTGATCCAGAATTAAGAGAATTTAAGAAATTAATCAGATTACAATCGAATAAAATTCAGTTTACAATTATGCACCAAATAATGACAAACACTTTCATAAATGATTTTTGGAATAAATGGAGACCAAACGAATTGATAATGGCAAGTAGAAAGATAATTCGTGATACACTTCAGCAGCAATTACATAAGAAACAGTTTTCAGAATAACTCAGCTGCCGAGGTTCATTGTAACTTGCACTGACACCAACAACAAAATTGTTAGTGATGATATAGTAAGAAGAAAAAAACTAGCTAATTATAAACATAGTGACAAAAAAATAATCGCGACTTTGATATTGATGCTAAATTTTTATAATGATGATGAAACAACAGCAAAATAATCATTGTTCGAGCTCTAATATAGTAATTTTGTAGCAGTGTTCAAATAATTATCCAAGACAATTTACTGTAGATAGAAAAGATAGAGTCTTGGTGATACACGAGAAAATGTGATGCTGACCTGTCTTGAATGTAATAGACGTCTAGGTACTAGTTAAGTGATCAGGTGGTTATTGTGTATCTTTGGGTATTGTAATTTTTCACGTAGAAATCCACGTTGAGGAGCAGTTGAATCTAATCTATAGATTCCAGGTCTACCTGTAGATCTTACCACGCTGAAAATTGTATGTGTAGTAATACTCCAAATAGGATGAGTCGCTCTTTTTTATCACCTTAAGTTCACATGGCTCATACAAGTATCTTACGATAACGTTACCTAATACTGGTTGTTTTTAAACATCATGTTGTGTAGGCATATATTCTTTTGAATTGCATTAATATCTTTTATAGAATTTGATCGAGTAATTTCATTGTTTAATGCATTTATCACACTTGGTAATCTAGCAACCCATTATCGAAATGTTACATCTTTCTGAATTATTTCCTTCGTGTATTGATATCCAAATAACCGCTCAGCATCAGTTCGATTAGTTCCTTCAACGATTGCCTGAACCACTGTTGCTGCCTTTGTTGATAACGGCTCTCCTTCTTTATATCTACTTGCAACGTCCCGGACAGTAGATGCGTATTTGTAAGTTATTTCACGTCTGCTAATTTGGATTTTATCGTGTGTTAAAAATAAAATATCCGCTTGATGAAATTCATAATAAACGCTGACATCAAAATGTGCGTCCTGAATTCCTTTAGTAGACAGCGGTAGATACATTAGCCATATTTCCTGTCGTGCTAACCACGCTGCAGCAACAGAACGTTCGACGCCAGCTGCATAAGCAAGTTTACTTTTAAAAGCTACGTCATGAACGTAACATGCTTTTTCAATTTCATTTATTGAATATTCATAAGGTTTTGGTTGATCTCATTCATCAAGTCGAATATCAAGCCGTGTTCCACGACCGCAATAATTATATCCAGGAAGATGTTTTTCTCCTGGGTATTTAGCCCACGGAGTTCCTGAAAGTGTAGACATTAATGTAGCAATATCACCACCATCTTTACGCTGAATTTTAGCAATAAAAAAAGAAACTTTTCTCTTCCCACATACAGAACATTTTCCACCATATGCTATTTTTCTATTTTATGATGTAACTGTGGCTAAAGAGTAGTTGGAGTTTTAACTCAGCAGCGTAAACAACACAAATCTATATGATTATAATATTAATATAATTGATTTTTTAGCGACACAAAAGCATGAACCAGTAAAACATCACACAGCATAACCAAATTATGTCCGGATGATCATAATAGGTAAATCCGGAAGTCTTAAAACGCAACTACTGCTTAATTTAATAATGAGGTGGTTATTGATGGATTTTTTTTTAATCATGAAGTATATGATAATGTGATGCTGGACAAACAATCAAATCCAGCAAGAATATTTCCTCGTGGTAGCACTCTTTTCAATATAGATTTATAAAATTAATCGATTTATCTTGACATCTTTATTTGCATTGTATTTATTCATTTATTGTTTTATACTATCTAAATTTGTATCTTACTCTTCCCATAAGAGTTGTCCTAACAATGTTGTCCAATTTACGTCATCATCAAGATGTGTATGTGGTTGATACATACGCGCTAAACTATCATGACGGCATTCCCCATTTAATAGTATGGTGTCGTATTCTCTACCCAATATATTACGCCGTGAAATAAATTATTAATAAATTAAGTAAAACATGAAGGAGAACATTTAAAAGAGTATTTGTGTTTTTCCACAAGGTAATTGACTTTTTTCTCGTGGCCAACCTATCAGCTCGTGCAAAAACATCATCAATTTTGTTTAAAACAACATACATCTGTATGTGTGCTTTTGCTACTGTTGGCAGTAGATATTTATAAGAACGATACGATTAAAATAAATTTAGATTCTGGAAATTAGTTAGGTCATCATAATTTTGTTCTGGCTCCAAAATCGTTATGGTCACTGTAACTTTGCTCCCTTTAGAAAGAAGCGGGTTCATTCAAACAGTGCCTCACCTGGCTTGCACACCAGATTCGCCTGTTGTTTGTTAATTTATGTTTTATATACGTGATTGGTAATTTTTCTACTTTATAATCTAGTTCAATCTGGAAAGACTGTTAAGCGATGTGTATTTTAATATAGTGACACTTCCGTGAACTTGAGACTAAGAAACATTATGGATGATGAATAATCAACCCCATATTATATCTTCATCCTCATCCCCAAGGACACCGTTATTTTGGTAACAATTAAAAATCGTCAATAAGCAACTTCTTCAGTTAGAATATGCGCTCTAGTAATATAATTACTCTAGCAAGATGCACATTTAAATAAGATAATGCAAATCGGTTATGGATGACAATTTTATACTGAAAAGTATTACATCCTGCTTCTGCATTTGTTATACAGAATTGCTGTTTTCCATTTCATCAACATATGTTAAGATGAAAGTTGATCCTATTTTGTTTGTCAACATTTACGTTAACTGAGTTTGAATTAAGACAAAACAGCAATAACCGTCATATTCATAATGTAATTAGTTTACTCAACACAAATGTTGAACACAACTTGCAAATGTCTGTTTATGTCCCTCCCGATAAGGTGAATAACCAACCAAACTAGATTATTGGAAGGCGGTAATAATATTCGTAAGCTTGAAATAACTTCAGGGCAGAAAGAACAGAAGTAATGTCGATTAGTAGAATTCGAACTAAGTGGATATTAAAGGATTGAAACTATATGCCTGTAATGAGATAGTGTCCGATGCACTGACGCAAATGTGGCATTCATTCCTACATAATGTACCAAAAATCCGCCGTTTTAGAAACTATTTGCATTCTTAAAGAACGGAGAAACGTCTGACATTGTTAAACATTAACGTCTTGGTAAGAGTGTAATTAGAAAAATTCACGCCGGTTAATAATAATAATAATAATAATAATAATAATAATAATAATAATAATAATAATAATAATAACTGATAGCTTGTAAATGTAGTCAGTTGTCCTCACATTGACTGGACCTACAATTAATAATCTGTGGAACTTTGTGAACGTGAAATGCTTTTTTGCTAAATAGTGCTAAAAAGAACACAAATTGTAAACACTGATGTAATAATCAGTTCATCTACATAAGAATACAGATTAAAACTACCAGACTTAGACTGTCTATTATAGTGTGATTGTTTGTTAGTTGTTTTCTTGGGCGTGTGTGTGTGTGTGTGTGTGTGTGTGTGTGTGTGTGTGTGTTTTCTTTCTGCTCAGTCTTGCATCAAAGACTGGAGAGATAAACCCAGACAGAAATTAATCCTTTTGATGTGAAATCTACAGAGCAAACCCTGTGTCGCAATTCCACTCAAGAGTTTCTTTATTAGTTATTGTAGCACTGGGCAGAAATTTTAATTAAGCTTTACTCGAATATGTACAAAGGGCCATAATTTTAAATATTCATTCGTCAGGAAATTAGAATTGGCAGAAAAATACATTTTATGACAAATTATGGAGCTGAAAACAAACGTTATGCTAGCCGTTGCTGTTAAAAAGACGACAACTGTGTTGTAACATGATGTCTACCTCATGCTGCGTGCGTTGTTCACTAAAATTATAGTGCATAGTTTAAAGCAACGCCCAGAAGACAGGATGCGACTCTTAATAACATGATGCATGTTTAGGGTCTTAGACTCGTAACCAGAGTGGCGTGCTTGATTTATTCCCAGCATGCTATTAGTTCGGTTTAGCTATTTTGATGTGTCCTAGAGATGGGTTTGCACTATTAGAGTACAGTAGTAGATTCGACAAAGTATAACCTTCAAAGTGTTGATGTGAAACACACAACTACAGCCATAAAAATGACAAAGAAGAAACGAAGTATTCACTGCAGTTTATTTATTTTTATTAAATAAAGAAACAAATTATAACGTATCAGAATGAGTGTTTTGCCTCGGCATGGATGAGTACAATTATCTTATTAGCTCGAATGGGTAGCACTTTTTTATAATAATTGTGCAAATGTTTTTAATTTTAAATTAAAATCATCAAATTCTTCACAGGAGAAGATTATAATTTCTAAAATAGATATTTTGAGACATGCAGTCGCATGAATGAGTGTGAACCGTAGCAACCTTGTCATAAACATAGAGTGAACAATATATGTCAGAAAGTAAACTATGATACACACAAATCAATCTTAAAATAACAAGAATTTTCTTCTTAAACTTATGATTTTGAAATGTGGATTCCCTTTTTAGCATTTTAATAATAGGCTTGGGAATCTTAACTCCTAATTAAATCAAGATGCTAACTATGGATTGTAGTATCTGTGATTTAATTTGTCCTATGACTTGTCTGGATTCGATCTCGGATATAATTGTATGTACTCAGTTAGATACTAAACGCTTTAAATGAACTATAACGCAGTATTAAACAGTTTACAATTCCTGTCTCCTGAAACATACTAACTTTTACATGTTTAATACAAATCATATTCCTATGATAACTCTAATTAACAAAGATGTGATGTCACGACACTTTACCTTGAGAGATTCGTTATGCTGGTATATATAATCCACGCTTAAATTTGTGAAAGGTATTTAAGTTAATTTGATTGCGAAACCATACTATTGTTTGCTCCAAGAAAAATTATGAAATTTAAGAATAATTAGTAGTTCTGATTTTAGTCACTGTTCTCTGTTTCAATTCATGACATAAACTGAACAATATAAAAGTACCCTTAATAAACCTTGACATTATGTATTTAGATCCTTTTTGCACCAAATTATCGTTAATGTCGGTCTATAACGTCTAACAGTTCAAAAGGCAACGATATACAGGTGGCACACACACACGCACACACACACATATTGCTGATGCATGTGGCATCAAGACTGATGTCTTATCTCGTCAATAATTCGGGATTCATTGAATATAAATACCAACTGAAGATAAAAAGAGCAGCCTGTCTGCATCTGTTGGAATTCGTGTGGACCAAGTCCGCAACATATTAATAGATTCATAGAGGTCGAATGTGTGTATTCCCTGGCAATATATTTTTTCTCAGTAATAACATGACATATTTATCTAGACATTTTTCGAGGACTTAGAGAAGCACATTGAATCGCTATTTTGGTGCAACAAATGTGGTAAATTCCTTTTGATTTCAACTTTAAATCTAATCGCATTATTGATTAAATCCAAATAAGAATACTTGTTTAATTGCATACTATTTGATTAATATGTGGCTGAAAGAATAATGCATTTTAGCAACCTCTCCCTGGTTTCACATCTTTTATCTAATACAAAAAAATATTTTATTAGACAGCAAATAAGAGTGTGGAATAAAGCCGTTTTCAATGCTCATATAATTATATAGGAGCCATAAAATTTGTTTTCTTCTTTTCAATTACAGATGGTGTGTATATTATATATATATATATATATATATATATATATATATATATATATATATTAAGCAGATAGAAACTAAACAATACTTAAAGCACATTTTGCAATGTCAAATAATTTTTATAGCATTAATGGCTATCCAGACTAAATTTCGACCACGTCTCAGCATGAATAAAGATAAGAAAGAGACTAAACAATATACCAAATCTGAAAACTCAGTTGGAATCTGAAGGCTTTTTAAAGCAAAGTGAAAGTTAAGACTCAAAGAAAGGACACACAGTAGAGTTAAATTCTTATTTCCATGTCGGTAGGCAATTCTTTCATGCGAAAATATATGAAAAACTCCTCAATCGCATTAGAAGGCGGGGTTAATGACACCATATTTCTCTTCGGTCTTTCTGCGGGACTGTTTTTCGCGGCGGAGTCGGAAAAATAGGTAGACGGCGAATATGAGACACAGCAGCATCAATATCCCGAAAACCAGGGCCACGATCCAAAAGGTGTACGTCTGATAGCAGGTTTCCATTGTTCCCTTATCGTCTTTCGTGCCTGTGAGAGGAGTTATAAGATAAGTATTTAATTTATTTAATTAAGTATGGTAAACATTGTATAACTTTAAGTTTTGAATATTTAAAGCTTAAATGTATCAACTGTCCACGGGCAAAATTAAGACAAGAAAATCAAGAAAGGTTCAAAACAACAATTAAGCCAACCATCTCATATTGCAAAGTGTGTGTATACAGTCTACAGAATGATCATCTTCAAAATGCATACATATAACAGCATATCGCCTCTACTTGCACATGTGACGAATCAAACTGTGTACGGCATAGACTTTTATCTGCCACCGCATAGTGCGTCGGTAGATTCAGGTAAAAATGTTTTGTGCTGGTGATTTCTCCTAACACACTGCATAGAACGAGGTCTCTTGTCCCATCATGAAACGGCTGATCTATGACTTGTTTGAATTTGCAGTTAAATTTGACTTATACAACTTAGCATTTCTCCACGATAAAATGAAGACACTAGGTAGAAACAAAACTGGCCGTTTCAACAATAGAGTCACAAATCTTTCAACTCAAGTAGATATTACATTTTTGTCTTTGGTGCTTGATAATAAATATTGTTTTTTTCGCTAAATGACGTGTGCTTGATCGTTATATTTATGAGGTATATTTATGAGTGATGCTCCTTTTTGGAAATACATTTACTGAAATTATTTCATTTCATATGCCAGTCATTATATTTAGAGCCATTATAATTCAACGATGATGACATGTCTTTTTGATGATACGCTGCATTACGACTTTGATATGTATAAACAGTTCTGTAATTTCGTTCAGTAGATGTATCTGTCACAGCATAAGACGATATATATATATATATATATATATATATATATATATATATATATATATATATATATATATATATATATACTGACTAAGGTCACTAGGAAAAGTAGTCTCCTTCACTTAATTCTAACATGTCTGAACGAATTCGCATAACAACCAATAAAAGCTAGAGATTAAGTACAAAATGTATGTGATGAATTTATGTACATGGAATCCGATCATTGTGTTCGTTTGTTTATCACAAACATGCATATATGTAATCTGAGCTTTTGAGCTATTCCCGTAAAGAACGCCGTTTTCGAGATTGAATGCATAAATAAACTCCCAATATTGCTTGGAATTTTTATCATTTTCTTATGCTACAATCACTTCATCTACATACCTGATATCTGATCATTACTTCCTGCAAACAAGGAGATGGTAAATCGTGTGCCCAGAGTGGTCTGATTTTGAAGACCAGTGTCTTCAGCAGCCCTCCTTCGTCGTTTGCCGCTACTACAAAGACTGGTCTGAAATGAAATCTCTACAACATTACGATGCTTTTGGTAGCTTAATTGCATTATCTATCTTCCAAATTTAAAGTTTAGTGCTTTAATCGCAGATGAAACTATGAAACTGCGGATGTTAGCGAATGTTTACGACCCTTTTTTAAATGTACTTGATACTAGAATTCTCCTCTTACAACAGTTTAAATTAGAGATTGTCACATCTATAGATAAAAATTACCTGTGGATCATCACATTTACTTTGGTCAGCGAGTATGCACTGCATGATGTCAGCCTGTATTTTCAGATTTGTACTAATCCCAGTTGATTTAAGCCACAGTGCTGGTTCAAAAGTGCCACTCTGAGTGATGTAGATACCGTCCGTACCTCCAGCTGCAAGTCCACCGTCGACTGGAATAACGCTAGTAACTGCGTCCTTAAGAAAATTGGTAGTGAGTCCGTATGCCGGTACCGTTTGTTTACATCTGCAAGGTTGAAAGTTTTAATTTTTCTTATATTGTAGATTAAGTAAATCAGCTTGCAAAGACAAATCCTATGATTAATTAGTCAATGTGAGATACGCAACTTCACACACACACAAAACACACACACACACACACACACACACACACACACACATATATATATATATATATATATATATATATATATATATATTCATGAAATTTAACATTTAAATAGTTAACCCAATAGTTGAAGATATATTTCAGAATGTATACAGACAGAGGATCAGAGGATAAAAGACATATGAAATAATGTTAGGAGCTGTTGAAATTTATTATGAAATTAGAGATCAGTACATTTTATATTGTTCTCCCGTTAATACGGAGCTCAAAATATTCAAATGATAGGCAAAAATGTACCTTACCCGTTATCGATGGCAATCACGTGTGGTGTAGTTGTTGAATCAGCTCCCTCATAAAAGGCCAATCTGTTTACGTATATGCCAATTTGTCTATTTTCTGTGGAGGAAAATAGGCTCTTAATTAATCTGCAAATCCTATTTTAGTGTTTAGATTCCTCTTCTTAATATAAATCAATTACAAAATTAATCACTTTAACATAAAATGGAACGTATAATATCCCAATGTTGTTGACATATCTTTCAGCAATATTAGTGAGCGAAATAGATATCTGAGTATAAAGCATAAATATATTATTAAGGAATTGCTAATTGATTGAAACGATTCATTTAGTCATTTAAATCAGAGGATTCAACGTACTCAACAGAGAGACAGACAGACAGACAGAGACAGATAGAGACAGAGAGAGACAGAGTTTCAGACAGTTAGAGACAGAAACATAAATACTAACTAGAGTTGGCGTATGTGTGCTTCAGTTTTAGGTAGTAAGAACCGCCAAGCGTCAGTTCGCTATTAGGAGTAACCAGTGTATCATCGGCATCTTTATAGACCTCAAGCGTAAGCTGAGATTTCAGGTCCAGATTGTTGATTGGTAATGAACTGGAAAGAAAACAAAGGTTTACATCAACACTGCTGAGACATTGTACATGGAATACAAGACATTCTACTTAACTATGAAAATCTTGTCAATTAACATGTTTGTATGGTTATTGCTTCGTAGAAGGCTGGTAATAGTTATTACTTTATAGATTGTTGTGATGAGTTCCAAGACAAATTGTTTGGAGATCACAGTTTCCGCAACAATACCAAATATTTAGTTACTATTTAGTTATTTATTTCAACATGAAAATATGTAAGCTCTTTTTCTGCAGAATCGAGGTTGCTGACGACCTGATTAGTGGTGTTCCATTCGGATATCAAAGTTCAGAATTTCTTCAATACATTGTTCATCTTCTGTTTCATATTGCAGTTCCCTCTAACTATTTACTAATACTTTATTTAATTTTATTTTTAGGACGGCATTGACTGATTTGTTACATCAGATTTTCTCAAGGAACAAGTTTTCGAACTGTTCTTCCTTAAACATAGGAAGTTTCTCTTTAAGACTGCAGTAGATGAATGAATGGCAACATCTTTACTTGAATGTTGTACTGAGTTCCCTCATGAAACAAGTTGAAAACTGGTGTTCAGTACTATTTCTTAAGGGAATCGACAACATTTTACAGAAAGTTCTGTGATGACTACTTGGCTACTGATTTCCAATGATGATATTGAAGTCGCTTACGGAACAATTGTCTTTATGTCACAAACGTCACGAAAGGTATTATCATGTTTATTTATATTATGGCATAGTTCCTGATGTAAACAATGTTTCATAGACTGACTCAAGGAACAAATTGATATATTACTTTCTGTAGATTGTTACCTTAGCAAATATTTTAAGTCGATTTTCACTCAAAAAAATTGAGTTTGTTAATGTCAGTAGTCAATGGTTTATAAAATGTTTTGACTGAACCCCCTCTCCTCACACCCCCCACACCCCCACCCCACCCCACCCCCGCCCGAAACAAGTTAATTATACTGTTCCATTATGAACTATTATAGATAGTCTAATTGAGAGTGCTCACTGCATAGTTAATGCTTGTTGATCATGTTTTCATACTCTCTCCAGGAAGCAATTCGAAAATCTTGCATGTCAGTTAAATAAATTGAATGGATCATTGGTATACATGTTTGGCTGAGTACTGTGTTTTAGGAAGTATATACTATTCGCTTGTTTTATAGACTATATTATTAATGCCAGATTTTCTGCTTCTGAGTTTCCTAAAGGAACAATTTGATATGTTTTTCTCCATTACAGTTTCCTCAGGAGCTGTATTAGACGTTTCTCAAAGTTCGGATTTGATGATGGCAATACTTACTGATTTATATTAAGTAATCCATCGGATGCCATTATATTCTTCTTTACTATTCGTTGTGGAAATATAATACAATTTATAAAATATATTGTGATGACTACATGGCATTAACGGAAGTTTTCCTTTCAAACATCCCGCCAGCTATTTACGTGAGAAAATTATATACATCAGATGTATGTGTTACGTATATCTGAATTAACTAATATTTGATTTAAGAAAAAAATATTATTTGTTTGTTTCTAAAAAAAAAATTAAAAAATTTCATTACATGATATTGCAATGTAATTTTATTTACTGGAGATATTTTCCGGAAATTCGGTTCAGTATTTAGACAACTTAAACTTGGTAAGGGAACGATGTATTCAAGTTGACCTAATTCTTGATTTTGATGTAAACATTTTTTTTATTTCATTCTTTGTGCGAATTTCGTATAGAGTGAAATCGAGGCTGCACTAAAATATATGACTAATATGTAAGCATGATAACGTGACCATCAATTTCGCAATTCATGGATTTCCAACACTGCATCGTCGATTAGTGTATAACCTTTCTCTAAGAGAAGTCTGTATGTATGCGCTTTTAAGCACCTGATGTCAAATCGTTATCTTCTATCGTTAAAAGTTGAGTTTTATTATAATTTTTCTTCAAAATGTTTTAGATTCTAAAAGATTAGGTCGTTTCTCTAGAAATATTTGTGTGCTCATAAAGAATTCTATGCACAAAGACATTTCTTGAAATTATATTCCGAATTCAAACACTGGAGTGTTATTTCTTGTGATTCTACAAGGAACTGTAAACAACAGTATTATACAGGTTATAGCATATGTAATTTCCCTCTATCATGAAATTTCATCGAGACTCAAAATTGAATTCACAAGAACATTTCACATTTCTAAAATTTAATTCGTGGATTATTATTGGATTATTTTGGGATTCGGTTCTTAAAACCGCAACTTCTCTTTTACCATATTTACATTGTTTTTTCAGGGAAATACATTATTTGTTAGAGTTTACAAAGCTTGTTTTTTTCAATCTTTTTCTTAGTGTTTATTAAAACCTAAACACGTAACAGATGACTGTGAATTGAATTTGCATAAAAGGGTGGCTGAATGGCATTTATCGGCATACATTTAATCAGTTATATGTTGGATTCACATATACGATGCGAATACGAAATCTCCAGGAAACAATTTGATGCTCCGATTTATATTACTGATCCGGAGGGTACAAAATCCCTTCATCAAGGATTACGCATTTACATATACATTTACAGATCCTCAAACTTACATTGAATAATTGTATAATAATTTTATTATAATGATATTAGTTCCGCTTTCCCGTGTATGTAATGTTTATAATATGACAATCATGTAAGGATACTCGCAATATTTTGTTCTTTCTGTATTTTCGTTACATATTTTGAAACTGATAGAATACGTATATTTAACTGTACTGTTCCATACAATACTTCGTAGTTCCCACATTTAGCCTACAATACAAGTGGTGACCATGCAATGTGCAAACTATGGTTCGAGCATTATGCATCAAAAGATAGCATTACATAAAAATGGTTCCTTATAGCGCAGACAATAATAGATACTCACGAAATTGTGAAGGTTTGTATAACCACGTTGTTGTGATCAGATGTTGTGCATTTCCATCTAAATATAATATCTGTATTACGCACATAACCATCGATGGTTTGCACAAGAAACGTAAAGGTAACATCCTGTAAATGAATAAGATAACATAAGTATGAGTTTTGCATGTCATCATTCATAATCTAGTCTTATGCATGAACTATCATTAGACGTGCGTCCATTTCTAAATAACAATGCAAAACCAGTGCGTTTGAATATATATATATATATATATATATATATATATATATATATATATATATATATATATATATATATATATATATATATATATATATATTCTCATTGAAAATGAAAATGTTTGCACATTTTTTTGTCGCTTAATTTCAAAATGTTTACACATTAAATTGGCTACACAATAGGTGTATTCGAAAATGAGCGGATAATTTCCTTAACATGATTTCTAAACACTGTTTAGTATTTTAAATTCTTATTTGTGCCCTATTTATTACCGTTATCAATTAGTTAGGAAAGGAAAGGAAAACAAACGATGGTAGAATAATATAATAGAAAATATAATAGACATATGAAAAAGAAAGTATCCATGAAGTGTATTACATAGCAATATATGGATTAATAACGTACATTTGGTGACAAAAGATGACGAATATCATCATAAGCATTCATATTTCAAAGTGAGCCCTGATGCGAAGTGAAAATATACTCAGAACCATCTTTGGAGTTTAAAAATATTTTTCATAGTAATAAAAATACATTACTGAACTTTTGTCATGATATCTCTGATTCCATTACAGACAATTTAAGAGACTAGGTATACAATATATTTCTAGCACAGTTTGCGTTTTATTATGCCTTATTACCACTATTAGGAGATAAACGTTTTCTTTAGAATTCAATTATTAAACAAAGGTTAAATCTACATTCGTTTGGCTTTCATTTTGTATATGTTTTCCCTTAACTTTCTTTTCTTTCCCCTCTTCGGTTCATACCCATATGTACATATGTAAACAATTTTAACTATGATAATGAATGCAAATTTAATCACAATTAAATCGTTTCATTTCATAATTAAAATTTTATTTTCGAGCACGCTCCTCTTGTTTTCTTTCTTTTCAAGCTTTAGTAGTTCTCATGTCAGTAAAAATTAAATAGGAGGCCACATGACTGAATTTGAAATTCATTTGGATAAATGTATGCAAGATCGTCTGCTTATTGAGTCTAATTAACTTCATGAATATGCAATCACTATAGAGAACGAGATCTCATTTCACATAATTAACTTGATGTTTTACGTACCTCGACAGTGCTGTCACCATTTGCATCTGTGATTTGGAAGGCATTTGCACTTCCACATGCCGCAGGAGTAACTGTCGCTCCACTGGGATCCAGCGTGTAGGTGGAGGTGTACTGGTCGGTGGTTCCGACCTGGGCTACTGTACAGCCCGCAGCGATTGCATTAGTTGATGTAAGAGCTGATATCTGGTAAATACTGTCTGTTGCAGCTTTTTCCACCACTACTGTGGTTGAAAACCCGGTCGTGGCATCATAGTTGCATTGGGCTATGTCTGAAACAGACACATATTACATGTAATATTTAGCGACATTGTTAGAAGAATCCATAATGCAGTACAATTTGACAGGATGTGTACTAACTTATTTGATCGGTTTAATTACATTCTTGACTAGAATAGACTTATTTCAATATTGGCTAGTAATACATTGGTCAACAGGGCTATAAGGGTTTATGTTTTGAGAAACATCCTAGTTCATTTTAAAACGGAAATGGGAGGTAGGTTCATTAGCACTTATAAAATTGATTGGATTCAATTGATTGGCACACTAAATGTAATGCTTCACATTTGAACTTGCTTCCGCATATTGTCATACTATATAATACAAATAATTTTCTTTCTATTGCATGTTATATAATTATGAATCGAAACGCTGATCAACCTGACTTTCTAGCAGTGTTAAAATACAGATATTTGATTGTCATTATTATAATAATGTTGTAACGGAGATATTTGGACTTCATTTATAATGGCATTGTATTACCCATAAATCAGTTCTTCCACTTACAAAATGCAAATATTTATTAATTAAATATATATTATTTTTTCACACGTTGTTGAGAAGTAGAGATTGTGATGAAGAACTATATATATATATATATATATATATATATATATATATATATATATATATATATATATATATATATATATATATATATAAAGTAGACATAACAATACTAAAATACAAATAACTTATACATGTCAGAGTTTTCGTTATTTTTATTACAAAGACATATTTGTAATATCATATGGGAACTAGCGAGACAACAAGAGTCAATTTTAGGTGAAAAGTATCGTGGAAACATGTTCTGTCATAATTCAGTGCAATCTTGTATTAACATAAACTGTTCTCAAAACAATTATCCCGTTTCTATTTAATCATTGTTTTTCAGTATAATAATTAAACGTTTGTATTTCTTTTAATCATTTGATTCTGTGTTTAAGTAGGAATCTGTATCCACACACACAAACACACTCATGCATATTTAACATCAGCTGATATTCTTATATTATCTATTATTCCAAATATTGAACTCTTTTAAAACAAATACATTTTCTGCCTGACGATTATTAAATATGGTTCTGGAATTTCTCATGCGTATAAAAATTTCAATTACAGTTACACCAGCTAACCATACGGATATGGTCTAATTGGTCTGTTTTTCAATAAAATTAAAGATCTCTAATAACGATCATACAATATGATTAAAGAATCTTTGAGACATACGACGAGAAACTTTACTTCTGAATTTTTAAAAGTATTTTAATACTGATAGATAGATAGATAGATAGATAGATAGATAGATAGATAGATAGATAGATAGATAGATAGATAGATAGATAGATAGATAGATAGATAGATTACAAAAGACACGCATTTGTTATATCGTCTGGGACCTTGAGAGACAGCAAGAGCAATTTTAATGGGATGAGTATTGTATATGCTGTCCGTATTGTCTGTCATAAACTAAAATATGATTCAATGGAGTCTTATATAAACATAATCTATTCCGAAAACAACTGTTCCATTAACATATATACAATAATAAAATGTGGTTCTGGAATTTCACATGCATATAAAGATGTTAATGACTGTTCCACCAGCTAACCATACGGCCATGACTAATAATTTGTTTGTTTTTCATTAAAATTAATGTTCTCTTGACAATTATACAGTATGATTCAACAATCTTTAAGACATACGACAAAGCGCTTTTCCTCTGGATTTTTAAATGTATTTTAATACTGTTAGAAATTTTAAATGTTTCCATTATATACAATTGTTATTTCAGGTTACTCTTCTACTACAAATGAGATAAACTTGCAATAGATATAGTTCATCATTTGTCTCGAAATGTAAATAATCCTTCATAAAAGTTAATTCTAAATGCATACTTTCGAAATACAACCAAATTGCATCCCCTACTCTATGTTTCTGTAAGTAATAGTAATAAAATGGTATCATCACTTAGTCGTCTTGCCGATTTGGTTTGTGACTCATACTTTAATAATATAAGATGTAATGTTCTGTAATTATGTTAATTAATGTTTTCATGTCAAATCCGGCGACTGGTTGAGTACACAAGCATCACTGTGTAAATTTCCAATCACGATCATAGACTACATACTTTGAAGGGTCACATGTGTACATTTTAGAAAGACACCTTGACGATCAAAGACTACATAATTTGAAAGGTCTTAATCTGTATATTTGAGAAAGGCACCTTGACGATCAAAGACTACATAATTTGAAAGGTCTTAATCTGTATATTTGAGAAAGGCACCTTGACGATCAAAGACTACATAATTTGAAAGGTCTTAATCTGTATATTTGAGAAAGGCACCTTGACGATCAAAGACTACATAATTTGAAAGGTCTTAATCTGTACATTTTAGAAAGGCACCTTGGCCGTTATTTTTTTCATTTGGATCTTTAACAGAGTAATCTATAAACGCACAGGGGAGGCTATTTTAAAAGCACAACAATAGTTTTTAAAGCATAGACATATATTACGATATCAATTATATAGTGACTGCCTTAATTAAAAGTTTATATTTAATAGAACTTGTGGGGCAACAGTAGATGCGATTCCTATTTTGTAATGCAAGTGGAAGTACATAGATATGTCGTTGCCCAATCTTCTTCCCAAACTTTAAGTTATATTAAACATGTACAGACGGAAAATTCTCTAAGATATATACTTACATGTTATTTCAGACTGTGTCGGTTCCTGACAACAAAAGAATCATTTTAAAGCAATTAACTAATTTTTATATTCAAAAACGTGTAATTTTAATGTTTGCTAATAGTTGTATTCATTTAATTAGACATTGTTGAATATATTTAAAAAAAATTGTAATGAACATAAATCGGATATTAACAATTGTTTGCAAACTTATACACTTGCAAAGTTCTATTTTTGTAAACAAATATGACAGTTTAGATGTAACAATAAATCTTTACCCACTATCCTCAAATTATTTTTACTGATATTGATTGAAAAATATTTGTTTGTCTATCTATCTATCTAACTATCTATCTATCTATCTATCTATCTATCTATCTATCTATCTATCTATCTATCTATCTACTTTTCGATCTTATATCTTATTATTATAATAAATTTGCAGTTTCTAATATATAAGCAATCCTCTAAAATAGTTAAATTACGTCAAAAAAAAACAATACAAAATGTGAGTACTAGTAAAGATACCCAATAGCATGACAATTCATTAATTATTTTATCTTATTTTTTTTCTTTAACTTTGTAGTATTTTTCCAACATTCTCTTCTTTATCTTATTCTAGTCATCCATTATCTATTATCAGAAATCAATACTTACCGTGAGGAATGCAACAAACAGTACGAAAGTCCATGCAGCAAGCATCTGTAAGAAAAATATTTCCAAAAAATTCATAGGTTGTGTTTCTATAAGTATATTTCTTCTAGTTCACAAAGTAGAGAAAAGCTATTAATGTGAATCTAGGACGCACAATAAAATGTAGTTTATCTGGGTTAAGCCTACGTTACAGTGTTTTATATAAATGTTTTGTTTCCTTTTATTTCTTTTTCTCATTACAACCTGAAAGATGCATGTGAGGTAGCAGTTTTAAGTCGGTTTCACTAACATTGTTTGAATGGGTTTATTTTTATCATACAAATTCAAATCTAATCGCAACCACCAATGTATAAAAGACCATGTCATTTCAATTGTTGAAACGTTGTCCTCTTCAGCTGTAGCATAGGTACAACATTATCATGTAGCTTTTCTCTCTGTTTATTATTAGTAGTATTATCAGTAGTAGTAGTAGTAGTAGTAGTAGTAGTAGTAGTAGTAGTATTTTTTACTATATTTTAATGGGCGATTGGGATTGTTTTTGATTTTGTTATATTACACCCTAAAGATATTACAGTTCTATGGTTCCACTGACCTTTACCAATTTATAAGTCGGTACCAATATCAAATGTTGATAACTGTGGATCCAAACGACCATGCAAAGTTCATCCAGCATAAATGTGTCACATAATTTGAGAGAGAGAGAGAGAGAGAGAGAGAGAGAGAGAGAGAGAGAGAGAGAGAGAGAGAGAGTGTGTGTGTGTTATACACACATGCATTACTTGATTGGTTAATTCGTTATTGTTTGCATTTATAGATTTACAGTCATCGAGTCTTCCACTTATTCATGAATACACACATTATGCGTAAGTCTATTTAAAATACAAATAAAAGTCAATGCTTCATATATATATATATATATATATATATATATATATATATATATATATATATATATATATATATATATATATATATTCTTGCAATCAGAAAGAATGATCATTTGAGAGTTACATTAAGCACAACATCTTCTGGTGAATAGCTAATGGAAGTATAACAGAACCATTCTGAGTTCACCATTTAGGACCTGGAATTAAGAATAAAGATTCGCCGTCTGTGTAGCCTGACCAATGTAAATGTTTGATGTTTTGGGCTGGTTTTTGCTGCTTTTCCTTTAAAGAAAATAACTTTCTTACGTTGTATGCGTGTTTTTTTTTATTCTTCTCTTGGCATTTTTTGACCATTAAGATGGATTTAATCCCATTTCATACAACTACGAATCAATATTGTATTCATCATATTTTAATAAGCTTATCAACATTTGTTTTCGTCCCGATTGAATAAGAGAATCGAATATTTCACTAACATGCATTATTTATCATGCTTTTATATTGGCACATTAGTATTTCGCGAATTAAAATAGGATAGACACACTACAGAATAACAAGACGATACAAAAAGAATAATTCACAAGTCATTTACTTTGAGAGTATTCGGCAATACATACAAAATAAGCAATCACTGAACATATTGCGCCACATACTTTTACGAAAAGTCGTGTTTGGAAATGACGGTAGTATCTTTCTTTTTGTTTCTTCTGAAATTTACCAGCAAAAATGTACGTAACTGAAGACAAATTTACTTTTGATAAAGCTAAAATAATGTTGGAGTCTGAACATGTTTTGGTTGTTTATAACATTATTAGATTTATTATCATCATTATTATTGATTGTCATTTCCAGCGAACAGCCAGCTCCGATGGCCTAGTGGTTAGAGTGTCCGTCTCGAATGCTGAAGGTCTTTGGTTAGACACCCGGCTGAGTCATATCAATTACTTATATAAATGGTACTAACAACTGCCTCGCTAGGCGCTCAGCATTAAGAGGTTAGTGTTAGGACTGGTCGGACTGGTGTCAGGATATGTGACTTGGTGGGACATCATGCTACATGTCTGCGGCATGATGCCCCAGTGCTAGACATCACTATAAACTGCCACACGGCAGATATCGTAGTGATATGCATTTAAAATTGTTAAAGCTTCGCTAAAAAAAATCCTAATTGCACCACGTCACATCCAGCAAACAGCAATATACCAGTGTGTGAGTAGTTTATAATGTTTCTTTTCTTGAAGAAGCAGTTGACAATGTCAGTGTAATTAATTTCTTCTTCAATATCAATAATACCTTCCAGGAAAAATACCAACGGATTGGTACAATATCTTTAAAGAAAGCTTTGTAGCCATATTGCAGGTTGAGCTTACATAGCCACGTCGAAGAAATAACAACAAAGATGCTGTAACACAAGCCTAGACCAATTAACAGCCATCTTCTGTTAGAAGGGCAAGAGTGGATGAGATACAATTTTGTTGCATTACATCCTGATTGCACACTTAAAAACGATCGAAATGTATGCGCCAACAGATCCATTTTTTGCATGAATGTATACAGTAATTGTATATTAAACCTAAAAGGACATGGCTAATTCGATGCTTCAGAACAAAATGTCTAAACCACCAGCTGTTTATTTTAATGATTGCAGAACATATATATGAATCGGTATCAGATTTTCCACAAGTGTACTAACTTATCACAAAACCGAATAAACATATATCTCATACCAGTAGGGTATTATCTACCATAAAAGTTCGCCATAAGTCAGCAATAATAATACCAGTCACACGGAAACTAATGATAAGGAATGTCCAATTAAATCAGAATAGTATGTCCAAAATGTATTTATAGATTAAAGTTAAGATTTCAATATTATCTGCATGGGAAAGAAAATATTTACTGATCAAGTGTCAGCTCTCTGGGAAGTGTCTCCAAAACTAATTCTTTTGACTTACTTTTAATCCTTGAATCATGATTGCAACTCATAATTGCAAATGACAAGCTCCATGAACTTTGACAGTCTACTGATTGATTTTACAGCACAATTTAACCAGCAGACTATAAAAATATGTCAATGAAATTGTTGACTGATCCAATACTTGTACAAAATAACTTCTTACCAATGTTCTCGTTCTATCTTTCATCGAATACATGCACGCATAGAGATATGCATGAAAAGATTGTAGTGCAAGCCTCCCTTTTCAACATTATGTTAGTATAAAGTTCAATCTCAGACTAAATGTCCATATATATATATATATATATATATATATATATATATATATATATATATATATATATATATATATATATATATATATATATATATATATATACATACATACATAATGGGAATACATAGACATAAGGGGAATACTCGTAACTTTTCGTAACATACTGGTTCGGACTATGAACAGTACACTCCTAGGGTCTATACAAAAGCCATTAATAAAACATTGAGATACGTTCCGTTTTACAAGTCAGTACAAACGCTAAATTAAAAAAAAAATTGCAATTGCAGGTTTCGGGTACGAAACTAAGAACATCAGAGCCAATAAGCCAAAACCACGAAAAAGTATTATTTCTGCTGGGTAAATTGATTGTCACACAACACCTGCTTTGCAATTTTCCCCTTTTAACTATGTTGATAGAATTTTAAGTTAGCGATACATGCCATATAGGGTATAGATATGGTCGCTCCAGCAGCAACCACGCACGTGACATGGCATAAACATTTCTTTAATTGGTAGTATATAATTACTGTGAACAAATGCTTACATTTATGCTTTAATTTCCTCAGCATGTACTCTCAGTTCTGAAATTCGAATAATATGACCCTAGTCATGGAATCCCTGATACACACTGGACTCAAGATCAATATCACAAATTTGCTGCATGCAAATATTACGGTTCTGTTTAATTTGTATGTGTGATAACTTCGTAATATATATGTTTTTAGCCAATTAAAACAAAACTGCAGTATGGATTACTTTTAAGTATATCACTTACAATAGATGTGTTGTTTTGTTACACACCAAAACACCTTTCTGCACATGATACTTGGGTATGTATCATAAGCCAGAGACCTGTATTAAAAATAAATACTTATTCTTAATAATGGTATAGGTGAACTCATACCTTCTTTTTGGAAGCTGTTCTTCTTCTAGACTCTAGTCTTTAGGTACTTGACACTCTGTATACGTATTGCTTCACTAAGTGGATTTTCGCGAACTTCTAAATAGAAAGAGCTGCTGATTGATCACGGGGGCTCTTTTTATATCGCAAATCCGTTAAATGACGACGTCAATGTCACGGAACTGTTTTTGTTTCTCTAAAAGTATTCCAGACAAACTGGAGCCTCGCTTCTTATAATTTAAAGCAATTATTTTACAATGAAAGTATAAGGGCTTTGCCCTTAAACATCAAAGAGAACATGTTAATCTTCTATTACGGATGCATTAAATTAGACCCGTCATGCGTGCAGCATTGAAAGCGTCCAAGATTAGCATATCATATAATAAATTATCAAACTAGAAAATGTGTTAGAAACCAAACCCACAAGTTGGGACTTGTTTGTGACATCCCTGATATTGCTAAGACGATCATGGTACGAGCAGACATTGAACTCTTTGCAAAAATGGTCATGTCACATAGCCGTAAAGGTCCACATTGATGTTTGTGTAATGGATATGGTTCAACACGATTTTCAAAACAGTAGATGAATTATGTCGCTTAAAATTGCGCAACCAAGTGTGCGCAGCAAAATCCTTTAACTTGGGAATGCTACGCAAAATAACACTTAGATTAATTAGCTACTCCATTCCCATTCATGTATGAAAATGTATTTATATTCAATAGAATAGACAGCACAAAAATTAAAACAGAGTACATTAAACGAAAATAAACCACATAAAGAGTGTAAGTGTTGTGAGTGTAGGGTGTATTCTATGTATAATTACCGTGGGAACGAAGTTATTTTCAAACCGTTTTAATGTATCAAATATTTATAACACACCCTTGCGCAGTAATGGGTAGAAACAAGAGATTTCAATTGCATTAATTTATTAATCTTGCTTATCGAAACAAGAAAAACGTTTGAATATTTTTTTAGAAAAGAAGTGACATTTGTACATTCGTTCAGTGTTGTTTTTATTGTCTATCAATATACACTCAAACAGAAAAAATGTACGTAAATATTTTCTTTCTAAACAAATCTAAGGCACATCGATTTCATAAAGTTACATATATATTTCTCTTGGTTGTAATTCACTCTGCGCGGCTTTCGGTTTATCAAGGCCTTTGGCTTGCCTACATGCAGCAAATAAGTTTCGTTGTGTAGAGATTATTTTAGTGTAAATGTGACAATTGGGACGACAAGTTGGGTCAGTTTTCAGAAGAGATGATTTTGTCATTACTGATTAAGATTATTCATCTTAAACAATAAAAGTTAAAGATTATATCACACATCACATCACATCGCCTATCCAACAGAAATCTAGCATTTGTTATGACATGCTCTACTCTACCCGATATACAGTCCTATTGCTTCTTTAGAATCATGATCAACTTAAAACTATCTGATATCGTCAAAACTAAAATGTACCATTCCTGGAAGATCACGCCGCTTATTTATTGAGTATAGCGCGTTGTCGTAATGGTAGTAACAAAGTCCATTATCACCCAAGGCATATATATGTATTGTTTGTTATAGCTTAATTTAATTGGACTATTTCCGAAACCCAAGAATTGCGTCCTCTTCCCATGGATTCATTGAAGTTCAAAACACCCCACATAGCTTCATTGAGGTGTAGAAAGTGTTTAATCTGATGTATGGACTCCCATTAATAAAATCACGCTCAAGCAATTCAAACGTCAAGTAAAATAAATCTAACATTCACCACCAGTGCCAATAACCGCCAACGGAACCGTTGACATCGTACGAACACTGCTCTTCACTTGAGTTCATTGAAGATCAATACACTACACAATGGTACATTGAAGTGTATAAAGTATTTCGACTGATGTATCGGCTCCGTTTTTATTTATCTGTAAGAAAATCTACACTACAAATAGGGTAATATAAAAAATAGAATTATAAGTTAACAGATGACACATAATACATACGTAACCCTCTCCCACTAATAACATCTAGCCTGTGCTTCATAAACAACATCCCTTCTAACAACATCCGGTCTCATGCTAACATACCTTCACCTCTAAGAACTGCAACTGTAAGACCCCAAAATTAGTACATATAATGTGGTCGCAAACCCAGACCGTTAGGGTCCGTCACACATGGTGGCCCTCTAAATGTTTTCTATGACATAAGACCCCCAAATTGGTGTATATAGGTGGTCCAAAATCCAAAGAGCATTAGGCTTCACAGCACAAGGCTGCAAAACGAAAATTACAAATCAAAACGATAAGAGTTATTTTCAACATTGTGTAAGTCGACACTTTTTCATGGCAGCAACAGATAGAACAACAACAATCTCTTTCACGAATTCCTCCACTCACAGAAAAGATCGCAATCTCGTAAAGAAAAGAAACAATTTTACGATGCGCCTGACACCAGCGCTACTGGAAGTCGTCTACCTTCAACGAGACCAGCGGGAATTGGGTTTATATCTTGTTCTAACAATATTGTCGATGACATACCACGACTTGACATGCTCATAGGAGGAAATGGATGAAATATTTCTCCAGAAATAATTATATTATTAATGAAAACTCTGATATTTGTCAACGATTATTTACAGGTGATATCATATATATTAATGTTTATCTGGAACTTATTAATGAAATCATTGATGTGTATTACAGTGATTAGATAAATAATAAATAAGATGATCATAGACAAGGCTCAACGCAGAACCATAACAGATATGGTGATAAATTCACTTTTACCAGTCAAGATGTTGTTCAGAGTTTATTTAGAAGGATTGCCTCAAAAGAATGACGATCGCAAAACAATTATCAAAGAAAGCTATTGACGCTGTTCGTGAAAAGTTTCCTGGTGCAATCAGCGACGTTGCTGGTAAGGCGCGAGATACTTCCTAATTTTCGATGATTGGGTGCCTCGTAAAATCATTTTTCTCCATTTATGAATTCCATTATTTGTCTAAATTATTATGTTGGAAATCGCGCTAGATAGTCTTCAGCACATACATACATACATACATACATACATACATACATACATACATACATACATACATACATACATACATACATACATACATACATACACACGCTTTGATTTAGATATTTGCAAGTATATCAGATCGAACTCTAAGAAACGGTATCCGTGAAGCCACGAGAGAATTTCGCAACAATGATGTAGCTCTTACGTTGTCAACATATAGAATCATAAACGATGTTGTCAAAGTCATCGATGTTTTGATGAATGTCCAACGATTAGCAAGAAGTAATGATTATCTTGACGAACGAAGATATTATTTTCGAATAAAATTTATTGTAGCAGTAATTACTGAAGACATTCGGATTATACGTGACAAACGTGCCCTGTGCTTGTTCACAGTGGAAATATTGTTACAATACATACAAATTCCAAAAATGACAAACCCTAATATGTGCGAGCGTGCCCCGTAACCGCGAGTATTTATGGAATTTTTCCGCTAAATAATAAACCCAGCATCGATGATCTTGCCCTGATGAACTAGTCGAGACTACAATGTGTAGCCGATTGATTAAAAATAACACCAAAAAAAAACAAAAGAAACAAAATGAAATAGAAAACATAAAGACGTGCTGAAAATAGTTAAGGTACTAAACATTATTAGGTCTTTAAGTTTGTTCTTGCAGTCGAAAAAGGTGAGTTTTACGAGCTCTTGAAAGCGATCACTGTCTCTTTGTGTTTAATTTTACTGGGCAATTCATTCCACGTTGCTGGGCCCAGATGTGCAAAACAAACTTGTCCATATGACTTCATTTTTATAGTTTTATAGTGGGAATAATGAGTACCGGTATACGATTGTCAGAAGACAAGCATAAATATCTTGTTGGTGTGTACACATGGGTGAGGTTAGATAGGTATGCTAGACTGGAGTCCGTCAGTGAAACGTAGGACACAGAACAATTTTATTTTTTTTTTATTCTGGTACTAATGGATACCCAGTGTAGGGCACAGAGCAGCGGGTAGGGGTGTTCTGATCGTGGTGCTCTCAGGATTATCCGAGCAGCTGTGCTTTTAACTTATTTAAGTTTCTGGAGTAGATATTTAGACGAACCAGACAGAATTGAGTTACAATGGTCCAACCTTGAGAGTACTAATGAACACACAAGTGTTTTAATGTCATCAACTGGAAGACATTTGCGAATGGAGCTCAAGATATACAGCCTTGCATATGTTCATGACATATGAGAGTACTGTCCAGAGTAACACCTAGGTTTCGTACTGACTGTGAATTTAATGTTGGTGTTGCTGATATTTATTGTTTGATGTAAAGGATGTAAATGAGAAAGTCTTTGTGTCATGATCAGCATGGCATCAGTTTTATCATCATTCATCTGCAGCTTCTTACATGTCATCCATGATTTCACATCAGAAATGCACATGTCTACTCCTTTGATGGTAATAACACCTTAATTTATGTGGCTAGATTTGTATATTTGAGTGTCATCTGTGTACAATTGGTGAGACACTGGATGATGAACTATGACACTTGAGAGCGGCTGAGTGTATAAAATGAAGAGAACAGGTCCTATAACAGGCCTCTGTGGAACACCACAACATAGATAAACTGGGCTGGAGTGTATTCCATTTGCAGTTCCAATTATTGTCATGTAAACTAAGTAGGACTCGAACCACAGGAAAGTTGCATTGGGAATGTAAAATATATACTGGAGACGGTGAAGTAATATATCATGGTTTATTGTGTCACATGCTGAAGACAAATCAAGGAGGGTGAGGACTTCAATATTTCCGTTATCATGGTATATTGTGTCACATGCTAAAGACAAATCAAGGAGGGTGAGGACTTCAATATTTCCGTTATCCAAAGCAGAGAGAATGTCATTATCTTCTTTCAGGTGAGTAGTTTCAGTACTGCGGTAAGGGCGATATGCAGACTTACATTGCTAAAAGATTGTTTGAATTCAGTTCAGATTGGGTTAAAACAACATTTTCTATGACTTTGGATATGTAAGGGAGATTAGAAAATGAGCGGTACTTCTTTAAATTGGTATGGTCGATTTGTTGGTTTCTTCAGCGGATGCTTTACAATGGCAGTTTTTAAAAATGATGGGTATTCCCTGGATGAGAGAGAGAGGTATTAATGACATCAGTTAGTGAAGGCAATATTGGATCTAAGCACTCAAGCAGCAATGATGATGGAATCTGGTCAAGTTTACTTGACTTTGGTGCACTTTTCATCATGATTGTCCGTACTAAATCCATAGAGACAGGTTCAAATGCTGCTAACGGTTGTCGTTGAAATTCTGTATCGCTACTGTATGATGAGGACGAGTCAATTGAAATTGTGTTGTCAAGCGTATCTCTAATGGTTGTATCTTGTCATGGAAGACATTTGTAAACAGGTCCAGAAGGTCTACTGGAGAGCAGGTAGTTGGAAGTAGTGTACATTTGTTCCTTGACATTAGTTTGTTAGTAATATCGAAGAGCTCTTTGCAGCTGGAACTTTCTGTGACCTTAGTAGTGTAGTGGGTTACTTTGGCTGAATGGACTATGTGACGTTCTTCTTAGGAGCGTCATAGATTTATTTATGAATAGTGAGTCTAATGGAAAGCCAAAGCCTCGCCGCTTTACGGTGGTCTCTTTTAGAAGTTCGAAGCTGGTCCCTAACACTGCTATACCACGGCGAACACTTTTGAATTGATAATCTGCACTTGGAGGCTGGGAAATGTTTTTCAAGCAATGAACGCAGGCAGTTATCGAGTTGTTCTGCTGTAGGAGGAAAGCAAGTTGTTAGGTTTGCTTGGATGTCATGCATTAGTTTGGTTCTATTTATCATACGGAGGTTTCTCTTAGCAGCAAATAAAGGTGGAGGGTTAGGGACTGATACGGCCAGAGGACATAAAATGCAGAGGTGATCTGATGCAAGTTCGTGGGATGCAACGGTTGACCTAGAATATTATCATCAGTTCTATGTGAACATGTTTATGGGTGGGTTGGTTAACGGACTGTTATAGGTTGAAAACACGAATAGAATCTCGGAGCTTTTATATATATGTTGTTTCCAGGACAGTAAAAGTGAAAGTTGAAATCTCCAATATGACGATCAATCCCTTGATACTTTTCACTTCAAAATTGACGTAAGGCAACAGATGACATCATTCATTTGCAGACGATAAAAGCCCAAAATACCATTTTTTATATCTAAAAGAGAGGATGGGGGACGATAGTGTAAGAAACAAGTGTTTCCTAGATTATATCAGTTGAACATTACACCTATAATTGATTCCTTGAGCAAGTCTACAAGTCTGTATCGGCATGACAATCCAGATTCTGAAAACATTAAACACAACACCAACCATCTTCATACCAGAGTCTGATAAAATTGGTACTAATAGCTACCTGGCTTGGCACTGAGCATAAAGAGGTTAGTGTTAGGACTGGTCGGCCTGGTGTCATGATAATTTGACTAAGTGAGACATCGTGCTACATGTCTGCGGCATCATGTCCCAGTGCGTGACATCACTATAAACTGCCTCACTGCAGACATCGTAGCGATATGACTGAAAAAGTGTTAAAGCTACGTTAAAAATCCTAATCACACACACACACACACACACACACACACACACACATATATATATATATATATATATATATATAAATTTTAGTTTATTGTGCTGACATACCGTTAAACATATGCGCTCAATTATCGCATGCCAGAAGTGGTACAGTATTTATCATGAAGGACTACATAATGATATCTACATCACGAAATAAAAGTTCGAGATTATTAGACTATGTAGTATATTAATATAAATAGCATAAATTACAATTACGATTTCGATAATGTTTGCGTGGAGAAAAAAATCAATGATTCATGTATTGATCATCTGTCCGTACTCCACAGTGTCCCCAAACTTATTTCCCTTTTTAAATTTAATCATTGATTCCTACTTGCAGATCACCGCTTTGATTTACACTGTCCATAAATTAATGATAGAGCACATTTTTTTCCATCAACTTAAAATACGAATTGGCTCAACAAGATAGGTACAAGAAAATATTAACAGTTGTACATTATTCATTCTCACTATTGACATCTCTCTCTCTCTCTCTCTCTCTCTCTCTCTCTCTCTCTCTCTCACACACACACACACACACACACACACACACACACACACACACACACAAACCAACACACAAGTACACACACGCACATAACGCAAACAAAACGTCATTGTAGCACAATCCTTCTGTCTCAACATTACATTAGTATAAAGGTTAAGCTCAAATTAACAGAACAAAATATTTTGCATGAAATGTTTTTATTAAAATTTAATTTTGAATTAGCAAAAAACTGCATGATTTTTTTTTTCATTTTGCTTTTTTTGAGAGAATTTCAATGCCTAACACGTAAATGAAAGGAATATATATCACCATGTTCCGATACATTGCCATAGAATACGTACGTCTCTATCCGGGATTTTCATTGTTTATATATGTAGGAAACCAAATATTTCGTAACGTCGTGCTAAGTGTTTGTTTTGTATATGTAAGTTGTTGGATATTCGTTTTGTAGTTACGTCATTATAAAGTCATATACTGAGATTATTTACATTTAAACAGCATGTATACACTTTACTTGCTCTAGTACCAATTATCATTACTTGGACTTCAAACAGCAACGTGATCATTGTCATCAAAGTTTACCTCAGTAGGTACAAATAAAGTGAAAATTGATACAACATGAAAGATGTTGGAGCAGTTATTTAATCTTACATTTTCGACTAATTTAGGACATAAACTAACTTATAAAATTGCAACATTATCTCCAGATCTCATGTTGTGCCGCTCATATCGCAATATAGAGTAGCGATTCATAACATTGCATCATCACAAAATATCGACATTCCCGATACGCATCGTTATATCTTTCATGTAATAGGTGTAGTTCAAGTTACTTATTTGAGACTCTTTTTAAGATGCATGGTAGTTTTTAATCTACTTCGAAAGTGCAATGTCCAGCCAAGACATCGCACGACAGTATCAATTTCGAATTCAAAGTCTTATTTTTATCCATCATATATTATATCGAGCTCTAGAGTATTGTGCATTTGTCTGCAAAAACAACATAAACATAACAACAACTTTCCTAGATCCGATTTTAGTTGAAGAATAAACATGGAGTTCGGGCATATAGTAGCAGTAGTCGGAGGATATTTAGTGACTATTGATTAAGAATAAATGTTATCCCGCACGTACGCATTCTGTATGATGTCATAAGCAATATACAATACATTTTAAAGTCTCCCATGAGTACAACAAAGCAAAAAAGGAAATATGCATTTGAAAAAAAATTATCTTAAGATCTTAAATTTAGAAAGAAGAAAAAGATATATGAGATAGATAACTTTATGTATGATAATGTTTTCAGAAAAGAACATAATGCAACATCATATACATTTCGAAATGTATGATATAAATAAATTGGAATGTTTTAAATATTGATCGATCATTATTTATTACTTATCACATTACCTGGTTTTAAGGATAATGTGACTGGGTGGGACATCATGATACATGTCTGCGGCATGATGCTCCAGTTATAGACATCACCATAAACTGCTTCACTGCAGACATCGTAGCGATATGACTGAAAGATTGTTGAAGCTACGTTAAAAACCCTAATCAAATAAACAAACAAAAACTCTGAATTTCTTACCAATTATTTACAAAAATATTGAATTTTGAAGTATTTAAGTATTTAAAGAATCAACATTTTCTACCATAAGATAAATCCCATCTAGAATGTAAAATCTAAAAATAATCTCTCCCCATGTTTACATGATTTATTCTGTCTATATTGCCAAAGAATGGATAGAACATATCAATCCAGATAGAGCATGCTGAAAAATCATGTCGGATAGCAATACAGTTTCGAAACTAACACCTGAGAATAAGTTGTATACATATCTAACTTTTCTAGAACTTTCTGAATCCCATTACTTTCTGAATCTGTTCGGTGTTTCACAATGTGCACAAACTCAGCACATATTAATGTATCTCACTTATGCCACGCACGTGTGAGCCAAATGCTGTAGTTATTTTTGCTCTTGTACTGTCGGATGGGGAAAACCATCTCCTTCTCAGGAGCTCATCCTCACAACTGCCAATTCAAATTTATACGCATTATCCAATTCAGTCAAGACTCAATATGTTGCACGCTAACTGACGTGTAAATGACAATATTAGATTCAAAATAAGGGATGCGATAAAATGATATGTAGGTGTTTATTTACAATATAACCATTAAACTGGTCATATACATACATACATCTTATTAATACTTTTTTTGCGATTTTTAGTTGGGGATGGGTGAAACTTTATAAGTTAAAAATTAGTTTTTGGAACAAGTTTAAACATATAAATATTTTTAAAGCCGATTTGAAAATAAAATTTATAAGCGAATTTCCTATCAAAAATACACGTCTACCTGCAAATGTTCAGCATCCTTAGTAGTTATTTACTAAAGACACCGTTAAGTTAATGGATCTTGAAATTTTGAAACCAGACAACCCCCACATTAATTACTAACTTTAGTAATGGTGATAATTGATCAATAATCTCGATGGCCTCTTTCAATACTTGCTTAATATATCTAAACTATATCACATTTCTTAAGTAATTCTATATTTAAACCATCAATCAAACATTATATTCCCAATCTGATGCCGATAATTTTATAAAGACAAATAGCTCCATGAGTGTCTTACAATATTATAGACATCTAAGGATTTGAGCGCAGTCAAACGTTGCAAGTATCTCACCATGATCACATAGGAAGTTTTCTTTCTGAATTTGACAATTTTACGGCTATTTGACACTTTTTTATACAAGACCAAGTGGCAGCGTAAATATTATGTATTCAGCAAAGATCATGATTGATTTGCATCCTCTTCTCATAAAAAGTCATTTGTATCGTCTAATTTGATGTCCTTCGTACAGAAGTATATAAATATGTTCTAAGGGCGTGCTGGTATAACACTAAGTGGGAAATTGCCATGCATATGAATGGTTGGATTGTCCAAGTGCTACAACAGCTAAACACATGAATATTTCCCAGCAAGGAATACAAGGAGTGGAATAAAGAAAAAAAACATGGTTTTCAAAATTCCAATTGAGTACTCCTTTCAGCAAGGTACACGAAACGTTGAAAAAAATATATATATTTTCTTAAAATTGGTATCACTTTTCGAAAAACATAAACACAAATATACATAGAAAGAAGACGAAATCAAAATTATATGATTAACCGATTAAAATATTTCATTTTCGCCACTTCATAGTCCTGTAATTTACTTGTTGATTAAATTTTGAAGGTGTAGCCAGGTAAAACGCGACGCCTAACTGATTAAAATATTGTCTGGCTTAATATAATCGTTGTCAATCTTTTAGGTTTATTTATATAAGGGATGTCAATCAATTAAGTTTATATGAAATTCTCAACAATCTTGTCCCTGATAATGTGTGAGAACAATTATTCAAAGGCTAATGTTGTCCCAAAGCATTTCTTAATATATGGACAACGCCCAACCTAGTGATTAAGGTACATGAGCAGTTTTAAGCATGAATGTGTATTTCTTTTTATGGGGTGTTTTTTAAAAACAAAATTCGTTTCAGTTGAAACGAGATTTGAAAATTGTCTGTATTGTGCCAAATTGCAGTACAGAAAGGTTTCAACCGAAGAAAGCACACAATTAATTGATTATGAGTCTGGTGGCAAAGCAACTTTAGACTAGTTTTCATGTCCCTATGGCTACCCCCCCCCCCCTCTCTCTCTCTCTCTCTCTCTCTCTCTCTCTCTCTCTCACACACACACACACACACACACACACACACACACACACACACACACTCGCCAGAACTGAAACGTGTATGCAAAAAGTCCACGCTTTCCATAGTCGTCCCGGGGAACATAAACTCACATGTAACTAAACACACACATACACACATTATATATAATACTATAGTGTGTGTGTGTGTGTGTGTGTGTGTGTGTGTGTGTGTGTGTGTGTGTGTGTGTGTACACGTTGGATACAAGTTAATATTATTTTTGCATATTATATCTTTGTATATTTTATACCAGTACGACAACTTCAAAGCATCCATTTAGACCATACTAAAACCCGACATTTGCCGTTCATGTTCTCATCATTCAGTCATGTTTAAATTGTTGATCTGCTTGTAGTCATACAATTATGCAGGCTAGTAAATTGTATCGTTAGCTTTCTAATAACTCTTAGTCGCCATATTTATCGTTGATACTGGTTCACAAGAACTATTTGACGAAACATATTTTTAATCAATAAATAATCAATTAATAAACGCAGTCTTTGCCATCTACAAATTTTGCACACGTTTCTTTTTAGGAAACTAATGATCACTTTGAAATGCAATTTTCCATAGAATGTCGTACAGTAGAGAATATTATTTAACCATTATGTCAGTAATTTGGAACTTGGAAGCACAATAATATCACTCTTAGCATTCTGTACTTATCGTTCTTGCATTAAGCCATTAATATGTCTTCTTATTAGT
Organism: Unio pictorum; assembly: GCA_030141615.1. Classification (NCBI taxonomy): domain Eukaryota; kingdom Metazoa; phylum Mollusca; class Bivalvia; order Unionida; family Unionidae; genus Unio; species Unio pictorum. The sequence continues at coordinate 17,013,063 of JARLTB010000107.1, forward strand.
TGGTATTAGTCAAGGCTACAGGGTAAAGAAACTGTGCCGTGGTATTGAAATATAATCTTGCTTGCTTTAAATTACAGAGTACGACATTTTTCTAACTACGTAATTATTTGCTACTGTATGCAGCTTTGAATCCATTGAATGGAATAGTGATACACCCTCTGACAACCCAACATTTTGTCGATGGGGATGTTGCTTTTGGCAATCAAAATTATTGTTCCTGTTGTTGACGTTGATGTTGCTTTTCTTTGTATCCTTGTTCAAAAACGGTTCATCTAAAGAAAATTGCAATTATTATAGAGGAGTTTCTGTTAGTAATGTTATTTTGTTGGTTTTTTCATAGTTATAAGTAGTAGTTGTAGTAATGTTAACATCTGTTAACACACACACACACACACACACACACACACACACACACACACACACACTGGCCGAGTTTACATTAAGATGTTTTGAACTCAACTACATTATTTTGTTTCATCCAAATGCTCCACATTATCGCACTGCTAGGGTTGTAACATATGCTATCACAGGTGAACAGAATTGTAACAATACACACAGATGACACCCTCTAGCATCCTGGCTGAATTATGGATCGTTCTGACCTTGAATGTGTATCGTCTTAGAAAAATGTCTCGACTTAAAGTAGGAAATTAAGATACGAATATACCATTCTCTGTCATGCCAGGTCCACACTTCAATGCTCTTATGAATAATGCGAAAATTTTCCGATGACTACTTTGTGTCAGTACCATATATCGTTAGCTTCATTGTGTGTGTGTGTGTGTGTTTGGTAATTTGGTTGTAGGATGCATTTTTTTAAAGAACAACAACAAGTGAGTGGTCGTCGAGTGAGCAATCGCTTAATGGACCAGTTCAAATATGTCGATAAAATCAGCGGGCTTGGCGGACAAATTCAAACGTGCAGGTAGATAAACAAGTGTCGCCCACTTTTACCCTTAATAATTCTCAGCTTTCAGCAAAGTAAGAGGAATAATTGACAATTATTCTTATCAGTAACAATTAATTTTTATGTGGCCAAAAGCTCGAGGCATTTGGTTTACTGTGCATAAAATGTATTTTGCTACTCAATGACGGAGAAAAAGAAATAAATTATATAGTTATTGCTGGAAGTATTTTCTATTACGAATCCACGAGCATACATTTTATTCCATTACTTCAACCAGCACTACCACACTGATTAATAATACTACCCCATCACAGTCACCACTACTATTACTATATTGTGTTACAATCACCATTAGTACTTTGACTAGTGACAGCTAGTTGCTTCCCTTGGTTATGAGGTTCTTATAGAGGTTTTTGCCTGGTTCTTCCTCCACCAATTCAATTATACCACCATGCATAACTTACCTTGCTCTGAGAAATGGCGTTAAATCAGAAAACATCAATACGTGAATATATATATATATATATATATATATATATATATATATATATATATATATATATATATATATATATATATATATATATATATGTATGTATGTATGTATGTATGTATGTATGTATGTATGTATGTTTGTAGATTGAGAAGATTATATTTAGTTAGATTTTGTCTCTGTAACTAGGATTTGTATTAGGAATATATTTAGCGAGTAAAATTATATATTTTAAAAAAAATTATATGCTTACATACTTCTTGACATATGCTAATAATAGTACTATCAGTAGGCATGTTTGCGATTTTCGGCCTTTTTCTCATTGGACAGATCGATTAGGACGCTTGTAGAAGAATTAGATTAATTCTTATTGGATGAGTTAGGCTACATGAATATGTATTTTGTAAGAATATAAGTAGTGTGATTTGACACGTTGTGAAATATATTTGTAATAGAACATAAGGAGATAACTATGCAATCAGATTTCATTACTTCTTTGGAGTCATTATTATCTTATTGGATGTTTCTATTGCAACATGTAGCATGCATGAGTGTTTTATGTTGTACTTAGATATTAATTGAGAGGAAAAACATTTGTTTCGACTGTAACAATCAGCAAAGAATCATATTGATGAATGCAATAGGTTTTTCTTATGTTGAGTGTTCGTAACTATTCCGGCACTGAAGTGATTCTAGAGCAAACGTTCAGTGCACATAAACATGTAAAATGTCTCGATCATTTTAACACCCCGATGTGGTCAATGTGAAACTGATAAATATCATCATCATGCATTATCTGCGCTTATTTCATTTGCTCCTAGTTATCGACAATAAAGAAAAGACGAGTTTCTTAGAAAACGAATAACACGTGCAAGGCATGATTCAAGTCCTTAACGTTAAATATGGGGAACAATGTATGTCACTGTAGTAGTGTAGTACAAAAAAGAGCTCAGTTTATAAAGTACCTTTAGGTTTTTGATTACTGCTAAATAGTAGTAAATAAATGAACACGTATCAAATTTAGGGACATAAGACAAACACGCAAGTGTACACATAAAATTTGCTATAAATAAAAGCAGATACATGAGAAAGGTAAGTGTTTATCAGTTGCTAACACCACACCGAGTTCTTGCGTTTTAGAGCATCAGTGATAATTACATATAACACAAATCAATACCATTTTTCAAATAATTCAAACCCTAGCGCTTGTTTTATTTTGGCCTGTTTCATATATCCCAAAAAGCAGCAGAGAGGGCGAACAGACCAATTTTTAAAAGCGTCCGTTTGCCAAACTAAACTGTAAGGACAATAACGCCAAACCGAAGCTTCTAACTAACCGAGAGTTTCTCTCTCTTGGGGGTTACTTTATAAGTTACTGTATTGTTGTCTTCGTGTGCTTTTTATATCTAAAAAATATGCAAGCGTGTTTACTTTCGTGACGCTTATTTGTGGTCGCGTCCTCTCTGATGTTATATTATATTATCCAAACATTGTGTCAAGACCGATTCTATATCTTGATCTAAGATCATGTAAATGTATCGTTATAAATAAACACAACATGAATATTACAATTATCTCTGATCACAATCGGAATTTGTATATACCGCTGTGTAACATAAATCACATCAGTATGTATTATGTCTTCTTCAAGAAATATTCTCGCCGGATTTTATTATCCAACATTACGTCGAAGTATACTACTAAATTATTAATAAATCCATCAAGAGCATCTAATGATGGAGCTTCATTAATATCAGTGATAAACTCAATAATATCATCGCCGTTTTCATCTCATAAGCTTGCATTCTCGTTACAATCTTTAAGCACATCGTAGCATCCCCGATCATCCATAGATGATACAACCATATCTAACTTATCCCACTTTAACAATCTCATTATTAGAATAAGTAATAACTGCTTCTTACCAGATGGACCTATTATTATCATTCGAATAGAATTTGGTAAAGCTGGATGATGCTTGACTGGCTTTTGTTTTTTAATCGTCGAGAAATCAGTTGCATCCATGTTGTAAAAATATAAAAACTAGTATGGATCAATATTGTGTAACATGTAGAGCATCCATTCCTACAGATGGATTAACAACTATAAAAAATAACATTTTTGCTGTCTCAGGCGCGGTGATATAGCTATTTCATTAGGAAAATTACTGGGAACTCAATACCCAGAAGAAAAACATCTCCCTGGATATAATTATTGTGGTTCTGCTACCAAACTTGATATCCGACTCGATGAACAAGATCAATCAAAACCTGAAGACTATCCGATAAATGAAATAGATAAAGCGTATCATATTCATGATATAGCTTGTAAAAGTAAAGATTTACAACAAAGATATATTGCAAATGTGAAGCTGATTCATGCGCTAAATTCTATAATAATAAAAAATATTTTAGAGAGTCATTAGCTAATTGGTTAGTAAAATACGTGATGAGAGGTAAATTAGCATTAGGGACTGGTTCTTAATTAACCGATTATTATTATTATGGAATCGATTTATTATAGCCCAAGTGGATATTGGAGAGTTGAGCAGCGATTAGTAAACTCGCGACGCAGCAAATGTTACCCGTATTCTTGCCGAAAATTGGTTAGCACGACAGGCAATATGGCAAATTTATCTACTACCACCTAAAAAAAAAAAATCGTTAAGATACGGATTGATTTGAAAACTCTTGTCGTAACTGAAATAATTCTTTCGAAGTGTATCACGAACTATCGTTTTACTTGCACCAAATTGGTTGGTCTCCATTTATCCCAAAATCATTTATAGAAGTTCCCGAAATTATTTCACGCATAAGTAAACGATGAATTTTATTTGGTTGTAATCTGATCGATTTCTTAACTTCTTTTAATTCTGAATCAAGCGCTATATGATCATCAGTTATCTCATCGTAACAATCTACAAACGTTTTTAACCATTCGTGCGGAGACAATCCAACAAACAGTAGTGGATGATCGTGACCGTCACACATTATCACCGCGGTATTCTTTTTAAAATAGCCCATTAAGAAGCATTTTAACACATCTAATCAAACGGTGCATACTTCATCCCAAATTATTATTTTAAGTATATATTTCTCACCCATTCGTTAAGCAGTCCATTTATCTCCCTTGTACTGAAAAATATTGTGGTAAGTACATGATTTTACAACTCTTTCATTTCTCTCGCAAGTCTGTGTGTCGGTTTTAACACAACTAAATCCTAACTCTGTCTAAATAACTCAATAAAACTGTTTTACTACAACCTCCGTTTAGAAGAAATAACCCCCAAGAGAGAGAGAAACTCGGTTAGTAAGAATTTTTGGTTTGGCATAATTAACCTTATAGTTTCGTTTTCGTAAGATGCTTTAGTTTAGCAAAATGGACGCGTCATAAAAATTGGTATGTTGGCCCTCTCTGCTTCTCAAGGAAATGATCGATACTTGGATTGTCACAAAGTACTAGATTCGGTGGAAAGAAAAGCCATTCGATTTCAACGGATATACTGCATATAAAAAAACTAGAACAGACGGTAATAAAACCGTATCTAACAAATCAATGAGCACAATGGTATAGAATCTGTATGGGGAAGTTTCTCTCTCGGTAGATTGTTGTTGTTGTTGGGTTTAACGCCATTTTTCAGCACACGATAGGCAATACATGGCGGCCAGTATTATGGTAGAGGAAGAATCCGGGAAAAACCCCGGAAACAACCACCGACCCATGAGAAGCTACTCGCAAGCTTTCTCACATAACTACAATAGCCGAATCTTAGACTCGAACCAACGCAGACAGAGGTGAGATGGCAGTGATCCGTAACGGAGAGCGCTTTAGGCCACTCTGCCACTCGGGGCCCCTCTCTCGGTAGAGAAAGAACGATTGAATCAGCCACAGTATAATGCATTATACACATTCTTTTTTAAAATTTGTTGTGCTAACTATATTGTTAAAAATTCATTGAATCGTTCACATTACGTTTCCTTTCTTTAGTTCCAAGTATAATCCCTTTTTGATGTGTATAGTGAAGATTCAGCCGATATATTTTGTTTTTCAGATTTGTAGATTATTGTATCTAGACTAAATATTTCATAGCTACATAGACGGAAGGGTGGGAAAGGGAATGGAACACTAGATATTGACCTTTCACACCAGACCAAAAATATTTCATGGATCTGAAAATAAACTCTAATTTAAATTTGCGATCGATCTAACATATTTGCGAGTAGGTTGGGGTGGTGTGGAAGGTTTCGAGAAGCCAAAGTATAGATACAAATGACCCCAATAATGTACACACTCTTTCCAGATCGTAAAACTACAGATAATGGTTCAAATGTTAGAAGTGGCTAAGGACGGATCATAAATAAATTAGTTTATTTTAAATCCATCGGGTTCATTTGTAGATTTGTATCTTCTTTTCTTCCAGGTGAACTGACCCTAAGGGAATAAATACTTTCACAAACGATACGAATAATAAATAATATATATATACGCCATAGTTTTCTTGAACCATTATAAGTTGAGGCAAGGAATTAGTATACCTAGAATACACGAAGCAACGGATAAACTTTTCGCAAAATTGGCCCTTCAGAATCAGTACGATTACATAAATTGTAATGGATGAAATATGTGGAGTGTCTTTTTACAGTGGTGTACAATATGAGTGTTTAAATGCACAGATAGATTCAGAAAATGAGATCGGAGTCATCGAGGGGTGAGATTGTGACTTGCGAGAGTTAAGTACCTTGTGTTATACGGTGAGTGTATACATTAATTTACCCAGAATCAAGTTCGATAGGAAATTGACACTGACCCTACACCCCAACAAATGTCGAAATGTAAAATGGGAGGTAACAAGGATCAGAGAAAACTTGGACTACCTCTTCGTTGGTTACACCTGTACGCAGCACCATAATCGTACCCGCACATTTAATTCAGCCTCTATAGTATATAATGCAACACGTTTTGGCTTGACATGTTTACCGATGTGACTTCCCCTGCCCAGTCATTTGCTTGATTCACAAAAGCAGTTACAATTACGCAGGATCTCCACGCATCAGCACATGCGCTGGAAGAAAAATGTGACGTCACTTTTTTAAAGCTTCTAAAGCCGAGAGTTAAGAAAGAATAGAATCATTAGGTTAAAATATACATATTTTTAAGAATGCGTGAGAAAATTTAGGATGTGCGGTGAGAGTGGTTTCTGTAAAAACAAACGAGTGTTTCATGCGAAATGCGTGAGACTTGACAGTTATGTGTGGTAGATAATAAATGTCAGGTGCTGTTTTATATGCAGTAGTTTTATGAATCACTGATTCATTGTAATAGTGAAACTTCATGTGCATTGAATGTTTTAGCATCGTACGTGTATGTTTACATTATTCATTATGTCATATTTTCACCCTCATATTTTAAGCATTAAAATACTAAAAATATAATAAAGATAAGCAGTATTTGTTGTGGTGGTGTTGGTTTTTTTTTTTCAGCACAGGTATAATTCGTGGAGAAAGAACCCAGGACAAATCTGATAAGAACCTTGAGTTTCTTACTTTTTGTAAGAAGGATGGAATCTACCTTTTGAAATATGCTGACATATATTTCAAGTCCAATTTCCTTATCTTTGCAGAGAGCATACAAAAAGTGAGTAGTAACAGTTAATGATACTTCTACACCTAATTCTGAACCCACAATAAGGATCAATTAAGAAAGAGCATATTACGTGACGATTTCAAAGATAAATGAATAGCTATATAATTTCTAAAATTATAGTGTTTAAAACGTTACCGTAAACATGCTATCTATTCAAATAACTTAATTTGTAATTAAAAAGGGCAAGTAAATCTCAGACACACCGCGTTGTCCTAACAAGTACGACATATTCTGCATTTACTCTAGACTATTGCCAAATGTTTTAAGGAAACAAATTTCGATTCACAAAGTTTTTTTTCTTGGACCGATTGTTTTCAGTAAAATATCAAGCAAATACAAAAAGGGTAGCTAAAGAATACGAAACAGTAATTAGTTTTATTAATCAAAATTGTATGCATGGTGCGTGCCATTGCTTGTTAAATTGTTTAAGCAAGATGAAATTATGGAGAGAATTTTTTAATGTATGGTATATATTGATGGGATATTAATATCATCTAATAGATAACACACTCATTTGATTGGTTGGTTGGACTTGAGCTGTACCTAATCCACATTTTATTAGCTATATCGTGGCAAAGAAATGGAAGCTAAGTGCATTTCCCTAGGACGCAATGAGGTTGCCGACCCAAGATATCAAACTAAAGTTTGAAATGCAAAATATATCACTGAAATTTTAATTGTGACAGGAACAGTTAAAAAGGCAATAATCATCTTTAATAAATGATCGCAAACGTTCTTTCTAGTTAATTCATTTGTTTAGGTACGACATTGGATTTGGCTTATTGATTCAGAGTCAAATGGAGCATGACATCAGACTGTAATCACGGGACTTGACTTTACTGACATAAAATAGGAAAAGTCATTGCGGTCATGTGCGCCCAAAACTCTAAGTCGTGAGACTCACAGGGATCGACACATTAAGGAGAGCAGACAGGCTTTCTATATAAATTATAAACGTTAGGTGATAAATATTTTGAATACATATGCAAATGAGTGAAACATGTATTACAATTACTTAAATAAATTAAAAGTTTGAAACATGTTCCGAATGTTTTACTGAAATAAATACAAAAAGCCAAATAAATATTTAAAGTTTTCTTAACAAAATAAATAAAAATGAATAAATATATTGTAAGTATTTTTCTTACTTTAATAAATACACCTAGTGAAACATGTATTTACTTTTTGGGCAATACAAAAAATTAGAACTTAAATTAAGTGTCTTACTTAAATACATCAAAACAAAGTCGTCTGTAAACATTTAACAAATCCCAAAGCAAATAACAAAACCTTACTGCTATCTTTAATACGTTTTCAAACTAGAAATGAACTAAGATGTACCTATATAAAGATTTTAGAAGCTTCATAACCAAAAGACTAAGAGATTAATGTAATGTAAATTTGAACGAGTATAGATTTCACTGAGAGAGAGAGAGAGAGAGAGAGAGAGAGAGAGAGAGAGAGAGAGAGAGAGAGAGAGGGAGGGAGGGGAGGGGGAGCATGTTGAGCGTAGAAATTATTACCACAGTACGAATTCTCTAAATCTATCAAATATAATTGCCAGGATGGGTCGGAACCAAATCACCTTCATAAACAAACAAAACCGAGTCAATAAGTGTTTATAATATACCCTGGCATCTACTAAATACACCAAGCTATTATAAACCATTCAATTACAATTTATATAGATAGAGTCACTGCAAAAAACAATGTAAGGTAAAAAAAAATTATGACATTTTTTTAAATAAAATCCCAATAAGAATTAATTTTCATTTGCGAAGAGTACATACAAATCTTTGAATAGTATTGGGCTTGCACCAAGTGCTATATTAGCGAGCAGTACGTCAGTGCATACTCTCGAAGTACTCTCATTCACCTCTACGCTCTTTCTTAGTGTAATTATCATACTATTAAATGCAGAATTGTAGTAACTTTTTGTATGGTGTTCATACACTGTAAATTGGCATTTTCAACCGCTTGACGTCTTTCAAATTTTCTAATCCTTAGCGAATCATTTATGGAATGGAAGCTAAATCAAAGTGGTATGGAGGATGTGGTTGTGTTTGTATGCCGTGGCTGTGCTCCTTCAGATAGTATGCGACAATTTATACGCCAGTGCTTTGTCACGAAGTCGATAGAACTGTGCATGTACGTGGGTGTATGGAAGTGTTCCACAATAATGTCCAGCGATACTAGCGGAGTCAGCCACAGCTGGAAGACCGATCTTTTTTATGTGAAAAAGGGAACAAAGTGTACGGTACAATTTTGGATTTAAAAATCCCCATCTAAACACATTCTAATGATTGTTGTTGTTTGTTTTTTTGTTAAAATACATCACAATAGATATGCACAAATTATTAGATATATAGACTGCATTAAAGTATTTTACGGTAAGTTGAGTAATATTCCAAAATCAGTTTATGAAGATTGGAGGCCGAAAAATGCGAAATCTGCAATAACATCATGTACATTTTAAATCGAATATATACGATAAAATATATACACAAACATAAAGTTAGAGACCACAGTCTTTCTATGGCAATGTTCATAGGTCCGTCACTGAGTGAGTGTAGCATAATTTTGAATAACCAAAATTCATACCATCGTTCATCCATAACTTCTTCAATTAACACATCGCATCCAACAATCCATCACAACAGTTGTAAAAATACTATTCGGATGAAGCTGTAAAATAAGAAGCAATGAACGGAAACAATTCTTTCAGCACAGATTTCACAGTTGATAGATTCATTTAAAAAAATATATTGTAGATATTGCTATATTCACTAGAATATATAACACCTGGCTAAAACTATTAGTATGAATAGTTCACTGACACTTGCATTTTATAGGCATGGAACTTAAATAGCTCAGTATATCCCTATGAATACACGGGTAATGTTTCGAAATTTATGGCACCTGCAGCTTATATTAATAGTGTAGCTTGAAAACCGTAGGGATCAGTATCAACATTTAATAGGCTTTATCAGCACGATGTCTTTCATATTATCAGCTATATTGTTAGCTTAATCGTTTCGCTTCAGTCACAGCTAGCATATACAATTAACATATACCTATCAAATTCATCTTATATAAGATAATGGCCATTTAATTTTTGAGGGTCGGGGTGGGTGTAAACGAGTCTTTGGATTTCTGTAAATGTTTGTTCCCGACTACTAATTCCATTTTCAAAACCGTCTCACACAGTAACAAAACGACGCTGTCAACATCAACAAAGTCCAAACTGTTTGAGAGTGTTTAAATTTCACCATAATATTTTCATCTGTATTGTAACCATTTATCTACTAATATTATTCGCTCATTTAGCTTGTAACAGTGTCTGAAACCGTCGAAACGCAATGTGCAACAAACTTATGTTATGAAGTTGAGCGCTTAATATTCGGATTGCATATGAATGTAACCCCGCAATACCTTAGTTTCCGAGTCCATTATTATTATTTATTACTTTTGCAGAAAGTGTTAAGTTTATTCTGCATGTGTGCTGTCATAGAATTCATTTTATCATCAGCTATTGCTTACATGTTCAACAGTACCTGCTCCATATTTTTCACGTTTGCATGCAACTGATACAACATTAAGGGTAGGATCTTCTTTAAAACTTCGTGCACGGTTTTGCGTTATACTGACCCATAGCTATCAAGTATTCGATGTTTCCCTTAATGTATCTCCCAATCGTGTTATGGTGAAATTTTAAAATGTGTCTTAAGAAGTTACATTGTTTCATATCTATTATTACATTTGAATTCATTGTTATCAGGTAATGGTATACTACACACAGAGGGTACGTATCACATAAGGAAGTAAACTCGAAACCTTTATAGTAATTTGACTAATTATCACTAATTAAACCCGTAACCATTCGCTGTCATATACGCAGTTTAGTTGATTCAGACAAAATCTCATATCCAACTATGCTATGTCTTTTTTTTCTCCATATTTTCCCCCTAATATTAAAATCTGAACGGAGTACGACCTCAGTTGCAGAAGTTGGGTAAGATTCTGTACTAGTCTCTTGGTTTTATTTTAAATCGGATGTCCATTCTTTTGTGATAGATGCTAGGTTTTTATAACCCACTATTTAAATCTTGAAAATTAATATATTGCGCAATGTTTACATTTTTGTTGTTGTTGATATGGTGCTGTTTGCCTGTCCTTCAGTCCGTTAACGTGTCCTTCTCCTCAACAAGTTCACCAGCACACACCTTCGTCAAATCTTGTGTACGTCTTCTACTGGTGTACAAAAGTAGCATCTCGATTTTGTGTTTAAAAAGTCAAAGGCCAAAATCACTTTGATTACAAAATGGAATTAATGGTTTCTGCACAGTTGTATTAGATTCGCTTCACATACCTTGACGAAACTTTGTCCATTAATTGAACTTTGATTAGGGAAGATGTACATGTATATCCTTTTTGGGTCATAATGATAAACGGCAAGGTCACTGTGACTGAAAGAAGATAAATGGTTTCCCCGCAATAAAATTAGTCTTGAATCACAAACCGTGATCAAACATTATAGTTAACTTGCACGTGCGATAAGAAACATTTGGGGTCTAAAAGGTCATACGTCGTGGTCTTTTTTACTGAAAAGAAAGATGAATGTTTTTTTTACAAAATAAATTTAGTTCTGGACAGTGGTTTTCTGAAGAGTTTGTTTCAAGAACGCATCCCATAACCAAAGGTCCCAGTCATTTGGTTAATGATCTCCAGGTTCAACCACGTCTCAGAAGTTCCTACACACATAGGACCAATTGATATGGGATGTATGTATAATGTGCCGTTTTAGAGAATGCCAAAACCAGTTCTTTATGCATAATAAATGTCGCGGAAAGTTCGCAAAAGCCTCCTTATATTGTATACAAACTATAGAGTTGTAATTTATCTCATCATGATGCAAACTGAATATTGGTAACTTCTGTTTACTGCATTTGTTGTGTAAAGCTTTTTTTTCGGCACTGCGTATGCTTAGATACTATCTGTCCTGAACAATTTCGATACCAATAATGATTAATATTCAGTGAGAAAAGGGTTTTATGTTCAATGAGAAAAAGAGTTTTTGAAATAAGACAATTTGGTCTTGATCATATGGCAAGATTACTGCTTGTGTTTAAGGTTTATGTGCCTTTGATGGTCATTACGTTATGTGTTCTGGCTATAAGACTTCCAATGAGAATCGCAGAAACGATACAGTGAAACTAATTTTAACTGGTCCCGGCATACATTTATTTTCAATACGAATAGAAGTTTTGAACATTATTTGTCTGTCTGGGTCAGGCTAATTAAGGATTTCTTATTCTTACGTGTGGAAAATGTGCTGTACGGATTGAAATACGTCAATAAAGTGAACATACTTGGCAGATGCAATTGCCAACGCGAAGTTTGCCATAAATTTATGCCACCCATTTCTTAAGACAACAGTCCAATCTTTATTTCACTTACTAAAATGACAAATGTTCTTATGAACCATGCATTCTTAATACTGCCTATAAGTGATACATTACTTTCATTTCGGACTTTGCGTAAATTGCCGCAAGCAACTCAGATCATATATGTATGACACTAAAAGTACGCCACTAAGATGTTTTTTCATAAAACCATTCGTATTTTTATATCTGGCATTTATGCACAAAATTCATCTCAACTACAAACGGGACTCGAGTTGCTGTCACTCTTTCGATCACCGTCAACATCTTTCCTCCTCTTCGCCATCATCATTATTCCAATGCTGCTGCTGCTACTACTACTACTATTACCACAACAGTGACATGGGTGAATTCTTTTTGTATGTTTCTGTCTGAGAACCTGGCGGCTACTTCTAATATTTATGTGTGGTGTGACTTGGATTTTTAACATACCTTTAACAATTTTCCAGTTGGCCATGTGTCAGGATAATGTGACTGGGTGGAACATCATGATACATGTCTGCGACATAATGCCAAATGCTAGACATCACTATAAACTGCCACACTGAAGACTTCGTAGATATATGACTGAAAAATTGTTAAGCCTATGTTAAAAATTTAAATCACATCACATCATACATAAATGTTAGAACTAGCCGCCAGTCACAGGCATATCATGCCCTACCCAGTCACATTATCCTGGCACCAAGACGACCAGTCATAACACTAATCTCTTAATGCTGAACGCCAAGCGAGGCAACTGTTAGTACCATTTTACAAGTCTTTGGTATGACTCGGCCGGGGATTGAACCCACGACCTCCCGCATCCCAGGCGTACGATCTAACCACTAGGCCACCTGAGCGGTCAAACATGTATGACCAGATTGCTTAGAACAATTCTTGAAGATTGGTTCTTTCATATTTATATATACATTACTACGTCTACTCATGCATGCATTAATTCACAAATAGAGGACTATAAGCATGCATGTATGTATATTGTATTGAAAGCAAAAATATTTGTAGTGTCCACAATGTCACAGGTACACGTGTTAGGAGTGTATTTTTAGTAAAATTAATAAGATTGATATTTTCTTTAAATTGTATTATTAAAGCAATGTTTTATGCATTTATAGCAAAACGTTGGTAACTTAAATCATTATTATACGAATGTACATTATTGTGTGGAAATAGGTTATAAAGCAAAAGTCAGTCAGCTTCTAAGTCTTATCAGTGAAACATATATTCCGTAAAACCAGGCATTGGCAAAAAATCTTACTGAAGTCAGTCAGCCCCTAAAGTCTTATCGGTAAAACACAGAACAAACTTCCATACTGACGTAAATACAGAATGGCTCATGTCTAGTATTGGACAGTATCTAATGTTTGACGGACATTGCTGCTGGCTTAATATATTAAACATGTTGCTGATTTAGAATATTTAGGGATTATCATGTTCGGACGTAACTAATGCCAAACGAACTGCAAATCTGAGTTGTACCTTATGTCAGATGACGTCAAATTAAGCTGGTTTGGACCAGGAAAAACTGACTTTTACTTGATGAGAGAATAAACATCTATTTCCAAGGGTACGTTAACCTGACACAGGATGCATATAAAAGACCACGCATTTAAGGGTCAGGTCAGTTCCATACCGACAAAGGAAATAGATGTTTTGTCTTCTCATTACAGGTAAAATAATTGTATATGTTATAACTTATTTTAGGAATAAGTATTTTTAATGATTGAGATTTTAATAGTAAAACTGTTTTGTGTGCAACATTGCTACTGAATTCTTTTATTGATAATATATTGTAACGGAATGTTTAAATGTTCTAAATAATTTATATTTAATTATATTTATGTACTTTTTATTGTAAGGTTGAGATTGCTACCAACTTCATGTTAGATTTAATATTGAAATAAAGTATTCTTTAAGTAAGAAAGAATATTATCTAGCAATATATTCTAAATCAATATTCTATTTTAAAATAAGTAAAATGCATTTCTTTAAATTAATTGTTACACTAATTATGTTCATTACATTTTTATATCTTGGCTATCATGAAAATGATTGAAATTAACTATTTGTATAATATTCTAAAAAGTAGAAGTTATACGAATAAATGAAGTTGGAAAGCCGGAAAAAGGAAAATATAATATGTATTGCATGAACTTTTATTATAAAGTTTTTAGATGTGTTTCTAGAATGTAGTCAATATATTTGTGTTGTTTAATTAAATAAAGGTCAGTTCCGTACCGACAAAGGAAATAGATGTTGCCTTCTCATTACAGATATAGCTGATGTAGTGCAGCTGTTTATCATCGCGGTGGCGAATATCATTACAGATGTAGTGTAGCTGTTTTAACATCGTGACGGCACGCTTTTAAGAGAGCCTTCTTCCTTCTTCTCATTACACACGTATATTATATTTATCGTAGCAATTATTTTGTCCTTTTCAGTTTTATATCTAACGGCTTCTATGGTGAGAGGGGTATCTTGTGCGCTAGAAAATAATAAACATAGCTTCAGTAAATACTCCATAATTTTCTGCATTGTCCGCTTCTATGAGATTCTCTTTAACCGCATCGACCTGTAGAGTGACATGTTAAATCTATATCCGACCAAATATATTGTGAAATAATTTCAGCGACACATGTGTCAAAGTGTGACTCAAACATATAAGCCTTCCGATCAACACCAATATGTTGACCAGGCTGATTGGTTCCAGCAGGTAGAATCCATTGTCATTATTATATTGTTGTAATAAGGCATCCATCTATGAAATAGATGTATAGTTTGCTTGCGATGAAATGCATACGTGTCGCTGTCAAAGATACACGGTTCAATTCCCTCTTAAATACTGTACTCAAGATTCAACATTATCATCAGTCGTCACCACAAACTTTAATTTGAAAGCAAATTATATTATCTGTATAAATGGGAAATTAAATAAATATGATACGCCATAATCCAGGGGTACAAATGCATATACTAAAATCAATTCAGTCAGAACAATGCATTTGTGTGTTACAGATCTTGATTAGAATAATAGAGTCCTTGCATGACGATTTTTTCGTACGATTCAGATAATTGATTACGGTAAATAACTTGACCAATCCAATGCAAGATTAACTCGTTCGTATGCTTCGATCTCACTCATTGTCGAACTTTTTGAGATGAAAATTTGATCTTCACTTAAAGTTTGAAGTAAAAATTTTAATTTATAGAATTCATGAAAAATTGTCAAAAAGAAGTTACAAATGACTTAGAAATATCCTCCTGCTCTCTAAATCGTTTTTGGGTGGGTCAAGCACTAAATATGCCAAATCAGTTTTCAGAACTGTGTGTGCTATGTTTTGCGATAGATTGACGTGAAGGATTTAACAAATATTTAAAACGTTTATAAATCAAATAATTGGAAACAAAATAAAGAGTAAATGCGTGGAAACGGTTATCTAAAAGAGGTTTTTAAGTTTATGTATTCCGGGCTTGAAAAACTATAAAAGTCTGTCAAAGCGAATCTACCCTAGGTGGAGTTGTGATTGCCCAAAAATGTGAATTTATCGCAACAAAAGTTTTAAAAATATGTAAAATATGGGTTTGAAATTATTTTATTGTAATATGAAAATATTTTATTTTCATATTACAATTAAACAGATTATTTTGATTTTGTATTACTGTTAGCACATTAAAAATAATAAACGTTGTCAAGATTATATATATATATATATATATATATATATATATATATATATATATATATATATATATATATATATATAATTATATATATATATATATATATATATATAAATTATATATATATATATATATATATATATATATATATATATATATATATAAATTATATATATATATATATATATATATATATATATATATATATATATATATATATATATATATATATAATTATATATATATAACACATGTAAATGGGAAGAAAAGCAACACTTGAATTGGTAGTCAGAAGAGTTAACTAGCTGGAAAGATACAACAGTAATGACGGATTATCTTGGAAATTATAATGGTTTAGTAATTATTTATTTGCATGCCTGAATTATTTGACGTGTTTGTGTCCGTATATATATAACACATGTAAATGGGAAGAAAAGCAACACTTGAATTGGTAGTCAGAAGAGTTAACTAGCTGGAAAGATACAACAGTAATGACGGATTATCTTGGAAATTATAATGGTTTAGTAATTATTTATTTGCATGCCTGAATTATTTGACGTGTTTGTGTCCGTATAATTAACTGTCAAAAAATGTGCATCAGTCTCCTATAACTACCATGTCAACAGTAGATGGTAAACGGTGCTCACGGGTTGTTATGTTTGGTACACCAATGACACTTTTTTAAGAATCAAGATGGTTAATCTATAGAATATATCACCTTTGTTGGAAACACTTGAAATAGGAATCTTGCAAGTTATGTCATGTCATTAACAGTGATCATACAGTCACCTTTAAGTAGCGATATCGATCAAACCAAACTTTGACAAGCTTTGTGCGCAAACTGGAGTATTAGTCAAATAAGTTGTAGAAATATATATACTTGCAAGTATTAAGATTAAAATGTACATGATTTCCAGTTAAAACATAAATATGTAGCCCCTATTGTCCGAATTAACTTCCAGTATATCTAAAAAAGAAAACGCGACTTTTTCCTATATAACCTCTTCACACTGAAAAGCAATTGAAAAGGTTATATAGGAAAAATATACCGTACATGCAGAGTCCTTCCATCTTGTAGTCGATGTCAAGCTAAATCTCGCGTTTTCTTGTGTAGATATACTGGAAGTTAATTCGTGATCTACAGTGTTGAGGGGTACTATATCCCAGTGTGTAAATATGAAAAAATTCTGGTGACTGCCATGAACATTGATTACATGCTAATGAGACCTTGGTATCAGTCACGTCCAGATTATGCAATGGCAGATCTGGGTCTATGCAGTTTGCAGCTGATTCAGACCTGTAAGCAAGCCTATATTATAATATAAAGGCTCCACCAACAACAAGTCTGGCTCCTTGCTAAAAATACTAACAGCTGAAAGTTTCATCCAGGTGGTCTGAAGTAGCAAACAAAACTAGTGATGTACGAATAGGATGGACATACAGACTGACAGAACCCTATTATCTCAAATCGTGGAGGAGAAATATGATACTATATTCCTCACTATCTCAAATGTAGTAAAACTGACAAAATGGCATTGCAAACTCTATGTTAAGAACCATGCAGTAGTTTTCTTGTTGTTTTATAATGTAAAACACAATGTCATGTATCGAATAATATATGATTGTTTTAAACTAATGTCGCGCATGCGACAAGGTTCAAAAGGTCGCTGGGTGGTGCTATGTGTGCATTAACATTGTTAGTGAATGATGAATCTATTGTTGGATATTCAAATTGAAATACAGAATAAATTCAATTATTTTGTTTATTGTAGATTATTCCTTTATTATTTACACCTAGGTAGGAAAATTAAATGAATATATAATAGAAAGGTTACTGCATTTGTATGGGAAAATATGAACTTGTGCAGTATTAATCAAAAAGGAAATCATTCATATTTTCCCTTACAAATACAGTAACCTATAAACACAATACATTCCCAACTTTATGAATGGACAAGTATAAATAATGAAGGTTATCATGCTTGTCACAAGGTGTTGTCATGTGCAACTCATATACCACAGTGACAGCTTAAACAAGGCAAATAACCAGTATATGGGCAGCAACTCTGCAACAGGTAGAGGAGGTAATTTGAAGTTTCTTCCCTTTGTCTACATTTAAAAAAAAAAATATATATATATATATATATATATATATAGAATATATGTATAGTATGTACGCTGTATCAATGATATACCACGAGATGTATAAATTTTTCATTAAAAGGAAACGAGGCTTGCCCGAGTTTCCTTTTAATGAAAAATTTATACAACGAGTGGTATATCAATGATACAGCGTACATACTATAGGCCTTTTCAGAAAGTGTCGCTGGATACTCTTCAAAGGAGGTAAAAAGAGTTACGCGAAGCGCCACCTATCACTTCCGGGTAGTATTTCACTTCACCGACATAACAACAATTCTTTCAATTCTTTCAAAGTTAATCAACAAAATAAACCATGCCGTCGCATCAACGATATTGCTGTGTGTGTAAAAAAAGAAAATTATGTTTTCTGCGTTAGTGCGTTTGTGCCAATATATTTATACATGTTTTGTTGCTCGAAAGCAGTTTTGTAAGACCAAAAAAATTATAAGACTGAAATTCTGATAAATATTGTACTGGATTCAAGTTTTCATAAATTAATTGACACAGAACTCTGAAAACACAGATTTCTTTTGTATACCTAAGTAAATGTTTGTCTTTGAGGTTTAATACTGCTCCTGAAGACTTAATCAACAGTTAAATTATAATTGGGAGTAATTAACCTGTCAAGAATTTTTTAAAACCAAGATTTCTGATACAAGTAGCAACACCTGCATAGTACTGGTTAGATGTAAAGCAGAAGTCATACCAGGAAAGCTTCCAAGGTGTCTATTAACTCAATGGGGTTCTGAAATGATCTATACTTGGACAAAAAGCATTGTGCACAGATTTTTAATAAGATGCAGCTGTTGACACCTCTGTGTTGATATTCTTAATTTGGTTCATGCTTGCCTCTAATTAATATAATATCATTATAACATTTTGTAACAGATTATTATCATAAACCCTTTCAGTGCTGGAACTGATTTTTAAAGGCCTTTCTAAACACTTGATTCTGATCAGACGCCACTTTTTCGGTGCTGTTAAAAGTCTTTCACTCCTACATTTTCCCCCGACAAGAGAAACGTTTATTGCAATGAACAAATTACTTTTTGTTTTCACTTTTTCTATTAAATTAAAGTGCAGACATTGCATTTCGTTAATTTGACCTAGCGACCTAGATTTCAAGGTCAAGCGGCCCATGCTTTAACTTGACGTAGATATCATTGAGGTTAACCTTCTGACCAAGTTTGATGAATTTCAGACAAAATTGCGACCACTAGAGTACTAACATTTTTCTTTACTTTGACCGTGTGACCAAAATTTTAAGGTCACATTAGCCATATTCAAACTTGACCTAGATATTATCTGGGTTGAACATTCTGACAAAGTTTGTTGAAGATCACACATCACAGACAGACACACAAGGGTAAATCAATATGTCTCCCACACCACTAAAGTGGTGGGAGAGTCAAAACTACATATTAAGTCGCATGTGGAAGCAGCTTGTTTTTAAAGCTTATAAAGTTATATGTTGATATTTTGGGACGACATGCAGACTATGACAAAACCTCCGGTTTTCTCCAAACACAGCTTAGGTAATAAGTGATGGATAATAACATAACAAAAGTATTTTTTTTTAATGATTTATGATCATTTTAACAGCAAATTAAATTAGCGGAATAACAATAACAACACAAATAATTGACAATCATGTTGTGGTGGTATTAATGAACTGTACACAAATCATTGAAATGCATTCTACATGTACTACTGTAAAATTCCTAATATGAACAGTTGATAAATATTTATACCTTCCTACACTTTTAAGTAAAATATTTATATGCTGTGTAGAGAAAAATGAATATTGAAACATATAAAAGGAGGGACCTCAATGATGTCCTGTACTGTTGTAACTTAAATTATTTTCTTATCTGGCGTCTAATAACAAAGTAATTTACTTTTGTTATTTAATCTCTAGAGAAAAGCGCGACATCAAAATTATAAACATATATTCTAGGCGCAGTACTTAGGGTAATCTTGCGAGAAAATCACAATGGTGATCTTAAATTCATATTTGTTACTATTCTTAAAAGAATGCACTTCTTACCTTTTAAATCTTTCATACGTACAATAAGCCAAGCTGAATTCAATCTGATATTAATTTCTGTCAATGTGATTTTGATATCTTTACAACATTCAATTTTAAATTAATAAAGTTCTGGCAGAAATGCATATTGGTAGAAAGTCTTCAGTTTCCTTAATTTGTCAATTTCGATGTCAGACAGATAACGATCGTTTTCTTTGTCATCCGACGCCATTGTTATTGAAAATCAATACTACCCAGCGATTGAGAACCTCCAATTTCGGAGAAGACTCAGGGGAGATAAGCGACTTTCTGAAAAGGTCTATACATATATTTTCTTTATATCACATACAAATACAAATATTTGCAAGTTGGAGTTACGATGTGCTCCTGATATATTGCCAGAGTAAATGACCTCCTCACAACCAAGTGGCTGTCTGCTACAAAATCTAGTTCTACGATTTTTCTTGTTATTCACAATCACATATTCAAATTGATAAGTTGATTGTTTTCTTTTTCATTTTCGTTTTTTGTTCACATTTATTAAATCAATATAAGACACACGCATTATTTAAACATAAAATATGTTGTTGTGTTGTTTTTTTTTAATGAAGAAAGTAGTGCACTGCAAACACGGTGATCTTAATATAGACTATGCATGTACTGTTAGGCATTGACCTACTTGCGTATAGAAATTCGCGTGGAATATAAACGAATTGGAATCACGAACCAACAAGAGGTAATTAAAATATTTTAATATATTGACAGTTCAACTAAGTCATCATTTTGATTTAATTAGCGATTCTACAGACTAAACATATCTCTCTCTCTCTCTCTCTCTCTCTCTCTCTCTGTACATCTTGACTAACATTGCCATCATTCATAGGTCCAGAGACATCGTCGTATGACACAAGCAAAAATCTACAACGCTTGTATTTTCGTGTATTTTTGCTCCAGAGAGAAGGGGGGCTTGCTGGCGACCATTTGGACAGTTTTATATTTAATTATTAATACTCAATTAAAACGGGTTTCAGAAACAACAACAAAGGCTTAAAACACAATACAGTATGTGCGCATCGTAACCGACAAATTTAACATGTAGGCCTTGTGTGTCGTCTGACGATTGCAACTATGTATCATTGATATTAAGAATACTATAGATAAATCCTAAGGAAAGCGTAAGCATAGGTTTACGAGGAAACAGAGTACTGTGGGTTACTTGGTACGAGTTCAGCTTTAATGTTTTCGTCCAGGGCAATATATTTCTCTCTCACTCCAGATTTGTGCTTATTTTGCATGAGCGGGGGAGAGGAAAAAGACAGGATTCCGATGAAATTGTGTACCATTTTAATATTTAGAAAACAGGGACTATTAATATTTGTGTCGTTAATTTCATGTCATTTATGATTAATGAATGAGTAGAAATTCTTCATAGAGCTATAGGCCTACGGTAGAAAGAATGTTTATATATTCGTATTATTGCGCTATGGGCGGATCACTATTTGATATACCAATAGTATTGGTATATAGATTTGCTTTATACCAACACTTTAAATGCCATGTTATTTTTAATGTATGTGGTATAAATATATATATATATATATATATATATATATATATATATATATATATATATATATATATATATGGTAAAGACTATTTTTAATCTCCAGTACAGCTGAATTCAAAGGGTAGCAGAGTTTATTTCCTAACAGTAATGTTATAAGGGAAAAATATATGACAGAAATTTTATATTGATGACACCAGCTGAAAGGTATTTTAAATAGTGAATATTTAAATTGAGAATTGAGATATGCAGCAGTTTGAAAGCTGCTAATTATTGTTTTAAAATCTAAGCCACAAATGATGCTATTTTAATGTATTAATATTTAAACACCATGTATATGTGATGCACCCAGAATCTGCCATATATAAAGAAATGAATGCCAAAATAAAATTTATTATTTACAAAATGATCATTTCTCAATTAAAAGTTTTATGAACTGATACTGTAATATCATTTATTTTTGTTGGGCTCAATTTTCATGGTTTAGTATAAAAAAGGCATTTTCATGGATACTTAAATTCATGGTTTTCCTGTCTAAGTTTGCATTTTAGTAGGTATTTAATTTCATGGTTTAACCTCTACAAATACCCAAAATAAAGAATACAAAAGAATAAAACTATGCCTGTGCAAATGGTGATCAAAATTAATATTCTAAACCATACTACCACCTGAATGATTACAAATCAAAGACCTGGTAAGTTTAATACTTACACCGTGCTTTTGAATAAGTGAATAACATCAGTCGAAGCCGACGCAGCCAACAACACTAAAGCAATACTTCCATCTTTATGAGCACAAATAAAACACCAGTCAAAATTAATCAGTTTTGCCATGTTTTCATTTGAGTGTTCAACATCAAAGAAAGCTGACACAGCCAAGAAAACCAGACCAATCAGTTATGAAAGTACATATGAATGATAACTTACTTAAACCACTATCCATCAAGTTGCACCATCAGTACTTTCCGACTATCATGGCATTAACTCAATGGTTAAAGAGTTGTAAAATTCAACTTGGATCCACAAAACTTCCTAACCCATGAGAAGCTGCGAACCCGGCACAGGTACATGATTACCAGACAGCAAATGATACAATAGTACCCCTGCTTCAGTCTGTGTGCCGGAAAAGAAAGCGAGGAGAGTATAATAGTTATAACAAGGAAATCCAGGCAAAGAATTCCAGGAATTGTATGCTAAACAGGTCATGGATGCCATTACAAAAAAAGATGTTACTGGTGACAACCAGTGCACAGTATTAGTAAACCTTGCAACCTCATCAATTATGCAACAAAGAGTGAAAAATTGGAACTAATTATCAGAGGTTTTGAGAAAGCTGGACTTGTTTAATTCAGGAATTTGGGGATTATTTACCCGAGAAGCATTTGTAAATACCATGAGACTTAATTGACACAATGTTGATACAGCGGCTTTGTCCAACAATCTGTGCTGTGTGAGCTTTAATAATCTGCTGAAATTAGCGTATATACATAGTATTTCATTAATAATAGTGTTTCGAGAAATAGTTATAGTATTTTACAGGATTGCTGTTCTTTTGGATTAGAAATGCATGGATAAAATGAAATGTTCTTTCAGAAGGATTTAAAAGTTTAAATAAGTGTTGTTTAATTTTTATATATGTACTTTTTTAAAATTATTTTTTCTTTCTTTTTTAGTATTACTATTGTTTGAATGCCTTATGCTTTTCTATATTTTCTCTCTATCCTTACTTATCTCACATATCGATTTAAGGCAGTGAGTATAAAATTACAGCTATCGGATGCAGTACCTTA
The DNA here is from genome assembly GCA_030141615.1 of Unio pictorum. Taxonomy (NCBI): domain Eukaryota; kingdom Metazoa; phylum Mollusca; class Bivalvia; order Unionida; family Unionidae; genus Unio; species Unio pictorum. Next base: position 17,036,749 of record JARLTB010000107.1, read on the forward strand.
TCAAATGTGTGCATTGAAAACATATATGATTTATAATTCTTGCTTCAAAAGGTTTAAAAAAGAAAACAAACACATGTAAAAGCTATTATTTAATTACAAAATTACAGTATTGACCTTGATTTATCAAATACAAGTAGCTGTGTTAATCTCTAGGAATGAAACACTGAAAACGGGGAGGGAGGGGTCATAATATTTTGTTGGGGATTTAAATTTGTGGTTTGTGGCAACAACAAAAATCACAAAAGACCACGAATATGGATGATACTATAGAGGATATATCTAGTCACATCATCCTGACACTAGGCCAACCAGTCCTAACACTAACCTCTTAATGCTGAGCGCCAAACAAAGCAGCTGTTGGTACCATATTTAAAAGTCTTGGCATGACTTGGCCAAGTTTCTAACCCATGACCTCCCTCATCCGAGGTGGACACTCTAACCACGAGGCCACCAGAGCAGTCAATATAACTAATAGATCTGTTAATAAACAACGTAGTTTTGTAAAGATAGGTTGTCTCTCTCATCAGTGACCCTTGAAGACAGGTTTTATATAAGATACAATTTACAAACAATACAAAAAGAAGCCAAGGTTAGAAATATTTCATGAAAATAAGTAAAAGTAATGAAAATAACAAGGTATATATCGCAAAAAAGAAATCTAATTGCACCTTAAACTATGGTCTACATGAAAAATTAAAAGTCTTGATGAACAAAACATACATAAATAACGGACATTTGTTACAAATCATGCTAACAAGTATCTGGAAAAATAAATTAAGTATTTAAAGCATGACAAACTCAGAAATTAGCTCACAAATAATATTGTGAACTGAATTTGAGGAATCAATGTTCATTTGCATCTGTCATATGTCAAATATCACTAGTAATTATATGTATGCATGATACCTCATTGCAACACATCACTTAAAAATGCCACCAACAACAGCAGTGGGTATGAAATAACTTTAATTGCACACATTCAATTTAACAAACCTATAAACATTAAAGGCACCAATATTCATCAATTTCCATTTAATCATTTACATTTGCTCCAGCTCTACCAGACTACAAAGAAATTCATTTCTATACAATTTAATAGACTAGCTCAATTAAAGACAGTAAATATACAAATTCTATGTCTTGAAAAATTAAAGTTGCTTATTCAGCACAATGCTAATAATTTAATGAATCATAGGATGAATACCAATTTTAAAAAAAAGCTTGCTTCAAATCAGGTCCAACTACAAACAACAAAGACCTAGATCTGTCATCGCATTTTGTGCAAGCAGATCTGGGTCTTTGATGTTTGATCCTTATTACATCTAACTGCACAGAGTTCGATCTGCCAGCACATGATGCACAAGCAGATAGGGTCTGTGCAGTTTTGCAGTTGGAATCAACTGATAAACAAGTATATGAAGTACATGTACATTTCTCAAAACTTATATTTACATGATCTATCTACATTTCTATCTATAAAGAATATCAAAGAGTTCTGGAAAGTTTGTATTCAATTTATGAAGGTGATTTAAGTCGTAATGACTTCTTTTCATCAGACATAACTTAATTAACTGTATGCCTGACGAAATGGGGCCAGTTCAAATGAACAAATATGAAATAATAATGTCATAAAAGCTTATTGTAAACAGGCTCATAGTACAGCATGGAAAAATATAATGTAAAAATAAACTGTGAAGAATGATTGATCATAGAGATGATGATAAATATGACTCCCATCCTTACAACCATGTTTAATATCGATAAAGACAAAAACAACCAAAATATTGTTCAGGTGGTCAATCTTCTGTCCATGGATTAGAAATCTCGTACAAGGTTTGAATACTCATTCATTGTTCCCTTGTGTTTTCTGCAAAAAGAAGGAAAAAATGCTGTTCACTGAGCAGCCACTTGATTGGCTCAAATTTGCAAATCTCCAAACTATTAAGAATTGCCAAATTGTAAGCAGTATTATTATATTAATCACTCTAGACCATGACATCTGACCAACTAAAATCAACAGAATGATGGCTATACATACATATGATTCACCTACCTGGGGAAATTTTGTCAAAAACAGCTGCAAAAACACTTTACTTGTTCTTGGAAAACCTGTCATAATTTCAGCTCACATGTCATGCTCTGTGACCTTTTGACCCTCAAATCCATATAGAGCCATCTCAACCAAAAGTAAAGTCCACGTTTTCAGTTTGAGTGATTATAATTGTGTGAGAAGAAACCCAAGGTATCATGCAGATATCAACTTCATAATTTTTGGCTCAGTGACCTTGACCTTTAGGCCTAATAATTAGTATGGTATCCATACAAACTGTAGTTAGTTTAACCTTTGACCTCATAGAGTCTGTTACTGTGTGGGTAGTTGATATACATTTATCAAAATCAATGTACAGTATGCCATGAATATAATACCTGTTACCTATATGACTCCAACTGGATAAGCCAATTAAGGGGTCTAGAGTGGCCGAGTGATGTAAAGCGCTCTCCATTACGGATCACTGCCAACTCACCTCTGTCTGCGTGGGTTTGAGTCTCAGATTCAGCCAAAATGGATATGTGAGAAATCTTGCCAGTAGCTTCTCATGGGTCGGTGATTCTTTCTGGGTTCCTATTCTACCATTAATACTGGCCACCATGTATAGCCTATCTTGTGTTGAAAAATGGCATTAAACCCTACAACAGCAATAAGCCTGTTAAATTTATAGTAAGTATATGTGAAGTTCAAGAATTTTGTATTGCTTTACAATCTTGAGAGAACTTTACATTATGAAATCTGAAGCAGTGTGACCAACCATAGCTGACATTTCTCAACTTTAAAAATCAACCTGTTCAATGCTAAATCATCTGAATTTGATAAATTATCAAATATCAGCAATGACTACATTGATATTGGAGCCTATATCGGACTTATTAAAGCCTTCCAATCTAATCATCCAAACACAAAGTGCTAATAAAATCAGTGGCCTCCATTTTTGAAAAATGGAGAATCCATCTCGGTTATTTTAAATAGCAGAGTATGATCAGATCTCAAATAACAACCACATGATGTGATGTAATGGTTATTTACCACATGATGTGATGTAATGGTTATTTACCACACATGATGTGATGTAATGGTTATTTACCACATGATGTGATGTAATGGTTATTTACCACATGATGTGATGTAATGGTTATTTACCACACATGATGTGATGTAATGGTTATTTACCACATGATGTGATGTAATGGTTTTTTACATCATGATGTGATGTAATGGTTATTTACCACACATGATGTGATGTAATGGTTATTTACCACATGATGTGATGTAATGGTTATTTACCTCATTGCTGTAATATCTAATAAGGGAGTTTGCCCAAATGTGACACTACGAAAACAAACTCAAAATGGCAGGGGTGTCCAAACATGCTTGTATGCGAATAAGGTAGAGGTATCCACTAGTGTATCAGTGAGAATGGGGTAGAAGCATCCAAGAGTGCTTTTTGAGGGAAAAGGTTAAGGTTTTTTTTTTTGAGAAACAGCTGTATGAAAGCAAATTTTGTAGTAAATTATGTTTCTCCGAGAATACTTACCCAATCACATTACTTTAGGGATATTAGCCTCCTACCTCGCGAATCCAGCCCTACCAAAAGACGAAAATTCGTCTTTCCTGTCTATGTCATATAGACAAAGGGCAATAACTCTTGCCCCTTACCTCCCCTTGCTACCCGCTAGGTGTCGCTTCTTTAGTTTTTTAAGCTGAGCGGTATATAAAACACAAGGATGCTCGCATGGCGGGGTGGTTGGGAGGGTTTCTTAGTAATGTGATTGGGTAAGTATTCTCGGAGAAACATAATTTACTACAAAATTTGCTTTCTCCTTTGAATACGTTCCCCAATCACATTACTTTAGGAGAATAAGTAATAGGAGGAGGGAATGCGGAGCATCCGACCTCCACCTCGGGTATCCTCTAGGGAATGATGGTTGGATTCCCCATGTGAATGATAACCCGGTCTCCTAATTTTCAATCAGCAACACAGCCCAGGGTCACGTGATATGTGACCCCTTTATACGGTTAAGAAGATAGTTATTGAAATCTTCTTACCTACGAAAATTTATCTGGCGAATCCAGCGAAGCTAATAGGCTGTGCTGATTGTTGCACATGGGTCTGGTGGGCGTATGGGCTGCCCAACACCGGACCTACTAGAATCAATGTTTGCCTCTGCGAGTACAAACTTGAAGATAAAACTGTAGAAGGTTGACTCTGCATGTCAGCCAACAGCTTCTATAAGGTGACTGATTTGCGAATTCTCAGAGTACGCCGAGCGTATAACCCACTACAGCCATGAAGCAAGGGCTTGAATGGTGATATCTCATATCCCAGCTATCACCAGAAGAAAGAGGTGCTTGTATGTGACCTGACTCACCTCTATGCATTGAAATGGTGCTAGAGTGCACAAACAGGATCTTACATAGCTGTTGATCCTGACTTATCTATAAAGAAAGCGAGCTAATGACGACTCGTTGATCGCCAATGTATGGTAATCTATTTTGGACTACGAAGCCTGGCTGCGTCAAGAGGACCATCAAACCCTCTGATCGAAACGGAAGAGAGTTCGGGTCACTAGAAAGGACATGTAACTCGCTCACCCTGCATGCTGAAGCTAAGACTATCAAGAAACCCAAATTGTATGATAGTAGCTTTAACTAATCGTGGGTTAAAGACTCAATACTGTCTGAATTGAGTCATGTTAAAACCCAGGACAGATTCCATTTGGAAACAGGGTGAGGGATATAAGTCGATTGAATTTTTCAAAATGTCTAAAAGATCTGACAAATCTTTGTCATGGCTGATAGCACATGTACCAGAATGGCGGAATGTGTCTGATATCATGGAGCGGTAGCATTTGAGAATAACTGGAGCCAGCTGTTTCTCCTCGAAAAGCCAGAGAAAAGTTGGCCAGTTGAGGGATTGTGACACTCAGAGGAACAATGTGAATGATATGGTACCAGTCTCTGAAAACATGCCACTTGCCCTCGTAAACCTTCAGAGTAGAGGGCCTTCTTGCTCTCGAGATTCTCTCCGCAATCAAAGATTTAAATTGTTTGTCTTGCAAGGCTGTCTGGACAAGAGCCAAGCTTGAACATAGAGACGGTCCGGACAGGGGTGGAACACCCCTGGCCGCGGTTGCTTGTGAATACTTGTGCTGACTGTAATCTTCCTGGGTAGATCTATCGCCTAGATTGAGTAGATCGGAGACCCAGTTGTTCCATCTGAGAGGGGCAATCAGAACCATCTGACAGTTCTGACCCCTTAACTTCTGGATTAATTTCAGTACCAAGACCGTGGGAGGGTAGGAGAATGACCACAACCCTTCCCAGGTGATTGATCGAGCATCCACGACCCAAGCTTCTGGGTCTGGAACCTGTGAGATGAAAGGTGGACAACTTGCGATTCCACCTTGTTGCAAAAGATCAATCATCGGACGTCCCCAAAGTGTGTCAATTGGAAGAAAGTCCGATTGATGGAGTGACCATTCTGTGTGAATGACTAGATAGAGTGTCAGCCAAGACATTGAGTCTGCCAAGAATGTGTCTGAATTGTACATTGAGGTGGAGATTGTCGAACCAATGTAGAAACTGCCAGTTCAGATTGCACAGGTCTGGTGATTGGTGTCCCCTTGTTTTGAGGCAAGGCACCACCAAAATGTTGTCTGACATAATGAGGGCAGTTTGTAATAAGAGTTGATCCTGCCCGAAATGAAAGGCATTGATGACAGCCGTTATTTCTGAAAGGTTGATGTGGAAAGGGGCTCGCCCCTGGCACCTACGTGCCGCTGACAGTATCGAAGTCCAGCAACAGGTGGGCACTCCAACCGTAGGTATTAGTGGCGGAACATACCGTTATCCCCGCTTGGGGTATCTCCAGAGTAATCCCTGTGGACAGCCTACAGGGGTTGTGCCATTGACTCAAGAATGATCGTATCTCTGGCGTGAGCATGACTGTTTTCTGGGATCGAAGGGACTTGAAAAGGGCGCAATTACGCTAGCAACGTCCTTTGTAAAGGGCGCATAAAAGGACGGCTGAGCGGGATCAAGTCTGTTGCCGCATTGAATAATCCAAGGATCTGCAACTCTCTCGCTAAAATGCGCATCCTGTCGGAAACGGACTCTACGAGTGCAATTATCTGGATGATCGCAAACTCGAGGAAGCCTTACCAGATTCAGATCGGGAGAAACTCCACACCCAGATGGACCAAAATCCGGATTGGACAGAGATCAGACTTTATTCACGAGAAAGCCTATATGATGTAAAGTTATATAAGATCGTTTCTGCCTTTGAGCAGAGTAGAACTTGACAGATGTTTCTGGAGGATGTCGTCCAAATATACTGCCGACGCAATAGATGAAGTCGAGCGGAACAGGGTGACGACGTAATCCATAACCTTGGTACTAGCCCAAGGGCTTAAATTTAGGCCAAAAGGTATGACATGGAACTGATAAACCAAGTCCCGACAAGCACAACGGAGAAATGTCCGCTACTCGTTTTTCTTTTAACGTAGCTTTAACCATCTTTCAGTTATATCGCTACGATGTCTGCAGTGAGGCAGTTTATAGTGATGTCTAGCACTGGGGCATCATGCCCCAGACATGTAGAATGATGTCCCACCCAGTCACATTATCTAAGCGTCAAGCGAGGCAGCTGTTAGTATCATTGTGTAAGTTTTTGGTATGACTCGGTCAGGGATCGAACACACGACCTGCCGCTTCCGCTGCGGACGCTCTAACCACTAGGGACGTGAAATATGCGTCGGTCATATCTAGCCAGCTTATGATGGGGTTAAAGCGACGTGCCCTTCAGACATGTGTCACGACGTATCAGGTCTAGGTTGGCAGAAGCAGTCGGCGCATTGGCCATGGAATGGTGAGCTGCCCTGTTAAGAACCCTAGCTAACCGGGCCGTCGATTCCCAAGCATGTTCATTGCCAGATTTTTCAGCGATCCTGAAAATGGCTAGGGAGGCTAGGTCTAACAGTGAAGACGTAGCGACTACATTTCGAACCAGCTTGGACGTGGCATTGAACACAGTTTTTGTCCACTTTATAAGACAATGCCGCAGACATATGGACTGCTGCCATATTTTATCCCGAGCCAGGACCTCAGTACTGAACGCATCATAGTGAGTTTTGTACCATCGACCTGAAAACGACGCTGGTACTTGGCTTTCAGAAAAGAACGCCTTAGCATTTCCTGGATCCCCTATACGTGTCGACAGACGGTCATTAATTTCCTTAATTTTTTGTCGACTGGGGAAGGAGGCGGAAGGATAGAGTCTCTTCCCCCTCATCCAGATCGACCGACGCTCTAACCTTATAGTCGGTAATGGCAGCAGGAGGTGGAGGGCATTCTGAAGGGGCCAACACCCTATGAATTTCCTCCACTGCGACTTTGAAGCTGAACTCAGTCCGTTCCATAGTTGGATCTGCATACAGCTGATTTGCCTGCGATTCATCGCACTCACTATGTGCATAATCTTGCTCTGGTAAAGCATCCATATCGGGGTAATGCATACCAGGTGGCATAGATGACTCGATTCCGTCATCTCTGATAACGGCATTCACTCTCCCTTGTGGATGAGCTGTTAGCCTATGGACGGCCGGCAATGCCGAATGAATTGATTAGCATATGTTTGGCCTGAATGTCTGCGATGGGCCGGCTATGACCGGCACCGACCGCTCGAATGGTCGGGTTGGATCGAGAGATTCATCGCCAACATCTGTGTCATGGTAGTGATATGTAACCGGTAGTACGGATTGACAGACAGAAACATCACTAGAATCATCGTCAATCCGATTTGTGCGGATTGCGGTATCATAAAAGTCCAAGTGCTGGTACAGTGGTACAGTCGGACGGACTGGTATATGACTAAAATCTCCATACGGTTGGACGACCGGTGCCTGTTGGGCTGGACAGCCGGAGCCGGATGGACTGTCAGTGCCGGCAAGTGTCGGCTGGAAGCTTGGCTGGACGACCGGTGCCATTTGGGTTGAACGGTCATTGCCGGATCGACACCCGGTGCCGGTTAGTGCCGGCTGGAAGGTCGGCTGGATGACCGGTGCCATATGGGCTGAAAGGTCATTGCCGGATGGACGCCCAGTGCCGGTTGGTGCCGGCTGGAAGGTAATAATAATTACATAATGCTTATGTAGTGCGGCCAGCACTGTGCGCCCATCTACCATTCGCTCAGAGGGAATGTTGGTTCTGGCACAGCTTGCATATCTGTACAGCATACCAGGTGACCTAGATGACGCAATTCTGTCATAATTGACACTTTCACTAAATCTCCCTTGTGGAGAAGCCGTGAACATATGGACGGCCGGCACTAACGGCTGATTGAACTGGCGAATGGTCGGCCTGAAAGTCCTGTTCTGGTAAAGCTACCATATCTGGGTAGCGCATACCAAGTGGCATAGATAACTCAATTCCGTCATCTCTGATAATGTCACTAATTCTCCCTTGTTTTAAAATCACACCGTCACGTATTTGACGTGACGGGAGGTGTACACCGGCAATACCGACTGATTTGTCTAGTATATAGTCGGCCGGAATGTCGGCGAAGGTCCGGCTATGACCGGCACCTGCCTCTCGAATGGTCTGATTGGACGGAGATACATTTATAACATCTCTCTCATGGTAGTGATATGTAACCAGTAGTACAGATTGACTGACGGGTACATCACTATAATCTCCGAAAATCCGATGTACAGCCGGTGCAGGTTGATGCCGGCTGGAAGACCGGTGCCATTTGTGCTGAACGGTCGTTGCCGGATGGACGGCCGGTGCAGGTTGATGCCGGCTGGAAGGTCGGCTGCACGACCGGTGCCATTTGGGCTGAACGGTCGTTGCCGGATGGACGGCCGGTGCAGGTTGATGCCGGCTGGAAGGTCGGCTGGACGACCGGTGCCATTTGGGCTGAACGGTCATTGCCGGATGGACGGCCGGTGTAGGTTGATGCCGGCTGGAAGGTCGGCTGGCCGGCCGGTGCCATTTGGGCTGAACGGCCGGTGCCTGTTGATGCAGGCTGGAAGGTCGGCTGGCCGGCCGGTGCCATTTGGGCTGAACGGCCGGTGCCTGTTGATGCAGGCTGGAAGGTCGGCTGGCCGTCCGGTGCCATTTGGGCTGAACGGACGGTGCCGGATGGACGGCTAGTGCCGGTTGTTTCCTGCTGAAGTGCCGGCTGAACTGACGGTGTCGGCTGGCCGGCCGGCGAAAGTGTATAATAAAATGGATCCAATTGATCCAGCCTAGACTCCATGTGTCCGGGACTTACAGGCCCGAAAGCCATGCACGGACCTGCGGTGAAATTCACATCCACTGGGCAGCCTAAACCATGTCAACATAATTCCTCCAATTCCACATTGCCAACACCCATTTTGCCATTCATGCCTTCGTTGTCGACTTTGCTACTGAAACGACAAAAGAAGAGAACAAAGCACAAATTAAAAAATTCAGCATATTATTAATTCGATAATACTATAACCGTTATTAACGGAGTAGTCAAATTATTCCGTGCCATGTTAACTCTTAATGACCACACTTGTTATCGCCGTGAGCGTGTTGCAATAGGTCGTTCAAGACGAAGTCTACTGAAACGAAAAAGATGATAAACAAAGCACATTTAGCAATTCAACACACTATTAAGTCGCTAATACCATAACCGTAACTAACGGAGGAAGCGAAATGATTTAGTGTCGCGTGAACTCGTGACTACAACACGAAATTCCGCCATTAATAGTCGCAACTGGTCGTTCAGAGACGAAGTCTACTGAAACGGAAAAGAAGATAAACAAAGCACAAATTAACAATTCAGTACGCTATTAAGTCGCTATTCCATAACCGTAACTAACGGAGGAAGCGAAATGATTAAGTGTTGCGTGAACTCGTGACTACAACACGAAGTCCGCCATTAAAGTCGCAAATTGGTCGTTCAAAGACTTTTTTGAAGTCTACTGAAACGTCAAAGAAGATAAATAAAGCACACATTATCAATGCAGCACGTTATTAGTCGCTAATATCGTAAACGTTACATACGGAATAAGCGAAATTATTGAGTGCTACATGTATTACATGCTAGTACCGCCATAAGCGTGCTTTGACCACGTTGCAACCTGGTCCGAAGTCTAGAAAAGGTGACAAAGTCACTCAAATTGGAAAATATTGTAAAATAATGTATACAACCTGTAGAGGAATGATTATCCAACACAGTAATTCCAAATTTAACTTCGGATGGTCAGAATTTACACTAAGATGGCTTGGATTCATTGGAGGTCTAATTGTACGTGTTTACACACAACAAGCGAAGCTAAAAAACTAAAGAAGCGACACCTAGCGGGTAGCAAGGGGAGGTAAGGGGCAAGAGTTATTGCCCTTTGTCTATATGACATAGACAGGAAAGACGAATTTTCGTCTTTTGGTAGGGCTGGATTCGCGAGGTAGCAGGCTAATATCCCTAAAGTAATGTGATTGGGGAACGTATTCAAAGGAGAAACGAGTATCATGCAAAAACCAAGTCACAATTAAAGGATGTGACCTTGAACTTTTATAAGTGGACCTTTTAAATCAATAGAGAGTTGACAATGCTCAAGTGTAGTCGATAGTTTTTTGCGAAATGGATACAAAAAACTTAATTTCTTACATTATCATGTGGATGTAAAATCACAATGATTTCAAATGATCTTGATCTTTCACCTTTTGTCCTCCAAACAACAGCACTCTTAACCAAAAGTTGACTATGAGATTTAAGCAAAACAGATCAATGCAAAGTCAAATTATTGTGCTTAGACCTCCTGACTATCAACTTCTATAAAAATAACCATAATAAAAACTATTCTAATATTTCAATATGAATATCTGAAAAAATAAATGACTGTGTACTTACTTTCTCTTCCAGCAGCAGCAACAACCAAAAAGGACTGCCAGGGGGTTACATGAGGAGTCCTCCTTCCTGTAGAGGGATGATTGAGGTGTATCTTGACATTCATCTATATACTGGAATAACTCACTCTTTGGAAAACCATGTTCATAATATTCCTGCAAAAAGAAAAGGAACAATTTATGTCTTACCCACAACAAGGATAACAACAACCATCAGGATAGAGCTTTGGATCATTTATGACTGTGGTTTAATCGACAGAAGAACAAGAAAACAATTACAGATTTTGAAATTCTTAAATCATTTTCTTATGCCTATATATGAACTCCCTAGTTAAGCATATCTGTGGCTGATATTGAGCAGTAGGCATACTATGTGATCTATAGATCAAATACTTGTCATAATTATTTGTTTCATGGTTAGCAAATACAAAATAAACAGTTGTCACACTCCATTACTTGTGACTACTCAGTGTGATATACCCAAAGTCTTGATATAGCTAATTCATACAAAATAAACAGTTGTCACACTCCATTACTTGTGACTACTCAGTGTGATATACCCGAAGTCTTGATATAGCTAATTCATACAAGTATCAGCAGGTCAATCATCATTATATTTGGAGTTGTTGTGTTGGGATCACAAAATGAATTTTTAAAAGAAAAGATGGATAATCTTTAAATTTTTTGAGGTAAGATAATATACGTGCATATTTTTCATACATTCTGTTGTGAAAAAAACAATATGTACATTATGAAACAATACTATTAGAAGCAATTTGGTGAAATTGTAAATACCTAAGTTTCTGGTGATGATTGAGACTTGATGGGTTCAAGTAAATTTAGAAATAATTTACTGAAGCATATTATAGAACATATCACAGTTTGTGAACTTAATCCGAGTTTACCAAAGTTATAGTACTGTAATTATTGAATATATTCCTTAAAGTGTTGACATTTCTTACTGAAAATTCTATTAATACTGAGTAGTGGTCATCTTATAAACAAGCCATTTCCCCCACCACCACCACCACATTTTCCAACCAAATTAATAAAAAGAGAATTTAGGCATTTAGATTGAACTGAACTGACAACCACATGTGAACTTAATAAAAAAAAAACATCATCCCACTTTTGCCGATGATATGTAAATTTTGTTTAAAGCATCTTTCACTCAAAATACAGGTTTGAAATATTACTATACGTACAATAATGAAGTTATTGGCATGACTAATGTATTCATTTAATTGGTATACTGCTGGTCAATGCCAAGAGATGTTGTGTGCTTAAGGCCATTATTCAGCACATAAGAGGCTTTATTCAGCACATAAGAGGCTTTATTCAGCACATAATTGGCTATGTGTAGCAGCCAGTATAACTAACTGGTGGGAACTTACTGGCAAGCTTTCTCACACATCCACATAGGTCGAGTCTGAGACTCAAAACGGATACAGAGGTGAGATGGCAGTGAGCACTAAGGGGCCAATGGTGCCCCCTATTGCTAAGAGAAAATGTACATTATACAAAAGGTGGTAGGACTATTTGACATGCAGAAATTTAGAAATATGGAAGTTCACAAAATCTAAATTTAGTTGAATAGGCTAAAGTCTGTATCCAGATACAAAAGTTAATTCCTCTTACAACAATCCCTTACAATGAATACCAGTTTAATGGCAATACTTTTCAGAATCAACAACCTTTCAGTCTGAATTTACTAATCAAATCATGCTTTAATCAATCTTATAAAGGTATTCTTTGCCACAGCCAGTAATGTCCTAAAAGAAAATAAACACATTTCCTGCAAACATCTTAAACATTATCCTATGAAGAGTTACTGAATATGTTGGTGTCACATTATTTTCCATTTTACCTTCCACATTTCATATTACCTGGCCAAGATGGTCTTTACAGACAGATCTTGCTTTTGTGATTAGCCAATTAAATATTAAGAATTCGCTATAAATGTAAATAAAGATAGAGAGGTAGGTATATATGTATATTATTAGGTTATGATTACTAAGGTAAATAACAAAATTGTCCTTTAATTAAGCAAGCAAAAAAGGAATCAATCAGAAAGTTAAGAAAAAGTTTAAAGATACAGAAATCTAAGTTTTCTCTTGTGACACGTTTTTAATCTGACTTTTGAGTTTAAGATTCAATAACTAAAAGGTTTCAAGACTATGTCCCCTCCCCCATTACCTTTAACACAAATACTATACCCTCTACCTCAAAAATACTATGTCCTACTCACTGGTTTCATCTACAACAAAGACTACGTCCCCCTCCCCCATTAACTCTGCCACAAAGACTATGTTTCCCTCCCTGGGAATTAATCCTATCCATACATCATTCTTCTTCCAGCTACAAATTCCAAAATACTCAATGATATCGGGGCCCCGAGTGGCCGAGTGGTCTAAAGCACTTTCCGTTACGGATCACTGCCAATTCAATTCTGTCTGCGTGTGTTCAAGTCTTAGATTTGGCTAATGTAGTTATGTGAGAAAGCTTGCCAGTAGCTTCTCGTGGGTCGGTTGTTCTTTCCAGGGATTTTCCCCCCGAGTTCTTCTTCCACCAATAATACTGGCCGCCATGTATAGCCTATCGTGTGCTGAAAAATGGCGTTAAACCCTAAAACAACAAGAACAACAACTCAATGATATCATTGCAATTCAAAAATTTATGTTCCAATGACCTTGGATCCTCTCCAAAGAGATCTAGCAAAATATTATAATTTCATCCAGATCATTATCAATGACCACTTAATCCAACAAATGTGGTGAATATCTGCATTAGCAATTCATCAGGAGATTGCATCATGATTGCATCATGACAGACAGATGGCTGGCTGGATGGAAAGATAGATAGACAGACAGAATCATGTCAGACATAATGCTACAACCTGGGTTTGATAACATTTATATTGTACTAAAGAAAGAAAATGCTCACCTTAATTGTCTCGTAAGTCTCCATCACTAAAGCCATGAAGAGGTTCAGAACAGCATATATAAAAAGTGAGATGAACAAGTAGAGATAAATCCTGCTGTAGTACCAAATGAAGTCATTATTTGTCACTGTTGCTGAGAATGTCACAAACATGTCATCTCCATTTATCAAGGCAAACAAACACTCAGAACTAGAACTTAGTGAATTGAACTGAAATATATAAAGATACAGGTTGTAAGAATAGATGTTTGTACATGTGCATTGGAAAGACTAATTATTTCAATGTACTAATATCTATAATTAAATAAAATCTCAGATGAGACACAACAATAAAGTGCTCACAATGACTTATATTAGCAATACATGTTTTCATGTGTTTGATTTTAGTGTATCTAAACTGTGAACGGTGAAACAAAACCATACCTCTTGACCAACTTACTGAATATAACCTTTGATTGAATTCCATATTATCTCTTTTTGTTTCTTTCCAATTCATGCCAACAAAATATTTACCAATTTTCTAAATATCTATTGGGTTGGTATAAAAATGAACAATTTGAGTAATCTTGCATTGCAAGTTTAATCAAAGAAAGTCACCTAATATACCAAATAATAACAGGTATATATAAATGCATTAGTGAATAAATTATTGAAACAATACAAAGAAAGTAATCATTATATAAACATTATTTGATAAATTACCATTAACATGAAACATAAACGAACATTTAAGTCTGATGATCCAAAATCTTTTAAACAAATATAATTTAACAGCTCTAATGATTATATGAAAGAATGATGATGAGATTTTGACATTGGTTTTCATTTCTTCAATAGACTGCTTTGGTGCCCTAGTGGTGAGAGCATCCACCTTGGATGCAGGATGTCACGGGTTCAAACCCAGGCCAAGTCATACCAAAAACTTATAAATATAGTACTAACAGCTGCCTCGCTAAGTTCTTAGCATAAAGACGTTAGTGTTAGGACTGGTCAGCCTATGTCAGAATAACGTGACTAGGTGGGACATCTTGATACATGTCTGGGGCATGATGTCCCAGTGCTAGACATCATCATAAACTGTCACTGAAAAATTGTTAAAGCTTCATAAAAAATCCAGATCACACACATACACATATCTTCAAAACTCAGAATGCATAATATTAATTCCAAAAATAATGCACTGCATAAGTTACAATTAATGGAATGCAAAATTGTTTCCAAGCTGCTTATTAGAACAAGAGTGACCTCATCTGAACATATACATTATCGTGGGATAAAAGGGTCTCAACCAAGTTTGAATGAGTACTGTATTTACTCTAGTAAAATACATCAAAGTGTGACAGTATCAATAGCAAGGACCTATCAGCACAATCAAAGTCATGTATCAATAACATGGTCCTCTCATCAAGATCAAAGTCATGTATCAACAGCATGATCCTATCATCAAGATCAAATTCGTGTATCAATAGTATGGTCCTATCAAGATCAAAGTCATGTATCCACAGTATGGTCCAAGTCATGTATCAACAGCATGGTCCTATCATCAAGATCAAAGTCATGTATCAACAGTATGGTCCTATCATCAAGATCAAAGTCATGTATTAACAGCATGGTCCTATCATCAAGATCAAAGTCATGTATCAACAGTATGGTCCTATCATCAAGATCAAAGTCATGTATCAACAGTATGATTCTATCAGCAAGATCCAAGTCATGTATCAACAGCATGGTCCTGTCATCATGATCAAAGTCATGTATCAACAGCATGGTTCTATCAGCAAGATCAAAGTCATATCAACAGCATGGTTCTATCAGCAAGATCAAAGTCATGTATCAACAGTATGGTCCTATCAGCAAGATCAAAGTCTTGTATCAATTGCATGGTCCTATCAGCAAGCTCAAAGTCTTGTATTAACATTATGGTTCTATCAGCAAGATCAAAGTCACGTATCAACAGCATGGTCCTATCAGCAAGATTAAAGTCTTGTATCAACAGCATGGTCCTATCAGCAAGATCAAAGTCTTGTATCAATAGTTTGGTCCTATCAGCAAGATCAAAGTCATGTATCAAAAACATGGTCCTATCAGCAAGAGTGTGATGTTTGCTCAATTTTTATATACTGTAATGCTAAGAATTTAGATTTGTATGGAAGTCATAACCTCAGAATGTATCCTTTACATTCATGGTATTTCATCAAGATTTAGACCATAAATCAACATTATCTATTTCTGTTATGCTTGTAGCTCAAAAATTCTCAAGGATAGTGAGATATAAAAAATGATGAATCTTGACCTAAGGTCATTTCACAAAACACACTTTTAGAATTCAGTTTGATATATCAGTGTATTTTTCATGGTTGAGCTGTGGTGTGTCTTTTACTATTATCAATGTCCTATTTACAAAGGTAATATAACAGTTATCTCATAGTTAAGTTTTTGTGATATCTAGTCCTAACTTAAAGCCATGAAGAGCAGTATTATCCAACACTACAATTTAAGATCATATTAGGAAGAATATAATACAGAAAGGATGCTGCTTTCCATGTTATATGGCATTTCTCAAGGTAAAGCTAAGAACATTTGCAGTGTCATGTTAAAATATGATATAGCTATAGATGCATTTTTTTTCTTCACGACTTTCATAAATCAGACATATTTTTAACACCGTGACTCCTATTTATACTCCTATTAACATTTCCTTGGCTAGCCCATGACTTTGTGAAGGCTAGAGATATTTAAGAAAACCCTGCTTATGTGTATATCATATCTAGATCGTGCATCACATACGTTTGTATCAAGGCAAGGGAAATTTTAATTATGTCACATTGTACATTTTCTGGAGGATAACATTTTAACAGGTTAAGATATTTAAAAAAAACTTTCACTAGTTATTTTTCACAATTAGCGATACCAAAACCATGACTTCAGTCTTGAGCTTAATTGTCACAGCAAGGAAATACAAATCAACACCCTCTGTATATAAAGAGATATAATATTTGAACCAATGACGGTATTTACGTGCAACTTTAGCCTACTGTATATCCAGATTTGATAGGGTCTCGTGTATTCATTGTAATATCCTCTGACCCAAAAGTTAAGATCAAATATAAGGTAGGTCAGAGGCCTTATTCCTTATCTGGACTGTCATTTTTCCCACAACTTTGTAAATTTTGATGTAATTTTATCCAGTTCCACATTTTATCATGCAGCCAGAAAGTTTTAGCTCTAAGACCAAGGTTAATTGTAGTGAAAATGGCATGAGATGAACATAGATCAAGGTTAATTGTAGCGAAAATGATATGAGATGAACATAGATCAAGGTTAATTGTAGCAAAAATGGCATGAGATGAACACAGATCAAGGTTAATTGTAGTAAAACTGGCATGAGATGAACACAGATCAAGGTTAATAGTAGTGAAAATGGCATGAGATGAACACAGATCAAGGTTAATTGTAGTGAAAATGGTATGAGATGAACACAGATCAAGGTTAATTGTAGTGAAAATGGCATGAGATGAACACAGAATTTGCTATGTGGTACTCTTGGTACTTAAAGCCTCAAGGTCATGTCACATCTCTTTGTTACTTAAAGCCTCAAGGTCATGTCACATCTCTTTGTTTTAGTTTCAACCAAGTTGTAGATTTAGAGAAGGTTTTCAACATGTTTTGCTATCAAACCCATGTGATAGTAATGTGAAATATTTGGTGCTGATCCCCCTCTGTCAAGGAATTTGCATCAATTTTCTGTCCATGAAAATAATAAAAATAGGGTCAACAATTCATGGAATGAAAAGATCATGCAGATTGCTGCTTTGTCTGAAGATTTCTTACTTAAAATAACTTTTGATTAATTTCATTATGACACAAATGTTATTACCAAAGAACATTTTGTCTGAACATAATTGTGAAATAGGTTTAGGATATGAGGACCAGCAGACCATAAAGAGTGAGGTATGACACATATAGCATTATATATTATTAAATTATCATTCGTCCTGCATGATCTTTTGAAATGGCAACATTTAAGTTCCTGTAACAGTCGGATCAAAAATACACCTCGACATTTTACAAAATAATTTTAAACATTCATGGAATTCTATATTTGATAGCTTCCTTGGCAACCAGATGATAAATACATGTTTACATATTTCTCCCTAAAATACACTGGTAACATTTTAACTTAAAGTATGGGAAGAAATATTTCTTATATCATAATCTATAAACAAGTGTGTGCACCTTGGTTCCCATGACAGCCAGGTGCAAAACATACTTTTGAAACCTTCAAAACCACTTCATTTGTCAAACTTTTAAGAACTGTTTAACATGACAAATCTTAATTATTTTTTTATATAGCTTCCACAGCAAAAATTCACAAACTAAACATGTGCCAGCTAAAAACTTGTTTTAATAATTTCAAACTATTGTTGCAATGTAAGTTAAACTTTACATATAAATGACATGTTATATTTTCTTTTTTCGCAAAAAAGAACAAGCTTTTAAAAAGCTATATGAAGGCTGGAAATTTGTAGATTTGGAGAATTTAATATCTGAGACCGCCACCCCAAAAATTAAGTGGTTAGTCCTTGAGTTTAATGCAATCATTTGAAAATTCCCTGAACCAAGATTAATCTGAACATTACTAACATTTTTTTACTGTTATTTCAATCTATGCCTAGTGAGGCAAATTCAATTTTATGTTTTGAATGTATGCTTCATTTACCCATTGATAATTATAATAATAATAATGAGGACCTTGTATAGTGCCTAATCTTTAGAAGCTCTAAGCACTTTACAACATCTACATTGATATGAACACCACAAAAAAACCAAGAACAAAAAAGAAACCACCCTGAAAATGGAAAACAAAAAATGCTGAAAATATTTAAGGTAGGAAACATTTTTAGGTCTTTAAGTTTGTTCTTGCATAACACTGTCTTTTGTTATCAGATAAATTTATCTGAAAGAATCAACATCCACTCTCATGTCATTTATACCTGATTACTATCTGGATTTGTCATGTCATAATAAGGTAAATAAAACCTTTCCTGAATGACCACTGCTATGTGAAACCACCTGTCTTGAGAGACCATATTCTCAGTGCACAAATTTAATGATTATATAGCATTATAATCTGTTATGAGAGACCACCTGTCTTGAGTGACAATATTTTTTTGGCAAAAGAGGTGCTCTTTCAAGAGAGGATCTGCTGTATTACCATAGTCTAACTATTTTTAGACAAGGAAAACCCTATGTACATTGAAGTTTAGCCATCTTAAATGTGATGTTCAGCCTTTTTGGACAGAACATTAGCAAAGTTATTTTTTTTTTCTCTCAATATTTCAAATCAAAGAAAATGAAAACATGGAAAAAAGTTTTAAAATTTTTGCAGTAAAGACCCTTTAAAGATAAATCTTTATTCAAACACAAGCTCACCCCCTCCCCTGTCTATGCAATGAAGCAATTTAAAATTTTTGACAGTGTGTGTATGTATGACTTGAATTTTTAATGTAGCATTTTTTAAATAAAAATTCAGTCATATCAAAACGTCTACAGTGTGGCAGTTTATATTAATATCTAGCACTGGGGCATCATCAGGTATGTAGCATGATGTCCAGCCCAGTCACGTTATCCTAACACCAGGCCAACCAGTACTAACACTAACCTCTTAATGCTGAGCGACTAGCAAGGCAGCTGTAAGTACCAATTTTGTAAATCTTTGGTATGACTTGGCTAAGGTTCAAACCTGTGACATCCCACATCCGAGGTAAATGCTCTAACGACTAGGTCATAGGAGTGGTAAATATTTAGAAAGAACAACCACTTTGGCTCACAGTACAAATTAACAATCTGGTTCTAGACTCAAATGCAAAATCAAATATATTAAACTAATGCTGTATTACTGTCTATCCCTGTGACAAAATTTAAGGTCTCTGAATATTTTTAAGATAACACTATGTCTGACAGCAGCACTACTTTCAAATACTGGAAGGCGACATACTGACAACTTTCATGTTCTCTAAGACAAACATTAATGATGCTTCATCTAGCACCAATTTGTTTCGTATTGATCATTAGTGATGAAAACTGTCAGCCAAAAAGCCCCTACTTTCTTTAGAGCCATCGAGCTAATCTGTAGATATGAGTTCTGTGTCTACAGCAGAACTGAATTTTGTGTCTAGAGTGGAAGTCCACAACCATCACCATGATATAATGAAGTGAAAATGATTGACAGCAAAGAAAATTGTAAATCTGAAGTGATTATATACATCCCTGTGAGAGATATAAGCATAAATAACAAAACATGCTGACAAATTATTTATATGCAACACTCACTTTAATAAATCTACATGTCTAACTTTTGAAAAATGATGGTTAACTCTATAAATTCTGCAATGAGTAAGATGATATTGCCCAATCTTAGTGCTGTATTACATCACTCTCATATTCTTTTCAAATTTGTAAAGTGGTGATTTGTCCTTTTTTATTTATGCCATGTTGTGCAGTTTAAAAGGAACCGACTGTTCTAACAATTTTAATCAACAAGTATAACCATAAATTGTGCCATTTTCTTTTAAAGTAAAGACTGGTCTACTGATTAACTTGACATTCAAAAACATTATTCTGCAAAGTTTCAAATTAAAGGAACCAATATGTTTTCTTGCAAATGGGTCATAGTTGTTATAAAAAGTGAATTAGGAACATACATGCATGTCTTGGGTGGACATTTTTGTTTTTTAATTTACTGGAAATGCATAATCCATGTAAAGGCAAGCAAAAGACATTATTAGGTGGAAAAAAGTGGAATGATTGGCATGTATGTGATTATACAACATCAAAATCAGAGTTTACACTGTCTCAAGCTGGACTGAAGTAATACTTAGGTATATTTAGTGTAATTTCCAATTAAGTCCTACCTTGATGTGATATGGTCCGATAACTACCCATCCACAGAACATAAAGCCAGCATAGAGAATAAGTGCACACACTAGGAACCTCAACATGTTTGGTGCTGCCCTTTTCAAAGTAAGTATAACAATCTGAAATGAAATGTGTGTTCAAAGCTATTATATGCTGCACATGTTTAAAAGAAGACTACTTAAGCTAGGTATATGCACCATTGCTAAAATATGAACTAATTTCTGTCAAAAAATAAACATTAGGTAGAAAAATATTAAGGCAATCGTTTGGAACTAAAAATCTGTATAGTAAATTTTAACACACAACTGTTTGCAAAGAAATGGGAACCAAAAGATCCACAATGCAAAAGTCCGAGCAGACGTCATTTTGCAAAATGCACATTTTAACTACTTTCAAGGTATTTGTTTCATGTATCACACCTGCAAGTAAAATGATACATAACAAATTGTTATGGTTGCAATATCATATATTAATTATGCATTATAATTTAAATGGTCATTTTACTTTTCCATCATATCATGGATTTTGGTAGAAAGGCATCTTTAAATAACATACAAAACTCAGCAGGCTGTAATGACCTCCATCGCTGTTCAGGGTCAGTGTGCACAGATGTAGGTAGATCATTTGACTCCCATACTCAAAACCTGCTTGATTTTGATCTAATAATTTTACTGAGTCCTAAGTCCTGCTGCATATCTGAGACAATATGTTAATATCGCTCACTATTCACTTGACTCATGCTAACAATCAGTACAGATCAGTCTTCTGATAAAGTCCATAGCATGAGGACGAAAGCTTCAGGTTAGCTTTCTATATTTATTGTGTATGAGATTAAAAAGTTAAAATATTATCAAATATAAGAACTTTTACACGCTATGTATTTATTCAACTATATCTCTATCATAACCCATCAAACAAAATAATACATTGTTTTTAGCAGTCTGTGCAAGAGTTGCATCACAAACAATTGTCTTACAGGTGTACATAACAGAATATTTATCACCTGATTTTATCAACACAATACATTCAGGTTGTGAAGGGATATTTTAATTTAAAGATGTTATGACAAATCTGATATTGGATTATATGGTCTTATCAGGTACAAATGCAGAATCTGCAATACAATAAATACTACTCTATATCTGTCTTACGTAGGAAAAGACATGAACTCAGTAAAGTATTCAATATGGAGGCTTTAAGAGGATAGATATCATGTAACCAAAGTTTCATCAGAATACTGTCACCCACACACCCACAGACAAAACATCTTATTATAAAGTCAACATTGCAATAGAGAAGAAAAAAAATTCCCCCATCATTCATGTATATTATACAGTTTGCCCATGAGCATCATGGGATATGCCTATAAACAAAGTTTCATTCTTACCCTCAAATGCATACCCTTGGACTGGAATATCCTCTATGCCAAGCCAATGCATATGAAAGATGTTATTTCTAACACAATACATTAATTCCAACAAGACAAACAATGAAACATTATGCTAACTCCTGTACAAGTGAAATGTGACTATGACCAACATCCAGCTTACATTGAATGTTTTGAAGAAGCCGATGTATCGCAGAACTCCAAGCCATGCCAGTAGAGTTCCTGTACCCAGCATTATAGCACACATATCATAGTTGTTGGATGAACTCTTCAAATTCTGAGATGTAAATAAGAAATGGATTAAATTACATGCATTACACATGAATAAAGCTTTTATCATATATATATATATATATATATAGCATATTCACATATCTTGAAAAAATACTGAAAACAAAACAAAATTGTTTAATACTTCAACAGAACCAAATGTTAACATTTTAAGCAACTAGTCCAAAGTGACTGTCAGTGTATTTCTCCTGTCATGTGCATCATCAATGTTTTGTATTATGGCATAGTTGATCAAAATAAAACTGGGATAAGTCCTGAATGTTCTGGACACATCAGAAATGACCGAACTTGATGACAGTGCAAACATTCATAGAGCTACCAAACGGAGTTGTATAATCATGCTCACTCTGAGTCAATCTTGGCAACAAAACTAATTAATGCATTCTTAAAAGACTGCAAAAACTCTTAATGAGTACAGTATCTCAAGTGGTGACAAATGATGTTCATTCAATACTCTATTAAAATGTCTAAAACTGAATTAATTCCAAACCAGGAGGTAAAGTATAAGTTTTTATAAAATTTTACCTTAAGTTCTGAGAAGATTTCTGAAAAATGATAAAACCTGCGGACTCAATAGAGGCATACAAAAAGGTTATTAGATCAAGAAATTAGAGCAGGTCAACAATCTATGTTTGCCTATGGTGAATAGTATGTCAAAAGGATTGCAGCCACCAAGTTTCAGGACTGTTTATGCAACAGTGTTTGAGAAATGGAGGTTGGTATGAAATAATGTTCATGTGCATGTGCACTGAAGAAGAAAAAACCTGCTTTACAGGTTTTTATCCAAATGGATTAAAATAAAAGAAAAATAAGGACTAATTAAATGTTCTGGAACAAATGCAATATTTGCTAAATAAACCAACCAAATGTAATAAAAATCTGCCTGTCTATAACTGAAAATGTCCACATTCAGCATGTGACATTATTTTTAAATTTGATGGTGTCACAAAATTAGTGACAGGATCTTTCTAAACATCATATATGTAGAGGTGACAAAATGGCATACAATTCCATTTCTGTTCCTGCATCTTTGTTTTCTATGCAAGGGATGTTGGTTTGAGAAATAAGTATTCCTAGCATAAACATCCGTCTAAGTGGCATCATTTGGTTATGATCATTTGAGAGAATTTAATTTATTTATTTAAATTATTCATTTGAATTTCAAAGTGCTCACACTTAAGGATTTAGTATTATTTTCGAATTCATTTATAACCTTTTTGAATTATATTATTGTGATACATCAAGATTACTGGTGTATCAGCACAAAATATTGCACTTCATTTAGAATATCACTGGAATTCATTTGGAATACTCGATACTTTTGGTCTTGTTTTAGAACTTTAGGAATATTTAAAATTTCTTTCACCATACTGAAAGGTTTTTTTTTACATAAATTTATAATTTTGTCTTTTAGTGAAATAAAGTATATTTTTGACTCTAACAAAACCTGTTAGTTTTTGCACTTTTCTGCTACTTATTTTTAGACCAAACAGTTATATTATTACAAAAACATGGCGCTGAAACTTTAAATCACCCACCATTAACCCATGATTTAGCTCCTTGTGACTTTTGGCCTTTTGCAAAACTGACGGAGAAACCATTATTAAAGCAAAGAACTAATGGTTGCTATGAATGATGACATCTGATGGGTTGCTGCAGGACATGGGTCACAAGATGGGCAAAGTATATTAACCAGAAAGCTATTTTCAACAGTATGGCAAACATTATTGTAAACAGTTCAAGAACATTTTCTCATCAACTTTCATGTGTAAAAAAAATGCTTAATAGCAGGATCCAATCTAATCTAATATGTGAAAAGCAGTTCAAAAAGATAGTCTATGTGATTCTGGAGTAATGCTCCAGAAATAAAATGTGATGGACTACCCATGCAACAATGAGTCTCCATGGAAGCTTACAAAACTATCAATCATGGACAAATCTATGTATTTAAATGCACTTCTGTGCAACTTGATTGACATGATTGCCATGTTTGGTTAAAACAGCATAACAGTTATTATCTATAAAAATATGTTTATGGAGATAGAGACTGACATCTATTGACATCTATATTTCCTGTGTATTCTGTATCAAATCAGGTTTCAGTAATGCCTTGGGCCATCAAAATGCCTATTGGCCAATACGACCAACCTTAGACCTAAAATGTAACCAATAAGATAACACTAATTTAATAACACAGGAGTATAAAGTGACTGATACCCAACTGTGAAAACCTGAGCAAAATGTGTACATTCAATTAGGCTTTTGGCTATGCTTTGTGAAATTTAGCATTTGTCTGAACGTAAGGTAATATTTAAGTAAATAACTCACCCTGGTCTCCAGCTGTAACTTTAATGCAGACCCAACAGTGGTCATCACATCATTGATGATGATTGTTACATACCAAAAATTCAAAAACTCCATACGATCAGAAAAAGAAAGTGTCTTTCCATATCTCTTTTTGAAGAAAGTAACTGTCGACTGAAATAAAAAAAAAAACAATTATTTAAACCTAAATAATCCAAATTTCTGGTTCGTACAAACCAGAGCAATATGATATACTTTAGATACATGTAAATGCCTATCTATTCTGTAACCCATTGCCTTAATGAACTTTGCTATTATAAATTCATTGAAATAAAATGGATACCCACACTAGAATTCAGAAAGCATTTCTACTTCAAGAATATACTTTTGTTATAGAAAATGCATTGCTATAATGAATTGTAAGGACTCAAAATTGTTCTAGAAAATGCATTGTTATAATGAATTGTAAGAACTTAAAATTAATTGTTATAGCAAGGGGCTACTGTATAAATCATATATAAACATCAAAACTTCTGATTATTCAAAATATTTTAATTAGTAAACCAGTGCCACAATTTAGACATAGCGAGGCCATAAGCTATGGGAAGCTATAGAGCTATATTTGGTCTTTTTAAAAACATTAAGAGTCCTCTTTAGACTGTGAGGCCCAAAGCTATAGCTATAATGCTTACCTGATCACATTACGTTTAATAACTATAACTTTCTTATATATATATATATATATATATATATATATATATATATATATATATATATATATATATATATATATATATATACACACAAAGGGTAGCAACTCTTGCGCTGTTTAATGGATACCCGGGTACTCATTAGAACATAAAAGACATGTACAACCCTTGAGCAACAAATTTTTTTCCCACTAAATTACATGTGACGCGTAAATGTATATGGATTACGCTTTTTCGGTATATCCACCTTCCAAAAATCTCGTTTATATTAACATTCCATTAATCCCTCAGACCGTATTTTAGAAAAGACCGCTTTACATATCTACAATATACGAGTACGCTTGTCTGTGGACTTGTACTTTCCCACAGTAACATATTCAATTTATAGCAAACCTTTTTCTACTTTCCCTCGAATTCTATTTATAGCATCTGTATGGCTAAGTGAGGAGAGAACAGACTATATTTATTTATGTGGCTACTATATAATTTGTCCAAATTATATGTACAATAACTTTTGGAAATTTGCTTATTGTCGATATCACATGACTGTATGACATAGGTTGCAAGATTTGTGTAGTCACGTGACTAGGAATGCAAATAGCCAGATCCGGGAAAAATTTCAGGAATGATGTACTTTCGTCTTGTCTGTCAGCAGATTAAAGACAAAACAAATGCTATGCTCATGATTTTTGAGAAAATAAATCATATTCATATCGATTTCATACTGGTATATCTCAATGAAAGATCGTTCAAGTTTGCTGGGCCGGCATGTAAGCTGCTACCCATGCCAACATCAAATAGTGTCAGCGAATTTCAACTTTTTGATAGGTAATGCGCTCTGACCCTACACCCCAACATGAATGTCCAAATATCAAAAATGGGTTGGCAAGAGTCAGAGGAAACTCAGACTACTCAGACCAGCATGCTGCTGCTGATATATAATATTTTGATAGTGTTGTCGACAACTTATTTTTGTGAATGGGTACTCATCATTAATTTCTAATACCTGGGTTTTTCACTACAGTCTGGTACCAGAGTATCCGGGTACCCGTTGACAGCCATAATGCTGAGCATCCTACCTTTATCTCCGACACCATGGAAGAGCATGCATAATGGATGAAATTCTCCCAATGTTAGCTTAGCACAATGGAAGACCTTAGTTATACACATGCAAGGACATAGGATTCTGCACTAAACCGGTCTCACCTCTAAAGATTTTCCTAGGTGAATCCAGCAAAAGTGGCCAATATTGCGAAGTTATGAAGTTGTGCTGTCATAAGTGGTGGGGGGTGCACTGTCTGAATAGCTACCACTGGCCTGATGAGGTTCAGTTAATTCCTCTTCAAGGCCATGCCCACATAAAAAAGCTGCAGAAAGTGGTTCGGGCATGTCATCCAAATGGCTCCCCTATGTCTTGAATGGAGACATTATGTCAGAATGCCAGGCTACTGGAAATTGCATGTATTTTATTTGTAGAGATTAACATGAGACATACCTGTCTCTGAAAGAAGTCCGTGAATGCTGACTTTATAACTCCCTTTAACCAAGCAGCTAACACCTGTGGTATAATGGCTTCCTTTCCAGACTTGAGAGTCAGAAAAAGTCTGGTTCAGCCATTGCAGATATTCCCCAACCCTTCATATAATTTTTGAGACTGCATTTTGGAGCTTGGATCTTCACCTCTCTCAAGTTATCAATTGAGGTGAGGTGACAAATACTTTCATGGTGGGTGATGGCAATCTGATTTTGGCAATTAAACCAGGTTGTGTCATAAGGGCAAATAATCCACTGGGATGAAACTGCATTCACTTCGGGTCCATGGAAAGGGTATGTACTTCACTGACTTGGCATGCCAAGGCAAGACATATCAGAAAGAAAGTCTTACTGACTGATGGATGTGAATTACAGGGACTCAGACTTCCATGATTTAAGCCAAGTCAACACCCAGGTGAGATTCCATTTCTGGAAGTCAAGGAATAAGCATGGTCTGGATAGATCAAAATTGAATACCAAGTCAGAAATGTTTTTATGTGTCCAACGTCTTCCATGATGTCAGAATATGTCTAAGATCATGGATTGGTATCCCTTTATAGTGATGGGGACTAACTTCTTGGCTTCAAAGAGAAAGAGGAAGTTGGCCAGCTGCGTAATGTAGGTAGAGTGATGTGTTATCACTGACCCTCCATTCCCTTCATAAGCCATAAGATTGGCTGACCCCCCCCCCCCCCAGCTCTGTTCTAATCCTATCCATAATTGAAGTTGTAAACTCCTTTTTGCACAAGTGATCCCTAATAAACACCAAGGGTGAAAGAGTAGTTTCTCTGGACATAGATGGAACAAAAGTGATCTGGTCTGTGGAGGTGGCCTTGACTTTCCTGTGTATGTCTGTCATCTGGGAGAACAGCAATCCAGGATTTATCCCATCATAAATGAGTGATCAGAATTATCTGGCAGTTTATGTAAATCATTTTTGGAGCTAATATGGTATCAAGACTGAAACAGGAATGGCAAAAGCCCTCATTAAATCCCAGATGAATGATAGATAGGGCATCAATGGCCCAAGCTTCTAGGTCCAGAAAAGTGGAGATAGTTGGGCTATTTGTTGTTTCAACTTATCATGAAAAGATGTATCATTAAGTTGCCCCATAAAGAACAATCTCAACTGAATGAAGAAGGATGAAGACCCCTCTGTGTAAAGTATGTGGCAAAGCTCAATATTTATCTGGCAATGTATTCTGAATCTTCATGGGGGTGAAGGAGGCATCTCAGCATCCCTCATGAGACTTTTAAGAAATTATTAAGTTCTTAAGTGAAACTTAAGCTCAGTAACTTAAGCTGAGATGAAATGGATACTGCTCTTTTTTGCAGTCCTTGAGCTGTTTTCTTTCTAAAGGCATTAGACAATGTATTCTCTGTCCATATTGCATATACTGTACAAGTTAGATGAAAAGCATTTGGTACAGAACAGACATAATTCATGAACATCAACCTCTATTTTGATTCTTTTGCATTTGTTGTATGTTGATAGATTTGTGACAAATGATACTATAAAGATTAGTGGCAAATGACGGTATACAGATTTGAGGCAAATAATGGTACATGTATACAGATTAGTGGCAAATGATGGTATATAGATTAGTGGCAAATGATGGTATACAGATTAGAGGCAAATGATGGTATACAGATTAGTGGCAAATGATGGTATATAGATTAGTGGCAAATGATGGTATACAGATTAGTGGCAAATGATGTTATGCAGATTAGTGGCAAATGATGGTATACAGATTAGTGGCAAATGATGGTATACAGATTAGAAGCAAATGATGTTATGCAGATTAGTGGCAAATAATACTATACAGTTTAGAGGCAAATGATGGTATATAGATTAGTGGCAAATGATGGTATACAGATTAGTGGCAAATGATGTTATGCAGATTAGTGGCAAATAATACTATACAGTTTAGAGGCAAATGATGGTATACAGATTAGTGGCAAATGATGGTATACAGATTAGAAGCAAATGATGGAGTTGATCAAGGTCAATGTCATTTAGTCATCATTGTTAGCAAGGTGCTTATTGATAAATTAAGTTAAAGCTTCAAAGGGATGAAGATTCACATAAATATAATTTCCAATTATCCATCCTGCAACTTCCCCGGGAAACTAAATATAAATGTTACTGAAGCAGATGACTGAAAGTACATTAATGCAATTCAATAGGCCATTTTGAATTGGAAAATATTCTGTATTATATTGCTAAAATTTATCAATATAATCCAATTCCAATGCAACTTTTTAACAAACCTTATGCCAATATCATACTATGCTGATAAAAGAAATTTATATCACAATTATTTAGTATCGCTGGTTTAATACCAAAATATACCAGTGTTCAATATTATCACTCACCCCAGTGACAAATGATGGCATGCAGATCTGTGGCAAATTGGTGGTATAAAGATTAGGCAGATCTATGGGGGAAATGTATTTTTAGAACAATGGACCATGATAATTTTAAAGCAAAATGTGGTTTGGGGAAAAGATTTTTGTGCAAGACTTGTACATAGATCAGCTGTGTATTATTATTTAAGCAATAGAGTTATTAAAAATGAACATCATCATAAACATTTCTAAGCATTCCTATTCCATGTGTCCTTGTGTGTTATTCTGTATATGAATATATATTTTCATTTACCCGTTTAAGTTTTTCTCCTCTCCAAAGAGATCTAAGGCAAAGTATGCAGGACACAAATGTGAGAAAAATAATGAATGAGTCCAGAAAGATCAACCAATTCTTGGTTCCTTCTTCTGCCTCTGAAAAATAATTAAAAATTACTGTCAACAACTGCTTGTAGAATAAGAAATGTTTCAAATCAATCAATCAATACACACAAATAAACAAAACAAACTTATTCCTATATAGGAAGTGGTTTCATTTTGGCTATATTATTGTACTACATGTACATAGAATTAAAATGAAACACCACAAAAAATATATGT
Organism: Unio pictorum; assembly: GCA_030141615.1. Taxonomy (NCBI): domain Eukaryota; kingdom Metazoa; phylum Mollusca; class Bivalvia; order Unionida; family Unionidae; genus Unio; species Unio pictorum. Next base: position 17,066,732 of record JARLTB010000107.1, read on the forward strand.
AAAATATGCATTAATTTGAATATGTAAAAATACTAATTAATGCATAGGTCACTAGACATGAGATTAAGGTAGCAGAAAACTTAATCATAGCTTGTATATACACTTGAGAAGACTGCCTAAGTTAGGCATACAAGATTTGAGGACTATACTGTAGTAGTATATAGAAAACTATGTTTTGTATAATTTAGCTATATTTGACTGGCTATACTGCAACTTGTTTTTCCAAACATACAATATCAACTTACTCACAAAAAACTTTTTTAAGTAATTAAAAATGTCAACATTGGTTCCCTGGTAGTAGAGCTGGCATGAGTAATCAAATACTGGTATGAGTAATCATATACTGGCATAAGTAATAAATACTGGCATGAGCAATCAAATACTCATTAGTTATTAAATATTGTCATGAGTAATCAAATACTGGCATGAGTAATCACATACTGGCATAAGTAATAAATACTGGCATGAGCAATCAAATACTCATTAGTAATTAAATACTGTCATGAGTAATCAAATACTGGCATGAGTAATCAAATACTGGCATAAGTAATCAAATACTGGTATGAGTAATCACATACTGGCATAAGTAATAAATACTAGCATGAGCAATAAAATACTCATTAGTAATTAAATACTGTCATGAGCAATAAAAAAACTGGCATGAGTAATCAAATACTCTCATCAGTAATTAAATACTGTCATGAGCAATCAAATACTCATCAATAATTAAATACTCTCATGAGTAATCACATACTGGCATAAGTAATCAAATAATTCATGAGTAATCACATACTGGCATAAGTAATCAAATAATTCATGAGTAATCAAATACTAGCATAAGTAATCAAATACTGGTATGAGTAATCAAATACTAATTAGTAATTAAATACTGCCAAAAGTAATCAAATACTGTCATGAGTAGTCAAATACTGGCATAAGTAGTAAATACTGGCATGAGCAATCAAATACTCATCAGTAATTAAATAATGTCATGAGTAATAAAAAAACTGGCATGAGTAATCAAATACTCATCAGTAATTAAATACTCATGAGTAATAAAAAAAACTGGCATGAGTAATCAAATACTCTCATTAGTAATTAAATAGTGGCATAAGTAATAAATACTGGCATGAGTAATCAAATACTCATTAGTAATTAAATACTGTCATGACTAATCAAATACTGGCATGAGTAATCAAATAATCTCATGAGTAATTAAATACGGTCATGACTAATCAAATAGTGGCATGAGTAATCAAATACTGTCATTAGTAATCAAATACTCAGGTAATTCATCAATAGTTAAAAAAGAAATTCTACTGCCATCAAAATGACCATTGCTGAAATCAAGCAGCAGACAGACATTGAAAGTTTTGTTTTCACTGGACAGGAGAGACATTATATGATGAAATGAAAGACCCAGTAAATGGCTACACCATTGAATTTCAAGTGTATACAGCTAAGGATGCAGGTACCAAAGTGGGATTAGCAACAAAGAGTGTTATGGATCTAATACAAACGATTTGTGGAAGAAACCACATAGTAAATGTAGACAATTATTATACCAGCCCAGTTTGTTTTTTTTGGGTGGGTGGGGGGGTTTCAACAGAAAGGTACATAATTATGGGTGTGCAAAGGAAAGATACTACCAGGAAAATGATATTGCATCATTAGATACAAGCAATGGAGGACACCACCCTAAGAATGGTGAAAATATATGATGATGTCGACAATGTAGCAAACAAAAATGATGCCAAGACATTATGAATATGTGTATTTAGTGTAATTTAATTTTTGAGTGATTATTTTAAAAGTGAGTGATTGTTTTGGGAGAATTGGTAAACATATTTTTGTTAGCATGAGTGTACCTAATGCAGAATTTGTTAAAGCGTTTTGAAAGTTTTTAAATCTAAAAAAATGAAACATAAGCAAAGAGCAAGGAAAATATGCCCACATCTTTGCAGTTTTCACATGTTTGCAAGTCAAAGTTTGCAAGAGAAATGACAAGCGGAATTTGTGTGTACATAAAATGGAACTATTTCATGTATTAATTGTAGGGCATAACCGACTTTTGATCCGGAAATCGGATTCCACCGGATAGTATGAACTACCGATTAATCGGAGTCGGACAAGGCAGGAACGACCGATTCGGATAATAAAAATAATAAAGTTGAATTTCTATAGCACCGTGTCTAACACTGCATGTCATTTGATAGTGCGTTAATAAAGTTAAATAAGAAGTCAGGAAAGTCCAATATGGTCAACACAACCACGCTGTGAGACAATCTATTTGAACCGATGGGTGAAAACCGGAAATGAAGCTGGATATGGTAAAGTACTAAGTAACATGCTAGACATGGCAAAACCAGATACCAGAAACCCAGAAACGGAAGATGAAATTTTTTAGAAAAAAAAATATGGATTTAGCCTTTCCGATTAATCGAATCGTATCCAGAATCGGAAAAATTTCATGCCCAAAATCCGGAATCGGAAATCGGTAGAAAATGCTAATCAGTTATGCCCTAATTGATAGTGTTAATTATAAAAGTGTGAATTCATAATCAATTTTATCAATTATTGACTAAAAGTGGGAAACTGGTAAGTTTTTTTTGTGTGCATGTAGCATGAAATTTATCTCATTATGTATGTATGTATGCAATTGTGCAAAATTTAAACTTAAAGAAGTATAAAAATAGCATTTATTGTGAATTGCCCCTTCTGTAAAAGTGTGCTGTCAGCAAGGATCAGGAATACAGGCACTGGTAAAGCTAACATTCTTCTTGGTGATCCATCCGAAAGTATGCTGTAGGGGAATGCCCAGCTGTCTGGCTCAGGGGTTAATGAGTTCATTAAACCTATTTCAGAATATCATTGCACAACTTGGAACCCCTACTCCAAAGTATTTACAGGATAAACTTGACCAATAAAAGATTCAAACGCACATGGCCAGATTTGTGACAATAATGACAACACACCAGGAAGTAGGACCTCATTATTGAATATTATTTACTCTTAAGCCATGTACAGATCATCACTACCTGCTGATTGTATTGGGAAATCGGTAGTTGGTCATGTTTTCATTCACATGTGGAAGGTTTGTTTGTTTGATAAGGATTTTTAATGTAGCTTTAACAATTTTTCAGTCATATTGCTATGATGTCTGCAGTGAAGCAGTTTATAGTGATGTCTAGCACTGGGGCATCATGCCGCAGACATATAGTATGATGTCCCACCCAGTCACATTATCCTGACACCAGGCCGACCAGTCCTAACACTAACCTCTTAATGCTGAGCGCCAAGCGAGGCAGCTGTTAGTACCATTTTTGTAAATCTTTGGTATGATTTGGCCGGGGGTCAAACCGTGGCATACGCTCTAACCACTAGGCCACTTGAGCGGTTCACACACATGTGGAAGGACAATATTATTCCCTGAGCAACCCAGAGGTCTTATTGCTACAACATTCCAAGCACTTGTTCTGTGCTGAGGAAAGACTTATATCCGAAAGCACAAAGGAATGTTGACAGTTCCATGCCCAACATATCTCTGTCTATGTCAGGGTCTAGATGAGGAAACTTTAGCAGCTGTGCACAGCAGCAGCACAGGGTTGAACTTAACTGTTGTTGCAGGTATTTTAAAAAAAAATGGTCTTGAAATGGCCTTTCAAAGCAAATGAAGTATCTCAGCAAGCAGCCCATGATCTGATGCTGTTATAGTGGGTTTAACACCATTTTCCAGCACATGATAGGCTATACATGGCACCCAGTATAACTGGTGGTGGAAAAACCCCAGTAAGAACCACCAACATATGGGAAGCTGCTTGCAAGCTTTCTCAAATACCCATATTGTTTGAGTCAGAGACTTGAACCAACATGGGCAATGGTATAATGACAGTGATTTGTAAAGGCAAGTTCTTTTATGCACATATCTACTGAGGACCATCCCAGTATTTACCCAAGTAACAATTGGTCTTTTCTAAGAAAGTAATTAATGTGAGAACTGGCAATACTCTTAATTTGGTTTAGAAGACTAACCAAGTCAGTGTCACACAATTAGAAAGCAAAAAAAACTTTTGTTTTGCCTGAGACATATTTTATTATTTGTGTTGTGCGTGGGTGCGGTGCTGTCTGGGATTAACAGGTGTTTTTTTCCAGACGAGTGACAAAACAAAACATATGTCTCGCCGACGTAAACTACTAGCTGCAAACATCATTATCATGATATGCACAGGTATTTTACCATGAATATTACTCACTGTCCTTTGAATTAAGCAAGATTAAGGTTTAATCGAGACAGTGATCAATTGGATCTAGTGAAGTGAGCACGTATTTTCACGTGGTATTTCTAAAAGCCATAGGAGTGAGTGTTAAACTTATTTTATTTTATATGTGAAGTTAATTGAGTTGGTATTGCAATATCGTGTAATGATTCATTTATTGCAACGCATATTTGAAATGTTGTGAATTGTGAATTTCTAGTTGTTTTTATGGAGTTTAATGCATTAGTATTGTCCAGAAATCAATATTATTACCAGTTTGGTTTTATTGTAGCTTACAAGATTACGAGATTACATGGTTACAAGATTGTGAGGTATTTACAAGGTGGTTACAACGTTACGTGGTTACGAGGTGATGTAACGAGCTATCTAGATGTCTATATGTACGTATGTCTGTACATGTGGTGAAGCCACGACTGTAGATGTAGCTAATACAAGAGTGCTGTATGCTGTCTGTACGTGTATACGTATGACTGACTGTACATGTAGTGGATCCATGAAGGGTGTGAACAGCCGATACAAGAGTGTCTCAACCAGAGGAATGTGGTGAAACTGTGCGGTTTATCGGTGGATGAATCGTGTGACTGTACAAGGGTCAAGAAGCAATTGTTGTTTTAATTGGTATATTGGTATTTACATAAGATTATTTTGAATCTTAGATGAATTCCAGGAGATTTGTGAATCTTACTGACAGTGCAGAACATTTTTAACGTATTTGAAAACTTGAGATTGTTTGAATCCCAAGCCTTGTCTATACATGAAACTATATGATTATTTTGGTGTGTACTTTTATTTGAAATTGAGGTTTACTTAAGCTGTATATCAGAGAGATATATATTAATGGTTTATTATCAATGTGTGGTAGTATAGAGTGATTGAATCAGGTGTATATTGAGCGTGTGTGAGAATCATTGTATTTTTACATCATACATTTTTCTTTACTTATTAAGTTAATACATTTTTATCTTTCATGCATTGTGTTTGAATTAATCATTTGATCCAATACCCACTCAGTTACAATTCTGTTACAGTCACCCAATGCACTGAAGGCTGAGTCTTTTCTGAACATCAACAGACTGAAAAATGAAGAGGATCCTCGTGAGCATCAATCTTCACAATGGAGATTGGAAAGCATCCTCTGAGGTTTGCAATGATGGACCTGGTGAAACAGACTGTTGTGGACAGGAGCAAATACTGGGCATCTGTCCATTTTGGGACAAAGCCAACTCCAGATGTTTACTATGTGCATCCCCAACATTTTGAATATGTCACAACTGTACAGGAAAGGAGTGTCACCATAGTTGGTACCATGCCAAAACAAGTGCAGGAATTGTTTAATACCAGTCGGTTATGCATCACGGGTCCAGTACTGGGCACTGTGAAACAGTTCACCAATTCCAGTGCCATATATACTCAAATCTTTGGTATCCAGGTCAGAAACAGTGCTCCAACTATTGTGTCCACTGCTGGTCACTATGTAAGTTTAGAAGTTGGTAATTGGTATACTGGGCAAACATAACACTATAACTAACTAAATATATGAATAAATAAGACAGGCATTTGGGTCAGAACCAGTGCTGGGACTGTAATTGTCAGGTATCTACATCACTGTCTTAAACCCTTGGAATCAGCATAGCAGGAGAATCTATCACTGTATACAATGCTGGTGCCAAATACAAGATATAATTGTCATCCCAATCAGAGCTGATGCTGGAATTTTCATGACTCAGGGTGGACACATATGTGCCTTGAAACTGATCACATACCCAGCACAAGAAGTTGAACTCACAGGCTGAGACAGAGTCATCTGGAGCTGTGTGGAATTTGGGGCTCAAGTCCTGGCTATCTCAGGGAAAGGTCACTATGGTCAGTACTGCAGTATGTCTGTGCTGACATTATATCTACTAGGCAACACTGATTTCAAGCATGATGGAGTCAGCATCCTTAACTGTGCATTCATCACTGTCCATAGCAAGTAGGACTGTGGTCACCCAGACCATCTTAAGCCTGTGCCAGAGGTCTCGCTAGGATTTTAAAATTAGGAGTTCAGGACTCCCATTTTGGTAAAAAATAGGAGTCCCACCAGTACAAATGATGGAGGAAGAACCCGGAAAAATCTGGAAAGAACCACCAACTCACAAAAAGCCACTGCAAGCTTTCTCACATACCCACATCGGATGAATCTGAGACTCAAACCCAGGCAGACTGAGGTGAGATAGCAGTGATCTGTAATGGTGAGCACTTTAGACCACTCAGCCACACAATAAAGTATAATGATTTTGCCCAGAGCATATAGTTGATACTTAGTATGGTTAAGTATAAAGCTGTTTTAGGAAATAACAGATTGGAGATATCATGATGTTCTATACTTTTTCATACAAATTAAAACATACGCTTCAAACAATACATTGAAAACAATTTCAGAAAAATTGTCTTGTATCTACAGATTTACCAATGCAAATGATGATTTTATTACTGCAAATACTGGTTTTAATTAACCCAGTAATGTGTCCATTTGCAACATTACAATCACCCCTAAAATAATCACCACTGTCCTAAAATATTCAAATAAAAGACATTTGCTCCTATAAAAAATATACCTTCACTAAAGAAATCTCCCTTGCACCTGAACTCAGAAAGTGGTGCATCCAGAGATACAAGCATCTGTCCATCTTTATTACTGTCGTCAAAGGTAATCTGCAATAAAGAAGAAAAAAACAACATCTAAATATCAACTCGTAAAATGTTTATCTGCCTATTTTTGGTTATTACAATGAATTTGTATTTTGACCAAAAGCATTCAAATGCAACTGAAACTGTACACTGCAATTAATTACCAATCACTGGAGAATATAGATTACATTATAATAATTATAAAAAGTAGATTATTTGAACAACTGCCATTAGAACAAGCAATGTATTTTTTCTCCAAAAGTTCATCAAAAACTGACAATATCCTAAAGGAGTTGCAAGAGAAAAGAGACTCCATTTTTTCTGGGGACCAACTAGGTATTATACAAAGTATTTTGGTAAATATCACATTGTTATGCAGCCATTCGGCCAGGAAGAGTAGTGATATGAGATGGCCACCATGTAGATTATATTGGAAATCAGACTGGCACCATAAGTCTTCTGCTGAATTCCCATGATGATTTAGCTTTCCATTTAGAAGCAGTATCAATAACATTTTCAAGATATCTGCCATGATGGCTATGCTGGATATCAGTTCAACACCATTTTTATTAACATGAAGTACCAACCTGACATTGTAAGAAGTCTTTCAGCAAAAACTCCATGTTGATATGACCATCCCTTCAAAATGTCCACTTGGATGGCCATATTTTATGTTGAAATAGACCTAGTTTATTTAGGGCCAACTAGAACTTTGAATAATGTGTGTTTATGGTTTCCTGACAATCACTAAAGCAGGACTAGTAATTACAACCTTGTCTTAAAAATGGGTGGATGACTAAAAAACAAACAATAGGCCATCCATAAGCCTTGATGGTCTATGACCAGTAGGGCAAAAAACAACAAAATTGTGTTCACAGAAACATTCTGTCATGCACTGCATTCATCTGAGGGACCAAAATGGCAATAACTCTAAACTAAATTGTGAGTAATTTGTCAATATATATATATATATATATATATCCTCAAACGATTACCAAGATAACATATACAAAAGTTTCACACAATTCTACATCAGACTTCAAATTATAAAAGACAATACTCAAACAAAATTCACAAGAGCTCAGTGATTTGAAAGTACACACATCTTGTAACTCGACTCATCTGATATCCTGATGATACAAGTCTACATGTATATATCAAGTTCAATCAAAACAGAATCAGAAATATGGTCCTTTGAGTGGTAATGCTAGTCAGATCCAGTATCTCCTCATCAATATTAATGGATCCTGTGCAAGATATGGATTATATAAGTCTATGTTCCAAGTTTGATCAAAATCAGACATGAAATATGGCTTCCAGAGTGACTTGAATCTAGCAAATTAAATACAAGATCTCCATTTTAAATAATGAAGTTCTTACACATTTTTTAATATGCATCAAACCTGCGCATATTGAAAGTTGTCTAATATCTTAATTAGACCAAATAAAAAAAGTATGCATGTTTCTAATTACCCATGAGATCATATTGTTTCCTGCCAATGCACATTTTTAGGGAAAAAAATAAAATTGTAAAAGAAAAAAATATGAAAGAAAACAAATTAACTATTATCAAAGTTAAATTTAGGTTTCAAGTGACGATTATTTTCAAGTTGATGCCTAACTTTAATCTGTTTGAATGAAAATGCAAATTCTTTTACCTACCCACCTGCCCTAGTCTGTTTCATTTTTTGTGATCATGTTTAAAGTCTACAGACATGTTTTATGTTGTCCTTAGTATTCAAGATGAAAACTATTTGTTTGGATTTTTCAGTGGAAATAGAAAGTGCTCATTATTTGGACTAAAATATTATTCTGGAACTGTTGTGAATAATTCAAAAGAGTTCTGGACAATGTCACAATTCTGGGCAGACCAGTACAATTCCAGTTTAGAAATGTATATAGAACTTTTCATTCTTTTGGATTTCCTTAGACCTTTATCAGGATCATGTTAGAGTCACTTACTAATACTGTAAGTTCCTCTCATATTTTCAGTTGCTATTTTGATATTAAACTATTTAAGTTTTACAAAACTTGCTGGGTTTGCTTTTTCTCATTACTTTGTTTGTGTCCACAGAGGCGTAACAGATACAAAATGTGAGATGTATGCAGAACCATTCCATTATGTAAAAAATGACATACCTGCCCTGTATACTGACTAAAGAGTATTTTTCCAAGTATCACTTATTTCTAAGGATGTGCCTTAAATTTTAGATTATTTTACACCAGACCTCTTGATTGTACCAGTACAGCTGATACTCGATCATAACTGATGATGCATTAGGGAAATAAGCATAAACAGATCATAAAATCTCACCTTATTATCCAATCAGCTATGTACTATGATCACATGACTAGACAATTTTATCCTAGATTACAAAAGAATGAAGACTTAATCTTAAGCAAAGGAGATGTATAATTATCAAATCCAGCAGCATGCCCACACATTCACAACATCTCTATTTCTAGATGTCTAGTATGTTAAGTACCATGTTCATTAGCATGATTCCCAGGATAATTTATGAAAGATTTAATGAATGCAATACCAAAGGCACTTTTGTATTTTTCTGAATAATCAGAATTATTACCATACCTATTACTGCCTATTCTGTGGGCCCTGGGTAGCAGCGTGGTCTAAAGTGCTTTCCATTATGGATCACTGACATCTCACCTGTCTGTGTGGGTTTGAGTCTCAGATTTGGCCAATGTAGGTATGTGACAAAGCTTGCCATTTTTTTAAAGCTACGTTAAAAATCTGAATCAAACAAACAAACATACAAACTGAAAAATGGTGTTAAACCCTACAAAAACAACTACCTATTCTGGATCATATTTTAGCCATTCATACATTTTCCAATATTTATGGAACTTGTCGTCATCTAATTTTTAATCTTTTAATGGTGGTACTAACTGCAAAAAGTTACCTATCTTTTCAACTGTCACACAGTGCATTGACTATTGTTAACACTAATGTAATTATTACATATTATTTGGTATATTCCTGGATTATTTTTTAGTCAGCCAATCCAACCTTATCTGATCTGCCAACACAAGCCTTATAGCCTTCACCTTTAATTCATACTAAAGTCAGTTTCTGGGACTAGTACCCCTGGTTAGTTCTATTTGCACAAAAACGTTTTTGACAATAATCACCCTAATATACCTGAAGCATGAAAGAACACCATTCCTTTTCTGCTGTGGGCATTTATTATAACTTGTCAAATGCAGGATGTTGGTAACCATTTAATTAACAGAATAACAGATTAACCATGAAAAGAATGTAATCTCTCATTTTATTGGATACATCTGGAACAAGTCCACTTGTTCAAGGTCTTTATTTTGAATCCAACCAAGTACCACTTGTTAACTATTATGATAGCAATCTGTGGGAATTTTCATTGATTTAGTGATGGCTGGATTTTAGTGTTCCTTCAGCAAAATCACTGCCTGGTTAATTTTGAGCACTGAAGATGACAAGAATAAGTAGAGTTAACAAAAGGCAGGCATTGGATTTACATGACCACACTTAATGTATACTTACAGTAACATCTACAACAAAACATTGTGGTGGACTTTGCCTCTGATTCATCTCAAGTCGATAAGCTTTCAATGAAAATTGCAGCTCTAGAATAAGCAGTCTGAAACAAAGAGACGCATGCAATTCTTAATATAAGCAGTCTGAAACAAAGAGACGCATGCAATTCTTATTGTTTCTAAGCACATTTAACTACAGGTTTCTCCCTACAATTTCAAAACAAGGTTCGAAAAACCCTCAGTGGTCAAAAATTGCTGGTGAACCTTCAGATTGTAAGAGTGAAATAAACCATTATCAGGAAAGAATGACATTCCCCACCCACCCCAAAAGGAGGGAGAGATATATTTAAATATCATAATAACTTTCTACAACAAAAGCAAGCAAGACATTCCATAAGTATCTGATTTACCATCAAAATGCCTCAATTTATATCAGTGAAGTTTCAAAATTGGCATGCCATATATTAATTTAAATGACCATTCTAATTCTACCCCCACCCACCCTTAGGTAAATTTCCTACATAATGTCATTTAATCAGCTATCACCGGACTTCTAAGATCACTGACCAGGTGTTTTTTTGTAACCAAGCAATGTTTTCACAATGCCTTTATGTGGAAGTAGGCAAATTAAACTTCTTTTGTTTCATGAGCAAGGCATTCGCATATATAGAAGTAATCAATGTTTAAACATTTCCTATTTTGATTGTACTGACTGCATTCCAGTGAACCTCAAAGGTGTCTTACAAAGCCAGATTCATCCAGCCAAGAGCACATGATAAAATTAAACAATCATAGATAATGTTCTTGATGAATCTGACTTCATGTTTCAAGTCAATGTTCTCAGAAAAAAATATGAGAATCAAGTGTCCTTTCATTCTATTACATACAATATGTAACTTTCACTTACTGTTTTCATATTTTTGGACAACAGCACTGGAAAGGGATGAATTATTGATATTTTAGTGACTACTGAACCTCAGATGTCATTTATACTGAGGTTGAAAGATTTGAGTAATCCTGTGACTAGAAATGCAATGAGTAACAGATAAAATTTCATTAGTGCTGTAGTTTTGTTTCATCTTTCAGTGGATTAAAGATGATGATTATAATACTTGCAATTTGTCTGAAAATAAATAATTTCCCTAAAAATTTCATGCAAGTAGGACTCAATGAATGTAACACTGTTTAAGTTTGCAATGCCTGCTGCTAAGCAGCTACCTTATGGTGTCACTGCATGGTGGTGGCTAATTCCAAATTTTCAATAGGCAATCAACTCTGACCCTACACCCCAACAAAAAGGTCAAAGTATCATCAAAAGTCACAAACAAAAGCAGTCTTTTGCTATCAGTGACTTTAAACAACTAGTTATCCATCAATTTGTTCAAAGCATGAACATGTTTTCATGCTTATTCATAGCAAATGCCCTTATAAAAATCAATCATGTGTTTCACAATTACATGTAAGCTTTCAATTAGTAATTTTTATTTAGGAGCTGTTTCTACTAAAGCTAAAAGTGTGCAGGTGAAAAGTGTGTGTGAAAGATGTATAAACAATTGCATGTACAGAGTTATAATTTTCTTGATTCTGATATGGGTATATTTAAATTTTCAGATTAGCATTATAACATATTAAATAACAAACGAAGTCATAAACTGATAAATGCACACAATTATTTCACATAGAGGAAAAGACAACACCTCTTGTCACTGACCTGTCAAAAGCCAAGTAAGGATAGAGTATCCTTGTGCGGAACTTCTTTTATTAAATGTTGTTATTTTCTTTCTGCTAAATAGCTGATAGATACATGTATCATGGTAGCATATTACTTGTGAAATAATGACAATAATGATAGTACTAATAATGCTATTTGGTTCATAATCAATAAATTTGTCATAAATGAAGTTTGAGAGCAAAACCTGCCTATCAGAGCTTGTATACAAAATGCGCTCTTGCCTTTTCCTCATGAGTGGCTGCTGTACACAGGTTTCACTGTATTGTAGATTTGTATGGGTTTTTCTAACATGTTTTTTTAAAAAATGTATCCAGATTTGTTTTAAATTTATGAGTGCATATATTAAAAGAATCTGACATTCAAACAGAAAAGTATCAATGCTGAATTAGAATAACTATGGCATACCCAATCTAGCTCAATAAATGACACAACTCTATCACGAAGTAATGCTTCCCACTAAATGTACAATTGCAAATCAGGGTTTGATACTGCTTTTGAGGTATGGTACAGATCATGGGTGGTTATACTCTGAGATATTGTACATACCTGTCATTATCATTTAGGTTTAAATAATGACATGTACAATGGTTGAAGGGCTCGAAATTAGTGGTAGTCCACCAGCCTGAGGCTAGTAGATTTCCTGTCAGGCTAGTAACTATCATAATGTTATTAGTCCGATGGGCTAGTAAGTTTTGTTTATCAACAGTCAGCGTTTGTTTACTCAATACCCCAATAAAGACGTGACTTCAGCATATATTCAGTAGAATCAGCGCAGTGACCGTTGTAAACACAGTCATAAAATATTAACATGAGAAGATGAAGTCAATTTCTGCCTCATAAATGTGTTTCTATTACAAGAAGCCACCTGATTTTTAGCATTTCACTTAACAGTGCCAATCACGGTCCCATCATTAACAAACAACGGAAGTTTGGTAATTTATATCCTAATTAATCTGACAGTGACTTAAATGAAATATTTAATACTTTATTCATGCGACCACAATAACAAACTACAAAACTAGAACACATGGTATCAACTATTCAAATAAATTAGTTTGAACGCTCGCTTATTTGTTTCCTTATTTTTTTTCTGTATTATTTTTTTTTATAGCTTGCTAGCCAAACGCGCTAACAGTCATAAACGAAAAACTGCATAATTTACGTTTGCATCGAAATAATTATAAGAATTAGATCAATTTATTATGATCACATTACTGACACATCATTTCCATACAACTACATTTTCTATGTCAATAAAACTTTCTTAAACAATATTTTTCCCATACAAGACTGAATAAAAAATTGAGTAAGCAGAATGCCGTACATTTGTTGGGAATTAAAATCTCTCAGCATGGGCATCTAAGATTTGAAAAATTTCCGCTTATTATTAATTTCAACAATACAATGAGGTCCGATTAATTAGGAGCACCTACTAAACTTATGCTATTAATGATGAGACCGTAATTGGCGCTGTTGAATGCAACGCGCCGACTCAGATGGCTTTGTTTGATGGGAACAAACATTTTCCAAGGTGAAACTAACATTATCTTTTGATGTTAATATTTTATAACATTGTTTACAATAGCCATTGCTTTGATACTGCAGAAGTCAAGACTTTATTAGGGAGAGACCATTTACTTGGGGGGGGGGGGCAAAGGCACGTGTTTTGAAACGCGTGTCTTGCTCAGACTTTCTTATACATGTATAAAGGACACTGCCATTCCTTTTCTTACTTTAAATAATTCACGTTAGCTATACTGTAACATCTCGTATTTCAAAAAGAGGCACAATTCCTACTATAAAAGACAGGCAAAATGTGGCGTTTTAAATAAGGTGTTCAGCCTCCGGAAAAAGCAAAAGTTGAATGAAAATGAAATAAAATTGAGGGATAATTCTTATGATAGGGAAAAGCGTAATCGGACATTTCAGAAGACATGGACAAAAGACAGGGAATGGCTGAATTATGATGAGAACAAGAACGTTATGAAGTGTAATTGATGTATGGAATTCGCAAAAACAAACACAGAGAAAACATCCAGTTTTGTTGCGGGTTGTTCGAACTTTAAAATTGAATCGGATATACATATGGTGAAGAGTGACTGGAGATCTTGTTTGAGACCTTGGGTTCTGTCCGACCTACTCTTTATAATCTTCTATACAAATGACATTCCAACAAATGATCCCTCACCAGCAATACATTTGTGGAATGTTTCAAAGGGACAAGTAAGAAGACCAGAATAAACCCCATATGGACCCAGAGTGCAGGTGGAGGATGAAAAATGACATTTGGATCCCTTTCTGGAATTGGTTCCAGATTATCTTGAGAAATAAGAAATGTTAATTGACTGATTGATGATTTGAAGTAGGATTTATACTTTTGTACCTCTGCATGTCATATGATAATGCTATTTATGAAAGAAAATTGTTGTTAATCTCAATACAAGTGTGTGACATAGTTTTGTGGACAGGACTAGTAAATGCTTGGCAGGACTAATAAATTTATCAGTACACTAGTCCTTCTGGCTACCAAGAAATTTGTGTTAAATTCAAGCCCTGTGGTTGATAGGCTTGATTGTAAAGATGTCAATATCTTTGATTATTGTACATACCTGTCATAACCAATTATATTTAAATAATGACATGTACAATGGTTGATAGGCTTGATTGTAAAGATGTCAATATCTTTGATTATTGTACATACCTGTCATAATCGATTAGGTTTAAATAATGACATGAACAATGGTTGATAGGCTTAATTGAAAAGATGTCAATATCTTTGATTACTGTACATTGATATTGTAAATACCAGTCATAATCAATTAGGTTTAAATAATGACATGAACAATGGTTGATAGGCTTAATTGAAAAGATGTCAATATCTTTGATTACTGTACATTGATATTGTAAATACCAGTCATAATCAATTAGGTTTAGATAATGACATGTACAAGGGTTCATAGGCTTGATTGTAACGATGTCAGTATCTTTGATTATTGTACATACCTGTCATAATCAATTAGGCTTAGATAAGGCTGTACATTGCCCTGCAGTAAAACACAATCTAAAATAAAAGAAATTTTGTTTAGAATAGTAAGCAGATTGCTAAATTGCATAAACATTAATTTTTAAAAAATTAATATACCTCCACCTTCTCTACATCCAACCCCTTTCCCACAACTGAAATATGTCCTAGGCATATAAAACAAAGCTTTATATATATATATATATATATATATATATATATATATATATATATATATATATTCACAGGGATCCACTAACAAGTGGCAAATATGCCTGATATAACTCACCTTTCTTACTTAGCTTTTTTACAGTTTGATTTTTCACTAAGCATGCTTTTGTAGTATTGTAAGCACCTATTTAAATTATCTCCCAAAGTTTATATTTATGTTGCTTTTACCAATTTTCTTTATCTTGAAAATATTTCTTTTTAAAGGTTTAATTAATATGCAGTTTCTCACACATAATCAAAGTCTTCCAAGGTCTTGATGATATAAACCCATTTAACAAGTTTTATAAAAACTTAATGAGAAATACAGTGTATAGTCTTTCAAAGATTTACATGTAACAAGTTGAGCCAATCAGATGCAAGATATCTTATTTATATGAACTAATCTCATTTATTTATAGAACCAGTCTATGAGAAAGATAATACAAGCCTTAGGTACTGCAAAATATGGCTTGAATTTAGTCTTAAGAGTAAAACAAGCTCTGCCAAACAGATACAAAATTACTTTGATAAATTACAAAGATCTTGCTCATAATAAAAACTCATCTAACATCTTGAAAATGTAAGACTGTTTAACAAGTTTGATTCAATCTGAACAGCAAAAGAGCTGCTATATTGTTGACTAGCCAAGCCGATCAGCTAGAAGGTCCATTATTAATATGCATCAATTTCATCATTCTCAAACAAGATCTTGACACAGGCGTATCTATCACGTGTGATCAAAATACTACTAAAAATGCAATCTTGAGTGGTAAACAATACTGCCATATCAGACCCAAGATCGCCTCATATATATGCATACATCTCATTCATACTAAAAATTACCCAGCATCTTGACAATATTAGCCTACATGAAATGATCTGGCATAGGATTACCAGTAGATGAAATTGCTGCCATATTTCCTATGCAGTTTGGATCCAAGTTTAAACATGGTTCATATCATCAAGGTCTTGAATAGTTTCTTTAATGAGTAGAATCTACATACACTAGTGACGTGATATAGTCTCTGATAGGCCAAGTCTGTTACCACTCTTGAAGACATTTTGGATCTGATTTTTATCCAACTTCAATATAAGCGTCTTTTTTATTATAATAAATGTGAAAAAATTGTATGTATCAATAAGTTGTATTTCAATGCAACATTCTGCAAATGTAACAATTATGATTTATCCAATTTGTTGGTCACAAAACTTTTTTGTCTGGATAATTTTTCTGCTAATGAAATTATTTTTGTTCCTCAAAACATCTTGACCAGATCATTAGTATCTCTTTTTTGTATTGATGCACCTGGCAAATTCAATGTGAGTTGAAGTGGACCAGGTAAACAAGGTAGTGTTATAGTCTTTCTTGCCAACAAAGAACTCTTAAATGATAAAACTTCATATAAATACCACCTATTCTTTTTCAACAAATATATTTCCAATTCAAAAGACTATTTTGAGTGATTTTGTACATAGATTTCTTGATGTTTTCGACCTTTAACTTTCATTTAACATGATTCTGCATATGTTATGTATGGTAAAGGAGACAGCTCTGTTGGTTTCATATTGAAAGTTGGAACCACGCTAGTTGAAAACAAAAACTGTCAGCCAATTGATTGACAGGTCACCTTAGTTCAAGGATTTGTGATGCCTGTCATTTACTTGCCATCAAATAAGCACAAGATCTTTTTTTTGTTGGGGGGGGAGGGTACTTTACAGCACTGCAACACAAGGAAGCTATTTAGTGCCCAGGAAATTAGAGGAAAGTGCCTTGCCAAGGACACATGACAGTAACATCCTGGTCCATTGGAAGGATTTGAACCTGAATCCTTTCAGTTACATGACCAACATGTTAACATCTAAGCCACGATGGCTCCAATTAACTTTTGTCCTCATATTTGTTTTATGAACACCAAGCATAGCAGTACTTGAAAAGTTTGAATCAAATGAATGTCTTACAGAGAACAAAGGTCTGTGACTGTCTAATAGTGTGTGATCAAGATTGTTCCCAATATTGGTGCTTTGTGCAAGGTTGACACTGTAACATGTTACAAATGTAAATTTTAAATTTGTAGCAGACTATTCAAGATCACAGTGTAATTTGCAAATTGCATGGACTGGAAAATCCATTTTATAATACTTGACAAAAATCCTGCTACATTCTATTTGCAAAAGAATGTTTCTGTGGTGAAAATTTTATGGCAATCTGATTGACCCCAAATATGTAGGCAGCTGATGCAATAAGGTAATCATTTACACCTAGCTACGTGACTGAGTTGGCCTGGAGTTGTATGACAGCAAGAGGTCAATTAAATGTACACAATTTACAGGATGAAAGTTCACAAAGTCAAACTGTAATAGCAATCAGACAACATCTAATCTTGACTATGACGCTATAACCAAAGGTGTAATCTGACACATCAGTACTCATATGATGAAAGCAAGAAAGATTAGACAATAATGACAATGTAAATTAGATAAGATATCATCTACTGTACTTGTCCAAGATTTGGCTCATAGTTAAATAAACAGACACACAGATATACCTCTGGGTATACTCACATCTATTGATTTTAGGTCTATGAAGTGAAGTATGTATCACTGTCATATAGTGTACCATCAGGTTAAACTCATTTCTATAAATTTGTATGTCAATGAAATATGTATCATCATCTAATACTGTACCATCTGTGTATAATCATTTCTATTGATTTTGGGTCTATGGAATATGCATCATCAAATAATACTGTACCATCAGTGTATAATCATTTCTATTGATTTTGGGTCTATGGAATATGCATCATCAAATAATACTGTACCATCAGTGTATAATCATTTCTATTGATTTTGGGTCTATGGAATATGCATCATCAAATAATACTGTACCATCTGTGTATAATCATTTCTATTGATTTTGGGTCTATGGAATATGCATCATCAAATAATACTGTACCATCAGTGTATAATCATTTCTATTGATTTTGGGTCTATGGAATATGCATCATCAAATTATACTGTACCATCAGTGTATAATCATTTCTATTGATTTTGGGTCTATGGAGTATGTGTCATCATCTAATACTGTACCATCAGTGTATAATCATTTCTATTGATTTTGGGTCTATGGAATATGCATCATCAAATAATACTGTACCATCAGTGTATAATCATTTCTATTGATTTTGGGTCTATGGAATATGCATCATTGGCTAATACTGTACCATCAGGGTATCTCATGTCTATAAATTCTGTGGTCTATGGAACATGTACCATTGTCTACTATTGTACCATCAGGGTATACTTACGTTTATTGACTTTGGGGTCTATGGAGTATGTATCATTGTCAAATATTGTACCATTCTTGTACTCAGTCAGACACATCGAAATACTTTTCTGTGTTCCATTTCCATCCTTGGGAAGGCGTAGGGAGCCAATAGCAAAGGTGTCAGTCTTGTTATGCTAGTGAACAAAAAAAAGATTGAAGAGATATTCAAATATTATCTTTAAGGCAGCTCAAATATTAAAAGCACAATTTTTATAGTGAACTGATTGTGGTACTGTAAGGTGCTGCTAAGTGTAATTCAGTGACAATTTGCACATGAAGCACATCATGAATTGACATACCATGTGGAAATGTATAGAAATGTGTGGAAATGTATATAAATGTGTATATAAATGTATATAAATGTGTGGAAATAGTGTGCTTCATGAAAGAGAGAGCATCACCCTAGAGAAATGAATCATGGTTAAAAAAGAAACACACAAAGACTGCAGAGTTGATCACAAAATGTAAAATGTATTGCAAAGTTATGTACAACAATTATAACAATACTGACTGTTGACATCCTGGTAATTAGTTTGTAGATCTAAAGAAAATCTGAAAACAAAACAAGTCTTACTTCTGGTTAAAAACAGCACAAACAGTAAAACCTAACATGAAAAGCCACCTGTCAGAGAACTTCAGAAGTCTATTTTTGACACACAGGACTACTGTTTTACAGGACTGTGAAGACCTCTAACGAGGGACTATTTTTGGTACCAGAAGGGCTGGTTTCTCAATGCAAGTTTTACTGTACTTTTATTTTAATTGTTTCTCTCTCACTGCCTTTAGAACTAGAACTTACTATCTGTATTTGTGAGGACACCTATGCTAATCAGAATGATCTTCAAGGTCATACTCTTAATAAAATAGGGTAACATGCAATGTACAATCAATGCTATGAATAAGGGTACAGTGTTAAAACTGATTAAACACACCTTTCTGCACCTGTATGAATCTATCAATATTTTCTTTAGGGTATACATCATATAAGTAAACACCTGACTTATACAGTAGTTTTGTTTTCAAGAGTGGTTGTGTAAATCAAAATCACATATTAATTCACCACCTTTAATTTTCATTGAAAAATAGCTAATTCAGTTAACTTAAATACTATTCATTTTAGCCATTTACAAATCCTAATTTGTTGTTTTATACAAAAATAATTTCATTCTAGAATGAACACTTTTACCTCCTACAGCTATTCTGCAATAATGAAACTATGAATAGATACCATTCTGTAGCAAAATAGATATGAAACAGTATGCCCTGATTTACTTCAATGTTCATCATCAAAGAACAGGGCATACTATTTCTAAGGATATAAGAGAAACTATTGAAATCATGGTGGTGGAGCCATTGTTGAATCACAATTCTGGCATGGAATGTCACTCCAGTCTAGAAGTCATTTCTCAGATGCAGGTCTTAGGATAAGGGTGAAAACAAGATTCATAATATATTTTGCTACAGAAGGTATATGTTCTTAGTTTCATTAAAATCATGTTAATACAAAATTAGTGTAAGTCAGGAGATGCCTTTATGTCCAATTAGAGAATACATCTTAAAACATGTATGAATCCAGCAATGCTTTCTTTAGGGAATATGTCTTAAAACATGTATGAATCCATCAATGCTTTCTTTATATAGAGAATATGTCTTGAATCCATCAACGCTTTCTTTTGGGAATATGCCCTTTAATATGCATAAATACATCAATGCTTTCTTTAGGGAATATGTCTTATAACATATATGAATCCATCAATGCTTTCTTGAGGGAATACTTCTTATAACATATATGAATCCATCAACGCTTTCTTTAGGGAATATGCCCTTTAATATGCATAAATACATCAATGCTTTCTTTAGGGAATACTTCTTATAACATGTATGAATCCATCAACGCTTTCTTTAGGGAATATGCCCTTTAATATGCATAAATACATCAATGCTTTCTTTAGGGAATACTTCTTATAACATGTATGAATCCATCAACACTTTCTTTAGGGAATATGCCCTTTAATATGCATAAATACATCAATGCTTTCTTTAGGGAATACTTCTTATAACATGTATGAATCCATCAACGCTTTCTTTAGGGAATATGCCCTTTAATATGCATAAATACATCAATGCTTTCTTTAGGGATAATGCCATTTAATATGCATAAATACATCAATGCTTTCTTTAGGGAATACTTCTTATAACATGTATGAATCCATCAACGCTTTCTTTAGGGAATATGCCCTTTAATATGCATAAATACATCAATGCTTTCTTTAGGGAATACTTCTTATAACATGTATGAATCCATCAATGCTTTCTTTAGGGAATATGCCCTTTAATATGCATAAATACATCAATGCTTTCTTTAGGGAATACTTCTTATAACATGTATGAATCCATCAACGCTTTCTTTAGGGAATATGCCCTTTAATATGCATAAATACATCAATGCTTTCTTTAGGGAATATGCCCTTTAATATGCATAAATACATCAATGCTTTCTTTAGGGAATATGCCCTTTAATATGCATAAATACATCAATGCTTTCTTTAGGGAATATGCCCTTTAATATGCATAAATACATCAATGCTTTCTTTAGGGAATATGCCCTTTAATATGCATAAATACATCAATGCTTTCTTTAGGGAATACTTCTTATAACATGTATGTATCCATCAATGCTTTCTTTAGGGAATACTTCTTATAACATGTAAGTATCCATCAATGCTTTCTTTAGGGAATACTTCTTATAACATGTATGAATCCATCAATGCTTTCTTGAGGGAATACTTCTTATAACATGTATGAATCCATCAATGCTTTCTTTTCGGAAAATGTCTTAAAACATGTATGAATCTATCAATGCTTTCTTTAGGGAATATGTCTTATAACATACATGAATCCATCAATGCTTTCTTGTGGGAATACTTCTTATAACACGTATGAATCCATCAATGCTTTCTTTTCGGAATATGTCTTAAAACATGTACGAGTTGACAAATACTATCTTTACAGAATATATCTTAAACATGAATGAATCTATCAATACTTTCTTTACAAAATGTCATAAAACATGTATGAATCCATCAATATGTTGTTTATTGGATATGTCTTAAAAATGTATGAATCCAGTAATACCTTATTCAGGGAATACATCCAACAACATATACAAATATATTTGCTTTCTTTTAGGCAATATTTAAATTAACTGAGCAATAATGTCACAAACTGGCACTAGAATAAAAACAGAAAGCACAGCCTTTTAAGTATAATTTTTAATAAAACTTGGAGACTGTGTTCTATGCGAGTTCAGAGAGTTTCATTACCATATTTGTGTCTAAACTAAACTCTACTGGAAGTGCACTTTCAATGCATTCAAAACACAGCTGCTTGGATCATCCTTAGAGTACCACGATCAGAGCACATATCCCCACTGCTCTGTACCCTACACTGGCTATCCATTCGATCCAGAATATAACACAAAATAATTTGTACTCTGTGCTACGTTTCACTGATGGACTCCAGTCCAAAATAACTATCTGGCCTCACCCATGTGTACACACCAGCAAGATACTTATGCTCCTCTTTTGACAATCATATACTCATTATTCCCACTATGAAAATGAAGTCATATGGACAATATTCTTTCACATACCAGGGCCCAGCAACGTGGAATGAACTGCCCATTGAAATTAGATACAAAGACACAGTGATCCCTTTCAAGGGTGCTCTTAAATTCACCTATTTCAACTGCAAGAACGAACTTAAAATCCTAATGTTTCCTACCTTAAATATTTCCAGCATGTTTTTAAATTTTTTAATTTCATGGTGATTTGCTTTCTGTAATCATATCATTATAGATGTTGTAAAGCGCTTAAAGATTCTTAAGATCAGGCGCTATAGAAAGTCCTCATTATTATTAGTATGTTTATACTAGAATTGCAATCTTATCTGTATATAAAAAAGAAATCAGTGAACTCTTAGTGTACTAGTATGTCAACAGGTCATATAGGTCACATTACTCATCTTAAATCAAATAATAATCGTTGCTACTAACTTATTTTAACCAAAGTCTATTGAATCCCAACTGTTGAATGCTATGCATTGTAACTGTTATGAAAAATATTCCAATTGAAAATTATGATGTTATGCACAATCGAACTGGGTAAAAAAAAAGAGGATGTGGGGGGTATAATTATCACAAATACAAGGGTAGTACAAATTGTTTTCAACATGCATGTCACAGAATTAGGCGAAAAATGAATTTTTTTTTCTTTCTTGAATTACAAACTAATCTCACCATTTTTTTTGTTTCGTCGTACATGCGTTACCTGGGGTGAATAAGTGCTTTTTCAAGGTAAGCGGCGTGTAACGATTTGCATGTGCCTGACTTCGTATTACTTGAAGTCAGGAACATTAGAATCACGGGGTGCACGGTAATTTTGCCGTGAATTCTGCTCACCTATTTGAAGATATATAAGGCAGAATATTTCTGATTATATTACGGGTCCAAAAGTATCTTATCACAGGAAAGATAGCTCATCATTCTTTCTCCAGCCAAAGGGGTGAGTGTTAAATTTATATTTCGTTTTATTGTGAATTTTATTCCGTTTATCATTTCATGTAATGATGCCTTTATTACAATGCAGATTTAAACGTGGAATATTTGGAATTACTAGTCACTATTAGACTTTAAATGTAATAGTGTATTCTAAGTTGTAGATTGTTTTAGAAAAAACTGTTATTAGTTTGGTCTCTTTATTGTAGCTGAAATTGTTGCTGATTGTAGCTGAACGTCTCTGAACGTATCTGATTGTAGCTGAACGTCTCTGAACGTATCTGATTGTAGCTGAACGTCTCTGAATGTTTCTGAATTGTAGCTGAATGTGATTAATTGAGCCATTTGATTGTGAGATCAAATTGAGGTATCTGACTGTCTGTCTGTCGGATTGTCTGTCAGTCTACATCTGTCGTGATGTGTAAATATCCGGAAATCTAGAAGTCTGAGTGTCGGAGCTGTCTAGAGGTGTAAACATCCGGGGTGGCATCTAGGTATTTGGGACCGATAGTTCTAGTAGATGCTGTATGCTGTATGCTGTCTGTACGTATAACTGTGGTGGATCCGTGAAGGGCAAACAGCCGATAAAAGTATTGGTCAACCCTAGGTATTCGGGGAAACTGGGCAGCGATTCAACAGTTGGTGAATCGTACGGTTATACAGGGTCACAGTTACTTCAAATCACAGTAGTATTTCAAGGGATTACATGAATCTCAATAAAAGTTAGCAGCTTGATTAAATACATGTATATGTTCGTGCTAGTTGTCGCAATCCATACGTGCGATAGTATAGTTTGATGTTTGTATTTATTTATCGCAATTTATACTTGCATTAATATAACTTTTGTAAAGGTTCCTTGGATCTGTGTATAGTCCAAGAGATTCCTTTGTATCTGTGTTTTATTTTGTATTAATATTTAATTTATTCATGTATTGTGAATGGTTGTGAGTGTAATTGTGGGTTGAACGCATGAGTTATTGTGTTGATACATCATTATTTTTCATTAATAATTTATTTCATAAATTTACATTATCTTTCACACATTGTGTTTGTGTTGTTCATTTAATCCACCATCCACTCGGTAACAATTCTGTTACAATGGTGTCAGAAGTGGGATCGCTGGATTAAGTGAACTGTCAATCATTTTTTTGTGAAAATATACATTTAATGTTTATATTTGAGCGTGACCTTCTTGACAAGATAATACTCAAGTTGGGGTTTATTTTTGTTTAGTTTATCTAGGTCCGTGAGTCCAGTATAAACGTATTTAAAGCATTGGTTTGGTTACCTTCATCAGGTAGATAAGGTCAGCCTGTGGTATATATATCTATATTCATATTACAATAGTCATTGTCATGTCATCCCTTAAGGACTTGGTTGCCTTAGGCAAAGAATTTGGGTATGAAGGTGAAAGTCTAAGGAAATTTATTCAGGAAGAACAAGCCCGGGAAAGGGAAGAAAGGGTAAGGGCGAGGGAATCAGAAAGGGAATCCGAAGAAAGGAAACGGGAATTAGAAAAGGAAGCCGATGAAAGGAAACAGGAATTAGAAAGGGTAGCCGATGAAAGGAAACAGGAATTAGAAAGGGTAGCCGATGAAAGGAAATGGGCCTTTGAAAGGGAAAAGATAGAATTAAAGAAGCAGGCCGAAAAAGACAGGATAGAATGGGAAAGGGAAGCAGAGGAAAGGCGAATAGAGTTAGATAAACGAACAAAAGTAGAAATGTTAGAGTTAGAAGAAAAAGCAAAGCAACAGGATCATGAGCGTAAGGTAGAATTAGCAACATCTGGAAGAGAACACGATTCTGCCTTTAGCAAATTAAGGGGCCCCAAACTACCTCCCTTTGACGATGAAAAAGATAACATGGATAGTTATCTTCATCGATTTGAGCGGTATGCCGAAAACCAGAAGTGGAGTCAAAATGACTGGGCACTGCATCTTAGTGCTCTATTAAAAGGTAAAGCGCTGGATGTATACTCACGACTTCCTAGGGACGATGTGTTTAAGTACGACGTCCTAAAGGAAGCACTTCTCAAAAGGTACGAGCTCACTGAACAGGGTTTTCGTAAAAAGTTCAGGTATAGCAAGCCCGATAAGGGAGAAACCTTTGGTCAGTTCACCGTTAGAATTGCGAACTATTTTGAGAGGTGGATTGAATGCGGCAAAGCGGTGAAAACGTTTGAAGGGTTGACTGATTTCTTGCTCAGAGATCAATTATTTAATATAGTTGGGCGAGAATTAGATCAATTTCTGAAAGAGAAAGTCTTCACAAACGTAAAAGATATGGCTAAGCAAGCCGATTTCTTTGCCGAAGCTCATGGGGGAACCCAGAACGTGGTTTCAAAAGATTTTAAGTCTGGAAACCAGTCTGTGAGACCGATTCCTAGGGAGCTTGTGAAGTCAGCTGAGGCAAATAGGTCAGTTAGGAATCCAGGTATTCAGCGTCTGCAATGTTACTTGTGTAATGCATGGGGTCATGTTCAAAAAGACTGTCCTAAAAGAAAGGGACTTGTACATAAGGTAGCAGTGGCTATACAAAGTAAAGGTATATCTGATAATATCGTACAGGTAGAACCTTGTATTCATTCGCTTGGCACGTGTCTATTTCCCGAAGCGCGTGTACCAACCGCGAGAGGGTATGTCAACGGTCGAGAAGTCATAGTATTACGTGACACTGATTGCATGGGTGTAGTGATCAAACGTAGTCTCGTGCAAGATAACCAAATGCTCGGGTGGGAGTCCCCATGTATGTTACTTGATCAGACGATCGGTTGCATTCCCGTAGCAAGGATCACGGTAAAAACACCTTTCCTAACGGGAACTGTTGATGCCCTTTGTATGGAAAACCCTATTTACGATCTGATGATCGGTAATGTTGAAGGTTCCTGTCTTCCAACTATGGCCGATTTTAAAATACCTTTGGCCCAAGCAATCGAAACGCGAGCGCAAACACGGCGAGAGAAAACCGCGTTTCATAAATTAATAGTCCCTGAATCGATCTCAGGAATTTCGCGTGATGATTTCAAATAAGAGCAAGAACGTGATGAATCCATCAAGACAATTGTTGAGAAAATCACGTCCGGCGCAATTAATCACTGCAAGGGTGGGGGTAGCTCGAGATTCGTACGCAAGAACGGATTAATTCATAGGGAGTTTTGTGCTCGGGAGGGTAAGAAGTATTGGCAAGTGGTCGTACCCCAGAGATATAGATCTCAAGTACTTAGGGTGGCACATGAGTCAAGCATGGCAGGACACCTAGGTAAGGCTAAGACCACTAGCAGGGTAGTCGCTGAATTCTACTGGCCTGGTGTTAATGGCGATGTCAGACAGTTCTGTAGATCGTGCGACGTATGTCAGAAAACCGTATGTAAGGGAAGGGTCACAAGGGTGCCCTTAGGACAGATGCCATTAATAGATACACCGTTTAAAAGAGTGGCAGTAGATATTGTAGGACCAATACACCCAGTTACCAAAAGAAAGAATCGGTATATACTTACTCTGGTTGATTACGCGACCAGATACCCCGAAGCCGTAGCGTTACCAACTATTGAAACGGAAAGGGTAGCTGAAGTATTAGTTGATATCTTCAGTAGGGTAGGGGTGCCAGAAGAAATCCTCACTGATTGTGGTGCCCAATTCACCTCTGACCTCATGGGTGAAATAAGTAGGCTGTTATCCATCAAACAGCTAAACACTACCCCATACCATCCGATGTGCAATGGACTGGTAGAGAAGTTTAATGGTACCCTGAAAAGCATGCTACGAAAGATGTGCGCGGAACGTCCGCAAGACTGGGACCGTTATTTAAACGCTGTTCTGTTCGCGTACAGTGAAGTACCGCAGGAAAGTTTAGGGTTTTCACCCTTCGAACTGTTGTACGGAAGAACAGTTCGAGGCCCGATGCGGATACTATGCGAACTATGGACTAGTGATGTTGCGAACGAGGAAATAAAAACAACTTACCAGTACGTGTTAGATCTGCAAAATAAACTTGAGAGTACATGCCAGATGGCACGTGACGAATTAATTAAATCGGGGCGCAGATATGCCAAGTATTATAACCGCAGAGCACGAAATAGGAAATTTCTTGTAGGAGATCAGGTGCTATTGCTTCTTCCAACGAGCTCAAATAAGTTACTAGTCCAGTGGAAAAGTCCCTATGAAGTTAAAGAGGTAAAAGGTGACATGGACTATAAAATTGACATGGACGGTAATTTAAAGACATTCCATGCTAACATGCTCAATTTGTATATCAAGAGACAGAGCGACAATGTTGAAAAGGGGGTCTTAAATGTTGTTTGTACGGCAGTCGTAGACGATGATGAAGCAGATTCGAATATCTAGAGTTCCCTTGAATGCCCCTTGGGAGTTGCGGGGGAAGGGATAGATAAGGTCGATGTGAGTGCGGAGTTGACGAAAGACCAGCGTCAACAGATTAATGCGCTCTTGGCTAAACACTCTTATGTATTCACAGACAGACCAGGTTGTACAACTTTGTTGGACCTCAAAATTAAACTGAATACGTCTGACCCTATTCGAATCAAGGCCTATCCGGTGCCATACAACGCACGTGAAGCTGTGGACGAAGAGGTGGGTCAAATGTTGGATCTGGGGGTGATTGAACCCTCCAACTCACCATATTCTTCTCCAGTAGTGCTAGTCAGGAAAAAGGACGGGACGAACCGATTCTGTATCGATTTTCGGCAGTTGAATAAAATCACTGTGTTCGATGCAGAACCAATGCCAGATATGGAGGGTCTATTTGCAAAGTTGTCGTGAAACTGATGGATTTCCAAATTGGATCTGTCCAAGGGATATTGGCAGGTTCCCATTGTCCCAGAGTCCCGAACTTTGACAGCATTTGCGACCCAGAAAGGATTGTATCAATTCAAAGTGATGCCATTCGGGTTAGTTGGAGCCAGCGCCATCTGTTGTCGTTTGATGCGAAAGTTGCTGAAAGGTTTAGCAAACGTTGATAGCTATGTAGACAACATATTCGTGTACACGAATACTTGGAGTGAGCAGGTGTCCGTCCTGAGCGAGCTCTTCAATAGACTCCGCAGAGCGAACCTCACAGTGAGACCCGCTAAATGCAGTATTGGTTATACAGATTTAGATTGTTTGGGTCATAGGGTCAGCGGTATGAATCAGTTAAAACCTCACCCCAAGCAAGTTGAAGCAATTAGAGACGCACCAAAGCCAACCAACAAAACGCAGGTAAGATCATTTCTAGGTCTAGTAGGTTTTTATAGAAAGTTTATACCGAACTTTGCAGCCATTGCTAGCCCACTGTCAGATTGGACCAAGAAGGGGCAACCAAACAAAGTTGAATGGGGACCGCCACAAGATAAAGCATTTTGTGCTCTGAAAGAGAAACTGGTTAGTGCACCTATATTAAAATTGCAAGATGTCAGCAAACCTTTTATTCTAAGAACAGATGCTTCTGAAACTGGGTTGGGGGCAGTTTTACTGCAAGAGCAAGACGACAGTAAGTTACCCGTAGCTTACTCGAGTAGGAAATTGCTACCCAGGGAGAAAAATTATTCCGTCATAGAAAAGGAATATTTGGCCATAGTATGGGGAATTGGGAAGTATCACGCATATCTATTTGGGAGCGATTTCGTTCTCGAGACTGATCACCAACCCCTACTGTATTTAAACAAGGCCAAGGTCGCTAACGCTCGGTTGATGCGTTGGGCGCTAACACTACAACCTTATCGTTTCCGTGTAGAAGCAATAAGGGGAGTTGAAAATATAGGCGCAGACTACTTGAGTAGGGCATGATGGGAAATTTGTATGAATTTGCCCAGTATTAAAATCCAGATTGTAGTATAACCAGTGTAAATGTTGTAAGATATCATCAGTAGTTATTTTTCTTCTATTCTGTGTTAGTTTTAAAAATGTGTACATTTTTATTCTTAGGGGGGAGGTATTGTCACAGAATTAGGCAAAAATTGAATTATTTTTTTTTCTTGAATTACAAACTAATCTCACCATTTTTTTTGTTTCGTCGTACATGCGTTACCTTTTTCAAGGTAAGCGGCGTGTAATGATTTGCATGTGCCTGACTTCGTATTTACTTGAAGTCAGGAACATTAGAATCACGGGGTGCACGGTAATTTTGCAGTGAATTCTGCTCACCTATTTGAGGATATATAAGGCAGAATATTTCTGATTATATTACGGGTCCAAAAGTATCTTATCACAGGAAAGATAGCTCGTCATTCTTTCTCCAGCCAATGGGGTGAGTGTTAAATTTATATTTCGTTTTATTGTGAATTTTATTCCGTTTATCATTTCATGTAATGATGCCTTTATTACAATGCAGATTTAAACGTGGAATATTTGGAATTACTAGTCACTATTAGACTTTAAATGTAATAGTGTAATCTAAGTTGTAGATTGTTTTAGAAAAAACTATTATTAGTTTGGTCTCTTTATTGTAGCTGAAATTGTTGCTGATTGTAGCTGAACGTCTCTGAACGTATCTGATTGTAGCTGAACGTATCTGATTGTAGCTGAACGTCTCTGAATGTCTCTGAATTGTAGCTGAATGTGATTAATTGAGCCATTTGATTGTGAGATCAAATTGAGGTATCTGACTGTCTGTCGGATTGTCTGTCCGTCTACATCTGTCGTGATGTGTAAATATCCGGAAATCTAGAAGTCTGAGTGTCGATGCTGTCTAGAGGTGTAAACATCCGGGGTGGCATCTAGGTATTTGGGACCGATGGTACTAGTAGATGCTGTATGCTGTCTGTACGTATAACTGTGGTGGATCCGTGAAGCGCAAACGGCCGATAAAAGTATTGGTCAACCCTAGGTATTCGGGGAAACTGGGCGGCGATTCAACAGTTGGTGAATCGTATGGTTATACAGGGTCGAGACACATGTGTGTGTTGCGATTGTAGTACAACTGAATACATTGTTATATTTACATAGCTACTTCAAATCACAGGATTACATGAATCTCAATAAAAGTTAGCAACTTGATTAAATACATGTATATGTTCGTGCTAGTTGTTGCAATCCATACGTGCGATAGTATAGTTTGATGTTTGTATTTATTTATCGCAATTTATACTTGCGTTAATATAACTTTTGTAAAGGTTCCTTGAATCTGTGAATAGTCCAAGAGATTCCTTTGTATCTGTGTTTTATTTTGTATTAATATTTAATTTATTCATGTATTGTGAATGGTTGTGAGTGTAATTGTGGGTTGAACGCATGAGTTATTGTGTTGATACATCATTATTTTTCATTAATAATTTATTTCATAAATTTACATTATCTTTCACACATTGTGTTTGTGTTGTTCATTTAATCCACCATCCACTCGGTAACAATTCTGTTACAATGCACAACTGTTATTATGACATCACTGCATATGACATTCAATCATTAATTTTCTGAGGGGTTTTTTGTGCTTAATACAAGCACACAATAATCTATGACCTACTATGAGCATACAAATATTCACTTTTTACTTACTATGTCAAAAACAAATTTAATGTGTTGCTCCAGTGCATCAATATTATACACTGCATATGGCCCTGAAGCAGAAGGGTAGGGCATGGTCTCGTATGTTGACTGCCATTCCTTCAGGTACAGATGTTTCAATGCCACTCCTGTTCGATGAACATACTCCACAAAACTGGACCTGGTGAAGCCAAACTGTATTAGCTGTAATGAAACAATAGTAGATTTTGAGTAATTTATTTATGACCTTGATACATTATTAAATATTGACTACATAACTTATTAACTATGCTCATTAATTCATCAACATCTATATATATAATGTAATGCTTTATATGTTTTACAAAGCTATCGGTCAATTCTTCATACACTAGACCTTCAATAAAATGTCAGTGCACTATACATTATTCACACACGCATAATTCTGAATTTGTATTATGATAAAACATTGCATCCCTAGTTAAATAAAAAAATTTGTAACTGATACCAGTATTGCCTCAAAATTGGTAAAACGTATAGCCAGTGACACATAAAATTATCTTATTATTATCACAAAAGAATGTTCATTACAAACTAAAATGATCATATATATGGTTGATACAAATTTGCATGACTAAGTTATTAAGAACTCTGAAAATAAGAATATATTACTAGACAAAGTTCAGTTTTGAACTGTAACTGAACAGCATTATATCATCAAAATATCAGATGATTTCAACTTTGAATGAAATCTGTGCATAGTTATATCATCAAATCTCAGACAAGATCAACTTTGAATGAGATCTGTGCATAGTTATATCATCAAATCTCAGACAAGATCAACTTTTAATGAAATCTGTGCATAGTTATATCATCAAATCTCAGACAAGATCAACTTTGAATGAAATCTGTGCATAGTTATATCATCAAATCTCAGACAAGATCAACTTTTAGTGAAATCTGTGCATATTATTTAATATGCCAATTTATGTTTAACATACATTAAGAAACATCAACATTCAAAGTTTCATCAGTGTAGTGTCAGAACAAAATTTTATTAGTCAAGGTTAATGATACACAGGGTATAATAAATAAATGGCTAAAAATACAAAGAACTTTCTTGTTGTGAAGCATCCAAATATTTCAGAAGTGTTAGTAAAATTCTGTTCAAGGTACTGGAGTAATAGGAATGAATAGCTGAAGACACAGGGGTCACTCAAGCATAACATTTTGTCTTGGTAACCTGATTTAATGGCAGAGTTACCATATTTTCCATCCTATAAGTCGATGCGTTGAAGTCCTGTTGAAAAGACCTGTTACTGCTACTCCCTCTAAATGGATGGTCATAATCACAAGGGGTTTCAGCTGCCATAACAATATATGATGGTAGTCATAAAAACTTAAAAATTTCATGTCCCATGGATAAGCCAACTTCCCTTCTTTCAAGCTATAATTTATTTCCTATATTTTATTCAGTTTGTATGCAAATGTATCAGTGAATAAGCATGGAAACATCAAGGGCACGGTATGTATTTAATTTGTTTATCCTAGGAAATCGTGAGTAAAATTTGACATTTGCTATCCTAATAAATTCCCAAGTTAGAGGTAGGTTATTGTTCATATTTAAATGAGGGGGGGGGGAGACTTGCTAAAGCTGAGTATGAATGCACTTTTAACAGGTAGATTAGCTATCAATATAAAGAATGGGGTCAATGTATTGATGCAGAAAATAAACATGTAGACAAATATCTAAATGATCTATCAGAAATTACACTGAAATGTAAATAACATGAGCTCTGCCAACAAATACACTCTGTAATAATAATAAAGACCCATGCCCTCTTGACCATCTCAGACTTTCTGAAATTTTCTCAAAATGAAGAAAATATTGGTGAAATGTACTTTTTTTTTCCTGTAAGAAAGAGGGGATACTAACTTAATATTTCTGATAACATCAAAAGTGGTTAAGTGCTTTCCACTTGCCAGCTCTAATTCTTTAATTTAAATTCCATTTCTTTCTTTTTCTCTTTGCATTTGCATTATTTATATTTGAAACTGAACATGTCTTAACTCCAATAATATTCTAACTTTTCCAACTGTTAATTCAATTTTCAAAATATTCTAAACCTTCCTGCGTAGGATTCCAAAAAAAATATCTCTACCTTAGGTGATATTGTAAAAACTTGTTGGTTTCACAAATAATTCTAAAATGTGAAATAAGACTCAGGACTCCAATTTTCTTTTTCTAACCTAACCTCTAAAAATAAGTGTGTGTGTGTGTGTGTGTGTGTGTGTGTGTGTGTGATTTGGATTTTTTTTTACATAGCTTTAACAATTTTTCAGTTAGTCGCTATGATGTCTGCAGTGTGCCAGTTGTTAGTGATGTCTAGCACTGAGGCATCATGCCACAGACATGTAGCATGATCTCCCAGCCAGTCACATTATCCTGACACTAGGCTGATCAGTCCTAACACCAACTTCTTAATGCTGAGCAACAAGCGATGCATCTGTGTGAACAATTTTTAAAAAATCTTAGTGTGACTCGGTCATGAATCAAACCCACGACCTACTGCATCCATGGTGGACACTCTAACCACTAGGCCATCGGAGCAGTTTAAAATCAAGTCTGAGAAAAGAGTGAAGAGTAACTAGCCTTGTAAACTTCAACAAATAATTTATTTCCCTGGAATACAAAGTGAAAATATAAAAAGAACTTGTGGTATTCCAAAGTAAATCCCAAATATGCTTTGAATTTCTGACACAAGTCCTAATGACTAAAGTTCTGAAAAAACTATCATGGTATTAAAAATTAAATAATCCAACACTGTAAGTGTTGATGTGTATGTGGTGCCCTGTGTCACAGTAATGTGAATCACAATAATACAGTCTAAGAATTTATCCTTATTTGAATTTCACTATAAATCCAGGTTTCTATTTCCAAAAATGTTATTTCTTTTGAAGTTTTAGCACTTTGTATTTCAAGAGAAGAATAAACCTGAATAAAAAAATCTAAATAAATAAATTCCAGCCCAAACAAAATGCAAGATACAACAACTGATTCTGCTCAGATTGTACAGTATGAATAAATAATGTTTCCAACAAACAAGATTTCATACCCTTCTACCTTACCTAGGTCACAATTAGCATTTTCTATAAATAAAAAAACATAATAACCAAAAGAAAAATGTCATTCCAGAAGGTTCCAAATGTTTACAAGATAAAATCTTAGTCATAATTAGAAGGTTTAATATAAATACAATGTCCTTTCTCAGTCCAAGATAAATATGTTAACTTCCTATTAATAATGATCCTAATATTAAACCCATAGAGAATTATTATGTATTTACAGAATTAAACAAAATCAATGATTTTAGTCAGGTACACAACAGACCTAATTTTCAACAAGGTCAGCTACACAGTACAACATTAAATTGCCAACAGCATATCATGTAAATAAAACAATTACAACACAAACAAACAAACAATGCAAATTAAATACACAAAAAGTCAACACAGAATGAGTGCAAGTGAATCATTCTGAATCCCTCAACCTTAAAGGAAGCTATAAGAATATCTTTTATTATTGTCTCGATTTTGCCACTCCAAATAAACTTGAAAAATAATGTATTTAGTTCCTTTACTAAATAGCATGAAAGACTTGGTAGAGCACCAAAAGGCTGAACATGTTTTGGCATAATTAAGGATTTTATCAAAGTAATTTTTCCAATAAGGAATAAATTTCTTCTGCTCCACCAGCCATGCAAAGTTTTTCCTTCCTTCAACTTAGTTGAATAAATAAGATTCTACCATATCTTCCAAATACCATGATGAATCTACTCCCAGTAATCTAAAACTGGACAATGAAAAACAATTTCTGGACATAACTTTTCATTAGTAAAGTTTGTATTTCTGACCCAAATAGATTTTGATTTAAAAACATTGAGTACAGACCTAGCTGATACTGAGGCAAAATAATTTAAAATCTGTAATGTTGTCTTTAAGGACAATGGAAAGCCATCTAATAAATTTAAAAAAAGCATCATCAGCGTACTGCAATAATTTGAACTCCATTTTATTATAGAAAATGCCTGTGATATTTGTTTCATTTTTTAGTTTTACTGCAGAAGTTCAATACCTATTATAAATAAGTAGCCTGCTAAAAGGTGTCCTATGTGACAACCTCTATCCAGATTAAAAATTGGGGATTAAATGACCATTACAAAGACACCACTTTTTGATTTATTGCCGAATACTGTGAACTACTGACAAATAGATTACCCCAAATTAAAAGAGTCCAAAGTGTCACATTCAACCAAGTCAAAAGCTTTATAAAAGTCTATCTGTTGGAGATGGTCCTAATCATTTTTTTCCTCCTCAAGATACTTTATCAGGTCATTCAAATATTATTTTGACTGTCACTAATAATAAAGAAAGGACTTTCTTGACCCTAGAAGCAATTGATGCTAAAGCCAATCTAGTAATCTACATTGGATACTGAAATTGGTCTACAATTTGAAATGTATTTTGTGTCTTTGTCTTCCTTTGGAAAGCTAGTTATGATTCCCTGAGAGTGAATTCTGAGTAGAAAAAAACACATTTGTCAAAAGTTAACATACCGTCACACAAGCTTCTTTCAAATTCTAAAAGATATGCTAAAAAGTTGTACATGTACTGAGTTTGCAAATTATTGTTAATTTTGCTTCTGCATAATATTTCTTAAAATCTTTATGGTGATTTAATATCTTTTTGACCTGTTATGTTCGGTCTTTGATAATTAACTTGTACTGTTCTGTGTATGCAATTTCTCTTTTACAAGGTAATGGAAATATTTTGATTTTTTTTTCCCAACAGACTTGTGCACTGTTTATTTATTTTAACATCACCCCTTTCACATCTTTTTTCCCCATATGTTCTAAATAAGCTTTTTTTTTTATTCAGTTCTCTCATAATAGTGTTGTTTTTTATTTTGATTCACAAAAGTATGTAACATCTGAAATTTCAGCTTAATTAACCTTAAAATGTTGTTCTCCTGTTTTGCCTTATCGTGAGAATAACTAGTTGATTTTGATCTTAAATATGTAATAATTTTAAGGATTTCAAATTTATCATTAATTAGTTAATTTCACCTGAAATTAGTTTTTCTTACCACCCTCTGAAAGAAACTGTATCCTTGGTGCTAATCACTGATGGACTTGTTAGTAATTTCTAAAAATAATTTTAGCTCATTTAACCTTGTCAAAAATCCACAGCAGGTTCTAAAGTGTTTCAAAGAAAGAACTGTTGTCACTGGATCTGGTAAAGATCCGAATTTCAACATTACCATGATGTCTATATCATAAAATCTGAAGTTGCTGGATGATACATTTCATACATTCCTTCAATTTTCATTGTTGTTCTTACTCTTTTAGCAGCTATATCCCAAACTGAAAAAAATGACCAAGAGAGCAGACATTTGAACACAGAGATCATCACAACTGGGCAACTGCATTACTATTAAAAAAATATAACATATCAGATATCAAACTGTTCAAAGCATACTCTTGGTTATTACTTTGAATCAGTAAAAAGTTGATAATGAAGATAATATGACCAGTTTTTGCCTATGCTAAAAATGTTATTGGTACAGGTTGATTTGGTTACGGGTCAAAACGGACCGGTACCAAAAAGGCCCACGACCAAAACGGACCAGTGCTTAAAAGGCCCAGTCCGAAAAGGCCCGACCCAAAAAGGCCCATTTAGATATTAATTAATTACTACAGTAGTAGTCTAATAAAAGTAACTAATACGTAAATACCAAATCCTTGTTTTACTGGTGAATGTCTATAAATAATGTGCAGTAGAGAATCATTGTGCAGTATGTCACAATCATCCGACTAGTGATCATGGCAATAATTTTAACGTTACACCATGTTCTATGTAAAATGAAAAAAGGCAAATAATATTTGGGTTATAAAACATTGTATTAAAGCAAATCAATAATATATTTTTTATAAAATATCAGGACTGAATACGAGTTCGTGTCGCCCACGTGCGGGTTTACATGCCAGCTTTGTCATGATATGATGTATGCGTTTATTATATATGTGTTATATTCTGTGTTTTGTAAGCACCGTCTTTGTGTTTTGGTCGATATAACTCAAGTCACAATTGGAAAATAACAGTTTTCTTTTTTTTAAAAAAAATTAACATACATTTGTGTGATGGGTTATAAAGAGAAGAAGAAGAAAGGATAAATGTAATTAGTATAAACAAAAGAAAGACAAACACTAATGCCATTTCAGATTTATAAATTTGTTCTTAAGAACAATCATTATTGCTAATACATGAATATTAAATTCTAATTTCAAATACTACAAACATATTGTTCATAATGTCTGTCAAATTAATTTAATAGTAACAAATATTCAATAATTATACAATAACTGCAACAAATATTCATCAAACTATAAAATCATGCATACATAGATACTCAATTGTCAACCAAATACCTTTACAAAATTGCACAACTTTGGTTGCCGACGTTAATATTATATTACGATATATGATACAATCCTGGGATAACGGGATATAGTAATGTTGTTCACGGTTCATAAGCATTTTTTAAGATTTATTTATATTTCCTTTCCATATATTTTGGCTAGGATGAACTCACTTGTTCAACGTTCACATAGCTTCAAATTACAAAAAAATGCATTTGCTAAATCTAAATGTTTCTCTTTCAAGGCTCTCCAAAAACATCAAAGTATGAAACGACGATCATGAAAACAAAAACAACAGATGTATCACACGAACACGAACATTCTTAAAAATTGGCATGTAAAGTCGTTTCAATGCACATAATACAAATTCTAACTTTATTTTGCTGCATTATGGGAACAACATCATGAGTATAAATTATGTCTTGTTTCCTATCAAACCTTTAATTCTCAAGTATTCTTATAGCAATATATGAACGAAAGTAACATTTCCTTTTACAGTATATATATTTAAAAAATGGGGTCATTGCAATTGTATATAAAACATTTGGTATGGTAGTCGCTTACCAGCGGGCCTATAATATAGTTCAACTTATGTTATATCGACTCATCTCTGCATCAACTTTATAAGAAAGTTATTTTTTTTCTAAAAAATGGCATTTATTAGAATCATTATGTCGTTAATGACGACATCGGAAGTCCAATAGTCACGTGGTTACACATATCTCCAGAAGTTGTTTTCGGAATATTTAAATTTGTAGAATTTTGTATTCTTACTAACCAGTGCTTCAGTTTTTACAGCTTAGTGGTTTAGAAATACATGTAAAAATGCCATTGACCTGGAAGTGAATGGATATGGGTATTGTAGAAAAGCTGTCTTCTTTCTTCTTCTTCTGCTTACTACTACTACTATTATTATTATTATTATTATTATTATTATTAATCGATCTTGTAAACAGTCCTTTTTAACCCGAGCTATTCCGTCCAGGTCCTTTCTGACCCGGGCCGTTTCCGTCCAGGTCCTTTCTGACCCGTTATTGGCCTATTTGGACCGGGCCTTTTTGACCCGGGCCTTTTTGGTACCGGTCCGTTTTGACCCGTTACCGTTGATTTTTACAAGAATAATGTTTCAGTTTGGAACTGATCTGCCAGAAAAGTAAACACAGCATTGCAATTGAAATAAATTCTAAGAACAATTCAATAACCAGCAATAACTCTTGGCTTTCTGATAGAAACTTTCTAACCAATGTTGAATTTAGTTCAAAGGTTATCTGGGTCAAACACAATTCTCCCAAACACAGTCTTTAGAACATGCAAAGGGATTATATGTGAGTGAATAATAGCAATCTAGTAAAAAGAATAACTCCAAGCAGAAATCCATTAGTGATGAATTTTTTTAAAGGTTCCTTCAGGAATGGCCTAAACAAACATGGGGCCCCAAATTTTATCATTTTGGCATGGGTCTCTGATTTTATGTGTGTGGGGCCCATGTGGAATAAAACCTTTAAACAAGTTTTATATGATATTGAACTTGACATTTTCTTCCATCGCTATATAATTACTTTCTCTTTATAGATATACTTTAAAAAATTACTAACACAGGGAGCATGGGGCCCAATTCAGCCAAATCGGTTCAAGCAGCCTAAGGTTAGCCCTGGGTGCCTTCTTCTTTATTACATTCAAATCAAAAGAATGTCAAACTGAAAGTGGTTCTTTTTAATGGTGTTATAAATCTGCAAGAGTTTGAATCTGTATCATGATATACCTGGGTTTGGTTTGGTGCTTTACAACACAGCATCACAAGTAGTTCATTTTGTGCATTTGTGGCAAAGTGCCTTGATCAAGTATACACACCACAGCAGCTAACCCAGGATGGTCTGATGGTAAGATTCAAACCTTGACCCTTTTGATACTGAGTCTGGCATGCTAACTACTTAATCATCATGAATCCTTGTGACAATCTTGGGTCAGCAACAAAAAAAAAACAGGAACAGTTGGAGAATACACAAATTTGTTGGCCTTATAAAAATACAGATTTGGACTCAGTTTTTTTAAATTAAATAAATGAGCAAATATAGTATATGTTTCTATAAGCAGGAACAATTTATTGAAAGTAATTCAAAGTTCAGGAAAATCCAACTGTTTTTAGCTTGCACCAGACTAACAACACTAAACTGCTTTCTCTTGCTTCAGAAATGTTGCCATACTTTCATAAATTAATTAAAACTAAGATACAGTGATGTATACAACCACAGATTATTCTATTATGATACCTGATTTGTTTCTGTTTGTACCAAGAAGAACAAAAATTAAACTGCCTTAACCCTTTCACATAAATTAATGCTGCAACAACTGTAAGCCATCTTACTTATGAAAATTTCAATTTGTCTTACCTGCACAGTTATTAGAATGATTTTCACAATCTGAATAAGAAGCTTCCATGGACATTTGCGCCTGGCACGAAATTTTTCATCTGGTCCCATGAAAAAGAATTTCAATCTGCGACGCAGCCTGTCTTCCATATAGGGTGTATATATGGATGCCACTCTCTTCAGTGGTGGTTTTTCTGCAAGACCTTCTGCATGAAAATGATCATCTACGGGAGGATTTTCACAGTTTGGTCCTGGGTCATTGATTGATCCATAATTTTCTCTGTTACCCATGCAGTTATCAGCAGCCATATTCTCCAATTCTGAAAAACAAATTTACTTAATAAATACTATGATTATTCCCCCATTTCAGTAACACATTAAGAATACCTATATATAAAAGTACTATATATGTAATACATGTAAAGTGAGTTTTCTTATACACTTGCCTAACAATTAAGTCAATTGCATATGCAAACTGCACTGACTAAGATCTGCCATCACATAATATGCCAGCAGATCTAGGCCAATTCAATTTGTCAGTAGTAATTAGCAGAGCAAACAACGTAAACCCTGTTTTGCCAGTGCATTATGCAATGGTAGTTGCCCTAGCACATGCTCTAGCATTTGATTGGTTCAATCAGATTTGAAGGTCATAAAGGGACTGCTTGAATGTAGCATCCTCTTGGTTTGATTTTATTCTCACACTTGTTTACATGACCCACAATCAATACTCACATACCATTCCTGACTGCTTAGTTGCTGATTTTGCTCAAGATCGATCCTGCCATGGATGAAACTATTATGACGGAATATAATGTACTTTTATGATCATACTAACTATTGAATCAAAAGGATACAAAATATAACTTCAAAGTCTCAAACAACTTGAATAAAAATTATAAATTAAAAAGATTCTGCAACACCAAATTTGCAAATAAATCTGTCAAAAATGTATAAACTGAAAATATTCTAACAGATTTTGAAGTACTAAATTTCATTCATGCTTCTAAATCTACAGGACCTGACATGATGTACCCAAATCTTCTAATGGTAGCAGCTTCTGCTGTTGCTGTAGTACAGTACTATGTATATTTTCCCATATCATGGAAAACTTCAAAGTAACACTGTTACATTAAGTTGGAGAAGAAACTAACCAATATCAATTATTTCCTTTTTACAGATAACTAGTTAAACATTCCCTCATTGTGGTTTTTTTTTTAAAATAGGAGCAATCTTAATTATAAAATACTTCATGAAAATCAATCTGGCTTTAAAATTAGTCATGTGAAAATGCACTTATCTATATGAATTGTGAGTGACTAAAAGCCTTTGATTAAGTCAGGATAGTAGGCACTTGAAAGTTTAAATCTATCACTGCAGCAAATATACTCAAGTAGTTTACATCCTACTTCAGCAATATATCTCAATAGACAATACTGAATGGACACCTATCAGAAAATAAAACCCTAAATTTTGAATTACCTCAAGGTTATGTCTTTGGATCCTTATTATTGGGGTTTTCATCACAAGCCTATCCCTTAAAACAGATTATGTAATCTTGTCAATAGATATGTATGGTGATGACACATCTTTGATGTGCAAAGAAATGAAGCTGATTTTAAGAAAAACCTTCCAACTGCTATCTACAAATATGACACATGGAAATGGTACTCTCTCCAATACAGAAAAACGTCCTGCTGATAACCACATGACAGAAAGTACAAAACTGCACACTAAAATGCTGCGTGTTCTCCAAGATAACACCAATTTAGAAATTGTTCATTTTGTCAAAATTCTTGGCATATTTGTAGTCTGCAACTTGTAAGGCTCTCATTTCTCATCAAACAAATTGTATTTCAAAGAAAATACACTCTTCTCTCTGACTGAAAGATAAATCAGCTATTTCATTCCAATACAGGACATGTTATATTTTTAACAGTAGTTACATTTATCCAACTACTTTTTTAAATAATGTATAATATTATTGGGGGAATACATAAGATGCCAATACTCAATGATTATACATTTTTCATAAGTGAATGTGGTACATGTGCATTCATGTGTCACTGTGAGTGATTTGCACAACAGAAACCCTTTTACTGCATCCACTAGAAAGGTCTAGTTCCTACTATGTGCTAGATTTTATACTACTACAAACCACATCTGTATTTCAGTTGTCTCCACATTATTGCTTCAGTTCTGCACAGAGTCACATAACAAAATCAAAAAGCCTTGTTTATTTAGAGGTTTACCCAGAAGGGCTAGTAGTAAGAACTTTGACTATTTAATCATATAATGAGTAGGAGAGATATGTGAGTTACTATGGCCTCTTACTGATAGCAATTATACAACAATCAACAATAGAATTACATGGAAATGATTCAGAGGGGGCAATTCAATGACCAATTGTCTAGTACATGTACTGAAAAATACATTAAATGCCATTTATACGTTTTTATATCATTTTCAGATTGATCAACCAGGCATTCCCATTGGGAAAAATGGTTGTGCTGTATGGACATCTTAAGCTGTCCTAGGCAATGGAATTTTCTACCATTTAGGTGTCTATAAAATTTACCCTGATGTACAGGTACTTTAAATCAAAG
This sequence comes from Unio pictorum, assembly GCA_030141615.1. NCBI lineage: Eukaryota > Metazoa > Mollusca > Bivalvia > Unionida > Unionidae > Unio > Unio pictorum. The sequence continues at coordinate 17,108,965 of JARLTB010000107.1, forward strand.
ACCATTATTAGATCAAAGTGTCAATTAGCCAAACAAGGAGTTTAATAAGTATTTCTTATTAGTTTTTCAGTAATAAGGAAATCTTGCTATTAATAATATTTCAATATCACCCAAGTATTTTTGCTTCCATAACAGATGCATCCGATGGCTGAAATGATTAATACAGAATACATGTTATGTCCTATAGTTATGCAAAGCACCTCCAATTACTATTTCAGCAATATGGCAGTTAATTTGTTGTCACTCTGTATGTACATGAATTGGTGCATGCCTGTGGACTTGTTACTGTTTGTATCAATGCACAAAACAGTGGTGTACAAGATAGATTAGTAAGTACTGAGTCAACCTCTGAAAATAAAGTCAGCACTATTTTTAAATATCTATAACACTTAAAGAAGTCAGGCAACATCCTATTTTACCATTGCAATTATACCAATGGTTACAAGATTTGTTAAAAAAATTTAAAAGCAACATTATCAAATGTTACCCCAATAAGATGGGACTGATAATCTTCTGTCAAAAAAGAATTTCCATGAATTCAAGAGGTCTTTTTTACATTATAACTGCAGTGTGTTGAAACTATATCTCTGATATTTTTGAGAAATAATATTTTCAAATTAGCTGCTATTAGGCAGCCATACTGGATGCACGCTTGGCACATTTTTTATTCAGGGCAAACTGGACACAGTTGGAAGACTTCTGGTCAAAATCCCATTGCTATGACTATACATTCAGGAGTGGCAATACCAAGCTTTTCAAGATGGCTGCTATGGCAGTTATTGGTTGTCAGGGCACAGAACGTTTCATTTTGGACCAGCTGGTGACATTATAAGAGTGTTCTGGTGAATACCCCATATTGAAGCAATGTTCTGTTCAGGACATTAAGCAATATGATTTTCTAGATGCTTGCTGTGGTGGCCATACTGGATGTCAGATCAGCACCATTCTGATATAGGAATAATCAGATATCATAAATCTTTTAGTAAAATCCTAATGATGACATGACAATCCAATCCTTCTAAGTTTTTCTAGGTTAACTATTATGTCATACGTCATAAGAATTCTAGTTGGATGGTATGGGTTGAAGAAAAAATGTCAGCACATGGTTGCTAGTATATTTGTTGGATAAATAACCCAGGAAGAACCATTGGCCCATGGGAAGCTACTGGCAAGCTTTCTCACATGTACATGCAGATGAAGGTGAGATGTCAGTGAACTTTAAAAGGAAAAATGCTGTAAACCGTTATGCCCCCCTCCCCTTCCCTGAAGTCTTTTGATAAATACCCATGTTGAAATGACCTTCTGTTCAGGAATAGTAATAATACGATTTTCAATATGGAAGCTACTGTGACTATATTAGATGTCTGATTTTTAGTTAGGACCCATTTAAAAGAAATAGCAATAGCAACATTTTCAAGATGGCTGCTGTGGTGACTATTGGATTTCAGAATGCTACCATATTCATTTATGACCAACTGGACCACATGATGAATGTATGTGGGAAGTTTCATGGCAATTTAGTTTAGATACCGTGATAACAAAATTGTGTTATCACAAAGATGAATATTGGGTAATCAAAAACAGACCCTTACATAAGCTCTTTTGACACATGAGCATTTTATAGCTAACAATGTCAAAGTGTTTAATATTGACTGAAAAGAAAGACCAATGGACAAGTTTAAAGTTAAAATCTTTAGATGCAAAAAAAGATGTTAATATCAAATTACAAAAAGAGCATTTACTACCCATTTCTTTTTTTAAAATTAATTTGGACAATAACTCACTTTTCACATTTGGAAACCATCTTCATTTAGCTGTTTATTCTTTGCTGAAAACTCCAAGATAATGCCTTTCTATTTCAAATGAATTTCATGTCTTGTCCATTCTTTGACAAAAAGTGACAAAAGAATCCCAAAAATAAATACTAACAGGGCAGGAATGTATACAACATTCTCAGTCAGTGTTCATGAGGCTCTTGACAGATTTTTTCAATGGTAATAAGAAGAATAAAAAACTTGTGAGTCTGATGCTAGGATATTTTTAAATCACTTAATTACACATTACATAGATTTCAAACAGTTTTTCCTTTACAATAATGATTATATCTCACACACTGTATACCCTGCATGTGCCCTAGTGATCAAAAGGTAAACTCGGCTTAATGGAATAGATAATACCACAAAGCTAGAAACATTCATGGTACATGTATATATATATATATATATATATATATATATATATATATATATATATATATATATATATATATATATATATATATATATATATATATACACGCATACCGAATTTGACTGATTGACAAAAATAAAATATTGCAATGCTTACCATTTAAAAGAGGCAATTAATTGTCACCAGAGTACATGCATTCTGTTCATACTAATATTAATTTTGGACACACCGGATACCACCTCATGTTTTCATAACTCATGAAAGATCTGCTTATTCTGTGCATAGCTTTGAAAAGTATTGAAGATGTAATGTTTATCTATCCAGCTATACAAATTAAATATATTACTTTTGACTGTTTTTATCATCACTTCAGTTGAGTAATTAAGTCATGTTTATAGCTAGTTTTACAAAATTCAATGTATCAATGCCAATAGATTGCAAGAGCTAATAAGCAAACTAAACCAATCTTGTAAAAAAAAATTAGTATAGTTCAACATTTTATTAAAAAAAATAAGCTAATATGTCGAACAGAAACAACAGTGAATAAGAATTAAGATGTAATGTGTTTTTGTCTTGTTTATGGGGAAAAATTACTAAAGAATTTAGAAACAGACAATATGACCTGGAATTTCGTTATAGTGGCAAGTTGATAAGTTAGGTAGCAGATGATTTTGTACATGTTGGATTAAGATGCAAAATTTTTTTAAGGTTTACATTTCCATCTTTTAAATAATCATGTTGTGATCAGTGATTATTGTATTTTGAGAGCACCAGCTATTATACTGTCAAACTATTGAGCAGTGTACAATGCAAGACGCGGATGTCTGCAGCCCAGGTGGGTGGGGTAAGCCACATGCGGAGACATGAGGGGAGGGGGTAGGAAAACGTAGTATCTGCAGACATTCTTTATGGACAATCCCATTATACTTTTGGGGAAAAAAGTTTTGAAAGATATTTGCAAAATGGGTATGATAAAATCTGCAACTGCTCAGGTGTCATGCTCTTGTGACCTTTGAATTAGGCAATGGAAATGAAATCTGAAAGTGAATTAAATCTTTGGGCACACACTGATGCTCTTTAATCTCACAGCCAGGTCTCCCATATGCGAAGGTGAAAGACTTCATCTGAATGGTGGATAATATTAGCAATTATGGTAACAACAAAGGTCACCAAAACATGACTTCTAAGTGGTTTCTGTCAGACCTTTATGAAGGACAGTGGAGATCTGATTTTAATCAGACTTGACCTGAATCAAGACCTTTGAACCTAAAATCACTGTCAGTGTGCCATCAACCTGTTTAATGCAATGCAGCTAAATACATTGTATGGTATGGTGTGGTGTGGTGTGGCGTGGAATGGCATGGCATGGCATGGCATGGCATGGCATGGCATGGCATGGCATGGCATGGCATGGCATGGCATGGCATGGCATGGCATGGCATGGCATGGCATGGCATGGCATGGCATGGCATGGCATGGCATGGCATGGCATGGCATGGCATGGCATGGTATGTATGTATGTATGTATGTATGTATGTATGTATGTATGTATGTACAGCATGCATGCATGCATGCATGTATGTAGTTTGGTATAAGTAAGTATGTTCCAAAGCTAAATTAAAACAATCAGTGCCTTTTGACTTGCTCCCAAATTCAAGTACATCTAATTTTCAAAACTTCTTCACTGAAGTGTTGGCTGTCAGATCAACACTGTTTACATTATAAACTAATGAAATATTGAAAGTGTTGTAGTGACATGTAGCATGATGTCCTACCCAGTCACACTATTCTGACACCTGGCCGATCAATCTTAATACTAACATCTTAATGCTGAGCACCAAGTCAGGCAGCTGTAAGGACCATTTTTGTAAGTCTTTGGTATGACTTAAACAGGGATCAAACCCACAACCTCTCCCACCCAAGGTGACCGCTCTAACCACTAGGCCACCGGAGTGATATATGGATATTTATATAGATCAGTGCTTGTCTGTGACTATAATTTTAAAACTGCATACTATATTGTACTGTTAAATTTAATACAGTAGAACCTATCTTGAAAGACCACCCTTTCTGCCATAAAATTATGGTCTTTCAAGACAGATGGTCTCTCATAACAGGTCATGATGCTATATAATCATTAAATTTGTGCATTGAGAATATGGTCTCTCAATACAGGTTGTCTCACATAGCAGTGGTCTTTCAAGACAGGTTTAACTGTATTCATATATTATTACATTTTACATTTTCTGCTTGTCGATCTACTCAAATTTAAAAAAAAAACTATTTAATTTTATTCTAATTTTGACTTGACCTTCATTGCAACCTCAATTCAATAATGGTGCCAACAAGACACACAACAGAGCAAACATCAAATTAAAGCTTAAATTATATCAATAATACTAAATTGTGCATACACATGTATTAACAATATTGAATGCATCTGAAACAGGAAAGGATTAAATAGTCTCCGCAAATGACAATATTTACCCATCAATAATGGAACTGCCATTACTTAATTAAGGCATTACCATGATAAAGTTGGCATACAAAAGGCACATGTGGGTTATGCTAACTCGTATTCAGTCTTTATATGTTATAAGAAATATGTTACTAATTTGCTTTGCTTCAAATATTTTCTTTCACAATAAGTATTTGCCATATCTGAACTTTCACACATTAAGTAACTTGTATTATCTTCTTTGTTTTCTCAATTACTTTAGAACAAGTAGAAGTTTGTTTGTTTAGGATTTTTCATGTAGCTTTAACAATTTTTCATTCATAACGCTACAATGTCTGCAATAAGGCAGTTTATAGTGATGTCTAGCACTGGGGCATCATGCCACAGACATGTAGCATTATGTCCCATCCAGTTACATTATCCTGACACCAGGCTGACCTGTCCAAACACTAACATCTTAATGCTGAGCACCAAGTGAGGCAGCTGTTAGTACCATTTGTAAATCTTTGGTATGACTCGGCTGGGGATCTAACCCACAACCACCAGCTTCCCAGGCAGATGCTCTAACCACTAGGCTACTGGAGCGGTGTAAACAAGTATGTCACAATTAATTTCAAGATCACTCAAGTACGATTGTGACATACTGCAGAATATTAATTTTTTACACTGTATTATAGATATTTCATAATAAAACAAGGATTATGTATTTATGTATTAGTTACTAAATGGGCCATTTGATGTCAGGCCTATCTGGACTGGGCCTTTTCAACACATCTCTATTGCCATGGGCTCTTTGGGTATCATTTCATTACTACCCTGATCTGTATAAATGATGTTACAAATCAAATATTTTCAATGCATTCCAGTGAATTACAGTGTTTCTATACACCACAAAAACTGTGGTGACTTCGGTTGAGTAATGGCATCGTGCTCAAACACCACAATGACTCTTCCCTAATCATTGTGGATGTCTTACACTGGAGACCAGGTAAAATTTTCAGTACTCAGTGTCTTATCTATAGTAATATTAGCAACAAATGAATTAAATATGTAATAATTCTACTAATGAAAGTAAAGGTATTATATGGAACACTTTACAGGCCATACATATAACTTTTAAGGCCTTTTCCTATTCATCTCATTGTTCTATATTCATCAGTGCTCTCCCTCTCTCTCATTCACAGAAAAGAAAAGGGATCAATCTTTCATCTTTCATTCACAGGGGAAAAAACTCTCTCTCTCTCTCTCTCTCTCTCTCTCTCTCTCTCTCTCTCTCTCTCTCTCTCTCTCTCTCTCTCTACAGAAAAGGAAAGTAGGATTTAACACACTGTTCGTGTTTGTATCAAAATTATATCAGCAAACCTATGTTCTCTGATGAAAGCACTATATGCCACAATTCACCTGCGTGTTGTCTATGACTTCCAGACAAGGAACCAGCGTGTGTATGACGTCTGCATACACTTTTATCCGAATGCGAGTGGCAGTATTCCTTATGCAAACGATGAGTGAATTCTGTTTGACCCTCGCCAGTTATATTCTCATTGCAAGCATGGTAACTAAAGTCGTTCATTGTAAATATGCAGCACAAAATGAAGCAGAAACTTCACTTTCAAAGTAAGTCATTGTGTTATTTGCCTCTACACGAAGCACATATTATCCATCTGCCTTAAAACCTTTAAGTCACATGACGAAAGAAAACAAAACCATAATACGGTAGTTGGAATGAGGAAGTAGTAAAAAAAAAAAATTATCTCTGAAATTATTAATTCTATAGTTTAAATCAAAACATTATTTAAAAAAATGGCAAAATAAAGTACACTTAATTTTATATTTATGTTAAAGAGCAAATAACAAAAATGAAGTGTATACGACATTGAGCTGAAGAGAAAGGACATCGGCCTTTGGGGGCACTCGAATGTTTATAAGCTTCTGAACGCGTGGCGGGTCTGATGTGAAGTTGTTTAAATTTGCAACATGCACGACAGAGAGAATGCTTGTATACCTTTATGTTACTTTCATGTAATAATTTCTTTGGACATTTTACTTCTGGTAATTGTACATGTTCTGAATATATGGTAATACGAATGACTGATCCCGTGTGCTAACAAATCTGCCAGAATTTGTTTTTAGCCGTTTTTTTAATTATTTTTTTTAAAAATGGAAAAGAAATTTAGCCAGAGATTACAATACTACCTTTTGAATGTGCATTGAATGAATTAGCAAATACATCTAACGTAGACTTTAAAAAAACAAAAACAAAGGCTCTGTTTTTTCTTTTCTTCAATGCAATTTAATTCTAAAAGTCCAGGAAGTGAACTAGACCAAGCGGAGCTAGCAGTTTTGAAAGATGCACATCTGATGTAAGGCCAAGTTGTATGCTGTTTCTGTAACGCATATACACCAACATAAAAACAATTAAAAGTTCTTTGAACATTATTCAGAATATACGAGCTCATTTTAAACAGGCAATATAACCCGTGGGATTTTCTAGGCTTTCTTCTTCTTTTTCTTTAAAAATATGATGCAAAATACGAAACTGTAGAGACGCCACCTGGCCGAGAAGCCTGGTTCCAGGTCCCATTTTAGCTACCGCCTTTGGTGGCGCTCTACAGTTCCTTATGTTGCTCATAGGCTTAATTTTGATCATCTTCCACACACTCTTACATCTAGTCATCATCATCATCATCATCATCATCAGTATATTGACCCAGTGTGGTCGTCGATGCGCTGTGCTGCTGAACAGGTGACCAATTCTCTCCACTTGTCCCGTCCATGTGTCAATGCCTGTGTCTCTGCAAGACTTTTTCCTGGTCCATTCTGTGATGTTTTCAGTCCACTTTTTTCTCTGTCTACCTCTCCTTTTGCCACTCTGGATGCTGCCCTGCATGACTGTTGTCAATAAACTTCGGCTCTTGTGACATGGCCATACCATTTCAGCTTTTTCTTTTTGATGGTGGTGAGGTCTTTTAGTGGCCTACTTTGCGCCTTATGGTATTATGCACCTCTTTATTTGTGATGTGGTCCATGTAAGAGATGCCAAGGATGGTTATGTAGTATTCTTCGTTGTAGTTCTGCTGTCAGGGTCCAGGCCTCGCGTGAATACAAAAAGATTAAGATGGCTAGTACTCTCAATAGTCTGATTTTAGTTTTCAGACATATTCTTGTCTCTCTAGATGGGTCTTGGCTTTGACTTAGCTGTCGTTGTTTGTGCTGCTCGTGACAAAATTTCTGCACTTGATCCCTCTTCAGTGATTATGGCTCACTGTTTCCAGTTCCTGTCCTCTAACTTTAATTTTGGTTGAAATTTGTTTGCCACTATTTATCATCAGTTTTGTCTTCTCAGCGCTTATCTCGATGTCAAATCTGGAAGATGTTTCATCCAGGTTCTTCACTAAGGTGGCAAGCTCGTCTTCACTGCCTGCCAGCCCATCAATGTCGTTTGCAAAGCGGTGGTTGGTGATGTTACGTCCTCCAATGCTGACTGTCCCACAGTGGTTTCCCAGAGCTTCGCTGATGATGCTCTCTAAGTAGATGTTGAAAAAAGTGGTGACAGGAGGCAGCCTTGACATACTCCGACTATTGTCTGGAACCAGTTTGACACAGAACCATGGGCAATTACTTTACTTTTAGCCTTGGCGTATAGCTGCTTGATGGTATTGGTAAACTTTTGACCTGTATTGTACTTCTTCATTGTGCCCCACAATGCCTCATGCCACACTAAGTCAATGCCTTTTTGAAATATATGAACACCTGATAGATGTCTTGTTGATGTTGCGAATACTTTTCACAAATAAACCTGAGATTGAGTATTCTGTTGTGTTTCTTACACTCCGGAATGCGGCCTGTTCTTTAGCAATTATTTCTTCAGCTTGTGGTTTCAGTTTGTTTAAAATGATCGTCAGCTTCACCTTACTAGCATGGCTGATCAAACTGATAGTTCTGTAATTTTGGCACAGCTGGATATTGCCTATTTTCTGGAGTGTTATAATCAGTGACTGGGTCCACTGTGTTGGCTATTCACCTGTCTGCCAGATTTTGTTGCAGATTTTGTTTAGTAGCTCTATCACTGATTTCCTCCCTCCCACCCATTCTTGATCAGTTTTGCTGGGATGTTGTCTTCTCCAGATGCCTTTCCATTTTAAAGTGCTCTTATTGCTTACTCCACCTCTTCTTTGAGAATAGGGAAATCATCATCATTTGAGGAGTTTGGAACTTCAAGCATCTATGGGTCTCCTGTTGACTGATGTTTGCAAAGTTTTTTGCAATACTCCATCCATCTTTCTGCGATGTCGCTCGCTTCTGTGAGACATTTTCCATTTTCGTCTTGAATGGTACTGATTATTGGTTGCTTCTGTCTGGTGAGATCTTTCACAGTTTGGAATGCTTTTTTGTTTGTTTTTTTATTATCAGACTTTCTGTGCACTTTTTTCCAGTGTAATCTTCTTTTGCTTTCTTCAAGGTTTTTTGTTGATATTCTTGTTTATTTCTGAGTACTCCATTGCCCCTGTTGATTGTCTTGTGTTTTTGAGGTCTCTTTGGGCATCACACAATTTCAGAATCTCTTCTGTAACCCAGTGTGTTTTCTTTGGGCGATGGAGGCCAATGATGCTTGTGGAAGCTGCTGTAATGACTGTGTTTAAAGTGTCTGTCATCACTTTAACTTTAACATCCATCACAAAGAGTGGATCAAATTTTCCTCCAATTGTGGCTTGGAATGACTTGCAGATGTTAGGGTACTTGAGTTGTTTAAGGTTAAATTTGAGCCTGATATTCTTTAGCTTGTTAATTTTTTTCAGCCTCACTCGAAAGTTCATAATCCCGAGGTCGAATGATGTAGAATTAGAAAGGGCCACTTTCCAAAATACTGGTCAAGTGTTGGCAGAAATCTGGAGCTCAACGATTGTTGATGGATTTGATGTCGTAATATCTTTTGTATCATGTGATGCAGGAAAACTGGACATCAGTCTGCCGTCAGATGAGTAGTCAAGTCATCACATTCAAAAGTTGCGGTATGGCTTGCAGTTTGTGAAGTGCAACAGTGGATCATGCTGTGGTGATCGTCACAATAACTACAATAATATATTTCCTGTGCGATTTATGCACCAGTTAGCAGCAACAGTAGAACCTTTGGATCGCTTTATCAACGACTGGCTATTTTACATCGGAAGCCTTCGCACGACTTCCAGAGGATGCCATTTGATTTATACTGTACGTCGGTAACTGCTGATCTTGAGAAGCGCGTTTGTAATCAGTGTAGCTTGTACTTTCCATCACAGGCATGCAGCAGTGAGCACACAGGCTGAGGTGGCATACGTAGGCGCTGTGGAGCCTGGCTCTGTTATCGCTATTCTGTCAACTGCATCATCAACTCACGCAACTAAAAGTAGTGATGATGTACTGTCAGTTGTTTGCAATTTGTTCGATTGGTTAGAGTCTGAGTTTGTTAAAGTAGAGTAAGACATTGACAGTCTATCGAATTTAGGTTTTTTTGAGATGAAAAATTTAGTTGTATGTTCTTAATAAAGACATCTTAAAGAAAGAACTTTCTGTTTAAATTTTTCTTTGTTTTGACCTAGTACAATATAGTATGCAGTTTTAAAATTATAGTCACAGACAAGCACTGAGCTATATAAATATCCATATATCACTCCGGTGGCCTAATGGTTAGAGCGGTCACCTTGGGTGGGAGAGGTCGTGGGTTTGATCCCTGTTTAAGTCATACCAAAGACTTACAAAAATGGTCCTTACAGCTGCCTGACTTGGAAGATGTCAGTATTAAGATTGGTCGGCCAGGTGTCAGAATAATGTGACTGGGTAGGACATCATGCTACATGTCACTACAACACTTTCAATATTTCATTAGTTTATAATGTAAACAGTGTTGATCTGACAGCCAACACTTCAGTGAAGAAGTTTTGAAAATTAGACGTACTTGACCTTGGGAGCAAGTCAAAAGGCACTGCTTGTTTTAATTTAGCTTTGGAACATACTTACTTATACCAATAATGATCTGTTTTGAAGTTTGTGTTAGGTATATTTGTAGAATAACTATGATTTAGACTTCAAAAAATAAAGCACATGTTCTTTCTAGATTTGTAAGTTTTAGTACCACATATTAATTAACTCTAGCTTTAAAAGTGTTAATAAATGCCATCATGATTTATGATATTGTAATCAGGATTTGTATATAAGTACTACATTCATGTACAAATACCTGAAACTATGTTACAATATTTGCTAAAATATACTGATTTAAATATACACAATTTGTTCCGTACAAAATTTGGTACAGGAATCAATACATTTAAATAACAATTAAAAAAAAGAAAATGTAACAACACCTTTATTTGTTTTGATTTAGAGGTATGGACTTTGTAGTCTGAAATAAAGAATTCTTATTCTTATCTTATCTTATTTAACACAAGTCACATGGCAAAGGAAGAAAAATCCCAATGAACTGTTTAATAACTACTGTGTAGAATCGGACATCTTGACCTTAAGCAAGAGATATGTATATCACCTTGTCTCAGGATGTTGCATAGCTGCCTTTCGGACTGTGCATGAGACATACAGCTGTGACTAAACAAAACCTAAATATCAGTGTGCAATATTAATGCTCTAATTTTACACTACATAGTGTACTTTTAGTGCATAAAATAGTTTACTGTAGATAGCAATGCAGTCTCTAGATTCAATGTCTCATTAAAGAGCAGATGCATCGAGGTATTGTTTGAGTGCATACCCAGAAATAAGTGAAACTTTTATATAATCGCCCCATTTCCCCCTGATGTGATATTTATATTTAGCCTATCCTTCATAGGGTATATTGTGGATGTTAATTAATATGAACAGATTAAATTTAATTAAAATAAATAATAAAGGTTTTTCAGTTATTTCAATGTTATTTTCAAAATAAACTTTTCATCCTGCTTGTATTTTCAGAGCAGACCTTTTCAATGCTAATTGTAAATTTTGGACACCAAATATCAAAGATATATAACGTTTGACCAAACCCGCATCCAATGAGATCTGCTTCGCAGTAATTGGTAAACAGTAATTAAGTTGGCAGCTATGTCAAAGCTAAGACCAATCTGGAGAGACAAGAATATCTGTCTGAAAACTAAAATAAGACTATTGAGAGCACTAGTCATTTCAGTCTTTCTGTATTCATGTGAGGCCTGGACCCTGACAGCAGAATTACAATGAAGAATCCGGGTACTTGAAATATGATGTTACAAAACCATCCTTGGCATCTCTTACATGGACCACATCACAAATGAAGACGTGCGTAACACCATCAGGCACAAAGCAGGCCAATATAAAGACCTCCTCACCACTGTCAAAAAGAGAAAGCTGGAATGGTATGGCCATGTCACTAGAGCCAACAGTCTATCCACAACAGTACTGCAGGGTAATGTCCAAAGTGGTAGAAGGAGATGTAGACAGAGAAAAAAGTGGAATGACAACATCACAGAATGGACCAGGAAACGTTTTGCGGAGACACAGACATTGGCACATGATCGAGACAAGAGGAGGGATCTGGTCAGATGTTCAGCAGCACAGTGCCTCAACGACCACACTATGTCAAGAGAATGATGATGATGATAATGAATCAATTAACACATAATATTTTTAATAAGCATTCATAATGTGCCGGTTGATATGGCACCAAGCTCATCGTTATATTACCTTTCTTTCTCAGTTTGGTAATTTAATTAATTGTGTATTATAATGTTATTAAAGTACTGAGATTGACTTTAAAATTCTTGACAAATACAGTATGTTCGGAGTTTCGTTTGACTTTTGCTAGAAGCATATATAAACCCCAATTTGTCTAATATTAGTCAATAGAATGGTTGTTTACAATGTACAAATAAAAGCGATTACATAAGTAAAGATGGTATGGCAGAGCACATGTTTTGATTCGAAAGCGATTTTTGTTTGCCCTAGCACTTGGCATATCTAATCCCCTATCGGTAGTACCGGATTTCTGTTCGAGTCTAAGATTCGGCAAATGTAGTTATGTGAGAAAGCTTGCCAGTAGCTTCTCGTGGGTCGGTGGTTCTTTCCGGGCTTTGTCCAGTTTCTTCCTCCACCATTAATACTGGCCGCCATGTATAGCTTATATTGTGCTGAAAAATGGCGTTAAACCATTAAAAAAAAAAAAAAAAAGTACCGGATTTCTTAACTTCCGTGACCTTAGCACCAGGCATGTCTACTTACCTGACCTTAGTACGAAAAATACCTACTTCCCTGACCTTAGCACTAGATAGATCTACTTCCCAGACTTCACTACCAGGCATGTCTACTTCTCTGACCTTAACAACATACATATCTACAACCCTTACCTTAGCGCCAGAGAAATCTACTTTCCTTACTTTAGTACCAGGCATATATGCTTCCATGACATCAGACATACCTGTTTCCATGACCATAGCACTAGACCTAATAGCTTCCCTGGACTTAGCACTGGACATATCTACTTCCCTGACCATAGCACTGGACATATATATATTTTCCTGACTTTAGTACCGCGCATATCCACTTCCCTGCCCTTCTCACCTGACATCTGCCCTCCAGACCTCATCACACCAGACATAACTACCAGTCAGGCTTCATTACTTGAAATATCTACCTTTATTTTTTTTTAGCACTGGCCATGTTGATCCCTCTGACAAAACAATTAACCGTAGTATAAGACATATGTACCTCCCGAATCTTAGTTTCCGATATATTTAACTCTTTATGACTAGCATAGATCATATATACTTCCCGGTCTTTAGCACCAGACACGACTACTTCCCTGACTGTAACGCCAGTCAGGTCATTTCAGTTTTTTTTTCCGGGAGAGGGGGCAAAACTTTACGGGCTTGTTAACTTTCGTATATAGGCTACATCAATTTTACAGCACATGCAAATTCGGGGGGGGGGGGGGCAAATGGCCTCCACAAATGACGTCCCAGCGTAACACGTGACAAATGTTGACCTGCCAGTCTTTAGCACAATACACATCTACCTTTCAGACCTTAGTACCAGAAACGTTTTCTTGCCAGAGCTTAATGCGGGAAATATTGACCTGTCCGACTTCAACGCCGGGAACATTTCCGTCTTTGATCTTAGTACTGAATAGAGCTTAATTCCAGACTTCACCAGTGAAAATAGACATACATATGCATAAATCCCAGACATCGACTTAATTCCTTGTTAACACCTGATATATCTGCATTTTATTTTAGCACCAGATTAATCCTTCTGCTAAAACTTTACAGCACATATATAGCAATTCCAGACCATAGCACCAACAGATCTACTTCAATGCAATGTAGTGTCAGCCATATCTACTTTTTTCTAAACTTTAGTACCAGACATATCTACCTGGCAGACTTTATTACTGGAAATATCTACTGTCCATACGTTAACGCTGCCTCTTTGACAGAACCCCTTAACCTAGAAAATGCTATATGTATTTCCAGTACCTTAGCACAAGCGATATCTTATTCCCTAACCTTTTACTTCTCTGGCCTCAGAACCCATACTCTATGCACTGGACATTTACTTCCCTGATCTTGTGACAGGATATGCCCAACTTATTAACTTTAACACAGGATATACCATCTTCATTTACCTTAGCACCAGAAATGTTAAACTGCCAAACCTCAGCACCGGACATATCTACCTTCTAGGTCTTACCTTCAGACATCTCCATCACAAATACAAGTCACTCCCTGACTGCAATATTGGATAGTTCAAACTACGTCGTCTGTTGTTCAGGCTTACCTATTTTAACATATGATATGGGTTTTTACATTTAAAAAAAAAACTTTTTTAAGTATTCTTCCTTATTTTCACGTTGCAAGGGCAAACAGGAAGGAATTTAAATCCCCTCTTACACATAGTTTCAATGCTTAGTTTATTAACGTGTTATTTAGAAATGTAGTCTAGCCTATAAAGGTTGGGGGTTATTCAATTTGTTGGTGGGGTGCTCTCAATCTATTTAAATTAATACAGAAGACCCACCCTGGTTCGTTTTTGTCAGAATTTGAAGTAGTGATAGAGAGATTCAAAACTCTGAGCCCCCAGTGCCGACAGTTCAATTAATGAATACACAAAATGTGAACTTCAAATAACAGCAATTTAATATAATTCAAAAGAGTCATCTCTCAAATAAAATTTAACTAACACCCTATCACTCGACCAAGTGACGGCCTATTTCATCCTTTGAATTAGTGCGTGAAATTACCCCCCCCCCCTTCCCTGTCCTGAGTTCCTACTCATCTGTATGTCTCTTAATTCTCTTTTCTTTTGTCTCTCTCCGTTCTTCCTTTAAACTTCTCCCTCCGTATTTCTTTCTCTTTTGTCTCCCAGAGACTCGGATCAACGGCTGGGGTAATTCCCTCTGGTCTATAAAAGATTCTAAAGAATACAAACAAGGACATCAGCAAAGCATATTCCTTTAGCTATGTAAACTCACACTAACATTAATATCATCATATAGGCCATTACCTTTTTGGTCACGCATTCGTGTCCATCAAAATACACGTTCTACCTGCTAAGTGTACAAGGTATATATATAAGATTTCTGTACATCGCACTTTTACAAGGTGTTCACATATATGCACATGTCCAAACGCTGATATATCCATACACCTGATACTCCTACAAGTATACACAAATAGGCAAGTTCCTATACTAATGTTGCACACCGCAACCATTATGCAAAGTTTATAATTCAATTCAACATTTGCAAATCTATAATATCAAATGAATAAATGCATGAGGTTACTACGACTTAACCCAATAGCGAATTACAATATTAATTCTTTACATCACATAGCTCATATCTCAAAATATGCATACCAAACGCTACGAATGAATCAAACTACCAATGGTAATTCTCTCTCTCTCTCTCTCTCTCTCTCTCTCTCTCTCTCTCTCTCTCTCTCTCTCTCTCTCTCTCTCTCTTTTTTTCTCTCCCTTTCTCTCTCTCTTTCTCTCTCTCTCTCTCTCTCTCTTTCTCTCTCTCTCTCTCTCTCTCTCTCTCTCTCTCTCTCTCTCTCTCTCTATATATATATATATATATATATATATATATATATATATATATACTGCAACAATTAAAGTAAACTTACTTTGCAGTAATAATTTACAACAATCGAGCAAATAATAACTAACCTGTCTCGAAGCTCCTTGCTATTCCCAGAATATACAATTTTCGCGCCAATAACGACTGTCTTTGGAGTAGCTTATTTGACTTACTTCCGCAAACTAGCTAGCACTACTAACATTTTGGTTCTCAAGATAATATATTTAAACTTGAGATTCTAATATTTGGCACGCCTTGCTCAATTCCGATTGGACGTCGGTTCATAAAAATCAGACACCGCCCCTCCGAACCGTCTGTCAAGGATGGTTAGGACCCTCTTTGAAGCTCCCTTAATATAAAGAACATGATTTAGAAAAACAAAAAAAGTTTCATAGTCTTCAGTAAAATACAACGTGACCTGCTGATTTCATCATATAGATTGTTGTACAAAAGAAGTGGCAAACCAAATGTTGGACAAATGCAGTGTTATGAAATTAAATATTGTATTGTTGTGAGTCAATTTTAACTCATTTCTTCGTCATCTCAGAATCTCAGAATCTCAAATGTAAGTAGTAAGTAAACAGTTTTCTTTATCAAAGAAGACAGAAGGACTCCGCTGCTCAATTGACAAATTTAAGTATTGGCAATGTTTTATTTAAAAGCCACGAATATTTATACCGAAGAATATCAATGTACAGTAGTAACTGTAGGCACATGACCCACAGAGGTGTTAGATATTACTTGCTAATACTTTTCTTTTTTCTTCACTCAGATCTAAATGTGAAGGTTAAGAAATTTCATAATCGTCTTCTTGTTAGGGCCTTACAACGTAATATGATGGTGTTATATGAAAATCCATCCGGAATGTACTAGTTTTTTTTTTTTAGAGGGTGCTCTCTCCCGTTGATCTTCACAGACCCGTTTTGTTTAATGTAAATTCCTGTGTTGTGACCAAAAAACTAGTGGCGACGTGGTCCTTTTGAGAACGAGGCACGCTGTCTCTAAACAGTAAGTGTACACGACTGCCGTTCCTTTTAATTGGATTAATTAAACGTTTGCATATAAGCCAGGTTTTCAATGTTAATAAAGCTGTTTATTTAGAAAACACCTGGATCTTTCAGAGTACATATGCTGTACCAACATAGAGTCAAATATGGTATGTTTGCACATGCTACACTGACCTAATGTCTATCATGGTGCTCTGTTAGGATTCATCATGGTTCTTTAGAATGTTATATATGTTCAGAGAACCTTTGGAATTCCCAAAAGTTTTCAATGTGTGTGATTAGTGTACATAATTTGAGTTTTAAGAGTCCTGCCACTTTTCCCGTTTTCTAACATTGTCTCAGTTTGTCAAACTGCCGATGAAAAAAACAAACAGCTTTAAGTCAGACGTTTTCTTTATGTGTTGTTTAAAGAAATCGAATGCATAGCCGGATACGAAAAATAGTTGTGTGAACACCCATCGAAATCATGTTAATAGGCATAAAAATATACAAAAAAAAAAAAATTAAATGAATTATTTGTATTACCATGTTGCAGCTATTTTTTTAAAATCACACCTCATGCCATTTTATTTCTAGCCAAAATTGTATTCTTTCATCCCTCTTGTAATCACGGACTGAAAAACAATGGATTTGAAATAACTTAGGCACATTTAACCGTTAAGTGTCTTTCTCTGTGTCTTTCTGTTACTTAATTGTAATATTTGGCAGGTGCATTTTTCCTGTGCTAAGATTTTACAAATAGATATATCCGTTTTTAAGGTCATGGATGTAGACGTGTCGTCTGCTAAGATTTAAGAGGTAGACATGCCCGAAGTTAAGATCAGAGAGGTAAATGTATTTTGTTATAGATAGGGTGCTAATATTATGGCCCAGATATGGGGTGGGTGGGGTGGGGATTAGGATTTTTAACGTAGCTTTAATAAAATTAAGTCATATCGCTACGATGTCTGCATTGAAGCAGTTTATAGTGGTGTTTAGCACTGGGACATCATGTCGCAGACATGTAGCATGATGTCACATTATCCTGACACCATTATCCCGACCAGTCCTAACACTAATAATGCTGAGCGCCAAGCCAGGCAGCTGTTAGTACCATTTTTATAAGTCTTTGGTAGGAATGCTGGCTGATTCGGACAGTGGCTGATTCGGACCATAGCTGATTCGGCCCAAATTACGGGCTGATTCGGCCCAAATTACGGGCTGATTCGGACCAGATGACGGGCTGATTCGGACAATGTGAACTATTATAAGAAAAACCATGTAAAACACACATTATTTAGTTTGGTAGTTATTACTGTTTTTGCAGACATACTAAGAGCATATGAAAAGTTGATATTCGGCTTTTAAATTTACGTAAGACAGTTGCTAGCAAATTTCTAACCGAAATCAGAACAAACTCCATATTAACTATAGCATTTAGATTTGTTCAACCAAAATAAAGAATATATATATACATATATATATATATATATATATATATATATATATATATATATATATATATATATATATAGTGTGTGTGTGTGTGTGTGTGTGTGCAATAAACTGACAACGAACAGTGCAAAATTAGTATCTAACTAGCCTGAGCTAGTGTGTGTGTGTGCATCTTGAAATTACTAATGAACACAAGTTTTAGTGACATCAACTGAAAGATATCTGCGAATGGAGCTAGGTTTCGTACAGTATGTGTGAATTTAATGTTGGCGTTGCTGATAGCTATTGTTTGAGGTAAAGAATTTGAATGAGAAAGTCTTTGTGCTGTGATAGAATGGTCTCAGTTTTATCATCATCATTTATCTGCAGCTTGTTACATGTCATCCATGATTTCACATCAGAAATGCACCTCTCTACTCCTTGGATGGTAACATCAACTTCAGTTGGGTGTCTAGACTTGTATATTTGGGTATCATCAGCCAACAATTGGTGAGACACTGGGTGATAATCTATCACACTTTAGAGCGGCTGAGTGTATAGAATGGAGAAAACAGGTCCAAGAACAGACCCCTGTGGAACACCACAACATAGATCAATTGGGCTGGAGTTTAATCTTTTTTGCAGATACAATTTTGTGTCCTGTTCACTAAGTAGGACTTGAAGAACAGTAAGGCTCTATAATGAATGCCAAATACATGCTGGAGACTGTCATGGTCTATTGTGTCAAATGCTGCAGACAAATCAAGGAGTGTGAGGACTGTAGTCTTTCTGCTATCCAAAGCAGAGAGAAATGTCAATAACTAATTTCAGTAATGTGGCAAGGGCGATATGCAGACTGTACATTGCTAAAAAAGACTGTTTTAATTCAGATGAGTTACAAGTCGTGTTACACACGGCATGCTGATCATAAAGTGTGACGTGCTGGATAGTATATATGTGAATTGTATAAAAGATAACTGGGTATTGGTCACTACACACAGGACATTTTAATGTTATATTGTTGGGTATTGGATACTCAAGGAATGGGTATTGGTCACTTTATGTGGTATGTTAGATAGTATCATCTGGGGTGCTGGATAGTAAATGACTGTGTATTGGTCACTATGCAATGCATGTTGAATAGTACATGTGGTATACTAGATTGTAGATACAAATTTCAAAATTACATTTTCCATTAAACTCCAGAGTGGTTCATCCGACCCTAATTTTCTGGGGCAGTGTGGGGCCACAGATAAATACTATGCTATGCTAAATTATCCTTTTACCCCAGAATGCCTCTGCATGTTAAATTTCCATGATGCCCCAGTATTCATATGCATCATGCAACTACTTATGAGCATACAAAGTTGAATTCCTTAACCACAAATAGAATGGAAAGGATGCTGGAAAATGAAACATACCAAGCCTAACATTGACCATGAAGATAGGACTGGCAATATAGCATGCAACACACTTGTTAGTGATGCATAAACAATAATTAATCACAACGGAAACAAAAATATGATGGGGACAAAATTATTCTGCAGAAGGCCAAGGACAGAAAGACTGTAAATAACAAAATGGATTGCTGAAAATGAAGTAATTCAAGGTCTCATCATTAAAAAGCTGTGTATCAAAAATGGTTGAATTCGAACAAACTTTGATCTAGTTATACTATAGAATGATTAATAAAGGTGGTGGACAATGAGGGCCATACTTCTTCTAAAGGATGACACAGAAGCTGGTCATCAAACTCTTTTCTGGTCTCAAATTATAAAGATGAATACCCACTTTGGCTAAAATCCAACAATTTCCAGTAAAGCTATCTTGCTGACAAGATTTATTATGGGCTTTGCTGATTTCGTCAAGTGGGTCTAATTTTGTCAAGTGGGTCCTTAATTATTTTTTAGATGGCTATCATAACTGAATATCAGTGGAAATCCATTTTTATCAGAACGAATGTATACATAAAGTATTGTAACTGTTCCCTGTGTGGTTTACTAGTCATACTGATGACAAGGTTGTCAAAATAGCCAGACAGTTCCAATGTTGAATGTTGGATAAATGCCATCTCCTAAGATATAACTAAATCACTGGAAAATTACATATGTTTTATTGTTATAGGGTTTAGGAGTAGCAGTAAAAAGATTCCAAGACAAACACCTTAAATGTGAAAAACCGGACATCTGACAAAATTGCTTCAAGTGACTTCAAAGTTGATGTAATTAAACAAGTTTAATTCAATTGATTTTTATTTTAGGTATACTTAATGTCAAGAGGACATTTTCAATTCATCAAGATATCAAGACGAATGTAAATTTTTCTGACTGGCAGTTTAGTACTATTCAGATGATTTATAAGAACTGTACCATTTTCTTCTTGGCACAGTAAGGTGTCACAAATTAAACATTTTTGTCAAGTTTCATGAATATCCTACCAGTGTTTCATGAGGAATAGCAAATTATCCATGGACAGATTGAAGGCATTAAGGCCAGTACAGGTAACATACTCAGTGCAAAACATGTGTGAAATATTGTTCACAGTGACGTCTGATGGTTTGTCTGTATGAATCATATATCATGTTACAGAGAGAAGAATCTGAATGAGCTGGATACAAAACAAGAAATGTGTTTGTAAAACACAGATACCCCATCATACTGCCTGAAAAGACCTAACTGCAAACCCTAACCGGCCCTGAATATGTACAGATGAAGGTAATGTAATAGTGGAATATTAAAAAAATACACCACTGTGAAATATTGGCGATAATGATTTACTTAGGTTTGATTAGTGTAGTACTTCTCATGATGCAGCTACAGATAAATGCTATAAGACTCGGCAACAAAAAGAAACTGGGCTACATACAACCTAATGTTAATGACCAGCTTACATCAGTGACCCGATTTTGCTTGAAATTTGTAGAACACCATATGATGCAGCCAGTGCAGCCAAAGCCAACACAAACCCTATTCTGCTGACACCAGTCACATACATAGGTCAGATAGGTGAAATAAGAAGAAGGACAGAAATTATTCCAGAAGCCGTAGTTTGTAGCATAATGGTCAGGGGTTAAAAAATATTCATTTTTAATTGTAACAATCTTAAAAGATGAATTTAAAATTTTACATGCACAAGTGAATTATTGTATATTTACCATTAATCTTGGGGGTATAATGGATTTTGTGATACAGTAATACCTCTCTTGAACACCACCCCAACCAGCAGCCACCTCTTTTCTATAGTCAGCATCCCACTGAAGCAATGAGCTTGTGTTGAAAAGTACCCATCATAGATGGCTACTCTAATAATATGAACAGTGGCAGGCACAACAATGCTAAAAACTTGTCAAATTTACTGCCTACAAGTGGCCTCATTAAGGATTTTACTAATAGAAATCTCATGAACATTTGTTGATGTCTAAAATGAACAGCATTAGTTTCAACAAGCAGATAAAATAACTTTAATCCATAGAAAGTGGTATGTACACCTCTCCCCTCCCTTGACAACTCGTGCACTACAGGGTCTAAAAACACAGACTGTACTCTAAGCAAAGACATTAGTTACCTCTAAATAAAGGAAAATGGGTGTTCCATCCCAGCTGGATATTAAGAAGACAGTGGAAGAGGGAGTAGAAACATTGCTTAGTGGCTAAATACTTGTTTATAATCGCTATGTGAATAATTGTCAATAAAGTTTTTTCTAACAAAATTATTAGCTCTATGGTATAAAATATCTTATTTTCAAGATATTAAAGTTCTGAAAGATCATTAAAAACCTAACTTGAAGAGAGTGTGTGTGTGATTTAGATTTTTAATGTAGCTCTAAAAATTTTCCAGTCATATTGCTACGATGTATGCAGTGTGGCAGTTTAAAGTGATGCCAAACACTGGGGCATCATGCTGCAGATATGTAGCAGCATGTCCCACCCTGTCACATTATCTGGACACTAGGCCAGCCTAGAAGTCTTTGGTATGACTCAACAGGGGTTTGAACCCATGCCATCTCACATCCAAAGCTGATGCTCTAACCACTAGGCCACTGGTACAGTCCTAATTTGAAGAGGTTTCAACAAATCATATACATGTGTCTTGTTTTTAACCTGCAAAAAACACTATCACTTCACTACTTTTTGCACAACAAAACAAGATTCCTTTTGTTAAAAAAGCAGCAACATTTGTTTGATGAAAAACTGTCAACACTGAAACTCAGTTTTTTAAAATTGTTTCATTAGTGAAATAGTATGCTGTGATTTCATTGCAAGTGAAACTTCTGCTTTTCCTTGAGCAAATCTCAGAGTGCAAACTGTGGAATTTGAATTTCATTACAATCTGTCAATCTGGTTTCTTAATAATGCTCCATATCTATCAAAACAAAGCTTTGAATTCACAGTGTACGCCTTTTGGTTGGCTGCCTTGTTTTCTTTTATCACATTTGTGAATGACTACTGGTAGTATCATTTTAAGTAGTTTAATTATTTCTTAAACAATAATATTCATATGCATTCAAATAACAAAATGGAATGAGTTTACCAGACACACAACCAAATGCTCTTACACAGGTATGATTTGCATGATTTTAACATTTTTAAATACCATTTACTTTTCTTGATTTGATATAAAAGACAATTAACATGTTAAAAGAAGGCAGGTCTGTCTTTAATTGAGAATAAAAACACAACAAATATGTCTGCAAATCGGAGATAATAATATCATCATCATCATCATTCTCTTGACCTAGTGTGGTCGTTGAGGCACTCTGCTGCTGAACATCTGACCAGTTCCTTCCACTTGTCTTGATCAAATGCCAATGCGTGTGTCTCTAATACTTTTCATGGTCCATTCTGTGATGTTGTCTCTCCACTTTTTCTGTTTACCTCTCCTTCTACCATCTTGGACACTACCCTGCAGTACTGTTGTGTATAGACTGTTGGTTCTAGTGACATGGCCATACCATTTCAGCTTTCTCGTTTTTGACAGTGGTGAGGACGTCTTCATAATGGCCTACTTTGTGCCTGATGGTGTTACGTACTTCTTCATTTGTGATGATGTGGTCCTGTAAGAGATGCCAAGGATGGTTCTGTAGCATCTCATTTCAAGTGCCTGGATTCTTCATTGTAATTCTGAAATAGGGTCCAGGCCTCACATGAATACAAAAAGATTGAGATGACTAGTACTCTCAACAGTCTGATTTTAGTTTTCAGACAGATATTCCTGTCTCTCCAGATGGATCTTAGCTTTGATATAGATGCCGTTGTTTGTGTTGCTCGTGACAAAATTTCTGCTCTTCATCCCTCATCCGTGATTATGGAACCAAGATATTTGAATTGGCTCAGTTCCCAGTTCCTGTCCTCTCACTTTAATCTTGGTTGAGATTTGTTTGAAACTATTTGTCATCAGCTTTGTCTTCTCTGCACTTATCTCGATGTAAAATCTGGAAGATGCTTCATCCAGGTTCTTCACTATGGTGCCAAGCTCATCTTCACTGCCTGCCAGCCCATCAGTGTCGTCTGCAAAGCAAGGTTGGTGATGTTATGCCCTCCAATGCTGACTGTCCCACTATGGTTTTCCAGGGCTTTGCTCATGATGTGCTCTAAGTAGATGTTGAAAAGCCTGGGTGACAGGAGACAGCCTTGCCATACTCCAACTGTTGTCTTGAACCAGTCCCCCACAGAACTTTGAGCAGTTACTGCACTGGTAGCCTTGGCATACAGCTGCTTGATTGTGTTGGTCAACGTTTGACCCATGTTGTACTTCTTCATTGTGGCCCACAATGCCTCATGCCACACTCTGTCAAAAGCCTTTTTGAAATATATGAATATATTGATGTTGTGAGTACTTTTCACACAGAACCCTAAGATTGAATATTTGTTCTATTGTGCTTCTTCCACTCCGGAATCCTGCGTGTTCTTGAGCGATTATTTCTTCTGCTTGTGGGTTCAGTCTGTTCAAGATGATCTTAAGCATTACCTTACTAGCATGGATGATCAAACTGATAGTTTAGTAATTTTGGCACAGCTGGAGATTGGCTTTTTTGGGGAGTGTTATAATCAGTGATATGTGTCTACTGTGTTGGCCATTCGCCTGTCTGCCAGATCTTGTTGCAGATTTTTGATAGTAGCTCTATCATTGATTCCCCACCATTTTTGGGATGTTGTCTAATCCAGCTGCCTTCCCATTCTTCAGTGCTCTTATTGCTGACTCCACCTCTTCTTTGAGAATGGGGAAATCATCATCATTTGTGGAGTTTGGAACTTCAAGCACCTCTGGGTTTCCAGTGGATGGATGGTTGTAGAGTTCATTATAATACTCAGTCCATCTTTCTGCAATGTCACTTGCTTCTGTGAGGCATTTTCCATTTTCGTCTTGAATGGTACTGACTCTTGGTTGCTTCTATCTGGTGAGGTCTTTCACAATTTGGAATGCCATTTTGCTGTTATTTTTTTTATTAGACTGCTCTCTATTTCTGTGCACTTTTGTCCAATCCAATCTTTATTTGCTTTCTTCAAGTTTTTTCTGATATTCTTGTTTATTTCTCAGTACTCCACTGACCCTGTTGTGTGTCTGGTGTTTCTGTGGTCTCTTCCGGCATCGCACAGATTCAGAATCTCTTCTGTAACCCAGGTTTTTTTCTTTGGGCAATGGAGGCCAATGATGTCCTTGACAGCTGTTGTCATGACTGTGTTGAAAGTGTTTGCCATCACTTTAACATCAACATCCATCACAAGGAGTGGAGCAAATTTTCCTCCAATTGTGGCTTGAAATGACTTGTATATGGTCCTTCAGTTGTTCAAGGTTGAATTTGAGCCCGATTTTCTTTGGCTTGTTAATTTTCTTCAACCTCACTCGGAAGTTCATAATACTGGTAATATAGTTTGCATTAATTAGGTTCTCCCATAAATGCCCACACACATATCTGTGAAGTAGCAATTTTTATGTTGGAATACAAGAGGGCATATCATTTTTAATATTATTACAATAAAATTGAATTAAATAATGTCTAAAACACACATTTCAACTGACAAAACTAATTTCTTTGCTGTTTATTTCTTGAAGTGTTGCCACTTGGGAGCATAAGTGATATTTTCATGGATCAATTTTATCAATGACTTATTTACAGTGCACTGAGAATTTTTTTGTAAAGAAAATTTAACAAAATATATATGACTTCTTATATATTAGGTGAGAAATTCATGATGCTGATTCAAATATCTGGACATTAACTAACACTTTTTACGATGAAACGAACAATATATCATGGTTGTATTGACCAAATTTGATCATAATTTACTTCAAATTCAACAAATATGGGTAAATTTTTTCAGCATTTTCTAGAAATAAAAAATGTGGTCCATAACTACCCCTGCACTGTAAGTGGTCTGCAGGTAAGCTGTACACAAGTTACTGAGGGTGCGGTGTAATTTGATTATCCATAATGTTTTGTGTTCCTCAGGTGTTAGGTTTTGTCACTTTGATAATTTCCGACTATGGTTACCACTGATAATTATCAAGATGAAAAAACTGTATTGTCAACCTCAATGCAGTGTGATATCCAGTGAGAAGGACAATAAATCGACTTTCACCATCAGAGGAATAATACACACATGTGTAAAGATAATTTCTAAACATGTGAAATAAATTAACTCAAATTATCTCATATCGGCCATGACAAATTCAATGAATGGCATGAAAAATATAACATTAATACATTTGTATAAAATAAATCAAAAGCCAAAAATATAACTATATCAAACTTTATTATAACACTGGTTTTAACAAAGTGACTTGCATACAGTCTACTAAATGTTTTAAGTGATAAAATCCATTGAAGGATAACAGAACTATAATCATAAAAACACAACTGAAAGTAGTGTCAAATGCAATGAGTTCTAAAGAATGATTACAAGATCCCGTAAAAGATATAATGATTTCACCTTCAACACGTCAAAAATTCCATGGAACATAAAGCTATTTACAATGGTGTGAACTGTCTATAAAAGAGGATTAGCAACAACAAAATTCTATCATTTTGGCCATACTGGTTAATCAGAATGGATACTGGATAATCAGAAAGGCATACAGTACCAAATAAACATAATAAGAAGTGTTCCAGTGAAAACCCCATGCTGATATGACTTTCCATCTATGAGGAGTAATGATACGATTTTCAAGATGGCCACTGTGCTGTGATGGTGATAATAAAGGATATCAAATCAGCACAAGGTTTAGTTCAGATGCACTGTACACCATATAAATATTCTGTTCAGTAGGACTAGCATTAACAAGATTTTTAAGATGACGGCTGTGCTGGTAATATCGCTTGTCAGATTGGCACCATTTTCATTTAGGACCAACCAGACATGATAAGGAGTTTTCTTTAGTGAAATTCCATGTTGATATGACTATCCAATGTTAAGGAGTAAGGACAACATGATTTTCAAGATGGCTGCTGTGGCATCCATTTTCATTTCAGACCAACTAGGCATCATAAGATCATTAGTGTTTTGGTGAGACCCCACACTGATACACTGATGATACACTGATACAACTTTCTGTTCAGGAAAAGTAGCAATGTAGTCAAAACCACTCTGATGGCAAATCAAAGATCAAAAACAGAACTAGGAATTTAACAGATTCTGGCATGCATCTGCCCTAGTTTGAGCAATGTTATTCTACCTGGATTTAGCCCACATCTCCATACTTTTAATTTTTGTTCATGAATGCTAACAGTACAGATCTAAATATGTAGTAATCATCATGACTATCAAATCCCTATAGAATTTTGAAACTTACATTTTATGAAGTTAAATGTACCGAAAATGTACGCAAATTAAAATGTCCCAATATATACTTAATGAATCTTAAAACAGTACTATAAATGGCACATTATACACCCACTGTGTTTACTAGTTCTCTGTGTAGGCACTAATAGCGCATGGTACACTGGAGATTATTGACCAATGGGTTTAAATAACCTCAGCTTTTGGTCAAGGTATGCAGTCTTGACTAAACTTAATGTGCAGAAAATCATTTTTTTTTTTTTATTAGACTTGCCACAAACATGACTGCTGGCCTGTAGAAGCCAAAATCTATGGGTTTCTTTATTACAGTATCTGCATGCTATCCACAAAATATAGTCAAGGAAATTATTAAATTGTTCTGTGAAACTTATTTTTATTTCAGCCACAATAGCCTTGACCTTTGGACCCCCAAATCAATAAGTCTCAACCATAACTCATGCGCAAGCCTTAATATGCTTTGGTAAATGGTAAGATAATCCAGTTACTCTGCAAAACCCATTTTTCCTTTTTCTAAGAGTGGCATTCACCTCAATACTATGTTTAAGCTTTACACAGGTATACATGTTTGATAAATAAAATATTTGTGCTGAAAGTATTTATACTCTTCAGTCACATTGACCTTGACCTCTGGACTAAAAATTGGAAGCTTTCATCTTTGACTCAAGTGCAAAAAGTTCCCATGAAGTTTTGGTCTAGATCTGTGATGTATAACTAATGTTATTGTGCAGAAAACATTTTTCTTCTTGTAGAAAGTCACCATAACCTTTTGTACCTTAAACTGATAAACATTTTACTTAACCCAAGTACAAGCCATTCACAAAGATTGGTCCAGGTATGTGATGTAAAACTAATGGTATAATGTAAAACAATTTTTATTCCTTCTGATATCTTAATATTGACACCAAAATTCAAAGGCTTGTTTCTTACCTGATGTGCAAACCATCCATAAAGTTTAGTAACTGTAGATGGTGATGAACTGGTGTTATTGGGTCAAAACCAAAGTGCTAATAAACAGACGGATGGACAACATCATAACACAATGCTGGCCAGAGTGTAAAAATTCCCACAATGCATAAAAATAATCCCTAATCTCTCTAGTCTACATACATCTAACATTTATTGCTTTTTTCTTTTTTTTCAAAACAAACAAACTAGAAATGAGCTAGATTATGATGAACTTGAATACCATACTGCAGTACAGAGAGGCAACAACAAAGTGGAAGAGGCATTATTACATAAAATGCATACCTAGAAATTTTCCAACAGTATTAATTTGAAAATGAAATTACATCATTCACTTCTGGAGGTGATTAGGAATCAATATTTATGATGCATCATTGTTCTTATGTCATTAGCAAAAAAAACAATAATGTTGTATTTTAAAATGATCTAAATGGACCAAGGTTTATAGTTCATGCACATAAAATAAAGAATAAGTAAACTACCTTATCTTTATTTACTAATAAATTTTCCAGGACATAGTTCATAAGCTTAAGTATAAAAATAACCCAACAACATTCACTTGAAAAACTAAAATAAATTTCTACTCCCAAAATTTCATAAAGTCATTCATTAATTCAGGATTTGCCAGTGTCACATTTTCATGAATTGTGAAAGGAACTGTTTCACTTTCTTAAGGCAATTAATTTTTGCAAGGTTGCAGCTTTATCTTGTAGTTCGGGATTGGAATCTTGGCTCAGTGCCA
Organism: Unio pictorum; assembly: GCA_030141615.1. Taxonomy (NCBI): domain Eukaryota; kingdom Metazoa; phylum Mollusca; class Bivalvia; order Unionida; family Unionidae; genus Unio; species Unio pictorum. The sequence goes on from JARLTB010000107.1 coordinate 17,137,618, forward strand.
ACAATGCTTTAACTATCTCATTCCATGTTTCACTGGACAACACATCATAACTCTCTATATCTGAAACAAATATTATTATTATTATTATTATTATTATTATTATTATTTTTATTATTATTATTATTATTATTATTATTAAATCTATTTCTGAAACAGACATGATTATATTTATATCTGAAACAGACATTATTATTAGCAACTATTATAATTATTATTATTATTATTATTATTATTATTATTATTATTTGTATCTGAATGAGTCATTATTTGCAACTATTATAATTATACATGTAGTTAACACTGGAAAATATTTCAAAGTTAGAATTATGTAGCAAGGCAATATTCAATAGGTTAACCAGTTGCAGAGTTCTTTTGAAAATTCATGTTCCATATTTTACCTGCATTTGCACAGTTGTAAAATAATGATAAATAGATTACAGTTGTAACCTTTTCTAAATGAAAACATAATGGAGCTAGTGATAAAAAGAAACAAAATAAAACAGAAAGATAGATAGATAATATATAAAGAAATGTAATAGTCTACCTTTGAGTTTGCAAATTATACTATTAAATAAACTCAAAGCCTCTGTCCGTATCACAGTGTATTTCAAATTGCCTGTAAAAAGGAGAAAAAAAGTTAAATTCTATAATATATACATTCAACAAGAGGCCATAACAGACATCAGATTGCTCAACTGCTAACATCAACCTAACAGCCAAATCAAAAAGCATTTGGCTAAGAAATTGAGGATGCATTTTGCAAATGTTTCTTTCAAATATTGCTGATTGCAAGTAATTAAAAATTTTAAAGGTTTCTCTGATTCTTCTGTCTTTGTCTATATATCAGTAACATTTATCCAATATTGAAAAGCATATCTATGAAAGAAATCTCTGATTCAAAGTTGGTCAAATTATGTCCTGCAGACTTTGAGATTAAGATGTGTAAATGCTTTACTATAAGTAATGGTGGCCAGTAGATTGGCAAAATTTGCTAGGTCACTTCTGTAAAAATTTCATCAAATTCTGTCTAGCACATAAAAGTTTTTCTAGTTTAATAACTGCATATTTGATAACAGATCAACATCATTTTAAAAGCCCTTCAAGGCAGAGCTTTCTGTAAAGTCAATATGCTTTCTGTCTACAAGTCATTTATACAATTTTTCTATTTTAAAAATGGTAGCCTTATTTGATGGTAGATCAGCATCTTTTTGAACAATTTTTAAAGTCATCTGTGCCAAGATACATTCAATACAATTTTGGTCAAATTCTGTGGACTAGTTTTCTAAATAGAAGAAATATATTAATTTTTTTCTTAAACTTTAGTGGTGGACTATCTGAAAGCAGGCTGGCATTATTTATATAAATTTTGAAAGTCAGTTTTAGTTGGATAATTTCTGTGAAAGATGGTCCAATTCTGTCAAGCAGTTAAACGTCTTTTGCTAGCAAAAGTGACCCTATTTTGCTGTTAGATTGTGATCAATAATACAAATCAGAAAGACCTATGTGCCAGGAAGCTGTCAAATTTGGTTTAGTAGATTTTGTGAAGTTCTTTAAGGGTTATTATAATTTTAAACTCAATGATGGATTGGCATCCACTAAACAAATCTGAAAGGCCTTAATGATAAAATACTCTTAAAAGATCATTTGCAAACTGGACAAGCAGGTTTTGAGAACTTCTAAGCATAACCATCAACACATATATGATTATGGACTAGTTCAAGACAAACACGAGACAAAAATCATCAATGTGCATTTCATACACGCAGAATCTCAATATACGATGGAAGATCTCACAGAATTTTCATGGTCTCATTTCTAGAGAACAACTGATCACCAAAAAAAAAAAACTATTTTCGGTGCAATGATTATAGTTATAGTTATGTTTTGAACATCTTAAGTTTTTCCATATGATGCATACATGAGAAACCTTCAGATGAAATATATTAAATATCAAGTTACAAATTACTGTGTACCTATTCCACAAAATATACAACTTAACATTGTTTGTTAGCAGTTTGCATTGATGTACAGTAGAAGTTTGATTATCCAGCACCCGATTAACCATCAGTCTCTGCTACAACAACAACAAAGTCACCCATCCTCCAAACTCTGACTTCTCACCATGTACATCCTAATTTTCTATTGCATAATGTGAGGCAGATCATGGTCTATGAAACTTTTTTTTCTAATGATCAGCCCTGACACTGCATAGACCAGGATCTGCAAGCACATTATAACAGATCTGGGTCTGTGCAGTTTGCTGTTGGACTTATAATTAAGTATATACCGTATTTCAATGAAATAAAGAATCTGTATATGCCTAATATTTTTACTGAAAGTCACGCATAACTCTGAATATCTGGAATGTAGTGCAAGCTATACAGCTGTGGTTCCCAACCGTTTCTGTACCTCATGTTCCGGTCTCCACATTTTGATAAGTTTTGCCTAAATAAAAAAAATCCTGGCAAACCTCTGCTACCATCCAAAATGTCCTCTTGACCCTGATTTGGGTAAGTCTACTTACCTAAACAAGGAACAGATGAAATTATTGACTTCTGTAATATCATCTTAGCTGAAGATATCCTTTCATCAACAGCTTTTCTGCTTTTTAGTATATACAACCTGAAAAATGAACATACATGTTCCGGTCTCATAATTAATTGATAGACAATGGGTTTAATTAATCTCAACATACTTGCACTTATTCACAAAATATTACAAAAGTTTCCATTGCTGATACATGTACACTGTTTACTTACTGACATCATGTTATACATCAAAAAGGAAATAAAATCCACTCATCAATTAAGGTGATCTCATTGGTAAAAAATTCACAAGTCTCTTGTTTCAAGTCTGAGGTTGTGCGAAAACTATCATTTATTTTATCATATGAATAATTTGTTATTGTGATGTTTTTAGTATGACAGTATAATACCATGCAAAGTTCTCTACAATTTTTCAGTGACTTTTCATCTTTTCTTATGCTGTATTACTCCATCAAAGATTATACAAGGTGAATTTCACAAGAAAAATATAGAAAGAATTTTGCTGCCGGTTCCAGAGAAAACTACAGTAAAACCTGTCTTGAGAGACCACTGCTATGAGAGACCACCTGTTTGAGAGACCATTATTTCTGGGCAGAAGGGGTGGTCTTTCAAGACAGGTTTAACTGTATATATTTTATCTCATAAATCTGCTACAATGAATTTCATTATGTTAAAATCTTGAACACAAAAAGATGGCCAATAGTTCAATGAGCTCATGTGGTAAAAATAGCCACCAGAAGTATAGCTCATCCCCCTACCAAGCAACCACAGCTGTTACAAATGTAAAGATTAACATAATCTGCAATTTCATAACTAGTGACCTTGACCTTTGACCTATCATTCACAGACCTTTGGCATGACTTAAATTCCCCATGAAACAACCCATTTTGATGATCTGTATTTCCCAATAAAATGTGTACAGGAATAATTTCAACATGCCAAGCTAAGATGAAATAAGCTTTATGTGTTATTTGTCAATACACCATGTGTTTTAGAATTAATTATTATTTCAAAGGAATTTCAACCATTTTTATGTAAATGTACTCCAAGTCTATATGATTATTCCATGTGTATTTTTTTTTTACAAACCAAGTGGATTTCAATACAAGCATGTATGACTCCATGTCATGTCGATCTCAGTTGTGTTTTGAAATGTCAAGAAGTCTAATGTAAATTGGTAGGATATGCAACAAAGCAGTTTCGGCAGTAACTTGTTCTGTGAGGCAGATATACACATATCTTCAACAAACTTGCAAGGAAGTAAACTTGTGACTGTACTAATTCATCCAGCCTGGGTATGCAAATGAGTGTGTACAAAGTACCAATGGTTATCAGAACAGTCAAATTTGGGTCCTCCTGACAGCAATAATTAGTGTTACTACATATGTTCCACAGATACAAGAATGTTCCTGCCTTAAATATATCACCTGTACTATTTTACTAGTCCTGCACTATAAGATGTCTGCCTTGATATTTATGTTGTTAGTGTTGACCCAAACAACAAATATCAGGGTAGATATCTTACATTGTGGGACAACTATATTACCTGCCCCATGCCACTTAATCTTATACTGCATAAAACTATTTACTGGTTTGTGAAAAGTTCAAGCCAAGTTTATGATGACACTTTTTGAATCTAATTGATATACTCTGTTAAGTCTCAACTCTGATATTTTATTGTAGCTAGACATTACTAAATTAAAAAAGTGCACAAATGTCCTAATTTTGGAGGAAAAAAAACATGCATCCCAGTTTTTAAAAAGGTACAAGTGTGATGTCAACATTTTAACATTTCACAATCTGTTATGGTTCCCTGAAAATGCTCAATGAACTGGAGATTTAATTAAAATAATTATCAGGAGGGGAAACAAAAACTGAGATAAAAGGAACACATTTTTAAAAAAGAAATGGCCTTTGCATTTTTTTTGCTAAAAGGCATGCCATTGATTCAAGTTTCAAGAATAAGATACGTGTACATGAAAAGTGATTGCATCCATGAAAAACAAAAGTACCAAAAACTACAGAATAATATTATTTAAAATAAAATACCCAGTGTTTATGATGTTTCCTCCTAACAAACTGCACAGACCAAAATCTGTTGGTGCATTATACATCAGTAGATCTGGTTCTGTACATTTAAACTCAACATATACGTGAGTATACATGGTATATTATAACTTTCCCCAGCTAAATAAATATGGTCTGCCACTGACCATAACTTTTAAAACAAGTTACACTGAGTTAATTAAAGCTGGGATGATACAGAGTGTTTTCCCATAAACAAATTCTTTTCACAAATTTAGTCAACATGATCTGTGCTACTAGAGATATAATACATTTGTACAAAGCTTAAAACTTAGGCCACAGAAATATAAAGTGATTGTGTAAACAATGGCATATAATTTTTTTCTGGAACACAAACAATGTCCAACTGCAAATGTGTAAAAATACCAGTATGTTCAAAAGGCAAAACAGATGTTGCAAAAATGGATAACTAATGACAGACATTCTTTAAGCTGGAATCACTTGCATTATTTAAATAACATAGTCAACCATGTTATTTGGGCAGTTGATTTTAATAAAAAGAATCCTATTTTGGCTGGTGGTTATGCAAACTGCTGACATAATAACCAGATGAGCCATGTATTATGGATATGGTTGTTGTAGAGTTTAATGGCATTTTCCAGCACACAATACATGGCAGCCAGTATTAATGGTGGAGGTAGAACCCAGAAACACTCCCAGAAAGAACCACTGACCCATGAGAAGCTACTGCATACATGCCAACCCCTGACAAGGAAAAAGCATAATCCAAGTGGTCAAAAAGCAGAATCCAGGCAGAAAAAGCAGAATCCACAAATAACATCCTAAAATTTCAATATACAATGATTTATTTGCCCCTCTCATCTGTTAACATCTTTTACTGTTTCAAGTTTTCATATGTAACACTTTTAGCTTTACATACATTGACTAGAAACCATCTTAAGACTTAGCGCCAAAAATATTAAAAAAATTTCCACATGGCTAGAAATCGATGTCACCTGATGTTGCGCTCTTGTCTTAATATTCTCAGGATTCTGTTATTTTTGTTTCAGTTTTTTTTGTTGTTGCCTTTTTCTAATTTATCTGGGAAATTTTTGAAAGAGAATAATTTGCTCACATAAATGCATAGACTAAAATAAAATATACTTGTTGAGGGCAAATATCTTTAGACTGGTTCTCCAGCAAATATAAATTAGAACATGGAATCTGCGCATAAAGATTAAATTTAGAAAGCCAGTCTGCTCTCTCCTCAATAAGCATACAGATACTATAAATAGAATTCGAGGTCGACAGTAGAACCAGGTTAGCTATAAATAGAACACGATACTGTTAAGAAAATCCATGGTCAAGCGTACTCTTATATTGTAGTTACATAAAAGCCGTCTTTTCTAAAATACAGTCTGTGGGATTATTGGAATGTTAATAATAACGAGAAAACGAATAATTGATTTTTTGTGGAAGTGGATATACCGAAAAAGCATAATCCATATATGTTTAATTATAACGCGTAATTTAGTGAGAAAAAAAAGCTTAATGATTATATATATATATATATATATATATATATATATATATATATATATATATATATATATATATATATATATATATATTTGGATATTGTCCTTTTTGAATTGTTTAGATGTTCAATTTTATTTAACTTTTCAGAAATGAAAACATTGTGATTACCAAAATTCTCAACAAATCCAGGGACTGGAAAATGGAAATGTATGACTTTATCTCTCAATGGCTCTGATGAATGTGTGTGTTAGTCTGAGTCTTGGATAATTCTCAAACAAGGAAATGAATGAATGAATTAATAAATGAATTATTCCGAACTGCCTGAGTAATGACCTACTTGAACAGTGCCAATATTTTATTTTTATTTAATCACTGGCTTTCTGCCTATGTTGATGTTCTTAAGCAAACCTAAATTTCAATATCAGTGACAGAACTCAAATGATAGAATATTCAATAACAGTGCCATCATTTAAGTGTTGATATATTATATAACAGTGAATTAACTCAAATGACTGAATAGTGACATAACTCAAATGATAGAATATTCTATAATAGTGACATAGCTCAAGTGATGGAATATTCAATAAGTGACATAATTCGAGTGATGGAATATTCAGTATCAGTGACATAACTCAAATGATGAAATATTCAATAACTGGCATAAATCAAGTGACGTTATGTATCAATAACAGTGAAACAACTAAAGTTTTGAAATATTATATAATAGTGACATAACTCAAATGATGGAAAATTCAATAACAGTGACATAACTCAAATGATGGAATATTCAATAACAATGACATAACTCAAGTGATGGAATATTCAATAACAGTGACATAACTCAAGTGTTGAAATATTATATAAAAGTGACATAACTTAAATGATGGAATAGTGACCTAACTAAAATGATGGAATATTCAATAACAGTGACATAACTCAAGTGATGGATAATCCTATATTTTCTTCAACTTCAGATCCTTTTGTTTATTAAACTAAACATTACTTGAAGATGTTGTTTTATATACAAAGCACTTTTACAGAAAGCACATAAATGCAACTTTGTGTGGTATATTTCAATTATAAAACAGTATGTATGGTGGATGGCTTTAAAATTGGTATTTTTGTCATGTTACAGTAGAATGACTTACACAATTGAGCATTAGACAGTCAGTTCCCTTATCATTGGTCACATGCTTTGCATTATACACAAAGTTTATAGCATTTGACTGAAGCACAGTAAGTAGATGATGGGGATAAATATTAATAACTTACTAGCCTTTCAACAACTTTAAAACAAAATCCCACATTTTGTAAGTGCAATATAATTGTTTTCTCTGGCAAATTATTTTTTTCTCTCACAGGAGGGGCAGAATCTATAATTAGAGGCACAATGGGCATTGGGATATACTATACTACTCCTATTATCAGTACCCTGGGCCAGTAATAACTCACTACTTGCTGATTATGTTCTTTGTGTGTTGTATAGTACTCAGCTGTGAAATATCATTAATATGGCATGCTGTACATGTGACCTCACAGTTGTATGCAATCAGTGGATGAATACTTTAGATAAACCAAATGGAAGAAAAATGATTAAGCAATTAAAATACTAATCAGTCAAAAACCATGCATTTTAATTAACTCAACACATGCCTTGAACCTTGTTTCATAATAAATATGAAAATGTGAAGAAAAAAATTTACATGTAAAAACTGTCTTATCATATAAGGTATATATTGTGCATTAAATAATAAAATTCACTTAAAAATAACATATCCATTGCATTTACTGATTTGATATTTACTATAAAACAAACAGAAATATACAAAGATATACAGGCAATTTTTGAAAACAAATTTGGAGGGTTAAAGAGGATAGATGTGGTGAGTGGTATTCAAGTTACATGATGACAGAAGTCAGGTGAACACTGAGTGAACATGTTTACCTGTTGATGTACTTTTGACAGGATTTGAGTATTGACACTTGAAGTTTCCAGGTACTGCTACGGAGAGAATCACATAAAAGACAGCATATTTTCTCATCAAACCTGTCTGAAATGATACAAGTAAAATAATCATAAAATGTGCAAAGTAGAAATAACTTACGATGTTGGCAGCAAGGTACATGATAAAAAACACCGAGTTGATGGAGTTATTGCCAAAGTGATTGAGAAAGATAATATGTATGCTGTATATGATGAAGATACCTAGTTGATGATCTTATTGCCAAATTTACGACATGAATAATAAAAAGATAATAACGTACACTGTAAACTTAACTGATGATGACTGAAATTATATCCTTTAAAAACATTAATCTTTAAAAGAGTAGCTGTTAAATCACGTCACTATTATTTCAAGTATCTCAAAGTTGTACATCTTTTTACATTCACTTTATAATGGTTTTGGTGCAAAATTATTGCTGTTCTTCATTCAGCAGCAAATATGATAATAATGGTATAAAAGGTGTGCCTAAATGTCTTGGTGTATATATGAATATACGTGAAAGATAAAGAAAAAAAGGAGAGAATGTGTACAATTTCACTTTTAGGTAGCTTGAAGTATTCTTTGATTAGTCTCTTTCACTGTTACAGAATAAATTGTCCATGAGTAGTAAGATTTTATGTAGTAATACAGAGTAGACTTCTCAGAGTGCTAGCTACCTAAGGAACTTGTTTGTTATCATCAGTTTTATAATTTTCAAAAGTTTGATTCTGTTTAAAATAAGCTATTCCTGCTTTTAACATTATGCTTGCACATGGCACGTGTTGTTTTACTGTTCATTGTTCCTGCTTTCTGCGCATTTTGATCTTTCAAAAGCAATCTTGTGTCCAGTTTTAATCAGATCCTTTGCTTGTTATATGACCCTGACCTTTAATAACAGCTGCTGGAAGATGTAATTGATGCGAAATTTCTAAAGAGTGACTTGTAAAGCCTGCCATACACCTTCTCTGGGCAAAAGGGTGAGTGTTGGAATTCAGTAAAGTCTGTGCAATTATATTGTTTTAATTTCTAATGGGCGATATTAATCTGGGGTTTGTAAAATTTGGATCAGAAATCACTGGGGGTGGGGTGGAGGAGGGAGTTTGTAGTTGTTATCATTATGGTGTAAATCACTGATATATATAAAATTTCGCATAAAATGATGTGGAAAAAGGGAACCAAAAATACCATGCAGAATTTATCGAGGTGTAAAAATTCCACACCATTATCATGAAACCGTTTACATCCAATCTAATTGTAGAAAAATCAGTCAATTAATAAAAACTGGAATTTAGTCATGTGTCTATCAATGTGTGTGCCTACCTTGAGTAGTCTGTCTCAGACAAGACCTGTCCTAGTTTTGTACAGTGATACTATGAGTAGTATAGTACTGTATAGTAACATTCTAACTGTTCATTTGTAAGCATGTGCCTAGTGAGAGCCTACCTTGAGATGCTTGTGTCTCAGGCCAGACTTGTCCTAGTACTGTATAGTAACATTCTAACTGTTCGTTTGTAAGCATGTGCCTAGTGAGAGCCTACCTTGAGTAGCTTGTGTCTCAGGCCAGACTTGTCCCAGTACTGTATAGTAACATTCTAACTGTTCTGTATATAAGCATGTGCCTTGTGAGAGCCTACCTTGAGTAGCTTGTGTCACAGGCCAGACTTGTCCTAGTACTGTACAGTAACATTCTAACTGTTCTGTATGTAAGCATGTGCATATGTATGGGCCTACCTTGAGAAGCTTGTGTCTCAGGTCTTACATGCCATAGTACTGTATAGCAGAGGTGTAGCTGAGGGGGGGCAGGGGGTTACATATGTCCCCGGGCGCCAAGGTACAGGGGCGCCAAAATGAGGCTTACAACGTTACATTATAATAACTAAACAAGGGTAATAAATCGGTCACAAGATCGCTGGGACGCCAATTTTATAGTTCGTCCCCGGGCGCAAAATATCATCGCTACGCCTCTGCTGTATAGTAACATTCTAACTGTTTTGTTTGTAAGCATGTGCCTTGTGAGAGCCTACCTTGAGTAGCTTGTGTCTCAGGCCAGACTTGTCCTAGTACTGTATAGTAACATTTTAACTGTTCTGTTTGTAAGCATGTGCCTAGTGAGAGCCTACCTTGAGTAGCTTGTGTCTCAGGCCAGACTTGTCCTAGTACTGTATAGTAACACTCCAACTGTTCTTGTTTCAGCTCTGATTTTATTTCCTCCTCTTTGTTGTCTCCATCAACCTCCATTATCTCATCCTACAAGTGAAATAACTACTGCATTTATTCATTTTTCTCACAAACCAGACTACTAAAACATTAATATGTATTGTGTAGGATAAAGACATTCCATGTATTGCTGTGCTTGGTGTCTGATGCAAAAGTTTCCATTCAACCACTAATTCGTAGTGCATGATTATATTTTTCACATTTCTGGATAAAATAGAATAAAGGAATCTATTTGGTTAAGATAAGCTTACAATTAACAAAATATACATAATTTTTTTTAGCTAGAGAAAACAATGTTTGGTTTAAACTTGGCAATACAGGTAATTGCTGAAATCAAAGCAACAGAACAATTGTGACATCATGTTCATGATGTCATCATACAATCCAGTCAGAGTGGTGATGCATCAATCAAAACACATTCTGTAATGTAATATAACATTCATTTGAGGAAAAAAAATATCTGAAGTGCCCTACACTAGAAAACATGGTCAGACATATAGGAATGTCAGAAAGAATTATTTTCAATTTGACCCTTAGTTAATTTAACATGGTCTTTCTCCAGGTGTAGATGGTTACAAAGAAAGTCTGATGTCCTGATCGTTATGGTCAACATAAACTAACAATACTTCACAACTGTTTAATTATAAAGTGGGTCAGAAATATGACATCCCCATGGGGTGAAGACAGGATCGCAAAACCCAAAACTTAAAGATTAAATGGTGTCAGAGACTTAATTACACTTTGACCTAACAAAATGTCTTAACACAATTTGCCAGGCAAAAAAAAAAGATTTTTTTCTCCCAAATTGCATGCACAGTTGTGTTTCAAAATACACAATTTTCAGTAATCTTAAAAAGAAAGGAAAAAACAAAGACTATTCTTGACAACCAGAATATATGTGTAACCTGTATAATAAAAAATAGTCTTGCTTAATGCTGAAAAAAGTATACTTTGGTCAGTTTAAGCAACTAATTCTTAGAGAAAATTAAACATTATGAGGGTCTGAGATAATCAACCACCATTTCACAGATTACTTAACTGGTGGTCAATAGCCAGAGTGATGTTGTGTTGAGTCCTTTGGCTATGTTATGGTACAGAACATTAGGATAACCTGCATAGGTATGCCGAGTGAAACAACCCAATTCATCTGAAGTTAGGTAAATTAAAGAGATGCTTCTTTGAGAAACAAGTTATTACTCTTCAATGCTTCAATGATAATGTTTAAGCCATTTTTATTAAATGGGGGTAGTTCATGAACATGGTAAGAAAGAAAACAAAATGGGAAATTGTAACAACCGATAAGTAGAATGAAAATCAAAATACAAAATTACCATCTTAAGCCCTATACAAATATTGGGGCTGCATTTTTAAGGGGTTTCAAATATGGAGGTGCCAATTGCAGAGTGTTTACCTGTTTTGAGGACAAAAACTGAGGTTGTTTTTACAAACAGGCAAAATATTTTGATTCTATTCTAATATTTAATTTTCTACAAAATAATTACTGAATGACTGTTTATTGTGTCACAATCTTTTCTATTTCATCCCAACTTCTAACTAATTGCCATAATTCTAACGTTCATAGATACAGCAGTTTACATGCAGATGTCGTGCAAGTCACATGAACAAATTTGAAATTACTTGTTTGCTGTGATTTTTGCCATGCACAGGTCAATTAATACCTCTGAATAAACAGTTCATTCTTGTTTTAATTAAGGTAGTACATGTAAAAAATATTATGCTTGGTAAAAAAAGACATTTTTGTGGAAACTTAAATCTGTGATTTTGCCTTTCAAAGTTAGCATTTTTGTAGGTAGTTAATTTTGTGGATGAACCCCAACAATAAAAAAATACAAAACATCAAAACAAAGCCATCATCAAATAGCAGTCATTTCAATGATTATAACAATACTACAACTTCTATGAAAACCACTTAAGTACCTGTAGATATCAATCAATTAAATGTAAGATCAAAGGGAGCTGATGCAGCCAATAACACTAAGTTAATCAGTTATTAGAGTGCATTTGCATAACTCTTTCTTAAAACAATCTCCAAAAGATGTGCCATCAATTACTTTGGCAACCATGGAGTTAACAGTCATTCAAGAGTGGTAATAATTTAACTTAGATCCTTGTTGGTTTGGATAATGTCACCATTCCACCTGTGAACCAAAAATATGACCAGCTGTCCCTTGCTCAAAGCAGTTAGCAAGCAGTGTCAACAATGATATGTTCAGATCCCAATGAAGTGAGATGATGTTAGCTAAATTGAAGAAAAAAAAATGGAATCACTCCTTTGTTTGAGCCTGCCTCATGTCCAAAGCACTTTCAATTACATGACTTAAACTTCGAAAATCAAGCAAATTTATGCTGAATGGATAATTCTGGCTTATTCGAAAATCCACAAAAATTGTACCTTATTATCTGTAACTTTACGAATGCTGGACTTATTTTTAATTCAACAATTTCAAGATTATTTACCTGTCCTACATGTGTCTACCAGCAATCTTTGATTGACACGATGCTAATTCAGTGGTTTTATCCAGAGATCAGTGAAGTGTGAGCATCAGAACTCCAAAGTAATTAGTGTATAGTGTTTAATTAGTAATTATGCTTCATGCAAAAGTTATAGTTTTTACAGCCATTAAAATAGAGAATATACATTATGTGAAAGGGTCATTGATTTATGCTGGACCCTATCCTATAAAATTATTAATGATATTTAATATTGAACACTACCATAACATATTGCAGAATGATAGATATAGCAGGAAAATCTAAAGTCTATATAATGACATATTTTGTGTAATAAATGATTAGCGCTTTTCTGTTCAATATTTCCTTATATATAAAAACTGTGTTATCGATTGTATAATGTATACATCGTGCATTAAATAATAAGACACTTAAAAATAACATATCCATTTACCTTGTCCAGAACTTTTGCCAGAATAGTGAAGACCTCTGAGAACTTATCAATGCTGTAGACTTCCAGTATTTCTCCAACAGACCTTAAGGCTTCTAGTTTATATGGTATAGTCTCCTTCTTGCACTCCTTGAGAAGAGCCTCTACTACCTAAAATCAGAGTGTTTCGGTACCATTTATACCCACTTATAAGTCAAACTGCAAACAATATAAAAGCTGATATGCTGTTGCATACACCACTCCCTCGATAACCCAAAAATATTGACCGCACTTTAAGTGAGGTGCGAGTTATTGAGGGACCTATAATAACAAAAGGATCGATACAAAGGCAAAAGGGTGGGTGGGTGGCAGATTTTTTAGTTTTTAATACTCAGTTTATAATCATGCTGTGATTAACTGTGAATAAATATCTCTTCATAATGTTGTAGTTTATTTTTTCCTCATAGAGTAACATTAATTTCAGGATAACTTACTGTATATTGAGGAGTTAATCAAAAACATTATTCCACGTGGTTTCCATTCCATCACAGGAGTCTGACATTTTATCAATAAAGTACGGCAAAATCTCTCACAACATGAATTCCCCTTATCGGTAATATATATATATATATAAAAAATATTACCAATAAGGGGAATTCATGTTCTCAGAGATTTTCCGTATTTTATTGATAACACGTCAGACTCTTGTGGTTCAATCAACACGTGTACCGATTCACACACTGTGTATTACGTCACTAATTTTTGTGCCGAATTGGATACATTCTTGTTTTATTGTTTGATCCAAAGCAGACATATTTGTTTAATACAAAAGATCGACTCTCTTTTCTAGAAACTATGTTGATCGATCGATTCATATACAGTGTATATATTTGATTGCGGCAGAAGTAAAATGAAAAATTTGAAACAATGTAAATTAGAACACGATAATACAATTGCCGGTTGGGATATGCTGGACAAATGACTAGATGATTTGAAAAAATCAGTTAATTTTGTGTGTTACTCCCCGATTTCGCTGCTGTCGAGCAAAATCGTCACTTACTTGATTCCATGCACAAGACATAAGTGATAAAACAACACAAGTCTCTTTTAATGGATTTTTTTAGTGCAACAAACACTTGGCCAAGTTTGTTGATCAAAACAAAGCTGGCAGGTAATTTGGTTCTCACGGAAGAACTCAAGGGTTTCGAAGTGACGGTTGATTGACTCTTTCCATGTTTTCATAGAAAAGAATATGTTGCAATTATAATGTTTAAATTGAAATGGAAATAAAGGATTATAAAGTGGTTTTCACACCGCAAGATATTTAATTGCTGTTTATTTCATTATCTGTTGCCACCTGTTAGCATTTACTGGACGTTTTCATTGATCGCTATTTCACCAGACTGTTGCTTTTTTTTTTTTTTTTACAACAAATTGATGACAGTGTATCAACAAATAAACCCAAATATAATGTGATATCTTATTTAGAATTTGCAAATTTCACAATATGGAATTGATCTTTGTGGGCATTAATCACCTTTTTTATGATAAAACGAGAAATGTATTAACGTTTAATTTACCAATTCTTATCATAATTTTTTTACGTTCAGCATATTTTTAAAGATTTTTAAAATATAGTTTATCTTTGGAGGAAAATCGGGATCCACGCCAGACACCGTGTTATAAGTGGGTTCGCGAGTTATCAGGGCGCGAATTATCGAGGGAGCAGTGTAATATGCTGACAGATCTGAGTCAATGTTGTTTCTTCTTCTGATACATCATAACAAACAGCACAGACCCTGATTTACTGATGCATAATATAATGGGAGATCAAAGTCTGCATAGTTTGCAGTTGGTCTTGACTTCGAAGCATGTATCGATGATACTGCAAAATATATTTGTGGAATTCCATACTGCACTTAAGTCTATATATGGAAACTTCACATGCAACCAAAGAAGACTGTTATTAATTATTAATAAAATAAGTGTCATACTTGGAGAACAATCCAACCATGCTTTGTCTGTTGTAGAAATTAAATCTGGGGTGTGTTGAGTGGAAATTCATATATTGGGTGAAATATTTTATATGCAGGGAGCTTTTTAAAAAGAAATTAACGGAGAATCTGTTAATACGATGCACAAATTTTGTATATTCTATTGGTTTTTGAAAACAATGTGCTTTTTGCAATTGTGTTTCTCAGAATAGACCCTTTATATGGGGTCTATAAGCTCCATCTTAACCAAAAATATAATACATCTATACCGGTTTGGACCATTTTCAGTGTTTTAAACAAATCTTACAATCCTTGAATCAGGTGGGTAATTAAATAATAAGGATGATGAAATTATAACATTTTACACAGCAGAGAAGAAAAAGAAAGATGGCTGGTCATCTTAACACGTCAGGTTATGTTAACTGTTGGTGTCGTCCTTGCAAGAAAAAACTGTGTTATCAGAATGTAATGCATACCCTTTATATAGGATCTATAAGAATAGACCCCTATATAAAGGGTATAAATTACAAAATAAGCATAAGAATATAAGAATTGACTTTGGCCAATATCACTGACCTTAGATATTTAACATGGCCAAGAGGAAAACATGTTTAATAATATAATTTTCTAGTCTAATATCATCAATCAAAGAAGAAACTTTGCTGTCAAAAAAAGATAAACCATTATGTGATATAAATGAGTAAAATTCTTATGAGATTTAATAAATTGTTCCCATTTATGATGTTGTATTAGTGTAACAAAGAATAGATATAGAATGAAATAGGATAATGTTTGCTCAATTGTTGCAAAGAAAAAACTTGTTACCAGATTTTCATGTCTATATCAATAAATGAATCCCTTTATATGAATGGTATGAACTTTAAAAAAAAATGATATAAAAACTGAGACATTAGGTGGCAAAAAAAACTATCACCACCCTCTGATGTACCTGCTCAACAGTTGGCTGACCCTCCACTCCTTCCTTGCAGGCCTTCAGGATGGTCTCCCTGCAAAATATAAATTTTATTTACAACAGATATAAAAAGAAAATCATCAAACATGATGTGGCCACATAAAAACAATGAATAGGTAGTTTCTATCTGGTAAAACTAATTGATATGACTTTACCAGCAATAGTGATGGGAAAAATATGCTGAACCCATCCCAAGTCTTAGTTCCAACAATGGATGGATGGACAGATGGACTTCAAACTTTATTAACCAAAAAACAAGTATAACTTTGCATTTCATACGAATTCTGACAATATTCTGTGGACCAATATATGATATATTATAGTTTAACAGAATTTTCTGATGACAAATTAAATATCTTCCTTCTATTTAAAAATGTGGTTTATCATGGAAAAATACAGCATTTTATATAATTACACAAGCAATATCATTCCTAACACTCATTGTAAACAGAAACAAGGATAATATGTTCTCTAATAAGTCAAGTCAAACTGCAAAATACAACGATCTTTAGTACACCACTCCCGCGATAACTTGCACCCCGATAACTTGCGAACCCACTTATAATGGGCAGTCAGGCAAGGTACTCGATTTTTAAACTAGAAAATACACAAATTATTCGCCTTGCTTGTTGAACTTGAAGAAAACTGCAACCAAAATTGGTACATGAAACATTGATGTGTCACTCATTTTATCATCAAAAAATGTAGATTGGACCTGGAATTTGTATGAACATTATGAAGTTATCAACTTAAAGCAAGAAGCCATACACATTTTGTTACATTTTCTTTCCAAATTTTTGACATTCTTAGTACACAATAAATAACAATATTCGACAAAATTTGTATTAATGAAAATGTCCCTTATGCTTGCTGGAGGCATTACTTTAATAAATAATTATCAATTAAATAATTTTAATCAAGCAAAATTTATGTCAGAGTTAAATCTTTTGGTTTGGTTTAAGTGTAATCAACATAAATGCAATGTCCCCACTTGTGCCCACTTATATTCAAACAAAAAATTGTCAATCGACGCTAACAGCTATGACAGTGAGCGTTTCGCTGAGAAGTATATGTTGTGTGGTTGGACTGAATAAAAAGTTTTCCTCCTTTGTATTATTATATTGATTTTGTCTTTTGCATCAAATAAAGGAGGTTGAATAAAAGAAAAGTTAAAAGGCATGCAAATCCTGCATGTATAAGATCTAGCAACCCAGGTCGTAAATTGGATGAACTCATTAACAGTTATAAATATTACTGTTTACATAACTACATTAGATTAAACTTCTCATTCATAAATGCGATCAAAAGAAAGCAAAGGCCACCAAATGAAATGAATACTTTGTCAAATAAACAACTTTGTTTCAGATAGGATTATTGTGGAGAAGTGAGTTTCAGATAATCCATGAATTGGCACAAAAGGATGAGGAGAAGTATCACTAATATTTGCAATGAAATAATTGCATTATTACTTTACTAACTGAGCAATATAAAAATTTAGCTTCCATGTAGATGATCATTTCACGAAATAAATGTCATGTGTTTTTTTTAAGGAATCTTGTTTTGTGGTGTATCAACAGATAGTTTGGTCCTTATTTTGGAGATTCACTGCTTCAAACTTCATAGCTATTTATGAAATGAAACAGGAAACCAGACTAATCAACAACAACAAAAAACAATGATGTAATACACAATGTTCTCATGGACAGATGAATCTTGTTTGAAACTGACTGGAATAATGTCAACAATTTTTCAGATGTTGGGCATCATGGAAATAAATGTAATTTATACAGAATAACAAAGTTATTGGAAAAAGTGCTTTATCGACGAGTATTCTTGATGAAATTATAAAATGAGTTACCAGCCATTAAACAGTACATTTATGCCTCCACCCACCCCTGTCATGTGATTTGCTAGATTCAAGCGGGGATGGATAACTTATTTTTTGGAGGTCCCTCGAGAACTCGCACCCTCATTAATAGTGCAGTCTATGATTTTGGACCCGGTTGTGTACAAGTTAAAAAGGGAGAGGTGTATAATGCACCTGCAGATTAGGGTCTAAATTGTTTGTTTTTCTAAGTACTCCTAACAAAGTGCACAGACCAAGATCTGCCACTGCATTTTGTGATGGCAGATCTGGTTCTGTGCAGTTTGCAGTTGGATTCATCTTATAAGTGAATATATATGGTAATACTAATAATTTCATGTAATACAGTGACTGATGTAATGCTCATGTAACTTTCCACAGCACCTTAATATTGCCGACTTTATAAAAAAAAGTTATGTAAATTGTACTATTTATAGGCAAGCACAAAATTGAGTACTACCTGCAGGATGTAGTAACTCCTTTCAAAGCTTTCAGAATAGATTCCTGGCAATAACAAAAATAAAAATATAAATCATAATGTGTTAGTATCGTGAAATGTTTGCAAATTAATAAAAATGGCATATTCACATAAATGCTTTGCAAATTAACTATGAAATAAATTTTACTTAATCAATGCCTTTCCTGCAAAAAGTATTTTCACAAACTAATTTACCATAAAATTATTTTCACTTAAGTTAAACTACATACTTCCCAAGTAATTAATTGATTTTTTTTTTAAATTCACCATAAATAAAAAGTACACTTATTATGTGCAAAATCTGTCTTAAAACAAGAAATTAAAGTTTTTCCTGATTATCTTTTATTATGTCAAATATACCATAGGTTTAAATAAAAACCATGCATGTTTTTCTAACCAGATGTGGCAAAGGCTTGCTTCAAAATAGCACAAAAAAGGTATTCATGATCTGTATAGATGTCCTGCTAAAAGGTCCAACTTAAGTTAACACCAATGTAGTGGTCCTCTAATTTTGGTGACCACATTGTTTATCATGGCATGTCATGTGGGCAGACTGGATGTACATAGCATTAAGAAAAAATAAATTTACTTGCCTTGCCAGTCCATGTTCTGCCCTGAAGCCCTGCTAAGAGGGCTGACATAAGCTGACCCAGATGAGGTGGCCCCAGGTTGGCCCCTAATTTGGTAGCCACAGTGTTCATGGCAGCTGCTGCTTGTGCCTTGGTTGTCCAGAATTGGGACTGGACAGTCTCTTGTAAAAGTTCGACAATCTCTCCAAGATAAAGCCTTATACCTGCTTCTGTCCCTGTTGAAAACAGATACATGTCAAGAATTATCTTTATTCTCTTGTAACAAGCTATTGTAATATTTACATTTTGTATCTCCAACTCTGTGTGTGTGTGCGTGTGTGTGTGTGTGTATATATATATATATATATATATATATATATATATATATATATATATATATATATGCCTAAAAGTTTATAAATAATAAGAAACTCAAAATTACAACTGGTTTCAATTTCATGTTAACCAAAGACAATTTTACCAATGAATTAATTTCGGTATAAAACAAAATTGTCAGATACCAATGAATGCCCTGGAAACAATAAAATATGTACAAATCCATGGAAACAATACTGCAGTTGTTTTGGGAATATAATATGATATGATGTATCCCACTGGATTCAGAATAAAGTGAACATAGATAGCGTGCCAAGTGGAAAAACTAGTACTGGGAGATACAAGTAGAAACGGAATATATGAACAAACATTTCATGTTCATACCAAATATTACATCTATATATTTAAAATTAAAAAAGATATGCCTAGATGAGATGTGTTGAAAGACAACTAGAGTACGGTAAAATATATTGCAATCCAATCTGAAAAGAACGAAGCATTTATGCTTACTTGGGAACAGTGGGAATCATTATTCCATCAGTAACTTAACAGCATCATGTTTTAGTACATAATGTGTTTGTATCATGTGATAATATTTAACCAAAAACTATTTCACGAGTCGGATTTGATGGTAAACAGAAACAAAGGACTATAATATCACAAAGTCTATGTCACCCAGATGAAATATGTTTGAATTTGTCTAACAAGAGACTGTGTATACTACATGGATGTGTGCATGTGTGTGTTATTTTTCCTACATTACATTCATTATTCCTAGACTATGTGAGATGGTAAGGTTACTCTTTGGGATGGTTACCCAACCCAATAGTTAACATATTACAGGGACAAGCAGAAATTTTGACATAATATGTTTGATCTTGACTATAATAAAACATTATTTTTTGAACAGCAATCATATTCTAATGGAAAATGTTATAATCATAATTAACATGTACTAGTTAGTACATTGTCAATTAAATTAAAAAGAGTTCTATATCTCATAGTTTACTGCAAAGAATTTATATAAAATCCACAAGCATTTTAATAATTTCTATCACAAAATCACTGACTGATGAACACTGATGACATTCATTGGTATTATTAACAGGCTCTAAAAGGTTTTCTGGTCTAAATTTCGATTGAAACACTTTGTATATTGTGAAGAATGGACAATGTACTCTCTGTATCAGCATTAGAAAGGAAATGACAAAAACTAACATGCTCTGCTTGCAAATGAGTTCAAATTTAAATTTTCGTGTGTTTTCAATGTTGCTCAATGCTCTCCTACGTTCATCTCATGGAAGAAGTTCTCAAGTTGGACTTTTGATGTATTCGATAGTCTCATATCTCTTAGCAGGTAGTCTTTTAAGCACTGGTCAAAAGCGTATGTTTTGGCATTCTGATATATATGATCTGCCCTTCAATTTTCCTCTGAAAACATTTTGAACAACTCAATAAGAATTAATACAAAACTCAAAATATTAACTCAAATGTCTGCCAATATAATGTTTCTGTCAGTCTCTCCTCATATCTGGCATTAACTAAAGGTGGGCTGATTTTTAGTCAAAGACTCCAAAGCCATCAAGGGTCAACCCGGATCCCTTTATTACTTAAAATACCTGATGAAATATTCCAAATTTGGCCTCAAACTCTATAAAAAAAAAAAAAAATAAGGCAATCAATTAACAACTTGTTAATTACTCACTGCACTGATATAATATATCCAGTCCCAAGCAGACTGGTTCCCACTGGTTTCTCCAATGTGAGGATAGAAACCATAAAAGTTTCTTTATTTAAAAAATTCTTTTATTTTTCAAAATTGATCAATTTCATTGGCATGTACAGTAGATGGAATATAAAATGGTATTATTGTCCTACTGCTGGTTGTTATTGTTTTTGTTGTTTGGGTTTAATGCCATATATATATAGTGCCCAGAATAATTGCTTGAAGAAAAACCTGGGAAAACCATGGGAAGAACAAATAACCCATGGAAGGTACTGGCAAGCTTTGTCACATATCCACTAAGCCCAAGACTCGAACCCAAGCAGAGGTGAGATGGCAATGATAGGTAATGAGCAAGTACTTGACCACATGTCTCCCACACCGATCCCACCAGAGCAAGAGGCCTCCATTACTACCTGTAGAATCACATGACCCAACTAGATCTTGGAATAAATGTGTGGAATGAATGTGTCTGTAAGTTTGGTGGCAATACATAGTTTACATGGAGTAATGATAACAAACTTTTACTAATGGATTACTGACATAACTAATATCAGATAGTAACAATTTAATGATTGACTGATATGTAGGATAAGATTACATGTATATCAAGCTTCAATTGCATCCATCAGGAGAAGATTGGTGCACGTTTTTTTTGTGCTCAACAGATAGATATGTACAACTAATGCAGCAAAACTGTACTGCTTTCCGAAAAAATTCTTGCTCACCTGGAGTTATTTCTAGCCAAACCTCCTCCCAAAGTGACAGACTACCTGAACCATCTCCATCTACACCACCAGCTTCTGAAAGAAAATGCATAATAATTAGCTTTTAAGTTATGATGCAAGCAACTAACGGATCAACTGATATAGACAAATCTCTAGGATATAAAAAACAGAGGCAAAACTAGCCTTAACACCCCAAACCTTGCTTATGTTACTACTGTTGACCATTTAACTAGCAAGCTTATGTAGTCCTACATAACAATTAAATCATATAAAATTATTGGCTATTCAACTAAATCTGTCAAAAACAATATTCCAAGATAAGTCCAACATTACATGTCTATTGGCGAAAAGGTCACAAAAGTATCTTATTGTATAGCTAACCTCTGACTTATGCATTACTTGTATTCATAAGAGTGGTTGTGTAACTGGAAATTGTGTAACTCAAAATGTTTGGTTTCAATACCTTTAATTTTCTTTGAAAAGTATGTAATTCAATGAACTTTAATATCATTCATTTTAGCCTTTTATAAATCCTCGTTTTTTTGTTCAAGGCAAATAATTTCCTGAACTTTTTAGTCTTTATTAAAAAAAATTCACATGAAATTGCATTAATGAGTCATTCATGAAAGTTGAAATCACTTAAGTTAGCTGATACTTGTATTTCGTTTGACAACAATGAAATAACTTGTTCATAAAGCTTATCTACCATTTTTCTCAAAACTTTAAAATAAAGTTATACATGTTAACAAACTGAAAGATCAACTCAATGATGTGCATAAATCTTGCTTGCAAAATTAGTGTTTGAGATATTCAGGATATATGCCAATATATAAAGTCTGCTAAAAAAAAGTATCAGAAATATATACATGTGTACATGTAACCAACTCAAGTGATCATATTCCATATCACCTTGTTAATGTGTCTGCATGTTGCTCCTAGTTAAACATGACTTTGATTATATATATAAAATTATCCATATTAATTCAGCCTCGTTAGAGTCTGTTAGATGTTAGATCACCTCAGTAATAAGCTTAGATCTTCATGATACCAATTATAATCAAAGACTGTCTGATAACAAGCTTTTACAGTGGTAACATGCTCAGCACATTATGTGCCAGATTACATCATAAATATATGCTGATCTCACTCAAGAGCAAATGCATGCTGTTGTTGTTGTAGGGTTTAACACCATTTTTCAGCACAAGTTAGGCTATACATGGCTGGCAGTATTAATGGTTTAGGAAGAAACCGAGAAACCCCCGGAAAGAACTTCTGACTGACGAGAAGCTAATAGCAAGCTTTCTCACATACACACATTGGCCAAATCTGAGACTCAAACCCACACAGACAGAGGTGAGATGGCAGTGATCTATAATGGAGAGTGCTTCAGACCACTCGGGGGCCCCTGCAAATGCATGCAAAGAGTTTACTAATATAAGCCAATGTTTAAGTCCATATAAAGGAAATAAAGCAAATGAACTAATGTGATTACTCCATTGTGGAGTATAATCAGGTAAAATCTGTTCATTCAAGTGTGCACATCAACCACTTCTGAAATGACATGGTCCCAAATTGATGGCTATGGCATGGTCTGCTTACAAATAATCATGGTCCCAAATTGATGGTATTGGTATGGTCTGCTGGCAACTCATGAAATACCCATGAGCATGGACCAGCAACAGAGGATGTACAACAATGCACAACACACATTGGAGACTAGGCCATGCAGTAAGCTCACATAGCCTTTGGTCAGGTTAGTTAGAATTTACATGCATACCTTACTGGTAAAATGTTCAATCAGAGAAGTTCAATTTAAATGTAATTCTTACCTTTTTCTGTTTTGTTTTTCATACGCATGTTGTTATGTGTCTGGTTAAATTACTTTATCAAAGATTAAATTCCATGTCTGAACTGTAAGACAGCTAATATTTTTTGGTTGTTGTCCTAGCCCATAGAGTACTTGTGTTTGCTGTTGCCTGTACAACTTTTGCAGACACACATTTGAGTATCGCATGGCATGATGGGAAATCTTCATGAAAAAGTTTCATCTGTAATAAATTTTTCACATGTAAAAATATAGCAATGAAAAAGCAAATGAAAATTACTTTGCCAATAGTCTCTATATTTCACACTTAAGTGTATAATAAAACATTTTACCTGTTGACTTTTGCTCATGCATGGCTAGAAAAGCCAAGGGCATTGCCAGGGCTGCATGACGATGAAGAATGTCTGGATTCTGCTGGCTTATAGCATGTAAAGCCAGTCCACATCCATTGTGAGAAGCCTCATCTATGAGGAGACAAAAAAGAATACATCATACTTATAAAATACTGTTTGAAGCCCCCTGTATTATATAATATGTCCCATTCTAACTGCCATATCATTTTATAGACATATTGATATATTTTACATCCCATGTGTTATAATTAAATGTCTTATACAGTTTGTTGCAATCATACATTTGCTGACACATGGTTGAAGAGTTTCAGAAAGTGTTCAAAGTCTTTCTTACCCAAGTGTCTGGCAAATGTTTGAACAAAGAAATCCATTAAATTCATTAATCTTATAATAATAATAATAATAATAATAATAATAATAATAATAATAATAATAATAATAATAATAATAATAATAAGGACTTTGTATAGTGCCTAATTTTTAGAAGCTCTAAGCACATTACAACATCTATAATGATATGAATACAACAACAACAACAACAAAAAAAAAAGAATAAACAATCATCATGAAATTGAAAGAAAATAAATGCTGAAAATATTTAAGGTAGGAAACATTTTTAGGTCTTTAAGTTTGCTCTTGCAGTCAAAAAGAAAGGTGAGTTTTAAGAGCACTCTTGAAAAGGATCACTGTGTCTTTGTGTCTAATTTCAATGGACAATTATTTCCACATTGCTGGGTCCTGGTATGTAAAAGAATGATGTCCACATAACTGTTTTCATAGTGGGAATAATGTGTATACAACTGTCAGAAGAGAAGCGTAAGTATCTTGCTGGTGTGTACACATGAGTGAGGCCAGATAGGCATGCTGGACTGGAGTCAATTATATAAAATCAATTTAATGCAACAAATGCATGATAAAAGTCCTTATATGCTTTACACAAAAAATGCTGTACACAAGCAGCATCTGAAAAATGATGTCTGAATATGACTGATATAAAAATTATAATGTTCAACATCCAGATAGTGTAAAATTAGCAGTTGCTAACGTGGACCTGTAACAGTAGAATAATAAATCTTTTGTGAATGTCAATGGTAGTCTTTTTATGGTTGCTATAAAGTTTTGGAAAACATATTAAATCACAACCACACAAAAGGTAAAAAATAATGCGAGAATCTGGAGTAAAACAATAAGTATAGAATCATAAATCTGTTTGCTGGATAAATCAAAAGGAATTGTACAACATAATATAGTACACCCACACAAAAATTATTATAAATGTTTGCAAATTTCACAATGATTTGTTGATTTCTCGATCAAGAAGGGTGACAAGAAAAGTCAGTGAGAGCCTTGTAATTCTGACAGTCAATATCCAGATTGTCTAAATGGAGAAAATGAATTTAATCCTTTTCAAGAAACCGAGACAAAAATTCATTGGATAAAGACCTTTTTGTGGTCGTGTGTAAGATCAGCTCAATATGCAAACAACTGAAAGAAACTACAGCATGTTTGCTTATGTAAAAGTATGTAGAAAAGCATGTCTTGTCATTGACTTCAAGAAGAAAAAATTGTAATTGAAAAAATGTCTGTAACAGTAAATGTTTCTAGGATATGGGTGAAGAAATTCTAACTTTCGGGCTTTGATGTATATATTTTTTATTGTGTAGGAAACATTGAACCCCAGACTGAATCATTTTAAAGTTTGAAATTTTTTACTTTAATGTTGGCTTTGTCGAAACATAATGATTTATTGTCTCAATTTTTCGGACACTTGAGTGATTCTTTGCATTCTAATTGGGCTGAAGGAGAGGTGTGGATAAAATAATGTAATAATGAAGAAATAAAAAAACAATGTGGTTTCAGATAATTATCGTATTACGCATTCATTTATATGTTCACATCAGCAGACATCATTGATCAAAATATCAATCTGACGAACACAGTAGAACTTTAATTTATTATGTACAACTGTATACTTCTAACATAAATACTTATGATTTTGCTTTTAAATTTAATTCATTGAATTCCAAGGCAGCATAACCATAAGCCAGATAAAAATTAATAAGGATAACATTATATAATAAATAAATTAACATCTTTTGCAGCGAGATTCCTTTTATATGACTAAGTACTCAAGCAGCTTTAAAACTGGTTTGTATTATTTACTAAAGTAAAACTCTTAGGTTATTCGTATATGAACATAATATATATTGTCTACTGCATTATAATTTATGTAACTTTGTAATTTTATTTTTAAGATTAATACAAATAATTTTTAATAAACATATCACTTAAGCCGAAACATATTTCATTGCCAAATACTGCATGTTTGATGGAGGTTAGCTGATTGTCATGTTACGTGATTTGGTTGGCAGAGCGATCTATCACCTCGCGTAAGGTCAATTGTACAGTATAATCTAGTACTCCCACACAATAAATCAACTGAAATTGTACAGCATAATATAGTGCTTCTGTACAATAAATCCACAGAAATTGTACAACATAATATAGTATTCCCATGCTATAAATAAAGAGGAACTGTACAGCATAACTTAGTATAGTATTACTTGTTTTGAAAGACCACTCCTTGTGCCAAATAATATCAAAGTCTCAAGACAGTTGGTCACTCATGACATGTAAAAAAAACTATTCAATAAATAAATCCATACATAAAGAAGGTGGTTTTGCAATACAGGTGGTCTCTTATAGCAGTGATCTTTCAAGACAGGTTTTACTGTACTCCCACACTACAAGGTATCCTAGTACAGGTACATGGTTTTAAGTCTGGTATGGTCATGGAACCATTTTCATTATTTCACAGTAATAATATAAAAGAACCTCAGTATAAAGTCACCTCCTTTACATGGAGGTTCCATTTAATGGCTTTGTTAACTGTGTTACAATAGTGGCTTACTGTAACAGGAAATTGTGTGACCCTAAGAATCAATAAATACAAAATTCTCTTAAATTATAGATTCACTTTATATAGACAAATGTACAGTTTGACTCCACCATAACACACTCTTTTTATAATAAGAATTTGGATATAACATCATCATCAATATTTTTTTCTTCTTAAAAGTATGAACAATAAGGTATAAAATATATTTATTACCATTTGGGGGAAGACATTGCAAATTAATTCTAATATTAGATGATAATGGCATGACTATTAAAATTTCACATACATGCATTTTTCTTAAAAGTATGAAAAATAACATGTCAAAGGTTTACTCAGAGATCACACCATGCTTTTCCCATGTTACAAACTGCAACAACAAAAATCCAGATTGGCAACAAAATATACCAACTGGATTTTTTTTTTTAGTAACAACGCTGTTGGCTGTTTCAACTTGAATATTCAGTCTTGGGTTTGGAGTCAAGAAATTTAAAGGCTCCATTAAAAGAAGCCATAAACTTGAATAGAAAATGCACTGAAAAATATTGTTACATAAACAAATCCTTTGTTTATATTGACAAATCATCTTAACAGTGCACTGTTCTATCATAATCCACTTATGCTGACATCTGGAATGAGTGCTGTATACAGTGATAAGCTCAAATAGTCATGATTCTAAACTGACCAACCTCTGAAGGCAGGAACAGGAATGACTAAAATCGATCAAATGATGGCTAATCTTCTTTCTTTTAAAGATGTACCCAGAACAAAGGTTTTGCTGAAACTTCAAAGAAAACTGATTACCTTTAAAGCAAGAATTCTTTTGTATAAATACTAAGCAAATGCAACAAACGTTTCAGTCTCAATGTTCTAAACTTAGTTGATGCTGCTGCAATAACCGATGAGCATTTTTTTTGTCCTCCAAAGTTGTTGTAAAGCAGCGACTAGCAGTGACTTTAATAACAAATGAATCCTTCATCAAAGAAAGTCTCTGAGCTTAAATACAAGCAATGGAATCTGATGGACTGATGCATTTTCCAAAGTGAATGGAACATGTTTATTGTGCTGTGATAGTTTCCTTTCTGCAGGAAAAACGTTTATGATAATGATGTCTAACAAGAGTGGCATAAAATGCAAATTCAATTTCCAATCTTTCAAAACTATAGATATATGGCTGTCATTTAAATTTGAATATATGGCAGCAAATTCGTTATGAATAGCCTCATTCATTGGGCAACCTTGGCAAGATATTTGTCTCCAGCTGACAAAAATCTACGCCAATTTAAGCACATGTACATGTATCATGTAAACAACTATAGCCATGTGGCACTGTGACAATGCTGTAGTAAATTGTTTAATGACATGCATTTCTTTACAATGGGAAACAGATCAAATGATGGCCACCAATATTTATTTATAAGCTATCTGTTGTTTTTTTTTATCAGGATGTGACCGAAACATTAATTTTTTGTTGTATACAGACAAATCTGTCTTAAAGGCCACCTGAATTCAGCGGTTACCTGGTCACAATGACCATTCTAATTTCAAATATAAATGTCATGTAATCTGCAGCAAAGACTAATTAAGAGTATATTTGCCATCCAATGGATTGTAAAGACAGATACCTGATGTATGTTTTCATTTTATTTTCATGTGGTTTGCACACATATTTATGTGTCTGGTGATGATATCTGACAGTGCTAAGTCTAGGAACTATTGTTTTTGTAAGTATGAAATGCTTTGAAGAAAATGAACTAGTTATTTTCTTTTATTCAGTTTCGAATCATTTTCTAGTGACTTATATGAAAAAATAACTTATTCTCAATTGGATGAAAAGATAACTTATTCTCAATTGGATGACATCACTTTATTGGAATAAACATATATTTGACCTCTGACAAATTTCTGAGGATTCCACTGATAGTAATCACATGGGTAACATGTACAAATGTCATGAATGTGATTTAGTAGAAGATGAGTTACAGATGGACAAATGGTCCAAGGAACAGACGGAGGGTTTAATAATACTCTCTACTCAGCCATAGGATAATAAAAAGTGTACCACATACCTTCTTTTTCCAAGTACCAAGATTTCAGTCTGACAATCAATTTTTCCACACTGTTGTCTTTTGCAACCTGTAACATAGTAAAACCTTTAACTACTCTGGCTGAATCGATTATCTATTCTTGCTTATAAGTCAAGTCCAACTGCAAAATGCACAGACCTAGAGCAATGCATATGCATAATGAACTGTCAGATCTGGGTCAATTCAGTTTGGTAAGAGTAGTCTGTAGAACAAACAATACAGACCCTGATTTGCTGACACATTATGTTACATTAGATACTGGTCTATGCTGTTTGCAGTTTGACTTGACTTAAAGAAAGTATAAAGAGTATCTGTTAAAGCAGTACATTTTTCTTTCTTCACAATCCAAAAGTAAACCATCACAGCTAATGATATTTTACATAATTTCTGGCTCAATTTATCAAATAACAATCATTATCAGCTAATAACAGTGCAAATGGCTTGGCAGGATTTCAAATCTTTACATGCCATGTTCATCTGTCTTTTACCAAAAATGAGTTTGTATTACTAATAACAGCACCAACCCTTTATGATCATAAAAAGTTAATAACAAAGAATAGGCCAACTCACCATAAATTGTTCATGTCAAGGGAGGCAACTCAAATATAGGTAAATGATTATATATGAATCTAAAGGCCGTCTGTTCAACATTTCAAATTCAATACTTGACATTGTGTTTAGCTTTCAGTTTTATAAAGATATTCAAACTTCAGCAAACGAGTTGACTATTTTATTAAAAAATTTCAGGTACCCATAATTGTTGGTTGGTCTTTTAGTGGTAAATTCAGCAATTGTTTGGACTATATCATGCTGAGAAAAGGGGAGCTAATTTTCTTAATTCAAATGATAATTTGTGGGGTTTACAGACACTAGCTGAACTATTTGCTGAAATAATTTACCAAAACTTTCTGAATGTTTACATGCTATAAAATCACCAAACCATTTAATCAAACCAATTCAAAAATAATACTTCAATTAAATCTGCATACTGACAGCTTTTAATACACTTGTAATGGGCATGCTGTACCCTGCACAGTTTGTGACTGTTTCATTGGTTGTATGTATTTTACCTCTTATAATGGGGGAAGTTGTCACCATTACGGATCACTGCCCTCTTATCTTGGTCTGCATGGGTTCAAGTCTCGGGCTCGACCAATGTAGGTACATGAGAAAGCTTGCCAGAAACTACTCGTGGGTCAGAAATTCTTTCCGGAGTTTAAGCTGGCCGCCATGTATAGCCTATCTTGTGCTGAAAAATGGCACTAAACCCTACAACAACAACAACAACAAGAAGCTCCTATTATGATGGTCTGTTTTGTCTTTTCTTTAATAGTTATCTTTTACTATATTTGCATTAGAATTGTTAAATTATGTAATGAAATATTGATGATTCAAACAGACATACTGCCTGAATATGCCCACAGAATGATTTTGTTTGATTTGCAAAAACTAAGATGTGTAGTGGATTACAAAAATGAAATCGGGTTTAATTAAACAAAATGTTACTCAATAAAAGTTCTGTTAACAAGCATATTTTTCAAAGTAAATAATGTAGTAGTTAAAGGAAATGTTTATCATCTTTATATATCAAACAAATACATAATGATGTGTAATGTGTGATACAACCATTCTCATTAAACACAACATTTTTCCTAATTATGCCACATTTAATTGGAAAATGTAAGAAAATTATTAACAGAAATGTACTCTCAACAGTCCCCTTGAGTAGAGATGTGGAAATATATAATTTAACTGCATGCTATATGCATGCTATATTTACATGGCTACCAATTTTTCAAAACTTTTACAGGCAGGAAACTAAACTAAGCTATTTCGATGTGTAAATATTCATTCCTCAACTGAAACTCACCTTAACTAGTTGGCCCAATGCTAGGGCATAGGACTTCCTTACTGACTGATTTCTGTCTGAAAGTCCATGTAAAAAGGCTCCCATTAACTTGCCTGTGGACAGAGAAACAGATACAAGTAAACTCTGAGGTAAACACAAGGACAGACAGAGGTAAATGTTTCAAACATGTTTTTTTAATTTATTTATTACACTTCAATATAAACATCCTCAAAAGCAATTTTTAGTCTGCTGTGAATTATTTTTATTTCATTCAACAGTTGCTTATTTGCAATGTAAGACTCAACTGTAAATATTTTTGTTGTTGCACTTTTTCAACTTGTACATATTTAAGACTGCACTGTAAACATAATTAGTAAACCGAGACCTGCCCAGACCCATATCTGCCCACACATTATATGATGGAAGATATCGAAATATGCAGATTATTTATAGTGATCAGTATAACAAATACATAGGCCCTGAACAGCTGGTGCATTATGTAATGGAAGATCAGAGTTTATGCTGTTTGCAGTTCAACATGACTTATAAGCAAGTATACATAGCATTTTCTGGTCTCATGAAGGAAGATAAAGTCAAAGTCATGAAGAGGATTATTATAATCACCATTTATGCTTACATATAAGTTAAATCCAACTGTAAAGTGCACAGACACAGATGTGCCAGTAGATCTGGGTCTATGCAATTTGGAGTAATCATTTGAACAAACAGAGACACTGCCGGCATATAATGCAATGGAAAAACAGGGTCTTTGTTGTTTGACGCTGAAATAACCTTATAAGCAAGTTTATACTGTAATATTATCCTTACAGGTGTGTGTGTGTGTGTGTGTGTGTGTGTCTGTGTGTGTGTGTGTCTGTGTGTGTGTGTGTGTGTGTCTGTGTGTGTGTGAGTGTGTGTGTTTGCATGTGTTTGTGATTTAAATTTTTAACATAGCTTTAAACAAAATGTCAATTATATCACTATAATGTCTGCAGTGTGACAGTGATGTCTAGCACTGGGGCATAATGATGCAGCAGATATGTTGCATCATGTCGGACCCAAATTATTAACCTGAGACCATTCCGACCAGTCCTAAAGCTAACCTCTTAATGATGAGTTCCAAGCAAGGCAGCTGCTGTACCATTTTTTCTAAGTGTTTGGTATGACTCAGCCAGTGTTTGAACCCGCGGCCTCCCAGAACCAAGATGGATGCTCTAACCATTAAGCCACTAGAGCAGTCAATTATGGAGGTTTCTATTACTGAATCTTTCATACTAAAAACCCTAAATTTGTTGTCATTATGAATATCTATTGCATAATTCACAAAGAATTATGTTTACATTTATTACTCTCACAATAGTTTGTGTAATTAAACTACTCCCTTGATAACTTTCACCCTAATATCTTGCGAACCCACTTATAATGCAGGTCAGGCATGGATCCCATTTTTTTTACTAAAAATTCCCCCCCAAATTGATTCCTATTTGCTTAATAAAGTCATGATCACAATTTGTAACTGAAACTTTGATATATCGCTCATTTTATTGTCAAAATGGTAAATAGGACCTGCAAATTTGAACCAACATTATGAAATCATCATACTTTTTTTTACATTTTCTTTCCATAAGACATTCTTAGTATACCATAAGTAACATTATTCAATAAAATTTTTATCAATGAAAATCTTACTTATACCTACTGAAGGCAGTACTTAAATAAAAAGCAATTAAATACATTTTTTATCAAGTGAAATTTGCATTTTAGTTCTATCAGTTAACTAAGTTTAAGTGTAATGATAAAAAATGCAATGTGTCCTCTTGTATTCAAACTTAAAATGTGTCAATATACCTGAACAGCTATGTTCGCAAACATTTTTGTAATATTTTTGTGCAGTAAGTAAAAAGCGAAATTTCTGAATTTTAAAATGAGACAGTGTTCAACTTAATATTTTCAGATCCATTGAATAAATTCATGGAGCTCTTAGCAAAATACACAAATTTTTCAATGCTTACAGTCTTTTCGTGGAGAAAACGAACTTTCTTAAAATTCAATGTCTTTTCAAAGCGATCCATCAAATTCAATGATACGCAATCCTTAGCAATAGACCTAATCAATGATTGTCATAATTTTGACATGAAATGGGCTGGAATTTTAAACTTTTATTTATTACACAGCTTGAAGGACTTTGCATTACTCTATTACTGTAATGCATCTTTGCTTAAGTGTTATGCCAGAGAACAGTAAACTATTATTATCATGTCAGATATCACTTAAAAAGGTGAATGTTATCTGATGAATGACATATTATATGCACACCACATATAATAGTCCACTATGTAGATAACTGACATTTGTGTGCAGAAACTGTTTTTGTTCATTCAGTCAGAGTGATCTCATGTTTGAACTTTAAATCCCCAAGGTAACCAATATGCAAGCCATCCATAAAGGTTATGCCTGGTCTGTGATGCAGAACTAATAGTATTGTTCATAAATACATTTTCTTTTCATAGTCATGGATATTTGATTTCTAACATGAAATCAACAGCTTTCTTGCCAACCACAAGTGCAAACCATCCCCAAATCTGATAGATGTCTGTCATGTAGAACCAATATTATTGTGCCGAAATATTTTTATCATTGCATATGCAGTGACTTGGACTTTTGTTAATCCAATATTGACAGATTTCTTCCTTATGCTTAGTGCAAGTCATCCAAAATGAATGAGAACCAATTATAATGAAAAATTTAAACTATCATGGCGAAACAATTTGTATTCTTTTAATCAGAGTGAACTTGCATCTCAAACCAAATATTTACAATATTTCATCTTTACACAATATGCAAGAAATCCACAACTTCTTGGAAATGTAGATAGTGATCAATTTAAGTTATTTTGTGGAAATGTAAAGGTAAAAGATGGCTGGACAGAAAACATCCTAACAACATAATATGCTCTGTCTTAAGACAGGGATACAAAAATTCTAATTATCCTAATTAGCAAGACTGAACAAGTAGGAAAACAGAAAGCATCTACTGTTCCTTAAATGTGTTTAACTGATTTTTTTAAAAAGACTTCTTTAAAAAAAGGCATTAATATTATTATACAAGTGTCCCTACATTGCAGGTATCACTATTTGCATCATCCTTGCCAAGTCTTCTGGGACCAAATCAGGGAGACCAGTGTTCACAATCAAGAAGATTGTACCCAAATCTGGGAGATCAGCACATTTTTGTAATAAATTTAAGAGCTAAAGTGAACAATGAACTGAAACCACGAAAATTAACCACAATGAATAATAGTTACCCATCTTTATTATGTTATTTTATCAATCTCACACTTGTTTGGGTATGAACCTTCAAAAGAATGAGCTTGTCTGTGTTTATTTCAACATGTGAAGTTATTTTTGCAGCAATACACAATTCATTTGATGATCCGAGTTGGTAACAGTCACACTTTGCATGTATCTTACATATCAAAGATGACACAGTTTTTCTAGATAAATTTCCATGGTGGACTCTCTCTGCATTTTCCTCACCATACTCAGGATCTACATTGCTGTGTAGCAAGCTGAACGTAAGATCATTCTTTTTCCCTACTAGAAATGTTCATATACATTTTGCAAGTTAAAAACAACTTTCTCCCTTTCAACATGCTTCATACATTTAAATTTATCGATCCATGAAATGTTGAACTTGCAAACATAGTTCTCTTTCTTCCACTGCATAGTTACCTTTAAATCCAAAAATGCATGTTTTATTTCCAAATTGCTGACTGCTGTCTGTTATACATGACATATTAATCAATACTGAAATACTGAAGAGTAAAGCAACTTATGTCAGTGCAGGTTATGAGCCACAATCTGGTTGGTTGTTAAGTTGAAACAAAAGTCTAATGAATGTTGTTTCAGCTGGAAATACCTATGATTGACAGGTGTTGTTTTATTTTGATATACCTATGTTCTGCCGATTTGTGATTTCTGGGAGCTTTTGTTTGCAAATTGGAAGATCAAAAGATTGGAGCCAATATCAAAAGACTACCAGACAATCTGGGAGTCTTGGCAATATGATGTTTATTAGTAAATACATGTACTCATCAATAATACAATATTCACAAACCAGAATTGTAAAATTATTGACAATGAGCTTAATGAATGCATGAGACATACAAACTAAAAATGTGTCCATATAATAAACACATTGCCAACAGGATGCAGCTGAAATGCAAAGTTCTTAGTCCAACAATTGCCATAACTATGTTAAATTCTGTCAGAAAATGGTCTATGTCAAATCTGATGTAAGTCAATTTTATGTAAAGTCTTATACCAAATTTGATAAAAATCCATAGTCTTTTAAATGTTTTTGAGTGAAAACAAGTTCTGCAATAGATCAGACCTGACAGGATGTGATAAATGGACATGGATACTTCTAAATGCTCTCCATATGTAAAGCAGGACAATACAATTAAAAAAAGTCCCTCTAAGAGACTGATGATCTCCCCCCCCCCCAAAAAAAAAGAAAAGAATTTCCAGAACTTCATGCCAAAATCATTTCTGCAAGGCCATAAAAGAAAGAAAATGTCTAAATTAGGCATGCAAAGGGTCAGACCAAGAAGCACCTGAATACTAACCAGCATGAGGTGCAAGTTCTCTAGGACACTGATGAACAAGGGATACAACAAAGCTTGAACAGCTTGCCTGCAATAAACAAAACTTTTAACTGAAAATACTTAAAAGGGAATCCCCTCTATAAATCACAAACAATAACACAACCTTTGTCATTACTGGAAAGGTTTGCTTTATGTAATGGTTAAAAGGTTAGCAAATATAACTGATAAACATATGTTCTTTAAAGACATGTTTCATTGTATTTACATCCTTAAATATTTACATAAAATTACTGAAATTTACCAGCTTAAAAAAGCCTAAATGAAGGTAATTCCTTTAAATCAGTGCAAGAGTCCTTTTTCAAGAAAGATTGCTATGCAATGCCTACCATTAAATGCTGTTTCTTTTTGTGTATCACAGGATTACCTAATTTTAAGAATCAATCAAAGGAAAAACAATGTTCCATGGATACTCTCCTTGGATTTTATTTGTACCACTTGTACTACTGTCATCTCTTTTAGTTTACATGAAGAATCCTTATTAATGGGAATAATGGCTGCTTTATTTCTTAAACCCTTTTTGCAAGTCAAATGCCCTACCTTTGTGCCAACACCAATACCACTCTTGATGAGTTCTGTTAAGCGTGGAATCAGTTCCGACAGCAAGAAATCATCTACATATTGCACACACTGGAATATAAAAAAACCACATCATACAGTTTGATAGATTATTCAGCTCTGACAGTGCCATATAAAGCAAAGTTCAACATCTGTTTCAATTTCTATCAGCTAATAATTTCCTTCACAGCATATATGATTTATCAGGTTTATTAGGAATTTTTGCCATAAAAGTTTGGTATCTCATCTCATCATTGTCGTAAAATCGTATTTCCAGACCTACAAGTTTCTAAATTACTTATAATGTATTCTTAACAGCTCAGGACATTCTTTCTATATCTAAAGCAAATGTTGTTATAACATAAAAACATCATGGGCTAATCAAATAATTGTGGATATATGGAAACTGTGGATAAAGGCTCTTTTATGACATTGTCTTTTAATCAAATATTATAATTTTGTAAGTCTTCCCATTCAACAGTTTAATAATAACAAAGTCAACATATCTGGGGAAAAAACTTTAGTGAAATGCTGTCTTCCCTACTCAACAGTGGTACAATCCAAGAACCCTGAAAAGTCACCAGAGGTTAAAAAGTAGGTCAATGACTTGTTGTAATACCTCCAAAACTAAATTGCTCATTTCAAGTTATGTATGCAATATTATCTGAGAAAACAGCAAAAACCTAAGGTCATAATGTTCAAGATGAAAATGGAAAATGACTCACAAAAGTGAGTGACATTGCAGAAAGATGGACTGAGTATTGTAAAGAACTCTAAAATATCAGTCCACAGAAGACCCAGAGGTGCTTGAAGTTCCAAACTCCACAAATGATAATGATTTCCCCATTCTCAAAGAAGAGGTGGAGTCAGCAATAAGAGCACTTAAGAATGGGAAGGCACCTGGAGTAGACAACATCCCAGCTAAACTTGTCAAGAATGGGGGGGATCAGTGACAGAGCTACTAACAAAAATCTGCCACAAGATCTGGCAGACAGGCAAATGGCCAACACAGTAGACACAGTCACTGATTATAACACTCCCCCAAAAATGCAATCTTCAGCTGTGCCAAAATTACAGAACTATCAGTTTCATCAGCCATGCTAGTAAGGTGATGCTGAAGATCATTGTGAACAGACTGAACTCACAAGCAGAAGAAATAATCGCTGAAGAACAGTCAGGATTCCAGAGTGGAAGAAGCACAACAGAACAAATATTCAATCTTAGGGTTCTGTGTGAAAAGTACTCACAACATCAACAAGACATCTATCATGTGTTCATAGATTTCAAAAAAGCTTTTGACAGAGTATGGCATGAGGCATTGTAGGCCAAAAAGAAGAAGTACAACATTGGTCAAAAGTTGACCAATACCATCAAGCAGCTGTATGCCAAGGCTACTAGTGCAGTAATTGCTCAAGGTTCTGTGGGGGACTGGTTCCAGACAACATAGTATGTCAAGGCTGTCTCCTGTTACCAATGCTTTTCAATATCTAATCAGAGTGCAACATGAGTGAGGCCCTGGAAAACACTGTGGGACAGTCAGCATTGGAGAGTGTAACATCATCAACCTCTGCATTGCAGATGACATTGATGGGCTGGCAGACAGTGAAGACGAGCTTGCCACCTTAGTGGAGAACGTGAATGAAACATCTTCCAGATTTGACATGAAAAAGACAAAGCTGATGACAAATAGTGGCAAACAAATCTCAGCCAAGATTAAAGTTAGAGGACAGGAGCTGGAAACAGTGGGCCAGTTAAAATATCTTGGTTCCATAATCACCGAAGATGGATCAAGAGCAGAAATTTTGTAATGAGCAACACAAACAACAGCAGCTATGTCAAAGCTAAGAAACATCTGGAGAGACAAGAATATGTCTGAAAACTAAAATCAGACTATTGAGAGCACTAGTCGTCTCAATCTTTTTGTATTCATGTGAGGCCTGGACCCTGACAGCAGAATTACAACGAAGAATCCAAGCACTTGAAATGAGATGCTACAGAACCATCCTTGGCATCTCTTACAAGGACCACATCACAAATGAAGAAGTGCATAACACCATCAGGAACAAAGCTGGCCAATATGAAGACCTCACTACCACCATCAAAAAGAGAAAGCTGAAATGGTATGGCCATGTCACTAGAGCCAACAGTCTATCAACAACTGTTCTGCAGGGCAGCATCCAGTCTGGCAGAAGGAGAGGTAGATAGAGAAAAAAAGTTAACTGACATCACATAATGGACCAGGAAAAGTTCTGCGGAGGCACAGGCATTAGCACATGATTGAGAGAAGTGGAGGGAACTGGTCAGATCTTCAGCAGCACAGTGCCTCGATGACCATACTAGGTAAAGAGAGTGATGATAATTAATGTCATAATTGAAGCATGAATGTAGGATTCTGTGCATAACTTTTGCCAATGGTGTGTAGTATCTACTAAACCAAACATGCTCATCAAGTTTCATAATTGTACACAGCAATGTCAAAGATAATGATAAAGCATAATGCATTAATCCCCAAAAAGAGGACACTGTAGTAAATGTGATCTCAAAACTCAAATAAAATCAACAATTTGAAAAATGACAATCAAACTTTACACAAATGTTAAGTAAAAGCTTAAATTAATTTCATACATCACTGACTTGTAGCAATTCCTAAGCATTGGTTTTAATGTATTTAAATTCCTAAATATGACACCAACAGACTTGACACATATGGCAAAGAAATTTTACATCGGGTATTAAATATCTGTGATGAGTAACATTCACAAAATGGATCAAAACATGAACTTTTTCCCCCTCCCCTCAATTTACATTTCTCTAATTCAAATGTCAAGTACAACAGAAAACACATTGTTTCCAAGTCAATATACATGTCAGCTTTAAATGAATTTAGTTATAAATGGCCAACATTTTCTACAATCCCATTTGTGTCTTTAAAAAAAGTGTTCATGATGAAACAAATATTCCTGTCCACATTTTAAATGTTTAGACAGACAATATACACAAACACACACATGCTATCACTGGATTGGGCAACTTTGAGTAATTTATGAACAAATGCCAACAATTATAATTAAGCAATTCCTACTAGACAATATTATTTTTAATTTCTGTTTTAATCACATGATCTCTGAAACATACTTAACACTACACCTCTAACTTTCTAGATTAAGGTATGCAACTTACCAAATTAACAGTTTCCATCATGGGAGACATCTTTGAAGCTGCGATTCTGGCACTGTCCAGCTAAAGAAAAAAAAGTTCAATCTTTTGTTTTTCTATAAAGACATCTTCACATATTCTCAGATTGTTCCAATTAATTATGAAAATATGTAAGATTCTAAGATTATATAATTATAAGTTATCGGATTGGTCTTGATGTACATTGGGTACATGACATTTTGGCAATAGACAAATTAGTTTGCAAATCTACTATGCTAAAACAACCAGTCCACTTACAATAACAGATATCACACAACAATAATTTGTCAATAATAATAATAATAATAATAATAATAATAATAATAATAATAATAATAATACTTTATTTAAAGAGGATGACTCGTTTATCTTTGCTATTATAAATACTTATAATTTATTAGTAACTCATGATTTCTCTTTTCAATTACTGTAATATTTTATCCCTATTTAACAAGCAGCTGAAACTTATTCCACATCAATGTACCCGAGAACAAACAACATTCCTTAAATTGCTCTGTATTTGGTTTTTCTGTGGATGAAGATTTTCATATGATGTTGACATCAACTTAACAAACCATTCATATATTTTATTGCCTTCTAGTTTTGAAAACAATGCTATTGATAGATATAGCCAACAGCTGCATCCAAAGAAACATATCCTTAATTTGTGTTTCAATACTACTGTAAATACCCCACCATAATAAATATAGTTTTATTTTTAACTCAACTTGATTCATAATTTCATTCATGGCATGCATGAACATTTCATCTGAGCTAGATAATGATATAATGCACATGATACACCTGTTTTGTGACCTTAACATTTGAGCAATATTAGAGAACAGATAAGTACATTTTCATTTGTGATTTACTAGAAGTCATCTTGTGGAAATCTCAGGTGAATACAACTTTTCGATCATGAATGGTAACGATAACAAGATTTTCATGATGACTGCTGTGGCAACCATATTTTGGATGCTAGATTGGATTTTTATTTAGGATCGGCTATAAGCAGTCTTTTATTGAAAATCCCAGCTTGATAAGATAGTCATTCAGGAGTAGTGATGATAATATGCTTAAAGCAGGACATTGCAGTGACCATCTTAGATATCAGATCGACACCATTTTTATTTAAGACCAATTAGACATCATAAGAAGTCTTCTAGTGAAATCCCAACACCATGACTTTCTGTCCAGAAGGCACTGGGTTAAAAAGATTTTCAAAATGACAGCTATGGTGGCCATATTGGACATTAGATCAAAACTATTTTCATTTCAAACCAATTAGGCATCACAAGTCTTTCAATGAAAACCCCATATTGGTATGACATTCAATTTAGGAGGAGCAGCTTGTGGTGTACACATGTTAGCCTTTTTAAGCTGATTACTCAATCACTCATCAATGCACCATAAAAAGTATTTATGGTCCCCAAGTACACTGGTTCCCACTAGCTTTTGTAAATGTGTGGACAGAACATATAGAAATTCTTTGTTTATTAAATAAAAAATAAATTTTTGAAACACACATTTTTCCAAAGAAGTAGATTTCAACTGTAAAATAATATGTGAAGTAGATGGCCTTAAATGGTATTTTTGTCTTATCAACATAGAACATTTATTTTAGTAAATATAAGATATAAAACTGCTATAAGAGAATAATTAGGCATTAAATTAACAGAACACCTTTGAGGATAATATTGACTGATAAAATAATGCACACCCCTTTTTATTGCTTTATTTAAATTTATTGTGACTGATGTACCTGGAAGAAAAGTCAATAAATAGGCATGTGTAAGATATAATTAAAAAAACTGTAATGGTTGTTTTGACTACCCATTCTGGCAATGAAGCAGTAACAATGTTTTCAACAAGACTAGCACGGCAGGTACTCTGACATACCAATCACCAAAATTTTCATTTAGGAGCAAGATGGGTCATAAGAAGTCTTTCAATTAAAACCTAATTTCACTAAAGTCATCAATTCAGAACAAGTAACTATAACTTGATTATCATTATGCCCACTATGTCGGCCATATTGGATACCTAATCAAAACCATTTTTATAAAGGATGATACAGACATGACAAAAAGTCTTTCTGTAAAATCCCCAGCTTAATATGACTATCCATTCTGTAGGAATAAACAAGATTTCCAGGAAGGCTACTGTGGTCACCATACTGGACATGGGAAGATTTTTCTTACTGAAAACTCCATGTTAATACAGCTGTAGCAATAGCAAAAATTACATGAAGTCCTCCATGGTGATACAGCCATAGCAATAGCAAAAATTACATGAAGTCCTCCACAGTGATACAGCCATAGCAATAGCAAGAATTTCATGTAGTCCTCCATGGTGACCACGTTGAATGTCAGATCATTAACACTTTCATTCAGAACTAACTGAATTTTAACTTTGCTCTAAGAAATCCCAATGCTGATATAACCATCCATTCAGAAGAATAACTGATTACAATATTTTCAAGATGGCTACTGTGGTGAGTACCGTATTTTCCGGGGTATAAGTCGCTACTTTTTTTCGTTTTTTTTCTTTCAAATGACGTGTGCGACTTATACGCAGGAGCGACTTATACGATAAATAAATTTTTTTAACGGCCGATATGACTGATGCGCAGTGATGCTGTGTTATAGCGAAATGCATATACGGTATACCGGCAAGCCAATTGCTCGAAACTTACATACACGTAAGTATTAGACTACAAGAATATCAAATTAAATAATCAAATAATATTTAGTTATAATATATATGTGTTAAAATTTTTTGTTATTAATAAAAAAAATATTGAAATTACGATTGCCATTGTTTTCCTTTTATTATTCACCACGTGCTTCAAGCAAAGTGTTGGTCAGATGTCGCTACAATATATGTATTTAAATGTACCGGTAGCGCTTCATAATTTACTTCAATAGTTTATAAAAACTCTGGATTAATCCGAGACTGGCTTCATTGAGAGAACTTCAAAGTAATTAATAAAAAAAACTGGAAGGCTGGCGAACAACTTCAATTGTTTTATAAAGTGCCTTTGAAGTTCGCTCGGGTCGTGGAAATTGACCAGAATACCGAGACTGGCTTCATTGAGAGAACTTCAAAGTAATTAATAAAAAAAAAACTGGAAGGCTGGCGAACAACTTCAATTGTTTTATAAAGTGCCTTTGAAGTTCGCTCGGGTTGTGGAAATTGACCGGAATACCGAGACTGGCTTCATTGAGAGAACTTCAAAGTAATTAATAAAAAAAAACTGGAAGGCTGGCGAAAACTTCAATTGATTTATAAAGTGCCTTTGAAGTTCGCTCGGGTTGTGGAATTGACCGGTATATAAATACGGACCGTTCATACCATGGAGCATTAAAAAAGATAGTTTCAAAATAACGTTGTATGATTTAAAATTGTTATATTAGCGTAAGTCAATACAGTTTAATCATGGCACCAACAACTACCACGCGAAAAAGTTATGATGCAGAATTTAAGTTAAACGTCGTAGCATTTGCGAAAGAAAACGGAAATCGTGTAGTGGCGCTATTATTTACTTAATAAACATTATTTATAAATCTTATTTGCTTATATTTCTATTTTTAAAATTTCAAACAAGAATATACTTACACGTTGTTGGAATTATCAAGTCGTATGCAGTGGCCGGCGGTATCAAAAACGTGATTACGGTAAGTGCGCAGGTGCGACTTATACGCAGGAGCGACTTATCTGCTGAATTTTCCAAAATTATCTGGATTTCCCCCTCCCGCGACTTATACCCAGGAGCGACTTATAGGGCGGAAAATACGGTATCCAAGGATCATTATTATTATTCATGACCAATTAGACCTTGTAATGAGCATATGTTTAAAGTTTCATGGCAATGCTCTCAGTGGTTTTTGTGGAATAGCAATAATAACAAACATTTGCTAATGGACAGGCACTGGACAACGTTACATAAACTCTTTTGGAGTCTATAACAAGGAGAACTATTACTACTACTACTACTACTACTACTAATAATAATAATAATAATGTTATGGACTTAATTTTGTTTAAAAGACTCAAAATAAAGACTATACCTTGTTCTGAACCTCTACATTGCTGGCCACTTGTAGACTGAGGTAGTTCATAACCTGGGGTTCCAAACCACTGACTGCCTCCAAAAGAGTGGGAACCAAAACAGGAATCAGAGGCTTCAAAAGGGGACCAGCATTCTTACTTATCTTCAGGATGGTATTCAAGCTGTTAATTATAAAACTCATGTGAAATCTAATGATTTTTTTCAATATTCAACAAGCACATTCTACATGAAAGAGTTAATGTGATCCTGTGATAGATGCTGTGAGGAAAAAATTCAGGAGGTCAGATGGGTAAGTTTGCATACTACCTCCCCCTAACCTCTGCTACTGTTAGTGTACCTTGAACAAGAATTTTGATAATGGGGTTTTTAAAATTGTATTTCAGTTCTACTAAGCATAGCTGAAAGCCTTGA
Organism: Unio pictorum; assembly: GCA_030141615.1. Classification (NCBI taxonomy): domain Eukaryota; kingdom Metazoa; phylum Mollusca; class Bivalvia; order Unionida; family Unionidae; genus Unio; species Unio pictorum. Next base: position 17,181,406 of record JARLTB010000107.1, read on the forward strand.
CAGAGATCAGTTGTTACTAAATGAGTTACATTCTTTAAATAATTTCCAGTGTTTCTGTACAAGAACAAATTCAGTTGTGCCTATATGAATAAGAAAGCAAGCAATTAGCCAATCAGGTACATGTTTAGGCATTGCTATCAGAACAAATAAGGAAGAAATTAGCCAATGAGGTACATGTTTAGGTGTTGCTATCAGAATAGGCAAGCAAGCAAGCAATTTGTTGTTTTTATTCAAATATGAAACATTATCATACTAGGTTAGGTTTGGTTTGGTTTTTGTCGGTTAAATGCCACTTTTCAACACATGCTAGACTACACATGATACGTAGTTTTCATTTTCCTACCATTAATGCGATATAACCTAATCAATGTAGAAACGTTTACTTTGTATCATAAATAATAATACACAGTTACAGAGTCTTTACCACTATTAATATCCTTTTTTTTATAAAAAGGGGCATAAAACAGCCTTTACTCAAAATAGTCCTTTCAGATGCCTACCTCTAATGGCTTTTGCTTAGTCATGTTAATATGATTTTTATTAAAAAAAGTCAAAGTTTAAAAGATTAAATAAGTGTACAATATTGAAAGGTTTCCTTAATGGCTATTAAATCTAACTAGGGCATCTACTTATGACCAAGATAAACTCTATAAAGCGTCATGACTCTGAATCTACTAATTTTGTGCAATTGTACTTAAAAATAGTTGGTATCAATGTATGGACATGTTGATGGAAAGCAGCAATACAATATAATCCCATCAGCTATTACAGTGGATTCCACAGTAAATGAAGCTCAATGTATATCCACTTACCCGATTGCCCTGACCTCATTTACTCGACTCAGCAACCCATGCTTTAGTAGGCATGGCAACACCAGACTGGTAGCCTTCTCTCCCACCTTACCATATGCAACATCACAAATCTTGATTGAGGTCTGAAACATTTGTCAACATAAATTTCTGATTAAACCATTCTGTATAACATAAACCTTCCTTCCAACTGTCTGAGGAGACATGTCTTCAAACCACATCGTATTTGCAATATTATCCCGATATAATATCACTTAAGGATGTTATGTAAAGTATATGTATAATGTGAAGGCCTTACAGCAAATGCCGTGGCACAGAATGATTGCTACTGGCTTATTTAATAAAACATCAGCCTGTTCATTATTTGATATACTGTACCATATTTACCATATATACTTGGATACCATAAATGAATTTCTAAAGTAATTTTTTTGTGTGCACTGCATGTTCTGCGAAAGATCTTTGTTTTTGAGTTGGGAACACCATTTCAAATGTATTATTGATTATTGGCTGGTAAAATGGTTAATAGAGGCATCAACTGTAGGATTTAAAAATGAAATCATTTGAAACTTGTATTCCAAAAATGCATTTTAACTTAAAATTGTATTAAAAATAAAACCTATTAAAAGCTGTTCGTTGTTTTTCACACCCTTTTACCAAACTGCAAGCTTATGACAAACAAAATTAATAAATCTAGCTGCAATGCTGGAAACTGTAGAGTTAGCATTGCATTCAAAATACTTTAAATTCAAATATTTGTATGTTATCATGCCTCTAATCTAATAATAAAAAATGTGTTCATCTGTTTTATTGCAGTATTCATTACACAATGCTTGTATCTATATTTATTTGCATTGTAATAATTTAAAATGATACATCATACATTATAGACACAGAGTGAAGTGGTGTTTACTTATAAGCACAAAATAAACTTGTGTTTGCACAGTTGATTTGTTTAATAAAGCATTAACACCTGTACTGGACCAAAGTATTTAATACTGCTGAAGTACCTGTCCCAAAATAATCTTTAAAGTAGTATGCCCCCTACCCTCCCCACAATGAAATGATCATTCCCAAATGTGATCTATATTCATTTTTCTATTGAGACAATCATATCTCATGTTCAGACTGCATCAGTTCTGACAATGCTGAAGTTATGGTCATCAAGAGCACTCAGTTCTGACCTAGATTTGGTCAGATAATCCAGCAAGGATGTTTGACCAACATGATCATCGAGTCACAAGTGAGTGCAAAGATGAGCACTAATGACACTTGCATTACACCCATGTGTACACACCAGAAAGATACTTAACGCTCCTCTTCTGACAATCATATACTCATTATTTCCACTAAAATGAAGTCATATGGACAACATTCTTTTGCATACCATGTCCCAGCAATTTGAAATGAATTGCCCATTGAAATTAGACACAAACAAAGTGATCCCTTTCAAAAGTGCTCTTAAAACTCACCTTTTTCAACTGCAAGAACAAAAACTTAAAAACCTAATAATGTTTCTTACCTTAAATATTTTCAGCATTTTTTTATGTCTTCTAATTTCATGGTGCTTGTTTTGCTTTTTTGTTTTTTGTAGTCATCATTATAGATGTAAAGTGCTTAGAGCTTCTACAGATTAGGCACTATACAAAGTCCTCATTATTATTATCATTATTATTACCTTTAACCCCTCTAATGAACTATTAAGAACAGTAATGTTTGCATTTAATTAGGCATATATTTTGCCATCCAATGGATTTTACAGACAGAAACACTGTGTACCGGGTATGTTTCTATTTAATATCAGTGTGGCTGTGATTATGTGAGTGTTTGCACAAAAGGTGTTTTGTGGTATTTGATAATGCAAAGTCTACCAACTAGGTTTTGTCTGTTAGTATGTTAAATGCTTTGAAGAAAAATAGACAAACTATTTTCTTTAATCAGATTTTAATTTCCAATCATTTTCTACAGACTTCTATGAAAAGTTTGCTTATTCTCCAATGGATGCCACTTTATTGCCAGGTGCATTGACCCTCATTGGGACCTCAAAACAATATTTTGGTGTCTCAAAAACCCCTCATACTGTCTGGGAATATTCAGGTATGTGTCAGGTGACTTTGGCCTTGAAATATCCTTTCAGTGATAAATGTATCTGCAAATGACACCAATACCTCTTGAATGCTTTTGCAGCTAGTCATTCCATCATTTCATGGGGGGGGGGTTACTTTTTTTATGAATAACTTTGACCAATGAAACTGTATTCTCAATGAATATATTAAGGGGGGAGGAAAGTGCAGAAAATAAGACTAGGAAGGGCAAGCTATTGAGTATCATATTTGTGCCAATTATCTTACAATTGTGTATTATGATATTACTGTGTACTGTAAAGAAGCTTTGAAATAAATTCTTTATCTGTTGCACAAGATCAGTTTGGGTACACTGCTGTGATGTGTCCTTAGTCAAGGCAATTTGCTACAACTGGCTCAGCATAAATAACCTTTTTGTATTACTGTGCCATAAAACACCAAATTAAAGCTAATAAATTTAAGATAGGAAATCAATAGACTACAGTTATAACAATATGAGGCCACCCCTGTATGTACTTCCTTAATGAAAACCATATATATTGACAATATCTGCAGATAACTCTACACTCAACCATAATGTCAGCACAATAGATGTAAATTGAACTCAACATATTCTGTATCAAACAACTTTATCCTCTCTATTGTCTCCCCTTATGGATGTGTTCAGTGTGCTTTCATCACCCAAAATGCAGGAAATAACTTTTTTGTCATGTCTGTCAATTAATGTTAATGCTCTCACAGATTTAAATGTGACAACTAATGACTAAGAAAGTGAGTTCACAAGATCTTTATCATTTAGGCAGAATTCAAACCCAAGGAAACTGCCTCCTACTCATCATGATTTCATTTAATATGCAAAGGTTATGTCTGTTTCAGTATTATACAATTTGGCTACATCAGGCACCCTTTCAAAATTCCTGGCTTTACCACTAATTTGGAACTTTGTAGAGCAGCCATAAAATACCCAAATAAAAAAAACACCATATATAAAGGATTTTTGTACTGAATTTACTCTATGCCTCTGGGACTGCAGTTGTTGTTTTTTAGTGCAGCAAAATGTAATGTTTTTAAGTAAAGTACAATCCAGTCTTTTTAATTTCTCATCTGAAAAGCAATGGACTTCATTAGATTTTCAAATTGTTTTGCAGCTTAATTGAAGGAAAAGATATCATTGAAGAAACTGCATTACCCGACTCAAAGTCTTGCAGGCCAAGTCGGCAGCATTTCTGACACTCTCCTGAAATACAAAATTTAATAACTATCAATTGATTGTAAACACAGTGTTACCTGTATTATCCAGTCACAGTACAGACCAAATGTTTAAGTCAAATGGGATAGTGAGACAAAATACTTGTGGAAAATCCATCATAACAAGGCTAAGATTCACTAAATGGAGTTGCTACAATTAGCAGGGCTCTAGAATATACAGTGACTGGATTAAACAGATTCCTTTGATTTCTTTTTTTAAAAACCCACATAAACAAACATACACATTCATACAATAAATAGACATATAGTTAAATCTGATCTAAAATAACACTGAAATTGAGAATAAATGTCAGACTGTCACAACATCAGCAATTGTTGTTATTGTTAAAATGTTAATGTTTGATTAAAGTACAAATTTTTTTTAGAATGAACTAGTAATTATTTCTTAGAAAATGAGCTAGTAAAAATTTATTATAAAAAAACTAGTCCCTTGGATCACTCCTATATACAGTTTTTACTGTATGCATCTCTTGCCATCTCATTAGTAACAGGGTTCATAAGCATGGTCTGCAGCATTAACAAATGCATCAGATAATGAGAGAAAGGACATTTTTGAGTCAGTTGTCTTCAAAACTACTTACTCAGTCAAACTAACATTAGCAACCAACATATGCTACCTCCAAAACTAGCCCTCATTGAAAGTTTTTTTAAAAACATCTTTGTCTACAGTATCAAATAGATCAAGGGAAGCAACTCATATATTAACTCCACATCTCCAAACTAGGTTCCTCATGTATACCAGTTTAAGGTTGACTGAAACCTCTATCAGGATACTCTCATTTGCAAAGAGTGGTACAGATGATAGTTATGTGATCATGAAAGTATTTTCAGAGAAACATAATTTATAAAGGAATTCCTTTCTCCATCAAATACATTACCTGGTCACATTATCATCACAATCGGAACAAAGAGGATGAAATGCTTGCGCATCCAACCAATACCAATGACACGCTCTACAGACGTATGATGAACAATATATATATATATATATATATATATATATATATATATATATATATATATATATATATATACAAATTTTGTCCCAGTGTGCTTTGAGTTTCCAAGGTTTCATTTAATTATTTATTGTCATCATTAGTGTTCGATAGAATACATTTCTGTGTGCTTGAAATGTATTATTTTGGGAATATGCTCAAACACAATCCACATAATGTATAGCTATTTTGTTATATACTTGCTATCAATTTTCACAAATGTTGCAGTTTCCTAAAACAGGAATTTCCTGCTGCTGAACATTAGCTGAATTATGTATGATCCCTTCCTGTAAGCATGTCCAATTCTAACTATAAAACTGAATAAGAGACTCGAATATTGTAATGCCACAAACCCTCATTTAGGCCCAAGTGATCAAGGAAATTTAGCACAGACATGGTAAGTCTATATGTACGATTATACAGAATTAAGTATGAGTCAGCTATGACATCTTGGCTTTAAGACTTTTAAAACTTTGTATGAATATTAGCTAAGCTAATCTTTCTTCTATTATGGATTCCTAAACTAATACATGTATGATCTTAAAAAAGACTTTTTAAACACTCTCAACAAATTGAATGGGGATCATTTCAGCACTGATATATTTCAGAATCTGATTTGGGTACATTGCTATTACCCAAGGATATAAGCCAGCAATAGCCACCTGCACTATCAACCAATGATTACCTTAATATCATCTCTGACTCGAAGGCAGGTTTCCCAAAGTGCAGGTAGATCTTCAACTACATCATCTAGAGCTCTTCCCCGCAGTAAATCATTAACTGCCATGCAACTGTAAAGTAGATTTAAGATCAAACTAAAATCTTGTCAGGTGAAATATGATGGTATTCCATTTCCAAATTTCAAAAGACTTTCACACATGAAGTAAAATCATCTAGAGAAAATGATTGTAAATGTATACTCTAAGATGGTCATTTGCAAGATATTCACATATGGTTAATAATGTGGTTATTAACAATCATTGGACATTCATGTCAAGCCTAAAGTGGTCAGTGACAATCACTGGATATTCATCAATATCCTAAAGTGGTTATTTGCAAGCTTTAGACATTCATGTGTACCACAAAGTAGTCATTTGCAATTGCTGGATATTTATATATACACTAAAGTGGTCTTTTGTATTCCTGAACACTGGTGTATACCTTAAATGGTCATAAAGACATTATTAATGTTTTCTACCTAAAATATTTTCAGCATTTCTTATGTTTTCCAATTTCATGGTGTTTGTTTTTTGTTTTTCTGTAGTCATATCAGCATAGATGTTGTAAAGCGCTTACAGCTTCTAAAGATTAGGTGCAATACAAAGTCCTCATTATTATTATTATTATTATTTACAATTGCTAGACTTTCATTTATATCTAAAACTGTCAATCACTGGTCATTCAAAGTTCACTAAGTAAAAATACATTTATTTAAATGGGCATCAATTTTGCATAGTAAATATGTTTTAAATACCATTTTTATTTGTACCTAAATTCATGAATGTGGGTATTTATTATATTGTTTGGGAAGTTATTATATTGTTTCCAGGAAAGACTCAATGTTTGCATAGTCTGTAATCATATAGTTTGCAGTTAGATCTGGCATGTAATTGAGTATACAATAAAGTTTTAAAACCTGTGTCATTTTCTGTTTGCTTACTCCCCAGAGCATTATATAGAAATGAGAATATTTAATTGTTAAAAATATATCAAGTACCTTGACTCTCTGATGCGCCACTGTGTATTGGTGAGATTTTTCAGTAGGTCACTCAAGATTTCTTTCAGGTACTTGTCCACCTAAGCAGAAAAAAAGTATTATGATTTTCTTTAAAAGGAAGAGAAATTCGCAATTTAATACACTGATTCACTGAGGACAAATGAAAAAATTCACTGAGAACATCTAATCCAATGCAATGAGAACTTGTAATTCAATGTACTGTTTTTCAAATAATCTACTTGCATACCAGCTACAAGGATTGATTGATTTAATTTACTAGCATATGTTATAACATCACATAAACTTCCAAACAAGTCTGTTTTACTACAGTGAATATTTTCATCAGATTGCATTATGAATTGATAATGCAAATGGCAGTTGCACTTGTATGAGATATGGTATGAGCATCGAAACACACCTACAGTGAAATGCAGTAGAAGCATCAAAATGTTCTTTCAATGAAAGAAGGTATGGGCATCCATACAGTCACTTGTATGCAGGCAAGGGTTAACTGCATCTGGTGCATTTCTAAAATGGTACTCTACAGTTTCGTATTCTGCATAGGGTTAGAATTTAAAGAAATAGAATTTCCCCAGGTTTCCTCACTGGCTATACTGGCTATTTAAAATGACCTTGTATATCTTAGGTGTTTTTCAAAGAAATTTTAATTCTCTTTATTTTGGTGTATGATTGATTGGTGTAATATGGGTTATACAGTATACAGCTTGATCTTACTCCAGATGTGCACCTTTCAAAAAACTACTAGCTCCAATTGGTCATTGTCAGTTCCTGGACTTCAGAGGTAACTTGTAAAGAAATGAGCCAATAATATTTTTAAAATACATTTGATATATTTGGTAATTTATCCATTGCACTTTCAAAAGATGTTATTGTCTAGTTGGGCAAAATTAATTTTCCCTATTTTAATAGGCACTAAAGATACTGTACTTTGGGCTAATTCAGGCTGGTTCTTTTAGAACAAGGGAGCAATCATTTTTGAAAGCATTGCTGTTAAATCATGTACAATTTCCATAAGCACATTATTCAAAGAAATGTCAGCCCATTACGTCAAAGTAGCATAGAGCATCCCCTAAATTAAAACTTATATTTTGATTATATAATGTTTCTTTCATGCTAATATGCCCATTATCTAGAATACTGACAGCCTGTGAACAAATGACAAACAAAGGTTCAAGATCAGCATTCTGAAGCACTTCATGAAGCATATGTGTTATCTAAACATATGTATTACAATTTATACCAATTTACTACTTATCTCGCTGTGACCTCTGTTTTTCATATCAACGATGTTTTACATGTCATTCATATGTGCCAATTCAAGAGGTATATACTTACATAAACTGTATAAATTAGAATTAAACAACACAATTTAAATGTTTGAGAAACTCACAGTGTTCTTGTTATCCTTCACCAAGGCATTCCAAATGCTGCTCATAGCCTGTTGAATCTTGGGATTGGGGTCAAACTGGTAGCGGTATAATCTGGGAACGATCTGTGGCAAATACGGGGTCAATTGTTCACCTGCCTGAGCAGCTATAGTGCTGAATCCAAAAGCTGCTCCCTGAAAGAAAAATAGTTTTCATCCTTTGAGTAAAATTACCTCACTGGAAAACGAAACATTCAGTATCATTTTTAGCCCAAATGAACATTTAAAGGCACTTTCTTTTATAATGTACACAATAATTTTCCTATTATGATTTTAAAAAATTACAAATGTAAGACATGATTTGCCATATAATTATTCCTCAAATTTATCAAAATGTTTCCCCAGTTAATGAAAGAAGAGTCAACACCTCTTTTCTCATTTGTTAATACATCTTTAAATAGTTATTGTGAATACTGCTTATTTTGTCAGTTAATATATTCTTATATAATTATTGTATTGAGATCACTTTCATCACTAGTTTATATGTTTTTAGATAATTACTGAGTGAATATCATTTTTATCATTAGTTAATGTCTAATTACTGTGAAAATCTGTATCATTAGTTAGTCTAATTACTGTAAAAATCTGTATCATTAGTCTAATTACTGTAAAAATCTGTATCATTAGTTAGTCTAATTACTGTGAAAATCTGTATCATTAGTTAGTCTAATTACTGTGAAAATCTGTATCATTAGTTAGTCTAATTACTGTGAAAATCTGTATCATTAGTTAGTCTAATTACTGTGAAAATCTGTATCATTAGTTAGTCTAATTACTGTGAAAATCTGTATCATTAGTTAGTCTAATTACTGTAAAAATCTGTATCATTAGTTAGTCTAATTACTGTGAAAATCTGTATCATTAGTTAGTCTAATTACTGTAAAAATCTGTATCATTAGTTAGTCTAATTACTGTAAAAATCTGTATCATTAGTTAGTCTAATTACTGTAAAAATCTGTATCATTAGTTAGTCTAATTACTGTGAAAATCTGTATCATTAGTTAGTCTAATTGCTATGAAAATCTGTATCATTAGTTAATATGTTCTTAGATAATTGCTTTGTAAAGATTATGTTTACCATTACTGTGATAATCCTTTTTATCATTAATTAGTATAGTATGTTCTTACTGCTGTGTAAAGGTTACTTTTTATCATAAGTTAATATGTCCTTAGATACTTAATGAGCAGTTTTAATCTAATCTAACTTCTGAACCAGTAATTCCAGCTACTACCTTCATACAAGTATTTTTATAAATATTAACATATAGGTTTGGTTTGTTTTTGGGGTGTTTTTCAGCACAGAAGCACTCAGATGGTTATACTCAGTCAAGTAAACTGTCTATTCCAAGGAAATACCAAGATTGCATATTCCTGGCTGATATGATAGTGGGAATCACAAATGCACCCTTCTGGACTTGAGTTCAATGCCTTAATAACTGAAACACCAACATTTTTAATGGAAAATTCTGCGTTTAATTATTGACTAACAGATTACATTGTTTCTAACATTATAATTAAACTGTTAACATAATATATATAGCAATGCCATTATATAATGCACCAGATGACCAGGATCTGACCTGTTCATTAGTACAAAAAAATCATATGATTTGCAGGTGCATTTTATAATAGAAGTCTCTGATGTTCACAGGCATTAATAAATATATACCTTTTTAGAATTCCACATTGCATTGTGACTTGCCAGATTCATAAACTTGTAGACAAGGTCTGGTTGATTAAGGTCGGTTGCAATGGAGCACAACTCTTTGTACGTCGATAGGTTTTGTCTAAAACAAAATAAAGAAACCACATTAATCTGAACTCTTTGTCCCCAACATTTCCATAAGAATTATTAAGAATACAGAGTAATTAATTACCCTCTATGAATAATTAAGGGAACTGGTTTCCAGAAATGGTTAATGACTGATGGAAGACAACCTGATCAGTGGTGCCATGGCTTCACTGCATCTTCAATTATACAGCCTTGTAAAATTCAAATATAACCAACTCCAACATGCAAATTATTTTCATAGTTTTTGCAAGAATAGGAAGATAACAGATCTTGGAATACATACATTGTAAGATTACATCAACTGATGCATCAAAAAGTTAGTCCAATAATTACAACCCTCTTTGTTGCAATAATTAAACATTAAGTTCAAAAGAAAGTAATTACAACTTTTAGCAGTGATTTAATTAGTTTTGTTTATTTTGTTTGTTTGTTTGTTTGATTAGGATTTTTAACGTAGCTTTAACAATTTTTCAGTCATATCGCTACGATGTCTGCAGTGAGGCAGTTTATAGTGATATCGAGCACTGAGACATCATGCCGCAGACATGTAGCATAATGTCTCACCCAGTCACATTATCCTGACACCAGGCCGACCAGTCCTAACACTAACCTCTTAATGCTGAGCGTCAAGTGAGGCAGCTGTTAGTACCATTTTTGTAAGTCTTTGGTATGACTCGGCCGGGGATCGAACCGACGACCTCCCGCTTCCGGGGCGGACGCTCTAACCACTAGGCCACCGGAGCGGTACTGTTTTGTTTATCAGTACACTGAAAAATGTATTGCTACAAATTTAAACTCCATTGTAAACTTTAAAACTGACCTAAGACTCATGTTGTGTACCAAAAGTGAATGAGTGATTGATCGATTGTGGTGCATGATTCCAAGTAAATGACCAGGGATTGAATATAAATAGGAAACATTATACCCTCCAGGTCTGGTAAGATTTATTTCATACCATTCATCTTGTAATAAATCTCACAATTGACAATCGAGTGTTATTATTTCAACCCTAAATGAGAAAGAACTCACACAAGGTTGACTAAAGAATAGCAAAAGGAGATAATTTCAAAACATTTTATTACAGTCATACCCACTTATATCGACATCACTTATGTCGACAAGCCACCTATTTCGACAAAAAAAAAAACAAAGTCCCATTTCCTTGGTCTACTACTATTACCAAAATTGTCATGCTTATGTCATGTCGAGATAAAAAATAAACATATATGTCGACAGAAGCCGTTGGTCCCAGCTTGAACAAATGCTCTGTTTTCCAATCATTTATGTCAACAAGCTGCCAGTTCCAACCCATACTTTGTTCCACAATTAGCTGACCTTGCCTTTAATGTCACAGATGGATAAAAAAAATCCATAGACTTTTGTTTGGTCCTATAAAGTTGGCCTCTAGCGGCAACTTAAATAAAAGCAATGAAATCTAATCAATTCTTGCACTTAACAAAGTGATTGGTGATTAAAACAAGTTTATTGTACTGTGAAAGTTTTGTTTATAACTTTATTTATATTTACGATGGCTACTAAGAGCAGTGTAAAATGCAGATTAAATTTATAGTCTCTGGAAACTAAATATCTGGCTATTAAGGAAGTTGAGAATGGAGCATCTTGCTTAAACATAACAACCTATCAGGAAGAAATAAAGCACATTCCACCTGGAAATACTGATAACTATGTGGACAAAAAAAGATGGGCACATACAAACCATATGATTACTATAGGGCTTCACTAAGTTAATCAAGACAGGTTCTAATTAATGTAGGTCAAAGAGTTTTAAGATGCTTAATTGGCCAAAAACCTACCCCTCTGGTGTCTTTCCCAAGGCTCCTTCTTGAAATAAAGTTGTGTCCCCTGTCACCTCTTGCTTACTTCTGCAATATATATTGGAATAGAAAAATCAGTTTCATCTATTCTACTGTGCAAACAACTAGAATTTGCATGGGCCTGAATGAAAAAAATTACCTTTTAAAAATTATCAGCAAACAAATAAACTTCATACAGCACCAAAGTCAAAACTTAAACCTAACACAGTGGAAAATTTCATTTTGGAAAGTCATTATACACAAAATTTAAACTCAAATTCACAAATGTTGATCTTCAATGACTTTACATCGAATAATGGTAAACTTTCCAATTTATTTTTATTTGTTTACTATCAGTTTATGCACATTTAAGATAAAAAAGTAGTCAAATATGGTCTCTAATTCAGCAAAATGAGTTTTAAGTTACATTTTAAACAGCCGGTGATGCAGAGGAATAAATATAATCTGGTAATCTGGTAATGCAGAGGTGGGAGTGAGCTGTAATATATTTATCTATATATATACAAACACATATATATAAATGAACAAACTTTATTAGACAAAGATGCCTATTTGACATTCCTCAGGTGATGAAACAAAAAGCCAATTTTTGTAATAAGACATGTTTCTATAATAACACACCACAATTATAATATGCTAGAAGGAGAACCACAACCTTTCAAATCTAACATTCCAAAACTAGAGTACCATAAACAGTACAGTATATGCCGGCCATGTCAAGTAATTGTGTGAAAACCATTTTTCGTTCTTCAATTTTGGTATTTGAAATTTGGCATACTGAACAACAAACTCAATTTAAGTGCCTTTCTGCTCTTATATGTGAGATATCCACAAAGTTTGTTATGATTTGTTGGACTTAAGTTATTCAATTTAAATCCTGACAAAGACAATTGCATTTTATCCCCAAAAACAATCTTCATCTTAAATGAAAACTGTCCACAAACTTTAGTCAAAGTAAGTGAAGAAAACCTTTCAGGATTTTTTTCTTCTTGATAGTCACCATGATTTTGACTTTGACCTTTATACTCCAAAATTTAAAGTTATTTTCCTTATCTCAAATGTAAAATATTTACAAAATCGGGTCAAGGTCTCAAGCATACAGGAAAGATTATCACATGGAATGTTGTCTTTCAGTCTCCATGACCTTGACCCATAACCCTATGCACCCAACAATAACCATTTATTCTCTTGCCCAACTGTAAGCTACTTACACAGTATGGAACTTTATTTTAGTCTGTACATGTTATGAATAGGTAATTCATAGAAGAAACAAACATATTAATATTAGAGTTTAGCAAAGACCCATTGTTTTTTCAATGGCAATGGAAAGACAAAGCTGGTCACTTTTTAACAAACCACACTGATCATAAATGATTTGAAAAATGAACTTATATCTTTAAATCCTGGTCTTAGAAATAATGACTGTCACAAGTCAGTGTGGTAATTTATGTGATAAGGTAATACAAATCGACAAGCCAAAGGACTCACCTCTTTCCAGCCATGAGAGTTTCCACCAGTTCTGACACCAACATATCCTTCTGAGAAGGTGTGCAAATCTCATACACCAGTCCAAGACCTTTGGAAGCCATGTCCTGCGTAATCTCTGGTGTGGAAAAAAAATAATTGAGGATGCCCATAGTTAGTCTTCAATCAATTAATAACGCTGCTGATATATAGTTTTACAAACCCATCTTTATGGCCAGTGTTATACAGGGGTGAATCACTTTGTTAACTAACATAAAGGCAGATGGTATTATCTAAGTCATTCCAATGTAATCTAAGAATAAGAAAAGATTAGACCTTTGTCAAGTAGTTTTTCTAAATAAAGCCATCTCACCATATTCATGGTGTAAAATACCCATCCAAATGCAACAATGAATATCCAGATCAACATTCAATATAGTTGTCACTAGTCTGCTGTTTGTTTTATCTTAAAACTTTTTCAGGTGTTAATTGATTATTTACTATGGATTAACTTTTAATCAGCGCTATGTAACCCAGTATTGTGCTTATGTACATACAAACACAAAGTACATACAAGGAATCCTGAAATAGTTAAGACATTTTGAGCAAAAAAACTTAATGTGGCAGCCATATATCTGTGTAATTTAATATACAAACTAGGGCATAACCGATTAGCATTTTTCTACCGATTTCCGATTCCGGATTTTGGGCATAAAATTTTTCCGATTCCGGATACGATTCGATTAATCGGAAATACTAAATCCGTATATTTTTCCTAAAAAATTTCATCTTCCGTTTCCGGGTTTCTGGTATCTGGTTTTGCCGTGTCTAGCATGTTACTTAGTACTTTACCATATCCGGCTTCATTTCCGGTTTTCACCCGTCGGTTCAAATAGATTGTCTCACAGCGTGGTTGTGTTGACCATATTGGACTTTTCTGACTTCTTATTTAACTTTATTAACGCACTATCGAATGACACGCAGTGTTAGACATGGTGCTATAGAAATTCAACTTTATTATTTTTATTATCCGAATCGGTCGTTCCTGCCTTGTCCGACTCCGATTAATCGGAAGTTCATACTATCCAGTGGAATCCGATTTCCGGATCAAAAGTCGGTTATGCCCTAATACAAACATTGAATGGTGATGTAGCAAATTGGGAAATAATTTTTTAAAAACAACTTTGATATACATAATTATTCAATGTACTGGAAAATGTATAATTTTCAGTTCTGGATTTGCTGCTATAGTATTAGTATTATATTTAAATGACTGATTAGTCTCCTGTCAAAGTAATTATTTATATAAATGAAAAATAAAACATCTATATTATGGATGCACCTAACAATGGTATTTTTTTCAACTCTAATGTTTTAAAAAATTAATATCTAACTGACAACACAGTGACTCATTACCTCAGTAATACAAAATAAAACTAATTAAAGGGCAGTTCCAGAAATTTGAATAGTGAATTTTACTTGTTCAGGTTACTCACCCCCAAATAATTTTTAGAGGATGATATTACAAATTAACTGTTGTTGCTAGAATCTATTTTCCTTTATTTCAGCCATGGTTTCACACAGTTTGTTTTAAAGGTATCCTTTGCTGATACAGAGTTACACAAACCAGATCATGGAGGGACTGATATAATGTCTGAATTAAAGACCCTGGGTCATCTTCTAATTGTATGGGTTATTTTATAAGTCAAGGAGATAAGCTTTTACACATCTTTTGTGTTGTGTCAATTAAGTGTTTAAACAATTTGGAAAAATAATGCCAAAACAATCTAAGCAACACCTTCATTGATTGTCTAACAATAAACATTGTATAAGCTTGACCTAGTCACCTTTGAATTAAGCTTGGTTGGCAACATCATTATTGACTGTATGACAAAGAAACAATCTGTAAATGAGACCTAGTGGCCTCTGAATATTACATTGTTTTATGTGAATTCTTTACTTTCATGGGTATCGATTTTCATGGTTTTACTAAATAAGACATTTATCTTGGTATTAAAATCAGCATCTGTGGAAGATGGTAAGCTAATTATTTTCACAAAAGTTGATATTGGTTCAACAGCACATTCAATATTGGAATTCATTCATAACACCACTGGACTTCATTTGAATACTCTTTACCCTTGAATCTGTTATGAAAGTGATAGAGCTATTTGGGATTTAATTCACAGTACTATGAGTTCTTGTTAAATGTTCACTTTGTATTCAAGGAAATAAATTATATCTTGAATTTTACATGCTTTTTGCTCTTTCTGTTACTTAGTTAAAGGCCATAGAGTAATAACACTTTCAAAATGTCCAAAAATTTTCTCTGGTGGTACATCACATAAAGTTTACTAACTGAAGTCACATAATAAACCTCACAAGATGGAGGTCAATTTACATAAGATGGTCTATTATCAGTGGACACTGCCAGGGCTTGTGCTCAGTAGAGATTCTCCATTCAAGAGGTACGTGTGAATCTGGTATTATTGCCCTATATGTGACTGGCACAATACCATCTCATCTCTGTTATGTTTCTGATGAACGCCAATCTCCATAATGGATTTATATGCCAAAGCTTGTTTGTGAAATTTCCAGTTCACATATTTTGCCAAGTATTTAGATCATGCCAATTTATACAATATCTGAATTCAGTATATGGAATCTTCCATTCAAGAATGAGTGACTACACAGCATCTCTGGTAGCTTTATATGCCCTTTCATTACCCTTAATACTAACATAATTAAGCAGTCAATGCTACACAATACTTTATCCATACTGTATGAGCAAATCATGTTTCAGTAAATCTGCGATAATAACGGGATCTCAAAGTTTAGGTTTTGCAAGACTACCAGAGTAGAAAGGGAATCAGAAGAGATGATCTTTATTTTGGGAGAGATTTCAATGTAGTTCAAAGACTTGGGTGTGTTCAGAGGATTTGTGGAGAAATTTTTTTATCTTGGCAAACATCGAATATTAAAAGGTGAGGTGGGGTGGAGTTTGATACCCAATTATGATTTGGGAATATATAATTTTGAAGAAAATTTGATCTGAGGTAATCATTTTTCCTTATTTAAGTCTGTGTGACCTTGACCACTGACCTTTTGATCCAAAGATGAAGAAATTCTTGTCGTACCTGCAAATCCTGTACAAAATTGAATCTAAGTTAGCAATAAAGAACTAAAGATATCAATCATTGGAAACCACTGTCCTTCTTACAGTAATTGAGACCTTGACCTTTTTGAACCGATAATCAATACATGTCTTATATCTCCAATGCATGGGAATTAAAGAGTTTGGTCAAGGTAACTTAAGTCATGTTATTGCGCAGACATAGGTTTCCTTCTTTCAGTTCATGTGACCCTGACAACAGATCTTTTTGAGTCAAAAATTGATAGGGTTCTTCCTTGACCCAAACTGAAGGTATTTGCAATGTTTGTTAATGACAAAGTGAGAACAACTCAGTTTATTGTATGGAAATGAAGTGCAGACCAGATGGGTGAAAGGGTAACATCTTATGTTCCATCAGGCAGGACTATAAAAAAAAAAGTCCAAACTGTACACAATGCACTTAAGCTTTAACTTATAACAATGTAAAGAAATTTAACTTGCTATGCATACAAGTTATTATGGAATGCAAACTGAACAGATATTTAAATAGCATAGCTGGCGAATAAGTCTACAATAATTGCAACAAATCTGCCAAATTACTAAAGAAACAAAACTTAATATACCAATGCCTGAAGAAAAGATAATTTAAAAAAACAACACCAGCTGTGCAGATGGATGTTTAATATTTCTAGAGAATCCAACATATTTTCGGTAGCAAATCAACATGAGGTTGCCTGTATGAAGCATATGCTTAAAACAAAGAACATCTAGTATATGGATAGCTATATCTTGCTTTCCACTAGTGTGGGCTCCAAAAATCTGAAAAAGCTGTGTGAAAATCAAATCAGGTTAATATCTACATGGGAATTCAAACATACTTATCAAACTCCATTTGCATAAATCAGGTGGTTTCTGTGTAATCACAATAAACATGATTCTGAAAGAACACCTGAATAATGAGCTTGGAAAAAAGGCCCCTTGTTAATATAGTAATAACAAAACAAAAACTTGAAAGAAAGAAATGAGTGAGAAAGTAAAAAACCTAAAACATGAATACAAAGTAAAGCAACTAAGTCAGAAAAACATCAGCTGTATCTGACACAATGGGTGGAGAGAGAGAGAGAGAGAGAGAGAGAGAGAGAGAGAGAGAGAGAGAGAGAGAAAAGAATAAAGAAATCAAAGACTAATAATAGCACCTCATAATAAAAAAAGGTCATGACAAAGAGAAAACTTTGAGTTACCATCTGCCTCGGACAGCAGCTTCATAAAGGCACCCTGAACATCCTTCAGCCGATTCTGAAGAGCTTGATGTGAGCCACACTGCTTCACTAAGGCCAAAAGCCAAACACAGGAAGACTATAAAGTAAGAAAAAGACAATTTCAGTATTTGCTTGTATATAATACACACCCAATACAGATAGTTTGGACCCAGACCTGTGTAATATTAGTTACAATATAATGGGCCACATTTGTGGCAACAGATCTTAGTCCCTGTTGGTCATTTCACATTCAATATTTACCAAACAGCATAGATCTGCTGCAGCATTATGTGAAAACAGACCTGGTTCTACACTGCTTTCACTGGGAGTATGTTAGACATGTGTATGCATAGCATCTTGAATAATACAGTATCAAATTTTTCATATGATCTATTTCCATTCCAGGCATTTCATTATAATCATTTTCTGCAAGATTTCATAAGAAAGTGTAAAATTAAAATTAGCACAAGGGTCAGTTGTTGTTTAATGCCATTTTGCAGCATACGATAGGCTACACATGGCAGCCAGTATTATTGGTGGAGGAAGGATGCGGGAAACCCACAGAAAGAACCACCGACCCACGAGAAACTACTGGCAAGCTTTCTCACATAACTACATTAGCCGAATCTTAGACTCGAACCCACACAGACAGAGGTGAGACGGCAGTGGTCCATAACGGAAAGCGCTTTAGACCACTCGGCCACACAGGGCCTCCACCCAAGTCAGGCTACTGATCATATTTATTTGTGCATATGTTTGGTCAGAACAAAAGAAGATAACTTTTCCTATGACTAAATTGTTTATATAGTATAACTAATTGAATCTTAAAAAAGAGATGTTGTTGCCATTTTAAGGCACTGATACTATTCAATATTTTTAACTAGTGATACAATACCAAGTCAGTATGAGCTTTGATACCTTATTATTATTATTATTATTATTATTATTATTATTATTATTATTATTCCAGCTTGACAATTAAGTAATTTATATATTGGTAACCAATGAAATAAGGAGAACAGAAATAGTAACATTCCAAATTCATTGGTCACATGCTCGACTCGACTCTGTACATAAGGTTTACAATTAAGGAGATGATCATAATAATAATAATAATAATAATAATAATAATTATAATAATAATAATTATAATAATGAGCATTATGGATTCCCCTAATCTTTAGAAGCTCTAAGCGCTTTACAATATCTATAATGATATGACTACAAAAAACAGAAACACCATGAAATTGGAGAAAGAAAAAAAAATACTGAAAATATTTATGGTACGAAACATTATTAGGTCTTTATGTTTGTTCTTGCAGTCAAAAAAGGTGAGTTTTAAGAGCACTCTTGAAAGGGATCACTGTGTCTTTGTGTCTAATTTCAATGGGCAATTCATTCCATGTTGCTGGGCCCTAGTATACAAAAGGTGTCCATATGGCTTCGTTTCATAGTGGGAATAATGAGTATAAAATTGTCAGAAGGTGGATGGGATCCATCAATGGAACCAAATCAGAGGCCTAAATGTTAATCATTTATCAGTGTCTTTTAAAATTTTTACAACGTAAACACTGCATAGTTTCCATGTTTTCAAGGTTCTTCCAGACAAATAATATAACATTTATTTTACAAGACTGACAAGAAATTCATTTTGAATATGAGAAGGGCCTCATTTAGATTTAGAAGGGTTAAAGGCATCATTTTGTAGCTCTAAGGCATGACATTAAACATGACTGAGACCATGCTAGTACTGACCTGGCGTACATGAGGGTTGACATTGGGGACATACTGTTGAAGGACAGTTGTCAGATACCACTCAACATCATCATCTGTTGCTGCTGTTGCTCTGGCCTGTAAGATACAACATGGTGTGACAAAGTTTAAACACTAATACAAAGCATATTCATATAAACAAATACAGAATTCTTATTACTGTTCATTCTGCTACTTTTGAAGGTTTTTTGTGCTTTTGTAAAAATGAACATTTGTTTCAAAACTTAATTTCACTGATGTGCCTCTTCTAACAAGAGTACTTTAAATGGCATTTAATAAGCCTGCCCCATCTTTAATGGTTATCAATGACGGCACTTGTAGGGCATGCTTTACTCTTTTAATTATTGACTTATTGGTCTTAATGACCTGAATATTCAAGGTATGCAGTTTTAAACTAAAATAATTTTGGAAATATGATTATTTTCTGTAGTTTCTTTATCATCCTAGGTGTAAACCATCCACAAATTTTAAATGAAAAACTGGCTGACAGAGATTAATGTAGGATGCATCTCATATGTAATTCCAACAGAGTTTGAATTGAACTGCTTTGTGGCATTGACTGGATCTTAAGCGATTGTCGCTATAGGAATTTCTAAATATATTTTCTTGGGAGTCGGGACTGCCTCTTGACGTCTTGCATAAAGCTGGTCAGTATATATGGTAGTGATATTGTAAATGAAGAAAAAAAAAAAATTTAAATCTGATAAATTCTGAACACTTATTGCATTTATTAGTTTTATGTAGAGTCCAACTGTAAATATCACAGACCCAAACTTGTGGTCACATAATGTGTTAGCAGATCTGTGTCTCTGCAGCTTGTTAGGAGTAATCAGTAGAACAAAAAACTCAAGCCCTGATCTGCTGACACGTTATGAGACAGCAAATCAGGGTCTATGTTGTTTGTAGCTGGCATTGACTTGTAAGCCAGTATATACAGTAAACCAAACTCTATGGTTGCTGACCATTTATGACATTTCAAAACAGTGCAGGTCATTCAACATAAATGTTCTGCATGCTATTTTAACCAAGCAAATGTTATTCTCATTGACTATAGATCAAATTAAAGAATAATTTACCTGGATAATAGTGTACACAGACAAAGTATAATTTGCATACAAAGTAAAATTTGATTGGCCATAATTCAATAATTTATAAAAGTGAGTATTAAGATTTATTTTGATAAACACATACTGGAGTTAAAACATAGTCAAACCTGTGGTCCTTAGAATTATTTATTAACTTAAATGGACAAGTACCTGCTGAATGCCAAAATAAAGACAGACCTTAAACTGCTGTTCTGTTTCTGTCCAGTAGTTTCTACCAGTAGGAGAATTAGAACCTAAAGCAGCATCAACAAGTGACTCTCCAATTGTAAATTGAAGATCCAACTGCTTCGACTGAAATTATAAACATTTTATACAAAAATATAAGTATGAAAATACAAAAAATAAAGACTGAAGCTGATTCTCAAAATAATCAAACAACTAGTTTTCCTCAAGTCCAATTGTACAGAATGAATTCAAATTCAATGTTGCCTATGCAGGTAGTTTCTCTGTTCTGTTTTTGTTTAGCATTCATGACATTATTTTATTTTATTTTAAGTTTCATAGTCCTAGCAAGCTTTCATCAGACAAGTTGAGAAATTTATGGGTTTTCCTCTAGCATCAAGAAACAAAATTACTGGAAATATTCAAAAAAATTTCTAACTTTCCAATGCAAAAAAAGTAGTTCTATTCATCACATTGCATATACATTCAATGTTGTCTAACATCTATTGTTATGAACTTGGATAATGCACAGTTAAACATGTGTTAAAATTTGTGGAGACACAAGAGTATGAACCAAAGGTTCAAGTCTTTTCTGAATGCTCTGGGAAAGAACATATATTATTGTTATTCAGATATAAATAATAACTAGGTATATAAACTACTTAGCATCATTATATCACCTATAAATCATATTTTACCATTCCAAACAGGTTGAATCATGCAAGAAGCATGCTTTATATGCAAGGCTATCAAACCATTTAACTAAGCCAAATACACGAGAACAATGCTTACAGTATACGGCTATAAAATCAGTCAGAACTGGCCTGATCATGTCAAAATTAGACTTTGCATGCCAGGCTATAAAATCAGTCAGGACTGGCCTGATCATGTCAAAATTTGACATTGTATGCCAGGCTATAAAATCAGTCAGGATTGGCCTGATCATGTCAAAATTAGACTTTGCATGCCAGGCTATAAAATCAGTCAGAACTGGCCTGATCATGTCAAAATTAGACTTTGTATGCCAGGCTATAAAATCAGTCAGGATTGGCCTGATCATGTCAAAATTAGACATTGTATGCCAGGCTATAAAATCAGTCAGGACTGGTCTGATCATGTCAAAATTAGACTTTGCATGCCAGGCTGTAAAATCAGTCAGGACTGGCCTGATCATGTGAGAACTATGCTTCACAATCAAGTCTATAAAGTGCTGCTGATTACTCAGTTACCTGTACAGAGTCCAGAAGACCCTGAAGGGCTTTCCTTCTGTGGGGAAATTTGGGCTCACCAACACATATTTGACCAATGGATACTGCAGCTCTCTCCTTACTCTGAAAATATTATTGCATCTATCAAGGACACAGTATCGATAACAAAGAATATTATTTGCCATCATAGTTTTAATAGTACAGTAACAGTAATATAGTCCTACCCGTTTATATCGACATCGCTTATCTCGACAAGCCGCCTATGTCGACAAAAAAGCAAAGTCCCCGTCCCTTGGTCAACTATTACTATCAAATTGTCATGCTTATGTTGATGTCGAGATAAAAGAAAAATGTATATGTCGATAGAAGCCTTTGGTCCCAGCTTGAACAAATCCTTTGTTTTCAAAACATTTATGTCGACAAGCTGCCAGTTAAGACCAATACTTTCTTCAACAATTACTTGATCTTGCCACCAGACTACAATTTTCCCGCCTAATCGTTCATGTTGACCAGCTGCCAGTTCCAACCCATACTTTGTTTCAACATTATTTTGATCTTGCTGCCAGGCTTAAATTTCACCTCCTAATCGTTCATGTCGACCAGCTTTTCAGTTCCGACCCATACTTTGTTCAACAATTAGTTGATCAGTTGATCTTGCCACCAGGCTTTTGATGTTGCGGTCAGATAAAAAAAACAACATAGCAGCACATTTTCTCACCACTCTGCAGCTTGTTAAGTCTTTGATCTTGCCACCAAGCTTGTGGGTCATGTTCTTCAGATGTACTCTTACAATGACATGTAAAAGGATCAATTGATGAACACAATCAACAGGTGGTCAAAGCAGGACTAGCAAGCCCTTAAATTTACGGTCCAGGAAATTGATGCGTGCAGAGGACTCCTGTATACGTGATTTTCTAAAAATTGCATGAAAATACTAATTACGCTTTTCAGAGACCTTTGAAACTGTTTAAAACAATTTTTTTTTGCTGTGAAAGTTTCGTTTTAACTTTATTTACATTTACAATGGCTACCAACAGCAGAGTAAAACGCAAATTAAATTAACAGTCTTTGGAAACTAAATATCTGGCTGTTAAGGAAGTTAATGGATGAACATCTCGCAAAGAGGTCTGTGAAATTTTTTCACTTAAAAATAACACGTGTGCAGGAAGGATGAAAGCTACGTAGTCTATAAAGAAAGACTACGTTGAAAGTAACTGCACCCCCCAAAGGAAGAAGCAAGACTGCTACATTTGAAGACGTGGAAGAAGCATCAAAATGGTTCAATGAAGCTTTTGCGAAAAAACTTAGTGTGGAGGACTTCGCTGCAACAAGTGGTTGGTTCAGTCGCTTTAATGTTCGTCATAGCGTCAGATACAAAAGTATTTGTGGAGTATACATTTACTGTTTACAGTTTTTCACTTCCCTGTGAATAGCCCCATCCCCTTGGTAGCCACAATAAGATGGGAACAGACTGACCAAAATCGAGGCCAATTTAAGTACACGTACATGAAGCATGTAAATGACAACTCTCCAACCATGTCATAATGCCGACATTGAATATCGTAACGTTTTTCGTATCAGGATGTGATCAAAGCAATATTTTAATTTGGATTTTACTACACAAAGGTAACCAAAATGTAATTTGTCAATATCAAATGTATTTTACACTGATTATGTCTTCATGTACTCAAAATTTCCATTGTTTTCTCAGAGTGTAAATGCTATTCACTGATGATGGGTCACCCGTTGCTGACGAAAAATTTCCATTGTTTTCTCAGAGTGTAAATGCTATTCACTGACGATGGGTCACCCGTTGCTGACGAATTTGAACTTTTATCTTTTTCAGTCACCCACCCCCCTCCACACTTATCTCGACATCCGCCTATGTCGACAATATTTCCTTGGGCCCGAGGATGTCGACATAAATGGGTAGGACTGTATTATAATAGTATTAACAGCACAGTAACAGTAATAGTATAATAGTATTAAAAGCACAGTAACAGCAATAGTATAATAGTATTAACAGCTATGGTAATACTTGTTTGGTATGAACAGCACAGCAACAGTAATACTATTTAAGTATTAACAGCACAGTAACAATAACATTATCTCATTATTATTAGTACAGGAACAATAATAATATCATAGAATTAATAGTACAGGAACAATAATAATATTAAAGTATTAACAGGACAGCAACATTATCTTAGTATCTGTAGTGCAGGAACAGTAATACTATCATTGCATTACAGCACAGTAACAGTAATACTATTAAAGTACTAATAGCACAGCAACAAGAAAAGTAATACTATTAAAGTATTAACAGCACAGCAACAGTAATACTATTAAAGTACTAATGGCACAGCAACAGTAATACTATTAAAGTACTAATAGCACAGGAACAGTAATACTATTAAAGTACTAATAGCACAGGAACAGTAATACTATTAAAGTATTAACAGCACAGCAACAATAATACTATTAAAGTACTAAATAGCACAGCAACAGTAATACTATTAAAGTACTAAATAGCACAGCAACAGTAATACTATTAAAGTACTAATAGCACAGGAACAGTAATACTATTAAAGTACTAATAGCACAGCAACAGTAATACTATTAAAGTACTAAGTAGCACAGCAACAGTAATAATACTATTAAAGTATTAACAGCACAGCAACATTATCTTAGTATCTGTAGTGCAGGAACAGTAATACTATCATTGCATTACAGCACAGTAACAGTAATACTATTAAAGTACTAATAGCACAGCAACAGGAAAAGTAATACTATTAAAGTATTAACTGCACAGCAACAGTAATACTATTAAAGTACTAATAGCACAGCAACAGTAATACTATTAAAGTACTAATAGCACAGGAACAGTAATACTATTAAAGTACTAAATAGCACAGCAACAGTAATACTATTAAAGTATTAACAGCACAGCAACAGTAATACTATTAAAGTACTAATAGCACAGCAACAGTAATAATACTATTAAAGTACTAATAGCACAGCAACAGTAATACTATTAAAGTACTAATAGCA
This sequence comes from Unio pictorum, assembly GCA_030141615.1. Lineage (NCBI taxonomy): Eukaryota > Metazoa > Mollusca > Bivalvia > Unionida > Unionidae > Unio > Unio pictorum. Next base: position 17,206,489 of record JARLTB010000107.1, read on the forward strand.
CAGCAACAGTAATACTATTAAAGTACTAATAGCACAGGAACAGTAATACTATTAAAGTACTAATAGTACAGTAACAGTAATACTATTAAAGTACTAATAGCACAGGAACAGTAATACTATTAAAGTATTAACAGCACAGCAACAGTAATACCATTAAAGTACTAACAGCACAGGAACAGTAATACTATTACAGGAACAGTAATACTATTAAAGTATTAACAGCACAGGAACAGTAATAATATTAAAGTACTAATATCACAGGAACAGTAATACTATTAAAGTACTAATAGTACAGCAACAGTAATAATACTATTAAAGTACTAATAGCACAGGAACAGTAATACTATTAAAGTACTAATAGTACAGTAACAGTAATACTATTAAAGTACTAATAGCACAGCAACAGTAATACTATTATAGTACTAATAGCACAGCAACAGTAATACTATTAAAGTATTAACTGCACAGCAACAGTAATACTATTAAAGTACTAATAGCACAGCAACAGTAATACTATTAAAGTACTAATAGCACAGGAACAGTAATACTATTAAAGTACTAATAGCACAGGAACAGTAATACTATTAAAGTACTAATAGCACAGGAACAGTAATACTATTAAAGTACTAATAGTACAGTAACAGTAATACTATTAAAGTACTAATAGCACAGCAACAGTAATACTATTATAGTACTAATAGCACAGCAACAGTAATACTATTAAAGTATTAACTGCACAGCAACAGTAATACTATTAAAGTACTAATAGCACAGCAACAGTAATACTATTAAAGTACTAATAGCACAGGAACAGTAATACTATTAAAGTACTAATAGCACAGGAACAGTAATACTATTAAAGTATTAACAGCACAGGAACAGTAATACTATTAAAGTACTAATAGCACAGGAACAGTAATACTATTAAAGTACTAATAGCACAGTAACAGTAATACTATTAAAGTACTAATAGCACAGCAAGAGTAATACTATTAAAGTATTAACAGCACAGCAACAGTAATACTATTAAAGTACTAATAGCACAGGAACAGTAATACTATTAAAGTACTAAATAGCACAGCAACAGTAATACTATTAAAGTATTAACAGCACAGCAACAGTAATACTATTAAAGTACTAATAGCACAGCAACAGTAATAATACTATTAAAGTACTAATAGCACAGCAACAGTAATACTATTAAAGTACTAATAGCACAGCAACAGTAATACTATTAAAGTACTAATAGCACAGGAACAGTAATACTATTAAAGTACTAATAGTACAGTAACAGTAATACTATTAAAGTACTAATAGCACAGGAACAGTAATACTATTAAAGTATTAACAGCACAGCAACAGTAATACCATTAAAGTACTAACAGCACAGGAACAGTAATACTATTACAGGAACAGTAATACTATTAAAGTATTAACAGCACAGGAACAGTAATAATATTAAAGTACTAATATCACAGGAACAGTAATACTATTAAAGTACTAATAGTACAGCAACAGTAATAATACTATTAAAGTACTAATAGCACAGGAACAGTAATACTATTAAAGTACTAATAGTACAGTAACAGTAATACTATTAAAGTACTAATAGCACAGCAACAGTAATACTATTATAGTACTAATAGCACAGCAACAGTAATACTATTAAAGTATTAACTGCACAGCAACAGTAATACTATTAAAGTACTAATAGCACAGCAACAGTAATACTATTAAAGTACTAATAGCACAGGAACAGTAATACTATTAAAGTACTAATAGCACAGGAACAGTAATACTATTAAAGTACTAATAGCACAGGAACAGTAATACTATTAAAGTACTAATAGTACAGTAACAGTAATACTATTAAAGTACTAATAGCACAGCAACAGTAATACTATTATAGTACTAATAGCACAGCAACAGTAATACTATTAAAGTATTAACTGCACAGCAACAGTAATACTATTAAAGTACTAATAGCACAGCAACAGTAATACTATTAAAGTACTAATAGCACAGGAACAGTAATACTATTAAAGTACTAATAGCACAGGAACAGTAATACTATTAAAGTATTAACAGCACAGGAACAGTAATACTATTAAAGTACTAATAGCACAGGAACAGTAATACTATTAAAGTACTAATAGCACAGTAACAGTAATACTATTAAAGTACTAATAGCACAGCAAGAGTAATACTATTAAAGTATTAACAGCACAGCAACAGTAATACTATTAAAGTACTAATAGCACAGGAACAGTAATACTATTAAAGTACTAATAACACAGTAACAGTAATATTATTTAAGTATTAACAGCACAGCAAGAGTAATACTATTAAAGTACTAATACTAATAGCACAGGAACAGTAATACTATTAAAGTACTAACAGCACAGCAACAGTAATACTATCATTTTAAGTACTACAAAGTTTGGGTAAGTAATTTTGGAGAAACAAATTTTAATACAAATTTCCTTACTCAATCAAATAAATAACAAGATCAAATTAATGTTGAGTAATTACATAAAAAGAGGAGAAAACAATTAGCATAGCATCTAACTTCCACCCAGATCAACGTGTAGGAGCATGAGTGTTCTACAAAAAGGGCGAAATTCTTCCAACAGTTGTTAGTCATATATTATATAATTATGTGTTTGTGACAAGACAGAGATGAATAATGGAGTTAGAGTTCAAATTACATGGATAATTACAAACCTCTAGCAAAATATCAAACATTAAATATTATAATTTTCAATTAAGTGACCTATCAGTGATATTTGTGTCACCGGTTTATCATACATTTGGTGACTATTATTTATTGTTGCTTTGTTTGAAGGCTAATTTTTTGTTGTTCTTAGGAAGTCATTCCTGAGACTTCCTAAGAACAACAAAAAAAAAATAGCCTTCAAACAAAGCAACAATAAATAATAGTCACCAAATGTATGATAAACCGATGACACAAATATCACTAAATTACACAAGAAACACATAAATGTAGTATAAACTACAAGCAGCTGCAATCACAGTTACTATATCACCCAGAATAATAATAGATGGTTGATAATATGTGTAAATTCCAATCGATGTTCATGAAGGCATGATGACAGTCACAAGCAAACGTTTAAACGGGGATATAAAAAGACAATTTTACACATATGGGAGGGCTGGGTTCTAGAGGAAGCAGAAAGTCAAAATCTGAATGTTAATGTGATCAGGTAATGTCTTTAATGAACAAACTACTGTTTACTTCAGCAATTTAAAGTTGCTTAAAAATCAGTCCCATCTGATAGGTCCAACAAGAAATTAAGTATTTGGCTTTGAATGAAATCTTGCAGAAATTATATAAATTATACTTGTTCACATTTTTGACAGAATTACAATTATGGATACAATGAAAAACTGATTGGTGAGCACTATTTTCACTAGATACTAATATACATCTATAATTATTTACCTATGCATGGTTCTCTGCCCTCCCCCATACAACTTCCATATGTAATCACAGTTGTATTTCTAATTTAATTTGCATCAATTTTGGTAACTGAAGCCTTCATTTTTGTGTCTTACCCCTCATCTGTCATATTAAAGTGGACATGTATAATATTTAATTTTGTTAATTAATGCTTTCAAATAAATTTAATACTTTCAAATAAATACCTGCTTGTCATTCTTATGTACCTCTTTAATGAAATTTGCATTCATAAAAAAAAAATATTTTTGCATGTGGCTAACAAACTTAACTTGTCATACAGAATTACCTTTGGTGTTTCTTTCCCTGACTTGACCATAGCCAGTAAATTATTTACAACTGACAACTTTGTTATCTCCTCTTCATTCTCCTCACCCGTTGGCAATGGCAGAGCTGCATTGCGTCCAATTTCCCCTATGGCTGAACAGGCGCCCAGAGTTAATAAAGGGTTCGTCTCTTCTGACACCTTGATCAGTTTGGCTGCAATGCAGATAATAAGCATTACAAGCAATATTTTATCCTTCTACAACAACAGTTCAAGGTCAGAAAGCCTTGTCTAAATCATAGTATCTGCAAAATATTTTAAAATTTTAACGTAAGAAGCTGATACAATGGGTACATAAAACCTGCAATACCCATTGATATATTCAATTAGATTTTCATCTGTGCCATACCTTTGTTCAATATATCTCAGACCACAAAAAACGAAGTCAGACCTAACAAAGCCAACTCGATCTGAAATATCTGTAAAAACAAAGACCTTTTGTCCAGATATTATCATAGTTGATGATTTACAGTGAACAATAAGATTTAAGGTCTCTTGTTGATGATAATAAACATATCGGTCTGATTTGTACTTTATCAATGGGTATGATAAACAAAGTCAGACCTAGCAAAGCCAATTTGATCTGAAATACCAAGTGTCATATATCAATTTTTCAGTCGTATCACTAGGATGTCTGCAGTGTGGCAGTTTATAGTGAACCATGCCATGGAGCATAATGTCCCACCCAAACAAAATTATCTTAACACTTAACTCTTAATGCTGAGCGCTAAGCAAGGCAGCTGTCAGTACCATTTTTATTAAGTCTTTGGTATGACTCTGCTAGGGTTCAAACCCGTGACCTCCCATATTAGAGGCTGACACTATAATCACTAGGCCACTGGAGCGGTTAATATAAAGGTTGAATAGCAGCCTATCCGACCTTAAATGAACAGATCATTGATGCAACCATGTGGTGTGATAAAACAAGTCAAATTTGACAGCCCCAATAGGTTATTTTTTAAGAAAGCTTTTCTGATAAATGTTTCAAGCCAGATTAGATGCTCAATTTTTCTTCTTTGGTATCTGAATCCACAGTGAATGTCTGATAGTAGTTTGCTGGATTCAAAATACAGAAAAGTCTGTAATTGATCTGTTCCACAGTTTTGCAGATCTCTATTATGAACAACAACCTGTCATTTATAACCACTGACATTATGCATGGATTGATTTTATTTTTATTATGACTTTTCGGTCTTAAATTAAGTAATAGAAAAGAAGAAAAACCAGCAAGTTTTGTACATTTCAACAAACAATTTATTTCCTACAAAGTGAAAATTTAAAAAGAACCTTCAGTAATGTGAATTAAAACACAAAATTGTCCAAACATTTCTATAAATAGTCCAAATGAATAAAGTTCTAATTCAATTCCAATTGTGTTCAAAATAAGATCCAATTCTGAAGGTACTGATGTACCTGTAGTCTTGAATGTATTAATGTACCAGAGCCTGACGAGTAATAATGTGCTAACAGTCTTCCAATAATCACAGTAATATAATACAAAATGTCCTTGTCTGAATTCACTATAATTCCCAGTTAATGCATCTGTCCAAGAATATTATTTATGAGCAGTTTGTATTTCAAGTGAATATATCAGTTGAATAAATAATTTCATCCAAATCAAATACTGAACACAACAATACATTGATTCTTCTTCAAGATCTAACAGTACAATAACTAAATTCTTGACAAACAATAAAATAAAGTCCTCTGTTTGACCTAGGTCGCAATTAGTAGTTTCTAGAAATACTATTACTTAATTTCACTATCAATAAGTGCATACAACAAAAACACAAATGAACCTTACTAATTTCAGCTAAATCTGATTGAATTGACCTAACCAAAAAATCTAACCAATATGTGATCGACTTACAGATGGAAATAATGAAGAACAAGGATAATATTACATGCCCCTATCACTGTCATGAGGCAGTATAAGACTAAGCAAATACGCTATCTACATGTTACTAACAATGGGAGAACATTTGCATATTTGTGATGATTCTTCTCAATGTGTCACAACACCTACCAGCATCAGTCCGATGCAATATATTGGTTATATCATCATTCATTAAATTTTCAAAAATCAGCCAATTATACCAAATTTAACAAAGGTACTTTGTGGAAATTTATTTCACCTATCTAAGCAACCTGGCCATAAATCCCAAGTACTGTGAAAATTGTTCAGTATACATTATTACCAATGGCCAGTATGCCCTTGTTGATGATCTTCTCAATTTTATGCCACATGGTTGCACCCTGCTTCACCCTGTCCTCTTGTCCTCGGAGAAGTTGTCCAATCAGAAAGCCTAAGGCTAGCAGTGCCCCATGCTGGGTTTCTGGACTCTGGAATCATGAAAAGAGAATATAACAAAATATCAAATATATTTCTTTATAATATAATCAATCAAAATCTGTCTCAAAGACTTCACAAAGGAATTAAATGAACATTTTTTTCCAACATACATGACAATCAAGCCATACATGTCAGCGATAAAGAAACACATTCTGATATTATAAAACCAACCATACAACTTTCTCATTACAATGCCATCCAACTCACCAAATATATTTAATATGCAGGGCAAATACATTAATGAATAAAGTTACGTAGAGAATAAAAAAATATTTCTTTGAATATTTTTTAAATTATCTTTCCATCTATAGTGATCTGATAACTGATGATAATTATAAATCAGAGCATATTATAAACAGGCTGTTGGTAGTTCACTGGCTGTGTAACTAAACTGTCATTGGCAATGTGCCTAAACTGTCCTTGACCATGTGCCTAAACTGTCAATGACAATGTGCCTAAACTGTCCTTGACCATGTGCCTAAACTGTCCTTGACCATGTGCTTAAACTATCCTTGGTCATGTGGCTCAACTGTCCCTGACCAAGTGCCTAAATTGTCTTTGGCCATGTGCCTAAACTGTCATTGACCATGTGCCTAAACTGTCATTGGCCATGTGCCTCAACTGGCCTTGACCATGTGCCTAAACTGTCCCTGACCATGTGCCTAAACTGCCATTGGCCATGTGCCTAAACTGTCTTTAACCAAGTGCCTAAACTGTCCTTGACCATGTGCCTAAACTGTCCCTGACCATGTGCCTGAACTGCCATTGGCCATGTGCCTAAACTGTCCCTGACCATGTGCCTGAACTGTCTTTGGCCATGTGCCTAAATTGTCATTGAACAAGTGCCTAAACTGTCATTGGCAATGTGCCTAAACTGTCATTGGCAATGTGCCTAAACTGTCCCTGACCATGTGCCTAAACTGTATTTGGCCATGTGCCTAAATTGTCATTTACCATATGCCTAAACTGTCATTGGCAATGTGCCTAAACTGTCATTGACCATGTGCCTAAACCATCCATGGCCATGTGCCTAAACTGTCCCTGACCATGTGCCTAAACTGCCATTGGCCATGTGCCTAAAATGTCCATGGCCATGTGCCTAAACTGTCCTTGACTATTTGCCTAAACTGCCATTGGTCATGTGCCTAAACTGTCCCAGACCGTGTGCCTAAACAGTCTTTGGCCATGTGCCTAAAATGTCATTGACCATGTACCTAAACCATCCTTGACCATGTGCCTAAACTGACATTGGCAATGTGCCTAAACTATCATTGGCAATGTGCCTAAACCATCATTGATCATGTGCCTAAACTGTCTTTGGCCATGTGCTTAATTTGTCATTGACCATATGCCTAAACTGTCATTGGCAATGTGCCTAAACTGTCCTTGACCATGTGCCTAAACTGTCCTTGACCATGTGCCTAAACTGTACCTGACTATGTGCCTAAACTGCCATTGGCCATGTGCCTAAACAGTCCCTGACCATGTGCCTAATCAGTCATTGACCATGTGCCTAAACAGTCATTGACCATGTGCCTAAACTGTCATTGGCAATGTGCCTAAACTGTCATTGGAAATGTGCCTAAACTGTCATTGGCAATGTGCCTAAACTGTCATTGACCATGTGCCTAAACCATCCGTGGCCATGTGCCTAAACTGTCCCTGACCATGTGCCTAAACTGCCATTGGCCATGTGCCTAAAATGTCCATGACCATGTGCCTAAACTGTCCTTGACTATTTGCCTAAACTGCCATTGGTCATGTGCCTAAACTGTCCCAGACCGTGTGCCTAAACAGTCTTTGGCCATGTGCCTAAAATGTCATTGACCATGTACCTAAACCATCCTTGACCATGTGCCTAAACTGACATTGGCAATGTGTCTAAACTATCATTGGCAATGTGCCTAAACCATCATTGATCATGTGCCTAAACTGTCTTTGGCCATGTGCTTAATTTGTCATTGACCATATGCCTAAACTGTCATTGGCAATGTGCCTAAACTGTCCTTGACCATGTGCCTAAACTGTCCTTGACCATGTGCCTAAACTGTACCTGACTATGTGCCTAAACTGCCATTGGCCATGTGCCTAAACAGTCCCTGACCATGTGCCTAATCAGTCATTGACCATGTGCCTAAACAGTCATTGACCATGTGCCTAAACTGTCATTGGCAATGTGCCTAAACTGTCATTGGAAATGTGCCTAAACTGTCATTGGCAATGTGCCTAAACCATCATTGACCATGTGCCTAAACTGTCTATGACCATGTGCCTAAACTGTCCTTGACTATTTGCCTAAACTGCCATTGGTCATGTGCCTAAACTCTCCTGGACCATGTGCCTAAACAGTCTTTGGCCATGTGCCTAAAATGTCATTGACCATGTACCTAAACCATCCTTGACCATGTGCCTAAACTGACATTGGCAATGTGCCTAAACAATCATTGGCAATGTGCCTAAACCATCATTGATCATGTGCCTAAACTGTCTTTGGCCATGTGCTTAATTTGTCATTGACCATATGCCTAAACTGTCATTGGCAATGTGCCTAAACTGTCCTTGACCATGTGCCTAAACTGTACCTGACTATGTGCCTAAACTGCCATTGGCCATGTGCCTAAACAGTCCCTGACCATGTGCCTAATCAGTCATTGACCATGTGCCTAAACAGTCATTGACCATGTGCCTAAACTGTCATTGGCAATGTGCCTAAACTGTCATTGGCAATGTGCCTAAACTGTAATTGGCAATGTGCATAAACCATCATTGACCATGTGCCTAAACTCTCATTTCAGTATGCTTATATTGAGTTAAATATTCTATTTCAATATCAAGTTGAATGCTCTATTACAGTATGATTGTATAAAGTTAAATACACTATTTCAGTATGCATACATAAAGTTAAATACACTATTTCAGTATGGATACATAAAGTTAAATACACTATTTCAGTATGCATACATAAAGTTAAATACACTATTTCAGTATGCATACACAAAGTTAACTACACTATTTCAGTATGGATACATAAAGTTAAATACACTATCTCAGCATACATACGTAAAGTTAAATACACTATTTCAGTATGCATACATAAAGTTAAATACACTATTTCAGTATGCATACATAAAGTTAAATACACTATTTCAGTATGCATACACAAAGTTAAATACACTATTTCAGTATGCATACATAAAGTTAAATACACTATTTCAGTATACATACGTAAAGTTAAATACACTATTTCAGTATGCATACATAAAGTTAAATACACTATTTCAGTATACATACGTAAAGTTAAATACACTATTTCAGTATGCATACATAAAGTTAAATACACTATTTCAGTATACATACATAAAGTTGAATAATATTTTTCAATATGCGTATATCAAGTTAAATAATATATTTCAATATGTGTTAATAAAGTTTATTACTCTATTTCAGTATGCATATATAAAGTTTATTACTCTATTTCAGTATGCATGTATAAAGTTTATTACTCTATTTCAGTATGCATGTATAAAGTTTATTACTCTATTTCAGTATGCATATATAAAGTTTATTACTCTATTTCAGTATGCATATATAAAGTTTATTACTCTATTTCAGTATGCATATATCAAATTTTGTCTTCTAGAATTATTCCATCAATAAAATAGACAACAAGCCTAAATCTAGTGAACAAAACTGACTCCTGGTGACATCAAGAGAATGCTGTCTGACACTGATGATACCATGCTAATTTCTCACACTGTGGCATGTACATGTTCATTGCAGTGCAAAAGAACTGTACTGTATTGCACAAACTTTTACTTTTAATTAATGTTCATTTCATTTGCAATAATTGTTCATTTACTCCCAACTGTTTGAATAGTTTGTTAATATAGGTACAATATTGTATTGTAGGAGACTTGTATATGCATTCTAATTCATCTGATATCCTTGACTGTTTTCTATAATACACTCAAATATGTTCCCATTTCACAACAAACTTCCATTTTTAAAACAATCTGTTAAATGCATGTACTGTGAAATATATGTATACTGATACATGTTAGAATAAGAGTTTACTTTGTGAGTGGTGTGAAACCCTTCTCAAGGTACACTCACAATTAAAACACAATTAAGTATTATATAGCTCACCTATAGCAATCTCCTGCTCAGTCTCCAGCAGAAAATAAATTTAGACTTAAATGTGACCCCTCTATCCCATGTAGAAGAACACCTCCAAATCCACATTACTTAAAAACATTTGCCTGCTATTTTAATTTCAATGCACTGCTAATAAAATGTTTGACCCTTGTAGCAGAATAAAACACAAAGCAAATATAAACAAAACATTCTTTATATCACAGTGGAGATGAGTTGATAAAAACAAAAGATTCTTGGGTTTTATTTTTATTTTCTTAAAACCATTTTTCAAACAAAACAGCTGCAGAAGCAGGAAATAATTAGAGTTGCAATGGTACCTGGAAAATACATCCTGAGAAGACAATGTCCATGAATGGTTTATTTTTAGACACCTATGCAACAAAAGTAGCCAACTATCTTACACACTAGCCATGCAGCAGAAGAAGAAGAAGAAGAAGAAGAAGAAGAAGAAGAAGAAGAAGAAGAAGAAGAAGAAGAAGAAGAAGAAGAAGAAGAAGAAGATAAGCAAGGACATCAATATGAATCTTGCTACCTTCTTCAGACACAACATGACTGGATTAGTCTCACTTTATTTTCATTACACTGCATATGCTATTGGTTGGTGAATAAATGCCATTATATCAGGCTTTGTTTTAATGACAGCTACAGTATACAGTGACACAATTTTTGGATAAATGAAATAATTCACATAATAAGAATAATGGAGCTGATGGAGGTATTTGATTTATTATATAAAACTGTTTGGTGGAAGGTAAAGTTCAATGGCTTTCTTTATCAAATTAAAATCGAAAGAGTACCAGCTAAGAAATATATGACAAATTTAAAATTCCATTCTATCAGAAATATTATAAAATCAGAATTTTAGTACTTATGTCAAACTTCTGGCATCAACTTTTATGCATCACAAATTGATGAACATATATTAATGATAAAAATATATGCCTACTGGTGAAGACTTCTTTCCATAATTTCAACATTAAAACATTCAAGGTCCATTTTCTATTGAATCAGATTACATACCCAATATTTATCTTTGCAAATAACTTCTACTTAAGTAATATTTCAAATCTGTATTTGCATTATAAAACATTGAATGTGGTTGGTACCTCACATTAAATTTTGTAAACACATCCATCTTTTTCTGTAAATTAATTTTCAAACATTTATGTATACAGACATTATATTACAGCCAATTTACTTTTGTCCATCCACATTGTTTTGCAACTGTATACTGTTTCCTATGCATAATGAATTTTCTATAAACAAGCTCACTCAACCATGATTGCTGTTGTAGGTTTCTGTACTCAGAGGGTTATCCAAAATTGAAAGCCCTGCCTCAAGCAAAGAACCAGGTATGTAATTATACCAGTCAGATGTCCACCTCTAGAAGCCACCACAGGCTTATAAACATTATCATATATTACATTAATAATTACTCTGACCAGTCACTAAAGCTAAGGCCTCACATGAAATTCACACAAACTACTATTCTAATATCTACTCATTCACACATGCAGTACACAGCTAACCTGTGTATTATATCAAAATATGCAATGTACAGTCAACAATATGGGAAGTTAACCGTCCAATAAATATTTATTTATACTTTCAACTGCATAAGTAAAAGGTGGCATTTTGTGAAGGCTAGGATATACTTGCATAAGCACGGTTTCTGCAACAATTTATTTTTAAAAAATTCAGATTTTTCCAGACTCCTGAAGAGCAGTGAATTCATACACTAAAACTTCTCCCAAGCAGAAAAGAGATGTCATGTTACTGATTTCTGACTTAGAAGGTTGTAATAATGAAAATAAATTAGACTTTTTTCAAGAAATGTTAGTCATTTAAAAAAAAACATTCCAGACATTTTCCAGACAGTGAAAATCAATTTTCAAACTTTAGACCTTTTTCAGAATTCTAGACCAGTGCAAAAACCCTGTATATAGTGGAAAAATACATGATCATTGTATTAATAAATACTCAAACAGTGTTGGTAAAGCACAAACTGTGTGTTGCAGCTACCTTCATTGGTAGCTGTATCCAAGAAGTGTGCATGTGTGTGTGTGTGTGTGTGTCTGTGTGATTTGGATATTTAATGTAGCTTTAACAATTTTTCAGTCATATTGTTATAATGTCTGCATTGTGGCAATTTATAGTGATTTCAAGCACTGGAGCATCATGCCACAGACAAGTAGCATCATGTCCCAATCAGTCACATTATTTTGACACCAGGCTGACCAATAATAACACTAACCTCTTAATGCTGAGTGCCTAGCGAGGCAGCTGTTAGTACCATTTTTACAAGTCTTTGGTATGACTCAGCCAGGGTTTGAACCCATGATCTCTCCATCTGATCTGAGAAATGAACTTAAAACAACATTTTAACTAAAGCACTGAAGTGTACAATATAGGTCACATAAACCTCTATTAGCAATAAGGATGTAAAACTTGTCACGATCTTCTCTCCAAGTTTTGCATCATGATTCTAGGTAGCTTAATTGCCACAAACTTGAGTGATCATGAACAAAATGCAATTCTGGGGGTTATAAAACCAGCCTCTCTTAACAAAATGCCCAATAAGTTTGGCCTTATCATTCATAGATGAAAAAATAAATGTTTGGCAAAATGTTATGTACCAAAAACTACATTTATTCAAAAAGTCACATAAATGTGATATAAAAATAACTGCAAGATAATAATCATATCACAAAGAAAATTCAAAAGTATTTTCTTTGGTGAAATATTAGATTTCAGTTCCAGTCGGAGTTCTCTCCTGTAAAAAAAATTATTTGCCATCTGATGCTAACAGTAAACTAAAGTTATACGGTTCTCTTTTAGCCCTCATAGCTGACAAAAATAGTTCTATTCACAACTGGCTACAAAGTCTAGAATATTTGGTTTTTCAAATTTTTCCTTTCTAGACTTTTCAACTGCTTTACTGTGCAAATGCTACCTGGAAAGCTATAAAACTAATGGCTGTGGATTTGTTCAAAGAGAGGCATAAAACCACTTCTGATACTTGTTTACATGCATTTATTTCCAATTCACCATGATATAATCAAAGTACTGTTCAACACATTTTTTTCATCCATGCCATTTTATATAATAGGTTAAATTTGGTTTTGTGAGATGTCTAATTTGAATCAACCTTCATGGCATTATTATGGACAACTAAGATTGGTAATTTGAATCATATAATAAGATTACACTATAGAAATACAATATTATTTGCTATATATACCCTTCAAATTATGCTGCCTATATTATTTCTTAAATAGTTGTATAAATTATAATGTATAAATTACATCAATATACTAAAATAATGAGTGTGTCCTAAAGTGTGTGTGTGATGGATGGATGGATGGATGGATGGACAGATAGATAGATTAGCAGTGCTGCAAATGTTTCTATTTTAAATAAACAATAAACATTTCATAACATTGGAGAGATTAAACTGAGGAGAATGAAAAAACTACATCTCCTACCTACATGATAAATATCAACATCAGCCAAATGTGCCTAAAACGTTTCCTATGCAAATTAACATCATTAATTTAAATGTGTCATTTGTGCACAACTTCAACAATACAATTATGGCTGCTTAATAATTAAACTGTTCTTACAGTTTTCTCTCCATACATGGTTTTAACACATTTAAATCCATCTTCAACTCAGTGTCCCAAACTCTTCTACAGTGGCTAGTGAGTTTACTTTATATATTAAAAGTGTTCTGATGGATCCAGTGATTCACTTGTGAACAGTGTTAGAAACAAACAGACAACATACATGAAATCTAGAGATTACAAGGTTCATAAAATAACCTTTACATACCTTGTCAGCCGTAGCTACACAGAACTCGACCAAAGCCTCATAGATTCTGTCATCATCTGGCTGGTTGCAGAGAATGAATGTGTAAAGATTGGCTGCATGTTCCCTCATGTCATCCTTCACAGAGAATACCAAAGTCTTCAAGGAAAAGCATGATTAGGTAAAACAACATTGCATTTGAGGATTGGAAGATGTTTATGGTTCTATTGTCACTGATAAACATATATTTATAATAACAACAATCAATTAAAATCACTAAATACAACAGTGTTATTGTTCATCTATAGTAAAAGTCAAACTGGTCATGTATGTGCATTTACTCATTTTAAATTAAAGATAATTTGTACTTTTAAATTTTAAAAGATTTTCTTTAAGCTAAGTCTATTCAATCCTTATTATTATTTTTCTCCTTATTTGTCATTTCGAAACATCCAGATAAAAATAATCGATCTCTATGGTCTTTTACAATTGTGGACATGTGCTAAACTTGGGTCAAGAAGAGGGCACTGTGAGTGGAATCATCATAATATAGGGCAGTATGAATCTGTTTATCAATATGCGTAGCTTTCTTTGCACCATCACAGTGCAGGCCATTCAATCCAGATTGTACTGGACAACACCTTCAGGTTCATTTCATCCAAATATGTCTACATAATTTAATTTAATTTTGCTGTCTGCACTTCTTTGGGTATCTAAATAATGACCTTCCAAAGGAATGTGGACATATTAGAATCCAAATCTTTTGAATACTTGCCACATAATGGTATGTAGAATCAAATTTGTAAAAACTGACACCCATTACTGAAATAGTCTGTGTTGAATGCCAACATGACCTGTGTGACTTGCACTATTGCAGACTCTAGCATAATTTTGTAATTCTGTCAAAAATTATTTATCTATGATATTACATCTCAAGGAGCACAATAACATTAAAATGATATCAATCTTTACCATAATATAGATTCTGTGGATTAATGCTTTAAAGTTTAACATCTGACAAATCACAAAATACGGGTTTCTAATAATATGATTCTTGTATCCATCTGTTAAGTCTTGCAAGAACTGACAAAAGTCTGAAATCTAACCTAATATAACCACATTATTAAAGATAAATTTGATCAATTTCACATGTTCATTTCTATGAAATAAGTATAAATTAACAACAGACTTACTACAGCATTGATTCTTATTTTCTTCATCATTTGAATTACTGAATACTTCTAACATGCCTAATTTAATTAATTTATTAAATGCACATTTAACCTTGCTTGCCTTCATTTTGATTTGCTTAACATATTAACTGGCTTTTTGACAAACAGCTAACACTTATCTGGGTATCAACTGGCATTTCTTAAAAATAATATGTCAACAAACCACATTTAATTTCTATCTTACCTTCAGCCAATCTAAGTGTTGAACAAACTGCGTTACCAGCTTATCCTTTGTTATAGCCACTATCTCTAGCAGGCAGTACATAGCAGGTGCCCCTAGAGAGAAGAAAAAACAATCATGAGTGGAAGAAAAATGTGAAAAATCATTGAGTGATTTAATCAGGAATTATCTTTAGTAATTATCTGAGTCTTCTCATGATTTCCTTTTCCCAAAAACTTAAAACACTATCACAACAAGAAATGTGTCCTTAGGACAAATGAATGATTAAAGCAGAAATAAGCAATAACTCTGACAGAAATGGGCAATAACTCAGAATATATGTATGAACATTAAAAAAAAAAAAATTATTTTGAAAAGAGTGGGGCACTAACTTTAGAAACTCAATTAAGTACAAAAATGGATCATGTTCACCTGATAGATGCCAAGTTTCTGAACAATTCATCAAATGATGCATGACAAGTTATGCACACACACACTTAAGAACAAATATGTGAAGTACCCTTGGGAAAAATAAGAGGCTCAAGAATGCCTTATACTGCTCACCTGACATATATTGGTCTCAAAGGTAAAAACAGTAGCAATAGCATTAAGGCGTGATCCTTGAGTAGAAAGACACCTATGTCAGGATAATTGAAATCCATTTAGTAGAATTTTATGATATCTGATATGTTATCTGTGTTTCAACCTTGTATAATTTCAGATGAACTAAACAGTGTATTGTGATATTTTATATGACTGTGAAAGGTGTTCATGCTATCTATCACATTGGGTCTGATATACCAAAGGAGTTTTGAAATGAAATTTATTGTTTCTATATATATTGGTAGCAACAGACATTCTTGCTGAGACATAAATCATTTAAAAATTTTCACCTGGTTGCTACTTAAGTCACATTACTGCAAAATTTTGACAGTGAAAGTTCAAAGAAACATTCATACCAAGACTGATCATCACTGACTTAAGTTTTTATTAATATAAGTCAGAAGTAGGTTTTTAATTTTGGCAGCTATGGAAGCCATACTGTTGTCAAGTATAAATTTAGTAGTTCATGTCTGGAGGGAACTTTCCAACCAAGTTGTCTGAAATTGGCCCAACAGCTTTTGAGAAGTTTAAAATAGAAATGTCGATGGAAAACTAGCATCTGATGACAAATGATATATAATGGATAACAGACACAGGGCTAAACCTAAGTTCAACAGAGCTAAAAATCATCTGCGCATGACAACAGAATAATATGCACATGTTTACCTGATATTAATATTGTCTACATTTATCACAAGCAGTGGAAACATTTGCAGATTCAAAAATGAACATATTTATACAGTAGTATGTGAATTTAAAGAAAAAGGAATAATTTTCAACATACTTTCAATTACCATGACTGAATGTCAAAGTGAATAAAAATATACACGCATATTTTATTCAAATCCACTGAGCTGTTTAAATGACGACTGATTAATTTAAAACTTTCATGTCAGTATTCTGGGAAACAATGTATTGCTCTATTGACAGTATATGTAGTTTAAAGCTCTATTGACAGCAAACCATCTTGAAAATTAACCCTTTAATATATTGAATGCATATCTTGTAAGCTTGCAAGTTAACATGTAGAAAAAGAAACTTACACCATAATCAGAAAAATGAATAAATCAATAACCAAATGTTAAAATCCAGAGACGCCAAAGACTATTAGTTTGACCAAATCATGTGTGTTCTTTTGTATTGGCATTGTAACTATCTTTTCATTATTTATCATTCTGTATCTCTGAAGAAAAATATTGATATCGGCATTTTCTTTCATCAATTTTGTTTCTTTGAAATGCAAAACAAAAATGGATTTTGATGTCTGCAATTTCATTCATCAGTTTATTTCAAACTGGAAATGAATTTCACCAAGTTGATTGAGAACACTAGAGTTTTGGCATTTAATCAAGTTAACAAATGCTTTAACAAATTAGGAAATCAGGAAAGAGGATATAATGAATGGCTTTGTAAAATCATAATTAAAGATGATAAAATGAATGCCTTTTCAAAATGATAAATTAAAGTGCCACCAACAAATACATGTTTACTAATATTCACTCCTACTGAATAGTAAAACAAGCTTAGATCAGCAAATTACAAATATCTCTTAAAAATGTTTGTTAGTTTCTAATAAATATATTAAAACATTTTTCATCAGTAATATGGACACATCGGTGATGATTGCAAATGATAACTGTAATGAATGACTGAATACACCCACACTCCACTCACCCCCTCACTCCTTGCAAAAAGTGACCACTTCATGGTATAAAGAGTGATTATTACAGTAGTATGGCATATGGTATTATCAATTATATATGTAGTTTAAAGAGTGATTATTACAGTAGTAGGGTATGGCATTACCAATTATCTACATAGTATAAAGACTGATTATTACAGCAGTATGGTGTATAGTCTGTTATCTATATAGTATAAAGATAGATGATTACTCTTAACAGATTACCTGAAGGCATTTTCCTCATTTTGTTAATCTACATGTAATAAAGATGGATTATTACAGCAGTATGTTGTGTGACATTATTTACATAGAAGTAACGACTGATTATCACAGTAGAATGGTGTATGGCATTATCCATTATCAACATAGTATAAAGACTTATTATTACAGTAGTATGGCATTATTTATTATCTACATAGTATAAAGACTGATTATTACAGTAGTATGGTATTATCTATTATCTACATAGTATAAAGAGTGATTATTACAGTAGTATGGTATTATCCATTATCTACATAGTATAAAGACTGATTATTACAGTAGTATGGTGTATGACATTATCCATTATCTACATAGTATAAAGAGTGATTATTACAGTTGTATGGTGTAAAGTATTATCCATTATCTACATAGTATAAAGAGTGATTATTACAGTAGTATGGTATTATCCATTATCTACATAGTATAAAGACTGATTATTACAGTAGTATGGTATTATCCATTATCTACATAGTATAAAGAGTGATTATTACAGTAGTATGGTATTATCCATTATCTACATAGTATAAAGACTGATTATTACAGTAGTATGACATTATCCATTATCTACATAGTAAAAAGACTGATTATTACAGTTGTATGGTGTAAAGTATTTATCCATTATCTACATAGTATAAAGACTGATTATTACAGTAGTATGGTATTATCCATTATCTACATAGTATAAAGACTGATTATTACAGTAGTATGGTATTATCCATTATCTACATAGTATAAAGACTGATTATTACAGTAGTATGGTATTATCCATTATCTACAAAGTATAAAGACTGATTATTACAGTTGTATGGTGTATGACATTATCCATTATCTACATAGTATAAAGAGTGATTATTACAGTTGTACGGTGTATGGCATTATCAATTATCTCTACTTATTGAGTTTCTGGAGGGATTCTAGCCTTTAGTCACTTCCTTTCCTGCCAATGACACTGGAAGTGATTGATGCTAGCCAAGACCAAGATTGGATGACCTAGGTAACTGGAACACGAGTACAACTGGGCCAGAAGGGAGTGCATTAAGTGACAGATAATTTGCAAAGGCCAAAGAGTTATAGGAATTTTCATTTAAAAAGTGAAAACTTGAAGGAGATCAACCCTAAAAGAACTTTTAAGAAATCAAACATTTCTTATAGAATCAACTAGAAATAAAGAAAGCTGTCATTGATATGCAATGATACTGCATAAGTGATTGAGAAGATTATGTGGTACAAATATGTCAAGATAATTATTTGAATTCAAGATAAATATACAAATTGTTGTCCTATTCTGATGACAGAAGACCAAATTACCTCCAATAGCTCTGACAATCTGCTTGATGAAGTCTACATAGATCTGAATTGGTCCATCCTGACCGGGTTCCTCATCAAGGAGTTTGTTGACATAATCTGCCAGGTAAGGAGACTGCTCTTTCATAGCTGTCAGAGACTGCATGTTCGGCTGTATTCCAGCACTTCTTGCCAAGCACTGTCGCAGATACACCAGAATCTACAGAATATTAATTAACATCAGTTTAGTCATGGTTTGTGAACAATACCCAATAAAATGGTTTGATAAACTACTGTAAGACTTAATAAATGTTATATTAAAACTAACCTCCATCAAACTAATACTGCTTGTTTCATCTTACAAAAGCGATAAATCAATAGACAGGTGGTAGATAAAGTGTAAAAAAGTGCATAATGTGTACCCAAATGCAAAAGGTAAAGACACATCTGAAATCAACTGAACAGTGTGTATGCAGATTTCCTATCATGCAATGAACTGGGAAATCAAAAATTGCAAATGCAGATAATAATAATAATGAGGACTTTGTATAGTGCCTAATCTTTCGAAGCTCTAAGCGCTTTACACCATCAATAATGATATGACTACACTACAGAACAACAAATGACAAAAACAATAAAATTGGAAAACATAAAAACATGCTGAAAACATATAAGATACAAAACATGATTAGGTCGCTAAGTTTGTCCCTGCAGATATCCCATTATATAATGAACTGAGAGGTAAAATTATTAGAATTTTAAATCTCCAACTTACACCTCTCCTTCAATAACTCGTGCACAACGAAGTCCACAAACACAGACCGCACTATAGGTGATGGCACGAGTTACCAAGGAACCTCCAATAATTGAAAAATCTGTTTATACATCGATAAAAGCATGTGGGGGGAAAGTAAAGAACGGGGCTGTTTAATGACTGAATCCTCATTTTACAATCACATCATTAAAAACGCACTTTTTCTAATGAAATTGTTCGATATTTTGTATAAATAACATGTATTTTCAAAATTTACAACATGTGAAAGATTGTTCCATCTAGTTTAAACAACCATCACATTTATGCAAAAACGTGTATTATGTCACAGCTTTTTGTTTTGTTGATAAGTCTGGTTTTCAGAGTGGAATTAAATAGTATACTAGCAAGTTAGGAGTCAAAGTAGCTGGAAAATAGATTTTATCTGTTGATCCACCACCAAAACAAGATTCCTTTTTTTTAAAACTAGCGACATTTGTTTAGTGACACAATCACCTACGTTGAAACTTAATTTTGTATTGTTCAATTAGTACAATATCGATGTTGTGATATTGAAAGGAAAAGTGAAATTTCCAATCACCCTTGAGGATATCTCATGGTGCCAGTTCAGAAATTCTCTGAAAATCAATTGCACACAATGGTTTGTATGTGAAACCAAGCTTTTTATTTTAGGAAGTATTCGGTTGGCTTAGCTGCATTGCTATCTTTGATCACAGTTATGAAACAGCTGGTTAATATAAGGTAGTTTATGTTACATACACAATAAAATTTATAGCAGTGTTTGATTGATCAAATGAAGAGTTCACCCGACATGACCGGGGTTGGTAGATTTGAAATATGTAAGATTTGCATGACTTTAAACCTTTTATAAAAATATATTTCACCTCCTTTATTTGATTCAAATGACATAATTAATATGATAATACAAAGTGGACCAGCTTTTAATTCAATGCAACAATACAACAAATACTTCTGCAAGTCAGTTATCTAAACACAGTCGGCACTTAATTAGGTTCTCAGAAAAACACTTGCGGACATAGCTGTTACGGTAGATTTAAACATTTTACATTTAAATACACATTGCATTTATGATGATTACACTAAGTGGAACTAAATGATAGAATTAAAACACAAATTTCTCTTATTAAAAATTATTTTATTGGCAATTTAAATATTAATGTACTGCCTACACTTGGTGTGACATTTTCACTGATCAAAATTTCCTTGAATATCTTTAATTATGGTGTACTAAAAGTGATGTTTGGGAAAGAAAATGTAACCAATTATATGACTTCTTATTAAAAGTTGATAAGTTTTAAATGTTAATTAAAGTTTCCAGGTCATATCTACCATTTTCGACCAAAAAATGAAAAAATATATCAATGTTTCAGTTATCAACTTTGATCACAATTGTTTTTTTAGTTCAAGAACTTGGGATCATTTTTTAAGGTGTTTTCTGGTTTTAAAAAAATGGGATCCACAAAAGCCCCTGCATTATAAGCGGGCTTGTGACTTATCAGGTTTTGAGTTATCAAGAGAGTGGTGTATAACAGACTGCCAGATCAAATAATGTAGATATTGATCACCTATTATTAAATGATCTAAAAGATCAAACAGTGTAGGCACAGATCTGCCATCATATAATGAACTGTGAGACCAAATGCTGTAAATTCAGATCTGCCATCACATAACAGGTTAGAAGATCAAACAGAATTAATACAGATCTGCCTTATACAATGAATTGGGAGATTAAACAGCTTAGATTCTGGTCGACTGAAAAAGTATGTAATATACTCACCCTGCAAGCTGCAGTTAGAGCTATCAGGAAACAAGGTTTCATATGATAAGAGCTTCAGCAAAGTTCATGCTAACAGTTCGAAGTTGTCAGAGTTGAGAAATATTAAAAACCAGGTCAAATTCCATTCTGGAAACAGGTTCAGAGATTTTAATGTTAAAATCAAAACTGGCCAGCAAATCTGACAGATCTTTATCATGACAGGTATCTCCTTCAACACAGTGTCTGAATATGTCAGATATCATGGAGCAGTAGCCTTTGATGGTAGCTGGCACCAATTTTCAGGCAGTTTAAATGTCTATATTTTAACTTTCTAGTTCAGGAAGTTTAAATGCTTATATCCTAACAGTATGTTTGGTTCAGGTAATTGTAAATGCTAATGTTCAAACAGTGTGTCTGGTAATTAAAAGGTGATTGTAAATGCTAATGTCCAAACAACATGTGTTGTTCAGGGAAATGGAAATGTCCATGCTCTAATGGTATTTCTAGATCAGGTAAGTTTCAATGCATATCAACTCTTCACATGTATTCAGAATTATATAATTTTACAATTACCTCTACGAATGCCACAGGACTGAAGGGAAGAATGTGGTTTCCAATCACATATCTGTGTTGGGACTTCACCCTCTGGTTAGTCTGATATCAATGAAAAAAGCATATTGTTAAAAGATGTGTTAATGAGTGAATTCACACAAACATTTTCCCTCAAAAATATAATCAATAACATTGTGATCGCATTTCAACATGTAATAGTGTTTCCAGAAAGACCTAAATGATGTTAAAGTACCCCTAAATCCTATCCTCCAGGAAGCTCTAAATGATGTTAAAGTACCCCTAAATCCTATCCTGATTCCCCCTATAAAAGGATTTCTCCTTTGTTTCTTTGTTTCCAAAACTTAGGTGTACAAAAAAAGCCTCTTTATCATCTACTTGAAAAGATGGTAAATACACTGTGTGTGTGTCATGGATAGAAAATCAAGAATAACTTCAAGCATAACTGAACAAAATCACTAAAATTTTATGTCATCACCCAGCAATTTTCAAAATATAAGCAAAATACATCATACAGTACACTGGATTTAGAATGTGTTTCTAGTATAATTTAAAATGAAAAATTAATTGTGTTATCACATTCTAAAGTAACCTATCATTTGTTTGTTTATTGTTGGGTTTAACGCCATTTTTCAGCACACGATAGGCTATACATGGCGGTCAGTATTAATGGTGGAGGAAGAACCCAGGGAAAACCCGCAGAAAGAACCACCGACCCACGAGAAGCTGCTGGCAAGCTATCTCACATACCCACATTGGCCGAATCTGAGACTCGAACCCGCACAGACAGTTGTTGTTGTAGGGTTTAACGCCATTCTTCAGCACATGATAGGCTATACATGGCAGCCAGTATTATTGGCGGAGGAAGAACCCAGGAAAACCCCTGGAAAGAACCAATGACCCACGAGAAGCTACTGGCAAGCTTTCTCACATCACTACATTAGCTGAATCTTAGACTCGAACCCACGCAGACAGAAGTGAGATGGCAGTGATCCGTATCGGAGAGCGCTTTAGACCACTCGGCCACTCCCACTCAGGGCCCCTCCACACAGACAGAGGTGAGATAGCAGTGATCCGTATCGGAGAGCGCTTTAGACCACTCAGCCACTTGGGGCCCCACTATCATCTGTAACAACTAAATCAATTGCTATTGCGATATACAATTACCTCCTCTAATTGTGATACCAATAAAACCATGCATACATAACATTGCAGGCATGCATAAACTAGAGATGAAAAGCATCATGAATATTCATGTGTCGATTTTTAAAAATACTTTATTACAAAGTTACTTCCAAACTACCCCCACCTCCCGACAACTCATGCAGTAACTTTCTCATCTACTCACTGACAAGGGGGGGCCTGGTATTACTTACCTTATTTATCTAACATGACAATTGACCATTTCATCAAGCAGGCTTGTGTAGTACAAGAACACAACTTTACATTTACTATCTCCAAACTTTTATATATGCATAATTTTTAAGGGTATCTCTTGCTCTTAAATGAAGTCATCCAAGATTTTGATGAGAGAGACTTTTTTTACCAAGTTTTATTTAAATTATATGAGAAATATTGTCTGAAAAGAATATTTTCATAACAGAAGACAATTTAAAAAGTTTGAGAATAAATTTTATATAGAAAAATAGAATTAGAGACTTGCTGGAGTGTTGCTAAACTCAGTCAATAAGGTGCATGGATCTTGCTCGCAAGGTTACACATGTTAAAGATGCAAATCTATTTACAGAGATGCTCAAAATTCTATTGAACAATACAGTCTCTACAAAGGTAACATGTTCAGTCAGTCAGATGCTCAAATTTATATCCAATAATACAGTCTCTATAAAGATAAGATGTTCAGTTTGTAAGATGCTTAATATTCGAACCAATAATAGTCTCTATAATGGTAAGATGTTCAGTCAGTAAGATGCTCAATATTCTATCCAATAATACAGTCTCTATAAAGGTAACATGTCAAATGCAGGTCACCTCATTATTACGCATGAGACCTTGCTCAAAGTACAACTCAGCCAACATGTTGATAATAAAAAACTATTTACCAAGTTTAATTAAAATTGAATCAAAATTAAAGTCTCTACAGTGGTCAAAAGTTCAATCAGATGCATTATTAACATGCACTCATGGAACTCAGATCTGAGACTTGATGATATATGCTTATATTCAAAGTCTGATCAAAACTGGACCACAAAAGTGGTCACCAGTGATTTCAAGCTCAACCAATCAGATGCATGACCACTTCATTAATGTGCATAAATATCATTATGGGAGCCACCTAAGTTCTTGATGGTCCAAGAATATGTTCCACATTTAATCAAAATCAGATCAGAAATATGACCTCTTTGACCTCTAGAGTAGCAGCAAGCAATTGTTGAGGGATGGATATCAGATGGATGGATTGAGAATTTGACAAAGGATGTAATCTATTCATTTTCAAAAACCATCATGCCAAATATGATCACCTCTTTTAAGCAGTACAGACAGACTTTAGCTTTCATTCAGAGTTAACTAATGGATGCATGGATGTATAAACACATTAATGGATGTGACTGATGATGATATGTCTCCTAAAATGAGCCTATAAAAAAGTATTGCTGCCTATCACATTTCTCTTCAATTCAATGAACGTGTCAAATGAAGCTCTGGCTTAGTTTCATGCATCTAATTTTGTACAATGCTTACCTTTCTTATACTGGTCTTGTATTGGTATCAGAAAACATATGTTCTTAATTCCAAAGTAACAATGAAACATTACCTTATCTTTGAGGTATTTGGCCATTTGTGAAAAGTCTGGAAAGACTTGTTTGGTATCCAAATCCAGGTTAGTGACACTAGTGGAAGCTTCTTTTGGCACAACAGAAAGGGCTTTAGATGCCTCAATATGTATGTCATCTTTTCTAAAATGAAACAATACTGTGATGTAATAGATAAATTAAATGCAGTTGTCAATGTTAAGCCATCCTGACAGAAGAAGACATACAAGTGATACTTTCCACATGAATTGCATTGAGTCAAAATCTTTCAATGTGACTGCCCCATCCCAACCCACCCCAGCTCATCCAAGAAACCTAGCAGAACATGCATTCAGTCCCCTTTTCTTTGTAAAACTTATCTTCAGGAATAAAATCATCTCCCAATTTATACATTTATTATAGGATTAAATTAACATGGCTGGATCATTATTAAAGTGTAAGATTTACCTTATCACTCACAAAGTTAATGAATTTATGTCAACTATGAGAGTGATTAGCTCAAATATACACTTCAATAAATACAAGACAACAATTGTTACAATTCTAATTCTCCTATATTTCAAACAAAGATCCATACAATTCTAATTTTCCTCCTTTTCAAACAACAATCCTTACAATTCTGATTTTCCTCCTTTTCAAACAACGATCTTAACAATTCTAATTTTCCTCCTTTTCAAACAACAATCTTAACAATTCTAATTTTCCTCCTTTTCAAACAATGATCTTAACAATTCTAATTTTTCTCCTTTTCAAACAACGATCTTAACAATTCTAATTTTCCTCCTTTTCAAACAACGATCTTAACAATTCTAATTTTCCTCCTTTCCAAACAACAATCCTTACAATTCTAATTTTTCTCCTTTTCAAACAATGATCCTTACAATTCTGATTTTCCTCCTTTTCAAACAACGATCTTAACAATCCTAATTTTCCTCCTTTCCAAACAACAATCCTTACAATTCTGATTTTCCTCCCTTCCAAACAACAATCCTTACAATTCTAATTTTCCTCCTTTTCAAACAATGATCCTTACAATTCTGATTTTCCTCCTTTTCAAACAACGATCTTAACAATTCTAATTTTCCTCCTTTTCAAACAACAATCCTTAAAATTCTGATTTTCCTAAATTTCAAACAATGATCTTTTCCTCTTTTTCAAACAACGATCTTAACAATTCTAATTTTCCTCCTTTTCAAACAACAATCCTAACAATTCTGATTTTCCTCCTTTTCAAACAACGATCTTAACAATTCTAATTTTCCTCCTTTTCAAACAACAATCTTAACAATTCTAATTTTCCTCCTTTTCAAACAACAATCCTTACAATTCTGATTTTCCTCCTTTTCAAACAACAATCTTAACAATTCTAATTTTCCTCCTTTTCAAACAACGATCTTAACAATTCTAATTTTCCTCCTTTTCAAACAACGATCTTAACAATTCTAATTTTCCTCCTTTTCAAACAACGATCTTAACAATTCTAATTTTCCTCCTTTTCAAACAACGATCTTAACAATTCTAATTTTCCTCCTTTCCAAACAACAATCCTTACAATTCTGATTTTCCTCCTTTCCAAACAACAATCCTTACAATTCTAATTTTCCTCTTTTTCAAACAATGATCCTTACAATTCTGATTTTCCTCCTTTTCAAACAACGATCTTAACAATTCTAATTTTCCTCCTTTTCAAACAACAATCCTTACAATTCTGATTTTCCTCCTTTTCAAACAACGATCTTAACAATTCTGATTTTCCTCCTTTTCAAACAATGATCCTTACAATTCTGATTTTCCTCCTTTTCAAACAACGATCTTAACAATTCTAATTTTCCTCCTTTCCAAACAACAATCCTTACAATTCTGATTTTCCTCCTTTCCAAACAACAATCCTTACAATTCTAATTTTCCTCCTTTTCAAACAATGATCCTTATAATTCTGATTTTCCTGCTTTTCAAACAACGATCCTTACAATTCTGATTTTCCTCCTTTTCAAACAACAATCCTTACAATTCTGATTTTCCTCCTTTTCAAACAACAATCCTTACAATTTTCCTCCTTTTTTCAAACAACAATCCTTACATTTCTAATTTTCTCCTTTTCTGTCATCCATCAACAAATTTAATTTTACAGAGGCCTCTTTGCATGGCCTCAAAATATTTAAGTCAATTCTTTGTTATCAAGGAATGTTGATCCACTTCATTTACTGTTGATGTGTAACTAAGAGTATCAATCACGCCATCTAGAATGACTTAGCCCTCATCTAATCACAAGCTGATGAGTGTCACATTAATTTTTATGAAGCAAATATGCTTTATGGGTTTAGCATTTATTGTGCTTGATTTCTATGCATGATGATCTTTTAAAATTTAAATCGTGTCCAGCTTTTGTCATAATAAAATGACATCACATAACAAAACATCCAAGCAAAATGCAATAATTATGATCAGTTGCTCCTAAATACTGCTAAATGATCTGTTTGGCTACAGAGATGAGATAGCAGATAGGGATATTCCATTACAATGTTTGAACTTCTAATCAGAGATTTAATCTGAGGTTATAAATTCTAATTGAAATTCATGGTAGTGGGGTGCATTGTTATTGCTATTACAATGCAGTTTATATGAACCATGCTTGGCATTAAATATATTGAAAACCAGTTTAAAACCAAAATTAGTCCTCATAATTTACTAAGCTCAGAATTCAAAGACTACAGTTAAATTCATGACAACTAGAATTATATCACTTTTACATGAACCGATCAGTGGTCTTAATTGAGAAAATATACTGCACAGTAAATCTCCAATAAATAAGAATACCCACGAGTCTTAAGTCATGCGGAGTGGTTGGTATTTGTAAGAATCAGCACAGTGTTTGTATGTATAAGTGTTTGTCTAGAATGTTTGTATGCATAAGTGTTTATCTAGAGTGTTTGTATGTACAAGAGTTTGTCTAGAGTGTTTGTAGGTATAAGTGTTTGTCTAGAGTGTTTGTATGCATAAGTGTTTATCTAGAGTGTTTGTATGTACAAGAGTTTGTCTAGAGTGTTTGTATGTATAAGTGTTTGTCTAGAATGTTTGTATGCATAAGTGTTTATCTAGAGTGTTTGTATGTATAAGAGTTTGTCTAGAGTGTTTGTAGGTATAAGTGTTTGTCTAGAGTGTTTGTATAAGAGTTTGTCTAGAGTGTTTGTAGGTATAAGTGTTTGTCTTGAGTGTCTGTATATATAAGTGTTTGTCTAAAGTGTTAGTATGTATAAGTGTTTGTCTAGAGTGTTTGTATGTATAAGTGTTTATCTAGAGTGTTTGTATGTACAAGTGTTTGTCCAGAGTGTTTGTAGGTATAAGTGTTTGTCTAGAGTGTCTGTATGTATAAGTTTGTCTAGAGTGTTTGTATGTACAAGTGTTTGTCTAGATTGTTTGTATGTACAAGTGTTTGTCTAGAGTGTCTGTATGTATAAGTTTGTCTAGAGTGTTTGTATGTATAAGTGTTTGTCTAGAGTGTTTGTATGTATAAGTGTTTGTCAAGAGTGTTTGTATGTATAAGTGTTTGTCTTGAGTGTCTGTATGTATAAGTTGTTTGTCTAGAGTGTTTGTATGTATAAGTGTTTGTCTGTCTGCTATTCTGTAGCTCTTATGTAAGCTCGTCATTCTCAGTCCCTGTATGATCTATATGGGCTCCATGATTATGGCATCCAACTCGTGACCAAAAAGAAATACAGATCGGACATCAACCATCGGATCATCCCAGATTGGAATCATGAATTGGACTTGTGCAAGGCACTTTACTCCACAAGCTACAGCACAATTTAACCTTCAAAGTGTTGCTGTGCCATAAAACACCCAAAACCAAATTATGTCTGCTCTGTTCTCTCATCAAAACAAGCAAAACTTGATTACTACTTTGTGGTCTTTTAACATGTGGTATGTGACACAAAGTGTTCTTCCTGCTGTAAATATTTACAAAAATATCATTAAAATAATGACTTAATCTGCTACAAACTTATTATTTTACATCTTAAGGCATGAAGTAGTAATATGAATTGGCAAAAATGGGTTTCATGTTGTATGGTATACTGGTGCCAATTTACAATAAGTCTTGTACATACTTGTCCCCACAGGCCAAGAGCAGGACATATCTAGAAGGTATATGATCTGGTGGGAACACTTTCAAGGCATACTGCACTGCCATCATCCTTGCTTGGGGCTCAGGCTGTAAGAAAAGATAACTCTTTCTCAAAAAATAGTGAAAAACGTACCATGTCTTTTATTGCGATCTCATATACAAATAAAAAAAATTTGCCCTGGAAGAGTACTTGGACTGTAATTCTCAAATTAATTTCTTGATTGTTAAGCTGTAAATGAAAAATGAACTGCCTGATATAAACCAATTTGATTCAATGTAAAATGTATTAAAAATTTGATACTTATGAAAACAGTTTGTTTTCTAGTACTCTTTGCAATGGATAGTTCCTCACATTCTTTTCCACAATCATCAATTATTTTTTTTATGCACAGCATAGCTTTTTTTGGTATACCACATCATAAAATGTAGTTCTGGATATAACATAATGCTAAAAATGAATCCAGGACCAAAATCATACAAATTTATAATAAAAAGAAAACTAGATTAACTAGGTCCTATATTTTCATTTCCTTTTCAAAACACCATTTTTTATCTGTACCTAACACATTTCTCTGTATATCACTGTTTCATATATATCACAGTTCTTGATATAACTATTGCAGCAGGGACATTTTTATTATTATTTATTTTGCATGTGTGTACATGCTTAAACTGTGAAAGCAATATACTAATCAGTACCATTAAGTTCATTCAGATTATAAAACCAGTTTTCAATTAAATGAAATTTTTGGTAGAATAACAAGTTTCAAGATTATCTGAGATTAATTTGATTCATATTTAAAAAAACAAACACACATATTAGTGTCCTCCAGCATATTTATAAAATCTTGAGGATTTTTTGGAATAATACTGTATGATCTTTGGGAGTGAAGTATTTTTCTTAGAAAATACGTTCTTATCTTCCCATACAAATGCTGTAACCTTTTTATTATATACTCATTTTCTTATAATAACAATACAATACAAGAAACAAGGTAACTATATTTATGCTGAATTAAAAAATAAATGTACAACCATAGATTCATCAATACACAACAACATTATTAATGGGCACATAGCACCACTCAGCATCCTTTGAAAATTGGTGTATGCTTGACAGTAGTTTAAAAAAAATCTTTTTGATCTGCTTAAAACTGAAATAAGAGTCTGATTATGAATAAATGCACAATGCAACAACTTTTCCATTAAATCCAGAATTGATGAATTTTGTTTTTATGTTGATCCAACTCAATTCTGCTTTCTGATTATGATGGAATGGATTACTGGGTCAATTAAGTACAATTTGAAGGATGTGATTTTAGTTTGAAATCTACTCAAAATTCCTAGGATTTTGGATGCACATTGTATTTTGGCTGTTCTGAGAGACTTCAAATGAGTTGCAAGAATTTTTCACTCAGCTGCATTTTTTTAATTATCATAATTTTCAAAAGTGTTTTAACTGGTCTCTGTTCTTCTCACCCTACGAATTCAAACCTTTTATGTGTAAATATGAGCTACAATATATCATATAATTCAATGTAGATAGGGCTGAAAAATCTAACCAATGTTTAAAGTAAGTCATTATTTACTAGTCATCAAAATCTCAAAAAGAAGTAAACAAACACAAACTTAAATTAAAATATTGCTAAAAGTAATTTTTCAATAATCTTTCCCAACTGCAATGCAACTATCTATAGTTTGGCAAAACTGATTATTTCGGATTATTACTTATCTCCCTTCTAAAGGTTCATATACAGTTCAAAAGTGTATGCAACTACTTTTGTGATTCTTTCTGTGATAACAACATTTCTTCAATCTGATTTTGATTCAAAACACAGTTTAAAACAACAATGTAATAAAATGTCAGTTACATAGACATAGCATGCCTCTATATAGCTTTCTGAAGTGTCCAACAGCCATTGTTAATATTATTTCATCATGCAGAAAATAAACACAGAAGGTGATTTCGATCTTCTAGATGTTGATCCATGTGACATAAAACAACAAATGGAGGATATTTTCTTTTACTTCATTAATACAGCTACATTTCATCATGTGGTATGAAAAACGTGATATTTTAACTCAGAAATACTTCATGCCATGGGCTGTTCCATTCAAATATACATGGTACCCAGGGAAGACAGTTTTAAAAAATATATGGCCAAATGGTTTTAGAGAGGAATTTGTAAGTAGTAAATGTGATGATGCATAACAGATAATAGATTATAGCATACACTCACTTGGCCTAATAGTTAGGTGAGTTAAACAAGAGTCCCTCTAAGGGACTGATGCTCTAATGACCAGATGGAATTTCCAAGAATTCAAGGTAACACCATTTTTTCCCTTTAACTGCTAGTGTTGAAACCATCTCTAATATTGTTCAGTAATAACACAATTTTCAAATTAGCTGCTATAGATGTCTGATTGGAACAATCTTCATTTAGGACCAATAAGACATCATACACATCTATCCCACATACACGCATACAGTTGTAAACCTTTTGGAGAATGCTTGCAGCCAATCAGGGTTCAAACTTAAAATCTTGCTAAAGTCAGTACAGTTTATTGATGTCTTTCCTCTCAAAAGAGCTACATGTAAACATGGATTTCGAAGATAAATACAACAGATTATCTGAAGACAGATTGAAGTGTTTGATGAATATCTGTCTAAATGGTCCAAGAGTTAGGGCTTTTGACTTCATACCTGCTCTTAGTATGTGGATAGCAGAGAAAGACATGGTGCAAAATGTATATCTGCATATTGAGCTTTTTATTACAAAATTCACAAACTCTTACAATATTTCTTTTGTCCCTTTGAAATTGTGTCTTCTAAATTGTGGGCGGGGGGGGGGGGGGGGCACAGTTTCCCTTGCCCATTGGTACAACACTATGGAAATAAATTGAAGTGATTTAATATTTTATAGCTGATTAGTAAGGAAATTGATAAATAACTTCTTTTTCTTGCCACAGTACTTTTGTGGTTGGGGTGCCCTTAACTGAGATACACAGACTGGGTATTATAATTAAAAAATGACAATGGAAAGGATACAAAACACAGATAGCCAGCCAGATTTTTTCAAGAAATATTGAATGCAAAACGCCGGCTTCTGACAATTTTAACTGCATATGATATCTTTTAACACTGCAAAGATTTACACCTCAATTCTACATAACAAGACAAACTTCCAACCTGCAACCTGCTTAATAAATAAAATCACAGGCTGACCTACATAATGTGTCCCTTTTCAGAGCTGAACTATATAATGAATCACCTTTCAGGGCTGACCTACACCTACATAATGTATCCCCTTTCAAGGTTGACCTACATAATGTATCCCCTTTCAAGGCTGACCGACATAACATATTTCCTTTCAAGACTGACCTACATAATGTATCCCCTTTCAAGGTTGACCTATATAATATGTTCCCTTTCAAAGCTGGCCTATATAATATGCCCCCTTTCAGGGATGACCTACATAATGTAACACCTTTCAAGAGTGACATAACAGAATGTATCACCTTTCAACATGCTCTAGTATGATTGCCTTGTTAATTTTGATTACCTTGTCAATGTTTTGCATGATAAGGGCCTCCATCAGTTTGAGATTGGTTTCACTGAGATCTCTGAGAGCTCCAGCCATTAGTGACAGAGATTCCTGAACTGCTAATCTTGTATCAGCATCCTCCTACAATAAAAAGAAACACTTTTCTTCCTGAAGTATACTCTGTTGTATCAGAGAAAATATAAGCTTGTCACCCACCACTATCTAACAAAAAAGCATTGACTATGTAATCCTGCTTCTCTGTGTACTTTAAAATTTATATATTTTACATCAATGGAAAAACAGTTTCTGACAAGATTTGTCTTTGAAACAAACACATGCCTTGACTGCTACCAAATGAAGTCAAAGTATATATTTAGTGCATCCAAGGATGTATGCACATATAAAGTTTCATCACTATAAGGCACTAAACATGACCCAGAAACTGATCTAAAGATAAAGAGTGTCAGTGAAGCATTAAAAGTAAATCACAGTGACTGACTTTTAGTATGATGTATACATCAACCAACTTTACAGTGGGTAATAGCATCTGAAATAGCACTTAAATGTAAAGTAGTTGTTCTATTGATTACTCCTAGAAAACCATATAGACCAAGATCTGCTGGCATATTATGCAACAGCAGATCTGCTCCATGCAGCTGACTTGTAAGTATATACAGTATATAATTGTCACTCAGGAGTATTAATTTTATTACTACTATCTGGTCCGATGTCTCATGAAGTCTAGATGTTATATGGTAAAGATAAGGGTGAGTCAGGGAACCATTCTAAATAGATTTTAAACAACTGCATTGTTTGTGGGAAGATTGTTTTTAAGGACAATAAGGTGTTTAGTTTCACATTCAATGAAATGAAGACCTTTTAACAGTATGGTAAGTAAATATTATTCGGCATTGTTCATGTTCATTTAATTCAATTTTTGAATTTAGAAACAGAGGCAGTGTTTGTTGAGTCACAGTGCTAATTTTTAAAACTTTAAAAAATATGCAACATGATTAAGATAGTTATCAGAAATGGATATACAACAAGTTGCTACAAAAGATGGGTGATCAGGGGATATCCCATGTAAAGGTATGAAATAAATCAACAAGGACCATAAATCTATCCAAAAAAGATGGATCAGATGAGACAAAACAACACAGTCAAATCAAGGTATAAGAGTCAATGCCCTGACAAAATCAATCAGATTTTGTTGAATATTTCTTCAGCTATGGTGACTGTAAGCATCATTCAAAGTTTGCATGTCAAAAAAAGAATCTGTTCAACAAAGGCCATACATTTATCCAAAAATTGCATAGATGACACAAAATCAATATAAGGTACATTCAGTCAATGTGATAATGTTCATACAAAATTTTAGCAAAATATGTTTATGGTTCACTATCTATGCAGGGTACAAGTAATAGCCCATGTTATCATATGAAGGTAATTGTCATTGATCAGAACTGTATATCTATGCAATGATGTGCACTCTATCAAAAATGGGAAATAACTCCATCAAAATCAGACCCAAAAAGGCAAAGACCTTTCAATGGCACAACTACATGTGATAGACAATTCAACTACCAAATAGCATACAATTTTGTGTAGTAAGTGAAGATGGAAAGACAGATCAATAAAAAGAAACTAATTACTACATGGTTGCAGTATTTCACTTTGGACCTAAATAAATATTATTCAATGCTGGTTAGGCTCTATAGTTGAGGTTTCACATGAAATGCATGCAGGCTGCAGTCAATACTTCTAATTCCTAAACCCATTCATATACAAAATACTTAAACTGTCACAGTAAAATATCTCAATATACAATATATAGTTAAAGTTATTAAAGTTATTAATATGGAAAGTTTACCACCAAATACACATATTCCTACTTCCAATGGCATTGAACCAAAAAAGTCTTCTGAATAGGCTTGGATGTATATAGGTCAAACAATCAAAGAATCATAAACATAAATACTTGATGGATCTTAGTGAAATATGTAAGTCACGTTGATCATCTATGGATGTGTCAGTGGGAGAGTAACAGATGTATCAAACTGTCAAGTTTCAAACAGAACCAAATAAATTACTAATAAAGATGCATGCAGTCATCTAATTTGATGATCAGACTATGAACAGAGCACAAGAAACAAGTTTAAAACAATAAAATTGAACCAAAGTTAGTGAAGCATACACAATAGGTCACAGTGAACCACTTTTTAATAAGGACAATGTACTCATCAAAATGTATCTCCAAATGTCATGATTCGAGGTATATCAGTATATATACAATGTGCAAAAAATCTATTTGGTCATGAGACCAATACTAAATCTTATGTTGATGTTGATAACCATCCAGTTAGAAGTAGTAGAGATAATGATATTTTCAAGATACGAGTATCTATTCACAACTAACAATAAATAGATTTTCAAGATGGCTACTGTGGTGGTCACATTGTACATCATCAGATCAGCACCAATCTCAGTTAACACCAACTAGACATCGTAAGGAGACTATTAGTGAAGACCTGATTCATTCATCAGAAGTAGCAATAACTAAGGACAGCCATAGTCATATTGTAGATAGATTAGCATTGATTAAATTTAAATCGAACTGGACATCATATGAAGTCTTTTAGTGACATCACAGCATGACACTTTTCAGGTAGAGTTGCAATAAAATTTCTAATATGTCAAAATGGCACCATTTTTGTTGAGGACCAGCTAGACATCATAAAAAGTCTTTCAGTGAAACCCAATGCTGACATGACTATCAATGTAGGGGTAGCAATAAAAAGCTTTTCAAGGTGGCCATTTAGAACCAACTAGATAACATCAAATGTCTTCTAGTGAATATGACCAAGAATTTTTAGATTACTATGGTGGCACTATTGGATGTTTGATCGGCCACATTTTTACTTGGGACAAATTTGACATCAGAATTCTTTTAGTCAAAACCCAATATTGATCTAACAATGCATTTCAGGAGGAGAAGTGAGTGAAAAAAAATAGTTTAAATATGGATGCCATGGTGGCCATATTGATGTCACATCAGCTAGATTTTTTATTTAGATGAAACAGACATCATACTAAGTGTTTTAGTAAAAACTCCATGTTAATATGACCATCCATGTAAGAGGAGTAGCATAAACACATTTCAAGATGGCTTCCACTGTGGCCATATCGCATATCAGATCAGTATTGAAAACCCCAAGCTGATATGACCATTAATGTAATAAACATAATGAAAATTCCATGCAGATAAGACCATCCATGTAATACAAATGAAACTCCCATGTTGATATGACCATTCATGTAATAAAAGTAATGAATATCCCAAACTGATATGACCATTCATGTAATAAAAGTAATGAATATCCAAACTGATATTACCATTCATGTAATAAAAGTAGTCGGAACAAGATTTTCATGATCGTTGTCATAGTGGAAATACTGGATGTCTGAATAGAAACTGTCTGCAGTTGATTCAACAATGAATTTCCACACATTAATCACAAGTGACATATGAAAATAATGATAAAAAGTATTAATAATGCTCTTTTTGTAAATGAATTTAATATGGTACACATTTTCAACACAATCCTTTTTGATTTCAGTTCCTCCTCCGCTCGCATGCATACTGGACAAACTAATAATCGATTATTATTAACTGGATATAATATATCCAAAGGCCTCTCTTTTTTTCTCTCTTTCCTTTTTTCTCTCTATCGGGAATATCTTAGCGAAATATCGCCTTAAATCTATGAAATAACAAACTAAGAGGATTTTCATTTCTGTCATCATCCAATGATATTTCTGCAGTTATGAATGATGAAAAAAGTTATGTCAAACTAACCAAAGCATGCATATATATATATATATATATATATATATATATATATATCTCCTTGGCATCCATCCGTCTACGTGAGACAATGGCGTAGCTCCAAAGTCAACTGTTCCTTATTTCTGGCTCTCTTTTGAGCATGCCTTCTATTCCTGTCATCCTCAGCTTTGCTAACTCCCTGCCTGACAGCTAGGCGCCAGATGGGACGGTCATTAGCAAAGCTCTCCCAGTTGATGACATCGAGGTTGGCTATCTTCAGGTCCTTCTTGCAAACATCTTTGTAGCGCAGGTGTGGACATCCAGTCGGTTGTGTACCTTCTGCTAGTTCCCCATATAACAGGTCCTTAGGGATGCGGCCCGGGTATATATATATGTATATATATACAGTGGAACCCCGCTATAACGTGCCCGCCATAACGCAAATTCGGATACAATGCGGTCACATTGTTGCTCCCGAAATTTTGTATATTTATTCGCACACAATTTTTTTCTTCTTGAAGTGTTATGCCAAAAGAACATGATGTGGTCTTTGTGGTTGTCTTCAATTAATTCTGTATGCAATCGTTGCTCTAACAATAGCCGACGAGTGTTTCTTCTTTAACTGCACACACAACCAAGCAACAGATAATGCGGTGGTTGATAAAAGCTTCTCACATCAAAAAACGAAAGCTGCCAACATGTTTTCTGGGCTTGAAGGTGTTATTAGACGCAATCAGTTGACCAGTAAATGTTTGCTTCACTTGCTGGAAATTGAGAGGGTATGAAAAATTGATATGCGTTCAGCTTTAAAAACAATTATAAAAGTGACTTGTGACCATTGCAGGCCTACTGCACTTAGTTCTCGGGTTTTACATGTGTATTGGGTTTGCTTATAAAATGGTTATTAATTTCCCCCTTCTTTTTCTTGATAAATATTTTACCGTTACGGAAAAGCAAGTTCACAAACGAAGTCGTTTAATGCAATTTGCACAAAAAACATTTATTATGATTTTGGGGAAGAGATCATGGATGAATTCTAATATAATACAATAAAGTGCGAGTAATAGTGTGCAAAATGCAGTTTCTGAAATGTATTAATTTCACCAGGTCCTTGAATTGTTATGCCTAAATAAACATCGGAAATATAACTTATTATTAATCCAAGAGTAAAGACACGTGTTCTTGAACTGCATAAACAACAAAGCAGCAGACAATGTGGTGGTTGATACAAGATTCTCACAATTAATAAACACTAAAAAAAATGAAAGCTGCCAATGTTTTCTGGACTTGGTGGTGTTATTAGAGGAAATCATTTGACTAGTAAAACGTGTCTGCTTTGTTAGCTGGAAATTGTACATGCATACAGCTGGGAAAAAAACTTTATATCAGTAACGCATGACCATTATAGACTCACTGGATGTTATGATTTAGTTCTTGGATTTTATGTGTATGGTGTTTGTATATACAAAATAAATATTTTACCGTTATGGAAAATCAAGTTTACAATTTGTATAGACACCGTTCATAGACCATGGAACGTAATGAACGTACACTTGCTTCGTCTTTCATAACCTAATTTTCTGTTAATTTTTCTCATTAAATTCAGACATAATGTGACAAAAATATTGAATAGTTTAAATAAGTTTGCAAGTTTTGCAATGGAATTAGATACAGGCATTATGGATAGACTGCATGCCATGACAGTACTATATCAGACGGTAAGTAAATGGTGTTAATACTCTGTACATGTTATATATTGGACATTAAATTCAGACACGACAATCTTGGACAAAATTATTGAATATTTTAAATTGTGCAATCTTCCAATAGAATTGCATGCATTATGGATGAACTGCGTGCCACGATGGCATGATAGTAAATGATGTTAATACCCTCCCTATTCATTATATAACGTCAGTCGGGGTGTTAGCGATCAACATGTATTTTCGGGAGAAAAAAATTTTAGTAAAACTATCTAACGCAAATTAATAACCTATCAATATATTATCCGTCCACTTTTTTTAAAATAAGTCTTATTACTGCATTCCATTTAATATTCGTCCTATAATATTCCGATTTCTTACATTAGACATGAGTACATGTATATACACCAATGCAGTGTTTGCTGGGAAAAAATTCAAATACTGTAAAACACTGCGATAACACAACCCCGCTTTTAACGTGATCCAATTTCATGGACCCCGATTATCGCGTTATAGCGGGGTTATAAAAACAATAAATCCTGTAGAATCACCAAGTATTTGTGATTCTATTTGAATTTTGTTGCCAGTCACAGTGAATCAGATG
Organism: Unio pictorum; assembly: GCA_030141615.1. Taxonomy (NCBI): domain Eukaryota; kingdom Metazoa; phylum Mollusca; class Bivalvia; order Unionida; family Unionidae; genus Unio; species Unio pictorum. Next base: position 17,245,519 of record JARLTB010000107.1, read on the forward strand.
AAAATATTACCTACCTCACACATGGCATCAAAAAATGTCTGTACAAGGGCAATATCCTTTCCAACAAGCTGAGGGGCTCGCTGGATGATTTTTCCAGCGGCAACGTAGGCTAGGCTTCTCAACTTCGAATCCTGCATTAAAGTGATACAAATGTATACAACCAGTGCTTTTGAAACACAAAATGTAGGAGGCCAAAATAATTTTATTAAATTTTTTTGTTTGTTTAAAGTTTTCACAGTCATGGTGGAAAAGAATATCTAAATGCTGACACAGATATTTAAGTTAAGTCAAATACTTGAGCAGATCATGTTCAAATTATTGCAGTTTTGTTTTGTATTTGGTAACCATGACTAAAACCATGGACCACTTTCTGAAAATACGAACTTTGAGATTTCTTAAAAGAATCCATATTTTGTCTAGATATAGTAACATAATGAATGCTTAATCAAAAATAAAATGAAAATTAGCTTTGCTCCAGAAACAAAGTGTGAATAATATAAGCTTAGACAGACAAAACATAAAAAACACTGAAAATTGAACAATGAATTCTGAACAGCCAAAGGCAGAATGAGATGACAAGTCATATATGATTATAAAGTTTCGTATATACATCTTGAATGATTATTTGGTTTTACTCTGGAAATGAAAAGTATTAATGAAGAGAGATAAACAGACAAACAGATAAAAATTTAGAAATGTTGAACTGAAGAATTGTAGGAAACCAAAAGGGTGGTCTTGACCACTAGTCTTCTAATATGTTTACTATGTCTTATAGCTATCCTGAACATTTTAGGAGTTATGTTCTGAAAACATAAATGTGAGTGAGTGATGGCTGGATGGATAAAAAAATGACAAAGGGATGAAAACATTAAAACAACTGCAATTAATAAAATATGAATAACAAAAGGCAAATCATCTAATAATTGTAAAACATTTGATGGAGATATTTTAAACATTTTTCCAGATTAGTTAGAGAAGTGAAAGTGTAAACAATGCATGGAAGAAAGGATATGCAAATAAAGAAAAACATTAAAAATATTGAAACTGAAGTAATGAAAATGGCAAATGGCATCATCTGGACCATCATCTAATATGTATACCAAATTTCACTGAGAGACAAGTTAAGGATATATTCACTGGAAATGACACTGTGATGTAGGGACAAATGACAGTATGATGTACAGACAGATGGACTGTTAGACAAATAACAGTGATGTACAGACAGATGGACTGTTAGACAAATAACAGTGATGTACAGACAGATGGACTGTTAAACAAATAACAGTGATGTACAGACAGATGGACTGTTAAACAAATAACAGTGATGTACAGACAGATGGACTGTTAGACAAATAACAGTGATGTACAGACAGATGGACTGTTAGACAAATAACAGTGATGTACAGACAGATGGAATGATATATAAATCATAGTGTGATGTAGGGGCAGAAGGACTGAGACAACTGGAATGATAGACAAATGACAGTGTGATGTTGGGACAGATAGACTTATAGACAAATGGCAGTATGCTGTACAGACAGATTGACTGTTAGACAAATAACAGTGATGTACAGACAGATGGACTGTTAAACAAATAACAGTGATGTACAGACAGATGGACTGTTAGACAAATAACAATGCAATATGTATGATGTAAGGACAGATGGACTAATAGACAACAGTCTGACATACAGACCAATGACAGTAATGTAGGGACTATTGGAATGATAGACAAATGACAGTGTGATGTAGGGACAGATAGACTTATACACAAATGGCAGTATGCTGTACAGAGAGATGGACTGTAAAACAAATAACAATGATTTACAAACTGGTGGAATAATAGACAAATGACAGTGAGATGTAGGGACAGATAGACTTATAGACAAATGACAGTATGATGTACAGACAGACTGTTAGACAAATAACAGTGCAATGTAGGTATGATGTAAAGACAGATGGACTAATAGACAACAGTCTGACATACTGACAAATGACATTGATGTAGAGACAAATGGACTGATTGACAAATGATTGTGATGTAAGGACAGATGGACGCATTGACTAATAAGTCTGATGTACAGACAATTGAATTTATGGAAAAGATACTGTGATGTATGGTGCAGTGGACAAATAGCCAAACAGAACCTTATTCCTACTGGGGATGTGTGATAAAAAAAAATAGAAAGATATTATTTTATCATTATATATTTAAAAACAAAAAAGAGAATTAATATGCAGTGGTTCTTCACCATAACTATAGAAAGTGGAACCAAAGGGTGTACTGTGTTATGCAAAATTCATCTTATACTGGAGCACCTTATAAACAAGACTAATTAAAACTGAACAAATTTTATTTGAAATCACATAGCAAAGGGTTATTTTAAGCAAATAAGAATTATCAAGTGAAGTAAAATCAAACTGAAATTAGAAAATTAAATTCACTCTGCATTAGGGATATCCATTACCATACTATTATATAACAAATACCATTTAACAAATGTTTTATGGGGACATTTAACACAGAAATGTTTTATAAAAAGGGCATTTAACATAGAAATGTTCATAATGAGGACATTTAACACAGAAATGTTTTATAAAAAGGACATTTAACACAGAAATGTTCATAATGAGGACATTTAACACAGAAATGTTTTATAAAAAGGACATTTAACACAACTGTTCATAATGAGGACATTTAACACAGACATGGTTTATAAAAGGACATTTAACACAGAAATGTTCATAATGAGGACATTTAACACAGAAATGTTTTATAAAAAGGACATTTAACACAGAAATGTTTTACAAAAAGGACATTTAACACAGAAATGTTCATAATGTGGACATTTTAACACAGAAATGTTTTATAAAAAGGACATTTAATACAGAAATGTTCATGAGGACATTTAACACAGAAATGTTTTATAAAAAGGACATTTAACACAGAAATATTTTATAATGAGGACATTTAAAACAGAAATGCTTTATAATGAGGACATTTAACACAGAATATGTTTTATAATGAGTTTATTTAACATAGAAATGTTTTATAATGAGGACATTTAACACAGAAAAAATTTATAGCTAGGATATTTAACAGTAATGTTTTATAATGAGGACATTTAACACAGAAATACTTTATAACAAGGACATTTAACACGTAAAATATTTTATTATAAGGAAATAATGTAATTCATACAAACCTCCTTGGCCTCTCCAATAACCTGTACCATCTTTGTCAACAGAACTGGACTGATAGGAGTAAACTTGGCATCAGAACAGCTATATTAAAGAATAGAGAAAAAATTACTCTTGCAGTGTGATGATTTTGCTGGTGAAAAATATTAAATGATAAAATGATAAGACTATGGTTAAAAAAAGAACTGAAACAAAAAATGCACATTGAGTTTACTTCCACTTATACACTCCACCATTCTGTATTAAGACATGATTTTTTTCTTCAAAGTAACTTTCTTCATATTTGCTCCTAACAAAGATAAAAAAAACAACTTTAAATAAAAAAACTGTAAAGCCGCCATTTTTCAGTGAGGAGCAATTTCTGTGGTCATGTGGTTAATACAAGCCAGGATTTTTTAAGACTCAACAAAAAATCTATATGGATCTAATAAGACTTGTTCACAATTCACCATCTGAAGTACCAACAAAATCTTATTTTTGACAAACCCAAAAAGTACTGAGACCACTTAAAATAAATGGACTTATAATAAAGCCTGTGTTTATTTTACTTAATAACTCATGCAAATGTTCTGTTTCAAATTTGAAAATCACTATGACACACTTGAATTGACTGTATGGCATATAATAGCTCCTAGATAAGAGTGAATATCTATGAACTGTCACAAATCAATCCACCCCCACCCCCCCCGAAGTTATGCACATAGTTGTCATCATTTCAAAATGAGCCCTTTAAGGAAGGAAGGTCTCTGAGCAGTTCCATGACTGAAAGACTGTCTTTACAAATGTGAGCAGGAGCTGTCATGAAACTCTCATGGCAGAACTACTGCCAGTTCAAGTCAACCAACAACTGTATCTGAGTTTGGTTGCAGTAGCTAGAACAACTAAGCAATGAGTTTCGTTCAAGATGTGAGTTTATGAGGCTCTAAATATGGTTCAAAGAGCGTCTTATTCAACTTTTTCAGAACCCATGTACCGCCTCATTACCACCATTTGGTGGCACCGATTTATAAGCTAAGTAATATGTTGAAAAGGATGATCGTATATGCAGGGAGACTGGGTAGGTATCAAGGTAATGTGATTTTGAAAATTTATAATTTACAAAAAGATTTGCTTTTTCTTTGAATATATTCAACAACCACATTAGTGTTAAGAGAACAAATAAATCAAGGAGGGAATGATGAGTATCCTACCTCTACTACAGGCAACCTTCAGGGTAAAGATGACTGGATTCCCTATATGAAGGATAGACCCCTCTCCTAACTTAAGAACAGAATAATCTTCAGTCATGAGACCCATGATAACTATACCCAATTAATAAGATAACTGTTGAACTCTTCAGTGAAAGCACCAAACTGATTTCCCATATGGAGGTTCTGCTGATTTAGTCTGGTGGTCAATTATGCAGCAGCCACTTTCACCAACAACCAGATTCAAATATTGTCTCAACAAAGGTAAATCCCAGATATAAAAACTGAAGAAAGTTGTCTTGGAATGCCAGAAGAGCAAATCTATTAATTTTCTGATTCAAAAGTTATGTTAAAACGTGACTAAGATCCTTTGAGATTTGAGAGTATTCTGGGTGTATAACCCTCTTCAGACGCAACAATAGGATCTATGGGGTGATATCCTCTTATTCACCATGAAAAAGAGCTGTTTTCTTGTTCCCAGGGTTTTTCCTGCAAGCAATGTTCAACAGTATAGACTGGGTCTTGTACAATCGCTACTCTACATCTATCTATCAAAGACAGGCAGTATATGACAACTCTCTGACTGCTCAATATTACAATGCCTTGACCATGAAACCATCTGATATGAACTGAAGACAGTTTGGGTCTGTTGAAAATGAATATAACTTGCTCACCTTTCATACCAAAGCTAAGGTTATCAGAATCTTTTTATAATACTAGCTACAGCAAGGTTCTGCCTGTCAGACAGTTAAAATTAATATTAATTGAGCATCAAGACTGGTATGAGATTTAAATTTGGTAACAGAGTGAAGGATTTTGGTCTATTCAAGTTTAAATTGACTACTAGGTATCAGAGATCTTCATCATGATCAATATCCCCTCTGCCATAATGCAAACGTGTCAGAAATAATAAAAGTGGTAGCTTTGAGTTTGAATCATAATTAGGGCCAATATTTTTTTTTATCTTTAAACAACAAAGAAATAAACCAGTCAGCTGTGGGATTTAGGCACTCAAAGGGATAATGTTGTCAATATTGTATTATTTCTTAATATGCACTGCATTTCCTCTTACACCTTCAATGTGGAAAAGATTCTCATCAAAGACTGCAAACACTGCATGTAGTGGATGAAAAATACTTAGTACATGCAAAGTGTTTCTCAAGAGTGTCCTCAAACATTTAAACTTCTTGTATTAGTTGCATCTTGGACTCATATTTAAATGAAAAGAATTTAAAAAAAACAAGAAGATTGGGTAATTACTTGTCCAAATGTATAGCCAAAATGCACAATATTAACACTTAACAACCCATAACATTTACCAATGATACTGTGTTACAGCACAAGGTCAGAATATACAAAAGTCCATTCTACGTAAAAAGATCCCCATAACTATTGATTAAAAAAATTTACAATATATTTTACCACATGTAGTAACCAATTTACTAAACTCCAAATTAAAGACTTTCTGTACAGATGACTTGAATGTTTGAAGGATTTTCGATTCATCAGGTCCTGAAGATCTATTTTGATAGTAATAAGTAAAAGCTTACAACCTTGTACCATTTAGCAGTGGTCAAAGGGAGGTAATTGGTAAAAGTTTCTTCCATTTGATTATTATAAGCTGTAGAAAGAAAAAAAGATGAATTTTCTTCTTTCTGGGAAGACTGGATTTGGGTAGCAAGCTAAAAAAATAAAGTTTGTGAATGGGAGAAATTACTGCAGTTGATAAATAAGAGGGAAAATTCTGATTCTGCATTTTCATTATTGTTGTATAAAAATAAAGGCCTCATTATCTGGGACTGAAGTTGACAACTCCATAGATGTGGTCCACTGGGTGCTGACAAACAAGGAATCAACAAAAAGGGTTCAAGATTTAAAAATCAAAATATGTTACAAATCTTCTTGTCATTAAAAGATTATAATACAAGTTACATGGGTCATGTATGCATATTTACTCATTTTAAATTAAATATAAATTGTTCTATTCAATCCTGACTTATGAATGCTCTGCACCTTTACTGTCACCAAGAAACTTGCAGATGAAAATTATCTATCGCTATGGACTTTTACAATGGTGGCCATGTACTAAACTTAGGTCAAAATAAGAGTGTATTGAGTGGAATCATCACAATCGAGGGTAGTAAAAATTTGCTTATCTACAAGCTTAGCTTTCATTGTGACATCTCAGCACATGACATTGAATCCGGGACTGTAATGGCTCACACCTATAGGTTCATTTCATCCAAAAATGTTGTTGTACTTTAACATTGATTTGCCATATGCACCTGTTGGGGGGTGGGGTGTCTAAAATATAACCCTCTAAAGGAATATGGATTTATATGCTCTTTGATGGAGGAACTGACACTGGATTCCATCCATACTTCACTTACTACTGGAAAATAAAAAGTATGCTTTGCCAGTAAGATATAACTACCGACAGGATGGGAAGGTGTGACCATATTGTTGAGCATTATCAAAGAACATCTTTAACTTAATTTTGAAAAAATTGTTTTCTTCTTTAAATATGTTACACAATCAAAATAGGAGAATAGGTACAAGGTAAATGGAGTTACATCCCCATTCCTGGAAAAGAGCACATCCTTAAGCCCGGAAGGTATGTGAAGCAGTTTCCAATGTTAAAAATATATGGGTTAGAGTAGAAACTCTATTTGCCCAAACATGGCTAATAAGGAAAACAGTGTTCTTCATTGCAAATCCAGTGAATCAATTGGGCTTTTGTAGCTTGGAAGGGCTACATTTGCAAGGCAGTGGATGTACTCCTAATATATTACGATCAGGTTAAATATTAGAATAAGAAGGACTTAAAAATTATACCATAAATTTAAACCAAAATGAAAGGGTTATGCCTTACACGTTTCTTTTTAAGTTTCATCATACAAAAACATTCCAATAAACAAAATATGGATCATTTCAGTCTCATTAAATGCAATCTGTTACATACCTGACATAATGAAATTACCCAACTAAAGCGTGCTTGGCATTTTATACAAACAGACACTGAAGAATTTGTCGAAAAACAACCCAACAAATTCACAATGTTTTTAAATCTTATGGAACATTTCTTTACACCTCAAAAGCAGGTATTTGAGAAACATAACATGAATTATATTCCTGAAAATACATAAAAGGACAAGCAACTCCAGTTCTAGTAAAATATAATATAACAGGATCAATTCTACACCGGACAACTACTCACTTGTGGCAAAGACTGTGTACCAGTTCCACGGACATAGATCTGAGCTTGGCATTAGTGTTTTCTCCATAAAGACAGTCAAATATCACCTGCAATGGAAAACAGTCCCAAAAATATAAATACTTTATCGATGATACATTTTTCTATTCCTTTAAGTGCAAACTTTCATTAACGTAACCGAAGAGTAACATATATGAATAATGTTAATTCTGAATTTCTTATGCTACTCAGTTACCATAGATACTTAGGATAATTACACCACTCGCTTAATAACTTGCAGCCAGATAACTTGCAAACCTGCTTATAATGCAGGGTCAGGCATGGATCCCATTTCTTAAACCAGAAAATACCAAATTAAATTGATCCCTATTTCTTAAAATTGAAGAACATCAAAATCAAAATTGGTAACTTAAATGTTGACATATTCGTTTTATAGTAGAAAAAGGATAGGATCTGGAAATTTGTGGAGGTCTCTCAGTAACTTGCACCCTTGCTTATAGTGTGGTCTATAATTGTGGAGCTCGTTGTGTGAGAGTTATTGAAAGAGAGGTGTAATAAATCTGGTATGGCCTTTACAAATTAAATTGTACCAAACAACAATTATATGCATATATATATATATATATATATATATATACATACTATTTCCTTTGTCTATCCTTCTATCTAATATCATGTCTAAACGTACCAAAAAGAATGTTTCCTCAAAGTATTATAAAAGACATGATTAGCTGTATGCACATCCTAATACCAAAGTTTAAAATAAAAACATATTCTACAATAATACTTAACCAATCATAATATGCTGGAAATACATTCGCCACCTTGCAAAAACAAAGTGCAAAAAGGTCATTGGGCTAGATGGAATTCAGAATAGAGTTGTCTTCCCTTGCAGAGAAGAACTGTCACCAAATGCCATCAGTTATATACTACTGTAACAGAGGAGTATACTCTTAAAGAATATAAATGCAGGAAGGGCTTGAGACGGTGTGTTTATATTTTTCTTCAAATGCATTCCCCCATGATATGAAAATAGGAAAGATGCAGAAGAATTATGTCCCCTTACTCCAGAGATGTACATATTAGTGATCTCCTTATGTATGTGAAGCATCTTAAGAGTTTTTGTGAGCTATCGGCTTGGGTTGGCATACGGTCTTTTGCATGGCTGCAGTTTAGAGAAAACAAATCTGATCCCACAAATTCAGCAATTAGAATAACCCAAATGATGATGATGCTACTGAATGACCTGTAAAGGTAGCCTGCTTTGCTGCTAATACAGGTCTTATCATTCAAACTATTCTTTTGAATGAAGAGTTTCTGTGGTAAAACCTGGATCTCTGTTGTTTTCTGTGCCATGGTTTGTGTGATATCAGCTATAGAGCAGATATGTTTGAAAACTGTACCTGTAGTGACTGCATTAACCATCAGAGCGAAGATGTGAAAGAAATAGTTTAGTTAAGTTTCTTTCATGCTGAGTAGACAACTCATTGTATCCATGATGACAGAGCCTGAGCAAAAATATTGTTCCTTTCCATTTGAGCAGTAAGAACCAAGAACTAGTGAGATTCTCCTCTTCTGCTATGCAGATTTTCCTGGAACAAAGGATCCAATGATAACAATGGTCCATAGGTGGGAATCCATTCTTGGTTATTTGAGAAAATAAACCATCCTGCTGCAGATAGTTCAGATCCATCATAAGGCACATATGTGATTCTGCCTCCTGTAACTAAGTGATGAACCTTCTTGATCAAGTAATTAATGCTCCTTATTCAATGTTAGACAACTCAAGTTGGACTTTTGTTTAGGCAAGCAAATGGCCACTTATCACTTTTGTTGCTAAAACAAAGCAAAAGCTATTGTAAAAATCTTTTGAATGGCCTAGAATTGAGCTGTATTATAACATATTATAATCAGGTAACATACCTGAAGAAAAAATTGTTTGACAATAGTTTACCTGCACATTGTAAGGAAAGGTATTTGATGCATCTCTTGCACGCAGGAAGTAGGGGAAAATCTTCAATCTAATTCGAGTATCAACAGCTCTCTTTTTTAGTTCTGCCTTAGTAGTCTGCAAAGAACACAACATTTTAAGAAGGCTTCAGTTATTACCAATGATACTTATCTTAAAAGGTCATTGCTATTTTTAAAAAATCTAATATAAAAAATATTTCCATCAGACAAATTTAATGTGTTAGTTGAATTTACTGTCAGTCTCACTATTTTGGCATCATTTTATGTGAATACAAAATTTTTTAAATTATAATTATGAAATGCAACTTAAAACTTACGATCAATAAGTGGTCATCAATACTCCATCATGTACTGTAAGTATTATTTTAACCTAAAAAATATTATCATAATTACAACTTTTCTTTGTGAAATCTGTAAATTTAAAATTGAGTGATTTTAAGTCTGCACTGAGATAACCTACTTACTGTACATCACAAAATTTCAAACATAGAACGATTCCACAAAGTATGTCATTATTCAGTTTATTTAATACCAATCAATAAAACTTTACTTATCATAATCTTCCATTTTGTAAAATGCCTATGATTTCAGTAACAAGAGCTCTACCATATGAAGTTTGGCATAAGTCCTGACAGTCTTTACCAATACTTAACCAACCTCTGAATTAGACAGAATTTTTTTTTAATTTCTAAGACCTAGGTTAAATGATTAAATGACTGATTTATTTATGATATATTTCATAAATAAAATACTAAAATATATCAGTGGGAGAAAAATGATACCATGACAGCTGTAATGCCACTCTTCATTTTCATATCAAAATAATCATCAATTTAATAACAAAACAATCTGATGCATTATATGTACAATTTAAATGTGTTGATTTCCTTAAATGACTGTAAAAGTTTGGAAATTCTTTTTATTGACATAGTAATGCAGTTGTTAGTCACATTGACACAAAATGGAGAAACAAATTCATACAAATCAAAGAGTTTTGCATTAAGAAATATATAAGGAGAAAATCTACATTTTCTGAGGAAATATTACACTCGTGAAATGGAAGCATTTCAGTTTAATTTTTAAATTGTGTTTGTTGCTTGTGATTGGATTTATTTTATTTCTATTTTGACATATATGGCTTCACCATTTATGACAATACAATGTATCTAGTTATGCAACATTTCCTTTAAGGTACTCAAAAAATGGATTTTAACTGTACTTCCATCACAAAAATTATTTAGTGCTGATGCAACGTGTACTGCTCATAGATGCAAAACAGCAGCAAACCAAGGTTAGTTTTGACAGAAATTGATCCAACAGACCACTTATTTAGACTGAGGAACAATATACCATGGTAATATGTGAAAGCAAATCGGGGTGAACATTGTTTGTACTGATTAATCAAACAAACTTCACAGACAAAGATCTTCTGATCAGAAACTGCAGATCTGGGTCTGTGTAATTTACAGGTGAACGTTTTACTTATTAGCATGTTGAGATTGTATGTTCAGGAACAATTAAAATCATTACAAGTTTTATCACTGAGTTTAATTAGAAGCAGACCAGACAGGAATTAATACATTTCTTTAATAAATTCTCTCAAAGAATAATAATATGATGATGATATTATAAGTCAGAATACCTGTCCTTTCAGATCAACTGTGCCAAGGAAAATGGAAAATAACTTGCTTAATATCGCAGGACTGTTCCAGTCAATTGACCTGAAATAATATATAAATATTGTGCATATTTCTGAGTATTTTCAGACCATAAATACTGTATAAAAACTATGAGGAACCTGGTGTCTCTGCCCATTTGTATGTGCTGAGAATACTGGAAAAATCGTTCACTATTTCCAGTTGTACAAGTTGTAGGTCAAGGCTGTAGGTCAATGGAGAGGTTTAAGGGGCCAAATGGGTGAATGGACCCTATAGCCAGAAGCTGAAAATAAGTGTATAAGAGGACAGACCATTGCTTCTGCTATATGGCCATATCTTGACCTCAAAACAACTTCTCACCTAGTGTCCTCACCAAGACTTAGTGAGAGAGCAAATGAAGATACAATTTAGGCTGTGCTACAAACATCTTACTATACAAAGTGTTTTGGACACAGACCTGGTGGAAGACTGTGTTTAACTGCCTTGTCAATGGTCCACACTTCCTAGTCCAATGCAACATGACCTGTAGCACGTGTCACGGAAAGGTATAAACCGTTTATTTATTTATTAAATACATGTACTCTAGTTTCATTTTCGGCATACAACAATACTCGAGGGTGATTAATGTATATTGTGTTGTATTTCAAAATCGTGAGTTCTGTCCATCCTATGCCGCATGCACAAAGTGCTTTTGATGGGAAGAACTGAAAGCCTTCAGTGCACAGACAATATCTGTGTATAAATACCTCACCGTATGTACAGCTCTTTACATTACAGATTGTCTTGTCAGTCAGCGGTCTACTATAATGACTGCATATCTCCAGCTGTACAGGTAAGTTTATTAATCTCTTGTATATACAATATCACTATTGTACTATAATGCCTATTTTTGTATGTTTGATATGTAGCTTTGGTTTACGTAGTATAATGCACATATTTATGTTCTTGTTTGTGACTTAGCAATGGATTTATAATACTAATATAAGGCTATATTTTTGAGAAATGTGTAGTACAGTAGGATTCTTATCGTACTGGGTTAGGTTTATTTCTGAACTTGTTATTTTGCAATTATTGTGCCGGTAATGTAATCTGTATAACTTACCATGTATAACGTTATTATGTTTTTATGCCCATGCCATATATAGTAAATGGTAATGGATATGTTTTCAGCTGTCCAGTATCTGGGGTGTCCAGTGTCTGGAGTGTCCGGTGTTGTCCAGAGTCTAGTGTCTGGAGCATCAGGAAAGTATAGAACTGTCTGGAGAGTCCAGAGTGGCTAGAGGGACCAAGCGTTCCAAGTTATCAGAGTGATTGAAGTCTATGTGGTGCAAGCTGTAAAGCCAACCACAGGAATTAATCATAGCTGTCATGACGCTAACTTTAGCTGCCAATGAGCTGAAATAAAGTGTTCTGATGACGGAGTGTATCTCCTTGCATATAATCTTGTAACTGTGGACAAATTTTGGGGTTCGGAAAATCCTGTATCTTTCGGGACTGTAAAGATAAGTTGAATGTCTTTTTTTCGTTTGCATATTTCACTATGAATGAATTCATTTTACTACATGAGTAAAATTCTACGTTGTCAATTAGCTAAGTAAACTACATACATCTTTCAATTGTGTAGTCACTGTGAATCATTCACCCCTTTTGTTTGTATTTTTCATCATTAATTTGTACGTTCTTATGTTAATTAATCCAATATTTGGATTAAATATACAGGCACGTTCATAATTTAACTGCTCATTCAAGTCATTCATTATTAAAGATTGTATCCATATCATCGTCAAAAGTGTTCTGTTGTAAATCCTGCAATCCCCTCCGGTTATCTTGTTACAGCATGAAAGTTAAGTGCTGACCCCAAAAGAAGATAAGGGACAAACATGACAGAATCTTTTGAAAACTGACAAGACAGGACTATGCAGTCTCAGTGCCCTCCAAATGATTGAAAGCATGTCATCCCATATCTTCTCTCCTTAAGGCAAACTGAATGGAGAAAGGAAATACAAGCTATAAACAATAAAATGTAACTAGAACTGGGTAGGTAGTACTAAGCCTAACACTGATTATTAATACAGAAATGAAAAATGAGATTCACTAACAAAACCTTAAAATTCAGTTAAAATGGACAAAAATACACAAAATGTATGTGAGGACAAAAAAGAAATTAACAAATACAACACATAAAAGAATATGATTGACAGTAGAAATACCAAAAGATGACTTAGATAATGAAAACAATGAGACATAAAATGAAGGAAGATACTCTGGTTAGTCTGATGTTGACTAAAGGATCAGACTGGAATTGTGTTTTATTCTGTTGACTACAGTATCAGACTGGGATCATGTTTTATTCATTTGACTATAGTGTCAGACTGGGATCATATTTTATTTATTTGACTACAGTATCAGACTGGGATCATATTTTGTTCATTTGACTACAGTATCAGACTGGGATCATATTTTATTCTGTTGACTACAGTATCAGACTGGGATCATGTTTTATTCTGGACCTCCAGTGGGAGGAAATAATCATGGACTGCAGATTAATGTGAGGAAAAAATATAGCAATGCAATAACTGCAGTAATATATTAGAATCAAAATAAAATTTACAGACCCTGTAATTCTTTTCAGCTCCATATCTGCTGCTGTTGCAACACTGGAAAAAAGACAATAAAAACATACATGTATGCAATTTTAGAAGGTGGGGCATATATTCCAATATATCTTTCCTAAACTGCATATCTCAACTGGTATTGGTCTTCAAACATAATTTCCCATTTTAGAGAGAGAATTCCAATTAAGTACAGATGGTAAAATAAAGTTTATCAAACCATCTGACACTTTATCTAAACTAAAGCACTGACAATTGCAGACTGTTGTAGCAAAAGGAAATACAGTGATATTCTTCTGACTAAAGTTTTCAAGTCTGTAATGTAAAAGTCTTTTTTATTGTTAAGAAAAATATTATGAAAATGTGTTATCAACTTAAACTACATTTAACATTTATAAAAGTTGAAAAGTATCTCTCATGCCTGTGTATACAAGTTAAATATTAATAATAAAAGAACAAGTTGACAATAACATGGGCTTTGTCCACTACAAGGCTATAAGATGGGGAACCAGGGCTGTACAAGTCACATTTCCAAAGTCACATGCCCAATGAAAGTTCTTTTCTTTAACTTGTCCTACTTTTCACCTCTATAATCCTCACAACTGTTTTTACTTTTAATTGTCTACTGTTTCTTAGATTCTGAAAAGAGTTTGTAATTATGTGGCAAAACAATTGTACTCAAGAGGTATTAATGGTAGCTTATGTGCTGTAATATCTTTAATAATATGCTTTACATGTTTTGTTTAATTGTTTTTTTTCCCTGTACATGATAGGCTATGATGCAGCAGAGATCCCAAGAAGAACCACAAACCCTCAGAAGTTTTCTCACACCCTCATCTGTCAAGTCAAAGACTCAAATTCATGTGGACTGAAGTGATGTGTGCCTTAAATCACTCGGTCATTTACATATGATGTGTTGCTTTTATATTAAATTCATTTTCTATTTTAAAATAACCATATTTGTTCATTTTACATTTTCAGAATTTTTGTTTGTGCAAATAAATGGCTTCTTCAAACTGTCCAAAATTAAAACAGTTTCACTTGTAATAAGAATGCTTTTGTTTCTCAAAATCTGTTAGAATTTACTTCATGGCATATAAGGCCTATACACTTGTGTCTCATGAAATCTGTTTCCTTTTTGCGTACACAGTATCATGATTAAGCAACAATTCATGTGACCTTGGGACATCATATTCTTTAGTTAAACTAAATAAAAGGCATGCATGAAATGAAAGAATGGGTTTTAGTGTGCCAATAAAATGAGACAAAATTAAGTTTTCCAAATTTTTAGGATTAATCCTGCCACTTTTTGGGGGACAAACTGATTACTGATCTGGTTAACAACTTTTTGTTTTTAGTAGAATTCTGACCCAGATCCATGCTCCAATAATCAACTGACCTACCTTTACCCTAATGAAACAGTCAATTAAAATATGTTTATCTTTCAACTTATTCATGATCTAATTAAGCTCAAGCATCAATGCACATTTGTAAATTGTGAATGATCAAGTGTAAATATTACAAATCAACTCATCATCAAAATCATCTGAGCCCTTGTTGATGTGAAGCTCCACAGCTGATTAAGCTGAAATAAAAAAATGTGAATGCTAGATTGTTTAACAGCCAATTGGTTGCCAACTCAAAACGGATCAAGGGTGTTACCTCAGTTAAAATAAGCTCATTGCCAAATTTATACAAGCTATTCAGAAGATGAAACTTTGCTGTACTTTGCAACCAAATCAAAAAAAGAATGTGAAAGCTAGAATATTTGTAAGCCACTGTGATGCTAATGTTAAGTAAACTTTTAGTAAATAACTCAAATTCCTTTGTTGTCATGAAGCCTCACATAAATCATTTGAAAAATGTGGACTCTAGAATGTTCACAAGGTTGCATATCAGCAAGGACTATGCTAATAAATATATGCAGAATTTACTACCATCAAATTCATACAAGCACTTGTTGAAACAAAGCTTCATAGCAAATCTCATTGAAATCTAATTATAAATGAGAAAGCTAGAGTTCTTGAAATGTTGTACACACACAATGCCCAGATTAAGATGATCAAGGGCCATAACTCTAATAATCAACTGCATATAGTGCTCATCATCAAAAAAAAATCATGCAAGCTCTTACTCTAATGAAGTGTCATAGCAAAATTTGATTAAGATTACAATAACATTAAAGCTAGTGTTGACATGGTTGTGCATTAGGAATGCCCATGTCCAGATGATCATGGACCATAACTCTAATCTGTACCAAATGGACTCATCAAACTTGAGCTATTGTTCAAATGAACCTTTTGAAAACATTCTGCTGAATTTGAATAATAAATATGGAAGCTAAAATGGTAACATGGTTAAGCATTAGCAATGCCTTTGCAATTATGATCTATGAGCCAGAACTCTATGAAACAAACGTTTGTAGTTAAATATGTTTCTTAGATAATACCTCCACAATCATAATACTTTAAGAATATGTTCACTAATTCATAAATCCATCCCATTCCCCTTGGCATGAAATTAATGCCTGCCTTCAATCACTCAGTGATTTACTTAATGATCACTAAAAGCCAACAATCACCAACCCATTGCAGCAGTGAATATTACCAACTGTTGCTACCATAACTGTTGGCATAATTGATCTCTTTATTGTGCTAACCGAGTACCTACCAACTTTTTTCACTTCACGAGGTACAATAAATGCTCATGGCAAAAATGGACTGGCCGAATCACTCATATTTTAAATTACTGTCATTATCAAAATAGTCTTCACATACAGTTACTAGACTAGTGTTGTTTTTTAAGTTTTAAGTTTAACCGTTTCTCAGTGCAAGATAGGCTATACATGGCAGCCAGTAAAATTGATTGAGGAAGATTCTAGGAAAACTGTGGTAAGAACCACTGACCCGTGTAAAGCTAAAGGTAGCTTTCTCACATGCCCACATTGACTGAACCCAAGACTCATTCCTACACAGACAGAAATGTGAGATGGCAGTGATTGGTCTAAACTGGAGAACTGCCCTGAAGAACTGATTTCATTACTGATGATAACAAAAGGTATGGGGTATCAGACCAACTGGAAATGGTTGCATTTGCTGACTCAATAAATTATCTAGAATTTAATCTACAATAAATTATCCACAATTTCATCCTCAATGTATTATCCATAATTTTACACCAAACGATGTTTTAGTATCTATACTGCTGTTGATATGATTCAGTGACAATCGCAATCATATGGATGTATTTGCAAGGTGCACAGCCACCACCAAAAGAGTGGAAACTGGATGATGACAACAGAGAGTGCGATTGCAAATATGATCAAAAATAGTATCAAAAAAATGTGCCAGAAATGTTAGGTAAATGAACACAAATGGCAAAAGCATGACCCAGAAGAAGCTGTGGAATACAAAAGAAGTGCAAGGCATGCTTCATTCACAAGTATTGTGGTGAAATAAAGATGTTATTCTTCCTAGTTAATGTTAAAGAACACTAGACAATGAATTAGAAAATAAACTAGCTTCTGTTTGAATTCAGCTGTATCTGTGGAATTTAGGCAAGATCAGTAAAAAAAAATGTATCTTGGTAATCCTACAATTTAGTGAAAAAAATCATAATGTTAAGCCCCAACCACCCATTTTGTTTTATGTGTATGCTATACCAAGACTGTAATAACGAGGAGGACTAGGAAAGATTGTGTCCATAATATGATTTGGTAAGTATTATCACAAAAATCTTTCATTCCAAACAAGAGATGAGTTAAACACCTGTACCATACATGTGGCACTATCTCCTCTCCTGTAATGTGTGTGATGCAGTTGTACATTTCATGTGCAATACTGGCTAGATTTAGCACATGGTTACACATAAATGGAATGTGGAGAAAAAATTCAGTGAAAGCAGAGAAATAGTGTAACTGCAATAGTTCTGAATGACCCAGGAAGGTAACCTTCTGTGATGCTCCTTTAGGACAAGATAAAAACTTACCCCATTGAGATGACAGGTCTCTGAGGTACACGCCTGACCTCTGACCTCCTCAAACAGCCTGAATAATGTCAGTTAGGGGAAAATATTGTTATGCCAGTGTCAGTCAACCAAATCGTGTGAGTCAATATGCACCAGAAATGCATTGGATTTTGTGTTAAATCCTTACAAGCTCAGTATATAACCTACTGTAGGGAGGAAACAAGAAACTGAGTAGAAATAATGTCCGTTCCTGACAAGAACAAACAAGATCTTCTGACTGACTGACTGGATCCAGAATAAGATGATGGGTTCAAGACAGAGGACCTAATCCCTGTCAGTGAGAATCTGTTTTGCCAATGAAGAAAGGGCTGTCATGAGTGAAATTGAACCATCATAGCGGAATTGTATTGACGGGGCATGTATCTCACTGATCCTACCTGCTGTATCTAGAATGACTAGGACGCAGGTTTTGTACTGGAGGCAAGTCAAGAAAGTTCTAAATAATGATTCAGAAGGTTGCTTTGTTCGACCAAGTAAGAGCCCACTGAAGATTCTGTTTTGGACAATGGGCCACAGCCTTCAATTGAGACAAGTCAAAGTTCATAAGAAGTCCAGCAAGGTTTTTCTTCTGGCCTATATCATGCCTTGTGAATGGTAGTACCTGATAGTACAGAAATTTGAATCTTCTCCATGAAGTGCTTTAACATGTAAATTATCTGAGGCACCACTATAAGAAAACTCTCCACATTTCCTTGTATGCTTCAAAGTGATTAGCCATCTTCCCCAAGAAATTCAATTCTGAGAACAATTTTCTTCGAACAAATACCTTGTTATGTGTCTGACATGCAATTTTAGAATCAATATAAATGAAAGAACCTGCATTCACTATTGTTTAAAAAGGCTGGGAGAAAGCAAGATTTTACTTGAAAGCTCCTCTGCTAAATTAAACAGATCAATGATCTATGATTTTACAACTTGAAGACTGCAATCATCAATAGAATATACTCTGATTTACTTGCTTTTTGTATGATTCTAAAAAATAGTTGGAGTAAAAATTATGTGCCACAAGATCTTTGCAGAGACAGACATAGTTCTGGATTTTTTGGGCTCCATCCCTTAATGAATGAGATGCTGGGATGCAATTACAGATGATCAGACCTTGCTAATAAGGAAATAAAGGCAATACAATACTGAAAAAAGTAATTAAATGTCTTGGTACAAATATTACTGGCCTGCAACATTTGCTGAATGTCAAGCATGAAGTCTGATGTCATAGACATGGCCAGATGCTATGCTGTGTCATGAAGCTGGATCTGATTAAACCTGGAAAATGCATCACCGTCTAAATCTGATACTGTATATACTTGATATAATTAGTGTCCAGGATGACCCTGTACTGAAAAAGTCTTGGTCAAGAGTTGGATATACTTGATATAATTAGTGCCCAGGATGACGCTGTGCTGAAAATTTAATGGTCAAGAGTTGGATATACTTGATATAGTTAGTGTCCAGGATGACCCTGTACTGAAAAGTCTTGGTCAAGAGCCAGTTGCAATTTCTGTTTAAAGCCATGACTGAGGATATTGGAAAACTATACCTGGTCCCAGGCATTAAAGGCATAGGTGGTGATTGTGCAGGATCTGGTAACACTGTAACCAAAAAGTAGGGCAAGTTAGTGTTTACTGCATATCAACCACTGGACTGGATGGTGGTAGCAAGCTGATGGAATCCATCTCCATGATTATGTATTTCCCTACTCTCACAGTTTGCAGCAAGCTGTTATTGTTGTAGGGTTTAATGCCATTTTTCAGCACACGATAGGCAATACATGGGGGCCAGTATTAACGGTGGAGGAAGAACTCGGGAAGGAACTGCTTACCTACGAGAAGCTACTGGCAAGCTTTCTCACATACCCACATTGGTTTAATCTGCAACTCGAACCCATGCAGACAGAGGTGAGATGGCAGTGATCCGTAACACTGAGCGCTTTTGACCACTTGGCCACTCAGGGCCCCTTGCAGAAAGCTGTTAATGGTGGTGACTCATACATTCTCAAGGAAATATAATCACACAACATAACTAAAATTGCACCCCATATCACTGATCCCCAGGCTGAGTATCTGTTATCACCTGTCTAGAGATATTTACATCTGTCATACCTATTCCTGCCCACTGCATCAACACCTGTAAAAACAAAGCCATACAATGGCATACAAATCAGTCAAGCATTGCACAGAACATACTTTGAAGAAGATGTTAATGACAATAAACAAAAAATGCATGTGGAAATTACATTAATCAATTTACAATATGTAATACAATACTGCTTTCTGAATCCAGCAAGTCTCAGTACCATAGCTGAAATGAAATATTATGGTATCTAGGGTAGACAATTAAAATAGTACTGAAAAGAATTAGAGAAGTGAAGTGCAAAGTTTTCATTGACAATGAAGCAGGGCAAGAAAAAGCCAGAACCATAGCAGGAGTATACTTCTCTGCTGAAAGAAAATTCCAAATAATTGCTCAGTTGATGGAAAGGCCCAATTGGATTTACAGGGACTCAAGAAAGAGCTTGCTTAAAAGCACAAGCTGATGTAGTGAATGACAATTGTATGGCATCTGGCACCAATCCCTCTATTCAAGGAGACCACTTTTGTAATACTTCCACCTCAGTAAGCATATTATCTTTAACACTTCTGTTACTAACACAAGCTTAGAAGGACTGGATTTTCAATGCAGATGACATACTCCTAATGTATTATCATCAGGAAAAGTATCTCACAAGGAAATCTGTGCACAATATGCTTAACACTGAATTAACATAAGCTTTTGTAGTGGGGAACCTTAAAATTTAGCTTAATCTTACAATAAATTAGGATTCTACCATGTTAACAATAAAAACAGATGGCTGAATGGAAAGATGGACAAAGACCATTTCTAAATCCCACTGCTTCAGTGATGAGGGACAAACATTATTATTTATCAATGGGTGAAGTAAGGCGGTAGTACCAGACAGAAGTACAATCCTAGCTCATTTAAGTAACACACTGATTAAGGTACTTGTGGCAAATCACAACATATGAACAAAAGTAAATTAAGTAAGGCTTGTACCTATGACGGGTGTCAGAAGTCGCAATCACATAATGACAAACTATATCCTGCTCTGGAAAGAGATCAGCCCTTAAAAATTTTAGAATGCCAAGTTTTGACTTTTCCAATTGATCTGGCTCAATTGGTGCATCTCCAGTCACTCTACGAAAAGTCTGTTCACTAAAGCCAGGGGGAATCTGCAGTGTACTTGTACTACCACCAGAGGGTGCTGTTGAAGACTGTTTGTCAGCCTGAAGAGGTTGGTTACTGAAATATAAGATTTTGAGATACACGTTGATTCCATATCTGCTAGCACTTGAGTGTTTCACATATGGTGTTAGGAGTTATATAAAAACAAATCAGACAATGAAAAATAAATCTAAGTAAAGTAATAGGGTCCACAGGTCTATCAGTCTTGTGCAAACAAATATTGTGCCTTTATACTGCAAGGACTATGAAAATTTACATTGTTCTTATAGTTCAGAATCTTTATAACTGATCTAAATAGCTTATAAAGTATTGTTACAATGACACAAGCATTCTTTTTCAAATTTTTTGGTATAATATTTTACTAAGGAGATGTTAAATATCGATGAAACTATAAACCTGAAAATTTCCTCATGCCAAAACATATAAAGATCGTCTATAGTTGCTGAATACAAAACACTTAAAATTAATCCATAATTTGTGCTCTTGAAATAATTTTTAATAATTAGGTTTCTTATACTCAATTAAAGAAACTTAGGCTCATTTTAAAGGCCCACCTGTGTTTATTTTTCTCTTGCCTAGAACTTAATGCAGTGTAATCACTTTTAAGTCAAGTCCAACTGAAAACTGAAGCCCAGATCTGCCATCGCATAATGTACTGTGCAATGGGAGATCAGGGTCTATGTTATTTGCAGTTTGACCTGACTTACAAGTGAGTATATAAAGTATATATCAACTTATATAAAGAGTACAGTAACACCATAATTGGGCAGTACATATGTGTAGTATGAAGTCCTAAGGTATCAATGTTCATGGATTTGGTAACTGCTACAGGCCATGAATGTGAGACCAAACAAATAATCATTTCATGGATATACAGCTGAACCATTCCCCAATCCAGAAGTTTTATAAGTAGCAAAGAAATATCATTTCTCCCAAAGCCACAAAACTGATACACACAATAATGAATGAATTCCCAGCAACTGGGCTACCAAGAGTTTGAAGACGAGGCATTCTCACTCGTCACAAAAACTATTTATTTGAGTCCCTGACATAAATTCACAAGTCCTTCACTGCAAAAAAAAAAAAAAAAAAATGAAAAGTACATTGATTATTATTTTATTACATATCTAGATTAAATTCTCAGCTTCACAAGATCACATGAGAACCAAACTATTTTACAGTCTCTGTCCCAATCAATTTATAGCACACACTCTACCATCAGCAAACAAGTTTTTCAAATGAGTTTCTTTACTATTTCCTGTTTTGTTTTACTCAACAAATATTAGTATAGCATTCAGACTATTGAAATCTCCAAGATGGTCCTCCATTATTATGATTAAGTCATTCACAGATTATTCATGGTATGAACTGTGCTGCTTTACAGTCATCATTTTATTACACTAATTTGGAGAGTTTTCAACTGTCTGTCCTTTATACATAACACTGTAACCCTCACTAACAATTAAAAGATATGGTTAAATTTAGAACAGCTAAAAATTGAGAGCTCCAAGTTAGTATTTTCATTTTGAAAGAATTTTGCTTTCCAGCAGTCTTATACCACTAGCAGACTGCTCTTAATGTACCATTTAATTCAACTTTTTTCAAGCATGGGAGATGCTTCTCCTGCTCAGGTCTTCAAATTGTGACAATCAAAGCTCTGTTTATTTTATCAACATCCTATCTACAGTCAATATGGAGTCTGCTTTATATATAGTCAGATTTCAAGTTTTCATATTTGTCTTCAATTGTGATCTAACTTTCATCTATTATTTGAAGTTATCACATACGAGAAGGCTTAACTGTTAATTTGTTACACTGGCTTCATGCCTGTTTACCTAAATCTAGTTATAACTATGCCACAGATCAGCCATGGCTGACTAAAGACATAAAAAGAGAATAATATTTGTTAGGAGATCAGCATATTGGAAAGTTGGGATTACTCTGAACAAAGGTGTTCCTCTTAAAATTCATGCATATTTGATGCAGAAGCTCAGGTTCCTGATGGCCTTGAGTAACCAGTGATGTTAGGCTTTGTAGATATCTTCTTTCTGACATTTGTAATATAATATTAACAGACAAAAATATATGTGGACTTTAACATGATTTGAGCAGTATCCATTAATGAAATATTTTTGTCTACTCTAATTAACTATGAAAACAATACCTGTATGGCAGCAGAAGTACATCCATAATAAAGTCCTGGATCAGTTTCACCACTTTTGGTTTCTCATTTAAATTAAAGAGAGCTCGTCGTTCTTCAACGCTGCTGGGCATTTTTATGTACTCAAATACAGGTATCAAAAGCTGCAGAAAGCTGAAAAACAAAAAAAAATTCATAGATTTCAATTCCTTATGGCCTAAATGAATAATTTTAATTTTCTTAAAGTGTTTATTTTTATACAAAAATAAAACAATCAATTTAAGTAGTAACATACAAGAGTTTCTTGAAGGGCCTGAAGCTCATACTGTCTAATAAACATTATTAGCGAAATTTTATTCCCATGCCTACTGAAGCGAGGTCATGTAAATGATACAATGATGAAATTTGTTTTCCCTCTGATGGAACTGTTGAGTTACTAGGCAGCCATGGAAATGAACCAGGTTTCAAGTATGTATCTCAAATGGCATTCAAGCTGAAAAGATGGGGGAGAAATACATCAACTCTGATTCAAATGTGACCCTGACCTTGAAACCTTGACTAAAATACATAAAATGTCATTAAAAAAGAATCATTGGGGAACTATGATTTAACCTTGACGCTCAAATAGCTGAAAGTAAAACAACAACAAAATATTCACCTGTGACATTAATTGATCATTATTAATGCCAGGGCTCTGCCTAAAGGACACCACAGCAGCTGACCCTGGCTGATCTGAGGTAAGGATTCCAACCCAAATCCATTTGGTTAAGAGTTTGACATAATCAATGTACCAACACAAATCCTGTATCCTCCTATTTGCAACACAGGAGGGTACACCAGGCTCATTCTACATTCCTGGACCCACAGGGTATACAAAAACATTTGATGATGATGATGTAAAAATATACCAAACTGCATTAATAAAATTGATATCCATGGCGAAATTACAAATTCTTCAGAATGAGTAGAAATAAAAAGATTTCAACAAGTCTACCACTGAGAACATGTTGGAGATCAAATGTGCACTCATCTAGAACTCAACTACTTGTTGCAATAAGTTGAGACAAGGCAAAGTGGTCAACCATGTTGGAGGTCAATTATAACTTTCATTTATGAGTTATAGTATATTGTAAGAGGTGTCTTGGTAAAAAATATGATCAGCCATACATTATATGTAACCATATGAAGATTTTGCTGTAAACAGCTGCTGCTGAGGCCATGCTGGAGGTCAAATTATCATCATTTTTGCCTAAAACCAACTATGTATTGTAAAAAGTGTATTACTTACAACCCCATATGAAAGTAAATATCTGTTCAGAAGGAACAGTCATAATAATATTTTCATTTGTGGGGGTCATATCTGCACCATTTTATTAATAGATAATAATGTCTTTATTTACAGTGAGTAACTCTTGCACTAGTAATCTCCCTTTAGGCCCTCTACATTTACAAAACTTACCAAGTATGATCTCTCATACAAAGTCTACTTATGTATGTTCTATCCAAAATAAGCATTTACCATAAACAGTCCTTTCCTTTTAAATAAAATATTCTTTCTTTGACAGTAAATATCTTCAAAGTACTACTTTTCTTTGTAATATTAATGATTCACCAAGTCAATTATGGAGTAAAAAATCTTCATTAAATTTACCTCAGAACAAATTACCTGAACAATCCAGGACCAATAACATGACATAAGAAGTGTTTTATTGAAAACTCCATGTCAAGAGAAGTAATAATAAAATTTTTAAGGTGGCCACTGTAAAGCCAATATTGAATTTTCAAAAGGATTCATTTTCATTTATGGCCATGCAGACCATAGGATGAAACTGTGCACCAAATTTCATGAATTGCTTCTAATTAGTTAAGGAATAGTAGGGATAATAAACACTGGCTAATAGGCACCAGGATGAAAGACACCAAACAATTGACACAGGACCAATTCAAAAACACCTTTCATCTTTGAGCAATAAAGCTACATATTCTAAATACATGTAATATACTTTGAAATAATGAATGACCTATGGCAAAATTTGCAGCACTAAGCAACAATCTATAATGAAGAAAAATATCTATGATATTCAAAATTGTGTGCCAAATTAACAAAAACAATTATGACATTATGCTGCAGTAGCTTTGGAAAAAAACAACTTTCTCTAAATGATCTTACCAGCACAAAAACTGGATGAAACCTGGGTATCATAAGATCACAAATGACCAATGGCGATCATCAATTTATTTTTGTAAATAGCAAACTTTTAAGTAAATTATGTTTCTCTGAGAATACTTTTCCAATCAATTTACATTACATTAGGAATATTAGCCCTACTAAAAAAAACGAAAATGGTCTTTTCCCATTTCCAATTAACAAAGGGTAATAACTCTTGCCCATTACCTCCACTTGGCATTGCCAGGTGTTGCAAGTTTTTAGAAGAGTTAAAAATAATGATGATGTCAGCATCATAGGGTGATTGAGAAGGTTTTAAGTAATGAGAGTGGGTAAGTATTATCAGAAAAACACAATTTACTTTAAAATTTGCTTTCTCCTTTGAATACATTCCTCAATCACATTTAAAACGATATAGGACGAGCAGATGCTCAGCATCTAACCTATACATCTGGGGAAGAATAGCTGGATTCCCCATGTGAACAATAACGTAATTATATAAGCAACACAGTCTTGGGTCATTTGATATGTGACCCTTATCTACAGTTAGAAGATGATGACTGAAATATTCTTACCTACAAAACTTCAATGGCAAATTCAGACAAGCTAACAGTCTAGTGTCAATTCATTTAGATGGATCTAGTGGCCATCTGTGCTGTTACCACAAGACCTACCAGAATCAAGGCTTGCCCCTGCTACACTAAATCTCTGAGATGAAGGATCAAGAATGCCATCAGCTATTATATCTTGTGTCAAAATGTTTTGTTCTAAGAAATGGCTCGAAGCGTCTATGCAGTAACCTTCGTCAGTTGATTCTGATCTGGTGAGATGTCCGAATAAACTGAATGTACAACCCAATTCAGCCATGAAGCAAAGTTTATAGGGGTGATATCTTGTGTTCCAGCTCACAAGTGAGTGATGACTCTTCCTTTACCAACAGACAGTAACCTATTTTAGGCTTCAAAGCATAGTTGTGTTAGGAGAACCGACAAAGCCTCCAATCTGAGCTGAACATAGTTTGGACAGACAAAAAAGGCATACAGCTTGCTCATCCTATATGCGGAAGCTAAAGCTATCAGAAAACATGACTTGTATGATAATGACTATAATGCAGTGTGGGCAGAGGGTTTGAATGGATTCAATCGAGCCATTTTAAAAACCCAGGATTGGTTCCATTTGGAAAGAGAGGGGGATTTTGGTCAATTGAGACAAAAGGTGTAAAAGATCCAATAGGTATACATCATGCCAAAAATCATGTCTGCCATGGTGCTGGAATGTGTACAATATCATTGGGTGGTAGCTTTAAAAGAGTCTAGGGCTATAGACGCTTTTGGTCCTCAAAGAGCCAGAAAAAAAAGTTGGCCAGTTGAGGATTTGAGGCACACAGAGAGACAATGTTCTTGGAATGGCACCAGTCACTGAAAATATGCCTTTTTCTCTCATAAGCCTTCAGAATGGAGGGCCTTCTTGCTCTTGAGATTCACTTCACTATAAAAAGCTTGAATTGTCTGTCTTACAAATCTGTACTGATTAAAGCCAAGTGTGTAGAAGAAGAGGATGGTTCAGGCTGAAAAGAAACAACAGTGACTGTGGTTGCTGGAGAAGATTCAGGTTGGCAGATCTATTGCTAGACTTGTTCCATCTAAAGGGGCTATCAGAATCATCTTGCTATTCTGATGCTATTGCTACTGAATTATTTTTTATATATGCACCCAAATGATTGGGCATCCATAGCCTAAGCTTTTGGGTCTGGAACTGGAGAGACAAAGATAATTAACTTCTAAGTCCACCTCGTGGCAAAGACTGATTGATGAAGAGACCATTCCATGTGAAGTTCTTGACCTATCCTGGATAGTGTGTCAACCAAGACATTGAGTCTGAAGGTATTGTCTTATATGTGTTGATTTAGTGATTGTCACACCAATGTAGAAACTGCCAAATCAGAACACACAGGTTGGGTGATTTAGTGCCTCTCTGTTTGAGATAACTCAACAACACAGAGTTGTCAGATCTAATGAGGACCATTTTACCTGACAGTTGATCTTTTCAGAAGTGAAAGACATTGATGACTGCCTTCATTTCTAGGATGCTGATGAGTAAAATCGGTTCCCAAGGTGCCCGTGTGCTGCTGATGCTAATAAAGGCCAGCAACAGTAGGGTACTATAACTAAGTACACTAGTGTCAGTAAAAACCTTATTTCTGCTTGGGGATTCTCCAGCGGTATACCAATGGTTGACCAAACTAAACTGAAACACTGATACAGGAATGACCAAATCTCAAGTGTGATCATGACACTTTGATTGGGAGGGGGACTTGAAAAAAGGTGTCATTGTGCTCGCAATGTCAAAATAAAATACAATCAAATCCACTGCCACAATGAATAAACCCAGGAGCTGCAAAAATACATTCTCACTGAAATCCAAGACCTGCTGGAAATGGACTTTGACAATTTGAGTTTGACAATTCTGATTAAGTGAACATGACAAAGTCACACCATATTGCAGTTGGTTAAAAATTTCATATCCAGATGAACAAAATATGGGACATATGTAGGTCTGACTTTTCCTGGTTGACTAGAGTGCCTGGATGATCTAAATGAGAGAGTAGATCGTTCCTGACTTGGGGTAGAAGAGAACTTACAATATATTTCTCAACAATGTTGTCCATGTATGCTACTATCATTGTAAATGATGTTTATCGGAACACTGTAATAGCATAATCCATGATCTCAATTTATGTACAATTGCTGATGTTGAGGCCCAAGGGATATACTGTGTCTTGGTAAGCAAAATGGAGAAAAATGTTTGGAGAAGATTGGGATATGTGAAAATATGTGTCAGTAAGATCAAGCCAGACATCATACTCATCCCATCGAACACAGAGGCAGATTGAACTCACTGTCCCCTTCTTGAATTTGGAGGTGCAATAAATTGTTCAAGGTAACTCAAGCCAATGACGGGTCTCAACTTGTCTGCTTTCTAACTTAAATAAAACTTTGGTGATTTTGGTCTTTGCACATGCTCTCCCCACCCGTTTTGTTTTTTAATGACTGTACCTCCTGTTGTAGAAAGGTATCCTTTTCCTGATCTGATGGTTCACACATGAAGAGGAAGATGGGGGACAGTTATTGATGTAATGGGCAAAAGTTATTGCCTTTTGTCTATTGGAGAGGAAGATAGAAGGGACAGTTATTGATGTGAATGGGCAAGAGTTTTTGCCTTTTATCTATTGTAGAGGAAGATGGGGGGCAGTTATTGATGTAATGGGCAAGATTTATTGCCTTTTGTCTATTGGAAAAAAGATTTCATCTTGTGGTAGGGCTGGATTATTGAGGTAGCAAGCTAACATGATTGGGGAGCATATTTGAAGGAGCAAGCAGCATTCATGATAAAGTCAAGGTTGCATGATCAATAAATTTCTCAAAATACTTCCTCAAACTGAGATACTGCTTTCCCTCTTTCAATGAACTGTGCACTGAGATGCAGTTATATTCCCCATCTAAACACCTGCCTAAACGTTAAAACTAGATGTGCTTTCCGTAGAAATTTCTTCCAATGCTACTGAATACAAATGCTACGAAAACAACTGTTTCAAGGTTTATCCATTTTTTAAATCTATTTTTGTATCATCTGTCCAATACTGTGAAGCATTTATGCCAGGAACCTTTCTTCAAAATTTGGTTAACCTTTATTAATAAGTTTTTGAGTTAAATCATATTTGATCAATGACTCACATCATCTCCACGAATCTAGTAAACTGGCATCATTTGTACAAATCTCATAGGTTTCCAAAATGGTAAATTTTGACACATTTATCCAACTGAAATACCCACTGCAAATTCAACTTATTACATGATTGATGATCGGTATCCATAAGGTGATAATTATGTTTCTTAATTTCTGAGTTAGTAGCATATTTAATTCAAAATTTTCAAGGTTATATCAAGGTTCATAATCGTGCCTTTCAAGGTGCATTATTACATTAATTTTAAAGGATACATAAATGAAACTGTATGTAAACACAAGTTATTACTTAATATTACTCTGTACAAGGAAGATTTCTTGAAAATTTATTTTTGAAGAAAAAAAAAAGAAAAAAAACATGAAGTCAACAGTATGATCATTGATATCTTCCCATTGATTTTAAACATTCTACATCGAGGCATTAGTATAATGTAGTCATTGAATAATGTAGTCATTGAACAAAGTTCATTTTACTCTGTCTATACTAAACTATTTACAAAGTCCAAAGGGGCCCTGAGTGTCCGAGTGGTCTAAAGCGTTTTCTGTTATGGATCACTGCCATCTCACCTCTGCATGGGTTTGAGTCTAAGATTCGGTTAATGTAGTTATGTGAGAAAGCTTGCCAGTAGCTTCTCGTATGTCAGTAGTTCTTTCCGGGGGGTTTTCCTCGGGTTCTTCCTCCACCGATAATACTGGCTGCCATGTATAGCCTATCGTGTGCTGAAAAATGGCGTTTAACCCTAAAAACAATAAAACAACAAAGTCCAAAACATTTTAGAGTGAATTTTTCAGTTCTTGTAGATTGTCATCAAGCTGCTTTTCAAGCACTCCAAGTTCAGCAATTTTGTCCTTTTCACTTGTTCTCAAATTATTTTAATGTCGTGATAAAGGAAATTTTCCTATAGATCTTCTGCTTTCGATTCATAGCGATCAGTATCAGCTATCCTTGTCTCAATGTCATTTTAAGTACCATACTTTCTTCTTCACTCATCCTCACAAACAAAAAAAAGCAAAGATATTTTATATTATTGCTTATTTACAACTTGTTCATGTTAGATAATTTAATATTTCTCTCAGCCTTGCTGTATTCTATATTTTCAGACTCATCTTCTTGTTCACTCCAGATTTATCTTCTTGTTCACTCGTCTGTCCTATTTTCACTCAATCCTAAAATAGAACCAGACTGAACTAATTTAATAATTAAGATTATATACACCTTTTTTCAAAAAACTTGAAGCTCTGTGTTTACAGACATACCTCATTCGTCAAAAATGATTTCATACTGAATGCTTCTTGTTTTGCATGTATTAAGCACCTTTACAAGAGCTTGCATGTTTTTCATCTTCATGTGACTGTGGAGCACTCTTTCATTGCATGCAAATCAGTATCTTCTGGCATAATTTGCATTTTGCAAAGGTCTCTGAGAAAGATCTCATAATCCAAATTTTATATTTTTCTTCATCTAGCCACCAAAGTTGGAATCAGCAGCCAGCCATGTCAAAGTGAATGATTCAAATTTAAACCACTGCTACATCAGGGATCTGTACAATCGGAAGTTCAAAATGTACAACTGCGCAGTGGCCAGTTGTAGAAACATTTTCATTCCAGTACAAACTTGGTGAGAGTTTTTTGTTGTTGTTTCTTGTTTTTTTATAAAATGTATTTCTGTACAATGAAAACTATTTATTAATTCCTTTTGATTTCAAGAAAATCAAGGCTTTTCAAGGAACCCAGACAATATTCTAAATTTTCATTGATTTGAAAGAACAATTCATTTTTCAAGGCTTTTCATGGTTTTCAAAAACCAATGTCCTCTACAGACCCTGTAATGATTTAAGCACTCAACAATTCCAATGCACAAGGCAATACAGGTGTGAAAGCCCATCACGTAAACCAAATACTTCTCCAGATCTTCCAACTGTTTCACTGATCCAGCACTTTTTACATTAAAAGTGTTAATCTACTAAAACATTTGTCCATCACACCATATGCTATGATATGTAGAATTGTGTCAGCAATACAAGACCATAAAAGAACAGGCTCAAATTTGTACCAAAGGATTCTATCATAAACATGACAAAATTACTTATATTTCAAGTTATGGTGGCCATAATATATAATTTGTATACATGTGAAAAATCTTGCTACCAGGATGCTATGTGTCAGCTTTGCTCAAATTCTGTTTAATGCTTTTGGAGAAATTGTTTAAAGGTTTATCAGTCATTCCTTAACAGTGGCCATATCTCGTGGCTGATTGGCAACATATGTACAAACTTGAAAGTCCTTAATGGCATGATGCATTTTATCAAATACTGTATGATTAAATTTTCTAGCATACATTTTGAGAAATCACATAAAAAGTCATATATATTTTTATCAATGGTTGTCATCACAATCTGATGGCCAATTAGCATCATTTGAATAAAACTGAAATGCCTTTAACCCAGAGTATTTCCTGAGAACCTTGGTTTCAATGGTTCAATGTCTTTTAAAGAAGTTTAAAACAGCAATTGTTACCAGATATATGATGGGCAACACTGCAAGCTTATTTGGACATGTGGCTAAGTATTCTAAAAAGACTGATATAAATTTTTAAAAATATCCCCATTATTATCAACCAAACTACCATTCATAAATATCAGTGCAAATTTCATTGCTGAAGACACAGGAACATGGAAGACACTGACAGAGATGAGCAGAAATACTTTCAAGACAAATGGTCCTTGCCCTAACAAGGCTTCAGGATTCAGATAATATCCAGACATTTATATTAGAACTACTTGTAAACATTTTGATAATAATTTTTTAAGCATCTCTGAATATTATGAGCCTGTTATGCAACACCACCATTTCTGCTTACCTATCCTGGTGTGGTTGTGAGCGTCCCTCCAGGCACTTTATCAGTATGGATGCCAGCTGTCCCTGCTTCTCAGGTTCAAGTCGAGCATACCCCATCTTGATGTAGATAATTGTGAAATTCTGTAAATATAAAGACAACCTGTCACATGCCCTATGCACAACTATAAACCAGATCTGTGTTCATAAAAAAATGTATGCTCCCAATGCAGAAACAAATATGTCACAAAACGTTAAAAAAATTGGATTAAAAATTTCGAAGATATTTAAATAATTGCTGCCATGGCTTCAAAATGTATGCATACAAATACACATACTAATTTTCATTGTCAACCTCAAGTTGTTTTCATAATATCATGCTAACAAAGCTTTTGTAGAAAAAAATCAGACCCAAATATTCTAAAACTCTTCATAGAATAGTTAAACAAAATTACTCTAATGGCCAAGCAACCTAATCAGGCATTTACACATCAACATAAATATGCCTATCAAATTATATTTCACCATCTCCAATAGATTCTGGTTAATTGTAATAGCCGTAAAAAGTATGTTTAAATAGTGACAGTTCCCAATATAAAAAAATGTACAATGAAATAAAGCAAGATCACAGCCCATTAACAAAATGTTAATGTAAAATGTGTGACTAGTTGAACAAGCATATCAAAAGAATAAATTTTGTAGCATAATGATGCATCCAATGAGTAAAGAAAATCCTTCATGGGGCTGCAGCAATATCAGCAAATGAGTAACCAAATCCATAACACCAATTTTATATGACTGTGAACCTGACTCCAAGATCAAAAGGACAATTGAATCAATTGTCTCAGCTTCAAAATGATGCCTTTGGTATCACAAAAATTTAACAATATGTTAAGGAAACAAAAAGCAAATGAAAAAAACCTAGTATTTTATACAACTGCAACCTTGACCTTGACTCCAATGTCAGAGTTGTGTGCTGACGTTAGCTTAATTTCATGATTATTCATCCAAAATACAAAGAAAATCCATCAAAGAGTTTAGGAAATATAACTAAATGTAAAACCTTAACTGTTTATATGTCTATTCCAGTGCAAGAAAAGTTTATGATATGACCCTCGAAGGTGGGTTCTACAAACAAATAAAAAGATCAGAATATTAAGTTTGTATTAGCTACCAAAAAGTGTAAAACAATTATAAACCTAATCTTTTTCAGAAACAACTGAACTGAGTATATGAAATGGACATATGGCATATGTTACTATTTGCTATAAATTGATACTAAAATGTACAATCAATTATCTGTTGATCCATGAAATACATAAAAACAGTACTTAGAGACCCACAATAAATATGCTCAAATATTGAAAAAATTCTGAGCTCAGATTCAGATTCCCCAATAAAAATATGTAGTAAATTTCATCATGACATCTCTATAATAACAAATGTTACAATCATTTACACACCCTCCATTGTAGGCCTATGAATTTGCAAGTAAATAAATTAAGCTACCCTTCCTCACTTCAATCAACCATAACATAATAAGTAATATAAATTTGTTTACTGAAAATTGTATAGGCACCCCTCATTTACACTGATGTACAAATGGAAAAAAATGTCATAAAAAATCAAAGATGGTCATCGTGGAAGATTTGGATTTTGATGATTTGGTGTGGAATGACCTCTTTCCATTTAGAAGAAGCAGTGATATGATTTGCAGGATGGCTGTTGTGGTCACCATATTCAAGACCTGATCAGCACAATTTTATTTTAAGATCAACACAATTAAGTGCTTTGGTGAAAATCCCATGCTGATAAAGTTTTCTACTCAACAGGAGTAGCAATAAAAGCAATTTTAAGATGGCTGCTTTGGTGGCCATGTTAAATGTAAGATCAGCACCTATTTTATTTAGGACCCACAAAATTTCATAAAAAGACTTTTAGTGAAAATCCCATCCTGATATTCCCCTCCATTCCAGTAGAGTAGCAATAACAAGATTTCCAGGGGCCCAGAGTGGCCGAGTGGTCTAAAGCGCTGTCCATTACAGATCACTGCCATCTCACCTCTGTCTGCGTGGGTTCGAGTCTAAGATTCGGCTAATGTAGTTATGTGAGAAAGCTTGCCAGTAGCTTCTCGAGCACCATGTATTGCTACCGTAACAATCATTGCTATATAGAAATCTGTTCTGACAGCATTAACAAGAATAATGGAGACCATATTTTCAAGAATATCTCACAAAAATTACCAGCCCATATTGTCACTGTTGTGAAAACTCAAAAGAGTTGAACTTCTTTAGTTACACTATATGTATTCTGATGCTTACATCAACTAAATTCAAACAAAATCTAGTCATTGCATATTTCAAACTCTGCTGACTGCCAATTTGGTTCTCGGAAGAGATCTTACCCAAGGAATACCAGTCAGTTGAACTAGGGATGATATTTCTTTGATGAAACAAATCTGTCTAATCACATTCAGACTAATGTGATAGACACTCATTTCATCAAAGAGATTTATTGGTATTTCAACCAATTCCTCGCCTACCATTTCTTTTCAACCAAATGAAACTACAGCAACAGTATACAGGTGCAGAATGGGTAATTTCTACATTTCTTGAATAAAGAGCATTTATGAGTCATCAAAATCTGTAATCAAGCCTTAATTACTGAGTATTAATGCCAGCACAGATTCAAACATTTTGTACAAATCTGTCAATTTTAGCTGTATTTTCACAACTGCACATTCTACATGCAACCCTGCTCATGTATTGCTCCTATAAATAGCAGTATGTGAGGAACCACCTATCTATAAATTAAGCAGACATGACAAATATCCAGTATTGGCAGTTGCAACCGTTCATTGTACTTGTACCATGTTCTCATTACTATGCTAAAAATATAAACTCTAGAGTTTAACATTTTTCCCAAAGATTATTGAGAAGTAGTTCTGACAAATTAATTTTAGTATGCTGTAACTCACAAAACAAAATAATGTTACCTTAATGCAAGTATACTCTGTACAGTTGAAAGTAGCCTGGGTAGTTGCACTGATTTTGTAAAATCATTTTTTAAAACCAAGACTTTTAATGTAATTAGTTAATTTATAAAATACAAATTCAATGAAAATGCAGGCAGCAGTTTTTGAAGGGTAGTAGCAACCAATTTTCGAGAAGACTATCATTGTAATATAAATTAATGCTAGAAAAGCAAATAATCTGCCTTGGAACAATTGGACTTCAAGACAAATGTATATGAAGCCCTGTAATAAAGTGTTGATTGAAATTAAAACATAACATGACACTTAAAATGCAACTGAAATGTATGCAGAAATTATGGGATTGTACAAAGGACTTGTTTTTACTCCTGAATCCATATGTTGCTTGGTTTTAAAGAAATCAGAATTTATACATGGCAAAAATATAGTGATGCTTTTATTAATTTTGCCAGTTGTTGATGTTAATTACAGGGTAACTTCGTCATTGCCCTATTATATTCAGATACAACTTTATTTACTGCCTTTTGTAGATTGTAAACTGGTATGAAGGCAGGGATGGTAAAAATGATAACACAAGGAAAATTATAATTATATTTTCCCAAACATTCTTAAGTGTTCAAATTTCTGCACAATAATCCTTGCAGCGCTTTAGGAGAAGCAGCTATG
Organism: Unio pictorum; assembly: GCA_030141615.1. Classification (NCBI taxonomy): domain Eukaryota; kingdom Metazoa; phylum Mollusca; class Bivalvia; order Unionida; family Unionidae; genus Unio; species Unio pictorum. The sequence continues at coordinate 17,281,172 of JARLTB010000107.1, forward strand.
AGAACATTTTTTCAAAGTAAGAGAACTCACTAAGTATTAATCATGAAAAAAAACACTACCGTTATGATGGAGGTACATAGTGGGTCTTGATACTGGGTAAGCAGGGCCTCCACTGGAAGCTGAACCTTTGGGCGACTCTTGAGTCTTTTGTTCACATGTACAAGAAGCTCCATGACCTGAAATTAAGGCACATTCAATTTGAATTAAAAACACTTCTGTTTTTTTTTACTAATATAAAAAATGTTCAAGTAATTTTGGTGCCCATACTATATCTGACTGTGGAGGAATATAGTGTTACCCACGTTCATCTGTGCCATTAAAATATATTTGCACATGCTTTATCAACCAAATTTTGATTCCACCCAATAACTTTTAAATAAATTCATAAACTGAAGACAAAAAAAATTAAGATCAAAGACACAGGTTCTGTTTAGTTTTCACTTTTTCCATCAAAATGTAAAATTTTATGATCACATTCACGTGCATTACAAATTATGTTCTGGCTCAAACTTAATCCACAGATTTATACCCATTTTTAGATGGCACCAATGTTAAACCTGTGTCAAATATAATTTTCACTTTTTCCAGCAAAATTTGGTTGAGTTATGGCTGACACCTGACTTAGAACTCTCCCTTGGCATCTTGAATTAATGTTTCTTTATCTACCACATATACATGTACTTGCTTATAAGTAAGGTCTAAATTCAAAACCACACAGACCCAGATATACCATCACATAATGTCAGGGCAGATAAGCATCTATGTTGTTTATTCTACTGATTACTCCTAACAAACTGCATAGAACCATATCTGACAATGCAGTATGTAAGGCACATCTGAGTCTGTACACTTTACTGTTGGACTCAACTTTTAAGCAAATATATATGGCATACCACATTGAAGGGACATCTGTGTCATCTGGACATGTTCCTAGTTCTCTGAAAATAGTTCCCTGACAAAACATTTTTTTTTCTTATCAAGGAGACAGATCAATTAAACATAAGATGTAATCATATTCATAGAAAGTAACTTTTACCAGAGGCTGGGGGACACTTTGGATGAAACATTCAAAGTGTTTTCTTCTCTCTGTTATACATGGCATGTATCTGACATGTACATGTACAGTATTTTACAAATTCACTTGCCTGATGCCCATTAAAAGTTAATCTTTGTCAAAACTCAGTTTTGCAAGGTACTTGCCCACCAGCAAGTTCAAAATTGAGATGGGGGGGATGCACAGTTCGTAATGTTTCATAATATGCTAGTTGTTTATTCTGTGATCATGCCACAGCACCTATTTTAGAATCTTTATTATTCTTCCAATATACATGTACCTAAATCAAGTTTCTTTCATATTTTAATCCTTTATTTTAAATTATATAGTCAATGTCTGTCACAAGGCATGTCACATTTTTTCACACAGATAATATGAATATACGTTATAAAGCAAATTCTGACAAATAGGAAACAAATATTTATATTTTATCTTCTCCGCTATATTTTCATTGTAATGTTTGTACATAAAGTCATAATTTAGCTACATGCAGTTTATATCAGCTTCAAATGTGCTGACATTGGCAACTCTGAACAATCAGTTTGTCAAAGACTGTTTCGATAGTTGTCGCCAATTTCAAAGGAGACTAGGTGAAAATGGTTAATAATATGCTCATGATATTTCTTTGTCAGGACATAAAAAAGGTACATGTCTCTAATGATTAGCCACCTATAAATGTATCACACACATGCAGCACTTATTTTATAATATTTACAAGTTTTTAAAAACAGAAAATAAATACATACTGTCTGGCAAATAAGCACAGGGATCAAAGTAAGTGTTTGAAATTATTCTCAAAGCTGGCTTGTCAAAGACTATTTATATGCATGTCACCAATTTCAAAGTGAAAATTGGATGATGTATAAATGCAAGCAGGCATGTCAGTGGATACAAAACGCCCTAGGAAATAGTAGGCAGAATTCAATGACACTGAAATATTTCAATAAGTAACTAAATTTTACCCTTGTTTTCTTACTAGATTTGATACTTCAATCAGCACGATCAGCTGAACATGAGAGGAAACAAAGAAAAATGTTTTGATATATTACAACTTGATAAAATACATAAACATCTCATTCTCAAAACAAATCTGGCCATTTCCAAAATCACCAACACCTATCCATCTATTTGTATACATGTCTTTGCTCATTACTATTTCTGATCCTTTCTTCATTTCCTCATCTGAATATCTACATATTTTATTTACATTCAAGTACTTTGCTACATTTAATTATTAGAACATTGTTTTAAAGGGCAATAAATGATTTTAAAAAATAAGCTTTATATTGGTAAAATAAACATAATGTGATTTCCTTGAAACATCCTATATTTTATTTTCTGATATTTTTTTAAACTTCAGTTCTGACATTTTTCTGTTATGTTCAGGCAAGCTTAAATCACCAGAAGCGTAAGTTTAATTTTAAAGTCAGCTTAACCACGGTAAGCTGAATTTCAAATTCATAAAGCCCTGCTGTATATACTAGCCTTCTTCCTGACTCCATCCTCAGTTGAACCCAATTTCAGGAGAACTGGGGTCAGAAATTTTCCCAGTGTAGTCTGAAGCTGTTCATCAGTGTCTGCAGATCCAATTCTCAAAAAGACACGTTCAACCAGACCTATGATATGAAGAATATAAAGAATGGATGTAAATATTTACTCAATACAACCAAACAAGTATAACAGATGTGAATATCAAGTCCATCTACAAAGTACTGCTGTAAAATGCTACACTGACCCCAAGGTCAAGAGGTTGAACAAGCATGGATATAGGAAATAAAAGCCAATCAATAAATTCTAACCAAAACCATCAAACAAATGTTCTATGATTGTGATCTTGACTTTTACCTCAAATGAGGCAATAAAGCAAATCACAGAGTGAACTGTCTTACCTTTAACCAACCCAAAAACCTACAAAGGTAATTTTTGTAGAGTTGCTTGAGGCTTTACTCTAGCTGACACAACACATTCTTTCACAGTATACTTGTCACAGAAAATCCATCAACTGAATCATAAACAAGTCTTCAATTATTTTAAACAGGATGATGACATTTTTTCTTCATATAAACATTTTTTCCTATAAAGATGCCAAGAACAATCAGTACATGCATATTCTGAGAACTTTACTTGACATAATCTTATAAGTCAGTTTTGGTGACATGATACACTACTGTTTGCTGTTTTCCTCCTAAATTATTGTTGTGTTGTTTGTCAGTCGATTCGACAAGGACCACTCTAGTCATCTGAGGGAAGGAGGGCTGGTTATGTTCTCTGTGTGTGCAGGATGGCTAATGAGGCCAATCCTTGCATGGAATATTTGTTTGCATATGGGAAGGGGATGAATGATACATCACCAAGAGGATTGATGGCACGTGCTTTTCTGGCTTGCCTCTTCAGCTGCTGTCCTAATAGAATCATGCAACTTGGACCCCTTATGCAGGGAGGAACACCAAGTGACTTAATCACTTGCTGTTTGCTCCCAGGAATCATGGTTTATGTTAAATGCTTTCAATGCTGCCTTCTGAGTGTCTTTAAAGCATTTCTTCTGACTTCCGTGGGATTGCTGTCCTTGCTGTAGCTCACCATAGAAGATTCTCTTAGGCAGCCGCTGGTCTGGCATGAGTACATATCCTGCTCAGTGTAGCTGGGACTGCATCAGGACAGTGTGGATGCTGGGGAGAGCTGCTTGGGCGAGTACCTCAGTGTCTGGAACCTTGTCCTTCCATTTGATGTTGAGGATTTTCCTGCAACTTGTGGTGTGAAAGTGGTTCATCTTCCTGGCGTGGCGCTGGTACACCATCCACATTTCGAATGTGTAAAGTAGTGTGGGGAGCACAACTGCCCTGTAGACCTTTAGTTTGGTCTGGATGCTGATGCCTCTTATATTCCAGACAATGGCATACAATCTGGCAAAAGTTGTGCTGGCTCTGCCAATGCAAAGGTTCACCTTGTCATCAATAGTGTGCTGCTAAGATAGGTGAAGCGGTTCACTATGCTAAGTGTTTGGCCGTTGACGGTGATGTTGAGCTCAACATAGGGCTCTCTAGGAGCCGGTTTATGCAAGACTTCAGTCTTCTTTGTATTAATGGTGAGACCAAAGCTTGTGCAGGAGCTGGAGAACTTGTCAACGCTGTGTTGCAGGTTGGCTTCTGAGCCAGCAATGAGGGTGCAGTCATCAGTAAAAAAGTAATCACTGATGGTGTCTGACATAACATTGGCTTTCGCTAAAAGCCTCCTGGGGTTCAATAGTTTTCCATCTGTATAGTACCTGATACAGACTCTAACCTCTTCATCTCTGAGAGTATCAGTCAGCATAGCGGATGAACAATAGACTGAACAGTGTCTGTGCCAGAACACAACCCTGCTTGACAACAGTGGTTACTGGGAATGGCTCAGATGTCTCAGCACTGTTCTGGACTTGTGCATGCATGCTGTCATGGAAACGATGCACCAAGGATATAAATATTCTTGGGCAACGGTCATTACCATTCACAAGTTTTCTCTGCTGACTCAATAAAAGGTCTTTGTCAAGGTTGGCATTTTGCTTTTGACATTTCTATTGTAGCTGCCTTGAAGCAAACACCATGTTGACTGTAAAATGTTCTTTTCGGAATCCACACTGGCTTTCTGGCAGGAGTCCCTAGTCAAGGTGCATAGTGAGGCAGTTCATCAGGATTCTGGCAAGTATCTTTCCTGTAATTGTGAGCAAGGATATACCTCAGTGGTTATTGCATACCTGGCAGTTTCCTTTGCACTTATACAGGTGGATTATGGAAGTGTCTTTGAATTCCTGGGGGATCATCTCTTGCCGCCAGATCAGTAAAAAATAGTTGGTGGAGCCTTTCTATTAGGGCTGTGCCTGCTACATCAGTAAAAACAGTTGGTGGAGCCTTTCTATCAGGGCTGTGCCCCCTTCCTTGTAGACTTCAGCTGGGATGGAGTCTAAACCAGGGCTAGAGAGCCACTAGAGAGCAGATATATCATTTTCTGTGTCTCGAACAAGGATGGAGGCTCATCCAATGCTTTGTTGATGAATAATTGGGGGAGATATTGATGGCTTCATCACTGATGTATCAAGGGCGATTCACGATTATGTCAAAGTGTTCAGCCCATCATTGAAGAATCTTCTCTTTGTCAGTTATTAGTTTGTACTGAGAAGGGGGATGATCCAGAGGATGTAGTTCCATACACTTCTTTCAGGGCATTGTAGAAGTTATTCATGTCATGCTGGTCTGCATAGCATTGGATCTCATCAGCTTTGTTACTCAGCCACTAGCATCTGATGGAGTTTCTGCTGTACATTGTTGTACACATCTTTCCTAGAGGTGAACTTGAGGAAGTTGAGGTAGGTTTGAAGGAGGCAGTGTTTCTCATCCATCAACTGCTTGATCATGTTGCAGTTCTCATCGAACCAGTCTTAAAATCAGTTTTAAACTGAAAGTGAACCTATCTTGGGTAATAATGGCAGATAGTGAAAAGTCTAGGAAGTACTGCTTCATTAGATTGTCTGTATTTGTGATTCACTGGGATCATAAATTAAGGAAAACTTATGATTCGTGGAAAGCAAAGTCTAAATTATGTGATGGAATACTTAGCATAAAAATGCCATGGACAGAAACATGTGGAAATGCTAAGTTCTGGAATCTCAGGTGTAAAGGTCATCTTTTTTTTTCTTTGTGAAAGAAAAAACAGCATATAATATTTAACCAATACCAATGATCTCTGCACAGGAAGTCAGCAAGCTAGTCTTCCCATTCATCTTCTACCTTACCATTAATGATTTCTAGCTTGAAAATGTATATTTTTATACAGCTGACATTGTTGCAATATATTTCAGACACAGGCTCAGGGCTGGTGATTTTAAAAAAATCACAAACCCTGACTCAAATTCCATTTACATAAAGGACCTAACTTTTTGTTTTTACTATTATTCATCACAGAACATCGCAATTGCTATGAACAGAATTTATTTTTAAAAATTTTATATCACTGTTAACAGATGACAGATAAGTTTAAATTTTTTTAAAATCAAACATCATCATGGACTGTACCACCTTTGATCCCTTTAATGCTTGTAATACCTCAATATCCTGCATCTGGCCTAAACTTGCCAAATTAAAACAAAAAGGTATTTTTTTCCACAGTCTGTTGTGTATATACATGTCAGTCCCAGACCTAGTAAACTGGTTCTTGCTGGTGTTAGTAATGTGTGAATAGAACTTGTAAAAATAGTTATTTTCATAAAAAAATAAAAATAAATTTATCTTCCCAAGTGTAAATATGGTGAATTTCAACTAAAAATGATATGAGAGATGGATAGTATTAAAATGGCATTTCAGTCCCACCACTGGGAGTATCACATGGATATTGAAGCCAAGTGAGGAAAAATTATAGGTAACACACGCAATCTGTACCCAATTCATAGGTTACATGTTTTGCTTTGCGCATAATGAGAAGTAAATGATTTTCATAAAGATAAGGGGGCATACACTGGGATATATATTAATAATTTACTATCTTTGAAAAACTTACATATAAAATCCATGCATTCGATCATGATCATTAGAGTTCTCTTGGGCAAATTATATTCCCCACCCCACAAGCCTGATAGACATGTCAGGAAAGATCCTATTAGATACAAGACAGGCCACATTTGCTGGGTTATCAATTTGCTTTTACTTTTGTGGACAACATTGAAAACAGTGCTAACTGTTGATTCTATGACCATATTTACAGTACCATCTGTTTCTCTGCTCACAGTTTTGTACCAATACTTCATTTGTTTTAAAGTTATTCATATACAGTACCCACTTGGTGTCTTCACTGACAAAGTTTGTGATAGATATCTGCCAATTTTCTTTAATGAATACATGTACTAAGCATCTAGCCCATAATTCATTCAAATAACTTGTAACAACTCTCTTGGAAGAACTATATATATTAACAGTTGCTTTAGATACAGTGTTAAACCAATAAATTGTTTGGTACGCCCCCACTTGTTTCCAAGTTTGTATAATTAAAATTTTACATTTCAAAAATATAAAGTCTTGTCAAATTTTATTGGAATTATTTTTACTATTTTTTTTACATGATATAATAACTTCTGTAAGATATCTCTGAATTAAATTTTAAATCTTTACCATCTTTATGTCTTATACAAGTTTTTAAGTCATTAATATCACAATTACAATTTGGTCTCTTTTTCAGTAACTCCATACAACATGATATTTATAAGAAGCAAATCTATTCACATGAAAACCACTGACTATAAACTCAGGCATGTAATACAGTAAAATCTAACTAGAAAAACCACTGATGTTAGACCACCTATCAAGAGAGACCAAATTCTCAATTAATGGATTTATTGATTATATAGTGCTATGACCCTTCATGAGGCCACTTGCATGGAGGCAATATATGTTTGGCAGATGAGGTGGTCATGTAAGAAAAATTCTAATGTGCTTAAAAAATTAATCAAATTGTTAAGAAAAATATAACAACTACTCTCTAATGAGTCATCAGCATTACCATTTTTTACCCCTCATATTATCAGTTTTCACATTCCACTGACATTGCCTTATCCAACCAGTTGCAATGCCATATGAATCAAGACAATTTCGAGAGATTATTAACTTACATCTTAATTTTCTCTGACAATACAAAATAATCTATTCTGCCACTGAGGATAAGCACCATCCTTTGCAATACAGTTACTGGTACTCTGCTGTCTATGTCATCAAAACCAGTGTACTCAGATTAATACTGTCTCTAAAACTACTCTGTCATGTATCTAAATACTATCATCTCTGTAATTTACTCATAGATTTGAGAAAAAGATGAACAGAAAAACTGATTCACAGGAAGGTCGATAAAATACAGTACTACCCGTTTATCACAACATCCTCTGACATGAAGAACCATAATACTGTCAGAAGTGTGGGTGGGAGCTGCTAAAAAAAAAAAAAAATTAAGCATACAAATTAAACTCATCCATAATAGGTAACTTGTCATCAGTGTGTATGACTTAAACTTTGAGAAAATAAACAATGAAAATTTTGATTAAATGAAGACAAAAAACAAAACCACTTTGAAATAAACTTGTATACTGACAATTTATCAGTCATATCGCTATGATCTCTGCAGTGATGCAGTTTATAGTGATGTCTAGCACTGGGGCATCATGCCGCAGACATGAAGCATGATGTCCAATCCAGTCACATTATACCGAGACCAATCCAAACACTAACCTCCTAATGCTGAGCACCTAGCAAGGCAGCTGCTTGTACCATTTTTGTAAGTATTTTGTATGACTCGAACAGGGATCATATCCATGGCCTTCCACATTCAAGGCAGACGCTCTAACCATTGGGCCACCAGTGCAGTAAATTATTGTAGCTGGATTGTTTTAATGAAGTGTACATGTACTATTTAAGTTGCACAAAAAACAACTATTGAGGACCAAATGTGTGCCTTTTTATTAATGCAACAACACCAGTAAAGCCTGTTAACATGAATAATAAGAAAAAAAAAACAATTGTTCAAGGTGAACCAAGGGCTTCTGTCAACATGACAGCTATTATTTTATCTCATCATTGAGAGAAGCATGATTAATTTTGTAAATAACTTGGACTTTGTATTTTCACTTACATAGGTGGGTTGTCGACATAAGTGATATCAATAAAAGTAGGTTGGACTGTACTGACAGACATCATTGATTAAATGGACATTTTTGTGATGTGCAACTGTTTTGGTCATGTAACAGATATTTTATTTTGGTTATATTAAAGTGCAATTCACTGGTTTAAAATTGTGTCTCAGCGGTTTTCAGTCCATTCAGGTTATTTCCAATTCTGTTTCTGAAATTTCATTTATGTACTCAACACATCCATTTCTAAGATTATCAGTTTCTTTTTCTGACTTTTTTTATGACTTTGTTCCGTTACTGCGATGCACGTTTTGGAGAATTCCAACCCTGGTGATTTTCAACTCTTGTTTTTTTTTTTTTTTTGGTGATTCAGCGATAATGATATGCCTTTAAAAAAAAAAGGCTTTATTGTGCTTGCATGAAAACGATATTTTTTCTGCACGGGAATTGTCACATAGTGATTGTCAAGATGACTATTTAAATTATGTGTCAACAGTTGTGCAGGCGCCTTTACCGCTCTTAAATAAAATAATTATCGTTGCTCTGAAATTTAATTCATACTGTACGATAATAACAAAATGACGAACACAAAACTTGTGTCTGGTGACAAATATGATAACTTAATCTGGTCAACAAAGCTACGATCTGCCTTATTCCCCAGATAGTTGGGATAAAGAACACGAAACTTACTATTTTCGTCTGTAGCTGACATTTCCGTATATTTATATAGTTCATGCGATATTATGTATCTAACAAACTAGCAAAACCTCTGACCAACGACAACAGGAACGATGACGATGTAGTTAACGATAACATTGAAGGTTGCCCGAATGAATTTACATTAATGTACACTCAAACGGACAAGAGTTGCGGAAAACTACAAAAGTGCTCGACGCGAGCTTAATGCTAAACAAAAACAAAAACAATAAACCTGTAGAAAAAATATTATAACAAGTGATGTGACAAAATTACCTCAGATTACCACATGACCCGTTCTGACATAGGACCCTATCCATCATACCATAAAAATATATTTTAAAGAATATCTTTTATAGCATGATAGACAGTGTTGTCTACCAGTCTCGCAATAGATTCCTGGACGATGATTGTCGTTTGTGTTGGTGACATGGGACTATATCTTTAAGCTTTTGATGAGGTAGTACTTAATGTAAAACAGTCTCTTTCATTTTCTCCATAATTTTTGTATTTCTTCTAATTGTCTTGGACATCTTTTCTCAAACTGATAATTTCCAAAGTAGTGTCTACTTCTGCATACAAGATGTCAGTCTCTTTGATTGTCAGAGCTACTACAATCTTAAGTTTCAGACGAACTCGGCCTGGTTAAAATCTTTAGACGTTCGATGAAATGAATTCTATTCAAGGCGATGAAACTTCACAGGACAAGTCTAATCTGTTGACATATCTATCGGAATAAAACGTACAACTGTGTCCACTTGTGAAACACGGTTACTTTAAACCTGACGAACACAAGTTATAAAAAGCCTTAACAAATAAGTAAAACAAAATAATAACAATGGAGATGTTTTTAAATTGTTCACTGTTTTATTTGACACGAATTTATTTGATTCGCTCACTGTATTCTCGAACATGTTCTCTCACGTTTAAAATACATGTTTGTTTTATTAATTCGTGTGTTTAAATGTTATTAACATCCACTCATTACAGAAAGACGCAACTCTGACCTAGATATCGATAGATAGGCAAAATATATTATCTCACCTCTTCTTATGTAATATTCATTTTATTTTGGTTAAATCATCGATGGGAATACATCATCTGTATCATCAGATATGTTACACCCAATATTATTACATCTGACAATGACTAGCAATATTAATGATTTTGCTACAGCTTCACCCCACCCCCACCCCCACCCCCCCAAAAAAATCCGTATTTTCATAATTTGATTCCAAATCTGTTTCGTTCTTTAAAACAAAAATCCAAAATAATATGTTTGGTGCTTCCTTTATTCGTTGGTTTTCGTGGCTTCTATCGTTATTTTGTAGTTTTAAAAAATTTGTGAACTTGATTTTGAGCCGTACTTATACAGTGAAACATGGCAGATTCTTGTGGAAGCGAATTTGATAAATACTTTTCCTAACCATGATTAGGATGAGGGTGATTATGAGAAACAACAGTGGGAGTTAGAAAATTATAAAATTATGCTGACAGTTTGTCTAATTAAAAAAAAACCTTAAAACTTATTTGTAACTAGCCTTAGAAATGGTTCAAACACACGAAACATTTATTATACACACTTAGATACAGGTAATAAAGTTAAATACTTTAATTAGGCCTTATTTTAATTTATTGATACTATATTGGTACATGAAGAAGAAATAAAGATTCTAGGAAAGGTAAAGAACCAGACAAAGATTATGCAGTTAAATAATATAAATTTGTAACAAAGCTAATCCAAAAGCTGCTAATGGTGGAAGAGATTTTTTTTTGGCAAGACTTATGAGGTAAAAAATATAAGTAAACTAAATTGAAATCACCGGATGAATAACAAGCTGTTATATAGATGCAAACATTTATATTAGTATCTACCAACATACAACAAATAATAGTTCCGGAGGATATATCAATGCTAATAATGAACCATGACATCAGTAAGTCAGAAAAACAGAGGTTTTTATAATTATTACTTTGCCAGAATTGCTAGTGAAAAACCTGCCTGACTATTTACACTGTAATAACGAAGAGAAATAAGAATATACTTTAGTATTGTTGAAGTTGTATCGCCAAACTTAGATACACGAAGAATGAGATAAAGGATATAAATAAAGACTTTATTAAAGAAACAGCAATACACAAATGCTATTATATACTGGCCTTCATAACCTTTAAGGATTATTTAGCAACAAATGGTTGACCCACTGACGAAGAATTGCGAAACTTAGCCCTAAATTCTTAAGGTGGCGGGAGATAGAAGTTTTTAAAAAAAAATGGCACAATGTTACTTTTATATTATTCCTGAAACAATATTGTTTTACTATATATGCAACTCCAGTCTATTTTTAGAGTAATACATTAACATTCGTAGACTTGTTTTGTCTATAAAAGTATCTGTGAGCTTCTTAAGGTCATTCAATCAAGTTATAATTATAACTACCTCAATAGTGTTCTTTTTAATTGGCGGAGATATGCAGATTGAAGCGCTACGTTTGACAGCTATCTCTCGAAATTTGCTCCTATTTATACTCTTGGGAAAATAGACATGTGACGTAATTTTAACCAATGGTTGCTCGTCATCATCATCAGCAGCAGCATCAGCAGCAGCAGCAGCAGCATCATCACTAGTCTCTTGACCTAGTTTGGTCGTTGAGGCACTGTGCTGCTGAACATCTGACCAGTCCCCTAGACCTGTCTCGATCATGTGGCAATGCCTGTGTCTCCGCAAAAGTATTTCCTGGTCCATTCCGTGATGTTGTTAGTCCACTTTGTTTTCTCTGTCTACCTCTCCTTCTGCCACCCTGGAAGCTGCACAGGAATACTGTATAGACTGTTGGCTCTAGTGACATCTTCATACCATTTCAGCTTTGTCTTTTTGACAGTGGTGAGGATGTCTTTATATTGGCCTACTTTGTGGCTGATATTGTTACGCACTTCTTCATTTGTGATGTGGTCTATGTAAGATATGCCAGGGATGGTTCTGTAGCATGTAGATTCAAGTGCCTGGATTCTTTGTTGTAATTCTATCAGTGTCCAGGCCTCATATGAATACAACAAGATTGAGATGACTAGTGTTCTCAATAGTCTGATTTTAGTTTTCAGACAGATATTCGTGTCTCTCCAGATGGGTCTTAGCTTTGACATAGCTGCCGTTGTTTGTGCTGCTCGTGACAAAATGTTTGTTATTGATCCCTCTTCGGTGATTATGGAACCAAGATATTTGAACTGGCCCACTGCTTCCAATTCCTGTCCTCTGACTTTAATCTTGGCTGAGATTTGTTTGCCACTATTTGTCATCAGCTTTGTTTTCTCAGCACTTATCTGCATGTCCAGTCTGGAGGATGTTTCATCCAGGTTGCTTGCTAAACAGGTCTGATGATGCTAAACAGGTATTCTACAACCAGCGACACAAACTGAAGGATAATGTACAATTTAACTATAATCACTTGTCTACGTACACTCTATCATTAACAAATATATAAACATCATGTATCATGTCGTGTGCGTTAAATATCAACGTATGAACTCTGATAACATTGAAAACACATTGACCAGCATAAAAATGAAGAATGCAAATTAAATATTCAAAATATACTTATAATTATATAAAAGAACGCCAGCGGTTACAATGAACAAGTGAAATTTAATCAAAATGTGAACTTGACAAATTATAATGTGTGGAACGGGTAATGCGATCTAGTGTCGGCGATCTTGCACGCAGACGTATTTTCTTGATGTCGAGCTTAACGCTAATCGAACGATGATTTGGAGGGAATTTAAGTATGATAAACATATTTCTGCATGTAACAAATTTATATAAAATAAGACGCCATGAGATTTTGTGAGTATTTAACGATATGCAATGTTAAACTCGATGACATTTGTAGCAGCAGAGAGGGCGAACCGTCATTTTTGAAAAATAAATCTTCCTATGAAAAGACAAAATACAAAGATAATAACGCCAAACCAAAGCCTCTAACTAACTGAGAGTTTATCTAATTGGGTTAGTTGTTTTTGTTACTTTATTTTTGTCCGTTTTCAAATTTCGTACGCGCGTTTTGTTTACCTCTATAGCGTCTCGTTGAACATCATGAATCTCAGGTTGATTATGCAGAAAATCCATAACAATTATTCAAACCTGTTACTGAAACAATAAAACCCCTTCTTCCTCAACTTGAAAATATAGCTGAAAAAACTGAAGAAACATGAAGACTTTTACAAGATCTTTCTGGTCGAAATGCCTCAGTCAGTAAAACCTATCATCAAAGAGAGAAGAAAAAAAACACATGAAGAAATAGTCGAAGAATTACATAATACATTTACTGAAGCATCTTCAAATGTAATCGGTCAAACTGATCCATGTGAATTTCCAACTCTTGTTGTTACGATTTATGAAACGAGAAAACAAATGTTGAAACCAACATATGGAAAATATGTTTAGAGTCTACAACACTGGGCTGACTTTCTTTCTATATGAAATTAAAACTAACAAAAGTCGAATCGACACACATGTCACAGAATTAGAAAAAAATAATAACTTTTGTTATGCCTGAAAAATGTTTGATTATTTGTGATGTGCATGCGTACAACGCTACCTAGGATGAACAGGTGTTTTTCCAGACATGCGACGGAACCAACATGTCGCCGCCGTAAACTACCTGCGACTACGGACATGATAATCACGATATACACGGGTATTTTATCCTGAATATTACTCACTGTCCTATGAATTTAAGCAAGATTAAGGTATAACCGAGACTGGTCACTTTGGATCTGTCGAGGAGAGTACACATGGTATTTCTATAAACCATAGGGGTGCCTGTTAAATTTATATTATATTTGATAAACGAAGTTTATTGAGTTTGTATTGTCATATCGTGTAATGATTCATTTATTACAACGCAGATTTAAAACGTTATAAACCGTGAATTTCAAGTTGTTATTAAGAGTTTAATGTATTAGTATTTTCCAGAACTCATTATTATTACCAATTTGGTTTTATTGTATCTTACAAGGCTAACGAGGCTAACAGTCTAACTAGTCTAACGGGTGTAACGAGACTGACGAGATTAGCTAACGAGTAGAGCTATATAGATGTCTATATGTATGTACGTATGTCTGTACATGTGGTGGAGCCACGACTGTAGGCGTAGCTAATACAAAGGTGCTTGTATGCTGTCTGTACGTGTATACGTATGACTGACTGTACATGTAGTGGTTCCATGAAAGGTGCGAGCGGCCGATTCAAGAGAGTGGGCTAACCCGAGGGACGTGGTGAAACTGTGCAGTTTATCAATGTATGAATCATGCGACTGTACAAGGGTCAAGAATCATATGTTTATTCCAATTGTTGTTTCAATTGGTATATTTGTATTTGCATGAGATTTTTTAAAATCTTAGTTGAATTCCAGATTTGTGAATCTTACTGACAGTGCAGAACATTTGAAACGTATTTGAAAACTTGAGATTTTTTGAATCTCAAGCCTAGTCTATACGTGAAATTATGTGAATGTCTTAGTGTGTACTATTATTTGAAACTGAGATTTCTTGAAGCCGTATATCAAATAGATATAATATTGGTTTATTTTCAATCTGTGAATGTTAGTATACAGTGATTGGATCAATTGTATGTTGAGAGTGTGTGAGATTCAATGTATTTTTACATCATACATTTTCCTTTTCTAATTAAGTTAATACATTTTCATTTTTCACACATTGTGTTTGAGTTATTCATATAGTCCAAAACCCACTCGGTTTCAATTCTGCGACAACACAAAGCGTATCGTGTATAGGTTATATTAATGCGGTAAACAATGTATATGGTCGATACGAAAACAAAACAGAAACAACAACAACAATAAATGAAAGAATAAAAACAACATAAAAACAAGAGAAAGAAATTCTTCCATCTGTTCAAAAATTAATTAATAAATTTATGCCTGGAACCTACGAAAAATTAAAATATGGATGATGATCAATTAGCTCAGTATATCGTAAGATGATTTTTAGAATTCGCAGAAATAAGAGCGATATTAGTACGGGTGATTACGAGTTTGAGAAAAGTAAATCAACTAAGAGCAAAACAGAAAGAAATTGATCCATCGATCATTTCCATGGATTCCATTTTTTAAATCACCTTCTAAATCAAGATCTCTATCCAAACCTAAACAAGAACTTCCAGGATTAGTTAATCTCAATGATGAATTTACGACTCTAGGAATTGAACTCATAAAAAGTTTTTAATAGGACTCTAGGAACTGAACTCATAAAATGTTTTTAATTGGACTCTAGGAATTGAACTCATAAAAAGTTTTTAATTGGACTCTAGGAATTGAACTCATAAAAGTTTTTAATTGGACTCTAGGAATTGAACTCATAAAAAGTTTTTAATTGGACTCTAGGAATTGAACTCATAAAAGTTTTTAATTGGACTCTAGGAATTGAACTCATAAAAAGTTTTTAATTGGACGTTGCCGCACATGGATAGTATGGAAAATCAAAATATGTAAAACATAGATATATTGTTTATTGGAAAGATGAGGATGATTGGGTTAGAGACGTATATTCTGTATATAAAGATAAATCTTTCAAATTTGTTGGTGAATTTCTTGAATTTAAAATGAATGTAAGAAGACCAAAATAATATGAAATGGGGTAATTTTATGATCCAGGAGAATTAACAGGAAGTGATATTACAACTCTAGGAAGTGGTCTTATTATTTGTCCTAACAAAGTCCTTACTGACGTAGATAGATTACAACTTCTGATTGGCGGAAAACGATGAGGTAATAACTCTCCAGAAATAATTAATGAAATATCTGATATTTGTCAACGATTATTGCCAATGACTATCACAGTGATTAATTTAATAAAGAACAAATAAGATTATTATACATATTGCTCAACGTGTACCGATTTTGGTCAGAGTGATACTTTCACAATTGCCTACTAATAAAGCCATCTACGGTGATGGACTCGGTCATGTTGTTCACGGTTTATTCAGAAGGATAGCTCCAAAAGCAATACCTATTGACAAATATGTAAAAATGAAAGCTATCGATTGTGTTCCTGATAAAGCTCCTGATGATACTTTGTAACATTGCCGGTAAAACGATATTGGCAATTAAGGATTGACTCGCAAGATTAATACGACGAAAACCACCGCCAGTAAAATTATCCAGCACTAAAGTGATGCCTGCAAATGTTAGCACAGTAATAAATCAAGCTGCAAATCTGAAACTAGCAAAACTGTCTGATGAAGCACAAAGAAATCTAGCTTCAAAATGAATAGCAGGAAGCGGTCTTCGTGTTAGACGATAAAAATTATAACACAATGTTCAAACATATATCTAGCATTCGACATGGATGCGCCAGTTCTTACAGATGAATCCGTGCACGATTATCAGTATTATTCTTATGACGCAAGACAACCAAATCAGCGTGGACCAATCGAATTTCAAGATCAGGATGCAAGAAGATATTTCGTACCCGCTGAATCATTTATTAATGTAGAAGGAGAACTTGTAACAAGTGTTTCAGCTGAAAAGCCATATGCACATAATTGGCGTGTTGGCTTTGTTAACAATGGATTTATGAAATAGTTTGATAGCGCTACATATGTGATTGATAGAAGAAATATTGAATCAATTCAGAAAGGCGTCGACGTTGCCAAACCAATAAAGGGATTAGCGAGATATTCTGAAGATTTTATAAGATTAGCTGGTCCATCAATAATGTTTGCTAAAGATATTACCAGTGATACTTATAATGCTCAGTATATTAAATTACTGACAGCTGCAGGTACTGCAATTGTACAACCAGATGATTTTGAACATGCAGCTAGACCAGCTGCCGATATTGATGTTATAGGAAGCGTTAATGTAAATTACAATATAGGATTTGCAACATGTATATAAATGTTGTTGGGAGGACAGAGAAGGTTTTTATGTGAAATTCCACTGTCTCATTTTTATTTTGTAGAAATGTTAGAAAAATTAGAAAAAATTGTGGGGGGGGGGGCTAAACATACAGTTGTACTTGTAAGAAGAAAAAAAGTGATGATGGTGAAGATGATGCTGGTAAAGAAAATATAACAAAATTCTCACTGTGTATGCCAGTAATGACTCCAACGATATTTGATGATCAAGGTGGTAAATCAATATTGTCACGGTTAACAGTGACCATAGATCGTGTTCAAAGTACCGTTCGAGGTTTATTTACATATAGCATCACAACAGGGTGATATCGGCGCCATGACAGTTGGTGGTTATAGAGCAGTTGCTGTTATACTTTCAGACAAAGCGATGTTACTTGAAGGCGCTGGTGGATGAATGAGAGTCATTTATGCGCCAGTAGAAAACATGTAATTGAATAGATCATGATATTATAATGTCATATCTTCACGAAATGATCACCTTGATTCCTGATCAGGTGAAAACAATTACAATCAGAACTTGCAAGTAAATGTGGAACAAAAATAACATTGAAGTAGGATCAAATTGCGAGTGGTGGTCCAAACAAATTATCATTCAATAAAACTCTGCTCAAATATCTTAACAAAGCTTTACAATCAAAGACCGGAGTTCAACTCCATCTTTCCCAGAGTTCCATTAAAGACTCAATTAAAACAGGTGGTATATTTCCACTCTTTGCAGCTTTACCTGCGTTAATAGCTGATGTGGTCCCAAATATTGCAAAAACAGCTGCACTTAGTGTTTTAAACTTTGCTGCCGGAGGTCTTGTTAAAATGGATGTTGATAACATAACGGTAAATTATTTTTTTTCTTTTTTCTTTTTTTTAAAGAGGAAAGAGACCAAGGCTAGCAGGAACTCTTCGATATGGAAAAGGTCTGATACTTGATACTTCCAAAGTCTAATTTTGATTTAATTAATGCTGCTGAAAATAAAACATACACAAAAAACAACTTTAGAGGTGGTTTATGCGTGATCAATTGCAAAAACAACCAAATAATATTGAAACCGGTATAATAAATCTTTACAATAGTTCTGACCCGGGTTCTTATTGGTTCGCTTACGCGATTGATCCACATGAAATTGTTATTTTGATTCGTATGAACTGGAACCATCAAAAGAGTTTTTAAAATATGTCGACAAAGTATAAAGCATTGCACTTAAAACTCCAATCTGGTATTCAACATTACCAACACAGACAATAACTGATCCTCCAATATGTGCCCGTGAAGCAATTGTTGTACTCGGCGTTGTATCAAAATCAACCAATCCACCCTATACAATTGTGCATGATTATACAGGTAGCCGCTATACTTTTTAACAGTTGTTTAAAATACAATGTCATATATTTACGGAAGATGTTCCTCTAAACGAAAACACACAACTGACGAAATATCACACACAAATGTAAACAAAATCATTAGTGATGAAATATTTGAATTACTAAATCTTGCAAATCTAGATCCAAACGAAGTGGTTGTATTTCAAGATAAGCAATGGAAATTAAAAACGTGTAATCTTTCACTGAACGTTATTATCGTTAAAATTAATGCAATAACTGAAGCTATTATAACTGAGTTTGATAGTAATAGAAAAATGAAGCCCGGTGTTGCTATGTCAACGATATTAGATAATATTCATGTCGAGTACAAAATATGGTGATGCAATAACTGGTTCTCTCAATATGACTAATAATAACATTACTGGTCTTGGAGAACCAGAATGATGACGCTGCAACAAAGAAATACGTCATCGATAATTAAAAAAAAACTCACAATGATGGACTTATAAATACTGGAATGACCTTTTTGAGAACTGATTTTTCTAATCATGTACAATTGATTATGAATTTTCCACGAAACATTAATAGAAACATTAATGATTTGTTTTGGAAATCCAGCAGTCGCTGATATTAAGATCTCTGATATAAAAAGGATCACCGAAAGCATAGTATATACGATAGCGTCTGGACAAGTATTATGGTCATCGCCATATAAATTTATTAAACATCGCGATGAGGTTACCGGTATACAGAGGTTTTCAGTACTAAGTGTTACAATATTTACGGTATCTACTACAATACCAAAGCGTTATCCCCTGACACAGTCAGGCAGATCTTTTGGATCTATGTTAGTATTACTAGATCAAAACGACGAAGTAACATCTGAAGTGGAACCTGACGAAAAAAATACTCGGCTTGATTTATAATTGGTGTTTTCAATTAGTCACTATACAAACACCTACTTAAATATAATGATCTGCCAACAGTACAGGTACAATCAGGTGCGTGAATGACAAAAAATACACTATTCAATATACTTGGTGAGTATACAGCAAAAGTAAAAATCATATCGCAGACGTGTAGTTGTTGAATTTGTATATTTAGTGTCTGCTGTTATCGCCGAACCCGACGTATTGATATCAGCAATAACACCAACGCAAGTGATGGCACCCAGTAGTTGTAACAATTTGTTTCAGCTGCAACAACAGTTGCTGATGTTCTCACTATCGTTGCAAAAACAAATATCCGCGTGGAGCAAAAATAAGATACATGAGTATATAATAAAGTTGCATACGGCGACGATAGCAGACTCCACACTATCTTCATTGATATCACCGTCTTTGTGATGGAATATTATCGGATATCGATTTTACAGAAATGATCAAAATTTACAAGGAAATGACTATGTCTGATTTAGAAAATAATAATAATAATAATAATAATAATAATAATAATAATAATAATAATAATGTCATCAGCGTAAGAACTACTGGAACATATCGTCGTTAATACAAATCCGTCAAAGACTCTGATGATATTAGCTTGCTCAACCAATCCTGAATTTAGCGTCAACTTTCCATCTGCTTTTCCAGCAAAAGAAATTGTGCTTGTACAATTACGAGTATATCATAGTTGGCCAAATATTAGATTAAAATCATTCGGTAGATTACAGGCGAATAATACTTTGGTATTTGCAAATAAAAACAAACCATATGGAAACTCAGATTGATATGTTGTTGCTATTCCAAATGGTAATTATCCAATCGAAAAAAATCAAGAATGAATTTCAACGCAGAATAAAATCTATTACAGCTTTTCGCGAACCAACATTATCACCTGCGATTGAAATAAACTCTCTAGATTATGTTTCAGATAGTTATCACTGATCGATTAGATCAGTTTTAGGATGGCCTGAAGTTCCACCAGAATATTATGAACGACCAGAAGCAAACGCAAAGATTTATTTCACGGACAAGAAAATATTTATAGAGCTTCTGGAATATAGAAAAGAATATTCGTGGTAGTTTACAGAACCACAGAGAGATAGATACGGTAATATAAATTCTGATGAAAAAATTATATAATGTTAAACCTGATCGTATAAAACATTCGTGGATAGGATTAGATATATATGCTTCTGTTAGAGATACTGCTGATTCTAGTAAATGGATTGTCTTCCAAAGACGGATGAGAATATATTCCAATCTAATCAAACACGAATATAAACAATCTGCACAATTCAATTGCCATTACTACTACATTTTGTTAATTAAATGATGAAATACAACTTATTATTAAGTTAATAGAACATTTGGAACAGCTTGTTTTAAGATCTCCACTATCTTAATAAAATTGTTATTGAAAGTATCGCCCAACACGAAGCAAACGCAAAGATTTATTTCACGGACATTGAAATTGAAAGTATCGCCCAACACGATCAACTTTCACCTAAAAAAATATCATATAAACAAATATTTCTTAATCCTTTTAAAATAACCGAAGCAGAATTAGCAACATTTATAATACCAGAACTTAAAACCGACGAACTAAAGAAATCACTCAACGTTCTTATGAACGAAAACTTTCCACAAATCGTTGAATCATGGAGAAAAATAGCCCCACCAGCAACTATTCTCAAACATAAATATGGTCCATACGGTGGAGGTTATCATATTTCACCAGGAATTGTAAATACAGCATCAACGATTTCAGTCAATCTTGTATGGCATGTAATTGATGGTAGCTTTCAAGCAAATCTTGAAGAATCAAATCAAGCTCAGCAAGGATATATTCTTTGATCATTTACTCCGTTAGTACCGCTTAACTTTTGGTTGCACAAGAATCCATTAATCCGGTTTATATACGATGTCATAATTCGTTATTATCAAAGTTACATTTCAAACTTACTAACCAAAGCGGATACCTCCTAGATTTAAGACATTGTGTATTATCAATAAATCTCTACATAAAATCTAATTAATCAAAAGGATATATTAATATAATGTACCAACACGTGAGAATTTTTATTCAAGGCAAAGAGGTACCTGAAAATGTCATCAGAACAATATTTACAATACCCCCAATCGGGGTAGAACAATTTAGTGTTGACAAAATTATTGATGAATACGGCAAAGAAGACTTTTTGTCGACACAGGAACAATTAATGAACTGCGACGAGAACATTATTATGATCAAGTGTTATAGAGATTAGACTCTGAATTATACACATTCCTAAATTAAATTAAATCAGATCAAAAAAATGTTATCTATTTCTTTAGATTTATGGGTGACACAAGACATTTCACCCGACACAAATAAATCACAGAAATATTTTATTATTTATCTGATTTGTTTTTTCAAGAAGACATTTTGTGATTTTAGTGAATTTGTTTTACATTTATGCATTTTGTAAAGCATATTTTAGTCAATTTTATCATAGAAAATCTGGCAGTTTTATATTTATTGAATGGTCAATACCCCAGAGGTTCTTAATTTTTTTTAAAGATCTGTTGATCGTTGATGTATTAAACATAATCCAAAACTAATAGGGCCAAAAGTGATGATCCAAACTATATTGCATTTACTGTCGGGATAAATAAATATCTTGAAAAATTACATTCTCAGCTACCATTCCAAACAGCAGTAAATAAGGGAAGATTTTGAATATGAGGAAATTAAACGAAGGAGAGAATTATTTTCACCAAGTAAAAAACAAATCAGAAGAAACAACCGGAAGTGCTATTTCTACTCAAGGAAGTGGTCTTATTTTTTGTCCATACAATGTCCTTGCTGATGTTGAATGATTAGAAATTCTGATTGGAGGAAAACGTGAAGGTTATAATTTTTCAGGAATTATTAATTAAATATCTTATATTTGTCGACGATTATTTACAGACAGCATCGTGAATATAAATGTTAATGGGTCTGTCATTGATGAAATCGCTCACAGTCATCACAGCGAAGAAATCGTTAATTGAATAAACAAATAATAAATAAGATTATTATATATAATGCTTAACACAGACTAATTACAGTCAGGGTGATAAATTCGCGCTTACCAGTCTATAAAGCGAGTTTTCAATATTTTCTTTATTGGGTAATGATTAACAAGATTGATAAATTGATATATTAAATGAATATATATGCAGGATTTTTACTTACATAAACAATATTTAAAAAGAACTTAAGATAGTATACAATTAATGTCAACCTAATGATTCAAGAAGCTGAAATCTTGATGTAACAAGTTCTAGACTATAGGTTTCATGCAGGCTACTGGTACATGATAGCAGACATAAAATAGATAACCATAATGTGAAACTAAAACAAAAGGGCACCAGAACTTAAGCTCCATTCATCCCTGCTGATAATTGTATTATTTAGCACCTGAATTCTTCTGATATCCAATCTTAGTATCGTTGTACAACCTTTTATATTTCTCCTTTTCAGCCTCTACTTCTTTCAACTGTGTTTGCAATTGCATGAGTTCATCTTCCTTCTTTTGAAGAGCTAGATCCCATTCCCTTTTCTTCTTACTCATTTCGATCCTGAATTTTTGTCCCAGAAATTGTTCGGCTTCTCCAAGCTCCTCATACTTGGTAACAAGAAGCTTAAGTTTTGACAAAAGTTGGTTCGGTTCCGGTGTAACGCCAACCTTTTGCAAGCCCTCATCAAGACTTTGAGAAACTGCAGACTTGTCACTCTGTGCTCTTCTGATGATATTATTTGGCCACTCACGTGGCGGCTGCAGCTGCGTACGTCTATGTATTTTGGGCGATCTATTAAATTCTATTGGCTTATTGTTACTATCATTGTTCGAAGTAGTTAAATCAATAGATTTTAATTTATCAATATATGACGCAAATTCATCGTACTCACGACCAATTTCTTCTAGAACTGTTCGCAGTTCCAGAAAGTGATGCTTAGCATTTTCGGGTTCTCTTTGAAGCATATCTATCATACGAAGGGCATCAGTTATTCCCTGAGGAGTAAACCCTTTGTTTTGTCTAAGAAAATGTTTCCTTCGCAACTCAGCTTTGTACTTATCTGCTAAAGAAATCTCCAGGTGTATGTATTGTTGAAGCTCTCTTTCTAAAAGCTGAAGTGCTTCTAAAATGGACATCACGGCGTTGTCGTGTACTCCGGGTGCCGTCCTCTGAATTTGGACTATCATTCGCCCTTCTTTCGATATATCTAACGATCGATAAGCCCCGGGTCCAGGAACAACGTGAAGTTTTGTCAGGACAAGGGTACGATCTTCGATCCAATCTCGACATTGACGAACTATCCGAGTGGAATGTCGTTTTCCCTCGGTCTCTTGATCTAAGACCTTTTTCCTCGATTTGACCAATTTTTCCACGTCATCCATCAAATTGGAGAAAACATCCTGTGTCTTTCTTGGTGCACCTTTAGCTGATTTGCGACCCCGGGAAACAACGTCTCTGATTTTTGCGTCAATTTCTCTTGATTGTTCAATGATTTCACTATTGGTTTTCGCGACTGCCTCGCAGTCCTGGTGCAGTTTTTCTATCACGTTCTTACAGCGTTTAAGCTGCCGCTCAGAATCCTTTATGGTTCTCTTAACGGATTCCCATACTTCCTTCTCCGTTAAAGCTGGCGCTTGAGTGGAATCATCCTCTGGAGGTTCTGTAAGATAAACTCCCGATCGCCTCTCCTCACGCAATAGAAAATCCGCCATTTCTTTGAGATTACTGTCTAGTTCCGTTTGTACTGAAATAAAGAAAATAACATCAATACATTTCTCTGTACAATTTCGTGAAGCACTATGTTCAGAAATGCATGCCTAGCAATTCGAATAAGAAAATAATCCTTATCGAGATTTGGTTTTATAAAATACATATTTTTGTTTTAAAAGGTAAGGCTATGCTGGTTGTTTCCATTAACTATTATAAGCTAGGCATAAAAAATAATAACAGCCTGATTGTTTGTTGGTTTTAAGAAGAATTTAAATACTGACTGAAAAGTGATGTGAAACATGAAAAGGTTAAATCAATATTTTTGCGTAGTTTGACATGTTTGGTCGAAAGGTGTAATATTCAGTATATATGAGTACATTCTGCCATGGTTCTTCGTCATGTCATAATTGTATGCAGCAGCTTCACTGTCGTCAAATGTTTTCTCATCAGCAGCAGCAACAACAAATGCTATATACACCTCAAAAAGAATTTGACATCACACATACTTATGTATTTAATGTACAAGGAAATCATCTAAAATGACTCAGAATTGATTTTTATTTCTCGTAACTGATGTACTAACAACTGGGTGAATTTATGTCACGATTTCATAATTGAAAGCAAACATGTGAAAGGTAAGCACGTACAGAGAGTGAAAGTGAAATATACCTCTGAGTATGAAGTCAAAGTTCGCAGGCAAAACAACGACAATGTGGAAAGAAATCAAGTGGTTTGACCACAATATATAACCACAATATGTATGGGTTGTTTTGGCCTATATTGAAACTGCAACACTTGAAGATTATGTCATGCAGAGAGAAATAAGAGTGAAATGCCTTGTCCAACGACACACAACGGTAGGCGATCTGGGATGATTCAATGGTGGGAATGAAACCAACATCCTTCTGATCACGAACCCAACCAATAAACTACCTCGGCTATATTTATAAAGAACGTTAAGTTCATGTAATGCAAGCTTAACGTACGTTGTTTCAGGATCGCAATCTCTTCCCTGACGTCCATCAATAGATGCACTATTCGACCTTGACCCCTCTTTAAGAGGCTGTCAATTAATAAGGGGTAAGTGTTGCTCCCTGACTTCGTTAGGAGAATCTCGAGAAAGACTTGCCTTCTGTCATGCTCATCCTCGATTTGCTGTTTGAAAATAAATATATCGATTAGAGTTTTTCAAAACATTATGCATAAGTGTTTACTTATTTATATATCTACTCAAGCTCGTACTTTTCTACCTACCCGCCTAACACCTTTCTTTGTATGTATCAATCCAGCTAGTCAAAATAAAGCTTAAACAAAAACTAACAGTGTGCAGTCGAGAGAACATATATCCAAAACTATACTTATTTATAATTCAAAACGTATGTAATATTCGATATAAAAATTTTGTTCCTTGCATAATTTTAGAATTTTACATCGTATATGAAGTTTAAAGATTATGCAAATCAGTCCGTTTGCATTCCATACACAAAAAAAATCATTTTGCACTTTGTGTTCTTGTTTTGCTATGCACTGTTTTGTACATTATCTGTCATGAATGGTTACTATGGTTTGCATTTTCCAGAAAACTAAGTTATAACAGGTCTATGATAGCTATATTGTTCTCTGTTCAAATATTCCTTTTACTGGTTGAAATGGACCAGCAGATGACTAATTGGAGTTTTAAACCAGTTAACCTAACTTCAGCGTGGACTATGCACACATAAACAAATCAAACAAAATATACTGATTGTTCCCCCCCCCCTCCCAATATCTATTCTACTATTAGTTATTTACTCATTGATGGACCACTTTTCTTACTGCTTACAGCTGGATCGCATTCCTTACTACCGGATTTTCTGTGAGGCGGCCAGATCCCTCGTATTTAATTTAAACGAAACACTACCACACTATTGGGATCTTACTCCTGATAGAAAAGAATTTGATAAAATAATGTAATCGTGAAAACTCATGATCACAAAACCAAATAAATGGAAATTAATTACACAAGAAAACCATGCAACAGAGGTTATCAGTGTGTTCAATATAAAAGCAGCAATATCGGTAACATCCCAACAAGCAATAACGCGAACGTATTTACTCGTTTACACTGGAATATAGCGTGGTCAAAGTGATACAAAGCATCACTGAAGAGAATACAAAGGTTTACCTGTATATTCCAATCATCAAAAAAAGCTTCAAGAACAATTCTGATTTACATATTGCATTCATTGATGTAAAAAAAGATAAGCATTTTTAATTCTGACAGCAATACGATCAAAACCATTCACAATGAATAGGGAATTACATTACATTTTTGAACTGGAAAATGCACAACGTGAGGAAATTCACAGTGAACATGTGATACGATACGTTTCTCTTGTTAAATATACAACGCTTCAACAAAGATAGAATTTATAGAAAAAAAAGTTATATTCAAAGCAGTACATGACGACTCAGTGTATGAAGTTGTTATTTTTTGATCAACCATTGGAATGGCAAAGGTTTCCATCAAACTAAAATAATGCAAAAAGCTTCAAGAAATTGTAAAAATAGAGAGAAAAAGTAGCAGTTATAGATGGATGTTCTGTCGACCGGTTGATCACATAAAAAGATAATTCATCAATACTATTCTCAGGATGCTTGTATGCCATTTAATATGGCTGACACAGAACAGTATTTACAGTTGTCTTAAACCTGAATCAATGGTGGGAACCAATTGACTGTGAATAAAGAGAATATCATATATAATTGAAACAATGGCTACGTACACATTGCATATGAGGGGTAGAAAAAGAATGGCTACGTACAATTTGCATATGCAAGGTATAAAAAGAATTGCTCCGTTAACATTGCACATGCAAAGTAGAAAAAGAATGGCTACGTACACTTTACACATGCAAGGTAGAAAAAGAATGGTTACGTACACATTGCACATGCAAGGTAGAAAAAGATTTTGTAGAGAATGGTCAATGTCATGACCCGTGACTAGCAAAATTTATCGTGCATAAATAAATATGCCTCCAGCTGAAGCGAGTTGGACAAAAACTACAACAATATTATTAGCATGGCACAGTCTCTTTGGTCGTTTGGCAACTGATACATATAGAACTCCAAAGTTAAAAGTACTGCAAAACTGTAAAAATTTCACAAAATAATACAATGTTTGCAGACTAGCATCTTCAACATCAGGATGTTTACAAACTGGAAGACCTAAAGGTTGAGAATATTGAGGGTATTTTAACGAGCAAGAATTATTACCACGCGTCAAACAAACTATATATATATATGTATATGAAACTGAAAATGTATTGAACAGAAAGGAATAAAATACAAACTGGACGATAAGATTTTTGGAGTGGACATCAGTTGCTAGGGTAGACGCTTACAAGTATGCTGAGTATTGAAGAACATGAATTTACGGCTAGCGGTAAAAAGTCTCATCATCTAGAGACGTCGACAGAAAAAAAGAATCTATTGGCTGAAAGTAGTTCTTTCTGCAAGATAGTAATGACCTGTCTGGTGAAGGATAAGAGGTGATGTTATCAACATCTATTACCACTGTGTCTTGAAATAACTTTACCTTTTACTAATAAACAAAAGTCTATGAATAGTTACTTTACCAACTATCAAACAACCTATCGTGTTGTCTGAGCTTCATTTCTATCCTGTTGTTTCATTTCGCGAATTTTTTCTGTCACTGTTCTAGTATGGTGTGTCTTATCTAAAAGGTCAAGCTTTCGATAGTTTAAATGCTGATGAATGGTTTATAATTTCCTACCAATTTCAGCTTTTCGTGGATTTTTGTCTTTTATAAAGTTAATTTTATCATCATGCCTTTAGTCGTCTTTATCTTCCGTTTATTTTGCAAGAAAAATTGGGGAGAGGATTAATTGAGTTTATTATTAACCTTGTAACAAAAGCACCGCAGAAACAAGCAATAAAGTGGCACAGAGAAAAGAATTTTTTAAAAATATTCAATACATCAAGCAATTATGTCGCAAAAATGAAATAAAAAAGATTAATTAGCAACACGTAGAATCTTACAAATATCAAAAGACATTATCATGTCTGACACAACGTTCAACATACTTGGTGTCAATCTATCGACGCCTGCAGAAGATGGTTAAATTTCACTAAACCGAATGATGTAAGAAGCTATGACAATCTTTATAGTGATCGCTTCATTTCAAACTTATTTACTTCAGAAGAGTGATTTTGTTTTGATTAATGAATTTCAATTTTTTTCGTATTATGATTATCATTCTGATGATTATATAATTTTATCGAACTTTAATCCCAGTAACGCGATAAAAATAACTTTAATCCCAGTAACGCGATAAAAATAACTTTAATCCCAGTAACGCGATAAAAATAACTTAATAACGTAAACTGGGAGGTTTGTTGTTTAAGATTTCTCGAGGTAAGACCAAAGAATCTAATCGACTATCGTATTTGAACTAATTTATCAACAAGAGAAAAACACGAACTCATATACCTAAGAGTTCAAATTGCTTGTAAGCTTTTTCATGTCACCATTATTTACAAAATGGTCTGTGGTTCATTACATGCATACGTTTTTGTTAATATATCATTTTAAGCATGAGAACGCTTTTTAAGGCTCTTCCAAACAAGGTAGAAAAAATTATATATTTCTTAATACTGTCTCCTTGTTTTATATGACATATAAGTAAATTTGAAATAAAACCTATGGCAAGAATGTAAATACACACAACTAACAAGGGAAATAACTCTTACGAGCTTGGTTTATATGGTGGTCTGCAGCAATGTATACATAGATATGAACATAGTAGATGAGGCAATTGTAATAGCTGGAGCGTTAATTATTCAATCAGTCATTCGCTTAAAATTTTTAAAAATATACTTTTTTTGCTTGGTTGAAATTGTCGTCATTTCAATGTTTACTTAATTTTCCTGTTCAAATTTTTTGTGCACTATTTCTTTGAGC
The DNA here is from genome assembly GCA_030141615.1 of Unio pictorum. Lineage (NCBI taxonomy): Eukaryota > Metazoa > Mollusca > Bivalvia > Unionida > Unionidae > Unio > Unio pictorum. The sequence continues at coordinate 17,310,476 of JARLTB010000107.1, forward strand.
ATACTTTTGTAAATATTTTAATGCATGTTTCCACCACAATCACACAAACGTGTAATCGTCAAGTTCTTCCATCTGCTTGAATAATTAACATTCAATACAGCGTTAGGCTCGAGTATTTCTACGTTTCATCTCATTTGGCACTTTTATGTATCACAATTATAGCGTCTTATAAATTCCATTTATTTTGAGTAGTAAAATTTCATGAAGTATTTCACTGTTTAAGTCGTATCTTACATGATTATTCTAATACAGTCCTGGACTTCCTCTCCGAAAATGTAATAGTACTCTAGTGTTTTCTTGTGTTGCTTTAGAAAGGAAAATTGTCAGCAATAAGTAGATAATCAGTGCCGTCGACACAGCACTCCTTGAACTGCGTTGAGAGGTATGTAGTTTGTTCAAGCAATTAAAAACATTCACTTCCTCTTTGCTTCATGGAACTGGACTACACTAGTTCCAAGTTTCAAGAAACTGATCTTTAAGTTACATTTACTCACAGGCAAAAAAGTTAAATCAGAAATTGTTTTGCATAATGTTAATAACTCTGAAGATATCAATGATATGTTTGAGATGATTTACAAGATAAAATGTCAGTAATCTATAATAATAATAATAATTTTTTTAAAAATATATAAAATAACAATCATAACAGCATGTATCGCCATGGATACCGATAATTACTAATGTCTCTAATTGCCACACAGAGTATATACTATCGACTAGTTTCCGTAATAACATATTCATTCAAAACAAATTTTGATGTTCTTGGGATGTCACAAAGTAAACCTCTTGATTGATGGTTATTTGACCTCTTTTCCAGGTCTCACGTTGAAACATCAAATTAAACAGGCTATAACGAATAACTGATCTGGTTTTATGAGGATCTGAGACATTAAGCTAAAGTAGTTATAACGAATAATGTGTTTAATGAGAATTTAAAGAATGAAGCTAATGTAGGTATAATTAATAATTTATTTTATGAGAATTTAAAAAATTAAGCTAAAGTAGTTATAACGAATAATGTGTTTAATGAGAATTTAAAGAATGAAGCTAAAGTAATTATAAAGAATAATGTGTGTAATGAGAATTTAAATAATGAAGCTCATGTAGGTATAATTAATAATTTGTTTCACTAGAATTATGAATCTGAAAAGTAATTATAATTAATGAATTGTTTCATTTGCAAGATTAACCTTAAAGTAGCTTGCTTTCTTAAGAATTGTTAACTTACCATTTAGGTTCAGATAAAATGGTTATTTTAGCATTAAAATGATTTCAGTTGATATTTTGGGTATAATGTTTCTACATGTGTCATAAATGAAGCTCAAACATTGCGTCAGTCTTCGACTAGCCACTTTCGAAATGTATACTCTCCATTTTTCTTATTTACTTTTTGCTCTCTAATTTTTACAAATTATATGACTTTAATTGTATTATAATGCTAATTTATCTATTAAAAATACCAACATCAGATTGGATAATAATAATAATAATAATAATAATAATAATAACTAAATGTGTCTCTTTTTAACGACAAGGCACATTGTGTTTTCTTCTTGTTTTTGGAGTACTTTTAGATGTGAACAAAATTAATAAGTGAACTTAATAAAGAACTTGCATACGCACGTACGCACACACACACACACACACACACACACACACACACACAAACACACACACACACACACACACACAGAGACACAGACACAGGGGCGATAAATATTATAAAAGTCAACAAGTGGATATCGTGCTGCATTTTAATAAGTTAGGTATTTCCTTTATACATCCTACTGGGGAAGTTTACCTACTACAATATCCACTTGAACCCCTTAATTTCATACCAGTTTAAAAGTGTGTGTGTGTGTGTGTGTGTGTGTGTGTGTGTGTGTGTGTGTGTTCACGTTTGGAATGTTTATCTAGACTTAATTCCTCACGTTCACTGCCACATCCTCTTTCATGCTTCTTGTCTCATTTATACAACATCCTTTGGATCGATGCCAACGTTGATGACGATTCAGTCTCAGGTAAACTAAGACTGGAATTATTTTTAAAATATTTTAGTCCAGTCTCGTTACAGCAAGGTGAGCCCACTTAAATTTGTTCTACAAGCTGTGATCTCTCTTTGGCGCTTGTATCTTTGTGGCGTTTTGGCATCTTTGTGTATTTGTAATCATTTATTTGAGGTTTTTTATTCTCCCTTTATGATATTCTTCTCGCTGTATGTTAATCATTATGAAAATATTATATCTGGAGAAAGGTTAAATGAGCCATAAGCTGAACATAAATTTCATGCGCTTTCTGTAACAGCTAAGTTTGACAAGTTTAGTTTACAACAAGAGTGAGAAAAAAAATTCAGTGTTCAATCTCGTGAAGCAAATTATCAATAGGTACAAAGATTTTCACTGTCATTTGATAATCTTGGATTTGTATCATACTATTAAGGAATGCACTCACGATGATTGATTGTTTACATCGATTAATCACTTACGCCGATTTGACTTAAATGCAATATAATCTCATATTTACCTGTAACCGCACATAATCTGTGGCATCTATGAGCTCCACTTCAGTCAAGTAGGCCAGAAAATCTTTGTTAAGGTCAAGAACCTTCAACAGTTCCTCCCGGTTTTCGTTTACTTTCCTTTTAAACGTCTCCATGTTCACCTATAATATTTAGTAAAGAAAATGACCTTCATTAGAGGAATATTTGTTACTTTTAATTAACAAAAATATGTTTTCTTTGCTAGAATTGCTATTTTGTGAACAGTTTATATTTTTGGCAGGATTAGTGATATAATACAATTAATTATGAGGTAAATAAATTAATATGTTTAATTTTATAGTTGAGAAAAGAAATGAAAGACGTGTACAAAGTTGGAGAGAACAAAACAGGAGTTATCTTAAAAAGATAAGTGTAGCTTCATCTTCATGAAACATTCAAGATATAATAATCAACTACACGGTTATGGACTGTAGCTTACAGCAGCGATTAATAAAACTATTACAAATCTTTTCTTCGAGAACTTTATCAAATCGATGATACAGTTTGGTTCTGCTAAATGTCATTGTCGGACTTCAAAAGCTCGTGCATTATTTTTCACGAATGCAACAGCTCAGGATGGATCTATTTTCAGCTTTACCCAGTTCATATATTCAGAATGAATGGTAAAAAGAGATGATCTTATAGCTTTTGGGTAGACGCCGATTATAATCTGGACGTGCACTTTAGTTGCAGTTATACAACATTCTTTAATGATAAGATTTTTTAAGTGTCAATAAAACATATGTAAAATTACCTACATGGCGAACATTATCTGTAGATATGATATGCTTGGGATGAAATTGCGAATATACATAAGTAGCAACTAGAAGCCAGGGTTGCTTTTTGAAGAAAGCGACGAGTGTGCAAACTTTTGTTAAAACAGTGGCATGACTTCAACTTGTGTAGTACGTCACAGCACAAAGGAGTGATATATTACACGGTTTAGAATAAATATGAGAAAGAAAATTAATGCTGTGGAATTACACATAAAACAGCGATGTAAGGCAAATGCAGACCAGTTGTTCAACGTATCTTTTTTTTGTTTCATCAAACAATATTAGTCAAATATATATAAATCTTTTCATTTAAATAAAACAAAATAACCAATTGAATACTTCACTCGTTATATAGCATTTCACAATTAAATTACTAGTCCAGTTAAATCGAAATTTAAAAAATTGGTGAGAGTATCAAATTAAAATATGTCTAAGTGAATTTACTGGATGAGTTCTACGAAGCAATTTAGATCGTCAGTGCAAATGTTGACAAATTGCAGTAATCTAATTGGCAGCTTACACATTAAAGACTAGAAAGAATCAATTTTATATCGGTAAAATGCAGAAGGAAATACAATATATTGCGTACATTATTTCTCGACATGAAATGAATTTAACAACACAAAGCATTAAGGTATCTTAGAATGAAAGACTGAAACAGGATGTACCACAACATGAATTTAAAAAGCATTATATAAGAAATGATGGCTTCTTAAGATAGAAAAATGGTAGAAGTATCGTGCAAGCTACTGGCAAATATAGTAAGCTTGTAACAAAAAGTTTTCTTGACACACTACATTACATCGTAGACAGTTTAAACTGATTATTTACATCGCAATAGACTGAGCAAAAGCACTTATTCCAATTAGATGAGGATGAATAACAAATTGAACAAGTCAGAAGAGAAGAAACATGAGTGAAAATTAGTTCGAACTTTCTCCATTTCCAATTTGCTTTTTCTTGCTAGCATCGACTGTTTCCTGTACGAAGAGCGAATAAGAAGCAAAGCAAAAAGCACTACATTAGTAAAACAGCAGACTTTGCAGAGAAAACCAAATGTGCCGCATAGCAACAACTATTACGTTTATGGTAGGTCTCATATTGTGTTGTTGTTGTTTTGGTGTTTAATGCAATTTCTCAGCGCAAGAAAGGTAAAACATGGTGACCAGTATAAATTGTGGAGGAAGAACCCAGGGAAACCCCTGTAACAATCACCGACACATATGAAGCTACTTGCATCTTTCATGCATAAAGACATTGGCCGCGCCCGAGACTCGAACCCACGCGGACAGAGGTGATCGGTAAATGCGAGCACTTTAGACCACTCGTCTTTTCGCTGCTTAAATGATTGTTAGAGACATAAAATAAAATTAAAAAAATCCTTATTCGTCTTCTGCTTCGTAGCCCCTTCGTTCCCGTGGAAGCATACGGCCCACGTTGTTCTGGTAGCCTTAGTCTCTTAGAAAAAGCGTAGAATGTTTCCTCACATATATCTACTATAGTTAAGAGAAATAAATGCAACACGTTTTTACACATTTTTGTCGCAATTATTTTTTTTACACTTAATCATGTGTTATTGGGTGTGAACTATGTGTTCAAGTGGCGGTGATAAAAAAAAATGGAACACCCAGGCACATGCATTTTTACTACCTGGTCGTGGAGGAATTTCTTTCCATACCTGTTGTTTCAACTATTTAAACACCTCATTCCCTAAACACACTGGAGCTTGTATATAATACTTGATGACGTGAAAAGTTCTGCACTTAGGCATCATCGTTCTTATTGTATAATGCACATATTTGAGTGTTTATTTCAAGCTTAAACCTAGACGGTTAACGTGGTAAGCAGTTTACAAGCCTGACTTTGCAATAATTAAAGTGATCTGCAAATTTCTTTTTCTTCTTGTTTTTGGAGTACTTTTACATGAAAAAGATTAATAAGTATACCTAATGAAGCCAAAAATATCAACTTTTAACATTAATTTCCCTTATGGAGCCCCACTCAATAAGGTCATTCAAGTTCCATAGATATTATGATTGCGCACATAATGCGATTTCATTTGTCAATATGTCAATTTGGTATTTAGCTTAGACGTATTCAGACGGCTACGAAACTACTTGAAACATATTGTATTGCCTTACATGTTAGGGAATGGGGTCGGACAACAAGTTTTCACGACTTAGGATAAACCTTACACCAACAATAGATACGAAAATTACATGAATTTAAATTAGACTGATTATGGTAGAAATTGGTACAAGAGTACATAAACTGGAGAAGAGTACATGCACCAACAAGAATTCAATCGATAAAAATTAAGAGCATTATATATTTTCTTCATGAAAATGCCAGTAATTGAGTAGACCAGTCCTAACACTAACCTCTTAATGCTGAGCGCCAAGCGAGGCGACTGTTAGTAAGTTTTTGGTATGACTCTGCCGGGGATCGAACCCACGACCTCTCGCTCCCGCAGCGGACGCTCTAACCACTAGACCACCGGAGCGGTTAAAGTAGGATTCTGGGGCACTTTAGTGTCAATGGGAAAGTACATTACACACACACACACACACACACACACGCACGCCTGAGCGCCAGAGCGAAGTTAAACATGGAAATATTGGGCGTGTATAGTGTCATATTGTTGTGCGGTGACGTAACAATGTTGCAACAAATGTAGGAACAGGTGTGCAATGGGCTGACCTTAATCGGGACCAAAAAGTGTGGCATAGAAATAGACATTAACACATACAACATACAATATACAGTCACAAACAATTCACAAACAATTATACAAACGACTAACAACATTTTTAGGCAAGAAAGCAAACTTTTCAAGGCATATGAGTGACCCTGAAAAGGGCCTTTGGGTTCTATGTTTACATATTCCGTTAATACAGAGGGTATAATAGCATAGGTCTTCTCTTCCTCAAACTATTTATGCCTTCTGGTCCGTAAATAAAGACTCTCTTCAAACAGCCTTGTCTCTCGACATAAATTCTTCTTTCCCAAACGCTCGTATCGGTGATCCTGATAATTGTTCATGTTGATTTCACATGCACGGGACAGTCTGTGCGGAACAGCGTTGACAGTACGAAAGAAGACGAGTCTACATTTGTCCACATCTTCTGACGAGAACAGGTGAAGCGAATGCAGTGAAGTGCGGTTATTTTATAGTGGAAGAGCAAATCGAAACGGCTTGAGTTCTTTAACCAATCCCAATACTCCTTACAAAAAATCAGTCACAGTACGGAGTCTGACTTCCAATCCGAAGAGGGTGGTCTTTGACGTGACAATCTCTATATAGATGCGCTAGTTAGCGTCCTTGCGCTGTAAATCCATGCGACATTTTTCAGTCATGGGGAAAACTAAGAGGACGATTTTTTGGGGTGCATTGGCCTCGGAGACGAGAAGCGATAGTATAGCCGTGGCTACCAACGTCAACACAACTCTTCTTCCAGAAGAGAGCAATTTTAATTGGAATTTAGTTGATTGTTTTCTTTTTTGCAACAACTTACTCCGGTATCAATACATTCGCCTCCTTCTCCTTCATTACCACACGTTGAGAATTTTTAACAAAGACAGAAAAAAGAACTGGAGAATTTTTTACAACAGCAGAAAGAAGCAGAACAAGCTTTCCTTCTTTAACAGCAAGAGCAAGAAGAAGAAAGAAGCAGACGACAGGAAGAAGTATCAGCAGTAACGAAACAAGATTTAGGAAAGATGGAGGACAGTGACAGTCAAATGGTGACGGTACTATTAGACATTTTGTCTGAGCTAAGGAGTCTGAAACAAAGTATCAGACTTCTTTATTACGGTCCAAGAGGAAAGGACCTTCCAGTGCCAAACAACCCAACACCGTTACTACGCAATATATACCAAAACTAGTGATTTCCACCAAGTCATCGCCAGGAGCCAGTTCAGAAGTAGGCCGTGGCCATGGCAAAGGCTGAAGACAGTTAAAGTTGATTTCGTCCCGTTCTTGAGTTTGTTTTATTAAGAAAACAAACACCCAACGGTCCTTTTCAGAGCCACCGACTTCTTTCAAAAAGAGATAGTATTCATTTTGCCAAAATCATTTAAAACTCAAAATCCCTTTTATACCCCAGGATGTGCGTGAGTGTAGGTCTTTATTCTAAAAAATCAAAACCAAGAGATACATTTTTGTTCTCTCTGGTCTATTCTGTTACAAATGTTACAATCCAATATTACAACACAGCACAACTTAATAAAGTTCATATATTTATTCTGTTTTTGTTCACTCCCTCTGTTGTTTTTATTTTTATAACTTCTTTACTTTACAGGTTTGTCCTTCTCTTCTAAGACTTCCTCTTTTCGTTCCATCTTCTTTTCGTGTCCTTCTGAACGTGTCGGGGTTCTTCCTTTGGGGAGGGCACTTCTTATTTTCATATTCGGAATCACACTCCTACTCTTCTTGTTCCTGTTCTTTCTTAGGACATTTTGGAGATCAATGTCCATTATCTTTACAATTATAACAGGTATATTGACTTTTGTCTCTTCAGGCACCTGTTTTGCTTTTCTTTCACAATCTGAACATTATGTAGCCCAATGCCCTTTCTTCTTACAGATATAACAAGCATCTTGAATTTTATCTCCAAAGGAGGGGCAGTAGTCCGTCGGCTTGTCTGAAGAAAAGTTTCGCATGACAGATCGCAAAGCTCTGATCAGAAGTTCGGCTTGTGTGGGCTCTCCATTCGTTCTAGTCGGTTTGAGAGTGAAATGGCTACTGGGACGGAAGACACTAGCCGTTTATATATACACTGGTCTAACATGAATATATATGGGACTATTCCTTTTAAAATATAGTCATTTGACTTTCTGCAATCACGATGAAAAGATCGCATTATTTCGTGAGGAAAAAAGAAAAATGTAAGAGACAGAAACGTTATTGCCTCGTACAGTAGCTGAAATCTTAGCTAAAATTCATGCCAGCAATTTTAACGATGACATGAGTGATCCCAAATCCACACCAAGAGAGTCTACACCCAAGCAATGTAAACCTTCAGACGTAATACCACATTCGAGAGACGGAAAAGCTCTCCGCTAAAAAATTTAGAACTATGGCTTACACTTACAGGGTGAAATTTAAAGATTTCAAGCCCGAAGAACCGTTGTGTGGGATTCTTTATTAACCACACCTTAAACAGTAATGTGAAGCGAAATAATACGATCGCTTGGGATTTTCCATTCATTACTACTGTTTGAAGTTACCTGTTTGGATAGAACTTGGCAGCCCGACAGAATTGACACCTTCCAAAGTCATCAACAAGACTCAACACGTGCAATAATCCAACGACAATTTTCACATCACCGATGGAAAAGCAACACTGTTCATGACCCACGTTTCTCTTCCCCAAGGGACATGACGCAAAAAGGCGTTATTGTTGTATGAACTTTTTAGTACCAAAATAACATAGTTCAAATTAACAACACTCAATACCAGATGTGTTTCATTCTTGCCATCGTCGTGGGATGAACGTCTGAAGACAAGAACATTACGACAGAATAAAAAGAGTCTGGAAAACTATGCAAACAACCGGACCGAGACAAACAACGAAGAGAAACAGAACTCATGTTACAGCAAGCGAGGCTATTCAAACAAAGACACGCACTGTGGCATTCCTAAAATGCAAAAATTGCAAGACGTCTTAGCTCCACGCTACATCTTGAAAGTGTACCATCAAGAAGCGCGGAGACCTCTTGTTTCAAAGCAAAGATTTCAAAGACAGAAAATACATTCACATCTATCATCGCGATGAACATTTCGACGGCATCAACAGTATTTCAAAAAAGAGGGTATACAAACGGGCTGCCTTGCCACAACCTTTTTATCACTCGTGATACAACATATTCCATGGAAGGAAGTCAATGAGAGTATTCAAACGGTGGAGGATTACCAATACTTACTGTGTCAACTGTGTCCAATAAATTAGGGTCGACGTGTAGTGTGTGTGTCTTAGTTACTTGCTTTTTGCGATTTAGTTATGGACACTTTACAAATAATACTTACCACCAAATAAAATATGAAAGTGGAGCCTTTAAATTTCCACGAGAGACTCATACTGTTAAAGGCCTTGATCTTCCATCTGTAATTTAGGTACTGAAGATGTGTACGACGATGTGTGTGTAGCTTGAGACTTACACCCTCAGTGAACAGACGTAAGTGACTGGAAAGGTTTGGGTGTTGAGGCTTTGACTAAAGAAGCGGCCAATTATGCTCAAGAGCTGTATCTTACAATCCAACATCCAATCAAAAAAGTAACTTTTAAACCTGTGTTAGTGACCAAACACCTGTTGTACAAAGACTTGTTTACATTCCACTTTGATCGCTGTAATGTGTATTTTATTGCTGCACTTAACCATATGGCTCATATGAATTTTTGTTTTTCGTGTTGTTCCATTTTCTTTTAACATTAAACGTGTCCTGAATAAAGTATAAAAAAAAACTTTTGTCTTGTCTGTTCTAATATGAAAAGCGACATTCATTACACTACTATGGCTACTTCTGCTGTTTCTGCTCCCTCTTCTTCGATTTTCAAAGACTTCGACGAACACTTAGATCGTGCTAGTTGTGGGGCTATGTATCTTCGCCTCCCTTTAACATGTTAACTGCCGACCTAGCGATTCATGCAAAGCGAATTTGTCAAACGTTTGATCGAACATAAACAGCATTTGATCGATCGTCCACCCCAACGCGTCGAGCGGTGTTGTATAGAGTGGCAATCGCTGTACAAGCTATTGCGACAAAGTCAAGAAGATTAAATCTTCTTTGTGGAAGGTATTCCTGGCAAAGACGTCGAGATCGTGTCTGACCCCAGTAAAACCTAACCGGTCATTTTCGACAAGTTAGGAGAAGACGAAGAAGAAATTAAATTGTGGTTTACGCGCAAAGGGCGTCATCGTAATGCCACTGTCATTTACATCACACAAAATTTGTTTCAACAAAGTAAAGCCCATCTAATCATTAGTCTCAATGTTCATTACGTGGTATTGTTTAATAGATAAATCGCAAGTGCAAGTCTTAGCTAAATAGTTAGGAACGACTTAGCCGACTCATGTGTATAATAATAATAATAATAATAATAATAATAATAATAATAATAATAAAAACAAAAACAAATAATAAGAATAATAATAATAATGAGGACTTTGTATAGCGCCTAATATTTAGAAGCTCTAAGCACTTTATAACATCTATAATGATATGACTACAGAAAAACAAAAAACAAAACTCATGAAATTGAAAAAATAAAAAATGCTGAAATATTTAAGGTACGAAATATTATTAGGTCTTAAAGTTTGTTCTTGCAGTCGTAAAAGATGAGTTTAAAGAGCACTTTTGAAAGGGATCACTGTGTCTTTGTGTCTTTGTCTGATTTCAGTGGGCAATTCGTTCCACATTGCTGGGCACTGGTATGCAACAGAACGTTGTCCATATGACTTCGTTTTCATAGTGAGAATTATGATGAGTATACGATTGTCAGAAGAGGAGCGTATGTATCTTGCTGGTGTGTACACATTGGTGAGGACGGATAGGCATGCTGGACTGGAGCCCGTCAGTGAAACGTAGCACAGAGAGCAAAATAATTTCGTGTTTAATTCCGGATCGAATGGATAGCCAGTGTAGTGTACAGAGGAGCGGGGAGGTGTGCTCTAATCGTGGTACTCTAAAGATGTACTCTGGAGTAGATATTGAGACGAACCAGACAGAATTGAGTTACAATTCCAGTCTTGAAAGTACTAATGAACACATAAGTGGTTTAGTGGCATCAACTGAAAGATATTTACGAATGGAGCTGATGCGTCTCACCTCAAAATATGCAGCCTTGCATATGTTCATGATATGTTGGTGCAATGTGAGAGTACTGTCGAGAGTAGGGCCTGTCATGTACATGTCCCCGTCGTCGACTTAGCAACAAAAATTCTATGAAAACCTCGGGCACTTTGGCTCTGTCTCACAGAGCAACAACATGACGTCCCTTCATTCTCTACTTCCCGTCACAATGATTCCTACCACCTACCATGTACGTTATCAGTCGCGAACAAAATCCACAAATACGTGATCGCGTCTTAGAAGCCAGTCTCAAATAAGTCTTACGATAGTTTACGGTGACAGCACGTCAATTACTGCAAGGCATCATTCATATTCCATATCAAACCAAACGCTTTTTTGACAGAAACAAACCAGCCTTGACGCAACTGGCCGATCCGCTCATCGACACACAAACCAAAAAGCAAATCATTTTGAAACCCGAAGGTAATGGTTCTCTAAAAGGTGTCATCATTGGCTCCCTCTTAAAATGGGATCTCAATGCTCTTAAAGTCCTCACCAAGAAAAAAACACCCCCACAAAAACACAAAAAATGGACCCAAAAGATTTATTTGTTTGCTTTTTGTTAGAAATTTCTATACGTTCTTCCTTTCCGTAGCTTGTCAAATAGTCTCTGTGTTTCTTTGTAGTTATTGTTTGTAGGTAAAAAAGTAAATGAGTGTTTCTTTCAGGTCCGCGAGTTTTTGGTGATCATATGAACCTTTATTAATTTCGGTATTAGTTCGCGGTGACCATAGAAGAAGCAACACGTATGGAGTAATTTATGCCAGCTAGCGGAATTACCCCAACCCAAGCCTTGAGTGCACTAGTAGGCATAGGACTTACTACTGCCACAAGTTGGAACCTCAGAGCACAGGAGAAAAGGACTACCTTACTCCTGACATGGGGAAAAAAACGACAAAGAAGAAGATAATTACAGGGGGAATCTCAAAAGCAAAAGAAAGAGGGGTAAACCACGACAGAGGAATAGAACCCAGTCGGAAAGAGAAACCACCACACCACCACCACCACCAGTCCTTGAGCAACCGGCCACTCACCCACCTGAAAAAGGGCAACTGCTTTAGAGGTATCAGAACAGGACGCACAAAACATACTGGATAAGTTTGCAATACTTTACTCCGAAATGGCTGATTTAGGACTGAAGCTATATCCGGATGATGAAACTTCACAAGACTCACCAGCCAAGGAGCAGGTATCACCACCACTACCACCAGCTCCAAAGCAACATCCAATTCAGGCAGTTGAATTGGAAAAAGATTTGGAAGTATCATCGTCTTCTGAAGAGGAAGAAGAAGAAGAACGTTTCAACCAGCCAAAGAAAACGGTTAGAATTCCGCACAAAAAGAAGGCCAAGCTAATGGAAACTTTGTGCAACGAACTGGGACTAAAGAAAACGGTGACTGATAAAAAAAAGGCCGGCAATTTTATTAATGCAGTCACCTACATTGGATTCCGGTCTCTCCAAGCAACACCTCCCAGAGCGGCACAATGGCATTTCGGAGCTAAAATACTGTCGCAATACTACTACGATATCTTTGAAAACCGGCCAATCTCCCACCTTTTTGATTGCGGCGCAATACATCGGAAGCCTACACAACATCCAATTCCCAAGGATTTGTATAGATCAACAACGAACTGCAGTCCGCATCTATCAGATGGAAGAAAAACGAGGGACCTTCCATTAAACAGCCCTTTTTAGGGCTTTCCATTATCTGCCATTTATTCATAACGAGTTCTCATTTGATACGAGAACTCTATTCGAACAAGATCTTTTGAGAAACCTGACTTGATCAATGTTGACCACCACCGTTCAAAAATCCATTTAACCTAACAGTGACCAAACTACATACGTCGCTTAGATATTTTAGAATGCAATTTGCTATACACTGTACACTTTGTACTAGAAACATTGGTACGATAGGAGATAGGAAAATTTTACAGCTTCATAGAATTTGACTTAATTGCATAGGTGGCTTACACAATATTGGTATTTATTATGTCCATTCGTAAAACTGGACTTGATTTGAAACAAGTATGGCTAGGGCGTTTCAAGGCTAACGACATCCATAGGCTGGCTTTCCGGGAATTTGTCCTCCTTTTTCACGGCCAGTACCTCCCAACATGATGATATGTGAAAACTATTTTTCACTCGTTATTATTTGGTGCCAATGCACTTCTAGTACCTTCACGCTGATTGGTTGACAGGGTTGAGTGCGTGTTTGATCTATTCCTACTCACCTGAAAGTCTTTCATTCATGTCCATAGTCCCTCAATAGGGACGCGACATGACGACCACATTAAATAGAAACTATGTGTACATAAACGTCTGTGGGGATGTGGCACCATTCTTTACTCCACTGACATTAAACAGTGACAAATGTCCCTTCGTGGACGAGTGCACTATAATTAAATATCGTTAAATTTCGTTATTGGGGAAGTTTTATTTCACATTCACGCTTATAGTAAATAAAGAGAAGTACTTATCAGTCTGGCTACCAACCAATTGATAACATTAAGTGAAACATCCTCCTTTCGAAACATGAGCGTGTGTTGGGTCCATTTCCACTCATGTCAGCCCTACATTCAGGTCATTAGAAACTTACAGTACACCATAAGGTATCACGGTACCAATTGTTTTTCCATAGACCTCAATGCTAATATTTGGAGAGATAACTATATTTTCTATCCTAATTTAGCATGCATCTCACACACTGTTATAGAGAACAATGTTAGATTGTCAATTTGACAATGACAAAACCAGGTACTCCATTGCATTTAAGAGAGATAACTCTGCTGGAACTAGACAGGGGTGTGAGTTATCTAGTCACAACATACCTATTTTCAGTCATGTGTATTACAATTTCAAAAAATCATAAAAAATACAAAATTTGATCTATTTAGGAATTAGCATAAATTCACATGTTGCCAAGAGGCTAACCTTTTTTTTTAAGCCTAACAGAAAGTACAACTCTTACATAATCCACCAATCAAAGCTTGTCTTGTTCTTAAGGGCTGAATGGTATGGAACCTACACCTTATGCACCGCCCACATGGACTTGCGCAATTGGTACCGTTATACCATAACTCGAGGTTAAATTAACAGTGCCCATTGGGAACATAAACGCCTAGGGGATAAGGCTCTTATTCCGTCACCCCACCCCACCCCCTAACAAATAACAGGCCGCTATGTGGCCAGACACTCGAAGAACATGCGCACACCTCGTTAATTCAAACAAAAAAATCAAACAAAAGAATTTTCTCCGCTGTCTGAATATGGATATGTTACCCCCACAGGGGTTTGTGTTATGTCCTGTATAGCAATATCATAATGAGAAAAAATAGCGTAAAGCTACATGTTGTTTGACAACAATAATATGTAAAACTAAGGGTATTGCATATTTGATGGCTGGGTGGGGACAGGGAGAAATAGAGAATCCACTGTATATACAAGCGTGGTTTAAATGTTAACTTACATGATTAAATAAACGCACATCTGTTCACAGACGACTTTGGACATAAATGAGTCTCCAAACTGACTGAACTTTATCCAACCACATCGTCTTTACGCAGTATATATGGGATGCAAATCCGACCTGCTGTTTACCGCATCAATGTGGCATCAGATCGCATTAATCATTGTTTTGCAAAAAAATGATTTTGTCCTTATAAAATGTTCTGTTTATTCAGATGGAAACTTTTCTTTTGATTTATAGTGTGTTAATATATACAATCTAATTTTACTTGTGCAATTTTTGCTGGACTATATTTTATACACAACAAATGAAAGGTGCACCGTCTGTCAGAATGAACGAAATTATTCGTTCTTCTCCCTATTTAAATAATTTCCACTGAAATAAAAACTATGTGATGAAAAGAATCTCAAATGGGTAATGATTTGATGTTAAATTTATTAAAATCGTTGCAAAATGTCCAGCTTTTGCGTGCCATTATTCAACTCGTTTCATAAATTCAACGTTAAATCGTTACCCATTTGAGATCCTCAATATATGCTTGGGACAAGTCAAATAAGCAAATAGTAACGTTCACAGTAAAAAGCATATGATCCGTAAAAAGAAATATTTGTTTCCTATGCTATTCCATATAATATAATAAATATGTCGTGATCTGCAATTTTATAGTATCGCATGAAGCACACAATGGATTGTCTCTCCGATTGTTAGGATTTAAGTCATTTTGTTCTTTGTTACGTACTAAATTGTAATGGCTCAGTATATTTACATAATAACGTGTCCCTCAACCGAACGGTTACTGTGCATAATAATGTACAATCTTCAGAAAACTGAACATACAACCAAATAGAAGTTGCAGCTGCATCGTTGCCATAGCCATTAGTCCTAACTTAGTTGGTCAGTTTATACCTTTATACCTGAGATTATGAAATTTTTCAAAATCCGCTTTATTCGAAAACCATGCTTCTCTCCTATTTCGGGTTAAAGAATCGTAATGCAGCCCAGAAGTTAAGTAGGAGGCAATGTGATTGAAGAACATCTCTGGTCCAGAGGCGTAGCGATGATATTTTGCGCCCGTTTACGAACTATAAAATTGGCGCCCCAGCGATCTTGTGACCGATTTATTACCCTTGTTTACTTATTATAATGTAACGTTGCAAGCCTCATTTTGGCGCCCCTGTACCTTGGCGCATGGGGACATATGTACCCCTCCCCCCCCCCCCCCAGCTACGCCTCTGCTCTGGTCGGAGATCTGATAATTAGTTATTATATTTTGCATGTCATTAAGCATAATCATCTCCTTGAAAATTTGTATTTTTGCTCATAGTAACCGAATGAGTCCTCTTTGTATGACCCCTAATTATACTGTTATCAGAGAAATTGAAGCTCTGCTCAGTTATGATATTCAGTGAGTCCCATAAGTGTGAAGACGCAAATGGAGAGTGGTAGATGACAAGTAATACATAGTTCACACATTTTTACCCATGTTGCTACATTGCTTCATGATTACGTTTCAACGGATAAGTACATAGTTCGAAAATAAACATTTTCTGAAATATTGAACATAGTACGTTTCTCACGATTTGTTCGATGACACCTAATTGGTTGATGATGAGCGTCTAACTTAAGACCATCGTCAGTAGAGACGAATTATTATTTATGGCGAAGAGATCTAATATTTAAATGTACAAAATATAGCGCAATATCCGCTGATGACGCGAGTGAAGTATTACGGCTGTTGGAATCAGATTATTCTGAATGTGATGCAGATATTTGGCCTGGATTCAGCTCAATGTCCCCTGATAATATAAGAACTAGAAACAACAAACAACAAATTTGTTAACACTAGATTTAGAAAAGTATTACATATTAAATTGATTTTGTCATATCTATTAATATTACTGACAGGAAGCAAACACGCTGATAATTAGATATTACAATATGTGAAGATTGCAAGGAGAAGCAAGTAAACATTAATGTAACAGCAATCTTTACCCACTTTAATAAGGAGGTTAATAATTACATTATCATTACAGTTCAACTTTTTCTTACGAAGAACAATTTAGCTCATCTAACGAAACGCCCGCTGCTTATCCGAGGTGAAATAATAGAAATTAAGGTCATAACGTACAATTTCACGTAAATAATAAGAGGGACTGTGCTTTAGGCCACAAAAATCACGGCAGCCATCTTAAAAAAACCTTGTTATTGCTATTTTGTCTGGACATTAAGTCATTCCAGGATGAGGTTTCCACGGTATGACTTGTTTTGGTGTCCAGTTGATCTTGACTAAATCTTGTGCCGATCTAATATCCAATATTGGGCTCAAACGGCTTTGACAATATCGGGACCGGGGCTGTCGTTTGTCCGATCTTGGTAGACAATCTAGACTTTGACTTACACTTTCTTATG
Organism: Unio pictorum; assembly: GCA_030141615.1. Lineage (NCBI taxonomy): Eukaryota > Metazoa > Mollusca > Bivalvia > Unionida > Unionidae > Unio > Unio pictorum. The sequence goes on from JARLTB010000107.1 coordinate 17,327,522, forward strand.
TCTGTCCCGTATTTCCTGTGTCGTTCAAAATTGAGACTCTGTGTGTGTGTGTGTGTGTGTGTGTGTGTGTGTGTGTGTGTGTGTAATGACTCACATTCTCAATCGTTTATTACAATACAAATTAATGCAATATATCTGCAGGAAGAACAATTAATCTTAACTAAGATTTTTTGTAACCTCTTTCCGTACAAGTGGTATTTACTGAATTCCTTTTAAGTAGATATTTTGTTTCTTGATTTAAAGGACACATAAGAAAAAGGTATTTAGATATGTTATATATATAGGTTGAAAATTACTCTGTGGTTTATGCGTAATTCACTCATAAATTTCCATTTGTAATGTAAATCTATAGTGCTTCTATTTTCTACTTTACTATCTTACCTATTACATTCAACATTGAACGTATCGTGTGCCATTTCTTTTGAAATTCCACTTAATAAATTGGGCTGTATTTACTTTTCTCAGTCTTTTATCTGACTTTTTATTGCTGACTCTCAAAGAACGCACGGCAAGTTTATGAATCATGCATACTTGTTCATTTAATTCATCAAACTAAGTAATGGCCTTTTGATGGTGTTGTAAATGGTATAGTATTACATTTTGTTTGATAATTCATCGAAGCAAAAGACTACTGAAAATACTGCAAAGAATAAACAACAAAGGATGTAACCCGGTATTAAAAGAAAATTTGAACATAATGGGTTGTGGCTGTGTAGCATCAGAAAATACTTCGGCCTCTTGTACTTCTTTTCATGAAAATTATTATAAATTGTCATCATGATATTCATCTCATCAAATACAAGATTAAGTATTGCGTAGGTGATATGCTAAATTTCATTCTTGGTATTTAGAGTTTTAAATGTACATGTGGAAATATGGCGGCTTTCAAAGTAATCGCCTAATCTTCTTTGTTCTACTCCACCAGCATCCAGTCCGGATTGCTCATATGTATACATTTAAATTGGAATTTCAGCCGCTTGACATTGATCCAGCTCAAATCCTTTTCCTTCTTCAGACTTTCCTTTTAATCTCTTTTAATCCGCCAACGTCACCTTCCTCATGTATAATTTTTCTGAAAAATTCTTTAGAAATTTCCAGAGAAACGATTTCCCTCTTCATATGTCTGGTGTGGGAGTAACACTTCATAAAATTCTTCTACCCGACCCAGGGGACGTTGTAAACGTTCCATTAAGCTAACAGCCTCCATCAGCTTATCTTTTTTGTAGTACTGATTTCCCAATCTTCTTGTACGTACGAGTCGACGATGAATACCACGATTAATAAATCAATCCGTAATTTAAGTCGTGTATGACAACAATACAGCATTTTACGACTGGTTAATGTAGGTATACAACTACTTCTTCATTATCAGTCAAGTGAGAAATATGATCCATCACTTAACACTTTAATGCATATATATATATATATATATATATATATATATATATATATATATATATATATATATATATATATATATAAGTGAAGTTCGACCGGTGTGTCCAAGCGCCAGAAGAATTCTTCTGAAATACTATCGATATACTATTGATTACGTGCTGATCAGTTTTATCTAAATCAGGTAGTCTCTAACAACCAATAATGTGTTTGCAACATATATTGATTATGATAATCCTGCAACTTACGATTGTATTCCCAAATTTGTTATCATTAAAATTATGTTTGAAGCACGGAAGTGAGGGAAAACATCATGTGGTCAAAATACAACTCACACGCAAAATACCAGAAATATTAATCCCACAAACCTGAATGATGCATTTTTCTGAATTTTATATCGGTGTACATAAGGATAAGAGAATAATTATAAACACACTAATATGCCCGCACAAATACAATCAGTATTCGTGAACAATCATTATTTTAAGCTTTTTGGTGGGGAAAGACAAACACATAAGAAACATACTAGCCTAAAACGTAAAAGACAAATATTTTGGCAGAATGGTTAATGTCTCTCCTTTCTAATGATTTAAATGGCCCTGGGAATCCCCGATTTCTTTTGGTAAACGGTAATGGGCAGTACGGCCACGTCACATTATAGGCTTCACAGCAGCATATGAACGCTTCTTCATGAAGGTGAAAGAAAAAGGTCATTTTTATTCATTTTTGCACTTCACCTTATCACCACCGCCCTCGTGTTGCAACTGGAAAAAAATGTTCCCATCTAAGATATTCCTGATATCGTTTACGCTCCGCATTGTCTTTTTTTTTTATCCTCCCATCGTTATTTTCCCATTACTATCCCACTCTCGCATAACATTTTCCAGCAGGCAATCTGCAATTTGCGTAAAGTCTTCACTTGGTGCATACACACCATATCTTCACTTAAGCTTGAGATTCTGCTCATCATAATTGTTGACGAGCCAACAAAGGGTGTCTAAATTATTGTTGTCACGTATTAAGGTCGTGTATTGTCATTCAGCATTGTACGACTGGCTGATGATATAAATATACACCTGTGACTTAATTATTCGTTGAGTGGGAACCAGGTGCTACCACTCGATTAATCTACACCCATGATGCATACAAGCACGCATTTCGTGGATTAAACAACTGTGTGCACGTCACACTGTTATTCGTCGAATTCGACATTCAAAATGAAAGTCGCCATTCGACGCATTAGTGTATGCGCCGCATACGTCGATCAATCGTATGTATGTCACATATGTTAATTAAGATCACGCTATGAATTTTCCTAGTCTTTGCTATTTTAGAATTTAGTGCACATGGTGTACATACATTTTCCAAAATGACAATAAACCAATACCAGGACTGTGTGACCATTCTGTTTTTGTGATAACATTCGAGTGGTCTTTTCGATCGGTGTATGAATCGATCGTGATTGTATAGTATTTTAGTTGTTATCTAAATATTTTTCAAGCCAAATTCAAAATTGGAATGCATTTTAGGCAAACTTTGTTTAGTAGCCCTTAACATGGCAGAGGTCTTACCTAATATGACGTGAGTAGGAACGACTTTAGGTGTTTGCTTGTTCAACATTATGCCTAGTCCGCCCAAAGTGTTGTGAGAATCAATTAAGTCTGCCTCTACAAGGTCGTTTAAAGGAGACAAAACTGTTACTGGTTGGAATTATAGGTACTCGTACTTTCTCAGCTCGTTAGAAATTGGTGTAGGTTGAGGTGGGGGTGGGCATACTCAATATTTCTGTTCCATGTCTCTCATGTTTAACACTGAGTTCTGCTTGTTGTGGGTTGGTCTAGACATTCCTCACACTTGAGTTCTTTCGAGGCTGCTGACACTATCCGGAAGCCTTCAATGTGATGAGGCACCGTTTCCATGTTATCTAGCAGCTCACGAAGTCCTACTGCTATTGTTTGGTCGTGCAGATGTATAGATAAATTGACACCAGCTGCTTGAATGTAGGTAGCTACTGCTGCTGCTGCTTAGCTGTTATCTTCTTCGCCTCATTTGGTCTTGCCATGTCTGTGTAGTCGGAGCCCTCGAATGTTGCTCACCGACTTTGACAATGCAGCTGCGCAGGGTGGGTGAGGTTGGGATTTTCTCATGTTAGCCTCTTTAATACTTTTCACTTCTTCGGGCTGTTTTTCTTTAATATCTTCTTTCCTCTTCTATTCCTTCCTCCCCTGCCTGCCTTGCCACTCGTTGATTTTCTTACTATTGTTGGCATGGGGTATTCCTTGCTAGATTCAACTGTAGCTGGAAGGGTTGGTGGTGGTGTCTGGGGTGGATGTATTGATGGCCGAGATTCAGCGGATATGGTGAACGGCATCAGTTGAGTCTGAGTTGAACTAGGTCGCTCCCACTGTCGTGCCTGCGTTTTTTTCTCCCTTTCTTGGGGGCTGTTTCTCTCATTCTTTGATTGTTCCACCCTAATACGCAAAAGTGTAGTTCTTCTTTCCTGGATCCGTAAACTCCACCCTGTTACAATGTTAAGGCCTAAACCCTTCGCTATATTCAAAGCTTGGGTTTGAGATTATCGATTCCATCTTTAACTGTCTTCTTACTAGGTATTGATCGTTGCTGTTTTAGTTCAGGATCGTGTCCAATATATATGTTAGTCTTGGGTTTAAGTCGCGTGAGTCCAATTGTGCGACTGGTATATGTACACACGGAGAACTACTTAATTTCTCGTCTAAGGTAACTTTTCAGCGCCCATCGACATTTTAATGTGTGCACCGTCCTATGGCTTCATACAGTGTCGAATACGATCTCAAGTAATTTTACCGGTAAAGTTGGGTTGAACGGTTTGCTACACAACATGCGACCATCTCGAGTGGTTTTTATCTTGGATACAATAAAGCTAAAGTGTTGGAAATCGAAACGAATTTTGCTCGATGGCTTTGTTGATGACAATATTGATGACGATGCCAATGAACAAATGTTTAGTTTGTTGTCCTTGAAAACATGATCTTTGATCTCGGATCGTAGTCCAGATGCAGTGGTGTAGATGTCACATCCACTCGTCGCATCCGATACTTTAATGTCGTTCAGGTCAAAGTTTTACTGATGTGGACTCCCACTGCAGGTAAAACTTTTACATCCTGCACGTAACATCTGGCTTCTTTGAGGATGGATTTTTACTTGATGGTATCAGCCATCAAATATTACACGCTACTAATTCGATTTAGTCTCAGCCGTACATTCACACCATTGAACAAATAGATGTCTTGCAACAACTAGTCAAATTAAAAAAATCGACGATTTCTAAATTGCGCCCTTGTTTGACGTTATCTCAAGGTTCGTTAACATTATAGCCCACATAATCATCTAAAACCGAAGCTGTGTTGTTGAACTTGTCTAAAATGTCCGTACCACGGAAGCATCCAGATGTGTGTTCTTGGGGTTTTTTTTCTGTACGTAGAGATTTCCAGTTACGCTCGGTAAAGGTAGTAACCCTAATACTGTTCATCAATTAGTTATTCAAGTACAATCCACTTCACCAAACAAGGAAATATGTGTTAAACATGTTGTATCCGTTTGTCTGTTTCACACAGGTGCATGAGCCAGTCAAAAGCTTTGACGGAATATCGACGGCTAACCTATAGATGCATTTGTGAGGGTATGATAGCTAGTTTGTTTTAGGCATGAACTTCTTTAATTAGACTAATCCATACGTTTTGACGATCATAAAAGTTTCCTTCAAAGGATCCAGAAATAAGTGTCGAAAACTTTCACAGTAACGAGGTAAAATGTCCACATCAGATTAACAATATTTCAATATATATTTTTGACAGTCCAATGGGTTTGAAGAGTTGACTTGTTCCAAACATAGAATGTTTTAGGTTGATCTGAGTGCATACTATCTGACTTTTATAGTGAATGTCATGAAAATGCAGGAGCAGAAGTTATTGATTATGTTGAGCTCAAGCTACTTATTCTGTGTGAAAACATCATTGGCCACCACAAGAGGTTACTGAAATAGTGACATGCCAGATAATAATTTATGTGGAAAGGCAAGGGTGTCTGACGAAGGTATTGGTGTAGGGACCACAGTGAAAACAATTTTGAAAAGGAATAGAACAGTGTGTCTATAAACAGTTCCAATACTTGATTGTCACGGCATTAGGATAGTAAATATGATGTTTTGGATTGCAAGAAAGTGTGTGTTTGGATAGTAGGGGATGTGTATTTTTGATTGTAATAAGAAAGCGAGTTATGTGCTTAAAGTAACGTGAGCATTTGGATAGAAAGGTTGTGTGAATGGGATTTTAATCAAACAAATGGTTGCTGGATAGTATATCTGCTTTTTTGGATAGGAAATGTGGTGTGTTGGATTGTATAGGCGGCTTCTTAGCCTATACACACTTTTGACCCCCAAGTAACATTCCCATGTAAACCTAAGGACTATTTTAACAAAGGTGATTTCCTCTTTAACCCCAAGTGGCATGTAACCATGTGGTGTAATCTTAATTCCCGTATGTCCCGAATACACAAATATAACGATCTGTATTTGATACATATGCAATCGAAATATAATGTAAAGTTAAGGTTGTGTACAAGTACGTTGCATGCTCTCACGCTAAAATTACATTCAGTTACTGTAGTGTTGAGCCCTATGGCTATATGTGCATGTATATTCGATGTGGGTGAATAATTGCTGTACGGATAAGTTTTTCTGATTGCTATATATTGCTTGATGAGTAAATTGTATAAACGTTTTGAAATCATGACAATGCACCACAAGGCGTCATATTCGCCAGAAAAAGAAAATGTACTGAAAGTGATATACTTGCAGGAGTTTTAAGTCACAAATCATTTATTCATGAAAACATAATTTACATACATATGAGTAAGGAATTATTGTTAAAATGTAAAATGAGGTCAAATGATAGAGCAAGGTGGAACTTTTAATGATTCATCCAAATTTTATTTCTTCTGAGGTTCCATCCTTGTATGTACAACCCATCCATGCATGTACAACCCAGACATGAATCTACAACCTAAGTATGTATATGCAACCCAACCAAGTACCTACAGCGCAAAACCATGCATCTTCAGCCAAGCCATGTATCCACGAGCGAACAAGAGCGGCGAACGTCTGCCTAGGAAAACTAGGCAGCTGCCTATGGTCCCAACCTTGGAGGGGGCCCCGGCCAAGGGCCGAAATAGTACACATTGAGGACACAAGTTTGTGTTTTGCTAAATTACCAAAAAGGGGGCTCCGACTCTGTTAACTGCCTAGGGGCACTGGGTCTCTGTCAAGTCCTGCCCAACCATGTAACTACGACCCAATAACCTTATACATACTTATTAGCGGGGATGCCTGACGTTACGATTTTGTGTGTATTTGTTTGTGAAGGGGTGAGGATGTTGTTGTTGCATTGATTTTTGCTTATAACAACAACAAAAAAATAGAATTTATGTTGTTTGTTTGTTGTAGGTAACGCTATTATGATATTATTAGGATTGTTCTTTTTTTATGAAATTTTTTTTGGGCTGTTATATACGGTAAACGTACCCAAAGACAAGGCTGTATCCTTAAACCTTTTTTTTTTTTTTTTTTTTGCCAAGGACTATTGATAATAATTGGTTAAGTCAGCAGTCTTTAGGAATTAATACTAATTTCTTTTACGGCAACAATTTCATCATTATTTACTGAAACTGCAACCCATTAAACTACATTTATATTTTGAGGTTTTTACAATTGATACTCTGTATGTATTGGAGAGGTGTAACATCTATGAGTCGCTACACTGTCATATTAAAGTGTGTAATATTGCAGACAAGTACATACTTTGTTTTAATTACTGATAACGGCAACAGTGATTCAGTGTGTTATTCCAGTATGGACAGACCTTAGTAATAACACTATTCCGTTGTGTCAAAATCTCATTCGGTTTCAGTGCTGTCTTATGCTGCATGCTACGTACGTCAACTTCAAACATTACCGGTTTATTTTGTATCTCAGAATGTTGAGGTAGTGGTAGGAAGTTATGATATTTATTATCAGCGCTGCCCGGGGCTGCGCGCGCGCGCGCGTGTGTGTGTGTGTGTGTGTGTGTGTGTGTGTGTGTGTGTGGAGGGAGGGAGGGAAGGAAAGAAGAGAGAGGGAGGGAGAAAGAAATTGCAAGAGCGAAGCAATACAAGATAGAAGGTATAGCCTAATAGTATGTACGAAGAATAGGCATAGCATATCAAGGAATATAAAATCATATTTTCACCAAACAAAATGTCCACACAAAATTTGAGAGAGACAGAGATTGATTTACCTTAATTCGAATTAAATTGCATGATGTTCATCCTGTTCAATATATGTTCCAACTCTTTCGGCAATATTCCAGAAATCAGTTGTGTACATGTACATATTTTGGTCATAAAGACACATTGCTCTGCATTACCTGTGTACCAACAACACTCGAAGGACTTTCACTTCTAACCTTTTTTCAGGTCACTGTCAACATTCAAATTTATCTCCCGATTTCTTACGAACTGAACAAACAGACCTCTACTTTTATAAATCATGAATACACAAGATTTTTTTGTATCCACGCAATCCAGGTAGTTCAGTATATTACCCGAACATATGTCTGCTGTGTGTTCTTTCAGGGTTCGCGATCAGTTTGTTGTATACTTAATGATATGCATTTCGAGGTCAACCAGGCTGATCTGACTAAACTTAATTATGTATATGGCTTATCCGTTTATGCCAATTATATCTACTTCTATTATCAAAGTCGATCCAAGTTTGAGAGAGTGGGTGTAACACAATGGTAGCGTACACAAGAGTGGGGCATCAAGGTGACGTAATCAAAAGTGCGCAATGTAAATAATAGACAGCTGAAAAAATGTATCCAAGAATATATATATATATATATATATATATATATATATATATATATATATATATATATATATATATATACACACACACACACACACACACACACACACACACTCGGGTTTCAGTGCAGACATAAACTTGTTTTAAAAAGTCATTATAGTTCAAATAAGAATTATTAAATTTGTTGTCTCAACATGTTACGCCCTGGGGTCTGTCGGATACAACTGCATTGTGGATAATTCTACAGTATATCCACTCCAACAATATTCACTGTCGCATTTCACGCAATATATGTATTAACAAAACGAAAGATCTCTTTTATTTCGTATGAAAACAGTTACTAAATTGATAAACTATTATATATATAGTAATGAAAAAGCCGTCATTAAGTAAGTGGGGATTGGGGCAGTGGGGGGGGGGGGGGAGAGGCATTTTGTGCCATTTCGATTAATGGCTACATTACTATTGGTCGATACACAGATGTTTCGAGATTTTACAATGATATTTACCTATAATGACTTTTTTTTAAAGTTTATGTCTGTAATGAAACCCGAGTTTTGTTGCTTTTGCAAGCATGCTTTCAAATTCGGGAAACGCGTTGCAAGAATATTTCGATTGTCTTTTAATTTCGGTTTGCAATCAGCGCTCATCTGTCCCCATATTCTTCTTAATTTTCAAACATGAAGATGCAATTGATGAAAGATAAATCGCTATTTAAACAATGGTTGTATTATATTTATAGTTTTCATTATTGAAGGGCGGTACTGTATGTGTAAAACTGAATATCAAATAGTTACAATTCATGTAAATTCAGTCACTGACAATTTACACGAGTCATATAGAATTTTTTTTTAAAATGAATTCTTAAAACGAACTTTTTTGGTTTTTAGACATTTCTTGATGTCAACTCTTCATTGCCTACAGTAATATAAAGACATGTTATATTTTAAGATCTGTTCATCCTAATTACGATAAAAAAAGAAAACAACGACGACGGCGTTGAAAAAGCGATATCGACACAGCGACATTATAATTGATATCGACACTGTGGTGATATAAATTGTTCTAGCATTGACACTTTTCAGCAAATCATTATGAAATGTATAACTGTTGAAATTTTTTCACATATATAACATTTTAAAAGTATACAGTAACAATCTGAAAAATTAAGTCCGGTTGGACAAGATCGCTTTCGAAATAAACAGAGTGTACCCTCCACTGGCAAAGAGACTTCCACTAAAAACCTACTTAGTCTACTTGAATATGAATTGGTGTCGTAAACGTTTGTGCAAAACATTTAGATGGCATTTTCAGAAAACAACTAGTTACATTTTGGATGTTCATTTCAGTTTCATTATTTTTTCAATATAATGCAACTTTGAAGAGATGAACTTTCATTCACACTCGAAAGAATTGCATGGACCTGTATGTAAGTATCCAATATGGACAGACAGACAGACATACAGACAGACAGACAGTATCCAATATGGACAGACATACAGACAGACAGACAGACCGATAGATAGATAGATAGATAGATAGATAGATAGATAGATAGATAGATAGATAGATAGATAGATAGATATTTTATATTGTGTGCTGAATTAGCAATATGTTCCTAAGTCATACAAACTGATGTAATAGTATTAACAACAGTCTCTCTAGATAAATGGCGCTCTATTGTTCGGAAAGAAGTTTGGGCGATATGATATTTTCAGTTTAGCAGCTGTGACAGCCATATTGAATGATAGATCGGCACCATTTCATTTACGACGAACTAGACATGAATACTTTTGGTGCATCTATTCAGGACAAATTAGTGAAAAGATTTGTAATATGCAGACACAAGATTTCATTTAGGAAATAGCTATTAAATTTAGAAGATTGGCGTTTTTTGTGCAGCCTTATTGGATATCAAATCGACACACTATGTATTTAAGACTAACTTGTGAGCAGTTAGACCCTGTGATGAATATGTGTGTCAAGTTTCATTGTAACTCTCCAGCTAGTTTTGGATGAATAGCGATAATAACCTTATGTTAACGGACATCGGAAGACGGAAAACAGGCCATCCGATAACTTCGGATAAATGCATGATTCGAGGAATTCAGTAGCACACATAGAAGCGTTGCGCTAATTTTAAAGATCATTGTATTAACTGAAATCAAAACCTCTCCAGGTAGACTATACGCCTAAGAACGGGTGGATTTATCACTATTTGTCACGAAAGTCGCTCATTTTTATTTGTTTATAAGTCAATAAGTAGGCATGATCTTGTTTTATATTCACAGTCTGCATTACACCACATATCTAGGTGTTTGAAAGTTTGCCAACGAACTACAGAAAATTAAACTAATTATCATTCATTATATCGTCACGTGTGCTGCGATTGCAAGGGTCGTGACCAAAACAGCTACTTATTGTGTTGATCAAATACTCTTCTATTCAAAAGTCACGCTGCTTGGCATTGAAGCAAGAACATTCACTACCTTCTCATAATGTGCAGTTAACTATATATATATATATATATATATATATATATATATATATATATATATATATATATATATATATATATATAATTTACAAAAAATTCGGTAGTTAGATATAAAGGCTTCATTTATCATATCGACAAGCAACGCAAGAACAATTGGTGTGAGTTGGGTGTTATAAAGATATTTAATTTTCCAAAACCTGATGCTCTCTAACGCTTTTTTTGCACTGGGGTGCAATGTGATGATGTTTCGGGTGTTGTACATTTCCAAAGAGTGCAGTTATATATAACAAATTTGTATTTTTAGAAATGTTATCCTCTTGTGGAGAACCGCTGTGACTCAGTTTTTGAGCATTGGACTCGTAATACCGTAAGCCAAGGGTCGTAGGTTCAGTACCCACCCAAGCCAGCCTGACTCGGCTATGTTTTTGTGTCCTTCTAAAAAAAACTACTTAGCTCCCATTTCTTCATCATGATACAGACAATAATGCGCCGTTAAAGAAAACCCTCAAATAAACATTTTTTGTTGTTGCTTTTGTTTTGTTTTGTATGTTTATTCTTTGATAGCTAAACTTACCCGGTACTACACAGTTTTGAGTGGGATGATGTGCAGTTTAACCACACACACACACACACAACACACACACACATACATACATACAGACATACAGACATCATCATCAATGGCGACTTAATCTCGAGAGACCAGGTGGATAGCGCCCTTGGGGTGTCGTCTGTCTCTGGGGTGCTGGCATCGTCTGTTGTGGCTGTGCAGGCCTATGCGCGAGTGACAGTCCCTCTTGCAGTTGGTTCAGACATACTGGGAAGCCTGAGTTACTGTGGCTGCTGCTACGTGCTTCTTTCTTACACGTTTCTCTGCCGCCAACTGGATTCTCCTCGTACTTACTGAGAAGTTCAAAAAGGCCCTTCCTGTCGACCAAGTCAAAGGCCTTGGTGAGGTCGATGAACATCATGAAGAGTGGGTGACCTTGCTCTCTGCTGTGGTAGAGGGAAGATCATGCCTGTTGTCGACCTGCCTGCTCTGAAGCCGCACTGGGATTCTGGGTACACACGGTCCGCCAGCAACTGGAGCCTGTTGATTATGATGCGGGCATACAATTAACCAACGATGCTCAGAAGCGAGATCCTTCTGTAATTATTACTGTCACTTGTTTTGTAAAAGGTCACAATTGTGGCGTCGCGCATGTCTTACGTGACTCCTCCTTCCTCCCAGCAGAGGCAAAGTAGCTCGTGCAGTGGTTTAAGCAGTGTTGGTTTCCCACGTTTGATAGCTTCGGGCGGGATGCTGTCACTACCTGTCGCTTCGTCATTTGGGAGGGAGTCAATTGCTTTGTTGAGCTCTTATAAGGTTAGCACTTTGTCGAGCTCCTCCATGGTTGGCAGATTCTGTATGCTGCTGAGGGCTGCATCGGTGACTGGCGTTTCTCGGGAGTATAGCTCTGAGTAGTGCTCCACCCATCTGGCCATCTGTTTCCCACGGTCTGTGATCTTCTCTCCCATCAGAGATTTCAGGGGAGCTACCCCTTTCACTGTACGGTCTAGAGCCTTTGATGCCATTGTACATACCTTGGATGTTTCCGGACTCGGCACTGCGCTGGATTCTTTCGCACAGTTGTTGCCAGTACTCGTTCGCGCACTGTCTAGCAATGTGTTGGTTCGGGCACGTTTAAGAGCAGTAAGCGTCCGTTCATTAGGGCATTTTTTTTGTAGGACATAAAAGCTTTTCGCTTCTCCTCGATTAGTGGATCATCCTCGATAGGTATGCGTTGAACCAGTCCTGACTGGGTCGTTCCTTTTTGCCAATCGTGGACATGGCTGTTCTGTAGATGGCACCCTTCATGGTGTTCCACTTGGCTGTGGCATTGTGCTCTGGCAGGTCCTGGAGAGCCTTGTCCAGGGCTGACACATATTCCTGCACTTTGGTGGGGACCGACATCTGTGCAGTGTTTATGCGGGGGCGTCCTTTTGGTTTTGAGCGGTTTAGTGTGTGTGGCAGTAGTGGCACCATGCAGCTCACGAGGACATGGTCGTAGTCACATTCTGCACTGTGATAGGTTCTGGTGGACAGTACGCTGTTAAGGGCAGAGCGCCTGGTGATGACTAAGTCAAGTTGGTGCCAGCGATGGGACCTGGGGTGTTTCCATGACACTTTGTGTTGTGGCTTACACTTAAAAAAAGGTGTTTGTGATGCACAGGCCATGGTAGGTGCACAGCTCCAGCAGTATCTGACCGTTTTCGTTGGTCTTTCCAGTACCATGATATCCGAAGCAGGTAGGCCATGACTCGTGATCCTCACCTACTCTGGCATTAAAGTCGCCGAGGAGGAATGGTGGTTTGTGTTTGGGGCATCCTTTGGTATGTTCGTCTAGCTGCCCATAGAGCTGATCCTTTTTGTCTTCTGAAGACGTGAGGATGGGGGCGTAGACACTGATGATGTTGACAGGACCTGCAGCAGTGGTGAGGCGAATGGACAAGAGACGCTCAGTGCCCCCTGTGGGAGGTTCTACCATGGTCAGAAGATTGTTTTCTATGGCGAAGCCCACTCCATGCTGACGGGGCTCCTCAGGTTCTCAACCTTTCCAGAAGGTGTAGTTTTCCTCTCTGAGGGAGTCACTAGAGGCAAGCCTGGTTTCCTGGAGGGCAGCTATGCTGATATTTAGCCTGGTGAGTTCTCTATCGATGATGGCCGTTTTCCTTGTGTCGTCCACTTCTCTGAGGTCATCGGAGATGCTTGTGCACATGATGCGCACATTCCAGTTTGCAAAAAGAAGAGCTGGAGTCTTCTTTATTGGTTTCTTTTTTCTTTTGTTTGGTGTGGATTTTCCGTCTGCTTGTCATGTTGAGCAACACACTGAGCTCCAGACACCCACTGGAGCAGGCAGACGATGGCGGGTCAACACCTTTTTGACAGAGGGCTATCCGGCTTGAGCCGGGCGGTAGTTGGCCAGTTGGACACGATGATCCCTCCCACCGTCAAAGCTGACCCGTAGCGCCCCTTCCCTACGCCAATCGGGTGCGACTTATAACCCGTAAACTGTCAGCTTCCGTGTTGTTTCCTCACTCAGTAGCGAGACTGGAGTGACCTCTCCAGGGCGCAAGCCTAGGCGTGGAATATAGAGATCCTAGGCTGCCCAGACGTCAGGATCCCCCTCTCGTCGTTGCTGGTGGGGTCCAGAGGAATGCTGAACATGATATTTGGCACCAGTTTGGATGCATGAGCTGCCAGAAGGAAGTCGTAGTCGACACCCAGCCGCACTGGGGGCTCCACTCCGGATTTTCTGTCTGGGTTTACTCCCGTAGCCTTTCCTTCTCCCGAAGATATCCACAAGGCAGTGGAGTCATCATCCAATGGATGGGACTTGGTGGGTTTTAAATCAGAGTTTTCCTTCTCCTACACAAATTGACTTGACAAGGCTAACGAGCTTCATCTGCCCGGGTTTGGAGTCAGAGTTTTTCTTCTTTTAGACTGGCTGCCTGCCAAGGATAATGAGCCCAGTATGCCCACCCAGTTATACCGCCGAGCATTCGGTCGGGCCACACAGCCGGTTCTGTGTAAACAAGCGGCTCTGCGTGAAGGTGCTGCTGTGGACACAATAGTGTAGGTGAGTCCATATGCTAGCAACCTGCTGTCCAGCAGAGCGAGAGAGTGGTCTCGCAGCGATCACTAGACCTGGAAAGGAGAGGCTATGAGAGACGCTTCACTTCCCTTTGGCAAACGGGACGTCAGGCCCAGACCTTGCACCCCCGACACACACACACACACACACACACACACACAGTTTAGTACTTCTTACCGTATTTAAAACATGCACGCGCGTGCGCATGATATTAGATTAATACGACAGATTCGAATGACACGGACTTGTCACATCTTTTTAATCAATAGTCACAAGGCGTAAAATAAGACTGGCATATTGTGCTCTGATATTTGACATTAACATCTTACAATAAAGCTTATATGTCTGCTTTACTTTATCAATTGACTCGAATCATATAAATAGTTATCAAATGACAAGGGGTCTATTTTCAATGTCATAAACTTAAATAAACATAAAACCACTCATATCCGACCTTATACTAATCCTTTGTCATCCAAGACATAGTATTGTATAAATGTGTATCAGTTGATAAGATTTTCACAATTCTTTTCCGAGTCGGTAGAAATGTTTCGACAGTTCTATAGCAGACAAAAGGTTAAAACAGGTTTAAACTTCTTTGGTAACATCATATTCGAGAACATTTTAGAAGCTGCTAAAAATCTGAAACAGTCAACCCGTTAAATAAAACTTTTTAAAAATAAACAAGTATAAAAAATATTTTTAATAAGTTACTCGTTAACCGAGAACATCTCTTGAAAACTTTTAAATTTAAATTGCACATAAATATCCAGAAAGGATACTACCAGCACTGTCAATTTAGTTAACTACTATATAATACCCTCAATTGCCTTGAACACTCATATGTATTTTTCTATCGAATAAAATATACTCAAGTACTGAAATACATGTTGATCTCTTTCTTGTGCAACAAAAATAATGGCACTAAACAATATTATGATACATGTGAGAGTTTCAGAGAGGTGATATGAATATTTCATGCGTGCTACATATAAGCAACAGTTTCAATATTTAGAGATAATGAGTATTTATTTTACAAGTTTAGGTTTCACAAGAGTATTGTCAAAGTTAGCTGGGTTTGAAAATAATAACCATATTCAAGAGTAGTATAATATGTCTTGAAGTTTGTACCGAAACAAGAAAATTCCAGTCAAGAGGTGACACTATATGTCTACCAAACAGTTAATATAAACTCGCGACTGGAATTTCCTTGTCTCCGTGTAAACCCCAACATAGATTATTTATCTCTGCCAATGTTTCCATTCAGTTAAAATAACACATCGCCATTGCAATATATTTTGCACATTCAGCAAATATAGCATTCATTTGGTACTATTAATTACTTATATGTTTTATATATACCCTTCAGTCGTAGAATGTTTCATGAAAATCTAAATAATTATGTTTGTAAAATTCAGCTATATTTGTTACTCTTAAAAAAAAACATTTATAATTGTTACGTGCTGTAACTAATCCACCATAAGAGTCACCATCACGTTATATTGCTTTGTAAACACTCTGCATTAATACGAACATATTAATACGAAAATGTTAACTAGGACAGTGGTATGACCTGGAGATCCAAAAGAACACGTTCTGCGCATGAAAACAAATAAGAACATTTAATTAAAAAAACAGTCGATAGTATTATTGTAATATCACATTTAATCGATGGGTGTCATACGAACAAGAAGAATTAACAGTAAGACATTAATATTTGTCTAAGGATAAATATTAACTTTCATCAAATCCAATTTGGAAAAGTTATATGGTAGCTATCTATACGATACTCGGTAGACAATATTAACGATGAGTATATTATAAAACGATTGATACGTGTTGGACAGACTACTCATGGATAGTTAGAGATATGTGTCAGTATAACATATAACTCCATTTGTTTAGAAACTGGTGAAACTGTTTGTGAAATAATGGTTTTGCATTTCATACTGATTGTAAAAGAACCCGCCGTGCACGAAAGACCCATCAACCACAGTATGCACCTGATGAACCATATGAAGCGTTTTCTCCTTCATAATTTTCTAGGAAATTTATTTTTTTGTCTTATGGAAACATTTGCTACAACTAGTGAAATAATACGTTACATGGAAATCTTATTTTTGAAGTGTGGACGAATTAATTAAATTAATCACACTGATTTGTAAGTGCAGGGGTTTTCATTTGTGATTGCATGATAATGTTTGTTTCAACTGTGACGTGTGGAAGTGTTTCATAAAGTTTGAAGAAAGCTGGTTTGACTAACACATCTATAGTTGTTACTAAGTTTTGAGTAGTTGATGAGAGAGTTAAACCATTCGCTAGAACGTTTGATGAATAACATTTCTAGATTCAGGACACCTATCTCTCTGCATAAATTTTGTTCCTTCTATGACATTTTTAGGTCACTGTCATTATCACATATTACGTCACATGCGTATCTCTGCACGGTTTGCGCGTGCTTCACGTGCATTTGCAGATTTTATCGAACGTAATTTTGTTTGTGGATCATGGTTCAATTTATTGACAGGTTCAAAGAAATAACAGAGATATGACCAAATATTGACAACATTTCAAATACACCTCGTCTATATTTTTGCTGTTTTGTCTCCTGTATATTTACATTATTGATCAATTTTTAATTTAAAAAAAAAATTACTTTTAAAGGGAGGTAACAAAAGTCTCATATTGTTAAGTCGTTGTAGAATGATTCTACTAGTTACACTGTAGCCGTCTTTGTATTACGATGTTGATCTCGATGTTTTCAAAATAAAAACTAATCGGTATATTTTCAGTTGTATTTTATTTATTTTTCGTTTTTAATTATTAAACAAAAGGTACAAACATTAAAAGACATTTTATGCATGAAAATGATATATTATTAAGACAATTTAGAAATCTTACTGATATAGTTATGTTTTGGTAACATATGGGTATATTTGATCATAGATTTTGATAACATTGAACTAGAAAATTAAATATCACTGTAATGATAAAATACTCTATTTGATAGGAATGACGCATTGACGACCATCAGCTTTTATATATATTGCTTTGGTACCTATATTTAGCAGTAGCTGCATAAAGAAACGTTACATGTTTCAACAAGCAGCATCCAAGCGAGTGAACAGAGCATTAGATGCACATCTTAAAAATTTCTCATGGCTGTACAAATTGCGTGGTGATATAGGCTTGCGTGTTATGCATGACACGGGCATATACGGTAAAGCATAATGACGTTTTACCACATAGTAGGTTAAGTTTTCCTATAGTTTCATATTTTTTTTTATATTATCCCATTTTAAAATATCACTTTATGTGATTCTGATTGGTCCAAATAAGGACATGAAATAAATTAATGTGCAGTATCCTCTTTACTGATTGGCTGGGCTCGTGGGGAAAACGTTTTTAACTCCGCCTTCTGGAATGTTTGGTTTTGAATGAACATTTATGGCGGCCATTTTTTAACTACTCTCGAAAGAAAATTAGGGAAATATTATCTCTGCTGTTTGAATATTGATATGATACCCCCCCCCCTTCAAGGGCTTGTTATGTCATGTATAACAATATCATAAAGATAAATGGTGTAATACTACAAGACAAGAACAAAAATAATAAGTGAAACTAAAGGTATTGCTTATTTGAGGGCTGCGTGGGGAGAAGGAGAGGTATATCTGTAATGTAGATATAGAAGTGAACCTAACCGTGCCCGATAAGAATCATACTGTACTAAACGTATCCTAAAATGCAACTTTATATTGCTAATATAAATATCCTGCTAAATCACAAACAAGGATAGAAAATATTTGCATTATACTACATAAGCCGAAGCTACATGGAAAATATATTTAAATAAAAAACGTGGTAGTATAATAGTTGTAACTTATACACAAGAAATTAATAAGTAATTCATATACCTCTACAACTAAATATCCTTTCAAGGATATCAAGTCCTTTAAATAGACCGCTCACTAACAAGACGTTCCGTAATATAAAGATGTAATCTTACAGTGAGGCATTTATATACAGACGATGCCGAAATACATCGTCTGTGCGCTTGAAGTATTCGATTCTTCCCATCGAAAGAACCTCACACGTGCAACATAGGATGAACCGAAATATTGTACACTTTACATAAATCATGATCGGGTATCGTTGTAAACAAAAAAGCGAAACCCTTTTTAAATACATGTATTTAATAAATAAAAGGATTTATACAATTCCGTGACAACTGCGACAAAATATCATTTTATCTGTTCGATCCACCAAAGTGTAGATAATGGAACTTTGGCTAGCAATTTATCATATTGGAACCTTGTCTAGCGAAGACGTCATTCCATCCGATGTCATTATCTGATTCACTGATGCATTATAAACTGCAACTGTACTGCACCAGAGGAAAACATGTATCTTTGAAAGTGTTGAGGCTTAACTTGAAAACGGTATATGCAACGTTTGATAAGATGTTGAAGTCCATGCTGACGATGACTGGCATTGAAAGACACAAATTGGAAATCATTTCTCCAACTTTTTGCTCAGCAGTTTATTAAACACGTCCACGACATAACCAATGTACTGGATTTCAATATATACGATTGCGTAAAATAAAGTTTGGATCTTTATATAAGGTAATTTACGCTGAAATGCATCCACGGTAACTCCCAAATTTACCACAGAGTTTACAGTCCGCATGGTGGAATCAATACGTTGATAAATCTAAACAAGAAACCTTCAGTTTTTAAAACAATATTAAAAACCAATTATTCATCATGACACATATGTTCAATGTAGAGATAATTTTTAAAGATTGTGTGATTCAAATTATATGAATGTAAATGAGGGACACACTTTTACGATAAAAAATGACTCCAAACTAATCTGGCAAGGTTTAGAGGAAAAAGAACGTAAATAGACGATAGTCGAGAATAACATAGAATGACTAGTACAATTATTGTCATTCCTTATTAATGTCTATCAGAGGTGAAAAAAAGGGAAAATAACGTAAATAGACGATAGTCGAGAATAACATAGAATGACTAGTACAATTATTGTCATTCCTTATTAATGTCTATCAGAGGTGAAAATATGGATGACGTTGAAGATTCTGCGAGAAATGAGTATGACAAATTTTAATTGAATAAACCAATTACAAAATCAAGAAATAATTCATAGCATTCAATCCTTGAAAAATACAACTCCAGGTCTGGATAACATTTGTTGCCAGCTAACTTTACCATGCATTATTTCAGTTCTTAATGTAATTTTGGATAAGATCTTTGAAACTGGAGAATGTTCCAATGAGTGATCAAACATTATATTATGTTTGATATTTAAGAATGTTAGTATGAACGATCCAAGCAATTACAGTTTGATTTCTCTAATAAATGCATTGTGCATTGACACCTAAATTGAACAAACTGTTGTTTAAATTGGTTGAAACAAATAAATGAATATAGTTGTCTCAGGTTGGCTTTAGGAAACATTACAGTACTTCCGATAACATCTCTGGTAGCATGCAAAATGCTCAGAAGAATATCTGATAATCTAGTTGTAAATATTACTGGGTTTTTTTAATCGTGAACAACATAATAAGCTATGGTTTTCTCTTGTACGGAATGATATTGATGGAAAAAAAATTAATAAGTTTTTAACAAATATATTCTTGTTTAAAAAAGCTCTTTACAAACACCAAATGGACTAATCAAATATTTTTATTGCAATGTAGAAACAAGACAATTGAGTTTTCCACACCTAATTCGTTCCTATATTTTAATTGTATTGATGATTTAGTTAAAATATGCTACGTACTAAGTATGATGAGGAGGTGTATTTTCATCACAGAGAATATAACAGAGATCTTTGAATTATTGCATGCAAATGATGTGGCTAATTGGGCTGAAACTGTACGGTTATTACAAGAACGAAATAATGTTATCTGTGAATTTTGTAATATATCAAGAATGGAAATTTATCTAATAAGATATAAAAACATTGTGTTTCTAAAAGTTTGCTTTTAGAGAAATTACGAGCATTGGTATTGTAAAAAGCAATCCTATTGAAACGTGTTTCATTTTAAATATAAATGGGGTTGCATTTCACATTGATGTTGAGCTTGACTACACTTTTCTACCTGTTTTATTTTTAATTCCAGTTCAAGATATACGATTCTGCATAAATATATATTATAGTCCGTACAAATTGTAATTGTAAATTGAAAAATATTTCATATTATATCAACCATTAGTTAAACGGCGTGTTGATTAGTAAGTCTTGATCAGTCGATGACTTAGAATTGGTCAGTATATCAGTGTGTTGGTCAGTATGTATGGGTGTTCACCACTAAAAGTGTAAGTTAAACCTATGGACATTTTTAACATTAAAGTTCCACTTGTCGTCAATGGGTCATTACTTTACCTCAGAAACGTATTTAGAGCTACACAGGGAAAGGTCACATTGATTGTTTTCATTACGCTTTCCCATGTCACTACAGAGTCATCCTAATGTTAAAGTATCCTTGTTGTTATAAGCCTATTTTTTCGACAATGTGTCATACTTACAATATGGTGGCCGCAATGTTAAATTTTCGTGGTCATCATTGGGCTATTTTGTCGCCATGTCATCACACTACACTGATAATAAGATTTTTTAAGGACACAAATAGTGGCTCATTCAGTAATAGTAATGCTTGTACCTACGTTACTCTTTATGAACAAAACAGGCAATGATAGAAAATGTTTACAAACTGTAGGACCTTAAAAAAATTTCTTCTTGAATTATATCCTTTTCTGTATCAGATACATGCAATTAATTTTTACCCATCGTATATTTAAAATAAATAATTAATTTAGAAAATGTATATGTGTCGTAATAGAAAACATGAAGAAATAAAGATATCACGATGAATTAGAGCTTTTAAACTCGGATAAATTCATTTGATCATTGATCGTGTATAAAAACATATGTCTGATTTAAATTAAACATTTAACATTTCTTATGATCAAGACCAAGGAATAAATATATGTTATACTTCTTATGTTCCATGTCGAAATGTCCCACGGTGGCGTATCCAAAATGTCGTTTTGGGGAATACACAAGTAGGGGTGTGTGGGATGGAGGCCATGGTGAGAGAGCACGAAGCATCCAGGGGCACATGCATGTTAAGTGTTTCCAAAGGCAACATTTTAATCATCTAACTGCAAAGAAAACTTTCTCTAGGAAACAAACGGGTTGCGTGGACCTCCGTTTAGGTGTGTTGTGGGAGAGAGAGAGAGAGAGAGAGAGAGAGAGAGAGAGAGAGAGAGAGAGAGAGAGAGAGAGAGAATCTCTCCGGATTAAACCGTCTCACTTTTACCATTCATTAAAACGAAATGAACCTTCAGGTGCAGCATTGCTACTGCATGGACCCAACTCATTTATATTCGCTATTGTAATGTATATTTATATTTTGTGTAACTCATGGTAGATGATTTTATCATTTGTATTCTTAGCTGTAAATCGTACAGAATATCTCTAGTTACATTGTGCAAAAGTTACCTGAATATCGTAAGAGTTTATCATTACATGGGATCTATAAATAGACATTCAGTATAGGTTGACAAATAATAATAATAATAATAATAATAATAATAATAATAATAATAATAATAATAATAATAATAAATATATGTTATTTGCTTGAAAAGGGTGAATAATGGATATATTTCATTGAGTGGATGAAAAACTAATTTTTTTACCCACGAGAGGAAATGTATCCGTTTATCACTCGTTTCAAGCAAATATTCTTTTTATTTATCCTCACATACGTTGGCTACCTAAAGTTTGTGGCACAGTTAATTAGCAGATTTCTTACGGTAATGGCAGCTATTTACCGTACATGTTCTTCTGTGCTATTTGTACCTGCGCACAAAATTAGTTCCACTTCAGATTGATAAATATTACTGATATTTCCAGAATAACTAACTAACAGTTTCAAGGATAACAGACATGGATTATTAATAAGAAAACAACCACAAGTAATTTACTGGCAGAAAATTAAAGGAAGGTAAGTAATCTAATCATCAAAACGTAGTTCCTGTATCGAAAAAAAATATTTTTTTTGTCTTCACTACAGTAAAATATCAATATTTTGTATCGAGAAAATAAAAAAATTCACTGCTTAACATAAAATAATAAGATTTAATTACCAGCATGGCTTATTTTCTCAATGGCTGACTGGGTTTCAACGTTCGGGAAGAATTCAGTAACTGCGCATAGGTTGGGCTAGGTCAAATGAATAGGCAACTTTGACACAAAATTAATAGTATAATCCGTCCCGTTGGATATATTGCGAAATATAGTTGCAATATATGGTGTATAAACAGTAAAAAACAAAGCAATCAGTTTTATTCCGATTTTGGAATCATTCACACTTTCCTTTGCTCCTGTTGTAAATCTACAGACGTGTTTTATGTTGAAGTTAGATAATATTCGAGAGGAAAACATCTGCTTGTTTTGTAGAAAGTGTTCATTATTCTAATATAATATTACTATGTGGCTGTTATAAATTATTTGAAGGAAATCTGAACAACGCTATCTTGACAACATCGCCGTTCTTTGAGGACCAGTACATTTCCGGTTTTGCAATTCATAAGGAACGTTTTAACATTTAAGACTTAATAGACCTTGTAAGGATTAGCTTTTATTTACTTCATAATATCATAAGTTCTTCTAAAATTTTCATTTATAATTTTGATAATTAAATTGTTTATTAAGCTTTACAAAGCTGGTTGGTTTTGCTTTTATTTGTTACATAGTTTGTGACCATGGAGTCGTGACACTATTCATAAGCCTCCCATGATTTCTGAGTATTATGATATATCAATACAACGACAAAATATTTCGCATTATTTGCCATCATCGCTAAAAGTTAGTCTATATCGGGCAATTGTACACATACACGAGCAGTTGAACACGGTTAACATACCTGATAGTTATTCTGCTATAAGCTAATAGCCCATTATTCTCTGTTAAGGTCGACCCCGTCTGATGGACATCGAAGAAATGTGCTAACCGATACGTTTATTAAACATTTCCTATTGAGACAACGTGTAGGTTTTCAAGTATAAATTTGCAATTTGAACTAACCTTCGTGATATTCAAACTTTTGAAAAATCAGACAAAGCTTACTTTTTTCTGGGATATGTCCAATAAAATGGTATAAGTCGTCTAGCATTGTATGTATCACATTTTCCTAGCATAAGTCATCTAAGGAAAACAGAATGACGAAATTTGTGATTATTCTGAATCTTATTCTTTGTCTCAGATTATTTATCGAATATTGTTTTGAAAGCTACAAGTAAAACTTCAAGGGGTCTGGCGCCCCATCACCTCTAGCGCCCGTGGTTTAAGCGGCCCAATAACTCTGATACCCAAGACAGCAACCACCCCATCCTCCCCCTTCTTCTCCGCATTTCTTGTTGAATTATCGGCGCGCACACACACATGGCTAAACAATAAAAACTTTCCAGGAATTAAATTTTAATCGGTAATCCGCTGAGAAATGCAATGCATTACACATTTTTTTTCAACCACCTCGTACTCCTCCTCCTTCTCCGTATTTCATTTTGAATTATCGGCACACACACACACACACACACACACACACTCTCTCTTATACATACATACATACATACATACATACATACATACATACATACATACATACATACATACATACATACATACATACATACATACATACATACATACATACATACATACATACATATCAAAGAAGCAATCACTGTTTATCTATATTTAGATGCGCCCACTTAATCGAATTACACGACATTAATCACGCTGATTCCACTATGGAAACACTTTGATGTTAAATCTGAAATGTAGCATTATACTAGTCATTCTCAGCATAAAGTTCTTTCGAGGCTGGGGTATTTTCCCTACCCAAGGTTCCGATATAATCCTATCTACACCTTGGCGGATCAAACAGATATATTGGTGTTTTGTCTCAGCGACATCTATTGGATTTCATGCGTCGCCTCCCTTAGTAAGAAAAGCCAACTAGCCAATAGTGTCGTGTATTGAACATCTACCGAAAATGGTGGACAAAATCGACCTAAAAAGATACTTTGTGAGTTTAGCATAGAAAGTATAGCTATGAGCCAGAAGGAAAACAGTACAGGTCTATTAGAGTGAATGGTATTTGTGCAAACACGGACCGGCAGTGGAAAATTGAATATTTATTAGTCCATTCAAGTTATGTGCTCCCCTTGTCTTGATCACGTAGAAACAGTGTTCAAATTTAAACAACTTAATTTTGATTGGATGCGGTGGCTTGCGTTCTAAACAATTAAAATTGTAAAAGTGCTGCATTCCTTGATCAGTAAAAGACAACCTAATGTATTAAACGCTTCTTGTAAGACATTAAACTTGCACAACTCTTATAACAACCAAACGGCATTGGAACAGTTTTGAGGGTCTCGTACAGCATGTTGATACAATAACTAGTACTTTTTCAGATAAAGCCATTTTCTAAATTCTCTTTCGAACAGTTGTTTGAACTGATATGTCTGAGTTTACCACAGACTGTATAAATGGGCATCGACAGTTGCCAGATAAAACTGCAACCCTATTCCCAACTTGTGCAATATTTAATGCCTTGCAAAAAAAAAAATGTGTAATGCATTGCATTTCTCAGCGGATTACCGATTAAAATTTAATTCCTGGAATGTTTTTATTGTTTAGCCATCTCCTACTAACTGAAATATTTTAAATTGTGTGTAAATTTGTGTAGACAATGAATATTGCATTGTACAATATACCCAGGCAGGTAAGTTATGTACGTAAATTAGGTATTCTTGCACTGTGCAAACCAAATTATCGAATCTTAAGTCACGCAGATATATAATGTGTTTTGTTCATTTTGTAAAAATAATTCTATCAAATCAATTTGGTCTTGTAATGTTTTAATTTTGTGAAATAATACCATCAATACTTATAAACTTTACAAACCGTTCTCACCTACAAATTGGCTTACATTTCAATATATTTACTTTAAATTATGAAATTTAGATGATGGAAAATGAAACTTCATGAAACAGTGCACATTATTAACAAATATATTTTATGGTCTTTGTATCTAAGGACTTTGGAATCGATGGTGGTTCTATCCCCACCCCTGAGGTATTTAAAACACCTGCCAATACAATATTTCCCATAGATGAAATCTCGTTCAGGATCATGTCAGTGGCATCAAAGTGGATTTCTTCATTTGATATCGTTGCACTTTCCAAGAATTTAATTTCTATACAAATAAAGACTGAATGCATTATTTAGTAGAGTGTATATTATATAATGCATGGGGAATCATACGATATTTAAATCCGGGTTAATATACTCAGCTAGATTCGTAAAAATGAAGTAGATACGACGTTTTGGAGATGTATCATACGAGCTGCAACGTCTGCCTATGCATAAATTTCATGTATATGTTTGGTTGATCTTTTCACTTTCTTAATATTATTTTTTAAGGCTTTTATGTCAGCTTGTCTGTTTTAAGCTTGAAGCTATTTTAACATCGTCAATGTGTAGACTAATGATGTGAGTGTTCATAATTGTATCATGTATTTATGTATCGTCATTGTTGACTAATGAGGTGAGTGTTCATAATGTTATCATGTATTTCCTTATCGTCAATGTGTTGATTAATGATGTGAGTGTTCATAATTGTATCATATAGTTATGTATCGTCAGTGTTGACTAATGAGGTGAGTGTTCATAATTGTATAATGTATTTCTGTATTGTAAGTGTTGACTAATGAGGTGAGTGTTCATAATTTTATCATGTATTTCCACATCGTTAATGTGTAGACTAAAGAGGTGAGTGTTCATAATTTTATTATGTATTTCCACATCGTCAATGTGTAGACTAATGAGGTGAGTGTTTATAATTTTTTTATTATGTATTTCCACATCGTCAATGTGTAGACTAATGAGGTGAGTGTTTATAATTTTATTATGTATTTCCACATCGTCAATGTGTAGACTAATGAGGTGAGTGTTTATAATTTTAGTATGTATTTCCACATCGTCAATGTGTAGACTAATGAGGTGAGTGTTTATAATTTTAGTATGTATTTCCACATCGTCAATGTGTAGACTAATGAGGTGAGTGTTTATAATTTTATTATGTATTTCCACATCGTCAATGTGTAGACTAATGAGGTGTGTTTATAATTTTATTATGTATTTCCACATCGTCAATGTGTAGACTAATGAGGTGAGTGTTTATAATTTTATTATGTATTTCCACATCGTCAATGTGTAGACTAATGAGGTGAGTGTTTATAATTTTATTATGTATTTCCACATCGTCAATGTGTAGACTAATGAGGTGAGTGTTTATAATTTTTTTATTATGTATTTCCACATCGTCAATGTGTAGACTAATGAGGTGAGTGTTTATAATTTTATTATGTATTTCCACATCGTCAATGTGTAGACTAATGAGGTGTGTTTATAATTTTAGTATGTATTTCCACATCGTCAATGTGTAGACTAATGAGGTGAGTGTTTATAATTTTATTATGTATTTCCACATCGTCAATGTGTAGACTAATGAGGTGAGTGTTTATAATTTTAGTATGTATTTCCACATCGTCAATGTGTAGACTAATGAGGTGAGTGTTTATAATTTTAGTATGTATTTCCACATCGTCAATGTGTAGACTAATGAGGTGAGTGTTTATAATTTTAGTATGTATTTCCACATCGTCACTGTGTAGACTAATGAGGTGTGTTTATAATTTTAGTATGTATTTCCACATCGTCAATGTGTAGACTAATGAGGTGAGTGTTTATAATTTTAGTATGTATTTCCACATCGTCAATGTGTTGACTAAAGAATTAAGTGTTCATGTATTTCCATTTCATCTTTGAGAGCAAGAGTATTATGCGTTTGATATTTTATTTTTTCTCAAATTATTGTCAATTTTTCGATTGTTCATTCTGTACATATTCTGTATCATTCATTTCATTCGTTTGTAGTATGGAGGAAATAAAAAAATATCAATCACTCCATATATTACATATAATCGTTTGAATTTTATGTTTTATAATAAAGGTTTGCATTACATTTGTATCTACTGATTCATTAACTGAGTACTTCGTAATTTATTTTATAGTTATGTTTACTTACCTCTTTGCAAAGGTAAGTTTTTTAACCATGCACTAAACTTCTGGATGTGCTGATCTTACAATTTCTTGTTAAACTCAAAACAGCTTAATATAAAGTGCTCATCGTTACGGATGACTGCCGTCTCACCTCTGTCTGCGTGGGTTCGAGTATAGGGCTCGGCCATTGTGGGTACGTGAGAAAGCTTGCCAGTAGCTTCTCGTGGGTCGGTGTTTTATCCCTGGGTATTCCTGGGTTCTTCCTACACCAGTTATACTGGTCGCCATGTATAGCCTATCTTGTGCTGAAAAATGGCGTTAAACCCTACAACAACAACAACAACAACAACAACATGCTTAGGTCAAAGTGCATGGGTCGACTATGCTAACATTAGAAACAGATGGTAATTTTCGCATCGACTATTTACAATTCAGTAGGTCACGCGGACGACCGCAAGCTATATGGCAAACTTCTAAGCGATCTGGTATAGAAATCAATTTCACACCAATAATCCGTCTGTCTGCGTTGCAAAACTTTTGGACACACCTTTTCGCCTCTCTCACTAATTAAATGCCACTTGTTAGACTAATCAATGAAAAAATCCACCACTGCCGTCGTACTGTTTCTAAAGGATTATCGGAAGTTAATGGCGGAGGACTTAACGGCTCAATGCGTCTCGCTTCTATGTGCATTCAATGTTTTGTCACATAATGTGATTTGTCTTAATGGTTGGTCCGACAATAACATCGTTGTAGCAGGCCGCGGGCGATAATCTGCTTTGCTTCTTTGTCACATGTGGCCACCTGTGCGGAGATTCGACGTTTCACACGAAAATGTATAACCCTGCTTAACTAATCACCGCGAGAGCGATTTACACGCTATTTGCCTCAAACTGATTTTTCACGCTCTTTGAATGAGCCAGTCTAAGTTTCACTTAAAAGCACAGTCTCATATCGTGCATTCAAAGATATGTAGAAGAATATTGCACTGGGTTGTTGATTACGCATTTTTGTCTATGCGTACTCGTCAAAAAACGAGGAACTCCTAGCATAGGCAGCCACGAATGCTACAGGAGTGGAGCTAATTATTGCTCGTGGCTTGCGACATGGTGCAATACAGCCTTGTTAAACATTCACATATGGACATCATGATTCATATATTTCCAATGAAACGTGCTATAAAGTAGTTTTTTGCTTTACGTCAATACGACTTAAAAATAAAACTGATCATAAAAATGGCGAATTCGGAATCAGATGTATTCATTGCTTGCCCATTTGATCCTAGTAACTGAATGAGTTCGTTTTGGTGTGAGTAAGGATGAAGTCCGGCCACGGAATTCTATCGGCTCCAACTCCGAACTGGACAAGTAGCCATTTTGCGAGTTGGATGTAACGGAACCGTCCAGGGATAGGTTGCTTCCGTCATAACTAAGATCAGAGTTGGAACTGTTAAGTTCATAAAGACACCTCAACTGGATTATCCCAGAACGTAGATGTATGAACTGCTTCATCAGTGCACGGTCCTGTAGCTTCATTAGTATCTGAAATAAACCGTATTGTAAGAATTACTATAACTATACAGAAAGCAGCTTAGAAGGTAATTATCAAACATTACTACGCCTAGGAGGTCCACCTTATGATAATCTGGGTAAATATTTAAGTATAATATTCAGAATGCCTAAATGCAATACAGGTGTCTAACTGAAGTTAAGAAAGCAAAAGTAACTATAGTATTCGCATACCCTCCCGCTTGTTTGTACCCCACCCTCTTTTTTAAAGGAAAAGCATCAAAGATATAACAAAATACAAAACCTTTGTTATTTCGTTCACTGATTTATGATTTCAACCTGCTTGTCTCGGAGGGGTCTCCTAACAACATGGAATTATTCGCGTTTCAACGCAAACGGAATCCCCCGATGTAAATAAGCAAACAATATGTTCGTTGTCTAGAATAGCCTATTTCAGTAAAAAATGTCGTCTGCAGCCAATACTTGCAATGTCTAATTTTAATATTTTTAAAACAAACTAAACAAAAAAATATGAATATGTGTGTTCAAAGAGATGTAACTCCAAAATATTTACGGAATTATTGAAATTTTCAAAGACGGTGAACTACGTCACAACTGCTGATTGAAAACACAGACTAACCCAATTAAATATGGCGACCGTGTGGCAAAAGAAACTTTATTTTGATTCAAAACGCCAAACTGACAGTATCTTATACTGACTTACCAGGTTAGAAATTATATATCAATGAATGATATGACCACGTTTTCTGCACTTATTATATCATTGATGCTTCTGTTTTTAAACTCGGTAGGGTGTGTATAAATAAATGGGATGGTGTGAGAAAATACTGTATCTGAAAAGGACCAGAAACTGCCAGTAACGTTGCCACGTTTGCGCTGGCATACCTAATTTGAGATCAGTATATACTTAACTTGAGATGTTTTGTCATTAAGAAATCCACTACAGCCTATAGAGCGTCAAGACTGGGGGGTGGGGCCACAAAAAGCGGTGCCCGAATTTTAGTTGGGACACTATTGCTAGAGAACGAATGAATAAAGGAAATGAGAGCGTCGATAAAGGACTCACATTACTAATAAAACTCCTATAGTAAACATATGGAAACACCATTATATTCAAGAGGTTAGTGTTAGGACTAGTCGGCCTGGTGTCAGGATAATGTGACTGAGTGGGACATCATGCTACATGTCTGTGGCATGATGCCCCAGTGCTATACATCACTATAAACTGCCTCACTGCAGACATCGTAGCAAAATGACTGAAAAATTGTTAAAGCTAAGTTAAAGATAATAATCAAACAAACAAACAAAATAGGCTGGTTCACATTTCTTCCATAAAATTAGTACCGTGTGTCCTAAACTTGCATTTTAACTCGTCTTTCTTTCGTACATTACAGCTATAGCACAATCCAGCTCTGCTGCAGCCCACTCGTCATAAGCGAAAACTATAACAATGTCAAAACTGTTAGGTTATTCATTTATTATCATTAAATATGTAGACAAAATATCGATATTACTAAATTATTAAACTGAATGTGATTTTCATTCTGATGAACAATAACAGATTATGCATTAGGCCTATTCTTTTTCTTTTTTTTTAAATTTTATGATAAGCGATGCCCCGAAAGGGAAGGGCGCAACGTGGAAGGTTCTTCTAGGGTGCTAAATACCCTTGCACCGGCCCGCTTATACTTTTATTTATATTATTCCGCGATAGTTTTACCCATATCTTTTGTGGATGTTATATCTAAAACCAAAAGACTTTATTTAACTTGGGACACAGTGAATATATATACAAATAGTTCTTTATTTATTTACTGTCTATAATATTATAGCTTCTGTCGTTATTGGAAAACGTTTACACTCTGGTTGTTGTTCAGGTGTTTGATGCCTTTGGTCAAGTCAGGTCATTACTTTTACCAAAATATTACCGGTTTAACCTAACCTCCAGCTCCCATATTTAGCCATAGTTTATTTTTTCAACAAAAGAGAAATGGCGAACATGAGCAAGTCATTTTGTTCCAGCTTATCCGCTTTCATGAATGATCATGTGATATATATATATAACACATAATTATGTGTATTTAAATATAACATAACACACAACTCGAATGTTTATTTAGGGAACGCATGCCACAGGTAGATTTAGAAGGTTCCATCATGACCTGTATAACAAAGCTCAAGACATAAGAATACCGGTGTGTGTGTGTGTGTGTGTGTGTGTGTGTGTGTGTGAGAGAGAGAGAGAGAGAGAGAGAGAGAGAGAGAGATTTGGATTTTTAACGTAGCTTTAATAATTTGTCAGTCTTCTGCAGAGTGGAGGTTTATATTGATGCCTTGTACTGGGGTCTCATGTCACATACATGTAGCATCATGTCCCACCCAGTCACATTATCCTGACACCAGATCAGACCAGTAATACTAATAACAATATCCTCTTAACGCTGAGCTGTGCGAGGTGGCTGTTAGTACCATTTGTGTAAATTTTTGGTATGACTGCCGGAAATCGAACCCACGACCTCCCGCATCCGAGGCGGACGCTTTAACCAAGAGACCACCTAAGCGGTCAAGAGTACCGGTACTGCGAACGAATAATAGGATAGAATAATAACAGTAACTTGGAATTTTATTTCCCATCTCTCGTCCTTGGGACGAGTAAATTGTGATAGTTACTCGTCCCTGTACTTAACAGAGTAAACTGATGCCCTTTCACTAAAGAACTACATATACTTGATGCATGACTCGTGTTAAACTGGGTATAAGAAAAGAAAATAGTATGTTCTAGTACAAGGCCCTATATATCAACATACAAAAACACACAATGTTTGTAACTCAAGAAATTGCAGTTGAATATATAGTTTGTGATTTTTTTAAAAACAGGTTTTAGCATTTATGGTGATATCATTAGATATTATAGAAGTCATTTTAATGTCGATAAATTTTCATTTCAACAAGCTATCACGCCATCTTTATGAGTACAAACGGAAAAAAGTTAAAAAGGGAGAAAGTAACAAAAAATGACAACATTTTTTGATTTTGGTCTGGACAGTTATTGTTACACCGTTATTTTCAAGATTGAACAGCTTTTTTTAATATAAAGAAACAACCAAAACAAAACAACATATTGTCACACCAAAGCCAAGATGCACCAAATGTTTATATAAGTATGTAAAAATACCTTTTTCAAGAAAAATAAGAGCAACTTGACTTTGACAGAAGAATTCCAACTGTCTCAATTTCTACCAATTTTCGTACAAAAAGTATTCGTCAAACCTCCATTTTGTAGAGTTATATAAAATAGAAGATTGCTTATTGGACAAATGAATTATAACGTTTCAAGATCATAATTCCAAATAAATTTTGACCAATCAGTCATGGTTTCGACATTGAAGTGCAATATAAATAAATTACATCAGCACTCATCAAGTGAAAGCTAATAAGAATTGGACGAGTCAGTAAAAAAAATTAATTGTTTCTAGTGTATGTTCCCGACATTCCTTCTGTACAAAATGCTTACGTACTTAAAATAATGTTTGCAAACGTCTTCAGATTTGTGTGACAATGTATCGAAATTATAGTCTTAAAAATAACGGCAACCTGGGCAAGTGTATCCCTGCCAGACTAGATGGAAAATCACAAAAAATGTGACATATTTTGTCTCATAATTTTTCAGAGGTTTAACTGGCACAGATGTGTCTCGTTAAAAAGGAAACTTTATAAACATCTTAATGATGCCCAAATTACTGGAAAGTGTCGCTGAAAATGCGATCACTAGAGTGAACTCGATGATGAGATATGAAGCTCCAACATAATATGTTTATGAATTTGATTCATTTTAATAGAAAAACTGACAGGAGTACACGCGAACAAAAAAAAGAACAGACAAACAGCTTCATTCGCAAGATGTTCTCGACTGATAACAAGTAGGTTATACATAAATGATGAAAGCTACACGTTAAGCGATGTTAAACTTCAGCGCGAAATAAGGGTATATAATACATTCAAATTTATTCTCAATGTGCGAATCGGCATCTGTTCAGTCCAAAAACGAGTACGTAGCAAAATTTTACTCGGCCCAACCAATTTACCCAGTAAGGACGAAAACATGAGTGGCTTTCCCGAGCCCTGTTGAATGATGGTTTGACTAAAATATATTTGTGGAACTGGAGGTAACTTGCAGTCGTTCAGTTTACTTCAAAACAGTCGAATATCAGTCATGCCTGATAATTCTTGTCGTTTGAACTAAATCTCCAGGGTACCCCATCTCAAATAATGGAATGTTAGAAATGAGAAGAATGTGATAATTATATTCCACGTGGCGATCTGATTAAAATCGGGATTTACTATCATTGAACAGGTAAAGGCTCGTGCTGATGTAACTTTTGGAATTCCATCCTGTCTGCATAGTTTTAGAAACCTATCAGATAAAGCGTTGCATTAACTGTTAGCTCGAGTTGTTTGCTACAAGATTATGTTCCGAATGATGTTTACCACTTTTCGTGTGAAAGCGATAATTTCATTGGTGAATTAAGATATTCGTCAGATGGGAGGTCTCGATTTTAATCAGATTATTGAACGCGGAACACTGTACATCATAAATGTTATATATGATAAACTTTATGCGATGAAATTGCTTTAGTTTAAAAAATAGAAAGTATGTAATACAAACTTTTTATCATGGCCGTTCATAACTACATATACGGCAACTAGAAATGTTCTAATGCAAATGGCTTCGCTCAGGGATAAACATAATTCGTTTTACACGAGCTTTACTAATTTTTCTACTGTTCTTTTTCTAATTATGGTGGACTGTATGCATTCAACTTAATGTCAATGAACTTGTAATAATGAAAACTTCCGCCATGTTCTTAAATGGAGTTTCCATGATGCGATGCGTAGAATCAATCCTCCTAGCTGATTTCCGGTCACAAACCATTTCTTGAACATATTCTTTAGTTTTCATAAAATGGGCTTTTCTCTCTCAAAAGATTGCAGCACATGTCGACATTCTACATTGCAAAGGCCTAGAACGAAAGTGAATCAAATGCAATGTACCATCATCAACGGCACGACAAACCCAAACAAACAAGATTCCCTTATAACGCTCTACGGGGCGAAAACAACTTCCAGTAATTATAGATAAGATAATTTCTTAATTTTAACTGTCGAATGTTGAAACCATGTACGATGTTCTTCAGTGATAACAACGTGTCCAGTCATCTACTGTGGTACACAATGTTTGTCAGCTTGGTACAATTTTCATTTAGGACCAGGCATACATCGTTAGAAATCATCTGGTGGAAACCCAAATCATAATTGTCATTAATTCAGAGAGAGAGAGAGAGAGAGAGAGAGAGAGAGAGAGAGAGAGAGAGAGAGAGAGAGAACAATGTGCGTTTATGTAGACATTGCATTCTTTATGTATAATCTGATAATTCCAAATACATGAAAAGAATAAAATTTTCATATAAGCAGTTGAAAAAAATTTCAATAGATAAACTGGGAACATTTAATGATATACATTGCTTATCAGCGAACATGGTGAAATTGTATCGTAAGCAATTATGAACGAAAATCCAACCACAGTGTCAATTTATTCCATATTTTTCACATTCTTGATTAGTCTTTTCTGTAAGCGTGCTGCTTGTGAAACCTAGTCATACCTTTCCACCATGTGGAACGGTTACATATAGCTCAAACAGACAATCGTTGTATGTAGTTCATTTCTTATCAATGACCCGAATGTTCAGGGGCAGTCATATAGAAAGACAATCATATTGCACACACAAATACTGATACCGGCTGCTTTGATCATACTGACCCTCCAAAGGTCATGACGTTAACAAAATGATGTAGCACTTATTCGCAGTCAGATCTCAAATAAATGGGGTGGGGCTTGAAGATGTAGTCAACGAACGGTTTAAACAAATGGAGATGGTTGCTATGATAAAATACCAAAATCCAAAATTAGTTATGCTAACTCTCTAACTTGTAGATCTCACCTACCAACATATATGAGATGGACAGACGAACGAGTGGAATAAAAGAGAGAACCCAGACAAAAATAAAGTTAATTTTAATCAATATGACGAGAGAAAAGTCGGGGGAGGGAGATTTTGATTATTATGGAAACGAAATGGCCGTGAAAAGTCAATTAAAGTCCTTTAAAACTAACGGGAGTATAAGTGTGTGTGTGTGTGTGTGTGTGTGAGAGAGAGAGAGAGAGAGAGAGAGAGAGAGAGAGAGAGAGAGAGAGAGAGAGATTACCATTTCTTGCTTTATCCACTTAAGCGCAGTTTCTAAGTCTTTCTCCCGGTCTTTGTCATTATCTTCATTTTTCACTACATGCATTTTACAATTATTATCCAAACACTTTTGGTATCTCTCGGGTAGAATCACGCTTTCAGATGGCAAGGAAGCTACGCCGTCATCAGTTTCATCAGCCAATATGGCTGACTGGAGGAATGCTGGCATGTGCTCCACGGGATCATCATTAGTCAACGTAATTGATATACCCACGTCATAATTGACACACGATTTCATTGCGTTAAAAGTGATGGAATTCCAATTCAATAAGTATTTGTGTCATCTTATTTGGGCGTGTTAATCGGAAGTGGAGTCAATCTGGTTACTTAACAGTTCGACATTAGCTTGCAATGACGTCCAAAACTGTGAGAATCGTTTGTTTCCGTTGTTAGCTCTCTGCAAGAAACGGTATTTGAAAAGAACACGTTCAATTGTTTCACGTTTTTCTATCATACAATTACACAATTGATCCACCACTAGCAAATGAATGTATTAACCTGTATTATCCACAAGAAAAATTAGGGTAGGCATTTTATTCGTCTATGATGATATAGGTTAGGTCTATTTCAGTAGTCACTGCTTACCTGTTCTCAAAGACGTCATGCGGAACAAGGTTAGGACCAGCGCTCAACATAGACGAATTTTGGGTATCGAATTTCCTGGTACAAGCCTTGTATCTGACATAGTGCAAACTAGGCTTGGTTATCCATGTACACAGTGTACAAGAAGTGTCATCACTGATACGAGTGGGGTATCAAAATATGTATAAACAGATGCATTTAGTTGATATGTAAATATACTTCCTTGTTTATCCAGGCAAATTTGTCGAATCGCTACTGATGTGTTGCAACCAGTTATTGTGGTTAATGGCTGTCACGGGTTACTTTAAAACATCTTATTTGAAGACGGGAATCACAGTATTCATTTAGATACATAAACAAACCAAACTAAACTATTGCGGGAATTCGGCCAACAGAAATGTGATATACCATTTAGATATAGCTTTTATTCCTTTGTTGCAATTTAAAGCTCCTTTCAAGGTAATGGGTTTATTCGGTCGTAAACATTACAAAAACGATTTGAAAGATGGTATAGTGGAACTAGCAATCAATGATGAACACATTCACAATCTTTGATTAACGACGATCAAGTTGATAAAGGAGATCACAAAATATAGTGTGAAGTGTGTTCTTAAGCCTGTTGGATATTTGACAGGTAACAAAATCCAAAACAAGCACGTTTCTAAACCAGCGAAGCAACGGTAAACATATTGACCATGCAAAAGATTGATAACGATATTATGACCGTCGTTTACTTAGACGAGTTTATATCAGGTCATTATTGATAAGGTATACATGTTGATTGAAACGAACAGTGAAGACCTTCAATGTTTTAAATTCAACTGATTCACGTGCTCGGTGTCTCGCATTTTCCTCACGTTTTTATTTTTGTTGTTGTTGTCGTCAAAATAGCTTCTTAGGATATACTATATAGAAAGTGTAATTACCTACGTGTAGTAAGACAGTCCTGTCCAAATTTCAGAGACTTGTGCAATGATAGTTCCCCGACGTACCAAAATCCCCGTGTTTGTAACTGATTCAACCACAAATTACGACATAGTACACGTTGATGTTATCATGGACTCACAGAGTTTATATCAGGTCATTATTGATAAGGTATACATGTTGATTGAAACGAACAGTGAAGACCTTCAATGTTTTAAATTCAACTGATTCACGTGCTCGGTGTCTCGCATTTTCCTCACGTTTTTATTTTTGTTGTTGTTGTCGTCAAAATAGCTTCTTAGGATATACTATATAGAAAGTGTAATTACCTACGTGTAGTAAGACAGTCCTGTCCAAATTTCAGAGACTTGTGCAATGATAGTTCCCCGACGTACCAAAATCCCCGTGTGTATTTGTAACTGATTCAACCAGAAATTACGACATAGTACACGTTGATGTTATCATGGACTCACAGCAGTGAGAGATTTGATAAGAAAATCATTGGAAATAAGTACATACTAACAACAGCACGTATATTCTCTAGATTCTCCATTCCTTTAAAGCAAAGTATTATATATTTTTTCGCAATTGGATCAATATAGCTGTTCCTTTATATTATTCTTACACAATGTTCTTCCTGTTTTAATCGTGGTAGCCATAAATATATGCTTCCAATTTTAAGGTCCTTCTGAATGACTGGACTTTTAAAGTGCTACATTTGGCTTCATGTACAAGAATAAGTGTGAAATATTTAATTTAAGTTGATCTTTCTTAATTGTAAAAAAAAAATACCGTTTACCTTTTGTAGATCATTCCATATATTCACCTGTTTAGGGGAGAAAAAAGATCGTTATTTGTGTGTCTTATGCAAGTGATTGAGTGTCTAGTGAACACCTGTTGTTTGTCTTTATTGTCAGTTCCATTCACTATTTAAAAAAGAAGAATACCCAATCATGTAATATCTATTGATTCTAACCCAGACTGTCACACAAAAGGCTTGGGGGCCCCGAGTGACCGAGTGGTCTTAAAGCACTCCCTGTTACGGGTCACTGCCATCTTACCTATGTCAATATGGGTATGTGAAAAAGCTTACCTGTAGTAGGTATAGGATATGAAAATTGAAATACCAGTTTTTTCAAGTAAATAAAGTTGTTGTTCTTTTTTTCAATGGAGATTCATCCAAGAATTATAAAAAATCAGTCTCAACTGTCTCTGGGATGCAGCATGGAGTACATTTGTGACACGAAAGGAGTGGTGGGTGGACAATTCTCAAAATGCAATTTTGTCAATTTTTAGAAAAACATGGTCCTACTTAATTTCATGAAAATGAACAGAGTCTACAACTCTGGATTGTGCCAGAAAACATGTTTATAGCTTCAGCTTTAATTAGGACAAACAATGAAAGCTATACCAAATCACACGTGTCGTCAGCCTGCTGAGGAATGTGTGTACCCTTTCCCAAACTCATATTTATTTTCATGAAATCTAACACAACTGTTAGACATTCGTGACAACTGTTTCATGTTTGTATAAATTATTTCAACAGAATATTGCCATGCTTAATAAATACTAAAAAATTAGAAATTTTTTAAACAACCCCATATCATTGTTTACATCATACTTTGTCATTATTTTGAATAGAGCTTTCTAAGACTAAATTCATACAGATATAATCTTGCCATGACACCGTTTATTTAAACATGTTTGATACATACCTTGAA
Source organism: Unio pictorum (assembly GCA_030141615.1). NCBI lineage: Eukaryota > Metazoa > Mollusca > Bivalvia > Unionida > Unionidae > Unio > Unio pictorum. The sequence goes on from JARLTB010000107.1 coordinate 17,366,154, forward strand.
GAGAAGACATAAACACTATTTTTGCTTATATGAATGAAAATCAATATAGATATAAATATGAAATAGCTTCTAGAAGTTATTATAATTGAGTTTTGTCCACTAACGCTGTTGACCGACAATGGGGTCAATGCGCAAAATATTTGAGGGATAATTTGGCCTATGCACCGGTCATTGCAGATATTGCAGATAAGGCTGAAACGACCAGATAGGACTCCTGAATCGAGACTTCGTACGGTAAATAGAGGTTACTCAGAAATATGAAATATATATGGATATATTCCAAATTGTTTATTAGTAGTACCCCCTCTTAATGTATGAAAATAAAACTTTTAAAATTTTCAACGCTTCGCAAAAATACTTATTTTTTCCTCCATGGGCTGCTTAATACCATAAACAAGTATCCGGATATGTATTCTGTTGGTTTCCAATGATTTTACATTCAAACGATCCAAATTTATCTCAAATTATGCCGTAACAGCAGACCACTGTTCTGAAGCCAAAGTGGCATCAGAAAACGGGAAGCCATAAACGGTTATTTCCCCTGTCAGTTCTATACCTACCTGTAGCTTTTCATGTATGTGGTTCTTTCCGGGGAGGGGGTGGGGGTCCCGGGTTCTTCCTCCACCATTAATACTGGCCGCCATGTATAGCATATCGTGTGCTGAAGAATGGCGTTAAACACTGCAACAACAACGACACCAAAGGCTGTCATATTGCTTTTTGCCTTGCCTACACACTGATAGCATTTTGCATCTTGCACTTTTAAAAATGAGATACGTTATTTAACCAAATAAGGTTTCTAAAAAAAAAAAACTTTCACGTCCATGACATCTGCTTGCGTCCTCAACTTTAGTATAAGCAAACATTCCGCTTGCCCATGGTAAACACAACTTGTTATTATAAACATGCATGTTTGCTCCCGTAGATACAACATACCTCGCTGTGTTCGCTTCATTTTGGGCAGTTTTTGAAATATATTGGCGTGAAGAGGAGGAAGATGCACCATGATCTGATTTGATAAGCTATTGAAAAAGAACTTCACAAACCGTCAGCCATACTGCCATCTTTGCTTGACTACTCTTTCTCACACGAGACTTAAAGTAAAAGAAAATGAATAATTCGTGCTGTTTCTGCTGAATCCAGTCTCTTACAATCCAGGGATCAGTCTATAAGAACCTGATTTCTCAAAACAAAATCCCCCATAAATCCTCTCTTTTTCATATAAAATTCAATGAAATGAGAGCCTCATATTCTGCCCATACGTTTCTATATAACGACAGTACTACAGATGAAGACTAGGCTGGAACTGCCGTTGCAACACTCCGTGACACCATCGTAACCGGTTACCGGATTAAGCCGAGGTTTTATCATACTAAAATTACAGCCATGATAAAAACTTGGAACTGCATTAAACTTCTCTCTCTCTCTCTCTCTCTCTTTCTCTCTCTCTCTCTCTCTCTCTCTCTCTCTCTCTCTCTCTCTCTCTCTCTCTCTCTCTCTCTCTCTCTCTCTCTCTCTCTCTCTCTCTCTCTCTCCGTAATACTGGTTGCATATTTGAACAACTGCGTCTGTTACGATAGAAGCTCATCATTCCATGTAAACATTAAATTGTTTGGAGAAGTACATCCCAGAAGAAGAAACATGTTTTGCGGAAACTCTCCCTTGACATACATATTTATTTTGATCAAAAAGACAGAGAATGAACAAATAAAAGACAGGATAAAAGATATAGAGAAGATAGAAGCTTCCAAAATATACTCCTATGACAAACGGCTTAAAGTAACGCTAGGTGTTTTAGGCTCTAGAATTACGTACCATCATTTCCAATCGAATCGTGCAGAAAAACAGGTGCAAACGTATACTTTCATCATTTTGACCTTTACATGAGTACAATACTGCAGTGCATCTAAATAACGTGATGTTATTAATACTGCTTAAATCACGGAAATGTTACCGCTAAACCACGGTTCAGCTACTTTACTTGACATTCCTTTGCTGTATATTGTATGAACTGCTGGTACATTTAGCACGGTATTATACTTTGTGAATTTGTTCTAGTTTTTAATCTTTATTCATTTTTTTTTCAGGGATCACATCACGTAAAGGACATATAAAACCAAAGCTTATCAGAATTATTCAAGCCAGGTTAGCAGAGACTTCATTCGTCCTCTAGAAAAGCGGAGATTATTTCCTCTTGTCCGTCCGCCTGTTTGTCTGTCTGTCCTTTAGTAATGTAGTGTATCTCCTACACCAGCGGTTCTCAACCTGTGGGTCGCGACCCCGTCAAGGGTCGAACAACGATTTGCCAGGGGTCGCTTACGACCATCGGAAATATACATTTATACAGTTATGAACGAAAATAATTTTACGGTTGGGTCGCCACAACATTTGGAATTGCATTCTTTTGGTCGCGGCACTAGAAAGGTTGAGAACCGCTGTCCTACACCATCAAAGACACAGACTTGAAACTTTGAAATATGATTAAAACTATTATATAAATACACACAGTCGTTTCAAATGGATGGTTAATATTTCTATTTAAACAAAATCTAAATATTGTAAGCTCTTTAGGTGGATATGTAAAAGTTGCTTTGTGTCATTTTCAATGCCAGGACTATGATATATGCATTTGGTTTTGGGTTATATTCTCCGGTCTTTCCCGGGGAGGATCTATGTGGGTATGCTTTCGCTGGGACAACTTTGGAACTGTTGAGATCCTAAGTCAACAACCATGTATTGGTCTAATGGACATGAGGCAGAACTGGATATAGAGCCATATCGAATAGAGATCGTGGGTTATGTCCCTTATCTTGTGAACTTGCTAACCAACAAAACTGACTTGCGCAATATGACACAAAATAGTGCTCGAGTGCTTATACTCGCACTATACTTACACTACACACTTAAACGCACTATCACGCTGGCGTAGAAGTTTTAAAATGTTAGTTCCAAAAAATGCATAGATTGGCATTGCGGTCTGTATCTCGTTTCTACGAGAATTGTTGGCCCCGAAAAATGTCGTTGGGTTTTGTCCTGCATCGCTGGTTTTCATCCGTATCCAGGATAATTACACATTCCATGCCGGCTCGGCAACAAATGCACATTTAATTTTAAATGGTCACAATGAACATCTCTCTCTCTCTCTCTCTCTCTCTCTCTCTCTCTCTCTCTCTCTCTCTCTCTCTCTGTAATTATTCTCAGTTATTCTCTTTATCTTTAATGTTTCATTATCTAACGTTCTAATGGCTTTCATCCATTATCATACCAATGAGAGTAACACTCCTTTCAAGAGTGACACAATGGTGCATACCGTTCCAAGCAGCATTGAAAGGTCATTTTCTAAGTGGATGGGTCAACATTAGATCGCTATATAAGATAAATACGCTGACGTGGAGGAAAACGTCTCTCAAAGTGAAGATATGGACCCGAAGACAAACATCCACATAAAGAACATACTAATGTTACGTGCTTAGGCTCGAATAAACAGTAACATAGAAAGAGTGAAAATAACAAGCTTGTAAAACTTAATAAACAATTTATTGAGCACAAATATTTTTCAGGAAAAGAAATAAACTTACGGTTTTAAGAATCAATTCCAAAATTAATCCAAAAATGATTCAAAATATTATCCACTAGAGAAATTGCAAAAGTCCTGGTAATAAAATGTCCAAATAATTCCAAGTTCGAATCCCAGCGAAGTATCCAATATGGAAGACGATGTCACTTGATGAAGTCAGTTATTGTTAATAAAATTCTATGAGCACAATTCTTTTCCAGATAAATAACAAAAAATTACTCTTGATCCAAACGAATTGACATAATTTCCAGTATAAGGTAATTAAAATAACTCAAAACGACACACAACTTAGTCTTCTAACAGCAAAAATTCTTCTACTGAATAGCTCGCTCCAAAACATAGTTTATATAGCTGTTTTTAAGTAAACAAGAAAGGGGTTACATGATCTTCTAGAATCTCTCAGAAGAAATTTACGTTCAAAAACTCGCGTACCTACCGTGTAACCCAACTAAAATAGAAAGATGTTTACACAAAGCTCCATAATGTCCTTGGAAACAACCAATCATTTTCAAAAGCTTGTTTACAACTCTGAAGCCAGGTCAGAAATGAGGTCAACACCTGGTGTTTATTCTGTAAAGTACAGGTACCCCCCCCCTCCAATGAACGAATCTTTAAACTTAAAATGCCAAATTTGAATCTAACAATCAAACAATAAAATTAAATATAAATGACTAATATCAAATATACGTAACACTAGTAATACAAGTCGTGTGGCATCGCACTGACTTAATGATAACTCTCCTCCTTACTTTCCTCACAAACCTATTATTACTTGCACTTAAAAACAATATACACAAGGAAAAGGATATTTTTACATATACAAATATATCATCACACTGGAGGCGGGAGTTTTTGATTTTGTTGTTGTTGTGGAAGACAAAAAGAATATATAAATATAAAACACATAGACTGGCAATATTTTAATATTATCTATTTGCTGGATCTTTTTTATGTCTAGAAGAATGGCCATCATTTATAACAAGAGAACTGTGCGAGACAGTGCGCCTCAAATTAGACTAACAGTGTTTACCTTTACCCTCGTTTGCGCTTCAGGGCCCCCCAAATGTTTGATTTGACCCCCCAGTTTTGATACCAATGGTTGTGCTTTACTCAGTCTGACCCCCAGTTTGACACAAAGGAGACTTTTGACTCTCAGTCTTGCACCCCTAGGGGATACACTGACTCAGTAGTCTCTATCTTCCATTTCTCCTCTTTTTCGTGTTGTTGTTGTTGTTGTTATTCCTTCGATTTGTTTATTCACATTTTTTCCTACCCGAGAACATCTTCACTGAGTTACTGTGCCATTTTGAGGCAGATTTCTTCTACAAGCTCTTCAGAACCAAAATATGCACCAGGCTTTCGCTTAATTTACCAGTGACAGACATATTTGTTGTTTAATCGATGAAGACATGGTAAGATTGGTGAACGCACCGTTTTGTATGTTAGAAACATGGATCATCATCATCATCATCATCATCATCATCATCATCATCATCATCATCATTATCATCATCATCATCAAATTTAAATTAAAGACAATTCGGGCATGCACGTCTGTTTACCTTCCGGTGGCGGACTATGTAATTGATCGCAGGGGACGGAATTGTGCCACGTTCCTCGCGCATTACTGTGCGTGGGAGCACTATTTAATTAGCCATCATCTTTTGGGTCAATATGACTGACTTCATAGACCCTAGCCACCCGAATGTAGGGCAGCACGTGAGTGAGGTTGAGCCCAGTGTGCACTCACGTAGGTCTGCGGTTACTGCAATAGTTTTGTCTCGAGGGGACGTTTGGTTTAGTTTAAGTTGCTTGCGGAGGTGGGGACGGTATGGTGATGCATCCCCTACGCATGTTTGAGCCATAGGTTTATTGGTCTTTGAGTTAAGCCAATGGTTCTCCCCTACGTGTACTTATTGTTGCCCTTTTTTTTTTGGTGTTGGTGTCTGGCAGCAGCGATGCATGGGAACCGCCAAGGGGGCGCCAACGCTTCAAGAAGATGCCATTTTGTTTATCCAGAGTATGAATTTTGACCCCATGCTGAAAATCATTGGACAGTTATTTTAGCCATGTATTCTGTGCTGCTTGGTAGTAAGATTGCATCCCTCGGGCGACCGTTTAGTGATTAGCTAGTTGGTATTGATTAATTTGTCTAGTGTGTCTAATTTCAGTGGGGCGATCTCTCCTTTGGATAAAGTTGTACTAGGCCCTGGCTGTAAGTTGTACCGCATTGTACAGCTGGGCCTATTGTCCCTGGAGTTTTGAACACCTTATATTTAATTTCTAATTTGGGGTTCCAAGTTAGTGTTCCTAAATACAGAGTTGCACCCTTGTGCGGTTGGGCCTGGTGATCCCTATGGTTTTGATTGCATTATACTGGCTAAATTTTGGGGTCATATATATTGTGTTCATGGAGGTTTTATGTTGCTGATGTCTTGTGGTCATGGGTGTAAGCTACTTTAAATTGTCGGAGTGTAGAGTGGTTGTTAATGTTGTTAGTAGTGGCGTTGTTCTAAAATAGTAAATTATAATTAAAAAAAGGGTTGGGTTTCTTGTGTTTAAAAAAAAAGTAAACTATACTAATATTTCTCAGTAAACCCATGTGAGGTGTAATGCCCTTCAATGAACCCATGTGAAGGATAGTGTCTGCACGGTGTGGACCTATTTTTGGTATTATTTTTTGGTGGTTCACGGCCCTTTGTTGATGGGTTGGTTTAGTTTATGTTTAAATGCGCTCTCTCTCTCTCTCTCTCTCTCTCTCTCTCTCTCTCTCTCTCTCTCTCTCTCTCCGATATCAGATAGATTAATAATGTTGTGGTATGTGATGCCCTTCTTGTGGAGTTTTTCTGTGAGAGTTTCTGGGTAGGTCGATGGAGAACCTATGTATTTTTGCTTGGTTTTAAACCTAGCACTTTGACCTCTGCATCTGTGGCATGTGTTGAAGATGTGCTCTAGATTTTTGGGAGAGAGCAGTGTGGGCATTTGCCATTTGCATCTATGTTGGATGTTAGGTATTTTCCGATGCTGTTGGCCAACCTTTTTTTATGATTCTATTGATGTTTTTTCTCTCTCGCTTTTTGATTATTGATGGTAGTTTAGTATTCCTTGAGACCCTGCGTTGAATGGTGTAGAGTATCCTTGGTTACGTCCTTGTCCAAGAGTTGTTGCCAGGCGTTGTCGATCTTTATTCTGAAACTGCTATACAGTTTGTGAACACTATAAGGTATTGCTGTTGTTGTTGGTTCATTGAGGTGTTGTTTTGCCAGGTTATTGGCTTGATCGTTGCCTGGTGTAGCGTTCTGCAAAGGTTGGGGTGGGGTACTTCTGAGGTATTAATTAAAATATTATGAAAGTTCCACCTGGCTCGTGAATTTAAATTTAAATTAAAGACCAAATACTACGTCAAATTCTACATTCACCAGCCCCAACACTTCGAAGATATTTCCTGGGGTTGTTCTTGATAATGGCTGTTTGGTGGACAAACACATCTTCCTTGGTGTCATCCCTATTGATAAAGCCATATCCGCTTTTTACGTTGAACCATTTTACTGTACCGGTGACCTTCGTCGCTATTACTTTCTTTTCAGCCTTTACCGACCTCTCCGGTTGGTTTTCGGAGTCGGACATGGCCCTTGCTGGTAAAATAGGCGAATTAGGTGTTCCTCGTGTCACTACCGTGGTGACAACAAAATCGCTGACGGTCTCTCTTTCCCGGTATCTCTTGAGCAGATTGGCGTGGTACAATTTCTCCTTCGTTGGTAGCCGTATCCGATATGTTTGACCTCCGACCTTCTCAGAAACTTGCAGTTTGTTGTGTTCTTGAGGCAACAGCAGCAACACCTTGTCTCCTACTTCATACTGGCGTGGTTTTGCGCGCTTGTTGTAATTCTTCGCCTGACGCGCCTTCGCTCGCTTGAGGTTGTCCTGTGCGAGGGAACAAACTTCCTCCAGTTTGTTGCGCAAGTCCGCGACGTACTGGTAGGTAGTGCGTACCTCCTCTACAGCGTGGTCGTCCGTCCACAGCTGTCTCAGTACGGCGATTGGGCCGCGTACGGTCCTCCCGTACAAGAGTTCAAAGGGAGAGAACCCCAAACTCGCTTGTGGTACTTCCCGGTATGCGAAAAGCATGGCAGGAATATACCGGTCCCAATCCTTGGGGTAGCCTTCGCACAATTTCTTGAGCGTGTGCTTTAGAGTCCCATTAAACCGTTCGACCAATCCGTTACATTGGGGGTGATACGGTGTAGTCGTGAGGTGCTTAATTGACATGAGACGATTCACCTCCGCCATCACACGACTCATGAATTGTGTCCCTTGATCGGTCAAGATCTCGTCGGGCACTCCGACTCTTGACCAGATCACAAACAGAGCTTCCGCGACGGTTTCCGTGTCAATGTTACGCAATGCTACGGCCTCCGGATAGCGTGTAGCATAATCAACGACCGTTAAAATGTACCGATTCCCGTGCGCAGACGCTGGCTTTATCGGTCCGATTAAATCCATGGCAACACGTCTAAATGGTTCATCGATAAGGGGCGTACTCCCCAAGGGAATGGGTCGATGATCCGTTTTCGGTGCCATTCTCTGGCATTTGTCACAGGAGAGACAGAACCGTTTAACGTCTCCCTGGACCCCTGGCCAGTAAAACTCTTTTACCAGACGGTCACGTGTCTTAGCAATTCCCATGTGTCCACCCATGAGACTTTCGTGTGCAAGCTTCAGCACTTCACAACGCTTTTCCTTTGGCACGACGACTTGCTTAAAGTGGTGGTTGTGTTTCCTGGCGTGACGATACAAGATTCCTTTCTTGTAGACAAACTTCACCGCGCCGTTCGGAGTTTCCCTTACCGTTCCTGCTTCTGCGTGTTTATGCAACTGCGCCATAGTTGCGTCTTCCTGTTGCAGCTTCCTCAGCTCAGCTGGAAGAACATTACTAACCGGTGTCGAGGTAACTTGGATCGGCTTCTGTTTCGGCTGTCGACTCATGGCCCTGGTCTCAACAGCACTCACTGGCATAGGTGTACAGGTTTCGGGGTTCGGCTGGGGTAACACATAACGGCATCATAATATGACGTCATGTGATAGTCCCTCCAAGCAAGCAGCTGCAATCTTCCCCTTCACGTATGGTGAATCGAGGTCAATGACAGCTACTGGTAATGAGTCACGCGCGCAGTTCGCGTACTGAACTTCTATTACCTCCCCTGTATAGTCCTCCGGCTTGACATACTTCTTGTCGACAAGCGCGGGGACGCTGCACCCAGTGTCAATGACAGCTACTGGTAATGAGTCACGCGCGCAGTTCGCGTACTGAACTTCTATTACCTCCCCTGTATAGTCCTCCGGCTTGACATACTTCTTGTCGACAAGCGTGGGGACGCTGCACCCAGTGTCATACAAGATGGTGGCACCTTCACCATTGACAGTTGCGGCCGCAAGGTTGGCTGGGTTGCGACTCGCTTCCGGCACGCACTCCTTCCTAGCAACGACATTCACCTGGGTCTGCCTGCCCTTGGGACAGTCCCTGGCAAAATGCCCCAGGCGCTTGCAGTTAAAACACGTCGGCGGCCCTCGCCGACTTGCAAGTCCTGGTTTCGTGGGTGAGGGCTGTCCAGGTCGATAGGTGGCATCCCTACCTGTAGGTGCCCCTCCGACCTTCCCGTCGCCCTGACGGTTGCGGACAGCTGGCTCAACCTCCCCCATACGACGCGACTCAGAGGGTCGGGGTCAATCCGCACCTCCGGAACTTCCACTCTTCGAGTGCGCCTTTTTGTATCGCTCCGCCATGCTAGCGATCTCTTCGAGCGTACGGTGCTCCCTCTTTGCTAGGAAGACTGTTAACTCGCGACGGTAAGTACTCAGGACATGCTCCTTGAGTATAACCTCGCGTAGCCCCTCGTACGAACGTTCGACTTCGGCCATCTTCATCCACTTCTCAAATAACCCTCGAACACGGTTGTGGAATTGAGAGTGGGTTTCCGTTGCCTTTTTCGTCGAGTCCCGAGAAAGTTTACGGTACGTTTCGGCGGTTAGCCGATAATGGCAAAGAAGGGCCTTCTTGAGCGCATTATAATCGTCAGCATCGTCTGCAGCTAAGCCGTGGTAGACTTCACGAGCTGCACCTTTCAAAAAGGCTGAAACATTAATCGCCCAATGTTGCTCAGGAACTTGATGAGCGTGAGCAAGTTTCTCAAACTGCACGAGAAAATCGTCGATAGACTCCTCCTTATCGTTGAACCGCGGCATGTTTATCTGGGCCAGTCGATGAAGGATCGTCCGGTCCCTCCGGAACTCGTACTAGCGTCGTCCCTATCGCTGTCCCTAGCTGCCAGCTTTACCTTCTCCATTTCGAGAGCGTGAGTAAGTCTGGCTAGCTCCAGTTCTCCCTCTCTCTCTCTCTCTCTCTCTCTCTCTCCTCTCTCTCTCTCTCTCTCTCTCTCTCTCCTCTCTCTCTCTCTCTCTCTCTCTCTCCGCTGCTTTCTTGGCCATGATTCTTTCTTCGATAAATGCAGCCAGGCGATCTCCCTCGTATCCAAGATCTTCCGACCCCATGGCACGGTACTCTTTGATCATTTGCCTTTCTGTAGCCATGTTTTTATACTAATACGAAGTGATACCTTGTCTCAACCCTGCTAACAATGGACAGATTTTACAACTTCCTAGCCAAATACTTACCTGTCGACAACTAATTCCGTTCAGGTAAGATATTTGCTCGATATTTGCTTCACAATTACTGCAGGTAATTAAAGATCTACAAAGCATGCAAATATCAAATATAACAAACATAAGATGAGAAAATCATAAAAAATTCAAAATACACAGGATGGAAAATAACTCACAACTGTTTCACACTGATCATTAATACTCCTAACAAATAAATTTTAGGTCTTGAAACTAATATTTATATCCAATTCAATCCCGGACGAAAGCGCCCACTGTAGCGTTCTGCAAAGGTTGGGGTGGGGTACTTCTAAGGTATTAATTAAAATATTATGAAAGTTCCACCTGGCTCGTGAATTTAAATTTAAATTAAAGACCAAATAGGTATACGGCTCTGAGCCCCCAGTCATCACTGCCGACGGTTAAATTATATACATATATATATACCACGAAGATGAAATTCAACAATAACAATTTAATGAAGCCTATAAATTTAAATGTCACACAATCACTCGTCCTTTAAGTGATAGCCTATTTCATCTTATGATTTTCAGTGTGAGTTCGATTTTCCACCTGGCCTTTGGTTGTACTCATCTATTTATCCGATCCTCCCACTCCTCCTGGATTCCACCTCTCCCGACTTCTCTCCTCCCTTCACTTTCCTTCCGTCCTTTATCACTACTATTGGGACCACTTTCCCTGGTCTGTTCCCCGAACTTCCTCTCCAGATTTCCCTCTTTCCTTCTCTTCCTTCCGTCTATAACGGAGACACTTGGACCACTCACTAGTCTGTCCCTCGAAGCTTCCTGTGAAAATCACAAGGCGTTAACATAAGGTTTATCACATCTCACCTCACACTAAATCATCAATTAACCATCAGATAAGGCCTATTACCTTTTAGGACACGCATACATACACATCGAAATTCCCACACACACTTACAGGGAAACAATGGCGTAATAGCACGATATCATATATCCATACATCATCTCACATAAGTATATCTAATATATATATATATATATATATATATATATATATATATATATATATATATATATATATATATATATTTAATCTCATTGTACTTACAATATTACGACAGCCAGACGTATGTCTGTACACTACACTCCCACACGCGTACACAAATATTCAAATATTCATATTATTAATTTCTCACAGTGAAATCATTTCAAAGATACCATTCAATTTCTATAATTACATGGATAATGTGCTATTGTCCTATAAAAATAACCACATAGCGAATTATAATAGTATTAATTCTTACTACGGCTAGCAAGCAATACGATTCTTTACAAATAGGAACCCATTCTTCAAATATACAAACATATCAACATCACAAAATAATTACTCCTACTACGATTTTAGTAATAATACGTATATACCCGATCTGCAATTAAATGCAGTCGTAGACAGCAAAGATCGAACAAATAGCTCACTGACCTTTTTAGAAGCTACACTTAGAATTCTGTTCCTAAGGTTTTCCGCCAATTAACGTATGGCCGCCGGAGTTCCAATTCACGGTGCGTTCTGTAACGACTATGGAAACTAACGCTCGATGGCCGGGTTAAAGATATATATTTTAGAATAAATCAGGGTCCCACCCCTATCTCGATTCTGATTGGGTAGCGCTGGAGACCCTATCCACTCGATTTATTCAATCTGGCGGTACGTCAGCGTATCCAGAAGATAAGGCACGCCCACTCCTTTTGGCAGCTTCTTTGATGTACAAAACATCCTTCCCGCCCAAGGTGCTAATTACACTTCTGACGGGCCTTGGTCAGCTTCCTCTCTTAACTATGGCAAACTTACGTAAGTGATGGTGTTAGCCTGTGGTCATGTGTAACAATAAATAGTGGCTTGTCCGACTTACTTGATACCACAAGGTTCTAATTTAATTTTGGGTCGGGCAACGCCACACCTGGTAATGCTATGTGTGAGGGCAACCCCATGCATTTTATGAATTGGTTGTTGAGTTTTAGTAGTTTAATTGTGTAGTTGGCCTCTTGAAGGAATTCTTTTGTGATGGTGTAATTTGCTTTTATTGAGTTTACGATACTGAGCGAGTCTCTGATGATCGCTGCTCGTGGAGTGTTTGTTTGCTGGACCCATTTGAGTGCTTGATGGTGACCCATAATTCAACTGTGTACATGGAGTAGTTGTCTAATAGTCTGGCTCCAAAGTGTTGGTTCTTTGCTGGCATTGTTCCTGCTTCTGAAGTTTTATTTTGGCTGCTAATTTTGGAGCCATCGGTGTAGATCTGTGTGTATACTACGTATATTCAAGTTTAAGTAGTATTTTTATTTTGATGCTGTATTCCTGGTCTTGTTTAGATCCGTACGTCGTGGTGGCTGTGTCACACATAGGGTTGATTCCCGTCCCGTCAGGGTATTTGTGTTGGTCAGCTTGGAGCTCCGGTAGGTTTAGTTCCTTAATTAGTGTGTGGATTTTATATGCACAGGGTAGGTGGGGGGACCAGTTTCCCACGGAAGTTGATGTTGCATTATTGGATTATTTTCTAGGTGGGATGGCATGGTCTGTTGGCTGAAACTCGTGCGGCGTATCTTATTATGTTTTCTTCCCTTCTTTGTTTTGCTGGGGGCTCCTCTATGAGTATTTATAGTTCTTCGAGGGATGGTTTGGTTACCAGTCAGATGATTAGAGCCTTGTCTAGTACGGTGTTAAGTTTTGCTAGGGTTGTTGGCTAAGCTGACGCATATACTTGGCATCCATAATCAATTTTCGTTCGTATTAGGGATTTGAACAGTGTCATCAGTGTTTCTTGGTTGGTTCCCCAGGTAGTACATTTGAGGTTTCGAAGGAGATTAAGATCGGTTTTGCACTTTTTGGTGAGCTCCTGGTTTTCGTGTGAGATTTTCATCAAGGTGCATCCCTAGCAATTTGCTTACCTTAAAGAACTTTATTAATTTATTTTGCATGTGTAGTTTGGGGTATCCTATGCGCGTTTTGTCTGCGTGGTGATACCATGATGGCTTCTGTCTTGGTGTTGGAAATTTTGAAATTCCATTTATCCGTCCATCGACCTATTAGGTTAAATTCTCTTGCAAGTGCTGTATGAACTTTTATTTAGCTGGGTTATTTGTAACCTGCTAGCATCAGCACATTGTGATAAATCAACTTCATTGGTGTTGATGTCCCTATTTAGATCGCTAAACATGATGTTACATAGTGGGGGGTAAGTACACTACCTTTCGGTGTACCGTTTTCCTATGGGAACGATCCCTTATTATTGTTACTATTTACGATCGGTTAGGAAGTCTGCTATCCAGTTGTGCATGCGGCCAGTGGATCTTTTGTTACGGAAGCCGTTTTGGTTGTCGGATATCAGATTGTTCATTTCTAGATGATATTTAAATCTGTTGTTTATCACGGTTTCCATGATTTTGCAGATGTCAGCGAGCGATATGGGTCTATACGAGTTAATGTCCGAGGGTTCTTTTCCTGGCTTATGTATGGGGACAATTATTGCCTTTTTCCAAGTTTTGGAGATTCGTCCCTTGCGTCAGCTTAGGTTGAGGCAGATAACTATTATCTCAGTCATGTTTTCATAGATGTGTTTATAGATTTCATAACCGAGTTGATCTTTCCCAGGTGATGTGGCCTTTTTCCTAGACAGGTCCGTTGTCCATTATATTATGGTAAAGTCCTCATTTAGTGGTTATAGTTTAGGCCCATGGTCGGTGAACGGTGTGGGGTGCTTAGTTTCCATGGTCAGACGATGTTTTTTGAAGGTTGGGGGTATGGTTGTTGTTGCCACTCATACCTGAGAAATGGAGTGCTAATATGTTGGCTTTTTCCTTGTTTGGTGCGGTTGTCGGGCGGTTTGGGAGTAGATTGGGTGGATTTCAATTTAAATTGCTCCAATTTTGTCCCCACACTTGCTTGGCGTTGATCTTGAAATTCAGGTTTGTGCAGTAATTGCAGCGTCGGCCAGAGCAACGCAGTTGCCTGGTAGGCATATATCCAACCTTGCAATTATCACTGATTTTGAATAATTCAATTTTTTTTTCATCAATATTGCAAGTTCTACAAAAAATGTCCCTTTTATAAAGTCTAAAAATGTATTCTATTTCTTTTTCCATCAATATAGATGCTCGCCATACATTAACAAATCTGTGTTCTGGCCTTTTAGCATTAATGCTTTTCGCTTAAACTTGTGATTGATGTTCAAAACATATTAAATAAAGTTGATAAATCTGTAATAGGTCGATAATTGTTTGCTGACGATCTAATGCCCTCTTTAAAGACTGGGAACAATTTGACTTATTTCAGATTATCGGTATTGCAAAGGTTCCCGCATCGATACTTGTACTTTTCAAGCTGGCGATTGAAGGGCAATAACTTTGTGATACAAATCACGTAGATTCATAGCTTCCCTTATTTCAGAGTTAGATCAAACTGCGTTATAATGTTGACCATTACAAAAGAAAATAGTAATATCGATGTAGGATTGCAAGAACAAGTACCGTGCAAGGTTTGACATCAAGGCAGGGACGTAATTTTAATTTTTTCAGAAGGGAGGAGGACAAAATTGATGGGCTTATTAATTTTTGTATGTAGGCTACATAAAATTTCACAGCACATGCAAATTCAGAGGGAGGGGGCAAATACACCCCTGCCCCCCCCCCATGAAGTCCTTGCATCAAGTCGGAACTTTTTAAAGTATGTTGACAATTACATAGAACATATATTTAAAGTCATGTAAATAGGTAATCGAATTGGTACTTTATAACCAGGCATTTTCTCTTCTGGCACATATTTGATTGTGGTCATTGACAAAATGTCTGGTGAAAAAATATGCCTCGAGTAGAGTGTAGATTCTTGGTGCGAATAAGAAAGGTCATCGATTAACACACACACACACACAGATATATATATATATATATATATATATATATATATATATATATATATATATATATATATATATATATATATATATATAACATTACATTGCATAAAATCAATACCGAGAGACCCCATTAACAAAAGTCCTGAGCAAGAGTTAGAAGCAGTAGATAATTTTCTTCAAATTTGTCGAACCAAGACGATATTGAACTTTGGGGACTGTGTGTGTGTGTGTGTGTGTGTGTGTGTGTGCGTGTGTGTGTGTGTGTGTGTTGAATTTCTAATATAGCTTTAACAATTTTTAAGTCATATCGCTACGTCTGCAGTGTGGATGTTTATAGTTATGTCTAACACTGTGGCATCGTGCCACAGACATGTCCCATCATATCCCACCCAGTCACATTATCTTGACACCAGGCCAAGCAGTCATCGCACTAACCTCTTAATACTGAGCATCTAGCGAAGCAGAGGTTAGTACCATTTTATAAGCTTTTGGTATGACTCGGCCTGGGTTCGAACCCACGACCTTTCGCATCGGAGGTGGACGCTCTTATTCATTAGACCATAGGCCACCGGATGGACGATTGAGAGAACAAAGAAGGAAGATATTGTTTTAGTTTGATCCAAATCCTGTCCGACTCTAATGACCTTATCGCAATTCTTGTATATATCCGGGAAAGTAAGTATCCAATGGAAATCAAGATGTACATGTACTACAAAGTTTGCGATCTCATGGAATTTTTATGGGTAATAAATGGATCAGTGAAAGGTGCAGAAAAACGTCGAGCAGTTTTTTCGAAAGTCAGGAAATATAATAATACTTTTGATAGCAAGTTACGATTCAGACATTAGAGAAATAACGAGTAAATAACTCAAATGTTATTTAAAATTTCTGAGAATTATTCAAAGATTAACTATATTCAGTGCTTGATTTAACCATACACGAGAAAGGGCAAAATTAACTTCAAAAATAGTTATTTTCAATATCAGAACATATACACTACAAGTAACTTTATTATCTGATATATAAATATCTGCACTTGTAAAATGCATATAAATCAGAAAACAAACTTCAGCAAGTTAAGGGAGCACTGATAGCTAAAATATCAGTTACTCAAAACGTTGTCATCACTATGGTTTTCCCTACCCCAGAATTTTTTAAAAAAGTAATGCATAGTTCTAAACACATGCTAAAAACGGGACAGAAAAAAAATGTTACATCGTATCATTAAGTGTGCAATAAACATGGCAATACATGGATATGGCATGTAATGAAAGGGACAGAACTAATTTTAATTCATTTTTTTTAATAAAGATCAGGACATATACAAAAGATTTTCGGTATACAGTATTCATGGAATGACACTGGTGAAAACTGTAGAAAAATTTAAGTAAGCTGAATAAATAATTTATCTAAGCATTTAAAATTTCAGGAAGTATACCAGGAATTTAGATGAACTTTTATAGGAAGTAACTAGATATCAGCAATTGTGAAAAAGACAACTCTGAAACATCAAACATCCGAAAACATATTAATACTATGACAACATCTGTCCGGATGTTAATATATAGTTCTGGCACTTAATGAAAATAGCAGAATTAATTTCAATAAATTACCTCAAAATGCAGGAAATGTACAAAGTTGTTTTTTGGGGGGATGGCTTTTAACAGCATATTCAACAGGGTACGCATAAGCTGCCGACTCAAATCGACCTGAGCGGGTATCGAACATGAGACCATTTGTTTCTTTCCTACTTAGCTAAGCACTAATAAAGGATTGTTGGCAGACAATACATGAACCAGTAACAGAAATAACGTCAACAAGATATTTCACATGTCAGAAAATGTACACTACATGGAGCAGTACTAGGTAATACACGGATATCTACATTTCTGAAAGGGACAAAATTAGGAAAATAACCTCCACGAAGTTACAGGAACACTAATAACTGCTATTACTCGAACACCCGTCATCGCTACTATTACCTCAGTCATGGGGATGCATATGTCTGTAAATCGTTGAATAGGGCTTTAAAAGCTTCAGTATAATTTAAGAATTCAGGAAATATACCAATGACTTTATATACAAAATATATATTTGCAGTGTGTGAATGTGGCAGTAATATCTTCAACAGGAAAATATCAGACAATGTACAGTTACTTCCGCTCCATTATTATACCCTCTTTTAAACTTCCTGGTACATTGTCTGCAATCTGATTCAACTTAGTCTCCAACTTTCAATTATAAGTTGTTTTTTGTGTGTGTGTGTGTTGGTACTGGTGGTGGGGTTAACGCCATTTTTCAGCGCAAGATAAGCTATACATGGCGGCAAGTATAACTGGTGGAATAAGATCCCGGGAAAACACTGATAGGAACCACCGACCTACGAGGGAGCTACAGACAAGCTTTTTCACGTACCCACATTTGCCGAGCACGAGTCTCGAACCCACGCAGACAGGTGACATGGCAGTGATCGGTAAAGGCGAGGGTTCTAAACATCTCGGCCACCCTTAGTTACAAGTACATATTGATCGTAACTAGAATAACGTTACCTGAATCATCCAAAACAAATACGTTTATTTCTGTCCTATTGTCTAATGTCCAGAATGCTTTTTTAACTCGTCAGATTTCCTCGTATGTACTTAGTCATATCGATAATGACTTTTCGAGCGATAGATGTGAGTTGTTTGTGTTCCTGTCACTTGCGGGCTTTTAATTTCAGATTTATGTCACTTTCACAGATTTCGATATCCGTGACTATCTCCTAAAGTGCCTTTCAGTTAGTTATTTCAAAATTCAGGATATTTTCTTTACAATAATATTGACTGGCAATTTACATATTTAGATATCATTGAAAGATGCTTGAAATAAATATTTTACTTCGCATTTCATTAAGTGTACAAAGCTGACAGTCAATACATTGGTCTTGATAGAAGTGATGGGGTAGCAAAGACAAAAGCAAGTTATTTTAAATATTGTTATCAGAAAATGTACACTAACTGAAATTCAATACTATATACAGTGCTGTCTGCATCTGTGAAAGGTACAGAATCAGAAAATAAACTCCAACAAGTTACAGAAACACTGAGAACTCCTAAATTAAACAATTAATTCGTTATCACAATTTCTAGCCCAGTTACAATATACAAGGAACACGACACATATTTTGAAATAATTTTTATAAAGATGTAGCGATAGAAAGATTTTCAAGATGATCGTTGTGACAGCTATATTGGATGTAAGGTTTTCATTATTTTCATTTACTATAGCAAGATGCTATAAGAATTATTCTGGTAAAAACACTATGTCAATATGACCATCCAATGAAAATGTGTAGCGATAACAAAAAGAAAACCTAGATAGATGTCCTCACAACAGTCTGCTACAAAATCTGTAAACAAAAGAATGGCCTACCTCTTTGATCATCACTCCCCATAAAAAAAGAATCTGCAGCTGTGCCAGAATACCGAACAATCAGCCTCATCAGTCACCACATAAACGTTATTCTTAAGATCATTCAAACCCCAAGATGAGAGCATCATTGCTGAAGAATAGGCTAGTTACAGAGCAGTAACGTACCACTATGGAATAGTCTTTTCTGCCTTAAAATTCTCGGTGAAAAGTATCTGCAGCATCAACAGGTCCTCTGTCATATCTTCCTTGACTAAGAAAAGGCATTCGACCAGGTATATTACAGACAAGAACTGAAAGCCTTAGTGAACCGTTTCAATCAAGCATCACTATGATGTGGGATGGAGATCAGCTATGAAAAGATCAAGTTGTTCCCCAACAACCCAACTGGCATTTAAAAGGAAAGAAAAATTAATGGACAGAAGCTGGGCATTTGTAAAGCTTTAAGTATGGAGGCACAGACAATAGCTGCACTTGCTAGGTTGAAGCCTATTAGGAAGGACAGCTACATTATGTTTGTGTCCGAGATCAAGCTTATGCGCTACCTCGTCTTGTGCGTATTTCTGGATGCATGCGAGACATATAAACTCGGTTAAGAGAATTAGAGAGAAAAATGCATGTCTTAGAAATGAGATGTTATCGAAAATCCAAAATATCTCATACTTAGAGCACGTTTGTGAAGACGGGATGCGCAGTAGAATTAAAGGAGTAGATGGATGATATGAAACTCTGCTAATCACTATTAAGAAAAATAAGGATAGTATGGTCATGTCTCATATTCATCTGGCCTGCAAGAAACACCTACAGTGCCCAGTGAGGGGAAAGAGAAAACGAGGCAGATAGAAAAAGAGACGGGGATATAACACCAATGAGCGCACAGGCATGAACTTCGACAGTGCAAAATAATGGAGAGAGATTGTCTCAAAGACATAAGTGGTGTCCCTAGGACTAGCTACGTTACAGGTGAAAAAATGAATATATATATATATATATATATATATAGAGAGAGAGAGAGAGAGAGAGAGAGAATTACATGTAAAATTGAAATATCATAAAATATACATTACATTACATATTGGAATTGTATTAGGCTTTATACATGGATACCTACATTTGTGGAAGTTCGAGGAATCGGAGAATAAACTTAACAAGTTACAGACACGCTAATAAATCGGTCATCATCAACCACTCTAAAAACTCATCATCACTACGAATATACAAGGAACATTGCTAGGTAATATGTAATTCTGGACTTTGGTGCATTGGGCACAAACAATAGTTTTTTTTATTCAAGAAATGTGCATGAACTTTGATGGGCAATACATGTGCTTTGGTCTTTAATGAAAGGTCAGAACTAAGTTCAACGAATTCTTTCAAATGTCGAAAACTAACGATCTTTAACAACTAAAACATTCATGTCTGCATCCGGAAAAGGTACAGAAATCAGAAGAAATAAAAAAGATCAACAAGTTACAGGAAGACTGGTAACTCATAAGTCAACCAATCGAAAACTAGATCTTGCATGCCGAGCACAGTTTCAGCGAAACACAGTAATACGATATCGCAAACAGTGTGCTGCACGGTCTAAATCCGTGAGAAAAAAAAAAGATTTTTCGAACGTTCAGCCGCAGAATCCATGTTTCCAGGAATTTAGAATTCAGAGTTAACGTCCACTGAATGCCTTGTAAGTTCGCTTGTAAACCTTTATTTTCAGATGCTACATAGATCCAAATTGTCGGAAGATGTTTTATTGGTTGCATCATTTTATTTACCTACATGTAGTTTTTAGAAAGTGTATTCAAGGCACTGAAATATACTGACTCGGGGTACTATTGTTCACACAAAGAAAAGGTTAAGCTCCCCTTATATCCCATTACAGTTTCGTGAAGAAGTAAAAAATTAAAAATAAAAAGACATTTTGCTCTGCCCCAAATTTTAATTCTAAACAAATCTTTTTTTTTATATCAGAAGACGCGTCAGTTTGCCAAGCAATCCAGCGCGAAACACTGGCACATTTACGTTGTGAGACTGACTGAGATTGAGAGATAATGTAACATGCATGGCTTAGTGGACAGTTATTTAAAAGTACTTTGCAGTAGTTGCGGTAAACAACATTTAGTGTAACTTTCACCAATGTGTGTGTGTGTGTGTGTGTGTGTGTGTGTGTGTGTGTGTGATTTGGATTTTTAACGAAGTTTGAACGATTTTTCAGTCATATCGGTGTGGCAGTTGTTAGTGATTCTAGCATCATGTCGCAGACATAAAGCATGATGTCCTACCTAGTCACTCTATCCGGACACCAGGCCGACAAGTCCTAACACTAACCTATTAAACCTATTAGTACCATTTGTATAAGTCTTTGGTAGGATTTGGGCAAGGTTCCAACCCACATCAGAAGCGGTCCAGTTCATGAAAATGAGCACCAGATGTACTTTCATATTGAGAGACACACGAACGCACGCACGCACACACACACACACACACACACACACACACACACACACTTTCTCTGTCTCTACGGATTTAGTTCGGAAGATTGTGCTGAAGAGTGAACCAAAGTCATGTGAATTTGATCCAGTTATAACATCACTGCTGCTTGAGTGCTTAGACCCAATATAACCTTCACTAACTGATGTTTTTAATATCTCTCTCATCAGGGTAATTCCCATAATTTTTCAAAACTGCAATCGTAAAGCATCTGCTGAAGAAACCAACACTTGACCATAATGATTTAAAGAACTACCGTCCAGTTTCTAATCTACCGTTCATATAAAAAAAAAATCTTAGAAAAAGTTGTTCTAACCCATCTTGTATCTCATTTGAATTCTAAGTCTTTTTAGCAATGTACATACAGTCTGCATATCGCCCTTGCCACAGTACTAAAACTACTCTTCTGAAAGTATTTCATGACAATATATCTGCTTTCGATAGCGGAAAGATTACAGTCATCACCCTCCTTGATTTGTCTGCAGCATTTGACACAATAGACCATTGTCAGGAACTGGGGGTATTTTACTGACTGGTGTCCCGTTTAATTTGGCTTCGTTATTTAGAGGCAGCACGCCCTCGATGTAATTGCCCGGTTCGATTAAATATAAGTGGTGAAATTTATAGATGAAATATATAAAGATCTGAGCAGATATATAGAAGAAACCAACACGAGCCCCCATACAGGTAAACACACAATTTAATTAATTACATGAAACAACTATCTGAAGCCATTACATTAAACGTACCTCAGCTTTTGGAGAAAAAAAAATTCTCGATTTACAAAGAAAAGCACAAATGGATTCAAATAAAATAGTTGATCTGCTTACTGGTAGAGTTAGTTCATCATAGCTATTCAGACGCCTGGATCTCCGGATTCCACCCTTAACAATCCGTCCCAGAACACTCAGTATTTATACGTAGCAGGATTACGTCACAGGATTTCACTCTCAGAATACACGTTTCAGTTTACACTCTCAGGATTGTACTCTCAGGAGCTATTTTTTTCCTTTGCTTCAAACGTCTATCCAAATAAGTTCGTACGATTCCTTGTTCCTTGGACAACAGTTTTTACGAGGGAATTTCTTGCAAATTCCTCAGAACCTACACTGGTTTCTCTTTGCAGACAGCTTAGACTGATTAAATGCTCCGATGAGTCGATATAAAACCTAGGAAATTTGGTATGGGAAACACGCCCCTTAACTAGCGAAACCAATCAGTCAAAAACTCTCGTCCCCTTCCTCAGTGGCGCCAAAATCGGGGTCAGCTTGACCAGGTAGTTTGATAATTGCAGTTTCTGAGACTTTTCAATTGTGACAGCTTTACCCTGAGAATAACGTTTACTGTGCCCCTAATGGTCCGTCTGGTTGCTGTCCAAACAATTGCTTAATTAATGATAGCATTCTCCCCTCGAAATGACATTTTGAACATGGCAGTGTGACGATTGATTCGCGTCCATTCTCTAGAAATCTAATTAATGGTTCTCTGGTCTCAACTAATGTATTATTGTTTGACTGCCAGAAATTCGCCCCTTCACAACCATGACATATTTAACCACTCAGATGACCTTGTGGTTAGAGCGTCCGCCGCGGAAACGAGAGGTCATGGGTTCGACCCCCAGCCGAGTCATAACAAAAGACTTACAAAAGTGGTACTAGCAGCTGCCTCGCTTGACGCTCAGCATTAAGAGATTACTGTTTGGACTGGTCGGCCTGGTGTCAGGATAATGTGACTGGGTGGGACATAATGTTACATGTCTGCGGCATGATTCCTGGGTGCTAGAGATCACTATAAACTGCCTCACTGCAGACATCGTAGCGATATGACTGAAAAATTGTTAAAAGTTATGTTAAAAATCCTAATCAGACAAACAAACAAACCATGATATATTGCTTTACCGTCTCCAGCATGTATTGGCATTTACAATACAGCCGTACAGTGGTTCAAGTCCTACTTAGTGAACAGGACACAAATTGCATCTGCAAATGGAATACACTCCAGCCCAGTTGATCTGTTGTGCTGTTCAACAGGGGTCTGTTGTTGGATCTGTTCTCATCAATCTACATTCAGCCGCTCTCAGATATCATAGATCATCACCCAGTGTCTCGCCAATTGTACGCTGATGACATACAAATATAAGTCTAGCCACACAAGTGAAGTTGATGTTACAATCCAGGGAATAGAGATTAACATTTCTGATGTAAAATCATGGATGACATGTAACAAGCTGCAGATGAATGATGATACAACTGAGACCATTCTGATCACAACACAAATACTTTCTCATTCTTTACCTCAAACAATAAATATCATCAACACCAACATTAAATTCACACAGTCAATACGAAACCTAGGTGTTACTCTAGACAGTACTCTCACATTTCACGATCATGTCGTGAACATATACAAGGCTGCATATTTTGAGCTGAGACGTATGAGCATCATTCGCAAATATCTTTCCGTTGATGCCACTAAAACACTTTTATGTTCATTAGTACTTTCAAGACTGGACTATTGTAAATCAATCATGTCTGATTCGTCTCAATATCTACTCCAGGAACTTAAAAAAGTTAAAAACACAGCTGTTCGGATCATTTTTATAGTACCACGATCAGAGCACACCTCCCCACTGTTCTGTACCCTACAATGGCTTACCATTCTATCCAGATTCAAACACAAATTTGTTCTTGTGTTATATTTCACTGATGGACTCCAGTCCAGCATACCTATCAGGCCTCACCCATGTGCACATACCAGCAAGATATTTACGCTCCTCTTCTGACAATCGTATATTCACTGTTTCCACTATGAAAACGAAGTCATATCGACAACGTTCTTTTGCATACCAGTGCCCAGCAACGTGGAATGAATTGCCCATTGAAATTGGACACAAAGACACAATGTTCCCTTTCAAGGGTGCTCTTAACCTTCCCCTTTTTCGACTGCAAGAACAAACTTAAAGACATATTAATGTTTCTACCTTAAGTATTTTCAGCATTTTTTTAATTTATGTTTTTCAATTTCATGTTGTTGTTTTTTTGTTTTTTGTTTTTTTTTAGTCATATCGTTATAGATGTTGTAAAGCGCATATAGCTTCTAAAGATTAGGCGCTATACAAAGTCCTCATTATTGTTGTTGTTGTTATTATTATTATTATTATTATTATTATTATTATTATTATTATTATTATTATTGAGTTCATATTACTTGCAAATTATGACCCAGCTTGCACGCCTGTTGAAGAGTAATCACTTTTCGTCATAGCCGAGAATCCCGATTGTTGATTAACGACGTCAGCTTAAGGTATCACGGTACCAATTGTTTTTCCATAGACCTCAATGCTAATATTTGGAGAGAAATATATTTTCTATCCTAATTTAGCGTGCATCTCACACACTGTTATAGAGAACAATGTTAGATTGTCAATTTGACGATGACAAAACCAGGTACTCCATTGCATTTAAGAGAGATAACTCGGCTGGAACTAGACAGGGGTATGAGTTATCTAGTCACAACATACTTATTTTCAGTCATGTGTTTCACATTTGCAAAAAATCATAAAAAATACAAAATATGATCTATATAGGAATTAGCATAAATTCACATGTTGCCAAGAGGCTAAACTTTTTTTAAAGCCAAACAGAAAGTACAACTCTTACAAAATCCACCAATCCACATGCTCTTATCTATGTCAACACTTATACGTATTTGGGTCATATTTTGAAATCCAATCGGTCGGATAATGAAGATATGATGAGACATTACCGATCTCTGTGTACTCGAACAAACATGCTTCTGCGTAAATTCAAGAATTGTTCATTGCATATCAAAATTAGATTATTAAAATCTTATTGCTGCACCATGTATTGCGCTCCTCTGTGGACAAACTTTAGTGAATGTACGAAAAGAAAACTAGTTATTGGTCATAATAATAGTCTTCGTTTTCTATTAGTTCTTCCAAGGTGGAACAGTGCCTCCAACATGTTTGTTAACTATAATGTATTCAGTTTTGATGAAATGATGAGAAAGTATGTATTCTCAATGTTGACAAGAATATCTAACAATAAGAACTATATTTTGAAATCTCTTTGGAACTATTTTGAAATCTCTTTGGAACTATGACATTCATGTAAATTCTCATATTATTAGTAGATGGAACAAATTACTCTTTAAATGTCTTTTAAATTTTATTATTAATAATGCATGACGCAGTTAATAGTAGTAGATGTTGATATATATATATATATATATATATATATATATATATATATATATATATATATATATATATATATATATATATATATATATATATATATATATATATATATATATATATATATATATATATATATGTGTGTGTGTGTGTGTGTACTTTTGTGTTTAAAATTTTTTTTTTTATTACTTTAAAGATATGGTTCTGAAATAAAGAATTCTTATTCTTATTCTTATAATCATAGCTTGTGTTGTTGTTTATTCTGAATGCAATGTTCCTTACACTTTAAGCTCCACCCACCTGGACTTGCGCAATTGCGCAATGCCTTAAACTCGTGTTAAAACATATGTTTGTGAAAATTACTGTCTCGAAGTAGTGGATATAAAAACAAGCAGGTATGTTGTTGCTCATTTTTTTAAATATGAAAATACGCGTTAATTTGTTTTACTGTTATTTGTGACTTGTTATATGACATAACTTGAGAGGGAACGCTTAAATACAACGATATGCTTAACGACTTGAACTTCGTCACAAAGTTCCTGTTTTCAACCAGTAGTGGCGTCGTAACCCCGTTTCAAGTTTACTTTTTAGAAGTAAACAAGAGCTGGCCCCATTATGTTATTTAGACAGGACCATGTAAAGTTACATTTAAAGATTAATCTCTTTACTCGCTTTCTGCCACTATATAAAATTTAAATTAAACTCAGATTGAAAATCGTATACAGTATCAGTTAATTTTCAGATATGAATCAATGCCAACTTGCTTTAGGACACTTGTTCATACAATTTCCGTGTAAGGCTAACCTGGGGTATGTCGTTTCCCATGTGCATTAGGCACCATCTTTAGACTAGTCTTAATCTGCCATTATGGGTGATGTTACAACAAGGAAGTGCATGACGGTGCAGCAGTGACGTTTTCTAAAAGTATAAATGGACTGTAACTAATGTAAACAAAATGGCTGATGTGCAGATTATTTTAGAATTTCTCACTGAGAAATTCTAAAATAATCTGCACATCAGCCATTTTGTTTTTTATTGAGTTTTGAAATTTTTTATCACATACATTGTTTGGATGAAAACAATAAATTAAACGTTACAGTAGATCTCATGTTGTTTCGTTCCTGTCAACTGTGTTTGTAATAAGCCTTAGGGCATGTGTTAAAAAAAAAGACTGAAGAAGAATTGAACCATTGACGTTCAGGAAAATAAAAATTAATTGATTATCTGTTATATTTATCGACTGACAGTAGTTTGTTTACACGTTGAAAGGGTTTTATATTATACATTCATACTATAACACACAGTTGTTAAATTACATTTTTTTGTGTTGTCTGCATCCACCCTCACCCCTACCCGATCCGTAAGCAGTGAACATAGACGTTGATTGTTGAGAAGGAAAATGTACTCTTGAAAACATAAAGCTGGCTACATTGTCAATAAGAAGTGAAGTCGAGTGAAGAATGTGACAGTGAATATGTCTATATTTTGCCATATATGTACAAAGGCTAAAAAAAACCTCAATGACCAAATGTGCAAAAAAATAACTTTCAGAACAGTACGCTGGCAAGGCATGCTGGGTTGCCAGAACACAATTTACTGATTGAAGGTCCACAACACAACGCAGATTTGAATGCAGCTTTACAAAATCATTCTTCCAAACAAGACACAGCATTGAAAGTGCTACGTAAGTCTTTACATTGTCTGAGTGTAGAAGACATCCCATTTTTAAATTACAAATCTCTTCTTAATTTTAATATTCAACTTAACGGCTGAAGAAATTGATGCCATTGGCATTTTGAAGAATTCCGCCATTCAGGACGACATGGTTACTACCTGTTCAGAGTTACTGGAAATCCTATTAAATGTTGTTGAGGATAGTCTGATACGTGACCTGCAAAATTCGTCATTTGTGACAGCAATGGCAAATAAAAGCATTGACATAGCCAACAATGAATGCTGTGTCATATATGCTTAGATTATTTCTGATGACATGAAACCATCAACAAGAATTTTAACAACTACAGACTGTTCAGATGCTTCTGGCAAGGGAATTGCCTTATTGGCTTTAGTTACATTATATAACTAATATTTTTGTTGTGTATTTAAACAATGTAATTAGTTTTTAATAAACTACTGAAGACTAATCATCGGCTTGAATAGGACTCATGTGTTTGGATTTTGACTTACTGATTACGAATTTTTGCCTTGATGAGTCAATTGACTTATATGAAGTCATTTGTAGATAAAACACTGTTAAATACATGATACATGTGCTATTGATATTAATATAAAGTCTTATTGAAGTTCCTTCTTTCTTTTGTGAAATTTTATATTGACTTTACAATTTTCAATATTTAGAATGTCTTTTTTGTTACCTTTATATGTACCAAGATAACAAGTGCCTTGTTAGTGTATGTCACAGGTATTAAAGGTATTTATGTGTGCACAAATATACTGTAGATATACATAATACAGCATCCAAATCGCCTTTCGTCACCTATTTAATTCATATGGCAAATTATTTGTAGCCATTGTGCTTGCTGCTTGGTCTGATTTTATGCTTGAGAAGTAGACAAAATGGAGCTGGATATAGTAAGAAAAGGATTGTATCACTTATTTAAAGATAACTTAAAATTTTGTTTACCCTGAATAGTTATTTTTCAGATTTTTTTATATTCATAGCTCTTTAAACTTCTTGACCGTATGTTGTTGTTGGTGGTGGTGTGGGTTTGTTGCCATTTTTCAGCACATGATTGGCTATGCATATAGCAGCCAGTATATTTGGTAGAGTAAGAACCCAGGAAAAACCATTGACCCATAGGAAGCTACGTGCAAGCTTTCTGACATACCAGCATTGGCCGAACCAGAGACACTAACACACATGGACAGAGGTGAAATGTCATGGATCTATAAAGGCAAACACATTAGACCACCCCTCAACATCACCCACCCACCATCCATCCCCAGGCCCCTTAGCATTATGTATACATGCAGGTTATTTAGATGTTAATTATGGTGACATCACTGAACAAAAATGTTGAAATGCTTGAGTAATAGGACATACATGCCACAATATAGTAAAACTTGTATTGAATGACCACCTGTCTTGAGAGACCACATTCTTAATGCACAAATTTATTGATTGTATAAGGTTGTGACCTGTTGAGGGAGACCACCTATCTTGAGAGACCATATTTTTTTGTCCTGTTGGCAAATCCAAGATGGAAGATGATGCTGTATGCTCATTTCCTTGTTGAAACACAATATTTAACACTCTGGTGTTGGAAATCTGAATAATATTTAGATAAACTGTCTTTGTCCAAGAAATCTGTACGAGTTCTTCAAATTTTTCCAGTTACGAATTAAAACTTTAAAATACAAATGAACTGAAAAAAAGTTAACATGAATTCAAAAACTGGCTGCAACAAAAGAAAATGACTTAACATTAGGTGTAAAAACTCAAAACTTAGAATAAGCACAGACTGAACATAACAAAAATATAAATACTCAAATATGCATTTTCAAAAAATTCCCAAAATTGCAAAATCAAGAGAAGGTGGAAGTCACATGATCATGTTTATATCACATACTCCTATCGTGACCCTGACAAGGACCATTCATTTTACTTTAAGACCAAAAACGTTGTTTACTTCTTAATTCACTAGTCCCATCTTGACCTTGACAACAACCAATCATTTTAAAATAATAAAACCTGTTTACCTGGTTTCCACAAACCCTGAATCAGGGTTAGGATCTAGGTCAACATTACTTGTTTACCAAAGAATAATTCAAGTCAGCTGATTTACTGAAAAAGCATCATTTCTAGTGAATAAATTTACATTACAATTGCATGTAATGAAATTTTAAAAATTTAAAACTGACAAACAAGCAATTAAATTAAAATAAATATATATTAATCAGATATTTGTAACATTTATTAAACCGCTCCAAAAATATAGACCTTTTTTTACTTCACATTGCACTAAGAGGAATTAGTCACAAGCAAGAGGTTTTCTGTTTACTTCATTTAATGGCACTCTAATGACCTCTAGTTCTTTATGCTGACTCCCTGCAATATGACTGACCCCTAATGTATAAACAATCATAGCGGACTTCAGAGAAAGCATTCCCTGAAGACCTTTACAAAGAACCAAAGTTATGGTCTGTTTGTGTTAATTGCAGACCCTTTATCTAATCTATATATAAAAATGCACAAAATCTAAATTATATAAACCAAAATTGAAATCACATATCTCACTCTCTACACATACACCTTTCCAACTTATGTGTGTTTGAATCTCCTAAGATATTATATTTGTGGGTAGTTATTTGTAATTTTTTTCCTTATGTGCTAATTCATTCAAATTAAATTGTAACTACCCAATTCTATACCCAATACTCACAAGTAGGGTCCAACTACAAAAATAGACCCTGATCACTCATTGCATAATGTATTGGTTGATCAGGGTTAATGTTGTTTGTTCTACTGATTACTCTTAACATATTGCACAGGTCCAGCTCTGCAGGCTCAGTATGCAATGGCATATATGTGTTTGTGCATTTTGTAGTTGCAAGTGACATAAATGCGGATACACATGGTATGTAACAGTTTCAATGAACTGATGATAATGCATGATATAAAAAAATTCTGTATTAAAAGAATGAAACCAATAAAACTTGTCAGAAATGCTGTTACTATGTTTCTTATTGAAACTATTGGGTCTCACAGAATTTTTGCAAACCATGCATACATTGCAATATAACAGTTTATTCAAATAATAACACATTTTTACATTAATATGAATTATTTGTAATTTGTAACTGCACGAATGTAAAATATAACAGTATTCACTTTTCAAGTGCTGTAGAGACAAAATACTTGATTGTAAGTTTAGTTTCTATAAGCAATAACACAGCAGTGCAATCTTTAAATCGGTAACATTACTCCAAGTGCTATACATGTAGATACAAATAATTATCTCTAAAATTAGCCTGAAAAACCAAGGACACATTACAGTCTTGAGACACTTGTATAATGATTTATTGTGAGTGCTGAGTGGAAGCACTTTAGACTAATGGTTATAGTGCTGGATTCATATACATTAGTACTTGGTTTGATTACCCATATTAGAATTGGTTAACTGCCCTTCTTGTATCCTTTAGCAAGGACTTTTTTGATTTGTCCAATAGAAACACAAAACTAGGTAAAATGCTTTGATTCTGTTTAATCCAGCAAACCAGAAATGTTGTGCATCTTATATGAATTGGTAATGAGCAGACAGAGAACTGAGGAAGCATTTGGTTACATGCAATGATATTAGTTAGAGCGTTCAATTGCTGGCTATAGCACAAACTATGTGTAATGCTGTAATTAATCATCATAGTTTCTTTGCACAATGATACCATATATATATATATATATATATATATGTTTGCAAGTAACAGTTTTGTTTCTTTATACAGTAATATTGACTTGGCTCCAGTAAGAACATGGTTCTTGTAAAAACCTTGGCTAAGATTATACATTTATTTGTGGAGAAATATTATTATCAGTAATCAAAATTTCAGATTCTTAGGTATTCTGAAGCATGTTGGTTATGTAGTAGTGCCTATTTGATGTAACTGCACAATGTGGAATTAGTCACAAGCAAGAGAGTTTTTCTTTTCAATATTTAATGGATCTCTGATACCTCTAGATCTTCATGCTGACCCCATGCACACACACACATGTGTGTGTGTCTGTCTATCTATCTATCTATCTATCTATCTATCTATCTATCTATCTATCTATCTATCTATCTATCTATATATATATATATATATATATATATATATATATATATATATATATATATATATATCTGTGTGTGTGGATCAAAGTTGCCTACTCAATCAAGTGCTTTCACAACTAGTTAATGCCCATGTGTCAGGCTTTTTACCACAGCTATGGTATTTATGTGTGAGTGTCATGCTTATTAATTGTTCTGTCAGTGCAAGGCAAGGTGAAGAGGCACCCAGCAAGGGAATAAGTTGCAGTGAAACCAAACTAACAATTTTCAATCTGCCCAAAGTATCAGAAGTGTTTTTGTCAATTTCCAATCAATAGTTTAACTGAATTAGTCAATAATTTAGCCAAAGGTTCCAACTACCAATCAGATTTGTTGTAGTATAGCTAGCAAGAGCAGTGAACATCAAAATTTAGCAAGGAACTAATTTCCCAGTCAGATTCAACCTTACAAAGTTAGCATTTACAGTAGAATAACCAACCAAAGATTTCAACGGCCAGTCAAATTTGCCTTAACATAACTGAGTTGTGTAAGCAAAGAGTTTGACAAGCAAACCAAAAGATTAAACACCTAATCAGATGTAACCTTGTATCTCTGGACTCACTACGAAAAACACCCTCGAAATGCCAGGGCATATGTTTTGTTCAAATCAAGTCCATTTGTACTAGTAGATAATACTCAGTAATATGTAATCCGCCTGTAAAATTAACCATTCTTGTTACTTATTCTTCTGAATGTGTAGTCATATTGGCATGAGGTTTGCACCCAAAATCTTCCAAAAGTGCCATGCAAACTTTGTCAAAATTGAAAATATTGCACATCTGACATAGAGTATGCCTGCCACAGTGGTTAATTTGAAAATCTTTTCACTCAGCTGTTGAAAACAAGGAAATGGTCTTGTCTTCAATTTGTGGAAATTCTTTTGGACATTATCGACAGACATTTGTTTGTGTGATCTTCAGAATTTGTTACATATTTTATTTTGAACCAAAGATATTGTTTTTGTTTATTAGGAACCATTTTAACTCTTGTTTTCAAGTCACATCAAAACCCTATGTTTGCAAGCATCTGCCACTACAGCTTCAAACACTTTTGGGCAGAACAATGTAATGGGTCCAGAGGGTTAGTGTGACATACTCAATATTTTTGAACATTCAGGGAGGAAAAGTATTTTAAAAGTCTTATAGAATGTATAATTATATTTTGTTAGAAATTTGATGAGCCAGTCATAAAACAGCACAGTTCATATGATTTGCTTGGAAGAATACAAGTTAAATAAGTATGTACATGTATATTCTGTTATATATGTATATGATTATATGACTTATCACCATATTGTCGACTTAGAAAATACCAACGGGTGTGCACCCCAGTTTTATAATTTCTTCTTTGTATACATTTTTATACCCAGGCCAAGGATAGTATTTGAAAAACCAAAATAGTTTTTTTTATAAAGTTGATACATGTAGTTTGCATTTAATGTATTAATTCAAAGGAACGTAAGTGTTCATAATGGTGTTAAAATGTAATATATGCAAATAATAAGTAAATACTCAGATAATAGGCATGTTATATTAGAGGGCAGTTCTCACTTTTTTTAATAAGGAATACAAACATGTGACCTCGATTGAATAATAATTTTTTGTCAAAGAAAATTACATGCAGGAATTTACTGCAGGAATTGATAGGAACTTCATGTTAATCTTAATAATTATGGTTATGTGATATACCTGATATAAGTAAATAATGCTTTAGGGACACCATTAAATATTTTTAGAGGGCCATTCTAAATCTAACTCTTGTATCACCACCAAAATGTGCTGAAATAATGCCCTAGAAATAGACTATACATTTATTGGTTCAGAACAGGAAGTACTAATTGTGATTCGAACCACATGCCCCCCTCCAGCCTCATATATTTTACAGGTATAACGGTACCAATTGCGCAAGTCCATGTGGGTGGAGCGTAAGGTGTAGGGTCCATTGTATTCAGAGATAAACAACAACACAAGCTTTGATTGGTGGATTATGAAAGAGTTGTACTTTCTGTTAGGCTTAAAAAAGTTTAGCCTCTTGGCAACATGTGAATTTATGCTAATTCCTAAATAGATCAAATTTTGTATTTTTTATGATTTTTTGAAAATGTAATACACATGACTGAAAATAGGTATGTTGTGACTAGATAACTCATACCCCTGTCTAGTTCCAGCAGAGTTATCTCTCTTAAATGCAATGGAGTACCTGGTTTTGTCATTGTCAAATTGACAATCTAACATTGTTCTCTATAACAGTGTGTGAGATGCACGCTAAATTAGGATAGAAAATATATTTATCTCTCCAAATATTAGCATTGAGGTCTATGGAAAAACAATTGGTACTGTGATACCTACACCAAAAGCCTACTTGGGTCCCACTTGACTGAATGAAGTCAAGTTCATATTTCCAGTGACACAAGTATAAGCCTAGTTTACTCCTTGCTTGCTGCCAAAAATATGGTGGACAATAGGGGTTGTGACCCTGAAACCTTGATGTTGTCCCAGAATGTTGCAAAATTTATCACTTTCAGTTGATAAAATTATTGATGTGCTAAAGTATATCAATGAAATTAAATATTATATTTTAACAGAGATGGAAATTAAGTAGTGAAATTTAAAGTGGAAGAGCATTGTTCCCTGAATACATTATAGCACTGCATTTCGAAGGTACAAAATATATCTCTTTAAAAGTACCTTCCATTAAAGATGGACACTGAAGTCTCAAAGAGTATAGAATTAGTGTCATTGCAGGTGATCTTGTTAATTGTCTTCAATGGACCAATAATAAGTTGTAAGGAATGGGATGTAGAACCCCCAATATACTGCTGAAACATTTTCATCCATCTGCATAATCAATATAGACTCATTACCATTTTAAATATGTGAATACTATTTTTAAAAAAAATAATTCTACTATGGTTGATGCTTCTTTATATTTTTAGTGACACAATGTTTATGGCATAACCTATGTTCTCCCCGCTGCCCCCCCCCCCCAATAAGATTGTATCTTCTGATTTGAAAAAATGACATTTTTTCCCTGCCCACTATTGTTGTTATTGTTGGGGTCAGGGTGGGTGGGGTTAAAGAAATAAAAATCAAGAGAAACAAAATTAACAAAGGAATCTATATAAAATTGAAGTCAAATTCAGCATGCAGAAGACCTATTTTCTAATTTTTATGCTTAATTTAAATCCATCCAGACTTACAAGATAAAATTGCTTGTTTTGGCCATATACTGTACATGTTCGAATGTGCATTATTTATAGCTAAGGTGGCATCATTTATGTTTTATAAGAAGATCATAAATAAAAATAGATAAATGGACCCCCATCCAAGCATACTTTAGACCTGAGAGTGGAGGGGGGGGGGAGCTATATAAATGAGCATTGTCACTCTAATGCTAGCTTGAGAGACACTCTTTAATTATCAATAGAACCAAGAACACACACTTCAGGTCATGTTTTAAAACTCACTTTTATGTCTAATAAGAAACAGAATTGGGTGGGAAACATTGTCATTGGGAAGGTTTGCTTAGCCTCTGGCATACTCCAATAATGTCCTCCATCATCACATACCCACATTGGCTGAATCTGAGACTCGAACCCAAGTAGACAGAGGTGAGATGGCAGTGATCTGTAATGGTGATCACTCTAGGTCACTCGGGGCCCTAAATTAGCTCATTTAAATGACCATAACAACTAGTAAAAATCAACTGTCACCTCGTATGTAAAACCACTTGTAAAAAAAAAAAATTCTTGTTTAAACTTATATACTATAAATTATTATTATTATTATTATTATTATTATTATTATTATTATTATTAGGGGCCCAGAGTGGCGTGGGTTCGAGTCTAAGCTTCGGCTAATGTAGTTATGTGAGAAAGCTTGCCAGTAGCTTCTCGTGGGTCGGTGGTTCTTTCCGGGGGGTTTCCTGAGTTCTTCCTCCACCAATAATTCTGGCCGCCATGTATAGTCTATTGTGTGCTGAAAAATGGCGTTAAACCCTACATCAACATCAACAACAACATTATTATTATTCTTCTTCTTCTTCTTCTTCTTCTTATTATTATTATTATTATTATTATTATTATTATTATTATTATTATTATTATTATTGTTATTATATAGAAAATAAGCAGATGTCAGTGTTAAATGCTATGAATAGCTTTTAAATACTGCACATCATTTCCCAACATTCATATCACTACTTTCAACTACATATTATCATTATACTTGAAAGTGCAGAAAGAACAGTTGCTTTTCCTAAGATGCTAAGTTCTTTTGAGATAATGTAATAGAGACCATATGGGACAAAGCCTTTACTGTGAACAATGGATTTTCAAATAACAGCACCTGAAGTTGGACAATAAAGTGATGCATGCATTTTATGAATAGTCATATAAATCAATGTTTGAGTCTTTGTGGTTGAAGAGAGTACTAAAATAGCTTGTTTTCGATGACAGAACTTTAAACTCTACAATCTTTGGAAGAATCAGATTAAAAGTTAACCACAAGTCCCACATCGGAAGAAAAATCATACTTTGCTTGATATAGATTCATAATAACAATGCCTCTCATTAACCTTGAAATTAAGAGCAACTCTGAACACGATTTCTGAACTAGTTATGATATAGGTTTCAGCCACATGGACTTTACAACACTATTATTTGCTAAGTATAATAACTTAGCACTTCAAAATTGCTTTGTAAGATACATTACAATGACTGACCCCACCTGTCTCCAGAAGACTGGAATGATCCAGTTACCCCATGCAGAGTAATACTGCATTTAATTAGCAGCAGTAGCTTACTCCCCCTCCCCAATCACTATTGTGCAGCTTACCGTATTCTATTTTTGTGTTGAAAAAAGCTGTCTATTCAATGTCAATACATTGTCCCAATGGGGTGTAGAGCTGTCAATAGGACACAGCCCACATAAAGTCTAAAAGCGGGTGAACAAATAATAGAATATATATGGGTTTGGTGGTCCATAGTTGGTTAATAATGAAAAGTGAAATTTTAGTTTTAGTAAAAATATCTTTTGAAAGCTTATACTATCTGTAATTTTTAAAAGGCATAGACAAAATTCTATTGATTCAATTTTAGTAGTTTTTAAACTTGACTTAGGAGCACTCAATAATGAAAGTAGCACCTGATTCATTTGGTGCAGAAGTGATAACGTGTTTCATGCACATGTGGATGGAAAAAATGCTGCAGCTCAATAGGTGCTCTCCACACAGAAGCTTGCACCAAGTATATAGTGCATGGAGAAATATAGGTCAGATCATTAGCAATCAGAAATTTTTAAGTTATTGAGGTTTTGAATATGATGATGTTTCCATGTGTTTACTATGGGAGTTGAATTAGTACCATGAGTCCTATATATAACCTATACCATCATAGAAGCCTGTTGTTTCCATGGTTACAATGGAAGTCTTTTTTTCATGGTTTGCATGTGATTTTCAAGACAAAGTCTATATAAAACACAGATGGGAAGGGTTGTTTACACTGGACAGGGGCAGTAGACAGCTCAGGCAAATGGAAAAAGAGAATAGTCCGGCCTGATGGCAAAATTTCATATGTTGGTGCCCACAGATTGGCTTAAATACCATTTAACATATGCAACAATTCCCCAAAAGGTGGTGGAGAGATTTTAAATGTAAGCCACTTATCCATACTGATCACTTAATTTTAGAGACACATTCAGTAAATCAAAGCAGAGAGCATTGTAAAAGTCAAGGACTGCACAAAACTACACATGCCACATTGCCTCAACCTGTAGAAATATACTAACATGGAGATGATTTATGGTAAGAATGTTCATATTTTGTTTTTTATTTTTTGCCATTTTCTTCTTGATGTTTCTCATAGAGTTTGTAAAAGAAATGCTCTTTTCTCAGATTTTTTTCCACTTGTATACTCTACTTGCTTTATACATTTTATCTCAGAGATATTATATCTTGCATGCTTTTCAGATGTGCCACAGAACTGCAAGCTGAAATTGGACAAACGTTAGATTGACACAGCTTAACCAGAGAATTTCCAGGTACATGGTTACAGTGATAGAAAGCACTATGAACCCTACTATGGGAGTTTCTCTTATTATTTGGTAAGCTGTGTTTTATCATTCAATTCACTGATTCCACTTTTTGAGTGTTCTTGTTTAATTTTGTTTTTAACACTAGATTTACCTAGCCGGTACTCAACACACGTGTATTATGTACACTCCTCTCTCTCACTGGATAATTTCAGTTTGAAATCACTTGGCAAGATTGTACTTCTATCTATCCAGCTTGTACCAGTAACCCAGCATACATTGTACTGCTTACGACTAGGATCACCTTGATAACACTTACCTATTGCATCTGCTGCATAAGATAAATTACTTATAAAATTCTTTTACATTTATCATATTTCTGAAATGATTTTTCAAACGCAGCCTGGTAACTCTTAGTCAGATCAAGTGCAAAGATGTTTTGCAGCTTTTTCCACAGTTCTTTAGTTCCTCATGGCATAAAATAAATTAATATGCTCTGACATTTAATGAACTTTCTTTGATGTTGACCCAGATGCATGTATCAATTTACATGGATTGTTTCGGTTATATCTTCTCTCTTTACGTCAGGCAAGCCTCATAATTAGCAGTGTCTGGATCAATTGTTATGTTGCATACCTCTATATTGTCTGTTTTCTTCAATTGTATAAGCCATTCCTTACAAAATGTGTATTCATCTCCAATATTTGTTTGTAATCTTATATTTGCTGAGCAGTGACAAAACGAAAGCTATTTATAAAGGCAACATTGCTCTGCATGTACTATCAAGTGATAGTATAGAATAATTTAGCTGTAAATTAGAGCTTGCTACGTGGTATGCCAAATTAAGGTATATTACCTCCCCTTTGAATATAATTCAGTGATTGCATGGTTTGCTTTGCTTCTCTTTTTTTTTCAATAATTTATGCATTTTATTCAGCTTTATATTAAAAAGTAAAGAATTTAACATTGCTTGTAGTGGAAAATAACTACAATAATGATTTTGAGACTTTTTCTTAATTTTGTATGCGTTTTGGATATAATTTAGGTTAAAGTTTATGTATTAGACAAATTTAATATGCAATTCAATTCTATTACTGTATTTTCCAGCCTTTAAGTTGATGTGTAGTATAAGTCGAATTCACCAATTCTACTTATTTTCCATCCTTCGTCCGTATATAAGTCGATTCAGAGTATAAGACGATTTTTTTTTAATGGTATTGTATGATATTTCATATTACCGTCAGTCATGAAATTGCATTACCGATGCTAACATGCTTGTGATTTTACTTCTGAACAAATCACTGCTATAGTCTGTTATCACATTACACAGCTGAATAAACAGTCCATGCTTGTTTTATTATAATTGAAAGCACATCCATGTTGTAGTTCATTTTATTACCTATAGTTACGAACGTAACTTAAATTTACTTTCAATGACACAATTCATATATAAGTTAATTCGGAGTATAAGACAAAGTCCCGGCTTTCAAGTAAAAAAGTATTGACTTGTACCCCGGAAAATATGGTACTAAAATGTGCCAAGGAGCTTATACAGTGATAAGTGATCAGTGTCTGAATATTGCATAGAAACAAGGACATGCCTTGGTATGCAAAGATCTCCACCTTTAGCTTACTTCTTGGCTAGGTCGCAGCAGTTTGTACATGGGCTTTCCATCTCTAATAGCAATGTCAGCATTATAGGAACTTAGAATAGCATTTTCAGATTTGTCTCATGTTGTTCTTATGTAACAGACTTCAATTGTTTGTGTCTTTTCGGTTGATGCACAATTTTCCCCTTCTTATGGGGAATATTGCTGAGCTTAAAGATATTGTTCTATCTATTCTTTGCTTCCTTACCCTATCCTGTAGTTTTATACTAAAAAGTAGCACTCAGTAATTTAATTTTTCAGAATAATGAAATGTACAGAACTTTTCTTTTGCTTTTACTGGTATACCTTTTATTATGATTTGGGTGTGATGAATCACATGTGTTGATAGTTTATATAATTTTGAAATGTCAGCATCTCTTGATGATTCATGTGTATTTGTCTTAGTCACATAAGGGCAATGGCCTCTTTTCAATTTCATCTATCAAATGGCACACTTATTTGTTTGGTTTTGAACGACAGGAATAAGGGTGCATTGTATCTAAATTTACAACATTTAAAACTTGTCTTGTAGCAAGTGAGAGATAAAAAAGCAAGGCGTCGTTTAATTTGATACCTTGTGATGTCATACTTGCTAATGTCAGCATGTTTGTGTTTCTTTGTGTAGCATGCATGGCATTAGAAAGATAACAAGAAGATACAAATGCAGAAAACAATTATTTTAATAACATGAATAAACCACTAATAAGTACAATACAACACAGCAACACATAATGTGAATGCAATTTAGTTATATAAAATGGTATCACATACACTAGTATCTTTGCAGAATCATGCCCAATTCTTTCTTACAATTATGCTCCAATATCAGTTAGTAAAATACATCTTTTTCTAACAAATTTAAATCTGGTTATACGACTTATATAGGACACATGGTACTAATCATATGGAAGAACTGTGAACCAGTCTAGAAATGGGTCGACAAATAATAGAGTTTATACAAGTTTGGTTATCCATAATTGGTTAAAAATGAAAAGCAAAATTTTAGTAAAAATATCTTTTGAGAGCTTATCCTTTCTGTAATTGAAAAAAGGTACAGACAAAATTCTATTGATGCAATTGGGTGGTGGACACATTCAGGTTCTGGTGTTACTTTTAATTTGAGTACGCTTTTCCACCTTTCCGTCTGCTACCTCAAGTTTTACAAAAGGTCAGAACTTCCACTGCTCATATGATTCTCATAGCCCCACTTTGTGGCCCAAACTATTGTGGCTCAGAGATCTTGTAAACCTGTTGATAGATGCTGGTTAGATAATGTGTGAATAAAGTAGTTCAATGTGGGATAGATACAGAATGGAAAATTTCATAATAGAGCTGATTTAAAGTTAGCTAGATATTGAAATAGCGGTGGCCGCTTATAACTTTGTCACTGGTATTTTATGTTGCTGCACAGTTATAAAAATTATTTTAAGAAACCTTAATGTTTCATTTCAGGTGATTACATTTAAAGTCAACCTTTTTTCATTTTGGCATCATTCAATGATTAGCAGTATGTTTATTTCATTGTCAAGTGCATTATATTATGAATCTGTG
This sequence comes from Unio pictorum, assembly GCA_030141615.1. Classification (NCBI taxonomy): domain Eukaryota; kingdom Metazoa; phylum Mollusca; class Bivalvia; order Unionida; family Unionidae; genus Unio; species Unio pictorum. The sequence continues at coordinate 17,406,450 of JARLTB010000107.1, forward strand.
GTCAAAGTAATCAAAAAATAATGTTACAAAGTGAAAATTTAAGAGGAACTTACAGTTTTGTAAATTCAGTCCCAGATAACCTAAATGTTCTGTCACAAGTCCAAAAGTTTAGAATGTTCTGAATGAATTCCAATATTGCATTTTCTGATGTATTACAGTGAGATAATATAGATCATTTTTGAATGAATTCACAATAATCCAAAAGTAGTGTTTTAGTCCAAAACGTCCATAAGCACTTTGCAATTCCAAGGATTAATTTAAATAAAGTATTCCTCTCCAGTAAATATGAACATGACAGTACACTGTATTATGATTCTTAAATCAGGAATTAATAATTATTTATCTCATCGTATACTGTATATACTAATTTCATTATACCCAAGATTCAATAAAATGACCAGGACTATGGTCATTTTAAATCTAAAAATTATGTGAACAGGTTTAATTCTAGAACATTCAATGTTTATAAATAATTCTTTTAGCTTGGTTGGCATAGCTGTCACTTTTGGTTCTGGTTTCTTCTGTCATCATCACTGGTTTCTATTTAGACATTCCTTCAGCCTCTTAATACACACTGTTTTTAATCAGATCACCTGTTTTATCATCTTAATTAATTTAAGCATTTGGCATGATAAAAAAAGGATAGAGTTTAACAAATGCTTAATAATGTAATTGCATGGAGCTATACACAAGCATTAAAATTCATCCTGTAGACTTCAAGGATTTTGGCTTGGTGAATGTTTTTTTATTCGTACAATAACCTTAGTAAAGTCATAGATGATATATGAAGAACATAAATAAAATGAATCTAAGTAATTTAAAACTAATCCTTAGAAAAAAAATGATTAGACTGTTGTTGTCTCCCTTTTTATAGTTTGGCAGCTGCTCTGTAGTACATGTACATGTACTTTATCATAATTATTTCAGATACAAATGCTTATAAAGCAGTCTTCTTAAATATCTTCTTAAAAATGTGGTGTGAATTTTTGTTGAATTATTTGTTATTAAATAAAGACTTCATTTATTTGAAATACAGATTACATGGGGGATTGGAAGGAATATTGTGATTTACTTTTGATCATTAAAAGTAATATGTTTCTCAATATTTCACAAAAGCAGTTTTTTTTGTCACTTACTTCTGATCATCACACCTTGTGTTTTAAACCTTGTTGAATTTTTTCTTTATCAAGAGTAAATTGACTTCCTCCTTAAAAATTATAAATCAGAAATAAATATTTTATCATATTATAACATTGTGCAAATAAATAACACATTAGTTGTATGCTTATGTTAACTGTATGCATGAGCTATAAACAGTTTCAGGAACCTGAATGTCTCCAAAAATACTAAAACTGTCCTTTATTTGAATAATCACAAAAAGCACTACTTACATATTCCTAACAGTGCCGTTAAAACAGTCAGGTTGTACAGTAAGTACACAAGATCCATTTGCTCTGTAACCAGGTCAAGTTCCAGTTCTACATGGGAAAATTCAAATTTGCAATATACTTGTATAAGCCAGAATTTTGAGTGCCAGCTTGAGTGGGATCAGCTTTGTTTATATTATATTTTGTACTGTGTAATCTTGTCAACAGTAATTACATGCATAAAGCTCGTTTAGTTAGCATTGAAGTGTACTGCATTCTTCTATTACACAAATTCCCATGCATATTTGATCCATCAGTTCTTTATTCCACACTGTACAGTGTCAGTCTGACATTTCCATCTTTTAATTAACACATTAACACCAGGCACTGAGTTTACAGGGCATGTGGTAGTAGCCTACTTCCAAGGTCTGTAGTGTCAAGGTCATGCATGATACACTAAAGTGGGTGGTATTATTGAAAGGTAGACAGATTTAGTTCTACAATGATACCAAATAATCTGGACATTTTAGTTACACCACAAAATACAGAGGGAAAAACCTAATTTTTTGGACCTGTTATTTTTTTCCATCCAAAATTTGCCCATGGTCAGAATCCAATTTTTTGTCCAGATTTTAGACTTTATGGCCTCAGATCTACGGCAGACCGGTCTGAAGTGCACACAGACAGGTGAACCTGAAAGTAGGATAAGGTGGACATTTTGAATAAAGAATCTTCTCCATATGAAAATTATGGGTCTTTTAAGCAACAACAACAAAAATCCAACTTTTCACATTCTGGTCATGCACCAGTAAACTAACCAATGGAAAACATTTTTTTAGCGCAACTAGGCATCGGTCTAATGGAATATTGCTTGGAAGTCGATATATTAGGATGTATTCAGAAATAGTCCCCAAAATTTTTCCTACTCGCATTTCACATGAAAACAGCAAAAAACCTCCAGGGGTTAATGTGTTAATCAGTGTCTGGGCCTGTCTCACATTTTCTCTTGCATACATGATGATGTGAATATTTCCTTTTGAAGCAGGCTTGGACAAAATAAACATGAATATTTATATTAAAATGCTTTAGTCACATTTTAATAGTAATATTTCAGGGATGACTAGGTTTTGATTGTTACTTATACAGGTGTGATTGGAAATATAGGTACTCATATGTCATGATTTGTCATCTGGCTTTCTTTAAAATCGATCAGTATACCAGGAATTTGACACCCACAATTGGTGTTTATCGTATATTGGTTTCCATAAAAATTGCAGGGGACGAATATCATACCGTAATTAAAAAGATGACAGTAGGTATTCTCAAATCATTCTATACAGTTCGGCTTTTAAAGGATTGTTTTGATGTATGTCGCCAAGTATTTCTTGGAACATTTAAGTACATAGATAAAAGATAAATGTTTTTAAATCATACATTTGTGTGTTTAAATATATCATTACAAAATCGCTAACCTGAACTATTGTTGTAGTTGAAGAGATGAGTCAGCTATCATGTTTAGGCAACAACAAAAAAAAATAATGAAGAAATTGTACAAAGTTTCTAGAAACAGATAAAAAGTTACCAAAGAAAAAAAATGATATATTAAAATATGATTAAAATTAAATTAACACAGTTCTATTCTTTGAGATGTTTATTTTTTTAGTCCAAGATGTTTTACTGGTGTCTGTAAAAAATCTAGATATTTCTAAAACTCCTATTTTTTTTTTACATCATTATCCATCTTTGCTTTTATAACTATGTATAATTGCAACTGTTTTTTTTTGTATCTATGTATCTATATGTACATTTTATTTACATATAAATATTTTGATAACTGTACTTATTGGCACATGGTTTTAAGGTGCAAGCAAAGATAAAACAGATGTTCTTTTTCTGTAAAGTAAATGTGATATCCATGAAAGATCCCATATCTTACCATTAATGTTTGTTGTGTTGTCATACACACAAATTTTAAAATCCTGTAAATGTTTTTCTTGTCTTTTAACAATTTTGATGATTAGATGTAAATTTAGATAAATGTTTTTTTGGTGTGTGTGTTGTTTCTTAGATAGCAGTGTTATCAATATGTGATATTTATAATGTTTGTGTGTACTGACTAACAGAAAATAAAACTTATTCTTGGAAGTAGGTTTCCAAGAATACAAAGCTTTATTGGTTAAAAAGGGTGCACTTGTTTGAAATTTGCCAACCTACATGTGACCAGGATATAACTGACCATACCTGTCATGAATTTTACTACTAAGTTGAGGTAAGCTATGGTACTGATTAATCCATATATAGTGTACATATGTACACTGTCACTGAATGTCATCTATCATTTCTTACTAGGCCCTTGGCAACAGTTTGGAGCAGGCTTCTTAGCAAATACACTGGGAAGGTTGGGGGGGGGGTGCTGAAGGGGCAAACTTAGTACATGTACATACATATACATTCTTGGTTATTATTTTGCATTGGGATTTTGCACACTTTATTCATGTTTATGGTCTTACCTTAAACCTGGAATCATGAAACTTGGTGAGAGGATGCATTTAGATATCCTCATAAGAAAACTAAATCACAGTGGTCTATATTTTAACAGTTTTACAGACATATGTTTAATTTTGTGGCTTAAACTTATTTCTCAAGCCTTGTTCATTCTAAAATCATCAACCATGCTCGTACCAAAAAAAAAGGTCACAAAGACCTGTATTTTACACTCATCTGAGTTAGGTTCAGTTTTAGCATTATGCTCATGATAGGTTTGTGACATGATATTTATGTATAATGTAATCTTTGTTCTAATAGACCTTAAATTTGGACCAGCATCAGAGTCTGTTTGGTGAAAGATATTGTTTTGGTAGATAGGGATGGCATTGCTGGACATTTTTTGCATAAATTTAACCTATCTAAGAAATTTTCTTTCATGTACTGTTAACATTTTTATATTATTCATTGTGTCCTGGAAAGTGTCCATACATCAATCAAGAATTGAATGTCATGCCCTCTTTTTGGGTCTTAAAAGTTGTGCTATGCTTAAATTAGGTTATATTATCCCAAATTACATTACAATAGTCTAGATATGGCTGAATATAACTTTGATAAAAGGTGACCCTATACTGAAATGGAATTTTTGTGTTGCTGGAATTGTGATCACCCACAGTACTCAAGTCTTAAATTGTTGTAGTAGATCTGGAATTTATTGAACTTCTCACAATCCCAGATTTTTTTTTCAAAGCAATACATAGCGACATTTTTTATTCTCTCCATATATTTATATCTGAGTGTAGGCTGTTTTATATATATATATGACTTGCATCACAGTTTTTATAGATCAGCACAGAACACAAAGACAAGGCCACGAGCACCTTTAGGGCTCCTTTGAACAATCCCTGGACAACAGTGCCAAAGCCATTTTTATAATATGTCATGTAAACAGTCTCTTATGTTAACAACATGCATAGGTATCACACGTCTACACACGATCATCCTTTTTTAAAATATCAGGTTGTCTCTAATGTGCAGTTGTTTAGTCAATTTCGCTATGTCGAGACACAATATGCCATTCCTGGTCCACAAGTGTGAAACAAAGATTGTTTAAACTGAGGATTAATTTGGTACGGCGGCAGGAATTGATATCAAATCAATGATTCATGATAGCTGGGGAAAACCAAAATCAGTATTGTGAGAGCTCCACTTTTGTAACTGCCACTGATGGCGTCACAGGTTAAATTAATCTGAATTGTGAACATAAACCTGGTATTGTCCTGTGCTTAATATTTGTTTGTCCTTATAAATTTCATTCTAATATTGTTCCTATTGATGACCATGTGATGTTAACTGTGTATGGTGCAGATTTGATCAAGATGGCAGATCTGAGTGTAGGCTGTTATTTGCAATTTTAGGGTCTTTGCTGATCATCGGTGCAATTCTTCAATGACTGTCATCATTGATCAATTCCATGTTGTATATGCCAGGTTGTTGTTGTTGCAGTAGGGTTTAATGCCATTTTTCAGCACATGATAGGCTATACATGGTGGTCAGAATTAATGGTTAAGGAAGAACCCAGGGAAACCCCCAGAAAGAACCATGACCCACAAGAAGCTACTGGTAGCTTTCTCACATACCCACATTAGCCACACCTGAGACTCAAACCCACACAGACAGAGGTGAGATGGCAGTGATCCATAATGGAGAATGCTTTAGACCACTTGGCCACTCGGGACCTTCAGAGTATATGCCTGGGGGAAGTTCATTGTCATTTAAGAAACCTCTCAACTGCCTTCTTCCGAAAACGAAAGTTTTTGATGGAAGACGCCCACAACATCATGATCGCTATAAGGTCAGCTGTAATACAGATGCAATGACACTTTGTGATCTTGAGTATGTGGATTACCCTACAGTGATTGTAAGTAACTTAAAATTCTGGCTTCATTGATAAAGTTGTAATCATTTAGGTAATGAATGGAGTTGTATTAACAGTGACATCACATACTACCAGTATGGTCTTGACTAAAACCAATGATTTTTACTCAGGGAAAAAATAAAACAAGTTTTTAATTTTTTTTTTTTACTTCATCTCTTTCTGATTCTTAATCAAGGTCAGGAACTAGGTCAGCATTAGATACAAAGTTTCTATTATTAGTTGTTTATGAAAAACAGATCAAACTGAACTGAATTTCTGGACAATGTCAAATCCAGCAAATAAAGTTACATTACATTAACATGTAATGGACTAAAAAAAAAATTTAAAACTTACAAAACAATTAAATTAAATCAAATATACATAACATTTGTATTCATTGTTGACAGTCTCTGCACTTGAGCTTCTTTATGATGGGTCCCAGGTGGCAGATTGGCCTCACCTTTAATGATCATTGACATCGATCTTACCTCTGTCTTCATGGGATTGAATCTGTACATGAAAAAGCTTGCCAGTAGCTTCCTGTGGGTCAATAGTTCTTCCCAGGATTTTCGCAGGTTCTTCTTGCACCAAATTATACTGGCTGCCATGTATAGGATATCAAGTTGAGAAAAATGGCGTTTAACCCACGAAATGAAACCAACCATCCTTTCTGGCTTTTAAATTGTAAATAATGTTAACCAATATGAGTATTTAGAGTACAGAATTGTTATATTACAATTGTGTTCAAATATTTAATCAATTGCCACTTTAACAAGCATGTTAATTTTGTTTATTTTCTGAAAGTTCATCAGAAAATGACAGTTGAAAACATTTTAAAAACCATTTTATAACATCAATAAAATGTAAATACAGCACATGGACTGGAGTGGAACTTTGATTTCAAAGGTTTTATCTTTGAACAGGACCATTACCGTAGTTTATTAAATCCTTACATTTTTAAATTTGCACACAATTGCTGTCAATCATACCATTACTCATCCATCATCCCAAAAGCAACTCAGAAGATGCTTATGCCTAACAAAATAATGTCTTTCTGGTTGCGCTTGAGTTTTTTGATCGATTGTTTGATCGATTGTTTTTATTGCAAATTAAAGGGGAAAACTTTGAGACCAAAAAAATGATTTGGTTGAGAGAGAGAGAGAGAGAGAGAGAGAGAGAGAGAGAGAGAGAGAGAGAGAGAGAGAGTCCCAATTATTTTTATTCAAACATGATTAATCTATAGAATTAATATTTTTCACATTTTAGTCTCATGATCATATGAAAATTAAAGCTGATTCAAAACTCAACATCATATCACACATAAGAAGGCCAAAAAGATAAGCAAGAGATTCACTATGTACAAGTCTTTGTGTGTATGTGTGTCCCTGACGGTGTTGATGTGCATGTAGTTTTGAATGTAGTAATGGACAAATTACCTGAAGTATGATGATGTGCCAACAGTCTTTTGACAAATCACAATAATATATTCCAAGATATCCTTCATTGAATGCACTATTATTCCAGATTGACATTTCTGTCCAAGAATATTGTTGACCACTTTGTATTTCCAGTGAATAGTTATTTGAATAAATAATTCTAGCCCAAATCAAATACAGATCACACAAAAATTGATCCTGCTTCAAGATCTTAGAGCACAATTCAATAATTTCTATGTAAGATCAAAAAGCCCTTTACTTGACCTAGGCTGCAAAAAGCATTTTCTATATTAAAACATATAACTTAATGGAAACTTCCAGTCTAAAAGAATTTGTTACTAAAATGAAGATATAGGATGTGGTAAACATCAGGTAGACTATGCATTTGTATGGGGAAATTCTAGTAACCATAACCCAGATCCAAATAAATATGTTTATTTCTATTGGTAATGATCCTAATATTAACCCACTCTCCTATAAAAGATATTAGCTGTGTATTGTCTGTTTACAAATAAAAACCACCACTGTGTTTCTAGTCAGAAAAACATGAACTTGATTTTGGACAAGGCCAAGGCCAAAATACAAAGCATGTAATGAAAAAAATAACTAACAAACAATGAAAATTAAATATACATAGCATCATCTGTGTGTGTGTGTGTGTGTGTGTGTGTGTGTGTGTGTGTGTGTGTATGTGCTTATACTTATGTATGCATTGATGTAAATATGAATGAATGTATAGATGCAGTCAGTGATGAAATTTCATGTGTTCTGCTCACATACACATACATACAAACCCAATAAATTTCTTGTGAACACACACATAATCATACTTGCACCCATTCATCATTGCATTATTCATTGCCACCTAGAATCAATTCAGTGTAGCTTCCTCAAATCCAACAATAAGATATAAGTAACTGATAACTCTGAGATACATCTCTCTTGGCATGACTCATAGAAATAACAAGCATTACAGTAGCAAATATTTTTTTAGCTGATTTTTCTAACATAGTTTTAACATGATACAAAGGTAAACAGTCAGATAAACATGAGGCAAGCATTCTAGCCTCCCAGTAAAATCTCCAAGAAGACAATTTCTTCTTGTTCCAGAAAATTCTGTGAACTTTCAGAATCCAAAAGATTTGCAACAACTTCTTCAGTCTTTCTTACCTCCAGCACCTTTGGACAGTGCCGAAGTCCAACATTCTGCAATGAATGAGTTTACTACAGTTGTACTTTCCATTTTGAGGTGTTACATGTAATTTTAGCAATAACCTTAGCACTCAGGAAAGATCGCGCTAATCCTTATATATTTCTGAAGCCATAAGAGGCATGTAAATGATTTTGAATCTTGTCAACTTGTGTCTGGGTTGGCTGTCAGGACTCTTGTCTCCATTTTGAATCCTCACACTTGTATACTGCTGACTTTATTGTATTTCTCCATAACAGGGCATCGTCTCTTTTTCTAAGCATTCTCTATAGACATTACTTTTATGTCCCAGCGAAATCAACTAACATCCATTCACCACATCAAATCACATTGATCACACTCTGTTTCCGCTATGTAGATTTTGAAGGACGCGTTAAATTTTGTATGAAGTCTACATTATGATGGTCCAGTTTTATTTTCACTGTTTTCTGGCATCAAGATCATATGTGTAAGTGTAAATTTGTTGAACCTGAATGTTAACTCTGTGTTGCCTCTATCCTTTTTTGTGTTTTTCTTTTGCAGAGCAGTTATGAAACAATTAAATCAACAGTAAGAGAGGACAAGTGAGGGCACCAGTTGATCTTCAGGTAAGATATATATATATATATATATATATATATATATATATATATATATATATATATATATATATATATATATATATATATATATATATATATATTCTGTGTTAATTTCTAGCTCTGCTGGTCACAATCCAGAAAAGCTCATGTGATGGCCATTTGTTTGTTATCCATTGTCCAGCATCCAATGTCCATCTGTCCATTAGCACAAGTTCATTTTCAGTACTCCTTCTAAATTATTTGGAATATTGCCATGAAAGTTTCAACAGTCATCCCAAGTTCAAGTTGGTTCTAATGAAAATAATGCAGCTCAGACACCAAGCATGGCTGTCACAACAGCCATCTTAAAAACCTTGTTACAGTATTGTTATTTCACTGAAATGATGGCCATATCAACATAAGAGTTTTCATTGAAAAATTTCTTAAGATGTTAAGGTGGTACTAGATGGAATAAGTACTGACTTGGCAAAGTTAAAAACTCAGATACCAGATATCTTCCATGTTTTCAAAATATATTTACTAAATATTTAAATCTTCAGTAAGTGCTTTCATATTTAGAGTTATTTTTGGTTTCTTTTCGTTTTTAAAGTTAAAATGAACTCTACTGTGCACACAGCAAATAATACTATGAATCAAATCTAGTGGTTTTGTTAAAAATGCACATATGTTGATACCTAATTCCTTCTTAGCTTCACAAATAACTTAATATTTAATAAAGTTAAAATAATTAATACTCAGTAAAATTCTATACAAATCAGTCAAGTTTTCACGCATCTGCGAAAAGTGAAAGCTGATTTAAAGGGACTCGGATGACTACATACTGGAAAAAGACAAACATTTTTTTTCAGATTCAGTACTCACTTGTACCAGTCTGTATGGATTCTGCTAGAGTAGACTAAATAAACATTTCTCTTTTTTTATGGAGGGAGTGAATCATGTATGTATTATACTTATTAATTTTTTGTTTTATTTCAACAACAAAAATTGATATTGGGAAGTCTGTTTCTGATTTGGTGATTTAAAGTGGCAGCTGCCATCATATTTCCAAGAATGTGTTACTAATTGTCACTTTTAACATTAATAATAATAATAATAATAATAATAATAATAATAATAATAATAATAATAAAAATAATACTACTACTAATAATAATAGTAATAATTATGAGGACTTTGTATAGAGCCTAATCTATAGAAGCTCTAAGCACTTTAAAATCTATAATGATATGACTACCAAAAAAAAATACCACAAAATTAGAAGAAGAAAAAAATGCTGATAATATTTAAGGTAGGTAACATTATTAAGTCTTTAAGTTTGTTCTTGCAGTCAAATAAGGTGAGCTTTAAGAGCAGTCTTGAAAAGGATTACTATGTCTTTGTGTTTTTAAATTTCAATGGGCTGGGCCCTGGTATGCAAAAGAACTTTGTACATATGACTTCATTTTCATAGTGTGAATAATGAGTATACAGTTATTTTGCTGGTGTAATTTAGCTATATCATGCAGTGGAAATATGAGCTAAGTGCATGTACCTTTCCCAAGAACAGTAGACAATGGCTGGCTTGGTGTGATCCTTGGATCACAAGTTCAGTGCTCTATGAACTTAGCTACAACAGCTCTTTCATCCTATTTATAGCCATGTATAACCATTTAAATGTGTACATTTTGTCATGCAAGTAACTTGTAAAATTCGGAGAGTCACAATTTCTTTTAAAACCTTTTTATTAAGGGGTGGTTCGTCTGGGTTATTTGCAAAGGATAGACGTAGCCATATCCAGTGAGTGTTTGCAAAATATTTTCTGCAGATATATGTATTTGTAAATTTACACATATTTTCTCTGATCCAAATTTGTGTGGTTTATAAGCTACTAGCCAAATAAAATATTCCCTGAGTTTTCTTTTGTATTTAAATATATGACAGGCACTGATTATATTTTATGTCCTTCTTTTGTATTCAAGCCCTAATCTAGAACTAGAATTTCAGGAGGACCCCCCACCCCCACTTTTGTAAAGTTTTGACCCAGTTGACTGTTATAATTATGTAGCTATTTTGTTCACCCCTCCCCTTGCAACAATGCCCTACATTTTGATGCCTGTTTCTACTTGGGTCAGCAATTATTCATACCAGGTGTCACATAATGTACATATAAAACTGTTATTCAGACATTATTTTTATGTCCATGATCTGCACAAGTGGTTTTAAGTTTGGTGTGACCCCTGGGAAAGGGTATTGGGAGGGTTAGGAAGGCATTTAAAAATAAACAAATCACAAATAATTACTTCCTGTTGCAGATGAAAATTGAAATTGTCATGTGTCATCACAGAGCTTGGGTTCCATGCTTGCACAATCACACAATTTTTAAAACACAAATAATTGTGTTGTAGATACTACTACTACTACTAATAATAATAATTATAATAATAATAATAATAATAATAATAATAATAATAATAATAATAATAAAAACTTTATTTAGAAAAGGTAACTCAGTTACAGAACTAATCTACATTTAGGCCTTCTATCTGTATCATTATGCATTGAAAAATTCAGCTTTGAAAATGATGCCAAATTACAGAAAAGCAGTATTATTTTTTTTTGGTACTAGTGCTGTTCAATTTTTTTTTCTTTGTGTTGAAGATGGAAATTGAAATTTGCATGTGTCATCACAGGGCTTGTGTTCAATGCTTGCACATTCAAAAAATGGGAATTAAGTGTGAGAAATGTGTTTGTGGTGGACGTCTCAAAAATCTTATTATGAATAATCCTTCAGAGTAGATGGTTGAATCTAAACGGTAATTACACATGTAGTGTCTACAGGTACTTGATACAATGATACTGATCATAGCGGCCAAATTCTTGTATTGCTATGTGTTATAAACCAGGGTTCTCCAATTTAAGCCACTCTGACGGCTGCATGATGGCATTTTCAATGATCCAAGGGGTGCATCACCTTTGTTAACTCTCATGATACCTTGTTAAATGCCAATCATTTTGTGAGCCACAGGATACAGCTTGATAGGCAGCGTGTTTGAGACACCCTCCCCCGATCTAAACGGATCGCAGTGCAGGGTTGTCACCAAAAGTCATCTTTGCTTAGTGGAATGTAAATTAAAAAGGTTCTGATTTGACATCCAGTATAGCCAGCATAGTGGCCATCTTGAAAATATTGTTATAGCTGCTCTTTATAAGCAGATTATAGACATTGGCTTTTCACAATAAGACTTCTTATTATGTCTGGTTGGTCCTAAATAAAAACTGCTGTTCATACTTCTAACATGATTGCCATGATGGCTATTTTGAAAATCATGTTATCAGTTGGTCTCGTTAAGGGTTGGTCAATTTGACATGCAGTTTTCAATAAATTGCATCTTACGTTATGTAGTTGGTTCCAAATGAAAATGATGATGATATTACTTCTCCTAATTTGACAAATATTGTGGAAGCTACCTCTCCATATTGGATGGCTATACCAAGATTGATAAAAATTAATTACTACAGCTATATAACCCTTTCTGTGTTATAATGATGCAGATACAACCTTCAAAATGGCTGCCTTGGTAGCCGTCTTGAATATCTTTAAATAGCTACATTTTTTAATGGTAGCTTTTATACAGGTTTGTGCTCAGATATAATCTGAGAGGAATCATTTATAGCTAGTTGTAATGAAAATGATGCGCATCCAAGATGGTATCATAACCGTCTTGAAAATCTTATTATCATTGGTTTTAAGATGCTGAACATAAAATTGTCTTGTATCACTTTAAAATTACTTTCTTTCTATATATAATATTTATATATATTTGTTTTTAAAAATACTAACACATGGGCCCCCTGTAAATGCGAGCCTGATTCCAAACTGGTCTAATTGGCCTAAGGCAGGCCCTGTATACAAGTGAATTTTGAGCAGAATTTATATTTAGTTTAATTTCAGTGAACATGTTTATACTCTTTATCATCAGGTCTTTATTCTGACAGATTTTAAGGTCGAAGGTCTAAACTGAGGTTTTTTGTACAGGATTACCTTGAATGATACCACTTCAAAAACTTCGTTGTTTGTTTCCAAATAGATATTACCTTTAGATTGAACCAAAATTAGCATGTGTGACATTCAGATACAAGTGTAGCAGTCATTGATTAATGATAGTCATGTTCAAAGGTGAACATATTAACTCAAATGTAAGACAAAATTTTTTTCTTTCCTAATTTGGTATGTTGGAGTTTCTCAGAATTGTCAATACCATTTTAATACTAAGCAGTTCAAATGAAGAAATGATCTTGTCTTGGATTCCTGGAATTCGTTTTGTCATCGATCTGTTGAACAGTACTCCCTTTGAGGGGCTCTTATTTCAGTGTACATGTAGAAACATCATCTAGAACAAGGCCAGTGTTTAATTGTTACTAGTTATTTTTGTTATATTAGATGTTTAATAATGCTTAATTAAAACCAATGGAAAACAAAGTAAGCAAACTCTTTTTTACAAGAAGGTAATGCTATGCCATTTTCGGAAAGAAAGTAGAGAAACTGCCTGGAAATTTTAAGATGATTTAAATGAATTGCTTGATAATTTATGCCATGTAAGTATACGGGAATTGATTTTTCAGCTTGTCTGGCAGTAATGTCTAATCAGCTTATAGTATGGGCAATCATTAGTTGTATTTAATCCAGTTTTTACAAAACATGGAATATGGGTTTGCATCATCAATATGTTTGATAAGCTTGAATAACAATGAGATCTAGCCAGTAAGCCATTTTTTAAAATCCAATTTTGATCTTTGATTGAATGTGAACTTGAATCATCAAGCTATTGTTACAAAATGCAATGAACATTTTGTTCATCTTTGAAAAGGAACCTTCCCCCAATATTGGAGGCTTGATGCTGTAGCAGCATCATTCACTGGTTAATTGTAGATGTGACTTTTTTTGTCTCAGACACAAGTCTAGCTATATCATCAGTCACTATCTGTCCAAAACAGATTTGTCATGTATTGTTATTTCCACTTAAACTCTAAGTAGTCTCACTGGGAAAACACTAATCAAACAATAGCATGTTATAAACTGTCAGTCATTGACTTTAATGTTTAGGTCAAAACCTTTGTAATAATATTCAATAAAAAGCCTGGCTTTAATAAAATTTGTGTTGTGTTGTCAGGGACTCTTCCAAAATAATGTTTGTTCAAAATTATCTGATTGAGTACCACAGCTACAGCAGAGCTGTGGCCCGGACATTTTCTAAAAGTAAACACTAGGTATTTGATAATAAGCACAACACACACACACAATAAAAAATATTGGAAAATACCTAGCATGCAAATTCTTTGTTGAATGAGGTTTCACTAAAAGGCTTATTATATGTTGTGCTGGGCATATATTAAATTATTGACTATCTGACAGCTGTTATGACTCCATGATCTTAAAACAAAATAAAAGAAAAATCAAAATCAACAATTTTAGAAAATTCAGCAAATAATTTATTTCTCGAGAATACAAAAGAAAATATTAAACAGGAAATTTACAGTATTGTGAATTAAACCCCAATTATCCTAAAAGTTTATCACAGTTACAAAAGTATAGCATGTTCCAAATGAATTCTAGTTCTTGAATGAGCTGATAGCCTTGGATGAGCTGATGTGCCAACAGTCTTGATGTATCACAGTGATATAATCCAGAATGTTCTTGAATGAATTCATAATAATCCCAAATACTGATTTAGTCTAGAATGTCAATGACCACTTTGTAATTCCAAGGAGTAATTTTTAAATTAATGATTCCTCACAGATTATATTGGGCACATTTAACAATGATTTTTTTTTAGTCTTAACTTAAAGTAGGAATGAATAATTATGTTGATTTCAAACTGATATACATATTGCTACATGATTTATGACACAATACAATGCACTGGACCTAGTTCATTTCCAGTGGAAGTTTCCATCAAATTCATAAACAATGCCAAGCCTGTTTACTTAAAATGTTAGCAAAGACCAGACACCGTTGTACATCAACTTCATCGACTATGAGAAGGCGTTCAACAGCGTGGATCGAGAAACCCTCTGGAAACTCCTTCGGCACTACGGCATCCCAGCCAAGATGGTCAACCTAATCAGGAACTCCTACGGCGGCATGTCCTGCAGAGTTATCCATGGAGGGCAGCTCACAGACAGCTTCCAGGTGCGAACTGGAGTCCGACAAGGATGCTTGTTATCACCGTTTCTCTTCCTCCTCCCCATCGACTGGATTATGAAGACGTCCACCAGCGAGCGCAGGAACGGAATTCAGTGGACTTTGTGGAGCCAGCTAGACGACTTGGATTTTGCCGACGACCTTGCACTCCTTTCACACAGCAAACAGCAGATGCAAGAAAAGACAAACGTTGTGGCAGCCACGTCTTCACAAGTTGGCCTCAACATCCACAAGGACAAGACCAAGATCCTTAAGATCAACTCCACAAGTACCGAACCAGTCACCCTGAATGGAAGTCCCCTGGAAGAAGTGCAGTCCTTCACCTACCTGGGTAGCATCATTGACCAGCAGGGCGGTACAGACGCAGACGTCAAGGCAAGAATCGGCAAAGCAAGAGCCGCCTTCATCCAGCTCAAGAATATCTGGACCTCCAAAGAGCTGTCCTTGACCAACAAGATCCGACTGTTCAACTTCAACGTGAAGTCAGTCTTACTGTATGGAGCAGAGACCTGGAGGACGACCAAGACCACCATCAGGAAAGATCAGACCTTCATCAACAGCTGCCTCAGAAGGATTCTCCGGATCCGCTGGCCTGACACCATCAGCAATGCCAATCTTTGGGAAAGGACCTTCCAACTTCCTGCTGAAGAAGAAATAAGGAAGAAGAGATGGGGCTGGATAGGGCACACCCTTCGAAAACCGCCAACCAGTATCACCAGGCAGGCGCTGAGGTGGAACCCACAAGGCAAGCGGAAGAGAGGCCGTCCAAGAAACACCTGGCGACGCAACCTCCAGGCTGACACCACCAAGATGGGCTACACCTGGAACCAGCTAGAAAAAATGGCCCAGGACAGAGGACTCTGGAGATCTGTAGTTGGCGGCCCATACCCTGATAGGAGTGACGGGCAGTGAATGAAAATGAATGAAAGACCAGACAAAAATCAGGTAGACATAGAATTTCTAAGAAGAAAAGCAAGGCCTTGAACTCAAATACAAATAAACTTGTTTTTTTTTTTTTTAAACAAATGAACATAATCATAAAGTATGATCTGCAATCATGGAAAAAAGTTAGCTGGGAAATATATCTTTTTGCAAATGACCGTTACCATATACAATCATAGACAAAGGTTAAGCGCATAATATAGATATAAATAGTACAACAGATATGTTCACAATGGTGGACATCATAAAGATCTTGTTACCAACACTTCTCAGCATTGGATGGTCTTATTGACATGGAGTTTTCATTGAAAGACTTCTTATGAAGTCGAGTTGATCACAAATAAAATTGTGTTCCTTGGGTGTCCGATATGGCAGAAGTGGTGGCCAGCTTTAAAATCTTGTTAATTGATGGATGGTCATATTTTAATGGTAGTTTCATAGAAGGACTTCTTATGGTGTCTGCATGGTCCTATATAATAATGGTGTCATCAATGGTGGCCATCTGAGAAATCTTATTTTCACTACATCTCAGTATGGGTTTCCACTAAAACATTTCTAATAATATGTAGGTGGTCCTAAAATCTCATTAAAACTTCAATATTAGAGACTCTTGCATATTAATGAGATAATCTTGCATCTGATTGGCTGAGGCTACTCTGATGGACTATTTAGTTATCACTCTAGATCTCAGTCAGGTTGGATAATAACTGAGAGGCATATAATATTAATGAGGTGGCCAACATGAGGATGGGATAGATGTTACCAACTTGGTACAGTGTATGCTTATATCATGAAGATCTTGGAAAATTTGATATTGAGTGAATACTTGTATATTTTTTTTAGGTGTTTTTGCACCAGACTTGCTGATTTTATTATCATTCTAAAAACCACATTTCTGACCCCGTTTAAATCAATCTTGAGCATTTATCATGGATAAGTTTGGTAATGAGTGAAATCGATGTATATTAATAAGATGATCTTGCATCTGATTGTTTCAACTTTTTACCACTTTATACAGACCATTTTGCTGACCATTTTCAATAAAATCAAACTTCTAATAATGGCTTATATGATTAGGATCTCAAATAAGTTTGATTAGGATCTCAAATAAGTTTGCTAATGTGTGAGATTCACATATATTAATGAAGTGATCTTGCATCTTTTAGTTTATTTTGTTACCACTCTATGGAGACTGTATTTAAAAAAGATACTAAACATGGTAATTTGTTTCAGTGTCTGAATTACACATGTAGTCCTTTTAATGTGCCAGCCTTCATTCACTCATTGAAACCCCGTATATTGTACAAAAGTCTATTCCTATTCAGATTTATTTAAATAATACATGGTGCATTTGTCAGATTTCTTAGAGACTCCAGGTAAAAGTATATAATTATATGTTCATACATTTTAGTACAGTTTATATGTGGTGTTTTTACATTGTTGGATTAATCTTTTCATGGAGATTAATTGAACTCAAAATTGCCTTTTTTTGTGCCTGCTATTGTTGCTGTATGTACACATTCATGGCATTCCTCCAAATATACAGGTAAAAAAAGAAAACAATACAACTGTAAATTTGGAGATATTAATTTGGCAAATATTGTAAATTAGTCAAAAAAGTAAATACAAAAACATTAAAGTTCCCTGATAATGATTTAACCCAGATAATCTGAAGAGGCAAATAAATCAACAATTGGCAGAAAATGGTATTAGTACTAATCTCCTAAGCTTCTGGTGGTATGCCTGCAACACATATCAAACAAACATGTACATAACATTTAGCAGTTTCAACTTTCTTTATGATTGTTGGGGCAGTTCTTGCATGTGCTTTACTTCTAGTACAGTCTAACCTAAGTCCCTAATCTGTATCTGACAACATCAATTTCTATTTCAGGAAGCATGTATCTTAAACTTTTTCAGTGTGCCATTTACAATAAAAGTATTGATGAGGAAATGGAAAAATATTTCCTTCCAACCAGTGTTTTGAACCTAAACTGCATTCCAATCTACCCATATGAATCTGGCAGTTGTGGAAATCTTGGGTCTCTATTCATCCCTCTCTCTTTTTTAAAGGCCGTTTCTTTTCCAGTTACTATAGCATTGATGGACAGAAAGTAGACCAGTGGATAAACAAAATAGAAACTTCCGAAAAAATTACTTGGATGTATTTCACTTGCCATAATTCAATATATAAAATGTTGAGAGTTGTATTAATTTGCCTTCCAGGAGACTTTTATATGGACCTACAATCCGTTTCTTGACTAGAGTAGAATTTACTCCCAGGAAGACTTATTTTACCTGTACCCATAATCTATTTCTTGAGAGTTCAATACCAAGTGCAGATGTATAAATAATGAGATGGGAAGATGACAGCTTAGTGCTGGTTAAACATAGATCCATGTACATATGGTGACTTTTTCATTGGAGCCCCTGGTAGAGTGTTTTCACTATACACTGTAGGGCAACATTTGCCCTTATATTCAAAAGGGATTTCCATGAGGATGCAGGACTGCACAGGGGCCGTCCATAAATGACATCACGCACCTATGGGTGGAGGGGGGTCACACATTTGTGACAATGTGTGTGACAAGGGGGAAAAGGGTGTTTAAGAAATATGATATCACATCAAAATGCACAACTTTATTTTAAGTTCCACTTAATTTTTTGATTGCTTTTAATTTATTTTTTTTTTTTTTTTTTTTTAATGGTTTAACGCCATTTTTCAGCACAATATAGGCTATACATGGCGGCCAGTATTAATGGTGGAGGAAGAAACCGGACAAAGCCCGGAAAGAACCACCGACCCACGAGAAGCTACTGGCAAGCTTTCTCACATAACTACATTTGCCGAATCTTAGACTCGAACACACGCAGACAGAGGTGAGATGGCAGTGGTCCGTAACGGACAGCGCTTTAGACCACTCGGGGCCCCTTTAATTTATTTAATGATGTTTTAAGTAGCTTCACACAAATTAAGATGGACTCTTCTTCGAACTACCAACACCCCTACCAGCCCCAATAGTGGCTTTTTCCAAATAGCATTCTTCCATTTCCAGTCCGCTGGTGTCGACAAAGCGAGGTTGAAATGATCTTTTTTTTTTTTGTCAAAATTTTTTAATTTTAAACTTTTTTGTGCTGTAAAATTAAATTTAAAAAGTTTGATTGAAAAGTAAATAATTTATTAGTTTGATAGAAAAATAAAATAAAAATTCAATTTTTTATTATAAAAGATTATACATTTTAGAAATAGAATAATTAAAGTTTATATATATATATTATTTAGTGAAGAATTGACCACTATGATGGATAAAAGTGAATGTTCCAGTGTCTTTTTGAGGCATACGTGCTGGCATATCCTACAAAGAGCAGAAAGATTTGCCAAGAAGTGTTTCAGAAGTGGAATGGAATAAAAAAAAAATGATGCAGATGCAAGTTGAAGTTGATCACTGGTTGCAAAGAATTAAAAACAATTGCCGCCACACAAGAAAAGGATCACTTCTGACGTATTGGGCTAAACAAACATATGCTGATACAAAAAACTCCAATAAGAATTCTGTGTTCTACTGCAAAGTTTCAAAGTATTTTTTTTGTTATAATTACTTTATTGGATAATTATAGGAGAATTTGAATACAATATTCTGAACATCAGCAGTTTTAGCTAGACGACAAATATTATCAAAAGATTTTTATGACAATTTCAGCTTTCCAGTGCCTCTTTTTTAATACATGTTTTCTCCTACAATATCAGAGTGCAGTGCCACACTAAATACATACTACAATGACAATAAAGTGATTTGAAACATGTTAATTTTCAAATAGAAAATACGGCTTTTTCAGGGGGAAGGGGGGGGGGCAGAGCTTTGTGACATCATATTTGAGGGGGTCTGACTTTTTGTGATGACGTGTAACGAGGAGGGGGGTCCAAATTGGCTAAAATCGTGTGACTTCATTTATGGATGGCCCCATGGCTTTTAATTTGGTCTGTTAGTACCATATATAAGGGGCCCCGAGTGGCAGAGTGGTCTAAAGCGCTTTCCTTTATGGATCACTGCCATCTCACCTCTGTCTGCGTGGGTTCGAGTCTAAGATTCAGCTAATGCAGTTATGTGAGAAAGCTTGCCAGTAGCTTCTCGTGGGACAGTGGTTCTTTCCGAGGGGTTTCCCGGGTTCTTCCTCCACCAGTAACACTGGCCACCATGTATAGCCTATCGTGTGCTGAAAAATGGCATTAAACCCTAAAAAAACCAACAGAAAAACAAGAAATATATACTTGCTTATAAGAAGACTACAACTGTAAAATGCACGTACCCAGATCTGCCATCACATAATGTGCTAGTGTATCTGGATTTGTACAGATTGTTAGGAGCAATCAATAGAACAAACAACATAAACTGTGATCTACAGGCTCGTTATGCTATAGCAGAACAAGATCTTTGTTGTTTGCAGTTTGGCTTGAATATAAGTGGTTTATATGGTAAGTTCTCCTCAGCTAGCCGCTAAAATTTAATCCAGTGGTGTGACATAATCTAACTGAGCCATTGGTCCTTTGGGTTAAATAAATTCCTAGATGTCAACAGCAACAGCAGCGAATGACCAAAAGTCATCTTTTTAGGCAAGTCTCCCACTCCACTACTTTTTTCTCTGATGGTTGCTCCATGTCAGCAAAATCATAAGATCATTAAATCTATATCACTGCTCTCTTCTGTCTCTTCTAATTCAGAAATTGACAACCAGTCTGGCCACAGTAATCTCTTCCCTATAAAAGCCAGAAATGCCTGACTCATCTTAGGATTCCTGTTTTGACATTTCTGCATAAAAGATCTGCATTCTGTGATGCAACACTGTCATTATGATATAGCAACAAGCTAATCAAGATCAATCTTTAAAAAAATGCCATCTGTGATTACTTTTACTAATTACCATAGCTTAATCCAGTCACTATATATGGCACATGTGTAGTTCTTTCATGTTATTTTTTTGAAAGAACAAATAACAAAAACACATATATGTTTGCAATAATATATAATATGCCCAAGTATATCAAGCAGGTCCTGGGCATGAATTACCAGAGAAAATATGATTTTATAAGGTGACTGTATTTTGCTTGAGAATTAGTTGTTGTTGTTGTAGGGCTTAACAACATTTTTCAGCACATGATGGGCTACACATGGTGCCCAGTGTTAATAGTGGAGGTAGAACCCGGGAAAATCCCCTGAAGAAAACACGACCCACGAGAAGCTAGTGGCAAGCATTCTCACATACCCACATTGGCTGAATCTGAGACTCGAACCCCAACAGACAGAGGTGAATGGCAGTGGTCCATAATAAAGAGCACTTTAGACCACTCAGCCAAATTAGTTAATAACACCGGAACTGTCAAATTTCCTCACTCTAAATATATAATAATGTCAAAACATTGACGTTTCATTTCATTTTAGTCAATTAAACATTTCCTTAGGTATTCATTGATGATTACAGTTGATATATGAATAAAGTAGATCCATCTTCCAACTAAATTGGTACACAGCCAAGAGCAAAAATGGTGCCATGCAAGCCATGTGAGTACATCTATATTTAGAAATAGATTTTCTTAATCCCTCACACTTAACAGCTTCATTACAATAATCCATGGATAGCACTGCATATATATGGGTTTAATATTTGTCTGCTTGCTCATTGTTGTTGTTGTTGTAGGATTTAATGATATTTTTCCGCATTTGATAGGCCATACATGTTGACCAGTATAAATGGTGGAGGAAGAACTCGGGGGAAACCCCAGAAAGAACCACCCACTGACCCACAAGAAGCCATTTGCAGTCTTTCACATGTACCCACATTGGATGAGCCCAAGAGTGTATGATTATAATGTTGTTGTGAATTGGCTAGATATTATTGAATTCACTGCATATTTTTCTATTTTTGTTAAAATGGCTAATGCAAGAAAACATCCTTGACCGTACAGGACTCCACAAAACATTTCCTGAACATTTGTAACCAAAACACATGTTGGGGTGCTAAAATCTTTTATAACATAATATGTAAACTTTGCTCTCCATGAATGATATGTTTCTCTTAATGTATGTGCCACATGAATTATGAAAATACAGCATCTTGTGAAGTTTGTTTTTTGTTTTGTTTCTTATGGTTTGACATGATTTTTTAGCACAGGATAGGCTATACATGGTGGCCAGTATTAATGGTGGAGGAAGAACCTATGTAAAACCCCGGAAAGAACCACGACCCACAAGAAGCTACTGGCAAGCTTTCTCACATACCCACATTGGCTGAATCCGAGACTCGAACCCACGCAGACAGAGGTGAGATGGCAGTGAACCGTAATGGACAGCGCTTTAGACCATTCTGCCACTCGGGGTCCGAGTCTTGTGAAAAAGTACTACCTAGACGTCACGATGTCCACCATTAATACCCTTTACAGGTTCAATTACAGTTTGATTTCATGAAGAAAATAACAAGCACATCAGTTAAAATGTTCCAAAAATGTGTTTAAACAATGCTTTAACTGGTTCTGTTCTTAAACATACACTGCTATTTACATATTAATGTTTTAATTTTTGAAACACAACTTGGTATGTTTTCATTATGCGCTGGTAAGTTGCAAAATCCAGCAGTCATAAGATAATTCTGAGGGCGTATAAAAAAAGACATAGGCAAAATCAAGATGGTATGAAGTTTGGTTGATGGTTTTATGTAAGTCATATTGTTATGGAAAATATGTAAGCCTTCTTAGTGAAATAGTCATTAGTTATGTAAAGAGATGAGTAATATGAAGTCCACTTGGGCCTCTTGTTTTGTTTTTAAAACCCTGGCCTTCTTTTTGAAGGAAAGAAAGGTTGTGATCCATGATAATGACTATTGGTGATCAAAGAATTGGGTTACAGGTAGTTTGTGATCCATGATAATGACTATTGGTGATCAAAGAATTGGGTTACAGGTAGTTCATCCCCTTATAAAATTTAAAGCAAACCACAAGAATAACATTTTTTTCATTACAGGATGCATAAATTTCAATAGAACAATTCAAAAAAATTACCAGAATCAAACACTTTAGGGATTTAAATGGGCAACATGCAATTTGTAACTGAATATGTTTAGTGAAACAGAATTTGACTGTTGAGTGTATTGCTGTTATATTAAAGTGTCAGAAACATTGGGCATTTCTTTTGTTATCACAATTGCATTATTTTATGAAATTTCATTTATTAAAATGCCTTTACTACATTTTTTATTTTATAAAAATTTGTTCTTTTAGCTGTTATCAAAATATTCCAGTATGTTTGTCCTGAAACATTTTATCTTATCAGGAGAAAAGCCCTGTGAAATAAATTTTAATTTATATGAAAGCTATAACACTATGCAGATCACAGATTAAATCTTTATCTATAAACTTAGCATTACATTCTTGAATAACAGGTCAAAACAATGAACATCTGAATATTGTCTCCGAAGACAGGTTATCTGTCATAACAGGGGTCTTTCAAGATAGGTTTCATTGTATACCTTAGATAGGTTTTATTGTATACCTTAGATAGGTTTCATTATATACCTTAGATAGGTTTCATTGTATACCTTAGATAGGTTTTATTGTATACCTTAGATAGGTTTCATTATATACCTTAGTCCACTAAATATCCATTTAAATTTACTTGTACATATGCTTGAGACCTTGTGCTTTAGAAGATTGCTTACAAATAAATTTGTCATACATATCTATACACACACACACACACACACACACACACAGAGAGGATCTCAAATTAATAATGATTTAATATTAAATTTATGAAATTAGTTGTATTATGTCTAGCTTTGCAAACATTGATGAGGAAAAGTTTGATATTATTCATTGAGTTTCATAAATTTATTATTAAATCATTACCCATTTTAGATTTTATCATTTAGTTTTTATTTCAGTGGAAATTATTTAGATAGGAAGAAGAACAAATAAGTTTGTTCATTCAGACACACACTACACCTTTCATTTGTTGTGTTTTAAAAATAGTCCCAAGTAAAGTTGAACTTGTAAAAGCAATAATGTTTAAAAGTTAATTACTGATATATTTTTTTTACAAACTATAAATCAAAGAACATGTGTCCTTCCAAATAAAGAGAACATTTTACACTGACAAAATCATCTTTTAACACAATGTCCAGTGTGTGTGTGATGTCACATTGTTTGATACACTACTGTTTAGATAACAGGTATACCAACCCCCTCCACCCCCACCCACCAGCTATCAACTGAGCAATGTTATTAGTTTCACTTTAGTTTTACTTGTTGTTGTTCTTGTTTTTATGCCATTTTTCATATGATGATATGTTATCATGACATAACAAAACTCTGTGGGGGTAAATTGGCCATATTCAGACATTTGATACCATTCTTTCCCCCATTGTCTTTCATGACTTGACCACTCAGGTGGCCTAGTGGTGAGAGTGTCTGCCGCGGAAGCAGGAGATCGTGGGTTTGATGGCTGGTTTGATCCTATTAAAAGAATAAAATCCTAATCACACACACTCAGACACACACACACACACACACACATACACACACACACACACACACACACACACACACACACACACACACACACACACACTTTCATTACTCAAGTTGAAAAATGGCTGCCAAAATGTTTATTCAAAACAATAAATTCCATAAGGTGTGGTTCAAAAACATTTTCCCATGATCTCAGCCAATCATTAAAGAGAATACTGCACAATAATTTCAAGGGCTTACTTAGATCAATCAGAATCACATAAACTGATATGTAACATGTTGTGATATCAAAAGTATGAAACTGCACATAACTATAGGAAAACTGTAATGACTATTTGATAATTATTGTTATCATATATTCTATATGCTTTACATAATTATTGTTATCATATATTCTATATGCTTTACATAATTATTGTTATCATATATTCTATATGCTTTACATAATTATTGTTATCATATATTCTATATGCTTTACATAATTATTGTTATCATATATTCTATATGCTTTACATAATTATTGTTATCATATATTCTATATGCTTTACATAATTATTGTTATCATATATTCTATATGCTTTACATAATTATTGTTATCATATATTCTATATGCTTTACATAATTATTGTTATCATATATTCTATATACTTTACATAATTATTGTTATCATATATTCTATATGCTTTACATAATTATTGTTATCATATATTCTATATGCTTTACATAATTATTGTTATCATATATTCTATATGCTTTACATATAGCTTGTAGCCTTGTGGAATGTTTTCTTTCTACAGTTACTTTGAATATTTTGGTGGCCATTTTTTGAATCAACTGACCAAAGGAAAAAGGTCACATCTTTCAGAGTATGGCAGATTTACCTCACTTTGGCTTGTTAGACCATGTATTATCATGCACTAAAAAGAAATGGCATTAAACCCCAAACAACAACAACAAATAAAATTAAGGGTATTGGTATGTTTATAGTATCCTTGAGGGGAGGGGTGGGTGGTAATCCTGTAACAAAGAATTTGCCCAATATATAAAAGTGGTTTAAATCTTAACTTCTAGAAGCAAATAAACTCACCTCTGTTCAATGAAGAATGTAGAGATTACCTCTCAAATGACAATGTTAGGCCTATTTTTATTAGGTAAAAAAGCTCAAATGATGTAATGCTTCATATGTGATATAATTCCCTCTGTCTGGTTCCAATTCAACTAATGCAAAATATCCGGTCACACATACATAACAGTAAATATGGAATTTCTTCATCCAGTAATAATCTTTTCACATGAATATCCAATAACTTCCAGTATTGAAAGTGACATACCTTAGACATCAACATTGTTACATTGATCATCTAACCTCATGAATCAAACTGTGACACACATGGAACTTCCATACAAAAAAATCAGCAGTGGTTTGGGACTATTTTTTACATGCTACAAATGAAACATACATTTTCTGAGTCAGAATGAATGAAATTATTTGTTTCTATTTCCATTGCAATAAAAATAACTGTGATAAACAGAATCTCAAATGGGTAATGATAATTAATATTAAATTTATGAAACTCATTGAATAATGTTGAGCTTTTGCCAGCCTTGGCTCACAAAAACTTGATATTATTCAACAGATTTTATAAATTAAATATTAAATCATTACCTGTTTGAGATCCTCTATTTCTTCGCTGTAGGGCATGCATGAGTTACTGAGAGGTACATTGAGTAGGGTAATATTTTATATAATAGTGTTTTAGATAAGTGTTTTAAATTATTGGCCTCTGTTGAAGTACCCGAGTTTGGCTACATAGCCAGAGATAACATTGTAGACTGAAGAGAGATACAGCTGGCAGAGATCCTATAAGTAAGCTAATATGAAAATAGCTGATTATTGAGATAACTGAGTTTAGGAAACAGGAAATTAACTGCATACAGAATTTTGTCCTATTTTAGTCTTGGTTCGGTAATACTTGCCCAGTTAACCTCAGTTCATTATAAAAATGGTAGGTACAGTATGTTCTGTTCTGGTCCATTTGGGTTATTTGTTTTTGGAGGTCAAAATTCAGTATTAATGTTATACGATTTATAGTTGATTTAAAATATAATTTCCTTGCCATTATCAAAAATCTCCATTAGAATCATCATCAAAACTGTAGGCACTGGGAAGAAAATGTACAATCAGACAGTGCAAATCATTTATGTAATATTTGAATACTCAGCTGTTTCTTTTATCTCATTTCCTAGATATATTACTCACATTACTTTATCTGCAAATTTAAAATGTTGATCTCCAGTTATCTTTGCTTTTGATGCTATATGTGTAAGCAGATAAGAGTGCTGATTTGAAAGGAAATTTATGAAAACGGTACTTGAATGATTTATATCTTGTGCAAGCCATCATGAGAAAAAGATTTAAATAAATGCTATTTATTCAATATTTTAAAATTTTTAAGGATTTTGTTGTTGGTGCAAAACACAGATTTAAACACCTAGTGAACAGCCTTTTATGAAATCAATAGGACTCCTTCTCCAGTCCATGAAATTAAGTCCATTCAGTAGAACACTTTCTCCAGTCCATCAAATTAAGTACATGTACCAAATATAGGACACCTTCTGCACTTCATTAAATTAAATTCCAAACAATAGGACCCATTCTCCAGTCCATGAAATAAAATAAAATAATTTTTTTTTGGATAAAATACATTTTTTTTTAAAAACTGAAAAAATGTATGCCCACAGATAAATTCATTGATAGTATTCAACAAATTTCATTTACAAAATGATCTAAAATTTTAGATTTTATTGATCATGATTTTATGGAAATAAAAGTACATGCAGTAAAACCTCAAAATGATGAAGTGATATGACTCAGAAATACATACAGATTTTTTTTTACATTATGCCTATAATTCAGGCTGTTGCTTTGCCATTTTGTCAATTTGAGAAAATACTGAAGTAGTAACTGTATAAATGCACGTTAGCTTGATGAGTTTGCTGATTTGCACTGGCGAACTATGCAACGCATTATGAAAGAATATAAGGCCACAATATTGCTATCATGTCCTTCCACCTTATGTGCCAAATAAAAAAAAAAGTAGTTTAGAATATAGTTCTTAATGGCCACAAATTACATCCAACAATTTGTTTGCAACTTGATGGAATATGTTGCAGTCATAACATAGTATTCTCATTCAATTACATATTTCAAGTAAAATGTTATTGTGCATATGTCGAAAGATAACGTCTGCTCATGTATATTTTGAGCAGGTTTTGAGGAAAAACCTTGTTCATACATGCTTATGAAGTTTATTCCATACATTGTTATCTAGTCATATTGCTCATTGTTATCCACTCATATTGTTCATACATTGTTATACAGTAATATTGCTCATACATTGTTATACAGTCATATTGCTCATACATTGTTATCAGTCATATTGCTAATATATTAATATCAGTCATATTGCTCATACATTATTATCAGTCGGATTGCTCATACATTATTATCAGTTGTATTGCTTATACATTATTATCAGTTGTATTGCTTATACATTATTATCAGTTGTATTGCTCATACATTATTATCAGTTGTATTGCTCATACATTGCTATCAGTCATATTGCTCAAACATTATTATCAGTCGGATTGCTTATACATTATTATCAGTTGTATTGCTTATACATTGCTATCAGTCATATTGCTCATACATTATTATCAGTCGGATTGCTCATACATTATTATCAGTTGTATTGCTCATACATTGCTATCAGTCATATTGCTCATACATTATTGTCAGTTGTATTGCTTATACATTATTATCAGTTGTATTGCTTATACATTGCTATCAGTCATATTGCTCATACATTATTATCAGTCGGATTGCTTATACATTGCTATCAGTCATATTGATCATACATTATTATCAGTTGTATTGCTTATACATTATTATCAGTCATATTGCTCATACATTATTATCAGTCGGATTGCTTATACATTGCTATCAGTCATATTGATCATACATTATTATCAGTTGTATTGCTTATACATTATTATCAGTTGTATTGCTTATACATTATTATCAGTTGTATTGCTAATATATTAATATCAGTCATATTGATCATACATTATTATCAGTTGTATTGCTCATACATTATTATCAGTTGTATTGCTCATACATTGTTATCAGTCATATTGCTAATATATTAATATCAGTCATATTGATCATACATTATTATCAGTTGTATTGCTCATACATTATTATCAGTCATATTGCTCATACATTATTATCAGTCGGATTGCTTATACATTGCTATCAGTCATATTGATCATACATTATTATCAGTCATATTGCTTATACATTATTATCAGTTGTATTGCTTATACATTGCTATCAGTCATATTGATCATACATTATTATCAGTTGTATTGCTTATACATTATTATCAGTTGTATTGCTTATACATTGCTATCAGTCATATTGATCATACATTATTATCAGTTGTATTGCTTATACATTATTATCAGTTGTATTGCTTATACATTATTATCAGTTGTATTGCTTATACATTATTATCAGTTGTATTGCTCATACATTATTATCAGTTGTATTGCTCATATATTGTTATCAGTCATATTGCTTATAGATTGTTATAAGCTATATTGCTCCAACGATGTTATCCAGTCATATTGCTCATACATTGCTATCAGCCATATTGTTCCTACAATGTTATCCACCCATATTGCTCATATGTTGTTATCCAGTCATAATGCTCAAACATTTGTATCAGCCATATTGCTCCTACATTGTTATCAACCATATTGCTCCTACATTGTTATCCAGTCATATTGCTCATACATTGTTATCAATCATGTTAATCATTCATTGTTATCCATCCATATTGCTAATATGTTGTTATCCAGTCATATTGCTCACACATTGTTATCAGTCATATTGCTCATACATTGTTATCATTCATATTGCTCATACATTGTTATCCAGCCATATTGCACATATATTGTTATAGGTCATATTGCTTATACGTTGTGGGGCATGGTATGAAAATGTGATGTTTAAAGGTGTATTGATCGGTTGTAAAATTATATTTATTATCAAGATTATGATCATATTTAGAAATTATCACTGTTGATGAATACATTTTGTGTTACGAATTATACATATGAGACCAGTAACTTACATTACACTATTAATTGATTTAGATTTTGTTTCCAAACCACAGTAATATCAACTGTATCCAGTACCTTCTGGTAAATAAAATTATTATCATAAAGTGTTTGTGCTTCAGATATAGATTTTGCACTTTTGTGATACAAATAAAAATTGTGTTTATTGTGTTAGTTTATTTGTTTCAGATGACCTTGATAAAATATCATGACAGCAGTTTGGTGTATCAGTTACATACTCTTCTACTCCGTCCATGTACACAGCTTTTTTTTTACTGGAAGTAAGTACTCTCTATCTCTGTATCTGTCTATCTGTCCGTCTGTCCATCTGTCTCTATCTCCTCCCTCCCTCCCTCCCTCTCTCTCTCTTTATATATATATATATATATTATACATGTAACATTGTTTAGAAAATTCCTCAGAAGACTCAGTAATACCATAGATGTTGCCATTGTATAGTTAGTACCTTTCCAGTTGGAAAATGTCCCAGCTGAATGACTAAAACTTTTGACCTCACATTATTTTAGACTTTTTTTCTCTGTCCTGGAAAAGAAAGAAATTTGCTGAATAAATTATGTTAGCATAGACTTACTTGACCTGGCATAAATAACCTGTAGGTTTTTTTTGTATATCAAATTTTCTTTTCAGCATCTTTATTTCAATAACTGTGTCTAAGCATGGTAGAGGTAAGTGTGGTCTGGGACACAAACTTATTTATCTAATACATGCTGTAATGGTGCGGTTGTCATTATGTTAGCCTTTGGTTTCATGAAATGCCACAGAGTTGATGAACCTTTCAAGCCATTCTTGTCTTCTTCAGAGTTATCTTTTCCTGAGTCCGTCAGTTCTAAGAGAAAAATTACACAAGTTTCCTTGCAGACTCCTATGATTAGAGTGGAGTAACAGCACTGTCCCCATTCCAGGAGGGCAGACAACCAGTCACATAACACCCCAAGAGGGAATAGCAGCACCATTTTTGTATGATAAGGTTAGAAAGTGAGTTATGCCCTCCCCTTGTACCACTCTCATGAGGGTGGAGCAGCACCCTTTACTAAGCCTCAGATTAGTGAGGGCTGATTGTTGGTTGCGACTTCTCCCAGCTGGGATTGGGCTGAATTCATCCTTTCTCCAGAATACAGTTTCATCTCCTGGTTAAATGAAAACTATCTTACAGTCACTATATTAGGGCATGGAATTGGATAGGCATCCCCTTCTCCATTATCTCTCTAAATTGAATGTGTTTTTTTCTTTTGCAACATGGAAGTGATTGGTTCTTTCCCTACACATTTCTTGACCTGGGCCATATAGTAGAGAAATCATGACTGGGGGCCATAGCCCTAAGGTGGTGGAGCAGCATCCTTCAATGATGGGGTCCATTGTCAGTGACACGATTGAGATTGGGTCTAAGAAAAGGTTAGGGAGATTGACCTTCTACCCCAAAATGCTCATAGTTGGCAGAGAATTTCCCTAAACCACCAGCAGAGGCTACTGCAATAAACAGTTCTTTAACTGCATGGGAGGAATTACCAGTTCAAGTTTATCCTTCCTCCAAGTCTCCCATGGAACAGAGAGACATTGCCTCTCAGGTGAGAGTGCAGGATGGTGTTCTTTCTGTCATTGAAGTAAATAAGCTTGACGTATAGCAGGTTGATGTGGTACCCCTTGCTTCAGGATACTTACATCTTCGCACTATTTTGTTAAAGAGGAACAGGTGGAAGATTCCTGGTCATTTGATAAAGCGTTTACCACCTATTGCCCAGCAGAGTCCCAATGTTTCAGGTGCTAGGGCAAGCTCTCTACCAGATCTCTTGCTCCATCCTTAGTCAGTTACAGTCAAGCTCTCTCAAAAGTTTAACAAGGTTAAGCTTTTACTATACAACATAGGTGGTAGCTTGTCCCACCCCAACCCCCATGATGTGAACCTTAGTTTACTGTAGCTGCTCCTAGCTACAAAGATTAATACCCCTTCTTGGCTCACTAAACCTCCCACTTTGGATTCTGAAGCATCTCAAGTGTGTATTTTCTATGGAGACCTGAGATTGCCTTCCATTGAAAACATTGGAATCCATGGAACAAAAGGTTATCTCACTAGTAATCATACCCTCACAGGCTGATCTTTTTCAGGCTGCTGAAGGAAGAATCTCTGTAGCCAATGGCTCTCCATTGTTTGTTGTAAGCAGTGGTCCAGGCATGCAAAGTTCATGTCCATGGCCTTATCAGCTGTTTTTCCATCTCTACAGGAGTATTTCTCTGTGCACATGCAAAGTTGTACTAGAGCAAAACAATTACTGTCTGAGGATTGCCACCCTGGACCACCCTGGATCTTCAGAGGGCTCATTTTTTCATTTTATTTAAAGCTTAGAGAGCCCTTAAACAATGGTACCTTCTGGCACTTTGAAACAAGCCAAAAAGCAAGAGTTATTCAGACCACCACACATCCCCAGTCAAAACAACAGCCCCATTTCAGAGCTCTCTAACTGTAGGTATGCCCTAGAAACATGTCTTACAAAAGCCCAGAGAAGAAATCATAATCCCACCCATCATTTTTTAAGGACAAGGGTGGACAGCCCTAGTGACTCTAATCCTTTCCAGCAGAGCTTACCTATTTCTTCAGTTACCATTGGCACTAGACTAAATCTCTTTGTTGAGCATTTACGGTCAATGGATAGGTCCTTTCTATCATAAGAAATGGCTACTGGCTTCAGTTCCAAGATCTTCCTCCTCCATTTGAGACTGCCCTTTACATCTGGAGCACTAAAATGAAGAGATTTTTTTTCTTTCTTTGGAAGATGCAGTAGGGAAGGTTTTGAAAGAGCAATCTGTGACCTTTTGGTCCTAGATTTTTGGGGTTTCCGAGAAAGGGTGAAAGTCTCGTGTAATTTTTTAGCTTTCTTCTCTAAATAGATTTCTGCTGGAGAAACAATTCAAGATGGAGGCCACAACCTCAATCAGGAATTCCATTGGATCTGGCAATTGGGCAGTTGCCATCAATCTTCAGAATGCATACCTTCACATCACTATCTTTCCTCCACACAGATAGCACCTCCAGTTTTGCTTTGATTGGGAGGTTATCTAATTTTAATCTCTGGTGTTCAGCCAAGCCTCCATGCCCAGAGCTTTTACCAAGGTGGCTACTGAGATCATAGTTCAGTGATCATCATGCATTGCTGTTGGACTGTCCCAGGACCATACCTAACTATCTTACACAATATCCTATAGATTCTCCACCATCACGTTAATGACTCATCTCAAATGGTCATTCACTCCAGGAGAAGAACATCTAAGACGTATGATGCAAAATGGAAAATCTTTTGTGATTGGTGTAGTAGAAAAGGTATCCATCCTAGCTGTTTCTCTTTGATTGCAGTGGCTCATTTTCTCTTCATTTTTATATCGATGAGAAGGGGGTCAAATTTAACCTCAAGCGTTAAACCATACTAGAGAAGGCTACAACTGACAAGCAGCAGTATTGTTTATGTCAGTGTCCCTATGGAATGAGTCAGTAAAGTGTTACTGGCGGATGATGACTTAGAGGGGTTAGTCAAAGCAGCTGTCAGAGATTTTGAGGAACCACTGGAAACATTCACTGGTGAGGGTTCATGGTGACACCTATTGAGTGTGAGTCAATGGAGCTACACAGTTTGCAATACCGTCTGTTTCAAGGCCAAAGACACACCTCAGTGATCCCAAAAATGGGTCATAAATGTGGAAAACGGAGATTATTGATGCTCTGAGTTTGCCATCTTGTCTGCCCTACAGCCCACTGATCATCACCATCATTAAACAAGCAAAAAGTCCAACAGCTGGTATCAGAGAGAGTTCGTGTTTGGTAAGCTTAAGTTTCCAGTGAAGGTGTCTGACATTGCTAAGTTTGAGAAACTTTACCCCACCATGGCCATAAATGTCTTTAGATAGACCATGCACTCTGACCCATCCACATCTCTGAAAAGATTTTGGACAATACTTTCAACCAATTGTTACTAACCAGGATTGAAAGGCAGTACAATGTGTAGTTGACCCTCACAAGGGTGGACAGCCCCAAGGTCTTGCTTTCTTTCCAGCAGATCATACATACTTCATAAATCTCTTTCAAAGGCCTTTTCCACAAACAATGAAAAAACATTTGCTGCTTATACCTGTGTGCATTTTACACGCCAGACCTGCTCTAGGACCATGTGATTGACTGTTTTGGCATAGGTGCAAAGCAGCAGAGAACTGTTTGCCAGAGCCTGTACTGAACAAACTGTACATCAAGCACATTCTCCACCAAATGCTAGTGCACTACATCACCTAAGCAGACGTCAAGGCTCCAACAGAGTCCCTCCACCATTACCACCACAACACTGGAAAGCAACACCAACCAGCACCCTTGCAGCTTCTGCTGCATGTTTGCAACTGCGTAGTAAAACCAACAAGCCTGTGTCAAACAGGAAAAGGCATAATATCTAACTTATTCAGGAGCCTAGACAAGGTAAGCATCCACAGGATATTAGCCAGCCCTTGCCCAAAGGTCGTGTTGCCAGCAACACCAAGGCATTCCAAGACACAAGGGAATGCCACATTTGCTGATAGTGTTATGAACCAACTGGGAGAGAGACTACAACCACATCACAGGCATAATCTCTTGTGGATACACTAATGTTCAGATAGGTTTGTTCAGCCCTCCACTATTCTGCAGAGTAGTCATTTCACCATTGTTGTTAATATTTGGTTTGCTCTGCATGTAGGACCGCAATGGCTTTATCATGGAGGATGTGTTCTTGATCTGCAACATTTTATCTATCTGAGAAAAGGTATAGTTGGATCAGGAAAAGGTGATGACATTGACAGTGGCATCCCTGACCATCATACTTAGTGAAACATATAAACAGTGACTCAAGACTCAATCATTTATCGTTCATCTCTAGCAGTACAATTTTTTCAATGTGCTTTAGGGGGTGAGTCTTTGTATATTAAATTTCATATTGTACAGCATTAAAAGAGCATGATGCAGTGTCTACTGTAGCTCATTGGGTAGAAAAGTTCCACATGATGTAGCAGACATCAACTGTTACATAATTTTGTATATGTGAAATAAAACCCATCTGGAGGCAGCATAATGTGGACATAGTCGATGATCACTATTTTACACCTCTAATGGACAACAGTTTGGACAGATTAATTTCCATTGTGGTTATCCAAAATGTTCAATGCATGTATGGTACACACACACACACACACACACACACACACACACACACACACATATTGGTTCAATGTTGTCCCTGATATAAAATCAATATGATCAGTTCATGGATCCCATTTAACCTACCTCAGACTAGTTGCTAGTTTATTGGTCTGGGTGAGTCAGGTCTGGAATCATACACTAACCCTGAATAAAATACCAGGTCAGTGATACTGCATCTGAGATTATATCATTTGTCATAAAATCACTCAATATTTCTTGCCTGTGCTTCAGTATGTAAATGATAGAAAATAATTTTGGAAAGAGGTCAGGAAGGTAATCTATGGGGTGAATTTGTTGAATGGTGTTAAAGTGATTTGGCATGGAATGATACAAAGTTTGTAAGATGATTGTCTGGATTCAGTGCTTGGTAAGTTTCCTATTGATTCAGTATAATTTTATATCAGGTCTGGGGCCCAGAGTGGTTGAGTGGTCTAAAGCGCTGTCCGTTAAGGATCACTGCCATCTCACCTCTGTCTGCGTGGGTTCGAGTCTAAGATTCGGTTAATGTAGTTATGTGAGATAGCTTGCTAGTAGCTTCTCGTTAGTCGGTGGTTCTTTCCGGGGGTTTTCCGTGTTCTTCCTCCACCATTAATACTGGCCGCCATGTATAGCCTATACTGTGCTTAAAAATGACATTAAACCATAAAAATAAAAAATAAAAACATATCAGTCACTAATAAATAAAGTAACTATTAATAATGGGCCATATGTTCCATTTGATTCTACTTCTTGACTTTGTTACAATTGATTGTCTCATTTCACTAAATTCACTCATTATTAAATGAACTGTAAAATCCACTTCACATTCTTGATCAGACATGTGGAAATTTGGCTATGGATAGGTTTTGTCCTAGCAATTCTTGTGGTGATGAATTTGTTCAAAATTTCAATGATGCCGATTGCTACTCCCTTGAATCAATGGTCTTGCTGATGTGGCATTTTAATTTTAAAAAAACTTCTCATGTTATCTAGTTAGTCCTAAATAATCTTACGGCCAATATTGCCACTACCAGGACAGTCTTGTAAATCTTCATGCTACTATTCTGAATGGATGGCCATATGAACATGGGGTTTTCACCAAAAAATGTACGAGTCTGTCAGTCAAAAGAGGTAAAAGGGGACCAGTCTTACAGGTCTAAAATCTTGTTAGCACTCAAAAATATTAGAGATGATTTTGCAAACAGCAGTTAAAAAAGGATAAACAGTGTTATCATCAATTTCTGGATATTCTTTTCAGCTTATAGATTTTTATTCTCTTTGAGTCACATTAATATCCTGTTCTCTTCTGTTTTGCTTATTTTGCACAAAGTACTCTGTATATAAGCTTACATTTATAAAATACCCAATAACTTATTTTTCAACCCAGATAATTCTTTTTGCTGTATGTTAATAGTAGTGGAGACAGTTGCATTTCGGAGATAATTATGATTGATTCATAAGCAGTGTGCATTCAGGTACAAGCAGAAAACATAGTCCCAGATCTGCCATATTATAGTGTGCTGGCAGGTCAGTATACACTCTTTCTAGGATTTATTTATATGTGTATAATTTAAAGCAAACAATTACAGTCTGATTTGCAGGTAGATTATGTATGTGATTCCATCAAAGAATATTTTCTATTCTTCAGAATTGTATGGTCAATAACACTGTGATTTACGGCTCAGAGACATATCTTTTGAGTTGCTAAAATGCAGTTACTTATCACCCTTTGAAATGTCTGTTATTTATTTTATTTTCCAGAAATAGAAACCATTGGCTATGGCTTCATCGGAGAGACATTGAACATGACATGCAACATAACAGATCCATCTATCAAAAAAAATGCTTCAGATATAAAATTCACTTTCAACGACACAGAGCTAAACAATACGTTCATCATGGGTGAAAAGTCTAAGAAGCTTGTTTTGCAACTGAGTGGTCCACAGATGAACACAGCTCACATCTACTGCCAAGTTTCCAACCCCAGCTTTACCCTTATTGGTTCCAAAATAATAAATGTTGAATGTAATTGTTTTTTTTATTACTGTGAATATTCTTACTAGGGATTTTCTCAGAATTTTTAGGGGCCAAAATTGACCCATAATCCAGTATAAATGTGACTCATCTGTATGAGAATTATTTGAAAATCATGCAGAATTCAAGTTTGAGCAATTTTTTCTTGGAAATTGTGTACCCTATTAGCCCAGTTATTAGCCTAAAGACCAGCTGAACTTAAGGTAGGGTCCTGTGTCCACCATATATCATCCATCAACTGTTGCTTTTACCATCTTCTCAGATCAAAGTACTTTTTCAGCCAAACTTGACATAGGGTATTCTAGTAAGAATTCTTTTTAAGTCTGTGCAAACAATGATAATACTGCATCTGATGTGGCTGCTATTACATAAATTATACCTAAAATCTAAAAACAAATCTACTTAAAATCTGCTGATCAGAATTTGACTCAGTTTGATAGAAATTTTGGTATAAAGAACTTTGAATTCTTTTTATACAAATAATGACAAACTGGTATCAAATATGGCAAATTTTATAAAAGTTACAAAAGCCTTTACACTACTCCTGAAAGTATGTTGAAAAGAATTTGACCAAAATTTGACAGTGTTCATTCATTTTTAAAAGTAGTACATGTAGTTGTTATTGTCTGGAACATGTGATGAGTAAAATATCTTGATTGAAAATTGAATCTTACCCATGAGTTACTCTTATATTTACATAGTATACTCCCAGCAAGGAAACAAAAATAGTTTTATCAATAAAACTTTACTCAAGTTGTGTTTGTCCCATGAATTTCTATTTTCTTTCTATCCCAGTAAGAAAATAAAAATAGTTCTATCAATAAAATTTTACTCAAGCGGTGTTTGTCCCATGAATTTCTGTTAAGAAAACAAAAATAGATTTATCAATAACACTTTACTCAAGCAGCGTTTGTCCCATGAAATTCTATTTTCTGTCAATCCCAGTAAGACAAGGAGCAATTTTTATCTTCCAGTTTACACGTTTTACAGACGGGTCAATAATAATAATTTTATTTTCCCCTCATTTACATTGGGGAAAAATCTCCAACAGTAAACATACAGTTTTCATTTGGAATGTAATACATTAGAAATCAAGTGGTTATATTTTTTTTCATCACCATTACTGCATTAAAGTGCACAATATTATTTGTCTGAATTGCAGTGAGCTATTTCTACAATCTTCTTAATTGCAGCAGATCAACTTAAGATCACATTTTTATGTCTTTGGCATTTTGAATATATGTAACTTAAATAGTTTGATGGTTTATTTCAATTCAGAGTGTTAAGTATTTTGCATTAAACTATGTTATAACTTTAAAAATCATTCTCAAATGCTGCTGAATAAAATATAATCAAATTTTGCTTGAGCATGGAAGTCTTTCAATTTGTACAAATGATGCTGATTTACTGATACATGTGCTTGCCATTACCAACAATATTAAAATATTTAAACCGCCTCTTATCAAAGCCCACTAAAGAGTCTATAAGCAATATGACAAAGTATTCTGGCATGAAGCTTTTCTAGTTTGCACAAATGATGCCAATCTGCCTTTAAAAGTTTAAAAAAAATATATAAATGTCAGAAATATTATTCAGATCATATTTCTTTGCCAGCTACTTTGGGATTTGACATTGAGATCAATATCAACTATATGATTGATCTCACTAAGGTGGAACCATGTTCAACTTCTAACCTTTCTTTGAGAAACCTGGATGATAGAAGTTACACAGATATGGTGACATGTATAAATTTTCATACCTTCCAATTTTTTTGAAGCCCACCTTGGTGGAAGCTCTAAATAGTGATCACTTTGGCATCATTGTGCATTTACATACTTCTGGTCATAGCCTAGGTTAGCATCAGTTTCAAGTTTTATACTTTGCAAACAACAAATGTGGGCACTTGAGCCAGGAAAGAACTGTATTGATTTTGGAGTTCAAGGTCATTGTCATGGAAGGAACAGATTGTTTCTTCAAAGTAGTTTAACATGGTGTACCTGGACCAAAACGTTTTGGATTGCTTTTTTACTTTGGATAAGGAGAAGCCCATCAAGTTAAAGGTCAAGGTCATGGACTGAAAGAAGAAGAATGTTTTTTGCACAATAACATTAGTTTTAAAGAACATGCTTAAACCATACTCAGTGGTTGACTTAAACTTGGGGTAAGGATGAAGCTTGTTGATTTGGGGTAAAA
Source organism: Unio pictorum (assembly GCA_030141615.1). NCBI lineage: Eukaryota > Metazoa > Mollusca > Bivalvia > Unionida > Unionidae > Unio > Unio pictorum. The sequence goes on from JARLTB010000107.1 coordinate 17,445,704, forward strand.
AAGTCAAAGTTCAAGGCTACTTAGTCTGAAAAAAGAATATTGGTTTCAGTGTAGAAATTTCAGTTATCTATAAAGTGGACTATTAAACACTTGTATGGTGTATAATTACTAGATTTGGTATGCAGGATTTTCTTAAAAATGTCTAAGATGGTTTGAACACTCAACAGTTAAAAAGAAATTAAAAAATACAGAAGAAATTCTTTTCAACCAATAGAGCATCAGTCCCATTGATGACTTTTTACCTATTCCATGATTGTGCAATAATTGGAAAAAAGGTGTGTAACACTAAGGTCATGAAACACAATTCACCAAATAAAAAGTGGCTTTTTTATCTGAATATTTTAATATGACAGTGCCAGTCTGCTTCCTTTCAATCAGGTGGAAAATTTCACTATTGCATTGTGTCTTGTACAGTGTGTTGTTTAAAATCATGTGCACATTTTTCTCATGGCATATCAATAACATATGTGTGTTGCATATAACTTTATAAAATATCATTCTTGCATTAATTACGTTTATTTACAGATGCTCCCCAGAACATTACAAATATCAGCTGTGTCAATCATGGATGGGATGTGTTCATGTACTGTTCATGGAGTCACCCAGTGGAATATTTGAACCTGAGCAATATTCAAATAACGTCAAGATGGTAAGATAGGTGTTCAGTATGTGAATACTGCAGCTTTTATCTGTTGTTTTTTTTTAATATATAAAATGACATGAATGCTTGGTTGTCAAAGATTTAACTCTTTTTTGAATTTAGTACAGCAGCAGCTGCCTTTTGCTGAAGTGAAATTGACATCTTCAGTTGACTTTTGCCACTTACCCATTGTGTATAGTGTTACAACTTACATATATATAATTTGTTTTATGTGTTGACTTTTATTCAGGCTTATATGTTATGTACATCTCTTTTGTATGATTGGCCTTTGTCAGTAATCAAGTTAAAGGCCTACTGACTAGTGTCATTTATTTTGTAAAGAACATAATACATAGCTAATATTTCTCTATGATTATACTGTAGATGAAATATTCAGCTCATTATTACTGTAAGTAAACTTTTTTACTTGTATCTGAGTTTAGGACATTAGTTTTTCACTTGGAAATTCCTGATGTTGACAATTCAGACATTTATAGAAAGGAAGTTGACCTTTATCCTGGTTCTTTAATTGTGTTGTAGCTTTTCTATTCATGTTGTTTACTTCAAAATGAATTATGCCTACCATAACATCCAAAGTTGAATCAGTTTTACTGTTGTGTTCAGTTTTTAATTTGGGAGGATTTATTTTTGACTGAATCATTGTTTTACATTATTGTGAATTCATTCAAGGACATTTTGGATTATATCATTCTGATACATCAAGACTGTTAGCACATATGAGGCTATTGGTATAAGAACACATTAAATATTGGAATTTTTTGGAACACCTTCAAAATTCAATAGGAACTCAATACATTTGGACTTGTAATTGAACTTTTTTAATTATTTGGGTTTTAATTCACAATACTTTAAGTTATTTTAAAAGTTTCACATAATATTCTAGGGAAATAAATTATTTGCTGAATTTTTACAAAACTTGTTTATTTTCACTTTTTTCTGTTACATTGATTAAGACCAAAGATTTATAACAATTCAATTGCATGTTTTGATTCTTACCAGTGATTTTTAAAAAAAAGTAATGATCCCATGTGATTCCTGACCATGTAATCCTTCGCATAGGGTCCAAAGATCAAATAATATAAAATTTCATTTACATATCTTTGTAATTGAAGGAGTATGGCATGTACTGTGCATAATCTTCTATTTTATTACTATTTTCTCTTTGACAAAAAGTTTCAGCTAATCAGGATCAGTTACATCAGAGACATCAAGCTTTTAAAATGGTACGAAGAAGTGCTGACATCTCTGCCTTGCTCTTTCCCTTTCCCTCATCTCAGGGCAGATTTTATTTTAATCACAATTAGTCTTAAACAAACAAGAAAGTCAGTGCAACTAATTTGTAGGAATACAAATATGGTGATTGCCTTTTTATTCTATAATATTAGTGTGATTACCATAGTTTTGTAAAAAAAATATGGTGATTGCCTTTTTATTCTATAATATTAGTGTGATTACCGTAATTTTCTAAAAAAAAAATATGGTGATTGCCTTTTTATTCTATAATATTAGTGTGATTACCGTAATTTTGTAAAAAAATTATGGTGATTGCCTTTTTATTCTATAATATTAGTATGATTACCGTAGTTTTGGAAAAAAATATGGTGATTGCCTTTTTATTCTATAATATTAGTATGATTACTGTAGTTTTGTAAAAAAAACATGGTGATTGCCTTTTTATTTTATAATATTAGTATGATTACCGTAGTTTTGTAAAAAAAAATATGGTGATTGCCTTTTTATTCAATAATATTAGTATGATTACCGTAGTTTTGTAAAAAAAAATATGGTGATTGCCTTTTTATTCAATAATATTAGTATGATTACCGTAGTTTTGTAAAAAAAAAATATGGTGATTGCCTTTTTATTCAATAATATTAGTATGATTACCGTAGTTTTGTAAAACTGTGGTGTAAAGCATTCCTTTGAACTTTTCAAAAGTCAAATAGGGAGACTGAATATAAAAAATAGAGATTGGGACCTATAATCCTTGTTTTCACTAAATATTGATTGATATTCCTGGTCCAATATGTGTGAAATTCGCAGAAAGACTACGTTTTTCCCTGTGACGTGCACTCTTTTCCCCCAGAACATGCTCTATTTTCATATTGTGGTCAACTTTAACCAAATTGCACAATAGCTAAAGATTAGTTTTAAATAATCAAGCAAGAAAGCCAGTGCCACTAATTAAAAGTTAATCCTTATCGATGCATGTATTTTGAGAAAACAAATTCAAAGAAACCACATTCTACAATATTGTCTGTTATGCAAGCACCAGTAATTGATTGTCAAGTAACCGATTCCCAGTTTTGTTGATCTAGAGGTACCTAAACAGGCAGCCTCATGGTAACGTACATGTGGTGGCTATTGTTCCCCTTGTTGTATATCTGTCCTTATTCCCTTATTCTGAACTTGTAAAGCATTTAGTATTGTTTACTATAAAACATGTATTGTATTGTTAATTAGTTTTTGAGGACACATTTGCTGTGTGGTATTTTATTGTATAAAAATGCCAGTGTTCACTCGAGCAATAGCTAAAGATTAGTCTTAAACAAACAAGAAAGTCAGTGCAACTAATTAAAAGTTAATCCTTATCCATGCAACTATTTTAAGAAAACGTCAGGCTCTCTGTCAATATTCAAAGATACCACATACTACACTATTGTGTGTTGTGCAAGCACCAGCAATTGATTGGCAAATAAGGATTCCCATTTTATTTGATCTAAAGGTACCTACATAGGCACCTCATGGTAGCGTACATGTGGCAGCCATTTTTTCCCTTGTTGTATATCCGTCCTTATTCCCTTATTGTCAACTCTTAAATCATTTATTATTGTTTACTATAAAACGTATATTTGCTGCATGGTCTGTATTTTCATTCCTTTTAATTTAATGATGGTAATGGTAACATTGGTAGATGTGGTATAAAAATGCCAGGTGTTCACTCATGTACCGGTAAGTTTCTGGCATGGGAATGGTGCTATAGAGTATTGGAGTTAATGCATTCGTAGTGATCATTCCTGGGATTGAAATTAATTGTGGAAGATTTTGTTGTTGTGGCAGTTTTTTGTGGGGTTTTCTTGTGTTGTTGTACAGGTTTAAAAAATCCTTAATTTATGTGAATAATCTTTAAGTTTAACATTCTATTTAGTGAAGAAGCAAATTCTTTTTAGTAATTATTTCGTCACAACAATATATCACGGGTGATACAACAGAACATATAGGACTTCCTTGTTCAGAAGAAATGAAAATCAAAGACATAGTGTAATACTCAGGAGTTCTCTGCAAAAATCAAAAGATATTATGAAATCGGGATGTTGGCATCGAGCAACCACAAGAATCAGGAGTTTTTTTTTCCTCTTCCCAGCATGAAAATTAACAGCTATAGTGTAAGGTCGCTTTCATGAAAGCAAATACAACTCAGCTTTTACTGTTTTAGCATAAGTTTTGAAGCATTTTTTCTGAAACTTTATTATTGTATTTTGAAGATACCATTTAAGTTTAGTGCACTGGTGCCCATGATTTGACTCCAAGGGATGTAATTTCAGCACATAATCAAACCATACTGTTGTTCGTTGTGTTGTCATACTGGGATTACATTTTGATTAGTTGGGTATTTACAGTTTCAAAGCAAAGTAAAATCATAATTACCGGTACACTGATATCAAATGCCCAATGCAATAATGCCAAAGCAGACAATAATCGAGTCAAAAGGGAGAGGTAGTGCTACAGCAACTTGCGAATGATAAATTCTTGTCGTCGTTCAATCAAATTATACACAAATCTAAATTTGGCAAAAACAATAAGAAAACATACAATTAAATAAATTTTCAAACAAGTTTTTGCCATTTCTTTTTATTAATCATGCACGCCAACCTCGAGATAATTAAGTATTTTTAAAAAAAAATATACGTTTCTTAAATGAATGCATTTAGAACTTACCTCATACATCTTGAGATGCCTCTGCATTATGGACCGGTCGGCTTATACATGGGTCATGCACTTTTCAGTATTTATACCTGTTCAGTTTGGGGGGGCCGGCTTATACGCAAACAGGCTTATACGCGAGTATATATGGAAATCAGATTTGCTGTATTTTACATTTGCTTTGACAATACAAGTCAACCCAGACATAGTCAGATTTACTGTATTTTACATTTGCCATGACAATACAAGTCAACCCAGACAGTCAGATTTACTGTATATTATATTTGCCATGACAATACAAGTCAACTCAGACATAGTCAGATTTAATGTATTTTTACATTTGCCTTGACAATACAAGTCAACCCATAGTCAGATTTACTGTATTTTACATTTGCCTTGACAATACAAGTCAACCCATAGTCAGATTTACTGTATTTTACATTTGCCTTGACAATACAAGTCAACCCAGACATAGTCAGATTTACTGTATTTTTACATTTGCCTTGACAGTACAAGTCAACCCATAGTCAGATTTAGTGTATTTTACATTTGCCATGACAATACAAGTCAACCCAGACATAGATTTACTCTACTTTTACATTTGCCTTGACAATACAAGTCAACCCATAGTCAGATTTAGTGTATTTTACATTTGCCATGACAATACAAGTCAACCCAGACAGTCAGATTTACTGAATTTTTACATTTGCCATGACAATACAAGTCAACCCATAGTCAGATTTAGTGTATTTTACATTTGCCATGACAATACAAGTCAACCCAGACCTAGATTTACTGTATTTTTACATTTGCCTTGACAATACAAGTCAACCCAGACATGGTCAGATTTACTGTATTTTTACATTTGCCTTGACAATACAAATCAACCCATAGTCAGATTTAGTGTATTTTACATTTGCCATGACAATACAAGTCAACCCAGACATAGATTTACTCTACTTTTACATTTGCCATGCAATACAAGTCAACCCAGACATAGTCAAATTTACTGTATTTTTACATTTGCCTTGACAATACAAGTCAACCCAGACAGTCAGATGTACCGGTACTGTATTTTTACATTTGCCATGACAGTACAAGTCAACCCAGACATAAATCTACTGAATTTATACATTTGCCATGACAATACAAGTCAACCCAGACATAGTCAGATTTAATGTATTTTTACATTTGCCATGACAATACAAGTCAACCCAGACAGTCAGATTTACTGTATTTTATATTTGCCATGACAATACAAGTCAACCCAGATATAGTCAGATTTACTGTATTTATACATTTGCCATGACAATACAAGTCAACCCAGACATGGTCAGATTTACTGTATTTTTACATTTGCCATGACAATACAAGTCAACCCATAGTCGGATTTACTGTATTTTACATTTGCCATGACAATGCAAGTCAACCCAGACATAGTCAGATTTACTGTATTTTTACATTTGCCTTGACAGTACAAGTCAACCCATAGTCAGATTTAGTGTATTTTACATTTGCCATGACAATACAAGTCAACCCAGACATAGTCAGATTTACTGTATTTTTACATTTGCCTTGACAGTACAAGTCAACCCATAGTCAGATTTAGTGTATTTTACATTTGCCATGACAATACAAGTCAACCCAGACATAGATTTACTCTACTTTTACATTTGCCTTGACAATACAAGTCAACCCATAGTCAGATTTACTGTATTTTACATTTGCCTTGACAATACAAGTCAACCCAGACAGTCAGATTTACTGTATTTTTACATTTGCCATGACAATACAAGTCAACCCATAGTCGGATTTACTGTATTTTACATTTGCCATGACAATGCAAGTCAACCCAGACATAGTCAGATTTACTGTATTTTTACATTTGCCTTGACAGTACAAGTCAACCCATAGTCAGATTTAGTGTATTTTACATTTGCCATGACAATACAAGTCAACCCAGACATAGATTTACTCTACTTTTACATTTGCCTTGACAATACAAGTCAACCCATAGTCAGATTTAGTGTATTTTACATTTGCCATGACAATACAAGTCAACCCAGACAGTCAGATTTACTGAATTTTTACATTTGCCATGACAATACAAGTCAACCCATAGTCAGATTTAGTGTATTTTACATTTGCCATGACAATACAAGTCAACCCAGACCTAGATTTACTCTATTTTTACATTTGCCTTGACAATACAAGTCAACCCAGACATGGTCAGATTTACTGTATTTTTACATTTGCCTTGACAATACAAATCAACCCATAGTCAGATTTACTGTATTTTACATTTGCCATGACAATACAAGTCAACCCAGACATGGTCAGATTTACTCTACTTTTACATTTGCCATGCAATACAAGTCAACCCAGACATAGTCAAATTTACTGTATTTTTACATTTGCCTTGACAATACAAGTCAACCCAGACAGTCAGATGTACCGGTACTGTATTTTTACATTTGCCATGACAGTACAAGTCAACCCAGACATAAATCTACTGAATTTATACATTTGCCATGACAATACAAGTCAACCCAGACATAGTCAGATTTAATGTATTTTTACATTTGCCATGACAATACAAGTCAACCCAGACAGTCAGATTTACTGTATTTTATATTTGCCATGACAATACAAGTCAACCCAGATATAGTCAGATTTACTGTATTTATACATTTGCCATGACAATACAAGTCAACCCAGACATGGTCAGATTTACTGTATTTTTACATTTGCCATGACAATACAAGTCAACCCATAGTCGGATTTACTGTATTTTACATTTGCCATGACAATGCAAGTCAACCCAGACATAGTCAGATTTACTGTATTTTTACATTTGCCTTGACAGTACAAGTCAACCCATAGTCAGATTTAGTGTATTTTACATTTGCCATGACAATGCAAGTCAACCCAGACATAGTCAGATTTACTGTATTTTTACATTTGCCTTGACAGTACAAGTCAACCCATAGTCAGATTTAGTGTATTTTACATTTGCCATGACAATACAAGTCAACCCAGACATAGATTTACTCTACTTTTACATTTGTCTTGACAATACAAGTCAACCCATAGTCAGATTTAGTGTATTTTACATTTGCCATGACAATACAAGTCAACCCAGACAGTCAGATTTACTGAATTTTTACATTTGCCATGACAATACAAGTCAACCCATAGTCAGATTTACTGTATTTTACATTTGCCATGACAATACAAGTCAACCCAGACCTAGATTTACTCTATTTTTACATTTGCCTTGACAATACAAGTCAACCCATAGTCAGATTTACTGTATTTTACATTTGCCATGACAATACAAGTCAACCCAGACATGGTCAGATTTACTCTACTTTTACATTTGCCATGCAATACAAGTCAACCCAGACATAGTCAAATTTACTGTATTTTTACATTTGCCTTGACAATACAAGTCAACCCAGACAGTCACATGTACCGGTACTGTATTTTTACATTTGCCATGACAGTACAAGTCAACCCAGACATAAATCTACTGAATTTATACATTTGCCATGACAATACAAGTCAACCCAGACATAGTCAGATTTAATGTATTTTTACATTTGCCATGACAATACAAGTCAACCCAGACAGTCAGATTTACTGTATTTTATATTTGCCATGACAATACAAGTCAACCCAGATATAGTCAGATTTACTGTATTTATACATTTGCCATGACAATACAAGTCAACCCAGACATGGTCAGATTTACTGTATTTTTACATTTGCCATGACAATACAAGTCAACCCATAGTCGGATTTACTGTATTTTACATTTGCCATGACAATGCAAGTCAACCCAGACATAGTCAGATTTACTGTATTTTTACATTTGCCTTGACAGTACAAGTCAACCCATAGTCAGATTTAGTGTATTTTACATTTGCCATGACAATGCAAGTCAACCCAGACATAGTCTGATTTACTGTATTTTTACATTTGCCTTGACAGTACAAGTCAACCCATAGTCAGATTTAGTGTATTTTACATTTGCCATGACAATACAAGTCAACCCAGACATAGATTTACTCTACTTTTACATTTGCCTTGACAATACAAGTCAACCCATAGTCAGATTTAGTGTATTTTACATTTGCCATGACAATACAAGTCAACCCAGACAGTCAGATTTACTGAATTTTTACATTTGCCATGACAATACAAGTCAACCCATAGTCAGATTTAGTGTATTTTACATTTGCCATGACAATACAAGTCAACCCAGACCTAGATTTACTCTATTTTTACATTTGCCTTGACAATACAAGTCAACCCATAGTCAGATTTACTGTATTTTACATTTGCCATGACAATACAAGTCAACCCAGACATGGTCAGATTTACTCTACTTTTACATTTGCCATGCAATACAAGTCAACCCAGACATAGTCAAATTTACTGTATTTTTACATTTGCCTTGACAATACAAGTCAACCCAGACAGTCAGATGTACCGGTACTGTATTTTTACATTTGCCATGACAGTACAAGTCAACCCAGACATAAATCTACTGAATTTATACATTTGCCATGACAATACAAGTCAACCCAGACATAGTCAGATTTAATGTATTTTTACATTTGCCATGACAATACAAGTCAACCCAGACAGTCAGATTTACTGTATTTTATATTTGCCATGACAATACAAGTCAACCCAGATATAGTCAGATTTACTGTATTTATACATTTGCCATGACAATACAAGTCAACCCAGACATGGTCAGATTTACTGTATTTTTACATTTGCCATGACAATACAAGTCAACCCATAGTCGGATTTACTGTATTTTACATTTGCCATGACAATGCAAGTCAACCCAGACATAGTCAGATTTACTGTATTTTTACATTTGCCTTGACAGTACAAGTCAACCCATAGTCAGATTTAGTGTATTTTACATTTGCCATGACAATGCAAGTCAACCCAGACATAGTCAGATTTACTGTATTTTTACATTTGCCTTGACAGTACAAGTCAACCCATAGTCAGATTTAGTGTATTTTACATTTGCCATGACAATACAAGTCAACCCAGACATAGATTTACTCTACTTTTACATTTGCCTTGACAATACAAGTCAACCCATAGTCAGATTTAGTGTATTTTACATTTGCCATGACAATACAAGTCAACCCAGACAGTCAGATTTACTGAATTTTTACATTTGCCATGACAATACAAGTCAACCCATAGTCAGATTTAGTGTATTTTACATTTGCCATGACAATACAAGTCAACCCAGACCTAGATTTACTCTATTTTTACATTTGCCTTGACAATACAAGTCAACCCAGACATGGTCAGATTTACTGTATTTTTACATTTGCCTTGACAATACAAATCAACCCATAGTCAGATTTAGTGTATTTTACATTTGCCATGACAATACAAGTCAACCCAGACATAGATTTACTCTACTTTTACATTTGCCATGACAATACAAGTCAACCCAGACATAGTCAAATTTACTGTATTTTTACATTTGCCTTGACAATACAAGTCAACCCAGAGAGTCAGATGTACCGGTACTGTATTTTTACATTTGCCATGACAGTACAAGTCAACCCAGACATAGTCAGATTTACTGTATTTTTACATTTGCCTTGACAGTACAAGTCAACCCATAGTCAGATTTAGTGTATTTTACATTTGCCATGACAATACAAGTCAACCCAGACATAGATTTACTCTACTTTTACATTTGCCTTGACAATACAAGTCAACCCATAGTCAGATTTACTGTATTTTACATTTGCCTTGACAATACAAGTCAACCCAGACAGTCAGATTTACTGTATTTTTACATTTGCCATGACAATACAAGTCAACCCATAGTCGGATTTACTGTATTTTACATTTGCCATGACAATGCAAGTCAACCCAGACATAGTCAGATTTACTGTATTTTTACATTTGCCTTGACAGTACAAGTCAACCCATAGTCAGATTTAGTGTATTTTACATTTGCCATGACAATACAAGTCAACCCAGACCTAGATTTACTCTATTTTTACATTTGCCTTGACAATACAAGTCAACCCAGACATGGTCAGATTTACTTTATTTTTACATTTGCCTTGACAATACAAATCAACCCATAGTCAGATTTAGTGTATTTTACATTTGCCATGACAATACAAGTCAACCCAGACATAGATTTACTCTACTTTTACATTTGCCATGACAATACAAGTCAACCCAGACATAGTCAAATTTACTGTATTTTTACATTTGCCTTGACAATACAAGTCAACCCAGACAGTCAGATGTACCGGTACTGTATTTTTACATTTGCCATGACGGTACAAGTCAACCCAGACATAAATCTACTGAATTTATACATTTGCTTTGACAATACAAGTCAACCCAGACATAGTCAGATTTAATGTATTTTTACATTTGCCATGACAATACAAGTCAACCCAGACAGTCAGATTTACTGTATTTTATATTTGCCATGACAATACAAGTCAACCCAGACATGGTCAGATTTACTGTATTTTTACATTTGCCATGACAATACAAGTCAACCCAGACATGGTCAGATTTACTGTATTTTTACATTTGTAATGACATTGCAAGTCTCCCCATAACTCAAACATTTTTCTCATTTTCTTGCATCTGTGTTTGCTTGATATGAAAGCTTGAGAGTTAATAACTTGAATAGGTTTCTTGTTAAAAAAAGTATGGATAATCAATGGAAAAGGGAACGGTAAGTAAGAAACCATTTGGTTTTTTTAATTTGTTAATAAAGGAATCAGCTGAAAATTAAGGCTAATATTTACAAGCAATATGTTTGTCGCTAAACAAATTATGAAAATTTATGCAGAAATTTATATAATATATCTGGCAGCTGAATAAATAATGTCATTGATTATGCTTATGTTTTTTTATTATGATTGTTTTTTGAATTTTAGGAGAAGTCAATATCTGGATTATGTAGACTGTTCTAAGAGCTACAGTTACTGCAACCTGACTGAAGGGAGCTATTTCAGCAACAAATACATGACAATATCTGTTGAGGTGAAGAACACCAGGTTAAATGTTGCAACCACAGGAACATTTGACTTTGATGCAAATAAAATTGGTATGTACTGTAGCTATAACATATGTACTACAATATATTTACAGCTGAGTTATAAAATGGCAAGAATACTGAAATGTACATTGGATGAGAAACCAAGACATGTAAATCCATGATGATGGGTTATGTTGTTTGTCTTGTGCAAGGTTGTATTATGCAGAAGACAAAAAAATTACAACTCTAAGGTAAAGCTGTACTGATGTCACTTTTTGCCGATTGTGCCGATACCACATATAGCCGATTATTAAAATTGCTGATACTGATTATGAGACCAATTATTTTATTATCACAGTATATACTGTCGTATAAACTGAATAATTTAGGAAAAAAAATAAAGACCTGGAAGTTTGGGGGGGATTATCCACGGCCAATGTCTTTACCATATTAAGGTCTTTTTGCTGACTACTGTAATGGTTCTGAATCTTCTTGGGACATGAAACAATCACTTTTTCCGTGTCTTAAGACGTAGGCATGTTTACAAAAGTAACTTTCGGTGACCTGACAATTATTAAACTGTTATAAAGTACTATGATTGATTGTATTATTATTTTGCATGTGCATATTTTCTTATTTCCCCAATATGAAATTAAATAAAGGTAAATAAAGACTTCATAATTCGCTGGCTGGTTGAGTTTACCAGGGAGACCATGTACCATAATGTACAGTACTTACACAGTGCAAAGCGTGCATAGCATCACTTAAATCCTTATTTATTCCCAAACATATTATGTGCAGATTTTGCTTTATTCATTGTTTCGACCAAATTGTATTCTTCTAGATAACATTTCATTTAGTCCTTAATAGCTGTTTCATTTACAATGAATCAACTCTCACGAGTTACTAATTTTCAATGATATAAGTGATTTTACAAATTGAGATAATATTTTTAGAAAGGTACGCACGTTTGATTGTACAAGGCAAGTAACCATCATAATTTACATGTTCACGAAGAGTGGTAATAATAAAGGCTAAAATTTTCATATAGATCAATTATGATCAACATCAATCAATTTTAGCTTTGTCTTTTGGCTGAACAAATATAATTTTCCACACAATCAAAAGCTTAATGTTTCAGCTTCTCCTTTGTTGATAGTTGGTTAATTTCTCTATATCGTTTTACAACAGCAGTACAGGCCAGTTAATCATTAAAATGCCTGAAACTGGCTTGTGATACGAGGAATTTTAAATAGTAACTATACCAGTACATTGATGCAGAGGCATAGATAGAGTGTTTGGAGCCTTGGGACAAGATTCATTTTTATACCCACACTCTCCCTGCAAAAATTCCACATAATTGCTTTTTATTCCATAATATTAGCACGATGTGGTGGCGTCTGAAGGAAATTATTCAGCAATGCCAAAATCCAGGTGACTGTAACTAAATTTTTATGCTGGAGTGGCTGTTGTAATTTCAGTTATGTTTTCCTCAATATCTAGGACCCTATTTAACCTACACTCATGAAAATGAGAATGATAATGCATATGAAATAGAATAAATCATCCATAGCAAAATAGGCCAGTGTTACCTAATTTTTTGGTTTGAGTGACTGTGGTATTTTCCTCTGGATATTTCTGATATTGAATGATAAGCTCCACCCACTTAGTTACTGTTGCTGTGGCTAACAAGCTTTCTTGGTAATTTCAGATCCAGTAGCATTAGCTATAGATTCAGTGGAAAATATTCTAGACAATATTTCTAAAACTTTCCTGCTTGATTGCAAGATTATTTCAGGTCATGCATTAAAGAAAGGCTTGACTTACTACACACACAGATATATGCATGAAAATAAGATTTTCGATGGTGAAAATCCGTTCAACATTTTGCTGGCAATCAGTGAGGAAGATCAAGCATCCTGACAAACTTAAAGACAACAATTTGGTGAAAAAAGAAGACAAAATTACATAATCTTTCTTTTCTTGTAGAGTTACTCAGGCTTATTAATTATCCGAATTTCTAATATTGAGTCAGTATTATTTAAATAATTTAAAGAAAAGCTTTGTTACATATTGCAACCATTAAATTTATATCCTACACATATAATTATCATTTAGGAATAAAATCAGTACTTTTAATTTTATCCATAATTAATATATTTATTATGTTTAGGAAAGTAATTATTAAAGTTACAAAATAAATACTCAATTTATGCAAAAATATCTGAGTGATTGAAGTGAATGTTTTGTTTTCTTCATGCTGCGTTAAAATATATCCACATATAAAAATTTAATACGGGCATTATTTATAAACTTGTAGATTTAAATTGTATCAGATATATGTAAAACAATCATTTGTTGTAATTTCTAAATATGACAGGAACCTGGACAAGGGATATATTTGCATCGCCTTTTACCTTTGTTTGCTAATTATTGTGACTCATATTATGTTGTAAAATCAGTAAATTTTAAGAAATTATTTTTATTTGAAATCAGCATAACATAAATTTAAATAAATATGAGTAAATATCAACAATGTTTAGATTGACATTTACATCTTAAATAGAGTTCACAGGTATCATATTGTAGTCAATTATATATTCATACCAGGCTTGTTAGTTTTAATTTCTTGTACTCTATCCCACACCAGGAGACATGTTAGAGGTCAGGAGTTCAGTGCTGGGAGGGGAGTATTGGTGCCTGTGAAATGAATATTGTAAAGAAAGCATAACTACAGCTCTGATATTTGTAAAGAGTAGCCAACAGATCAAAGTTATTCCAGAGTAATTATCAATTAAGATTTGAAACTCTAATTGCAGTTAAACCTCCACCACTAGAGGAAATTAATTATGAAATATTGAACTCAACTTGTATTTTACTCAACTGGAAAAATGTAAGGCCTCAGCGCATAAAGAATGTCAATGTCACATATGAATCTGAATGGAAAGACACAAAGGTATGTATTAATTATGTCACTTTTAATTAATATTAAATGTGTTAATTTACAGCAATCAATGTAGTACTTGTTCATTTGTTTGTTCATTCATTCATTACACCCTTGATTATGTCACACCCATTTTATCTACAGTCATGAAATTGTGTATGTGGATGAATAACAGGGAGGGTTACAAAGTTTCAGATTTTGTTATTAAAATCATCAATGTATTTCTCAGGTTCAGCAAGTGAAAATGGCCATACAGTGCTAGCTGTGTTTACACCTCATTTTGTCTACAAAATGGCTTTTTATATGACTTTATATAAGATAAACTTAATCAAGTTTTTTGATGACATTCTGTTGCATGGTTTTTATTCGAAAGAGAATATAGTTTTTAATAGTGTCCACCATTCTAATTTTGTTGATTTGAGTTTGCTTGGTAAATATGCTTCTTCTTTAATATGTTAGTCATTCATAATACCTTAAAAATACTACTACTACTACTTTGCAAATCCAGCCCTCCCAGGTTAAGAACATTTAACTAAAAAAGCTAAAAATTATTTGCCCACTTAGGTGTTGGTCAGGCAGAGTGTACTCTCCTTGGTACGGAGATTGACACCAGACCTCAGGAATATCTTAGTTACTACTTCTGCTAATGCTCTTGTTATGAGAGACCTCGCAGAGGTCAGAATCTACTTGGAAGATATACCATTACAAGTTCGAGACGTTTTTCACCTCTAAGGAAAGTCTGCTCAATCTATATTTCCAATGTTGTTTTCTTCCTATGCCAACAAAGTTCTGCTTTTACAATTTTTTAACACTTTGTTGTCGTCAGTAGCCTATGCAATTGCATATTAAGTTTGGGCTATAATTTTTTAAAATGTGCATGCAAATCTCTTGTGTTGATAGAAAACTTAATTTATGTGTAACTCCACTAAACCTGGTATCAGTTCATACAGTTGAGTTTTCTATATCCAGGCATTCCTAGTGTCAGACACCAAGCTTGATTTTAATTGTAAATTCTGTCTGTGAGCCTTCCTCCAGGTAGTATTGTAAATTTTATTATACCTGGACACTTCTTGGCTATATCAGTTCATATGCTATCACTAATTTTCAGGTAAAATATCATTTGTATAGCTTCTACACAGATCCTGTGTTCAAAAACAGGTGCACTAAACTTTTTGTACAGGCCATCATTGAGCCATTCTAACAGGTAATATTGTGAATTGATTTCAAAATATATTGACACTTCATTGCTCTCATTCATTGCCCTCATTATGTCATCTACTAGCACTAATTCATCATGGTATAAGTCACACTTTATTAATTTTACCTGTATAAAACATCATTGGGTCTTTTCCAAGAGGTATAGTTGTCTCATAATGGATATTGTCACACCTACTTTGTAAGTATCTAATAGCAGTGCTTCATTTCATTTTTTATGTGTAGAAACTTATTTATATTACTGTTTTGATTCCATTCTGGCTGGACGAGTACATGTAAGCTTCCTTCACATGATTTATTCAGCCACATCCTGCTTATGCATGTTTGCATTGGCGATACTTGAGTGATGTTTATCTGTTTAGGCTATCCATTAACCTTCCTTTGGGTTAGCTGTAACTAAAAGTGATATTTTTTGTCATCCTGTTCATACACATAATTACTATAAATCATGCTCCAATGATTCTACATGTGCAGGCAGGCAGATTCATATGTCTATGGGTAATTGTGCTAGAATTGATTATTCACTGTCAAGTTTCTAAATATAGCTAAAATACCTGTATGTGCATCCCTTTACAGGTAATTACCTTTGATGGTAATTATCCATGGTTACTCACTTGCTCATAACACAGAACACTCACTACACTACATTATAAAGGGTCTTCTCTGTTTTTTTGTGCAGATTTAGACCAGGGTTGAAACCAGTTGGCAACCACTCAACAGGTGTGGTTTCTCTAGTTGTCACCTTTTGACTACATGTCATACTTACATATTATGGACAGAAGTTAATTATAACTTGGGGGACAAGTACATCTGATTGCACATAGGGGCAGCAAGCATTCATTACAGACTCTAGTTGATTAAGCATACCATATCACATCCAGACCTCAGGAACTGGACTCTGTCATGCCAGCTGAGATGGCCATGTTCATCCATGAACAGACTTGACCATATATTTCTAATCATAATGGGCCATGACCACAATTCAATCATAACATTATCAGTCAGAAATGAACTTGTCCAGTTCCATTACTCTCCTAGTTCAGTCAAGATTTTCATGAATAGCCACTTCCTGTAGACAGAGCCCAGTCCACATGGTACCTCAAACACTTCCAGAGTATGATATCCACTTTGGGGCCTCTTTTCTAGAGATGTCTCAGCAAACCCCATGAAACTTCTGCAATCTAAGAAACTCTCCTTGGCAACATGTTAGAAGTAGCAGGATCTGGCTCGTAAGTGCTACAAGTGTATTGGGCCACTATTATCAACAGGAGAAGTTAGCTTCTCTGCCTTCCTTTATAAACAACAATACTTGCATTCAGTTTCCATTGTCATTACTAGCTTTTAATCATATGAGTGAAATTCTGCAGGATTGAACTGAATTTTTCCAACCAATCACTTAAACTACCAGGTCTACAGTTTTGACATCAGGTGAAGTTATCTATGGAAGATTCTACTTTCCATTGCTTCCACAATTGGAATCTTTATAGGTCAACATTGCTGAAGCAAATAGCCAAAGTACCCTCACACACAGCAAATGCATGGACAAGTTACATGGATCAAACATCCTGTAACCTGACCAATATTTTTCTTCAAGCAGGATCTCATGCAAATGTAATGTTTTTTTCATCCCTCTGTTTCATGCATTACAAGCTCAATGGGATAAACTTATAATGAATGTTACTGACAAAGTGGAATGCCAAAAGTCTGTACCTTGATCACACCTATCCAGGGCCCATAAGCCTGGCTAATTGCTGCTTCCTATCCACTGGAATGGCTGAATGGATTCTGAACATGATACAGGAAACAAAAGTACCTGATCACTCTGTTAAAATATGGAATTGCAGACCAACCTGGTCAGTACAGGATAGCAATGGAATATAATCGCATTAGTTCACACAGAGTACATTTTTCCAATGGAGACATCTGTACCATCATAGCTAACTTTTTATGGCAGTTCAGTGAGAAACAGTATGCATCCATCACATTAAATTTAACATTCCATGATCATTTGCATGATGTGCAGTCATAGAAGAGAGGATCTTGTGCTATCATAGAAGAGAGGATCTTGTGCTATCATAGAAGAGAGGATCTTGTGTTATCATAGAAGAAAGGATCTTGTACTATCATAGAAGAGAGGATCTTGTGCTATCATAGAAGAGAGGATCTTGTGCTATCATAGAAGAGAGGATCTTGTGCTATCATAGAAGAGAGGATCTTACACAAATCAAAATCCAGTCTGATCTTTTATTCTTTGGATTTCACATGGCCAAGGGGTTGGACCCTTGCCTAATTACTTTTCATGGGGATTAACATGGCTGAACAAGACATCATCTGAACTTTCAAGAGCTTAATTATATCACCTCTTTTACAAGTCCTGCCTTCTCACTATTTTGGCAGTTGTCAGGCAAAATCAGTAATATATTTCCTGGTGGATCCATCTACTTACAGTTCTGAGATGATGGATCAATATTGCTCATGAAGTCCCACCATTCACAAAGGCATCATTGCCTCGTGTTTCTTACAAGACCTGCTTACTCATTTGTATTAGCTATGGCAGGCAAAATCAGCAAAGTATATGCCTTATCAGTGGACCCAGATTACATGCATTTTCAACAAGACAGGTCAGTTTTACTTACAACAGTACATTCTTTTATTGCTATGATCAGGCTCCCATTTACTGTATATGTAACCAGACTTTTGTAATGAAATCACTGTCTACTTTAAACACTTCAGCTCAAGGCAACCTACAAGAGCCATTATGATCTTTGAAGTGGTATCTGACATGCTGTTGCATTGTGTTGAGGGAGATCACTTAATTTTACCTCTCCACAGGAACAGGACAAAATAATGCACAGACCTTTCACACAGGATTAAGTAAATCATTCACTCTGCATATTGAGAAATAACCCCAGTTCAATGAATTTGTATATAAAAAAATCGAGAAAACCTACCAAATTACAATTCATATTCATCCTCCCATTCTACCCACAGTTACATCCATATAGAGAGCATGCCTTTCACCCCAGTAAAAACATATATTCTTGGGATTTTGTGTCCATCCATGTACCAAGGGGAGATAACACTGCCTTACCACCACTGAGGTGGGCAAATAACGTTTATCTTAACCTGGGAGGGCTGCATTTCCGAGGAAGTAGTAATTTTATAAAGTATTTTAATTGGGTATGTATTCTTGAAGAAACTTATTTTACAAGAAAAAATTGATTTCCAAAGATTCCTATCATTTAGAGATGATAACAGTTTTAGTTGACTGTGAAGCTCACTAAAAGTGCCATATCATCAAAAAGTATTTTTATTTCAATAATAACTTTAATTAGTAGCATTCAGGATTAATATAATGCATCATAAGTTTTCATGAATAGAAAAGTACATGCATTGGTTGCTGTGCCTCAGTGTCATATTAAGGACTTTTTCTAAGATAGCTCTTGTTAGTCTTAATGTTAGTCTACTAATAGTATTAGTAATAATATTACTATCAATTAGTCTTACCATGAGAAATGCCTACAGAGTTACAAAGCATGAACAAAGTAATATTACTCTTTTTGTTTAAACTGAACACAAACTGGTATGCGCTGTAACATCAATCTTTTTATCTGTTGTAAATAGAACTCTGAAAACAATTGCATGACACATTACAGGAGTGTTGAATAATCAAGTGGGGAAAATCAGTGAGATACATGCTCTTTAAAATTGCAATACTTGTATTCTGGAGGGAAACCTTAGAAAAAGAAGAAATAAAGCTAACATACATATTCATCAAAGAATCGTAAACAAGGTATGTTATTAGCCCTACTTTTTTCTCATGTTTTAGATTTCATACATCTTTATATCATTTATTTTTACAGGAAATTGTGAGATACCTTGTTGTTGAAAAGGACGATTATGTAAACCGTACTTTATGTGGACTTTTCCCATACACAAAATACACATTCAATTTCACTGTGTATCCCGAGTACGATGGGTATGCTAGTGAGACCATCAGCATCAGCACAGAAAAAAGCAGGTCATCTGGTATGTATGTTAATGTTTCACTTTAAGTATACTTGTTGCCTTGTCTGTGAACCAAATGTTTCATTGGTATAATGTTTCTGACTAATAATGTTATTGTAATTGTTCATATTTTAGTCTGTTTTTACATATAGCATAATTTGTTTAAAATTGTGTTTCATACAGTCATGAAATCTGATGGATATATACAAATGAATTCCAACCATTATGTTTTTGGCATAATCAGTGTTTTTTTTCTCACTCAATTACATCTAATGCTCACCTGGTACTCTAAAAAAACATTAATAAAGAAAGCACTCAATGTTTTATTTGTAACTTATAACCGTCTCTTTAGCACTACTTATCTAAATTTGAGATTATTTTTAAAATATCATTATAATGAGTAACAGTACATTTTGCCATCATAGACCTACATGTGCTTTCCTTGATTTCTTAATGATGAAAATTCTGTCCTCTCATTAGGGTGAACCAGAATCTTCCAGATCACTGGATCAGCCCTGTGTAAGAAACCCATAACGTTTAGTGTGAAAGAGCCTTTTTATTTATTTTATATGTTGTAAGGTTCAACAGTGTTTACTTATGTAAGATATGCCTCTGCTTACATTGGTCAGCAAGTGAATTGTTATCATCTTGTGTGCTAAATATTCTTTGTGAACGATTGATTTTTATCATTGTTGAATGGAGAGAGTTTCTTAGATGTGTTTCAATTGCATGGTGTCGTCCTGGGATTTTATTTTTCCATTCTGAGGGTGTTAGAACTTCAAATTGGTTGTTTTATTTATTTTTAAAAAAACATTTCCTAATTTTTAAAATTTCTCTAACCATGCATTTTGCAGTCTACAGACATGCCTACCAATTATTTAAATCATCATGCCTATATCATGCATTGCAACAGGATGCAATCCACTTCCTGATTTTATCTGTCGTTAAATATAGCTATCAAGAATTCAGAATCTTTTTATTTAGGTTTCAGAGTCTTGTTAGCAATCTTAATATACTGTTATTTTCATAGTCCATGCTGGTTTTTTTTTAAAAGCCTGGTTGACTTAAAGTTTGCTTCCATCTGTCCTGAAAGTTCAGCATTGGTTCCTATTGACCTTTTACTCATAATGAAATATCCATGTAAGGCATCTCTGTGATGAATAAATTATATTAGTACATGGTTTACCTGGTGCATTCTAACTTTTTAGTATTTTGTGTATAAAATCTTTCAAAATGGTTTGGGTAAGTGTTGCCACAAGAAATCTGCTAGGGATTCATCCCACTTGTTTATCTTATATGCACAGTAAGAGAACAGATGATTGTCCAATTTATAGTTATGGGTCTAATGAGATATGGTATCTCATGGAGTGTTGACATGTCTACTATGTAAGGAAAAAGGTATCGTTTTCTTTGTTAGAGTTTTCCTGGTTCTCTTCAGGTCCCTCGGGTCTTAGTGAAAGATTACTAAAGCTATAAATGAGTGAAGAGTGAGTCACGCCCCTGCATTCTCTGAGGGGAGAGAGGAAGGAGCAGCACCCTCGTTTTACCACTAGGATGGAGAGCAAGTCACATCCTTTCCTTGGGGAGGAGCAGCACCTTCTCACATTTAGAAAGGAATAAGAGCAAGTCATCCCACCTTCACCCACTGACCTAGGGTGGAGCAACACCATTTACTGACCCAGTGCTCAATAATGGCTGATTGTGAGCCGAGTCCCTCCCCCCCATAAAGGGACAGCAACACCGTTTCAGTCCTAGAGACCTAATGTTAGTGATGAAATCCAGTCTTCTGAGGATAGGATTGCTCAGATTCTAGTCTATCAGATCTGAGTCAACTGCATAGTCCTTGTTTGCTCACTCAGGGCCAGATATCAGTCACTGGGTACTGGTTCCAGTCACTAGGTACTAGACAATAGTTATGGGTCTTTGGATCTCATATGGTATGGAGGATATGTCCACCCTCGCTTCACATTACCTTGTTATCCAGGAAACTGGGAATCAGCTTACAGATGGTAGATTAGAGTAGAGGATTATATTAACATCTCCCCATCCCTGTTGTTCCTCTTAATTCCTCAGGGATGTGGGGCCTTTCTCCACAGGGAAGTGATTGCCTCTTTCCCTACACACAACCATGGATTTCTGGACCTGTGTGGCATATTAGTGAGGTCATGTCTGTGGACTGTAGACTTACTTCAGCTTATGATGTTTGGTCTAAAAAGAGGGAGTGGGATAGACTTTCCCCAAAATGCTCCAGGCGGGTGCAGAATCATCCGAAACAACCAACAGAGACCATTCATTCCTGGCTGACCCTCTGTGAACTCAGTCTCTATTGTCTTCTCTTTTTGAAGAGAATCAGTGCTTGATTTCTACAGCTACCTTGCTGTCCTTTCAAGCATGCTAAAATTTACAAATTGCAATAAGGTCAGATTATCATTTAGAAGTCCTGATTACTAGATATTTCAAACTGCAGAGACCAGTGTCTCACTCTCAAATGCCAAATTGGAATCTCTCTTGTGTACTGTGGTCTCTAAATAATTCACCCTATGATGCTTTGAGTAAAGTTTCCATTGAGTATCTTTCCCTCAAAACAGTTTTATTGCTGTCCTTAGCATTTTTTTGTTCAGTGGGAATTATGAGTCAGTTTCTCTCCTTAGCTAACCAGGTTTTGTTGCAATGACAAAAACTGCTTTGATTTGGTTACTCCACTCCCAAAAGATATCCCCAGTCTCAGCCATATCTATGCTGAGGATGACCAAGATAGACTAGATGTCCAATTTGGGCTCTCCATTTTTGCATGACATCGCTAAACGAAGGGAAGGAGATTTACTTCTTTTTTCTACCCATTAATGGTTTAGCTTTTATTTCAGCTTCTGTCATTTTTGGGTGGATTGCATTCACTATCAAGAGAGCATTCCAATATCTTACTGATAGGGATATATCCTTTATGAATATTTAAACCCATTAGTTTCATGCCCTAGCTGCCTCATGGGTCTATCAAAATTGTTCATCTTTAGAGGATGTCAAATACTGCATTTTGGTTGTCTCACACTACTTTCTCCATTTACTGTCACTATTTAGCACATGAAAACAAAGAAATTATCTTACTGGCACTAAAGATCATTGCTCAAAATATGGCCTGCAGTAGATTTTTATTTGCGGGTTTTGGGATCATCAGACCTCCCACAATAACTTCAGGTTTGCAATAGTGACAGGTATGGTATTACTGATATTGAAATGTATTTTTTTTTTGGGTGGGGGAGAGGTAAACTAATTTTAATAATGTAACACTTACCTGTTGCTATTGCCAGATTCCCTCCTCCCTCCCCACACTGATGCCACACTTTATGCTGCTCCTTCAAATATATGATGACAGTCTTTCACAACATGCCCAGGGTGTATGGGGTTCTATGCAGGATTGATCCAGAGTTCTGGAAGATTATGGTTAACCCTAATGAGAGGGTGGAATTTTAATTAATCAGTCAGGTATTTTCCTCCCAGAAAAGTGCTTGCTATGCAATAGCAACAGGTAAGTATTACATCATTAAAATTAGTTTTACCCCCCCCCCCCAATCACACCACCCCACACCCCCAAAAATACATTACATACAAGTTCATCAACAATTGGGCAGTAGTATTGTTGACTCAGTTTGTGCAAGTTGACAAATAACTTTTTAGTAACCAACAGAAAGGTAGTATACTGCAGCCAAAAGGCCAGACTTTGCTTTGGGGTTTGCTGAGACCAACAAGGCCAGACTTTCTATTAACCAACAAGGCTGGTTGCAGGCTGAGGCCACACAGGCTAGACATTGCAGTAACCAAGAAAATGATTGCAAGTTGAGGACAAAAATTCCAGACTTTTTAGTAACCAACCAAATAATGATAGGCTTAGGCCAAATAGGCCAGAATCTGTAGTTTACTAATGTGATAATGACAGGCTGAGACTAAAAAGACCAGACTTTGAAGTAGCCAACACGATAATGACAGGCTGAGACTAAATAGACCAGACTTTGTAGTAACTAACATGATAATGACAGGCCGAACTGAAAATACCAGACTTTGTACCGTATTTTCCAGCCTATAAGTCGATTCAGAGAATAAGTCGAATTCACCAATTTTGTAAGTTTTCCATACTTTATCCATATATAAGTTGATTCGGAATATTAAATGAGGCCAGGTCAATATTGTAGCTTCGTATTTTACACTTGTAATGGTATTGTTGTATGATATTCCATATTACTGGCAATCGTGAAATTGCATTACCAATGCTAACATGCTTGTTATTTTACTTCTGAACAAATCACTGCTTATATTCTGTTATCAATTGACACAGCTGAATAAACAGTCCATGCTTGTTTTATTATGGTTGAAAGCACATCCATGTAGTTTATTTTATTACCTGTAGTTTCGAATGTAACTTATAAAAACTTTCAATGACACAATCTATATATAAGTCGATTTGGAGTACAAGACGAAGATCTGACTTTCAAGTAAAAAAGTATCGACTTATAGGCTGGAAAATATGGTAGTAACCAACATGATAAAGACAAGCTGAGGCTAAAAAGGCCAGACTCTGTAGTTACTAATGTGATAATGACAGACTGAGACTAAAAAGACCAGTCTTTGTAGAAGCCAACATGATAATGACAGGCTGAGACTGAAAATACCAGACACTGTAGTAACTAACATGATAATCACAGGCTGTGGCTGAAAAGACTATACTTTGTTGTAATCTTCAGAATGGTGACTAGCTGCAGCCAAAAATGCCATGCACAGTCTTCTGCAAAAGAATCATCAGATTGATAATCTCAAACAGTACAATTTAACCAATGAGGCAAGATGCAAATAAATTAATTAAGTCCCTCCCATATATAACTATGACTGGAAAGTGATCTTACTTTAAGGTGGTCTACTCAATGGTTTCCATAGACAGCATTATAATGAGGAAATACTGATATATTAGAATACACAATGTCATTTTTTATTTTCAGTGCCATTTCATTCACCAAATACAACAGGGGGTGCCATGTATTATAAGACTCAGGATTGCCAACAGGGAAATTTACGGAATGTAACCATCTACTGGCAGGTAAACAAAATAAATCTCAAATCATGGATTAAATCAATTTCTGGATTTTTTAAAAGTCCATTCTCTCATTTTTACTAGTTTGTTTTTTAATTTTTTATTCATAATTTCCTTAAAATATAAATCATACCATATTTGTGTACCTGGATGTGTAAAGATATCAAGAAATAATCCAACTCAAAGGATTCTGCTCTTTTTTAAATGGGCTATTGTAGTCAGATGGGTTGTACATTTCACATCTGACAAGCTGGCCTGAGTTCATAGTATTGAGACTAGATTTGGTAAGAAATACAGTAAACTTTAAAATATACTAGTGTCGATTATCGTGGCTTCTTTGTCGGTCTGAAGATTTAATTTAAGGGTCACTGTGACAAAAGGAAGGAAATTGACATCCATGCACTTGATTTCTTCACCATCTACAGTTACCAAACATTTTGGATAGTTAGCACTTAGTGTAAGAAATAATTTGGGATGAAAAGGTCATATGTTAAAGTTACTTTGGCAGAGAATAACGTCGTGTAAGTTGTACTTCCTGGATCAAACTTTTTGGATGGCTTGTTCTTAGATCAGGGAAGAAGTTCTTGACCATGTACTTTCACCCCCAAAAAGTGGATGACAAAACACATTAGGTTAGAAAGAAGCCTATTGAATTTTGAATCAAAAGGTCAGAGGTCAAGATCAGTCTGACTGAAAATAAGGAAAAAATGGTCTTTCAATAATAATTTTAATTCTTAACCTTATACCCTGACCCAGTTTTGTTGATGTTGTTATAGGGTTAAGCACCATTTTTCAGCACAAGATAGGCTGTACATGGTGGCCAGTATTAATGGATTAACCTGGGAAACCCCCGGAGAGAACCACCAGCCCACGAGAAGCTACCGGCAAGCTTTCTCATATACCCACACTGGATGAGCCAGAAACTTTAACCCATGCAGACAGAGGTGAGATGGCAGTGATCCGTAGTGGTGAGCACTTGAGACCACTCTGCCACTTCGGACCCTGCCCAATTTTGTTGAACTCTTTCATTTAAGATATGCAAGACACTTCTTGAGTTTGGGTTCAACAGGTCATGGTTAGAGCCATTTGTGGACCAATGGAAGAGTTGTTTGCAGAATGATTTTGTTTTAAGGAAAGTTGCTTGACCAAACTTTGCAAATGGCATGCACTTTTGGTAATGAAGAATACGATTAGATTCGGGTTTCTATATCTCAGAAGTTTAATTATGACTTTAATAAGAAATGAATGATTTTTTATACCATAAGCTTGGTCTGTTAAGTACCTGCATAGAGGATTATTAATGACTGGTTGGGCTTATAATGTGCCATTCCTGATACTTATCTATTTTCTTTTACCTTTCCAAACTCGAGATAAAAATAAAAGTCCATGTGAAGTAATTCAGACTTCTTGTATTATAAGATATTAATGCAAGCCAGTTTCATTAAATTATTTTACAAACATGAATAAGATGTTTGCTTGTTTGGCTGCTGTTTTTGTCATCACATCTGATATCTTTCTTTAACTGATGCACCTTTTTCAGGTCCTTGAGGAGAAAAATTGGTTTGGAGTTCCCCGTGGTGTCTCCATCCAATACAATGAGACTGGTGTCCTTAAGACAACACCTGTTTTATGGAATATCTCATCATATACAATGCAGCTGGACTGCAATCATGCATATTACATCAGTATTACAGCAGAGAATGATGCTGGTCCATCATTCCCACCTTCATTTCTTCGTGTACCAAAATATGAACCAGGTTTGTATGCACATGTATCAGTTTGCAGTTGTACTCAACTTATAAACAAGTATATGTACAGTCGACTCCACTTAACTGCACATCGGTTAACTGCACACTCCGGATAACTGCACGTAATCATGCCGGTCCCGTTTTTCCCAAATACTTTTCAATGTACTGTACCGTACTTCGGTTTTAACTGCACACTCCGGTTAACTGCAGTCTCATGACGGGCTCGAGGGTGTGCAGTTAACCGGAGTCGACTGTAGTTGTAATCCACCCATCCATCCATCTTTCTGTCCTTGCATTCATTAGTGTAACCAGTCCTGCAGTGTGTGATGGATTGTTCTATTCTTGTCATCACCTGAATATATCATAATGACTAATCACTTTGCTTCTGCAAATATTTTAGATTTTTTTTAATTATTAAATAGTGTTATATGATACTGTTTTATAACATTGTGCGATTGTACTGAAATTTTACTGTTGGGACATAGGCTTTTATGGTATGGTGTCATTTCATTGTTCTTGTTGCACTGTGCATCAACAATTGCTTGTTATCAGTTTAGAGTCCATATTTCTAATCCAATATCATTCAAACTTGCAGTATGGTTTTATTTCATCGGGATCTTAGATGGATTCAGTAATGAACAAGATCAATTGTCAGATCTTGTTACCTAACTGGATTCCATATTTCTAATCTGTTTTCAGTGACACTTGCAATGTGGGTTTATTTCATCCAGAACTTATCTATCTGGAATACATATTTCTAATCCAGTTTCAATGAAACTTGTAATATGGATTTATTTCATTTTTAAAATGAATAGGTTCAGTAATGAGCATGATCCTTTTATATTATTAAGATAATTTTACATTATTCCGTGTTTCTTATTCTGTTTTTATAAAACTTTAAATATATGAAATTCATTGTCTCATAAGCATTTAGAATTGAGTTTGAGTGGGCAGTTTTGCGAATACAGGGCTAGTATGGATGGTCAAATCCACATGGAGTTTTCACTAAACAACTTTGTACGATATATTGATCGCTTACATAAAAATCATGCTGACTTCATGTCCAACATAACCACCACAGTGGTAATCGTCAAGTCAAAAATTTTGTAACATCCTTAAATTATGGTCATAGCAACATGGAGTTTATACTGAAAACTTTATTGGTGTTTTTAAAATATTAAAAAATGCTTTTAGCATGATTGCCATTGTGACCATTTTGAAGATTTTGTTTTGATCATCTGCTTCTCCTGTATGAGATGGCTATATAGACATGGGGTTTTCATTAATAGATTGCTTTACTTATGTTTTGATCATCTGCTTCTCCTGTATGAGATGGCTATATAGACATGGGGTTTTCATTAATAGATTGCTTTACTTATGTTTTGATCATCTGCTTCTCCTGTATGAGATGGCTATATAGACATGGGGTTTTCATTAATAGATTGCTTTACTTATGTAGGTGGTCCTGAAAGAAAATGGTGCTGCTATCATGACCAACATGGCCAACATAGTGACCATTGTGAAAATTGAAAATATTACTAAACCTTCTGATGAAACATCAACATGGGGATTTCATTAAAAGACTTGATAGGATCTGCAGTTAGTGTTAAATAAAAATGTAGTCAATCTGATGTTTAGCATGGTCATCAGGGCTATGTTATTGCTACTCATTCAGAGTAGATGGTCATACGGTTTTCACTATAAGCCTTATGTAAGTTGGTCCTCATGAAGATGGTGTGGATTTAGAGTCCAATATTGCTAATGATGTTGCCAGCTTGAAAATCTAATTATCTTTACTCCACCTTTATGGACGGTCATGTTAAAATAGGGAACAAAAATTGCTTTAAATCTGAAATGTAAAAATCTTGTAAATATCTAGATTCCAAAAGTATGTAATGTACCTTGGCATGCCATTGTAGTTCCTCCAGTGTGTCATGGTTTTGCAATGTTGTTGTTGTTGTTGTTATAGGGTTTAATGCCATTTTTCAGCACACGATAGGCTATACATGGCGGCCAGTATTATTGGTGGAGGAAGAACCCGGGAGAACCCTCGGATAGAACCACTTACCCACGAGAAGCTACTGGCAAGCTTTCTCACATAACTACATTAGCGGAATCTTAGACTCGAACCTACGCAGATAGAGGTGAGATAGCAGTGATCCGTAATGGACAGTGCTTTAGACCACTCGGTCACTTGGGGCCCCTAGGTTTTGCAATAGATTACACTTTAATTTTTACTTAAATTTGCAGATATCAATGAGATAAACAGTATTGATGATGGCAACAAAATTTAAATTTGGCATTTAAAGTTCTAGATTGTAGTCAAAATGAAATTGATCAAATTTAATACCATATATATATTTACTTGCAAGTCAGGTCCAATTGCAAACAACAACATAGACTGCTATCACAATGCACTGGTAACTCGTGGTCCATGGTGTTTATACTGGTTATTCCAGACAGACTACATAGACCCAGATCTGCAAAGCATTATATTTGCAATAGGATCCAACTTATAAATAAGAATAGATGGTACTGTACCTCTTGAACAAAAGTGTGTTCACATTTACCATATATTATCATCCTTGATTCCTGCCATAATGTTTAACTTACTATTAGTACTCACTTATAGGTTGAGTTCAAATTCAGACTACACAAACCCAGATCTGCTGGCACATTATGTGGGTCTTGACAGATTGTTAGGTGTAAGCAGTAGAACAAACAACACAGACCCAGATCTGCCAGTGTATCGGGTGATGACAGATCAGGGTCTGTGTTGTTTGCAGTTGGATTCAACATATAAGTGAGTATTTATGGTAGGTACAGTGGTCCCCCTCTTATACAGCCACACATTCTGCACTGGAAAAGTGGCCTTATAAAACAGGTGGCTTTTCCAGAGGGGGACTAAATTTTTGGGAGAATTATATGTAATGTATGTAGTAAGAAAGCTACTTAATTCAAAGCATTAATATCTTTTTTTAAAAGTAACATTAATTATTAAAAGGTTCACTTGTTATAATTATATACATGTACTTATTTCAACTGAATATACATTAATAATTCTTATTCGTGGCGTAAGCACGATATGCAAGCAGGTACTGTTGTCATGCACTTTGCAAAAACCATTCAAAAACGTCATTTAAATCTTGGTACATACTTAATTCTCTTTCATTTGCACCATTTTCCCGCTGATGCTGAATAACCTCCATATCAGTTACAATGTTGTTTATTCAAGTCTTTTCAACATAAAATTGTTTTATCCAAGTCTTTGCTACATAAAATTGTTCGGCAAGTCCCTCTCCCCACCTCACCCAGTGTCGCTGAGTAAAACAAGACTTTCTTCTAAAATAATACATCTCTGTTTATGTGATGATATGTTAATGCTTGGTAATAATTTATTTGGATGTTGCCAGTTTAATTATGCAACAAAACTTTTGTCAAGTGGACAAAATGCCTTCTTTGTAAAGGAAACGATAAATGTGTTGTCATGTGATTTTTTTGGTCTTTGTCTGGTACCTCTGTTTTGTTCAAAGTAATTTCTCTGTGTGTTAATGCACAAAATCTATTTTTAGCCTATGTTGACCCTGTTGTGATCTTGACAATTACGTCTGGTTGTAATCATCAAAAAGAAGAACTCAACAGATATGTGAAGCCCAAAACTCTATCATAACAATATTAAGCCCATTTCCTGTAAATGTCAGCTTTTAAAGACAGATAATCTGATTACTTATCGTGATATGAATTATTGGGTCTGGATAGATTTGATAAAAAGTATCAGCTTGTGAGAGGAACATTATTCATTTCTGTACTAATATGCTGACCACTGATCAAGTTAGAGGGGTGTCTGTTCTTGAGGGGTACTTACGAATACAAACTGATCAGTGCCATGGGAGTTTGGCTATAAGAAGCTGTTGGCCACTGATCGAGGGGGGGGGGGCTGGTCAAGAGGAGGACTACTGTATTTCCTTTAACTGTTATTATTTTTGTCTTGTCATGTTTACCTATTTAGATAGCAAGATACAACTTTTACTTACAACTGATATGATTGTCAGAAAAGTTTGTCAAGATTGTATAAATTGTACAGACATAATAGGACTTTGTGATATAAATATATTTACTTGGATTATCCTTCTGATGTGTGTCAGAAATTCAGTTTAACTGAAAGTGGGAACAAATATCTTTTTCTTCACAGATTTCCAGCCTCCTATGGCAAAAGTTGAAGTTCCAAAAGAAGGCAACACCAGTCTAGTGTATGTGTCATGGAATATAGCATGGACGCTTGATCAGAGTAAAGTGGAAGCTACAGTCTTCTGGTGCAAAAAGTCGGTGGGAAGTATTTGTGAGGTAATACCTAGGATCTGCTTACAGTTATACTATGAATTCTTGCTTGTGCCCATCAAAAGCTGATGGTCTTCATTATAGTGGTGTTAGGCACGGACCAAAGATTTCAAATCCAGATGTAAAACTTCTGATATCTACTGAAGTGTCCAAAAAATGTAAAGGTGACTGGCGGAGGTAGGGTTTCTTTTGACTGATAGTTTAAAACTGATTCAGATGCAAAGATTTGGTGCCATGTCAATTATGCTTTTTTTGTCATAGCCGGTTAAGCAAGAAAATATCACTGCTGTTTGAATTTTTTTTCTTTCTATATGTAATAAAATTCAAACATTTCATTATTTGAGAGGTTTTAAAGAATTCATTACCTTTTCACTTGTCCCAAAATTGCAATATCTTGCCTATGTTTGATGAGAAGCATGCATTTTAATCCATCTATAAAACAAAAGAAGCAATGTACAAAATATTTTTTGTTCAAAAGGGCTTAATTCTTCACATTTTGTAATTGTCAAGATATCTTATATATAATATTTCTTTCTCTGATATTGAAGCATTAATACTTCCATCAGCAAGCATTGAAAGGAATTTCTGGAATTCAGACATTTGACAACTTTTTTACTCAAGACTTGATCAACGGACAGATCAGAATCTCTTGCTCTGTTCTTATAATTAGCACCAAGTTTAAGACTGTTCTTATAATTAGCACCAAGTTTAAGACTGTTCTTATAATTAGCACCAAGTTTAAGACTGTTTTTATAATTAGCACCAAGTTTAAGACTGTTCTTATAATTAGCACCAAGTTTAAGACTGTTCTTATAATTAGCACCAAGTTTAAGACTGTTCTTATAATTAGCACCAAGTTTAAGACTGTTCTTATAATTAGCACCAAGTTTAAGACTGTTCTTCTTCATGAGTGCACAGTGTTTCCATATCAGAAAATGGTTTTCTTTATTTTGCATGCTACATTAAAGAGAGCTCTCATTTTATATTTGTTTTTCATACCAATCACCCTCATTTAGTTTTAAAATGACCTATCCTAGTGGAGTGTTATCAGCTCTAACCTCATGCTGGTTAGTGTCATGGTTTTATGACATCTAAAACTGTAAAGAGACTTTTGCTTAGTTAAATTCCATTGACAAATGCACTGGCTGAATTTTCAACCTATGCCATTTTGCGATATTGCTGGCAAGAACTTCACAATATATTTATTTCAGAGTTGATGAATTTGATCCATGGATAATTATCAACCCAGTGTGGCTGAACATTTCTTCGTCTCTTATGTTTTACTGCCACAGAGTCAGACTTATGTCTTTTTGAATTAAATATACCTCTGACTGAGTGGCAGCAATACCTTTAATCCTTCCAATTTTAATGATAGTCTCATCCTCTATACTTAAATAGTATATAATGATAGTCTTGTCCTCTATACTTAAATAGTATATAATGATAGTCTTGTCCTCTGTACTTAAATAGTGTATAATGATACTCTTATCCTCTGGACTTAATTTTGTATAATGATATTCTTGTCGTTTTTACTTAAATAGTATATAATGATATTCTTGTCGTTTTTACTTAAATAGTATATAATGATAGTCTTGTCCTCTGTATTTAAATGGTGTATAATGACAGTCTTGTCCTATATATTTAAATAGTATATAATGATAGTCTTGTCCTCTGTACTTAAATAGTATATAATGATAGTTTTGTCCTCAGTATTTAAATGGTGTATAATGACAGTCTTGTCCTATATATTTAAATAGTATATAATGATAGTCTTGTCCTCTGTACTTAAATAGTATATAATGATAGTTTTGTCCTCAGTATTTAAATGGTGTATAATGACAGTCTTGTCCTATATATTTAAATAGTATATAATGATAGTCTTGTCCTCTGTACTTAAATAGTATATAATGATAGTTTTGTCCTCAGTATTTAAATGGTGTATAATGATAGTCTTGTCCTCTTTAGTAGTCTCATCCTCTGTACTTAATATAAATGTATTTTGTACTTTTAGCTACATATAATGACACTGACCTTATACAAATTTACAGTGTGGTACAGTTTATTTCTCTTTCATTCAAATTAGTGTGCATTCATCAGCTTAATAAAAAAGTGATTTTAATTAATTGTTGGTATGTTGGTATCTTTAATTGCAGACATCAATGAATAAGCATGTGATTAGTGGGAATAACAATTAGCAGTATGCTAATTATTGTTTTAAAAATGCATGAATTGGTGTTGGAATAGCTTTGGGGTCCAAATGTCTTGAGATTTTTTATTAGGGTTGAAATGTCATGGGGTCGAAATGTCTTGTCTATAATGATAGTCTTATTGGATTCAGCTTAGTTACAGTTGAAAACCACTGCAGATAATTGCTAGAACTATGCAGAGATTTTGATAAACTACAAAAAGTTAATAATGTGCACACATTTACTGACAAGTTCAAGTACTGCAAACAGGTTTTCTTTTCCTACCAGGGACAGGTGAATTGGAAGAAATGTAGTTCAACCTGTTTGGTCTCAACTGACTCACCAGATCAATATACATTTGGTGTTTCCATCGAAACAAATGCTGAAAATACAGTTGATAGAAGAAGCACTGGACTGCAGTGGGAAGAGTGCATATATATAAAAGACAAAAGTGAGTAGCAATATTTTCAAAAAGATCACATGTAAATGATTATAGTCAGGTTGCATATTATAAAAAATAATGCATTTAAGGACATTCCCAAATTAAACATGGGACAGAGGAAGGGCAATAGGCACTGGAGAACAAAAAGACAGAATAAAGTATCAATCACTGTACCATTAGTATTGAATTTATGCATGTACCTTCCACCACCCATTAATTTTTGAAACAACCTCTGTAGATCGATATTTGTAAGAAGACATTGTTTGCTCTTGCCCATCCATTATAGTACACATAATTATAACATTACAAAATTAATTAAACATAATTATTTGATAAAATTAAATGCACAAACACTATCAAATTAAGAAATATATTTATATTTAATTTACAATGTACAAATAAAACATGAAATTGTCACTATGTTTTACTATCCATTTTTTTAGATTTTGTTTTGTAATCTGCTGGGGTTTTTTTTGTCAGACAATCAGTATCTAAGTTCCATTATGAACTTACCTTTAATTATTATATAATATATGTATTTGTAATAGTGTATGATTATCAGGTAGTTACATAGTGCTAAATCAGTTTTATATGTTCATCAACTGTGGCACTTACTATATTTGTTATTGAAACTATGTTGTTAAATGATTATTGACAAAGAACTTAAGTCAATTACCAGTAAGTTATTTTATTGTATGGTCATGGAAGGAACAGATTTGGTTTCTGATAAATTAAAATATTTAATTCAGTAGTTTCTGTTAGGAACCCAAAAGGAAAGAAAGAAAGCAATTAAACATAGTAATCCTGTTGCAATATTTTCTTGGATACCAACAGAGCCAGAGATATCACCAAAACTTACCTTGATCTCAGCTTCAGAGGACAAGACATTATCAGTGCAATGGACCAGACTGACCTGTCAGTCTGCTAATCCATTCATCATCAAGTACACAGTCTACTACTGCAAAAGTCATGAGAATAAATGTAAAGGTTAGTTTATGGTCAATATTGAATGAATATTTTTATTCTTTTTTCTGCATTGCATGTGTTTAATCCATATAGTAGAACCAATATAGGCCTAGATTTTGTAAAAAAAATCTTTATTTCTTTTACTTCATTCGTACCAACCAACTTAATTAGTGGTCATATAATCTTTTGTCCAGACAGTACCATAAACCATAATTAAACCTCTTGATATCTACATTTTGTATAATTAACTATATTATGAAGTTTTGTACTTAAGCACAGAATAACAGATATGACATTATATTTGTTATCAGCAATGGGTACCCAGACCTACAACCATCTAAATCTCTCACAGTGTTGAATGCAGATGTGAACAAATTTGCACTATCGGGTTGAAATTCCACTATTCCACTTTTTTAATAAAACAATTCAGACAAGAGTCCATTCCAAGTAAATATACAATGTCCTGAAATTATTGTACAAGAAGTATGTGATTGAAATATATATTACCATTGAAGCTTCTCCCTGACATATGAAGTCTATTTTCCAGTCAGTTTATATAGAAGCTGTCTAGCATATCTTAGGGGACCAAAGATAGTCTTTCTAGGCTTAAAGGATATATCTCATTTCACCTCTTACCTGTTCTTCTAAAGTATTATGATTGGGCAATGTATTTGAAGAAGTAACCAATTTGTTCTAGTAAACTATGTTTCTTCAATAACACTAACCCAGTCATAATACACACATATCCTCGCAGCCTCCCCTGGTTACTTCCATATAGAGATAATGCCTTCTGTTCAATAGTAATTGATGATTTTTGGGGCCAATCTGAGTATCAAGGGGAGACCAATCTAACTACCAACAAGGTGGACAGATAACCTTTGGCTTTTTAGCTAACAAGGTTTAGCCATGGAAGAGCTGTATTTTCAAGGTAGTAATTGTTCTACTAAGCTATTATGACTGGGTAATTATTATTGAAGAAACATATTTTACTAGATAAAATTGGTTAACATCAGTGTTATGCTTTGTCATAAAACATCATTAGCATCAGAAGTAGAGAGAGTTTCATAAACTGATATATAAGACATTTTATGCATACTTTTTTTTATAGAAGCAAAGTGCAGTAATCTGTTCATTTCCTCAAATATTACATGAGATGTATGGGCAGTTTTTGCAGCTGCCATAGAGAACTATTCTTACCTCTCTGGCCACTTGGCTAAAGGGAATTATATACATGAGCTCACAGTATCAGGAAATGACTAATAAGATATCAGTCCACGAAATGCAAATGATTTTCATGAGCCAGTCTCAAACCAAACATCTCACTTCAGGATATTGTGGAGTCATCTGACTGACATGCCCAGCCCACCATCTTTTTGTGTGAAAAGGCCTTGCTAGGAAGAGAAATTAACTTCACGTGGCCAGTGGTAGCACATAGTCACCATGCCCCATTCAAGAAAGCACAGCCTTAGACCCACTCATGAATTTGCCACGTTCATTGAATTTGCCTTGAAAACTATTTATGGTGGGACGTTTAACAAATACAGAATGCCAGAGGCATCTCCTTCACACATGTATAAGCAAACTGTCTTATGTTATGTGAAACTAACATTAGAAGTTCATCCTTATAGTAGAGCAGTCTTGCTTCAACTGGGTGACAGGGTAGAGGTAGAATGTTCTGCACTTCCTCTTTCTCTTACTTACTCAGATAATGTTAATTGTTTGGACTCTATTGTCTTAAATTAAGTAATAGAAAATAGCAAAAGCAACAGTTTTAGAAAAATCCAACAATTAATTTATGTCCATAGAATACAGAGTGAAAATTTAAAAGGAACTTAGTGTTGTGAATTAAATCCAAAAGTTCAGAATTCCAGTTCTTGAATTTGCTGATTTACCAATAGCCTTGAATGAGCTGATGTATCAACATTCTTGATGTTTTTGAGCTAGTTCACAATGAACCCAAAACTCTGTTGTTTTTTTTCCTCAAGCAATCAGTGGGCATTTTGTAATTCCAGTGAATAATTTAAATAATGTTGCTTCTCAAATTATAACACAAAGGTAAACAATGCCAGACTGATATTAAATAAACAAATGAACCATCTTGTTGATTTCTAATCTCTGACTTAAAAGGATCTCCACTTGACCTATTTCTCAATGATATCCACCTAGCAAAAAGAAAGTGGAGTTAACCTTTGCTTTAACCATATGATACAAAGACGTTTTCAGGAGGGCTGGATTTGAATTAGGGTTGTTAAACGAAAATCGGAAATCCGATTATCGGTTTTGAAAACGATTATCGGTTTTTGTTTTTACAAAATGATAATCGAATTCAATATTTTTTACCATTTTTGTAGTGAAAATTTTAAAAAATGCCAGAAAAAAATTCATTCATGCATTTGTTTAGTGTTTACATTTTAATACAATATGGCCAGCAGTTAAGAAGGTGTGTTTGTTTAAAATTTGTGAGCGCTTCATGCAGCGTGTTCGTAAACGAATACATTTAATGTTGAAGGAAGGATGTCAATAGTTAGTCGACCGACCGGTCGCTAAGTTCTTTGATGTCCGAAATTGACAACAATAGACTGTTAATAGCTACAGTCTCTGTTGTTGAGGACTGGTCTCTGCTGGTTGTGTCTTTTCAAGTTTACAAATATGGCTGGTCGTATAAATAAATCTGATGTATGGGAAAACTTTGAAAAAATTTCATCAAGCATGGTTCGCTGTAAACTATGTTCACAACAAACAAGTCGGAGCAGTGGTACTACTACTGGATTGCATGCACATTTGCGTAGCAAACATCCCGGAATTGCGGCTCCTTCAAATGTTCAGCCGCGATTAACAACATTTATTGGAACACAAAGAAACTGTCCTGATAGTCATCAAGAAAAAGTTACTGCTGCTGTAGCTAAGTTTGTCACTGAAAACATGCTACCAATTTCGATTGTTGAATCCAATTCCTTCCGTGATTTAATGGCTTTGGTGGAGCCACAATATCGTCCTCCATGCCGTCAGAGGATTACAGTGCCCGATATGCTATTAAAATTGCTCTATGATCACTAGAAGTGAAAACAGGTCACATAGAAGTACAAATACGTGTTAAATTACTATGTCAATAAATTGTTGTAAACTAATATGACTGCATTTATATTTATATGTTTTGTCATTATTTAGTTTGCATTCTGCATGTATTTTCTTTTTCTAAAACATAAAGAAAAGAAAACAATTACTGGTAACAAATTCACTTAGCCGCCTAGCACACTTAGTCTATATTCTATAGTGTACTGTACTAGTTTGTTCCTAAAAAAAGATGTGAAATAATTTTATTTTATTCATCTATTTTAACCATATATCATTCTTCCTGATCACATTTTAGCAACTGGTCCATTGATATTTTGAGATAGCTGCCATTTTTAATTCCAATACGGAAGACAAAGACTTCGAGGGATTTTCAGATATAATTGGAGATAATTAAGTGAACTCTTAATCATTATTTGCTTAATTAGAATGTGAAACAGTTCTACTACAAGTAATAAAATGTATTAAAACATCACATGCACAGCCATATGGCTCTTGTTGCAATTGATATCATAATTAAAACAAGCATGGACTGTTTATTCAGCTGTGTCAATTTGATAACAGAATATAGCAGAGCCTTTGACAGGAGTAAAATCACAAGCATGTTAGTATCAGTGATGCAATTTCATGATTGCCGATACCATTAATATTCATGAAACCAGAAGTTACTAGTGTAAAATATGAAACCAAGTTATTGACCCTGGCCTAGTCTTTATACTCTGAATTGACTTATATATGGACAAAGGATGGAAAATTTTCAAAATTAGTGAGTTTGACTTATACACTGGATCGACTTGTAGGCCAGAAAATATGGTGGTCACTTATATCCTCTAGTGTATTCAGATCAATACCCTCTAGTTTCAAGAAGAATATAAATATTTTTAGTATAATCAGATGAATAAATATTCTATCATATATTCTGCTGTATTCAGATAAATAGATATTCTCCCATATCCTCTAGTGTATTCAGATCAATAGGTAACCAGAGTTAGATGCCCTTGCTCAAGTGTATTCAGCTGAATAGATATTCCATGAAATCCTATGTACATTTGAGCTTTTATTGATGGGTACATTACAGAGTAAAATTTGTGATAACTCTATCTAGTTGGCAACAATTTTAATCTGTTTATTGAACATTGTATTGATCAAAGAAGTTTCATGGCAATTAGTGTTCATTGAACTTGCTAAACTAAACCATATGCAATTTCTCTCTGTAAAATGGTGCCCACTTATGTTTCCGTTGATATTTACAGGTATAACAAACCAAAAAATCATGCAGCCTGAAGAGAACTTCCTAAAACTAAATAA
Source organism: Unio pictorum (assembly GCA_030141615.1). Classification (NCBI taxonomy): domain Eukaryota; kingdom Metazoa; phylum Mollusca; class Bivalvia; order Unionida; family Unionidae; genus Unio; species Unio pictorum. The sequence continues at coordinate 17,484,656 of JARLTB010000107.1, forward strand.
CCTAGAGGCAGAACAAGAATATGGCTTCTGGGTTACTGCTTCTTCTGAATGGGGAGAAGGCCCTACAAGTGAATGGGTTTATGGTACACCAGTTGATAACAGTAAGTAAGCAGCTATCTCCCCCCTATAGTTTAGTTACATTTGTAGAGTTTTAAAAATACAAGTCAAGTGTTGTAAGATTATGTATGTTCATGTGAATACTACTGTAAGTCTTGGGACACCCTTAATTCTCAAAATTATTAATTTTTTTCTCATAGTAATCAAAACATGAAAAGTATAGCCATTTTTTTCATGTATTATATAATTCTTGGGACCCCTTAGAAAATGTATCTTCCATCTGATTGCTCTGTTGATTAAAATATTTTTAAAAAAACAGACTTTGCAGTTTGTATGGGTATATCATTATGAATTTTTTGATGTAGTGTTATAAAATAATATAATTTGTTCTATTTTTTTGTCATTTCTACTTATTTGAAATGTATGTAATTTCACCAGACAGTGACATGCATTGAGCATTACAAATTTGCATGATGTTGTAAATGTATTAAAAGCAACTTCCTTTGTTTTTGCTGTAGTTGTCAGTTTATGCATTACCATGTTATAATTGTACATATGAACAAATCACTTTAATCTTGCAATAATTGCTGCAGTTATTGCCCAGTTTTGATAGATGAGTGGAAATTAGGATTGCAGCACCCATGTCTGATTTTTAGCTCTACTTGTCATGAATAAAAAGAGTGTATGTGATGAACTGTCATTTATCATACATCAGCAATTATTTGCCCACCCATATGCAAACGTTTGTATAGTACTCCTTCTCTTACAGGCATAGAACCTAAGATTTTTGACTTTTTTGTTCGTGCAAATGCATGATATTATGAAAAGTTTAGTAGAAATAATGAGTAATTACACGTTATTCAGTTTCATAAGATGTACAACTGTAAGTTTAATCAATGAAAATATAAATATTTTCTAGTCACGTATGTACATATTGCTAATTAATTATGCAGAAACCGATTTTACCAATATTTATTCTCCGAAGTCGCAGTGTCACGTGACGCGTCTCAACAACTATGAAAGTCAAGGTAAGCATGTGTTTCTCTTTTGATGTAATTATTACCTTATTCTTGATCTGTCCTTCTCATTAGTTCTTTATAGTCACCCACAATATATGTATTGCTTTTAGATTTCTCATTATATATGATAAATTACAAGAAGTAGGCAAAGAAGTCAATATGATAGAGTATCATGACAATAAGTTTTTTTTTAAGGGGCCATTTTTGGTAGTCCCATACCGTTTTACTATTCGTCTTTGTGAGATTGTCTTAAGTTGTAAGATAAACCAACTAAAAATATGATAATTTGTATCATTGTAATCAGAACTGCTATTAAAAGGTCTCACTAAAGTCGCTTCTTAGGCTCAGAATAAAGTTGATTTTCAGGTACATTTTCATTACCACCTCATGCTCACGTATCCGATAGTCAATGTGATTTGCACATTTGTTTGTTTATATACACGTTTGCTTCATTGCACAACACAAAAATCAATATTTTATCACAGAACATTTAATGCACTTAATTTACTTTGAATATTTTGTACTGACAATTTTTTTAAAATATTCAACCTGGTTGTTTTAGATGAAGTCATGCTCCTTGTTGCACAGAGTATAGGCAAGATGTCCTGGCAGCAGAAGAAGATAATGATTACAACGGGGGAAAAGGCATACTGTATATAGGCAGTTTATTTTATGGACTTGCGGATACCTTAGTGCTGGTAACAGACGTGTCATTCCAAGCTGTAGTGTATGGCGTGTAAGGGATAAATAGTTTTGGCCAGTACCATGGCTTTACTCATGGAAGATTTGGGTGATCTTTCCAATGATATGATGTGTGAATAATAGAATCTATGTTGATTTTAAGTTGTATAAAGCATATATTTATATACCATTGCTTTTAGTTGTTACATATATCATGCATGTATCATAATGGTTGTTTTTTTAGTATACTTAACACAAATATTCCCCATTTATGTATGTGTCACAATTATTTTTGTTAGTATACTTATTCAAATGGGTTAATAAAACTTTTACTTTTCCATCATAACAATTTCCCTCTTCTTAAGTTCTTCAACTTCAGACAAGACTGAATCCCTTAATATAAAATTTTGAAATGTGTAAATACTAATGTTGAACTTGGAAATCTTTACAGTTTTTTTTATCATTCAATCTGAAGAAAGCATTATCATTTATCGTGATTATTATGATGGGAATGATAATACTTCAAAAAATAATAATAATAATAATAATAATAATAATAATAATAATAATAATAATAATAATAATAATTTATATCAAGGGGTGACTCATTTAGTCAAAGACTATTTCCCCTTGAGGCCCTTTAACTAATGTACAAACAGCATGATGAGGAACATATCAATAATATCAAAGGACACAAATGCCAATAAACAATATACAAACAAATATTATTCTAAATAAAACAAACCATTTTTTAACAAAATGTACAATCTTTACCAACTGCAAAATATTTAACTAATATAGAATGATACATTTCCAGGTAATTCTTTAGATGTGCATCTCCCAAAACATTTTTAAACAAGTAAATATACATAAAATTTAATAAAATGTAGTAATACTTACACAGATGCCATATCCGATTCTGATGTGGTTATATCAGACACAGCATGAATTTGTATCCTATGAATTGTTGGCCCAGGTGTTTGTGGCCCTGTCTTCTGTGACATTCCTCTGTTTCTGTTTTTCTTTCACTGCCATTCAATTTATAACTAATATAGCAAGGGAAAATAAATGTTTCATTAGACACAATAATTTTATATACTTAACAAATAATAGTATGCATAAAATATACTTAACTGTATTGCATTACTTTCCTTTACAGTCATTACCATTTACATTATATATAATTTTTATTTTAAAAAAAACAGTAGTGACTGCTTGCCTCTAAATAAAGTTTTATGGTTGCGTGCAAAAATGAAGATGATCATTAATCCCCCTTTGGTTGCCTCAAAAATAGCAGCAGTATATGTTTTGGTGTACATGCGGGTTTCAGCAATATTGTTGCAGGGCTATGACATTTTATTTCAAGCTAAATGGAATAATGCCAGTTTAAAAAAAATATGTTCTTTTAAGAGTTTTGATAAAGAATTAACTATAAAAAATAAAATGGTGGTATAAAAACTTGACTGTTCATTGCAAAATTGAGACTCACCTATCCAGCAAGAATTTGGCAACCTCTGGATTAGTTTTCAGGCTCAAAGTGGACTTCAGTTTATTCCATCGTTCATGGTGGTCACCAATACATATGCATGTTCTGCCATAATTTGCCCAGAGAGCTTTTTTTTCATTTCAGAATCTGTAAGTTATCGCTTTCGATCTAGTTGCTTCCACCATTACTTTTGTTTACTCGTGTTTGCACATGGCTAAAATTCTTAATCTTTGGGAGAGGTCAACTAAGGTTAAATTAATATAGGCGTGGCAAACAGCGTATTTTTGTTTGCATGACAATAATGAAAAATTGCATATTTTACCACAAAATTTCCAATACTAGCCTGATTTTGGCCTCAATAACAGCGAGAATCATAATTATTCAACTAAATAAGTAATCATGAACTGAAAAAACAAATATATAATTTCATTTGTTTTTAATTAGGTTGTATGCCTTTAAACGAATTGAAGGATTGCCTTGAAATTTTACACATTCATTCTTCTTAAATGAAAATGGTGCTTATCAGAAATCCAATATGGCCTCCACATGGCTATCTTAAAAATCTTATCACTGCCTCTCCTGACTGGATGGCCATCCTTACAGACTTAAATGAGGTCCCAGTAGAACCAGTTGCATCAGAGCCTTCCCATATATTTTCCACCTTTAATTCTTGGTTTTAGTTTCCCTCTTGGCCCATAAGGAATCACAGTACTAATGTTATGGAAGAATGGGAACCAGCATAGAATCATTTAAGGAGGTTATCCTAGTTGTAAATGAGAGAATTAATAAAAATTGTTTTATTTATGGAATTTCAGTCCTTTTAAAAGACTCAAGTTTGGAAAAATCATTACTGAAATTAGCACTTGACTCCTTGGTGCAAATTTGAAAACACATTTCAAACACATGTAAATCAAGAAAATGATGTGGTTCATATAGTTTTGTCTACATTGAAGCTGCATTCAAAGATACTGTCCATACTAATAAATACAGAGATGATCATGTGCATTCAGAAATAAAACTTTGTGAAGTTGTAATATCATGTTTGTTTAATTTTATTATGGAAGCTGAATTAGTACCATGTGTCCTTAAGCTGTACCTTATACTTGGGTGCTTTTGTGAGATTGGATTTCTGCATTACACAGGATTGAAGAGAAGCCAACATATACAATAGGTTAATAGTTTTTATGAGATATGGGTTTCTACATGACTCCTGTCATTCTTATCACTGTAAATCAGCTATACTGGAATTTATGTTTATTCATGTCAGTTTGAACTTGATTCCAACCACTTAAATTCCTGTTTCAATCCATCAATGAATTTTTACTATGATATTTCTTTTGCATAGATTTTGGTATTGGAAGACTGCACACATAGACATCTTGACAAACTTTCAACATCAAAATCACAGATTCTTTTTTTTTATACCACTTAACCTATTTAGTAATTCATTTTGATGTATTTAATCCTTTTGGAATTAATTCTGCCATCACATAATATTATCCATCTCAACAAACTTCAGACACTATAGCCAACGAACCCTGCTGACAGAATCAAAATAATTGTTTTATGCTACTTTTACACTGATTGCTTCTTACCCACCTTCCTTACCACATGCACACACCTTTAGTCTCTATCCAAGTCAAAAGAGGAACATGTTCCATGTATTGGCTATGACTAGGGTCAGGGAGTCAGACTTGGGTCATGTTACTTTCAGTTCCTAACCTCCAGTTAGTATTTGGAGGAGTTAAAAATTAGCTTGGAATGGGGACTTGGCTTCCAGGGAAAGAAACTAAATGCAATAGTAGCAGGTATTATTATATAATTAAAATTAGTTGCTATTGTACCAGTTAAAGGGAGGTGAAACTAATGTTGCCCAATTACCTCCTCTTTACCAATGGTTAGGGTATATGTAGGTCATTGAAATTTTACAAAAATGAAGAGAAACCAACTTTCTGCAAGGTTTAGCAGTCTCACTGGTTCTGGTTTTACTAGAGGCAAGATAGATTTGAGTGCAAGATATCCCCAATTTGTACTTGGGTGTACAGGAAAGCACTCAGTCATAAAGGGAATTCAATAAGGGGATTTCAGATTATACAAAGAATACCAATTGACCATCAAGCAATAGAAAAACCCTTCAGTAGCTTCTGTACAAAATAAAATAGCTCAATAGACCAAATTTTAAAGCAAGCATCCTACCTTAAAAATTTATTTTAAATTTGTATGATGATGACCTTCTATGAGCATTATGCTGAACATAGAAATAATTTAATGAAGCTTTATTTAAATAACACACAATACATAGGTTCAATATACACTCTATCAATTGTACTTATAACATAATCTTTGTCATAATAGGGGCAAGTTCTGTCACAGCACACTTTACCAAGCCCAGCTCTGAATTTTGTTGTATAGGAATGCCTCGGGAAGAGAGACTTGTGGGAGTTTGTATGGTTGTGACGTGTGTCTAACACCTATATGTGGAACTGTAAGAGACTGATACAAAGTATATAGGGACTTTGATAACTGAAACTCGACAAGTGTGATTTTGAGGATGCCATGATAACAAACATCATCCGATACTTCATACATGCACCATAGGAAGCGGGTATGAAGTATATGGGCATAATAGTTGAGTACATTTAAGTACTGATACAAATTAAGGTTCAAAAGCAAAGTTGTGAATGCATGAAACTTGGCAGTGGCGCTTTGTTCCATAGGAATACCTTAGGACGAGAGACTCTGGGTAGTTTGTGGGGTCGTGCAGAGTGTCCGACACTGTATGTGGAGCTGCAAGGGCTGATACGAGGTGTATGGGGTCACATAACTGAAACTTGATAAGTATGATACAAAAAATTGCCATGGTAACAAACATAGCCAATATTCCATACATGGTCATGGGAAGTGTGTATGAAGTATATGGCCCAACAGTTAAGTATATTAAAGTACTGACAAATTTGGGTTCAGGCAAAGTTGTGAATGCATGAACTTGGGCAATACACCCAAGAATGAAACGAACAGTATGCTATGCAAGAAATGCCCCAAATAAACCACATGGTAGATGGAGCAGAGGCGGGTGGCTCTTTCCACAGATAATTTTAGTGATGTATGAACACTGAAGAGCATACATCTCTACAGGCATCCAAGCTGCGGTATTACTGCCTCAAACCAGCTGACAAAATATTAGATCACATGTTCTAACTCAGTCATCCAATTGGTTTGACATGACAGCATATCTAAATTTAGTTACTAGCTTATTAAGATGTACTGTGACAATGACATCATGTCTAGCAAACAACTATAGTAGACAAAGAGGGGCCCAAATAAGGGCCAGAGAAGAATGCACCATGTGTTATTCCAACTATACTTAATCAATTAAATTACAATTTAAAAAAACTGCTCAATAGAATTTGACCAACTTTGACAAAGCAAGCTGGATGAAGGCTTTTCATTGATGTACAAATGAAACAGTTTTATAACAACTGCAATAAACAGCATTTTAATACATTTATTCAAAATTTAGATGTTAGGCAGCCCTTGATTGATTTCAGGCCCACTTGAACCTCTTGTTTACTTTCCTTTTCTTTTCAACACCATATTCCAGGGTGGACTTGAAATGCAGACCATGGCCAGCTTCTTGTTACTTAAAGATTTCAAGACTATAGGGCCCAGAAGCCCCAGCAATCACCATCTGCTTTGTTTTCAGAATTGAGTCCTTTACCAACTAATTAAAAAAGCTATTTCTTTAAAATCAGGGTTTGTCTTCTTGATGATGTTTAAGTTGTGAAATTCATTGAAAATGAAGAAGAATGTTGAATTTATCGTTTATGTTTGAAATTGGTATGTACTACAGACTTCATTAGTGATCTACTACACTCCTAACAGACAACCTGAACAACAGTGCATGTGGAGAAAAATAAAAGCAAAGTAAACTCCCAACTTGATGATTACGCTGTTGTTATGTAATCGTTGGTTGATAGTCATCATGCTAGACTGGAAGGAAAATTTAATTTTCTTCAAGAATATGCAACAATTTCCAGTCTTGATTTTTAAAAGTGAAGTAATCTCGTTGATAGTTTGATGCAAGATTGTGTGCTTATTTTCCATGTTATTAGTTGGAAATTGAACATAAAATTTTATTACAGATCTGACTGTAGGAGAAATTGTGGGTATTGTGATAGGAGGTCTGTTTGTGATGGTCCTAGCAGCGGCTGGTGCAGTTTTCATTATCAGGTATGAAAGATTTATGAAATTATTTTAATCTAATATAATTATGCAGCATGCCTAAAAAATTGTAGATGTTGTTGGCAGAATGCACCCAGTTATGAAAATCAATATTATCAACCCAGATCTACTGGCACATAAAATAGCATTCTGTTTAATATTTTACTTTTTACTCAACATTTTAGTTCAACAGTTTCAAATCTATTCTGCCCATGCATTTATGTGATGAAAGGTCAGGTTCAACACTGTATGCAATGGAGCATATGACAGATCAGGTTTAATACTGCATACAGTTGAGTACTTGACAGATCAGGCTCAGTACTGCATGCAGTTGAACACTTGACAGATCAGGCTCAATATTGTGTGCAGTTGAGCACTTGACAATGTTATTACTGCTAGAAGACAAGAGAATTTAACTGGAATATTAACCAGCCAATCAAGATGCATGCATTTTGCTAGGAGTAAAGAATAGAACTAACAACATAGATCCTGAACTGCTGGTAGAAAATTAGGGTCTATGTTGTTTGCAGTTGGACTTGTATCATAATAGAGTATATATGGTATCAATAAGACATAGTTATCAATTTTATGATTCACAAAATTATGTTTTGGTTTGGCTTCATGACACAGCAACATGACTAGGCTATTTAGTGTCAAGGCAACCAGAGTAAAGTCATGAAACTAGATGGGTATATTCATGTTAGAAAGTACTACACAAAATTTATAAAAGTAGGTCACAGTGGCATGTTTTCTTGCACTGGTAACATGGAATACCAAGCAAGACAGAATTTTGTGGAACTATTTCTTTTATAAAATTGTTCACTAGAACAGTGTCAGTTGAGTGAAATGAAAATTTGTGGTTCTCCATTGTCTCCTACTGACTGTCATATATAATCACTTATAAGTCGACTCCAACTACAAAGAGTATAGAACCTGACCTGCTGTCACATAATGCAGACCAGGTTCTATGTTATTTATTTACTGATTACTCCGAACATTATAGATCATATCTACCAGTGCATTATGCGATGACAGATCTGGGCGTGTGCTGTTTGTAGTTGGATTTTATTCATAAGTGAATATATAGGTCCTTATTCTCCCCCTCATTCTGTGATCTGTTCTTTCAGACCCTGCACAGTGAGATGTTAGTGTAGTATGATAATAATTGAAGATGATGAGACAGACAGGCTATACATGGCGACCAGTATTTATGGTGGAGGAAGAACCTAGTCAACCCCCAGAATGACCAGTCACTTACGATAAGCTACCGGCAAGCTTACTCACATACCCACATTGGCTGAGCCCGAGACTCAAACCCGCGCAGACAAAGGTGAGATGGCAGTGATCTGTAACAGTGAGCGCTTTAGACCACTCAGCCACTCTGGGCCCCAATAATAGTAGTAATAATGACTTTATTTAAAGAGAGTTGCATAGAAGTAATACTGCTTGTGGATCTTCATTATCTGCATATAATATCTATATATTAATGCTGCCTATTTTTCTATTGGTTGCAGACATGTCAAGACAAAAACATTTACGATACCTCCAATAATTGTGCCAGAGACGCGCCATATATATTTAAACCCTCTAATGGTATGTACATGTAGTCCATCTTGCTCATTGAATATGTTTTATCTGTGTATAGAGTAGCCCTGATTTGTAGACTCCATTATACATCTCCCATGCATACTCCCAAGTTCATTTGATAATATCCCAACTTTTGTGTCTGTATTTAAACGTCACCCTCCTTGTTTGCCAACTGAAAGAATAACAAAAACTGACTAAAAACTCAAAATCTCACATTTTGCATCACCAGGTCATTTTTTTTATGACAGGATTAAAATGATTAAAATTGGGGATAACTCAACTCGGCATATTTATTGATCATGCCCTTGCCATTTTCATGGAATGAAATTACCCATAATAATAATGTTTGGAGAATGCATCAGCAGAAGTTCACCAGACAAGTACAAATTTAATATTTCAGGGTGAATTTCTTTTTCACTGAAAATATCTTGTTTTCCTTTTGCATAACTGGTAACTATGCAGTTTTTACAAAGCAATCTGCAGGTCTTGTCTTCCCCAGTTATTACATTTATAGTTACATGTTTATGACCTTAATAGGCAATGTATGGATGTTGTTATGCCCAGTTATTACATTAATAGTGACCTTCATAGGCAATGTATGGATGTTGTTATGCCCAGTTATTTTATTTATTGTGACTTTCATAGGCAGTGTATGGATGTTATTATGCCCAGTTATTACATTTATGGTGACCTTCATAGGCAATGTATGGATGTTGTTATGCCCAATTATTTTATTTATAGTGACTTTCATATACAGTGTATGGATGTTGTTATGCCCAGTTATTACATTTATGGTGACATTCATAGGCAGTGTATGGATGTTACTATGCCCAGTTATTACATTTATGGTGACTTTCATAGGCAGTGTATGGATGTTACTATGCCCAGTTATTACATTTATTGTGACTTTCATAGACAGTGTATGGATGTTGTTATGCCCAGTTATTACATTAATAGTGACCTTCATAGGCAATGTATGGATGTTGTTATGCTCAGTTATTGCATTTATAGTTACAAGTCTATGACCTTAATAGGCAATGTTTGGATGTTGTTATGCCCAGTTATTACATTTATAGTGACCTTAATAGGCTGTGTATGGATGTTGTTATGCCAGTTATTGCATTTATAGCTATAGGTTGGTGACCGTCATAGGCTGTGTATGGATGTTGTTATGCCCAGTAATTATATGTATAGTTAGAAGTTGGTGACCTTAATAGGCTGTGTATGGATGTTGTTAAGCCCATTTATTATATTTATAGTTATAGGTTGGTGACCTTAATAGGCTGTGTATGGATGTTGCTATGCCCAGTAATTATATGTATAGTTACTGCTATAGGTTGGTGACCTTAATAGGCTGTGTATGGATGTTGTTAAGCCCAGTTATTAAATTTATAGTTATAGGTTGGCAACCTTAATAGGCAGTGTATGGATGTTGTTATACCCAGTAATTATATGTACAGTAAGCTACGCTTAAATGCATAACCTTGGGACCGGACCCAAGCTATGCATATAAACGGAGTATGCATTTAAGGGGAATTCATGTATATTTACAATGTATTTGTAAAATGGAAAATCAAATAAACGAAGCTCATATAGTATATAAATGTGTTTAATTTAATTTCATTTAATTCCACAATACATGTAAATTGAGATCAACATTATAAACTATTATTGCTTAAATTATTATTGACAGTGTGTATCGTTCTTTGGTAGCAAAATAGTATACGAGTCGCTACTAAAGTTAGTTCCCAGTAAAGTAATAAGTTTATGTAAAAAGAAAGACATTAAAGTCATTGCAAAAAGTTAACAAGTTACTTGATATAAAAGTCATCACTGAATTTTGAACACAGATGGGGCTTCCAAGTTCAAAACACAGATGCACGGATCATCTTTAGAGTACCTCGATCAGAGCACACCTCACCACTGCTCTTTACCCTACACTGGCTATTGATTCGATACAGAATCAAACACAAAATGTGTTCTCTGTGCTATGTTTCAATGACAGACTCCGGTCCAACATACCTATCCAGCCTCACCCATGTGTATACACCAGCTAGATACTTACGCTCTTCTTCTGATAATCGTATACTCATTGTTCCCACGGTGAAAACAAAGTCATATGGACAACATTCGTTTGCATACCAGGGCCCGGCGACGTGGAACGAATTGCCCATTGAAATTAGACACTAAGACACAGTGGTCCCTTTTAAGAGTGCTCTTAAAACTCACCTGTTTCGACTGCAGGGACAAACTTAGAGACCTAATCATGTTTTGTATCTTATATGTTTTCAGCATGTTTTTATGTTTTCCAAATTCATTGTTTTTGTCATTTGTTTTTCTGTAGTGTAGTCATATCATTATTAATGGTGTAAAGTGCATAGAGCTTCGAAATATTAGGTGCTATACAAAGTCCTCATTATTATTATTATTATTATTATTATTATTATTATTATTATTATTATTATTATTATTATAGTTTCGGTCTCCGTAGAGTATAGTAGTAGTATGTGCTCTAATAGTCTCCAGACTTTTCATGGCAGTAGCAATGTTTGGCGGTGGGACAGACAAATCATTGGTAGACTCCTCCACATCCTCTGAATTTGGATCCTTTTCTTCTTGCTGGATGTTTGAACCAATATCAGCATCTGCTTTTTGTTCATCAGTATGAAGGTGTTTATCTACCACTACATAGTGATCAAAATCACCAATGCCATAGTGGGAGAGATAAAAACTTTACTGTTGTCATCATCGTTAATGTCTTCAGTGGATGCGGTATTTTTGACACAACTTGCATGTCGATAATGCCAATAACAATTGGCAATGAATGCTCCTGAAATTTGATTCCATGCTTATCTCTAGATTCACTCCATTGTTGATGATGTTAACAACTTGATGCAACACTAGTGATTGGTATTGCTTCTTGAAGTTAGCAATGATGCCTTGATCCATGTTTGTTCAATGATGTGGTCTTAGGGGATAGAAACAACAGTTTGTCATTTGTCAAGCGAATATTATCACAGTGAGCAGCACAATTGTCGCACAACATGAGAATCTTGTATTGTCTGCTTCACATATGTTTTTTTTAATTTTCTTTAGCCATTCTTGCCATATGCCCATCATCCACGTATTTTTGTTTGCTTCGTATGGCACTAGTAATGTCTTAATGTTCTTAAAATAACGCTGATTTTTTTCGCTCCCATCCGTGTTAGCTGCAAGCAGCAGAGTCATCCGATCTTTCGCAACTTTAGCACGTATACATCAGCATCTTTCAATATAATTGTTCCATCTGTGATAGCTCTCCAATAAAGCTCAGTCTCATCAGCAGTAAAAAGGTCAGCTGGTTTAAAGTCTTTGATCAAGACTGGCAGAACGTCAATTATCCACCGTTCATCAGTGAAGTCATCAGCGTCTTGCTTCTCCCCATGCTGCTTCTTGAACTTTATAGAATTGCAATTTTTCCATCTCTCGAGCCAACTATTTGTTGCCTTAAATTCTGCAATGCAATGCCTAAGCCCTGTGCTAGTCCATCAGCTTTTTCTAGCAACAGTGAGTTGATAGGCACCTGTCAACTCCTTGCTTGGGTGAACCATTGCAATAGGGCTTCCTTGACATCTTCTGCTTTTCCTGCCCCTTTGACGCTTTCTGTTATGATTGCTGTTACTCTGCAAATCTTCGAGAATCTTTTCCAAACTGTGCAATCGACGACTGACTTTATTTTCTAACTTCTTTATCACTTCCACATGATCTACTAATGATAATGTCTTACATGTGTACTTAGCCGTTTTAGATTTTAATAATGCCTTAGTTGATGAGCGCAGAAGTTAGCAGGGACAGCAGTCTAGAATTTTCTACCATCTTTGGGATAGAAGTCTACATGTATAAAGCCTTGACTGCCACTTTAAATGTCTGGACCATATTTATGCAATTAAGCAATGTCAAATATGTATAAAGTCAATGGTTGAGACCGTAAAAATGTATGCATTTATATGATTTATAAATTTAACCGATATGCATTTATCCGATATTGATTACTATGCATATTAGTGACGGAAAAAGGGGACCATACTTTCGCTGTGCACTTAAGAGATCTATGCAAGTGGGGTTACTTGATTTATGGATGAGAAATGTAGATAGCATGTAAATGTGTATAGGTTGGATGTGCCAGAATTGACATGATCAATAGTATGCCTAGAAAGGCCAGCATTTCATCTTTTGTCATTTTTCTACCAGAGTGAATAGAGCTTTTTTTTCTTCCAGACTTCTTGCTGCATAGCCATTAGTTTGTAATGCAATTGCTTCAATCATCAACGAGAAATAAAGTTCAATAATTCTTTTAATTACTTTCTTCCCTTCATTTAAAACACAAGTGGACTGACACTTTTAAGAGATGAAAACTTAGGTTCACATTAGACTAAAATTGACTCTGTATCACATTAGACTAAAATTGACTCTGTATCACATTAGACTAAAATTGACTGTATCACGTTAGACTAAAATTGACTCTTTATCACATTAGACTAAAATTGACTCTTTATCACATTAGACTAAAATTGACTCTTTATCACATTAGACTAAAATTGACTCTTTATCACATTAGACTAAAATTGACTCTTTATCACATTAGACTAAAATTGACTCTTTATCACATTAGATTAAAATTTACTCTTTATCACATTATATGATAATTTTCTGAATGTATCTACTATTTGGGCACTTCATAGAACAGCTTTGCATTCGGCTTGGGTATTAGTACTGAGTTAAAGACAAACATTTTCTCATTCATTATAAGGCATTGTATCAGCTGATGTGGGTTCCTATTTATATCATTGATAAGTTTGGGATGTTTTGGTGAAATTATACAATTTTGTAACAGGATAGACCTGAATTGATGCTTGGATCAAATGACAACACAATCATACATCTCATTCAAACATTCACAGATAGGAAAACAAAGAAAAAAGATTCCTATATTCAATTGTATGACCTTAAGGTATGTATAATCTCCCATAATGAGAGTAAGATTCAAATAATCTCATGCAATTTCGTACAGTGAACGTGAGATTCAAATAATCTCGTGTATTAAAAATAATTCAAATTTTACTCATTTGAAACAAAAATCAATTGGAACAAACATATGACCCTGTCATTCATTTGTACAGCCATTAGATTTATAAATATTTGTAAAAACTTGCAGATGTGTCCACTGACAAACCACAGTTCTCCAGAATTACTGGCTTGGCCCACACTTATATTGGCTACTCACACCCTTCATGGATCCACCATGTGCACAGATTAAAAATTAGCAGTTTCATCTTTGTATGACCTTGACTGTCATCATCTTCCATATCCTATTCTACCCGCACACACATACATACAGACAGCACACAGTTCTCCTGAATTGGGTTAGCCTACTTGTATTGGCCATGCCCACTCTTCATGGATTCACTATGCACACAGACATATGTACTTACATACCGTAGTTATAGACAAGTACAGACAGCTACAATGAAACCAACTGGTCATAATAACAGTAACGGAATTAAAATCTGCTAATTAAACCCTTAATAGCAACTTGTAACAATTCAAAAGTTCACAATGTTTGAAGTCTGTGTAGTTGTAAAGGCATCATTTCATGATATGACATTAAAAACTGAATATACTTCACATATCAAATAAAATACAAATTTAACACTTACCCTTATGTTTGGAGAACAGAAATAGAGAATGTTCACTCCTTGACAAGATTCCAAAAGACCTATGTCAGTTAGAAAAGAGACGTGCCTTAAATCCACATGAGAGTGAGTAAGGGTGAAATACCTCTACATACTGTGGTTTTAGTGTCTCTTGCCGCAAGCAATCTACGACGAGATAATTGCTACTTCAGTTGCTTACATCAAAACAATTATCCATTCTAGGTAATGTTCACATGTACAATGCAAAATGGTCAAACCATTCTGAGGCAAAACAGAGTTATTTCTTGCCTTATTATGTGACAAAGTTAGACCCAAGATTTATTTTAGTAATGTAGTGCAGTTAGTTTTGATTTTTGTGGATTAGTTACAGACATCAAAGTAACTCTAATATAAACAATATTACTAACAGTAATGTTTCCTACCTTCATATCAGATCCCATCAAACACCCAAATTCCTTTTCAGTTTGATTCATATAATTGTTAATTGTCTGTATTCTGGAAAATATATGTGTATGGTAATGCATATCTACAACTACATAGTAGTAGTAGTGGAGATGGTGGGGGGGGGGGACAATAAGGTTAGAAGGTTTCTTGAGCATTGTTTTTATTTTAAAAAATGAATTTCCTCGCCATTTTGGGAGTTGTTAAATCTTACTATGGCTCAGAAGGTAGGTTAGAGTACTTAGAATGGGTGTATATTACATTGAAGCTAACTATTAAAAAGAAACTTGATTGAATTACAGATCAATGCAGAAGCATTCATTTTCATCAGAGTGATAAGACATCCAGCATAACACATGCATGCTCTCTTGGTCATTAGATATCTAAAGTCGTCAGCATGCACACACCCATAAAACTCGATATTATTTGTGTCATGTACCATGACATCTTCAAACCAAAGGTCACAGCAAGAGAATATGTAATTTTGTGACTGTTTCTTCTCCAAAGAATAACCTTTGACTCATTGAAGGTATGTTAATGAAACTTAGCCAGTTATATATCATCTATAGACAGTTTATCACATATCAGCCATTGCCACTCCCCTTGCCCCAAGGTGAAGGTTACAGCATGGCAGATATAACTGACTTGTATCCCAGCCCAGAGTTTTATTTTCAAAAACATTGATGATATAGTTGGTTTTTTTAAAAATGTGAATCAGCATTAATTATATATTACTTTTATTTTAGTTTGGGTGCTTCTGATTCATTGTTGAAGCAAGAGAAATTAAATGACACAGAAGAGAAACATGAAGTGCTTCAATTGCTGTTGACATCAATGTACCATATATAATTATTTATAAATTGTTGAGTCCAACTGTGAACAACATAGGCCCCGCTTATCTGCTGTTGCATGATGGGCCAATAGATCTGTGTTGTTTGTTCCACTGATTGCTTATTCATCAATCTATTTTGTGGTGCATTATGTGACCACAGTTCTTGGTCTGTGCAGTTCGTTTGAACTTGACATGTAAGCCCATTTGACCTTGACTCTTTACTTTATGTACTGGTAAATTACAAATCCTGTTAACATATTCAAGCATGAGTGACATGTATGATACTAACCCTCCCATCCTGTCTCCCCCTCCACCATGACTAATGATTATTATCTCTTTGTTATCTCAATGTATTGTTAATGATGTAGTTTGTATATGTTATGAATTTGTAAGTTTGTGTAAAATGCAGCATATTTTGAGCTCCTTATAGAACTTAAATCCCATCTTCCTGATGTAGAAATTTATTCATGGCAATTTTTACCTTGGCAGACTGTGCATCCATGTGCCAGTATGCAAATCTGGATTTACAAGGTTTACCCCAAATCAAAATTGAATGCATCATATCGTGACAGATCTAAATCTGTGATGTTGACACACAGAGGTATGTTCTGCTGTGCATAGCTAACCTGGAAAATTAAAAATGATTTTTGGGTTAGTCAGATTTGATGCAATGAGCACAGTTTTTGTAAAGATGAACAAAAAAACAATAAAAGACAATTTTGCTTTTTGAAAAGGCATCTTTTGAATTGAAGGAGTAGGTCAGCATAGGAATTGTAGCCACCCCCACTCCCCAATCACAGCTGATTCATGGCAGTTGCAGTTTATAAATATTTTAGTGAGTGAAATATTCACAACAATGCTTGTAATGGTCTAGTTGAAAATATGGAAGATCGTAAATTAACAATTAAAATATTGTACACTGTCTAATTTACATGTTTGTTTAGCTGATCATTGATACTTTGAATGGAGACCAATAATCTTTTGAAGGTATTTATCAGGACTCTTGTTATAATAGCAACCTCACCATAAGATTTAACTACACACTGAAGACCAGGTGATGGGACAAAACATTTGCATGTTGCTCATGACCAAACATTATGTTTTCATTGTACACAAAATATATGGCATACCTCAGCTCTGTAACATTTACTTTTCATCTATCTTCTTTTCACAGGATGACAAAGATGAAAAAGATGATAATGAAAAGGAAGATACTATTGACAGCTTACCTAATGGATTGTCAGAGAAGTTTGATCGCACATGTATGGTAAATATCCCGATTAAAAAATTCAATATAACAAATAAATTTTTGTATGTTTGCTCCGTGGCCTTATTGAACAGAAGAGCTTAGAGAATGAGCTGTTGACTGTCGTCAGCTCATCCCTTAGCATAGGTTTGTTATTGCTACTTCTGCTAAACTACTTTGCCATGAAACTTTACGCAGACATTCATCTCAAAGTTTTGTTCTAAATGAAAATGCTGCTGATCCAATATGGACATCATGGTAGCTCTCTTGAAAAAACTTGTTACTATCTTTCCTCCTAAATGGAGAGTTGTATTGGCATGAGGTTCTTACCAGCATCACAGTTCGGTCTAAATGCAAAGTCAGTATCAAAATGGAGTTCTCACTAGAACCCCTAACTGGTCATAAATGAAAATGGTACTGATCTGACCCCCAATATGGCCACCATGTGATATTTACACACAAAATATCTCATTTTGTCTATTAAAGAATAGATATAAGAGATAGAGTAAATTGTTTATCATAGATTTGGTTTATTTGTTGCCATCTCATTTAAAGATCACATGACCACTGGCTGACAACTTGCAGTGATTTTTGTTTAATGACTGTTGCAATAAATTTGTGCAGTGGGATTAATGTTGATGAATTGCAGTTACCTAATAGGTTGGTCAGTTAGTTCATCAGTTAAAGGCATACAACCTAAGATATATATATATATATATATATATATATATATATATATATATATATATATATATATATATATATATTGAATAGTATATATAATGTATGAAGTACAATGCAAAAATATCAAATTCAGGAATGCAGGGGTCATGTTACCAGGCAAAGACACTTTGCTCTATTGATTTTTCAGACGTAAAATGACTGGCTGTACTTTATACCTGCCTTGATGTACCCATTACGTTCTGGCAGTGTTGTAACACAAGGCAAAATGTATTTATGCATTGTTGATACCAATTAGCCTACACAGAGAAACACAAAATATATAATTTAATTAAAACAAAGTCAAAATATTTTGTGTTAGAAGATTTAGCCTAAATATTTAATAATGTAGTCAGAAATATGGGACAATACTATCTTGTGGAATTCGAAACAATGTTGTTAAGCTCAATGCTGTTTTCTAATGTAATTCATTTTCATGAAAAAATGTATATATATATATATATATATATATATTAGTGAAGCAATAACTCTTTTAAGCAATGCATATCGTATCTCTCAGTATTTAGGCAAATAATAAAACCATAAACATGCAGTCCTAATATTGGATGTTTGTAATAAATCTAAAAAGTGTGTAGCTAAATTAAGATGCACTCACATGGCACAACACATGTTCTTTGATGGGTTTTGTTGGAAAAAAAGGGTCCAGTTCAGTTACATATCAATTTTAATGCTTCAGTGTGTTGTCTATTGATAGGTACAGTAATGTATAGCAGGAGCAATGAAATCAAGATGAAGAGTATAGATTGAAGTCATTTGCTCCAATGTACATTTTTTCTTCTTCAAAGTATGCTAGAAATCTGACTGCAATTTTACACAAAAACATTTAGAAAATAAAATTATTAAAAGGTACTTTATTATGCATTAATACCGACTTGGAATTACATGATTTTAATCTTGTTACTCCTATTAGATTAAATGAATTACAATGTATAGTCTTTTCTGTGCTTTTTTATATATCATATGGCCAAAATACACTGCCTTTACCTCAGTCTAAACATACATATAAGACAAGTATAAATGCAATGGGTATGAAAAGTTAAAAAAGGTCTTACATCTTTTTGTTCAGATGCATGTTTTTAAAAAGCTTTAAGAACATAATTAACAGTGGTCTGAAGATAAACTGCTACTTGGAAATAAAACACATGCTGGACTTTGGCTCATGGTAGGCACTTCAAGAAAGACCCTCAAAGTCTATATGGGTTCATGGTAGGGATCATTTCTTACCATACAATCACTAGAATAGTCTCTCCAAAATATCAATTTGATATCAATAGGTGTTCCTGACTAAAAGGCCTAAATCATTTTAACTTAAAATGAGATTTCTGCTTTGTAACAATCTCTTCTGTAGGTGGTGGTGGCATTGGAGCAAGTACATCAGATATTCACCTAGGATCATTTATGTCCTAAACAGCTGGCTGGTTCATGCCAACTCTACCATCTAACCTCATTTTCAATATTTTCATAATTATTTCCAGAATATATGCAGGTACTGTTGATCAGCTTTCTTTGGGTTTGCAGACACTCTCTCACTTTTTTGTTGAATGACCTTTGGTATCTGACAAGAAAATGCAAACATTTCACTGACAATGTCATTTTATATTTTATAAATTCTCAAAAGTAAAAAAAAAACTGCATATAATTACATGTAACAAATCATTTTGCTACAGATAAAAATGTCAAAATAGCAGATCTGTATCTTACCCATATATCATAAAAATGTTTAGATTATTTACAGAATTAAATTACATTAGACTAATTCCAACCAAAATTGGTTTATGAAATTTATTTTAAAAATTTATTCTGTAAAAGATTAAATTGTACCACAAACAGATGGTTTATCAACTTTCAGGTAAAGCCTTAATATTTTAACAAAAATGAATTGTTACCTTAACAAACAAGAATAAAGTTTATTACCTTATTCTTCCATCTGTGTTTACAATCAGATTTCTGTCAATATGATTGTTATGAGCAAGAGCTGCCAACAGATTCCTAGCTCTGAAAGCTGATGGCTTATATGAATGTCTTTTGGAGGCATACAATAAAATCAAACTTCTGGAAATTCTCCAGTTCTGCTGTACTGACTAAATAAATAAATTGATTCTGATGCAGAGAACTATTAAACATGTATAAATCCCCCATAAATCTGTTTTGATGATAATGCCAATGTACAGTAGCATTATACAGGCAGAGAATAATCAACTCATTCCACCCCTACAGTTTTTTTTCCTTGTCACCTGAAATGGGGGTAGGGAACGCATGTGGGCTAATTTTGAATACATCGAAATACATCTGCTTCCAAGAATTTTTTGCTTAGATATATGCCTTGGTGTGCTAGAAACATCATTTGGCATCTGCATAAGGGTAAAAGTTGGGAGTTTTTTCTTCTTCTGATCCATCATTTTCCTCCTGGAAACTTTTTACTTCCAATCCCCAATTTATCCTACTTCTGCAAATGTTCACCTGTCTGTGTATAGCTCAGACCGGTGTGAATTAGATTGCAAGCAAAAAAGTAAAACATCCAGAAACAAAATCTGATTCCAACTATGGGCGTGTGTGCAAAAATCAGGCAAAGCTTGACCCCTCCCTCCCTGTACACATGCATACTTTTTTTTTTACACACACCTCATCTGCGTACATGTGATTGCCCTCACCATTCTGTAGAACAGCCTTTATTTAATCCACACAGAAAAGATCAAGGATTAATAATATTATGTATTTAATATAACAGATAGTCCACCAATGTTGAATGTCTGGCTGCATCAAAGAAATAAGCTGCATAACTTTAAAAAGTTTGTCTGTTGTCCACTAAAACTCAAACACCAACTGAACCCAGTCAAGCAGGTTACATATTAGACAAATTACTATCGAGGTATATGTGTTCATACATTATCAGTAGACCACCCACCCCCATACACAAGCATATGCATTTGGGTAAACCCCCATTGCCCTCTCCATGTGTACTAAATGGACAAACCATAACTATGGCCTTAGTGTGCTTTGTATTTATAATATAGTGTATTCATTTTTTTTCTCTGATAACCAGTATATCTTCATTATTTCATTTATGCATCAATACTATATTTATGCGAAATTGTAATTACACAATTTTTACTTTTTTGATAATACACAGAAAAGAAAGCTTTTGTGGGAGCAACTTTCTGGTTCATACACAAATACGATCCACAAATACCAATACAATAATATACATTACTTTTATTTTAGTTACATGTATCATGCATGTATCATAATGGTTGGTTTTTAATATACTTAACACAAATTTTCCCTTTTATGTATATATCACGCTTTTTTTTGTTAGTATACTTTCTCAGATGGGTTGATAAAACTTTTAAACTTTTCCATCATAACACTTTCCTTCTCCTTAAGTTTTTCAACTTCAGACAAGACTGAATCCCTTTAAATAAAAGTTTGAAATGTGTAAATACTAATGTTGAACTTGGGAATCTTTAGTTTTGTTCAAAAGAAAGCGTTATCGTTTATCTTGGTTATTATGATGGGAATGATAATGCTTCAAGAAATAATAATAGTAATAACTTATTTAAAGGTGTGACTAATTTAGTCAAAGACTATTCTCCCTTGAGGCCCTTTAACTAAAATACAAACAGCATTGATTAGACACATATCAGTAACAAAAAAGACATATGCCAACAAACAATTTACAACAAAAATATTATTCTAAATAAAACAAACCATATTTTAACAATATGTGCAATCTTTACCAACTGCAAAATATTAAACTAATATAGAATGATACATTTCCAGGTAATTCCTTAGATTTGCATCTACCAAATGTTTGTAAACAAGTAAATATACATAAAATTTAATAAAATGTAGTAATACTTACACAGATGCCATATCTGATTCTGATGTGGTTATATCAGAGCAGAGCAGGAATTTGTATCCTATGAATTGTTGGCCCAGGTGTAGAAGTTGTGGCCATGTCGTTTGTGACAAACCTCTCAGTTTCTGATGTTTTCCTTGCACTGCCATTCAATTCATAACATAATATAGTAAGGGTAAATAAATGTTTCATTAGTCACAATAATTATATATACTTTACAAATAATAGTATGCATAAAATATACTTAACTGTATTGCATTACTTTCATTTACAGCCATCACCATTTACATTATATATAATTTTTAGTTTAAAAAAAACAGTAGTGACTGCTTGCCTTTAAATAAAGTCTTATGGGTTGTGTGCGAAAATGAAGATGATCATTAAATCCCCTTTGGTAGGATCAAAAATAGCAGTGGTGTACATGCTGGTTTCAGCGATATTGTTGCAGGGCTGTGACATTTTATTTCAACCTAAATGGAATAATGCCAGTTTATTTAAAATATGTAATTTTAAGAGTTTTGATAAAGAGTTAACAATACAGAAATAAAATAGCAGTATAAAAACTTGATTGTTCATTGCAAAATTGAGACTCACCAGTATCCAGCAAGAATTTGGCGACCTCTGGATTAGTTTTCAGGCTCAAAGTGGACTTCTTTTTATTCCATCGTTCATGCTGGTCACCAATACATATGTGTGTGCTGCCATAATTTGCCCAGAGAGATTTTTTCCTACTCCTTTCAGAATCTAAGTTTTGGTTTTCGATCTAGTTGCGGACACGCCATTATTTTTGTAAACACGTGTTTGCGCATGGCTAAAATTCTTAATCTTTGGGAGAGGTCAACTTAGAGGTTACATAAATATAGGCGTGGCAAATAGCAAATTTTTGTGTACCAGACAATAATGAAAAATCGCATATTTTATCACAAAATATCCGATACTAGCCTGATTTTGGCCTCAGTAACAGCCTGAATTGTAATTTTTCAACTAATTAAGTAATCATGAACTGAAAAAAGAAATACATAATTTCATTCGTTTTTACTTAGGTTGTATGCCTTTAATATGATAAACTTATTTTACCAATGGCATTCTTTATTATTGCACATATGCTGCTTTATTAAGCAAGCATTTACACAATGCATTCAATACAAGCACATATAAATTATTTTTGTGTTATTGTTGATGTTTCATTGCAAATTAGATTAAAAATTATCAACTTAACAAATCAAACATTTAAATTAGAGTCATGCCATGCCAGTGTTTTATTCAAATTCATGTTCAGTCAATTGTGGTATAGTTTATACAATCATAAAAACATGATTAGTCCAATCTTTCAGAAAGTTGGTAATCATATCTTTCATAAATAGGTCACATTGACCTATTGTCTTGCCATTATGACAATTTTCTTATAATTGGATTATGCAGCAGCATTATACACAAAATATTTTTAAAAAAGTAGTCCACATCATTCTGTGTGATTTGCTTTTATTTCCATGATTATCAGTCTATCTCACAGTACTTACATCATTACATGTATTCTGTATCTATATGGATTGTTTCATCAGATTTACAAGGGCAAAAGTCTGATTTCATTTCAATCTGCATGCCATGTATATTTGCTTATAAGTTGAGTCCAAAGACAAATAATATAGACTCTTATCTTCCATCACATAATGTGCCAGCAGATCAGAGACTATATTTGTTCTACTAACTACCCCTAACAATTGTCAAAAATTTGGATCTTCTGGCGCATTGTCAGATCCAGCTCTGTACAATTTGCAGTTTTAGTCAACTTTCAAACAAGACCTTATAAAATTTTTATAAATTGATTACTAGTCATTAATTATGCTTGTGTATTGATAAATGAGTTTAATCCAAAACAAACTTGGAGCTGTTGTGGTAGGCATTAACATGCTGTACTCATAAATGAGTTTAATCCAAAACAAACTTGGAGCTGTTGTGGCAGGCATTAACATGCTGTACTCATACTTATTATCATAAAGGCGCAGACCTGAATTCTATCATCAAATCAGTCTTGGTCAGCTATTGCAGTGTGTGCCTTGGCAACGTATTGAAAATCTCCTTTTGTTGCTGTGCCATGAACACCATGGCAACGATCACAAAGCAAAAGAAACTATGTCAAAGTTTGGTTGTATTTTGCAATAAGCATGTGTTGGGCAGCACTTTTGGGTATTATTGCCAAGATTGCCACTATCGCTTATACGGCTTGATGCAGCTGTTACATTTTTGTGCCGTTTTTCATGATATATGTGCTTATTTGTTTGTCTTCTTCTACCTACATTATTGTGTTCATCATGAATTGACTGTTCAGTTCATGTAGTTCTTTATCTCCTTGTTTTGGAAATGAGAACAATTAGACTTTTTCGCGGCGTTCTTACTCCACTGCTGCAACTTTTTCTGTTGTTGAACAAACCACCATCATGTGATCACCAGTCAACCCATTTATGTTTTGATGGACCCTCAATAATGGATTTAAATGACCACTCCTTGGCTCTCCACACTACATTGTGCTCTAGATTAAATGAACTGGGACTACATTTAACAATATTTAATGTAAATGTAAGTGAAAAAAGAAACATTTCAAAACTTTTCGGCTCAACAATTTAAAAATTCTGCTGTTAATTTAGATGTCCATGAGATACCACTGCGTATTGCTTTATTCAATGCCCAATCAGTAGGACCACCGGAAATGCGCTGATCTGACATTGGCTGATCAGACATCAAAATATTTTGTCAGGTTGCTTATCAGTGCGGGCTACTGGCTGCTTGTCAATGAAGGATACTAGTTATCTGTGAGAGCATTTTAAGCACAGCAAAGGTCTCTTCGCAGTACATTTATTATGCACACTGGGTTCATTTAAGATAATATTTGCACTGCAAATGAAAAAGAATATAAGGTCATGATACGAAGTTGAAACCTAAAATGCACAGGTATATTAGTATATTAGTATATTAAAGCTCTGGAAATCAAAGACATGGCAGCCACCCAGGATGGCAGAGCACATTGTATATAATGAGTTATTTTTTTTTTTTTTTTCGCCAAGACTCGCTGATTGAGTTTGCTGTATACATCGCTCCCTCGATAACTCGCGCCCTGATAACTCGCGAACCCGCTTATAACGCAGTGTCCAGCGTGGATCCCGGTTTTTTTAAAGAAAATATTTTTAAAAAATGAAAAAAATCCTGATCAGAACTGGTGAATGAAACCTTGATATATCGCCCGTTTTATCGTCGAAAATGACGGTTAGTGCCCGAAAAGTTTGAATCAACATCATGAAATTTTCAGGTTTTAATAAGGAATCACATATCTTGTTAGATTTTATCGGAAAAAATATTTTCGCAGTTCACTGTAAATAACAATACTGTATATGTATAGGGGAAATTAGTGTTTTAATCTTTTCATTGTGTTGCAGTGTAAGCAGTATAATCGTTGCATGTTCTCTTCTATTCAAACATGAAAAGAGTCAATTGACCGTCACATTGATGCCCGTGAGCACATCTGTGAGAACCTAATTAACTGCCAGCTGCGTTTTGATCGACGACTTGGGGAAGTGTTTGTTACATTGTAAAACTCAATTAAAATAGACCTGCTTTGTTTTATAAGGCGGTCTTTTGTATCAAATCAGGTAAAAGACGTACATTACAAAAGTTCAAAGGAATGCAAATCCTACATGCATAAACTCTTGTGGTCAATATCGTGTCTCAACATCAATCAAATTAGTTGGACCAATCGAACATGGTTTCAAATAGTATGTACTTATTGTCATTAAAGTATATATTAATCAGTAATTTATCCTAATCATTTGTAAATGTGATCATGGAGAGCATGGGAATCAAGCGAAAGGCGTACTCGGTGAATGAAAAGCTTACTGTTATAGAGAGGGTTCGTAATGGTGAATCAAGATCAAAAGTTTGTAGTGAACTTAAACTTGCCGAGTCGACACTCAGAGGCTGGCTCAAGGATGAGCAGAAATTTCGGGATTATTTGCATGAAGTTGATTCTGATGATGGATTTAAACGGAAACGGGCACGCACTGCAAATGACACAGAATTAGATGATGCTGTGTACACCTGGTTCACACAACAACATGAACAAAGTGTTCAGATTTCAGGAACAATTCTCAAGGTCCAGGCAGAGAAAATGGCAAAAACTATGGATACTGAATCAGATTTCATGGCAAGCCATGGATGGCTTTGGAGATTCCAGCGCCGACTTGGAATATGGTAGTCTCTATTTGGTGTACATTTTATTTCTTTGCATTATATTCATAGTTGTTTGTTGGTTTGTTTGACAATTTCCTTTTGCATTTATTTCAGCGACAACTAAGTAAGGACAGTGGGTTTGCAGAAGAACATAAAAATAGAAATTCAGAAGAAGAAGAAGAGAAAGAGCCAAATACCAAGGAGAAAGAGAAAAAACCAGATACCAAGAGGGTTTCTTTGCCACAAGACTACATGAGAGTTGAAGGCCATGGTTATATTGGATCAAGCCCAATACATGTGCCAGAGACCACTGTGGGATTTGTGGAGTCAGAGGTATATCTTCAGTTAACTCTTTCAACCCCAGCAGAATTATCAGTATTACCTGTTTTGAAAATTGTGCAATCATGCACATGCATTCACACTTGCCTTGATTTCTCTTCTTATATCCAATAGTAATCCATGAAATTTTCACGTTATTCCAAATTAATTTGTCTACACAGTGATTTTTATTTGTCCAAGTCTTTCACAATTTAAGAAGAAGAAGAGAAAGAGCATATTGTATTACATGTATTGGTATCACAGAACAAAACATGGTATCCAACCTGCAAAATGTGTTCACTGAACAAAGTTTGATCTGAACCAAAAAACTGGATATGAACAATGCCAAGTAAATTTATGTACAAATTGTTTCAAACCATATCACATATTAAATTTTCCTGTTTACATCAGATGAGGGATTGAAACATTGGAGATATTTGCATTTATGACAAAGGAAAGTACCGGTAGCCATTTTTATGCATGTGGTTTGAAAACGGATGTTTACTGGTACATATTTGAACAAAACAACACACGGAATTATTCAAAAGATTTTATTAAACTTTATTGGAACAATAATGTAATAGTACTTAACAAAATAATATTAGATACAGATTAATGCCGTAACTTATAAATTATTAAAAAATCAACACTATGTCATCTGCAGTCAATATAGGGTTCGCTCAGTTTAGCAAATGGCGAGGCCAAGTGCATCTTATATTTGTATGTGTCTTATTTAAAATGTTTTTTACACAAATCGTCACACTGTATCTCATATATGGGTGCGTCTTATAATTGGGTGTGTCTAATATATGTGAAAATATGGTATACTTCTACTAAATGAAAGGTCATGTTAACATTTTGCTATAACACTTCTCATGATTTCAAGTTGGTCCTAAATGAAAATGCTGCTGCTTGGACATCCAGTGTGGACACCAACATGGGTCATCTTATAAATCATGTGATCATTATCATACCTGAATGAATGCTCATATCAGCATGGGGTATTCAATGAAAGCCACAATGGTCATGTAGAAAATCTTATTACAGCTACTTCTGGCTGGCTTGTCATGTCAACATTTGTGTTTTTAACCAGAAGTCTTCTTCTGATGTCAAGTTTGTCTAAATAGAAATAATGCACCATGGCATCCTTCATGAAGATCATGGTATTGTCACTCCTTCAGGATCAGTATCGGGTTGTCACCAAAAGACTTCTCATGATGTCTTCTTGGTCCTGGATTAAAATGGTGCTGAATTGCTGTTCAATATGGCCACAGTGGTGTCTTGAAATTCTTGCTGTCACTACTCTTAAATGAAAAACCATTTTGACATTGGGGATTTTATCAGAAGTGTTCTTATCATGTCTAGTTGGTCCTAAATGAAAATGATTTCAACTAAGCCTTAATATGGCCCCATGGTGGGCACATTGCGTCTGCCACTGACCCACTTTTGCCCGGTACAACATGCTTACTGTAGGGCTGGCTACATCAGAAATTATAAAAGATTATTGAGTATGAAATTTTGGTGATTGTTTTGACACACATACATAATATACCTTAAATTATTCCTAATTAGCCTAGGTTAACCCTAATATCCATTGCTTGGAAATCAATGGAACTTTTATATTGGCCTTGTGGTTACCATGAACAAGAAGGGTATCATTTCTGGGAGGGGTCAAAGGTCAAATGTATAATCATTACAATTACAATGACATTTTCAAATATTTTATGATCAAACTTCTTATTTGCTATCAAAGCAGCACAAATTTCAAATATGTCACAGATTTCCTGTTATGCCTCTGGGACACTCAGATTTATGTTATGACCCCTGGGTCACTGTCAGGGGTTGGAGGAGTGCTGTTTGGAATAATCGGTAAACAGCATGGGGATCTGCAATGGTAAATTGTTACACTTGTTCATGTTTCATTTTATTATAGACACACAATACTTTGGTGCTTTTAGTTATGTATGTAAGTATAAATAACCGCTCCGGTGGCCTAGTGGTTAGAACATCCGCCATGGAAGTGGGAAGTTGTGGATTTGATCCCTGGATGAGTAAAAAATGGTACTAACAGCTGCCTCGCTTGACACTCTGCATTAAGAGGTTAGTGTTAGGACTGGTCGGCCTGGTGTCAGGATAATGTGACTGGGTGGGACATGATGCTATTTGTCTGCAGCATGATGCCCCAGTGCTAGACATCACTATAAACTGCCTCGTAGCCATAGGACTGAAATTTTTTTAAAGCTATATTAAAAATCCTAATCAAACAAAGTATAAATTACACATCTGCCCATGTCACATTGTTTCACATGAGAAACATGACTTTAAACTGCCAAACACACTGACACAGTCATGATTCCATGACAAATGGAGGAGGTTGGGGCATTATTAAACATAACTAAAACCAAGTCATCTTTGAAAGAACATCCAGATATATGGTTGGAAAAGAGGTGCAGTTGGCAGGGGAAGTAACTGTGTAATATAGTTAAAAACATGTAGACTAGTTAATTCAGAAGAATGAAAATAACAGGTACAATATCAAGATTTTGTAAGTAGTACTAAATTTGGGTCATGTCCTTTATAAAACTATATAGAATAATATTAAGGAGATTGATAAAAACGATGATATATTGCGTTATTATTAATAAATTTATAGTTATTGCAAACAAGATAAAATAATAATACAAAAAATATGAACATTGATAGAGTCACACCTTGTTTTTTATCATTTTGTTAAGGAACGGTTTTTACTTTAGTTTATCAATAGATAATTATCATTACTCCATATTTAAAATTGCTGTAAAATAAACAGTGATTCAAAGATCCAGTGAATCAGTCTGAGAAACCACAGACAACTTAGCTGGTCCAAAATGTTGAGTTTATTTCTACATGTAAGTGCCATCAGAGATTCACAGATTAATTTGTTGTAGCTGAGCTTAACTTAGTGTAGTACAGCCAGCATGTTTTAATGATTTACCTCTGTTAATAATGTTGATTGTTTTCATTTCTCAATGAACACATGTAAGTTAAAGTACATATACTTTATATACAAAATAATCAAATATGGCTGCCATAATGTGTCTCATTTCAATATTATACTCATAATAACGAAAAGATTTCAGATGTTTATTTCTGTTTGATGACTTTATTGTTGCTTCACCTTTGAAAATTTTCCTCAACATTTTGTAAACCTTCAGTAAAATTGGAACTAGATTTAGCAGATTGTCTGAAATGCAAACAAGTTGACTTCCTCCAAAATCAGCATTACATATTGTATTACTCACAAATTTCATTTAAAAAAATGAATGTAAGTTTTTGATGTTAGAAAGATGTGTGATGTTGGGCATACTACAAACAAACTGATATATGAAACTTATTATTGACATGTCCAAGTTTACAAAACATACAATTAATTAAAATACCATTTTGTAAGCTCCATCCAATTAGTATACATAAACATGACTTTTCTTTTAAAAAAGTCTATTTTTAAAACTTATTTAAATCAGTGTTTGATCTTTATGAACTGTTGTCATATATAAAGTACCATTTGGGTCAAAGCTTTTGAAAATGAATCACCCAATCAAATCAGTAAAGAAAATTGATACTGCAAATTCTAATTACCACAATTATTAAAAGTTTTCTTCTAAACAGATTCAGTTGTATCTTAAATGTATTGATTTGATGCATTTATTATGGGGAACCCCAAAATTGTGAATCTATTAATTTGCAAACCTTAAGACACTGATGAATTCTTACAGACTCATTGATAACTTAGGCACTGACATAATTTGAAGAATAAATTCTGTAGAATCCTGTAATGTGATGTTAAAACAATGAATGAAATAAATTTTAAGAAAAATGCAAATGTGCACACTAATGCAAAATAGAAACCTTATTCTTTATCAGGTCTCGTATGGAAATGAGGTTTTAGCATGCAACATATGTACCTGTGAAAACATTGTGTATTACATCACTGTTTTTGTAGATGAATGTGGATATATTCAGATGTTACTGTTGATTCATAACAAAACATGATTTTGTTGTGTCCAAAAGTATGGACATTTTGATTCTCGAAACAATAGCTGTCAACTACG
Organism: Unio pictorum; assembly: GCA_030141615.1. Lineage (NCBI taxonomy): Eukaryota > Metazoa > Mollusca > Bivalvia > Unionida > Unionidae > Unio > Unio pictorum. Next base: position 17,515,149 of record JARLTB010000107.1, read on the forward strand.
AAACTAAGTAAAATGCTGATCTTGTGATTTCATTGCAAGTAATAGTGAAATATCTGCTAATGCTTGATTAAACTTTTGAGTGCCAATTCAGGAATTCTAAGTGTTCACTATGAAATATGGCCCTTGCCTCTCCATAACAAACTGTAGCTGTGAAACAAAGATTACATGCACCAAGTATGCCTTTCATTTGCTTCTGTTGCTATCATTGATCAGATCTGCTAATTATTAGGATCAATGACTGGTTAAGTAGATACTTTAAATATTATCCTCATAATAATATTTATAACAGTGATTAATTGTACATTAATAATGTAATAATAATATTTATAACAGTGATTAATTGTACATTAATAATGTAATATTAATATAAATATGAATAACAGTGATGAATTGGTACATTAATAATGTAATAATTATAAGAATAGCAGTGATAAATTGGTACATTAATGTAATAATAATAATAATAAAAATAATAATATTTATAACAGTGATTAAGTGTAAATTAATAATGTAATAATAATATAATATGAATAACAGTGATGAATTGGTACAGTAATACTACTACTAATAATAATAGTGATTAATTGGTACATTACTAATGAGTTTACCTGATACACTACCAAGACTGCTAGCGCTTGTGCATTGAGGAATTGCATACCTTATAACTGTTTTTGATTCCACCCCCTTTGTTTGGTTTGATATAGAAGACATAATGTGATAATACTGAGTATGTCTACTTTTAATTGATTGTAACAATACAGCAAACACTTTGACACATCAAAAATCAAAGCACAGTTGGCAATTATATGTTCTCACAGAAATGCTTATGGACATGCCTGTGATGGTAGATTGACATTTATTATGTTGGTATATACAAGATGACATATCGCATTTATGATGATTATATTGAAACCAAACTAAAACAAAAACTTGAATTTCACTTGACAAAACTTATTTAATTCATTTTTTTTACTGTGCTGCCACTAGTAGTTGTTACTGATATTTTCATGGATCAAAATTTCATCTAATATTATTTATAGTGTACTGAGCATTTTTTTAAAAAAGGAACATTTTACCAAATGAATGATAATTGTTTAAAATTTGCAAATTTCATGATGTTGATTCAGATTTTCAGTTACTTAACTGCCATTTTCAATGATAAAATGAGCTATATATCAGTTTCATTTTCCAGATTTTATCTTAATTTTCTTCACCTTTTACATGAGCCAATTCCATTGGTATTTTCTGAAATAAAAATGGGATTCATGCTTGACCATATGTTATAAGCAGATTTTCAAGCTTTTGGGTAGGAGTTATTGAGGGAGAGATGTGTGTTATATGGCACCTTAACACAATCTACAGAATTACACAGGAACACTCTGAAAAATGCACACATTGCTGTCAGTGAGACATTTCATATGCATCAATAGATAACATAGACATTGTAAATGATATGGGATTTATACAGGCTATAAACAATGATACATTTCATATGCATGAATAGATACATAGACATTGTAAATGATATGGGATTTATACAGGCTATAAACAATGATACATTTCATCTGCATGAATAGATACATAGACATTGTAAATTTTATGGGATTTAAACAGGCTTTAAACAATGATACATTTCATATGCATGAATAGATACATAGAGATTGTAAATGATATGGGATTTATACAGGCTATAAACAATGATACATTTCATCTGCATGAATAGATACATAGACATTGTAAATGATATGGGATTTATACAGGCTATAAACAATGATACATTTCATATGCATGAATAGATAACATAGACATTGTAAATGATATGGGATTTATACAGGCTATAAACAATGATACATTTCATATGCATGAATAGATATATAGACATTGTAAATGATATGGAATTTATACAGGCTATAAACAATGATACATTTCATATGCATGAATAGATAACATAGACATTGTAAATGATATGGGATTTATACAGGCTATAAACAATGATACATTTCATATGCATGAATAGATACATAGACATTGTAAATGATAGGGGATTTAAACAGGATAATAACATGATGAATGCCACAGTGAGGCCTGGCCTTTCCCAACCAAATAAACACAAGGATAGTATTTTGAAGCTTGGAGTTTATTCATACTTTGCAAAGTAATGATCCAATCAGTCAGACTCTGCATATGGTACATACTGGCAATCCATTTTGAAAATAGGGGGCTTGAATTTCATCTGCATATGGTACATACTGGCATTCCATTTTGAAAGTAGGGGGCTTGAAATATCTGCATAATGTAAATATTGGCAATCCATTTTGAAGGCAGGGCGCTTAAAATTTCATCTTAATATTGTACATACTGGCATTCCATTTTGAAAGTAGGGGGCTTGAAATATCTGCATAATGTATATACTGGCAATCTATCTTATAATTAGAGTGCTTGAATTTCATCTGCATATGGTACATAATCCATTTTGTAAGCAGGGTGCTTGAATTTCATCTGCATATGGTACATGATCCATTTTGTAAGTTTGTGCATGAATGTCTTCAGCCTTTGGTACAGACTGGCAAGGTACATTCAACAAGTGTACTTTTAACTTCAGCTAAAAGTAGATCTTGAAACATTTGCAAAAGAAATGGTAAGACTACCTATAGAAGGCTAATTTCAAAATACTTCTGCACCTACACTACTGCAGTTGTAACTGTATGCAGGAATTATCTAATTTATGTTGAGCTTGCATGACTCTGAAAACTAATCTTTCATGCAAAGTAATTTCTATGATATTAGTCATCTGATGTACATGTGTTCTCTGAGAAATGAAAACAATGGTATTAGTCATCTGATGTACATGTGTTCTCTGAGAAATGAAAACAATGTTATTAGTCATCTGGTGTACATGTGTTCTCTGAAAAATAAAAACTGATATTAGTCATCTGATGTACATGAGTTCTCTGAAAAATGAAAACAATGATATTAGTCATCAGATGTACATGTGTTCTCTGAAAAATGAAAACAATGATGTTAGTCATCTGATCTCTGAGAAATGAAAACAATGATATTAGTCATCTGATGTACATGTGTTCTCTGAGAAATTAAAACTGATGTATGTGTGTTCTCTGAGAAATGAAAACTGATATTAGTCATCTGATGTATGTGTGTTCTCTGAGAAATGAAAACAATGATATTAGTCATCTGATGTATGTGTGTTCTCTGAGAAATGAAAACAATGTTATTAGTCATCTGGTGTATGTGTGTTCTCTGAGAAATTAAAACATTGAACATAATGGTAATGTGATCATCTTGACCAAAAAATCTTATTCTATTTAGAATGTTTCATTAAAGAGTGAATCATTGGTTAAAAGTCTCTTTTATTTCAGTTGTCACATACTGTCCACATACTTTGATGCTTGTAAGAAAAGGCCATGAATTTCATTAACTGTGACTTCCAATTTAATTCTAACTAAAACAATTTATGTGCCAGTACAAGTTAAGGAAATACTTTTAGGCTTAGAGCACAGTGACAACCATTACTTGCCAAAAGAATAATTATATAAAATATCTGTCACTTGTGGCTTTTATTATAAATCAGAATACCAATGTCTGCATGTCTTCAATTATAACACAGTTACCTTAAGGATGGAATGCATTTTCAGGTAAAATGTTTATTTAATGATGGGAGACTGTAAATAATGGTGATAATTGGGTGATGATGATGTTGACTGTAATTGACAGGACTTATCAATGAATTATTATTATTATTCAGATCCAAAGTCCTCCGGTAGAGAAGATCCTGGAACCAACAGATGTTAAATCAGATATAATGCCACTTAGCAGTTATATAAAGTGTAATTCTGAGCCAACCAATGAACATTCGGTGAAAGCCAGTGATAACATCGAAGATGTCAAAACTCATAAACAGTTAGAAGTAACAGCTGTCAATGGCGATGTGGAAGGTAATGGCAATAGTAAATCATCTCCACATCCTCAGACAATACAGGCAGACAGCATTGCTCAGAGCCAACCAGATGTCAATAATTATGTCAGTAATGTCACAGTTCCAGAATCAAAACAAGCAGCAGGCAATAGCATGGATCAGTCAAGTGTCAGTAATTGCATTAGTAGTAACAAAGCTCCACAAACAGGGTCAGAAGGTCAATCAGTTGTCAGTGATTATGTCACTAGTGTCCCTCAACCACAGCAAATGTGTGCAGATAGAAGTACCAATGATCAGCAAGCTGTCAGTGGGTATGTCAGTAATGTCATGAATTCTTTCCCATTGTCAGGTAATAGCAGTCTTGCTTCTCTCACCAATGACACATGCTCCCAACCAATGTCAACTAGTAAGAATACACAGTGTCAGTCATCAGACACTGGTTATGTCACTAGTATCCCCAGTCCTTGGCTGCCGCCAGCTAACAATGAATCCCAACTTCAACCAGCTGTCGATGATCATGTCTTGAATACACAGTCCATGTCAGTGGACAGTGACAACCACAATCAACCAGCTCTCAGCAATTATGCCCATGATGTTTTAAATGCAGAACCAGCTCTCAGCAATTATGCCCATGATGTTTTAAATGCAGAACCAGCAGAATTATGTGAAGAATATCAGGCAACACAAGATATCTACATACGTGACACCACAATTATGCAGCAAGTCTCTATGGATGTCAATCCTCATGACCAGACATCAATCAGCAATTATGTTACAAGTGTCACTAATCCTCAGCCAGGCAGTGAATAAACAAGGCCAGGTCCAGCCAGCAGTTATGGATTATAAACTTTCACACTGCAGATATCAAAGTGATATGACTCGAATTGTTAAGGCTACATTAAAAACAAACAAATCTATGAAACATAATGTCGTTATTGGCATTAAACCTCTGCTAGTATTAACAAACATACAAGCTACTCAATGACCAGCTAGCTGTCAGTAATTAAATTAGTATTGTCATTAAACCTAAACCATTGACAGACAACCTAACATGGTGTCAGCCAAATATCAGTAAAAAAAAAGTCAGTATGTCATTAAACCTAAACCATTGACAGTGTTAGACAACCTAGCATGAGGTCAGCCAAACATCAGTAAAAACAATTCAGTATGTCATTAAACTTAACCCATTGACAGTGTTAGACAACCTATCATGAGGTTGGCCAAAAGTAAAAACAATTCAGTATGTCATTAAACTTAACCCATTGACAGTGTCAGACAACCTAGCATGAGGTCAGCCAAAAGTTAAAAAAACATCAATATGTCATTAAACCTAAACCATTGACAGTGTCAGACAACCTAACATAGTTGTCAGTCAGACCTTTGGAATTAAGTCAGTATGACATTAAACCTAAAATGATCACCAGTGTACATTTATTTAGACAACCTATCAAGGTGCCAGCCTCTTTTGTGTTGTATATTACAGCACTACAGAAGGGTTATTCATTGTAGTTACTGGCATTATTTACATGGTGTGTTAAAGACCCAGCACAAGATGTGTTTGAGTAGCAAAGTACCCCACAAAGTTGAAGCACTTCTGATATTGTTTCATACTAACTAAAAGAAAAATATTCTTTATCAGGTCAAGTCATTGAAAGTGCAAGTTAAAACTGACAAATAATTGTTAATATTGAGATTGTATCTAGTGCACAATTTGTGTAATTGTTTATTAAAAATTTCATCATAGTAAAAAAAATATTCAGGAAGAAAAAAGAAGCACTCATCCTGAAAAAATCCAGTATACAAAAGCAAATTTGTATGCCCTCACCATATGTATGGATTGGGTGTTTAATGTTACTGGAGTCTGTCTATCCCATCAGTTTGTAATGTCACTTTATGTTGCAGATTTTGTTTATACTTCTGAATTTGTAGAGGATTTCATAAATTAAGCCACACTTCTTGTATTCAAATGAAATTTAGTATGAGGGTTTAAGGTCAAGTACAGTTTTCACTTTTTTCTGACAAAATTATACTGAATTACGACCCAGGTGTTAGGCTTTAAACTTTAATTTTTCCACTGCATCAGATTGACATATTTCTAGTTGAATTGTGTATTTCATAACACTATGATTTCATATTGTATGTTACTATGTATGTTATGCTGTTTTATGGACATTGTTTCAAGAATGCATATTGGGGTATAAACTTAGCATACTCAAAAATGGTCAGCTTTATAAGTTTCATCTTGTGAAAACATTAAGATAGGAATTTGTATTTTCTGTTGTTTAAGACATTAATATCTTGCTTTTGTGCATTTTAAATTATTTTTTCAATATATTCAGTAAGCGTATAGCTTTTATAGTGCTTTAAAGCAGACTGTGTCAGCACTTTTTCAAATCAAAGTTTCAAACAAGAGGCTGTCTCCCATTCAACCCAAAAGCTAATGAAATAGTTAACCAATGTACCAGGTAAGTATCTTTTCTGGTTTGAATCCATGTAGCAAACATTATACTATAATTATTTTCAGAAGCTGTTGTTACTTTAGTTGTTTGGCTGGTTTATTTGGTTGGTTTTTAACAGCACTTTTGGCTATATTAGCAGAGGAAATGAAAACTGAACATCTTTCCTGAGGCAGTCAGTCCAGGTGGCCAATGAACCTGATCTCTTTGGATTAATAGTCCAACCCTCTTCCATCTAAGCTATATGATTCCCTTCCTATTTGTTGAACTCCAAATCTGAAAAACATATACTACATAAATACATCATAATGTGGTATCAGAACTTAGTTATATTGATAGCTGTAGTTTGCTTTCATGCAATTCACTCCTATTTTTTTTATAATATCAGTGGTTTGAGTTTTAAACTCAAGGTAGAAGCTTGTTATGAAACGTTTATTTCAATATTTTTGTTTGTTTTACCATCAGACTTGCTCCACATTTGTTTGATTTATGTGTTTTCTCTCTGAATATACATTTGTCATGATCCTGTGTATACATATGTATATAGTCACCAAGTTTATAACATTTTATCATTGTTTAGTTTTGTTTTTATACCCAAATGAATCTGAAATGAATTTAAGATCTTTTAATGAGATATTATTATTCAAATATATTTTGTTATTATATGTTCTAAGTTTATGTCCTTATATAAAGTGTTTTCTTAACTCATTAAACCCTGAGCCAAACAGCTTGGCATTCCCCTACAGCATACTTGAAAAGAGATCGCGTAGAGCAGTGTTAGCCTTACCAGTGTCTGTATCCCCAAGATTGGCTGACAGCACTTGGCTTGCAGAATTTTACAGAGGCGGCTACTTGCAATAATTTTGTTTTTTGTTTCTTCAATTAAGCTGAACTTCGGCACAGCAATTCTCAATAAATTTATGTACATAATTGTATAAATTTCATGCTACATGCAGAAAAAAAACTCATGCATAAAGGTAACAATAAATATGTTTACTTACCAATTTGTCTCTTTTGCCATGAATAATCCATAAAATCCATTATGAATTCACACTGAATAATTAACGCTATCAACACATTAAATTAATTCTATTTTGTGTAGAAATGAATTCCACTTGTCATCTCTGTTGCAGACTTAACCTTGTGTGAATACTCTCAGAGTTTGTCAAGTAAAAGTCTACTCCCAGTGGCTGATTCTCTTAATTTTCATCATTTTCAAATCTAAATATTTCCACTATTTCTGACACTATTGAAGTCAATTTTTTACTTTTGTTCAGCAATGCTCACTTTATCTATGTTAGCTAAAATTGTATTGGTTAAACTGCCTGCATAATTAGAAAATGGCTTGAAATCAACCTATGGTATGTGAGATACAAACCTAGACTAATACTGCCACAAGCTAAATAAACTAAGCCATATTATCATAGCACTCGGGAGATGAGGGAGGTAAAATACAACAAGTTATAATGGCAACAGGGGTCAATGAGTTAAACAAATTATAGATGATTCTGTTCATTTTCTTTGTTGTAAATATGTGTGTACATCTTCCTTTAAAGAAATACTAAACCACTTTTTATATGCCACCCTACCCCCCAGAGCATTATGATGTCCATCCATCCATCAGTTAGCAGGTTTTTTTCTGCACAAAAACTCAAGTTGTCTGCTATTTACAATCACCGATTTTGTGGATGGTTTGCACCTGGAGTTAGAAAGGACCCCAGTACTTTTGGGGTAAAAAGGTCAAAGATTAAGATCTTTTTGATTGAAAGGAAAACAATTCTGCACAATTACTGTAGTTGTCCACCATCTATAGTTACCAAACTTTGTAGAGGCTTCCACTTTTCAAAAAGTAACACGACAATGTCTATGTGACTGAATGGAGAAATGTGGTTTGTGCAATATTTCAGTTTTCTAAATAGATGACTATTAAATACAGGGCAGTCATATGTTGCAACATATATGTGTATAACACAACTAACATTTAAGCTCACAATTACCATTATATAATTTTTTACAATCTAAAATGTGTTTTAAAATGTGTATTAGTTAGTTACAATGACAGTTTTTTTTTATATCCATACATCATTTCAGAATTTATAACACCATTTATGAGTCAGAGTTTTTTTTTTAAAATTGTGTCAATTTGGAAAGACTTTAATTTACTTGCTATTCATAGATTCTGTGATAATACAACTCAAAATGCTAATGTGCAACAGCAATTTATAGCAAACCAATTCTTTACCAAAGTGCTAATGTGTTACAGCAATATGTACTGTAGCAACCCAATTCTATGCCAATGTGCTAATGCACTACAGCCATATGTACTTTAGCAACCCAATTCTATGCCAAAGTTCTAATGTGGTACAGCAGTATATTGCCATGTTTTTTTGCTTAGTCTTACATACTTTACAAATGTGTATAATGCTTTATTCTCCTAGTCACTTCAGTCATTTCCCACCTTATACATGTATTATAGAAAATCTTGCAAACATATTACAAATAAATATTTTATTTTACTACCTCTCACATTTAAATTATATGAAATTGTAAGCACACCTGTAAGGCAGCATAATAAAGTCTCCTCCTTCTCTAAATTCATCAGCCAGAATAAAATTGACTTTACACTCCACCTACCAATCACGTGGCATCACAACCTATTAACCTCCGACAAACATGCAGTATTTGGCACAGAAATGTTTCCGTTTGAGTGAGATGTTTATTAAAAATGATTTGTATTATTAAAATGTAAAATACAAAGTTACATAAATTATACTGCAGAAGACAATATGTATATTTGTAGTTCAAGTTCTTTTAGAAATAACCCAAGTGTTTTATTTCAGTAAATAATGACAAATCAGTATCAAAGCTGCTCGATAACTTATTCATGTAAATGAAAATTTGCTGCAAAAGATACTAATGTATTTAGTAAATGATCTTATCCTTATTAATTTTATCTGGCTTATGTTTATGCTGCCTTGGAAGTAAATGAATAAAAAAGTAACAACAAAATCATAACTAATTACTGTTTAGAAGTATACTGTTGTACATAATAATGTTAAGGTTCTACTGAGTTTGTCAGATGGAATTTTGATCATTGTCTGCCAAGTTAAAATATGTAAATGCGTGCTTAATATATCTGACAGTATTTATCTGAAACCATTGTTCTTGGTATTTCTTATTATTACATGTCTTTATCCCCCTCCTTCAGCCCCATGAGAAAGTAAAGAGCTAATTGCTTGAAAAGTTGAGATGATCATTTATTGGGTGGGTGGGGGGCAATCAAACATTAAAACGTAAATTTCATGATGATACATGGGGTTACTCTCTCAGATTACAGTTCTCAGCATCACAAAGTAGGTCACTGTGAGTCATATTTCTTACTTTAATGAGTTTGGGATATCTAAATTACTGTTGATGCTAAATTCATTGTACTGGATGATTGTATATTTATCTATTAGTACTATATCACTTACAACAAAGGAAGGTCACTGTGACTAACATTTGACTTTAGGTTAATGTTTTGCATTTAGTTCATTCGCACATAGATATTTACATGCTATATGTAACTGTCATGACTAATTCATTTCTCATGCTTTGTTCATGCTAGACTTTTGAAACTTGATGTTATGCATCCATTTTAGTACATACCTTTGAAATAAAATGTCACTGTGACCTATATTTTGCCTTTACCTTTACTGAATTTAGTTAAATGTTGTTGTTTATATCTAATTTGATTTATATGTTTATTTGTCAGTTTCAAAATCTTTTTTTATTTTTCATCACATGCTTATGTAATGTAAATTTGTTCACTAGAGATGCTTTTCAGGAAATCAGCTGACCTGAATTTTCTTTGGTAAACAAGTAATGTCGACCTATTTCCTGATCATGCTTCAAAGTTAGTGACAACCATGTAAACAGGTTTTTCTAAAAGAAAAATTTAAATGAACTCATTGTTCTTTTTCCATTTTTTAGAATCCTTTATCAGGGAAATAAATTATTGGTTAAATTTTACAGAGCTTGTGGATTTCACTTTTTCTGTGTTACTGTTTATTAGAGCTTAAACATGTAACAGTTATGTTTAGCTGCTGATGACCACATAGTAGCTATGCATGCTTCTTGTATAATTTCCTACATAGAATAATAAAACTAGGGTAGGGATGCATTTTGAAAAGTATTACCATTATTGCAAATAGGTCTGTGACCTGCATTTCATGCAATAATGACAATGTTGAAATTTTGTGTTTAAAGTTCATTACTTTGGTACTATTTATGTTAAGAGTAATGAAATTCCATAATTGAATACATTTCTTTGTGATACTAAACTTGTACAATTAAAGAAGCACAATGTGACCTACATTTTATGCTTTAATAACAAAGTATTTGTGTTAAACTCATGACCACATAGTTCAGTGCAATGGAGCCATATTTATTTATTATTTATTTTTATTTATTTATTTTTTATTTATATTACATAATTATGATGGCATTGCATATTGTAATAGGTCAGTCTCAATAGGTAAATTGTTTATTTCATGTAAAGTCTCAGCTTCAGTGAACAAATCCGGTGATTACCGATGCATGAACTGTGCTTACAATAGTGGTCATACTGAGAGTGGGGGCCCCAAGTGTTATCTCCAAACACTTTAGATTTCCTGTACTTACAAAGACAAATCTCTGCATGTGTAGGCTTCATATTATGTATCAAAAGTAGAAAATAAATAATACATGTAGATAATGGTATTTTTGGTTAGTTCTGTGCTTTGTATTAAACACAGTGAGAAGTGACATTTGCCTTCTAGAAAATAGTTATTTTTTGAAAGTTTTTCATTTTGTACAATTTTAATAACAGGAGGAAAACTGTCAATAGGACTTTACAATTTTATATGCATTTTTAGAAATTATATTTGAAAGATGTTGATACTATTAAATTAATGATGTTTATATTAAAAATGTTTTATAATAAAATTTGAGGATTATTATTAATAGGAAAATATTAAGTTTTAATTATTCTATGCAAAATCTGTTTTTATATTCAGCTGTTATTATGCAGATTGTTTATTTTTTTTACATACATCAAATTATATAGTCTTCAATTTAATTTAGTACGCTAAAGATCTAAAGTGCAACCACATTGCCTAAGAGTTAGGTTATTTTAGGTGTTTTTTGTTCAAGAAAGACATGCTCAATATACCTAAATAAAAGGAGGATACTATCCATTTGGTTTGAACATGGTATTGGATGCACTTGTAAAAACATTAACTGCTAAACTCTTGATTGGTTCAGCTAACTTTGTGCTAACTATAATTTGTATAAAGAGAGCATCAATTCTTGTAACTCACCATGGATTAGAGACATATATGCTCGTTTTAAAAATACAGGTGTTGCAGATCTACTACCACTGTATGATGACAAACTGTCTCCTTACTCGTGTGATTTTGCACCTTCCTAGTGACCAAGAAGATTAAATGCAGAGTTTTTATTTTTTTTGGTTCTGAAACATGCTACAAACGTCAGGTACTGGCTTACCTGTTTCAAGGATGTAATATACAGAGAGATGCTACAGTCATTCTGAATGGATAGTATCATTTTTAATTAGATCTGAAGATCGTCTGTGATGACTTTTTGGTGATTTAAGACGTACATTTTCAAACTTGCCTAAGATTTCTTTGCACCTTAACTGTCGATCAGGCTTTTATGTAAAATATTTTAGTGTATGTGCATAAATTTAAGATTTATCAAATATACTTGTGTAAAGTATGCAGGGCATTTGTTAAGGGTGCACAGTCTGCAATTGAATTAATTTATTTTGCAAATGCAGAAGATGCTCAAGAAGTTGATTGTAATGCTTGCAGTTTCATTTAATGAAACTTGTTGATAAAATTAAAGTGCTGTCAGTGTGATACAGAAACAGGACATCACAAGTAAGTGCCAATCAAAAATTAATCAATAATGTCTGACTTAATTTTACATATTTTATATGTATGGAAATCTCTTACAATGTTTCATTGTCCTTATATAATATACATTTGTATTTTAAGATAGAAATAAATATTTCTTCAATAATGTCGCAATCGACTTTCATTTATGCAGTCGGAACACCTGTATTTCAGACAGATTGAATTTTTTTAAGATATATTTTGTAAAACTACACCAAGATAGCTATTATATCCTTCAATATGGTAAGGCAATATATCTACATATTTTGAGTAAAGTATTTCCATATTATAGCCCTCTGAGGTATGTTAGGCTTTTCTATTTTACACAAATTTAATTAATTCCCTTAGCACCAATTTGGCAGGTAGTCCTTAGTGTCAGTTGCCCCCAGGGATTGATAGACAAAAGTGAGCAGGTGGATATTTGCTAAAACTACAGGTCAATGGTGAAGTGTTACAGCCCAAAGGTTCAAGGTCATGACTTAAAGGTGATAAAAGATTAATCGGTGCAATGTATACAGTTTAGATTTTTGAAAATTTATAATAGATATTTCACCATGTACAAGAATATGTGTGCATCGACCATAAATGTGAGACTTTTAGGCATCTAAATTTAATATATATGACTACATATACTTAAAACATTTTGAATAGAGTAGATCTAGTAACCCTCTATCAAAATTTGTATACACTTTAAATGACCGTGATTGTTTTGCAAGGCAGTTGTTGCTCTTGAACACGTGTTGATAAAATTGCTACTGTTTAAGCAAGTATCACTAACAATGTAAAGAACTAAATTATTTCAATGATAAAATGCAACTTGAATAACAATACGGACTTCCAAAGTTTGAGTAATGCAAACAAGGATTCATAAACAAGAACAGACTTTGAAAAAATATGAAAAAACTTAGATCTCAATTAAATCATTGCGTTTTGATGCAGTTTTTTTTTCACGTAATTGTTTTGTATCCACTTTTCTATTTCTGATATTTTTGTCTTCACAATTATTGTACTCCTAATTTGCCGCCACTTCGTGTTTTTGTCCTTGATTTCTAGCCTAAAGATAATGTGTGCTCTATCTCCTAATGTTTCAGTATTAAATACTGAAAGCAAACAGTAATACCTGTTCTTCTCCAAGCTTTGTCTCAGTCTTCATGTCATCCTCCATTTGTTAGTGATCATCGTCGTTTTGTTCTTACTCTTGGTTTAATTTTTTTTGAAAAATTACAAATCTGTTAAAGTTAGACCCTATGTCGTGAAGTTAGATTGACGAAGTAAGTTTTCACTTTTTGTCTTCAGTTCGTTTAAAAGCAACTTTAATTCTTCTCGGTTGTTTTGTATTTTTTATTGTCAGTTTTTAGGAAGACTTTCTTCTGTAATCTCTTTTTCATGATGTATATTATCTTACTGCTTTCCATCGGTTAGTATCTGGCTTTCACGGTTAATTAAATTCATCTCTACTGTTTGTATTTTTGTTTTATCACATGAATATTTGAGTTCCATACATCTCATTGTGTGAGGACAGTAAGGATACTGCTTGGGCATGATTAAATCTCACAATTCTTGGTGCCTAAACGTAACAATTAAGGGGGAAAAAATAGCATTTAGTGAGATTGAGGTTCTAACCTTTAGTCCTATTACAACTATATGTCTTCATGCAACAGAAAGAAAGCCAAACCACCAAAGTTTATTAAACTCAACAAATAATTTATTTCTCTTTATACAGAAGTGATCAGATGACAGTATTGTGAATTAAATCCCAGATAATACTAAATTTTACGTTACAAGTCAAAAAGTATGGAATATGACGAATGAATTTTAATGGAGCTTTAACAATTTTTCAATCATGTCTGCAGTGAGGCAGTTTATAGTTATGTCTAGCACTGGGTCATCATGTAGCATGATGTCCCACCCAGTCACATTATCCTGACACCAGGCCGACCAGTCCTAATGCCAACCTCTTAATGCTGAGCGCCAAGCGAGGCAGCTGTTAGTACCATTTTGTCTTTGGTATGACTCGGCCGAGGATCGAACCCACAACCTCCCACTTCCGCGACGGACGCTCTAACCACTAGGCCACTGAGCCGGTTACATTAAGGTTCTAACAAATGCATAAAACAAAGTCAATTCTTTCACTGATTTATAAGTTGTAACTTGAAATATTGCCAGGAGGCCCAACTCTGAAATTGATGGCATTATCAACTCGGTCGCCATATCTGCATGGCCAAGTCTATTTTGAAGCAATATATGTAATGCAGTTCAACTCTTCGAAAATCTCAATTCTGTAAATTTTGGATTAATGTCTCTTTTAACACAAATACAAGAGTTCCTTATTTATTTTTGTTAAACTTTTTTTAAAAATATTAAAACTAGACACTGCAAATATTGGACACCGACGACGGTCTTGACTGACTTAGACTATTCTAGAAACCAGAACTGGACATAGAGCAATATTTTTGATTGTTTACATCGGGAATTTCCGTTGCGTTGAAACGCCAAAAAGTTAGTGTTTTAGACCCCTTGGCGACAATCTAGTTAGAAATTATAAATAGAAGATTTCAAATGGGTAATGATATAATGTTGAATTTTTGAGAGACCAGGTCTTCATGCAGTGGATATGGGATCATATCGAATAGATCATTCCGTTTTGAAAAAATGACTTTGCAGTTATGTTTTGTTTATTCGGACGGAAGCTTTTACCTTGATTTATAGTTTGTCTACTTTTACTAGTTCAACTTTGTTTGGGACTATTTTATGCACAACAAATTAAAGGTGCACCGCCTGTCAGAATGAATAAAATTATTAGTTATTCCTATCTAAATAATTGCCTCTAAAATCATAACTGATGAAAAGAATCTCGTTCTTATAATTATATTATTTTATCTTGTAAACATTTGCAAGATTTTAGAATGAAATTTTTCATCAGGTAGTCGTAAAGAAATTATTCGTTCGTGTTGTAAGAACTGAGCAGAATCAGTTATTGTTGTGTCCAGTTTTTCGTTTGGGCTGGAATTATTTAGATTATTCATTAAAGTTATATTTCTCTTGAAATACAAAGTGATTTTTTAAAAAAAATTGGTAAAAGAGACGTGGATTTATAATGAAATTTCAAATAAGTATATATTTTTGTGCTTATTTGGATCCAACAAGACTTGGCACATCACGACTCTGGCTAGGACAGGTACGTTGATTTTTTTTTAGGGAGTACCCCTAAATATATACGAGATTTCGTAATACAGAAAGTTCTTTTTACATTGTTCACTTTGCATGCAATGGAAATTAATTATTTGATGAATTTCGCAAAGTTTGTTGCTTCTCAAAAGTTTTTAGTGGAGTGACTTTTCCAGTAGTCTAAATATGTTAGGTTGTTAAGGGTCAGGCCGGGGAATCTAAACCAAGTAGGTCTTTCGTCGACCAGAATACAGGCGCTACAAGACTTCCAAGAAGCGCGAAATTCTGTAAATCACGACAATACACAATTCAGCTACAGATCTCTTTTCAGCAATGTGCACTGTTCGTATTTGTAAAATGTGTATTTGAGTGAAAGGTATTTGTACAAACACGGATAGGCAGAGAAAACTTGCTTATTTATCAATCCATTCAAGTTGTGTGCTTTTGTCACGATCATGTAGGAACATGTTTAAATTTTAACTTTATTTTAATTGGATGCGGTGGCCGCATCCAATGAAATTCACTGGTACGAAGCAATGAATGTATTTCTGCTCAATACGTCTCAAGGTGTATACAAGTGTTGCCATATCGGAACCATTGCTAGCGAAGATGGGATTCCAAATTATTATTATGTAGAGCTGCGTGGTAATACCGGTTTATTTGTTTGCGGTGATACGTAACACGATAGTCGAATCAAATGAATTAATTAAATATATTCTGGCCAAATCAATTGCCCCAACAACAACAAAAAGTTGGATTAAGAAAATATTTATATTTAAAAAAAAACACGTAGTAATGTTTTACTTATTTACTAGCGTATATGATTATGCTAAGTATATGTATTCCTTTGTAGGACGGCGAATCGCCGTACGATTTTCAGGACCGCACTTGTTTTCTTAATTTTACGTAATTTCTGAATTCCAATAAATATTTTCTCGCTTGTTGAGCACGTTACTGGCCGTCGCTGATGTACATGTTGATCGGGTGTTGGCATCCCCTTCATAGTTCCCATATGTAAGCTGTCTCATTTAGAGTCGAAATGACAACACTTGATTGTCGATAGTGGGATTTATTGCGAGATGAAATGGAACGAAACAAACCTAAAACATTACAAGGCGTACACTTAGAATACATAGACAAATAAAATACATAGCGGCATTTATAATTCTATCACAGAAAAAAACAAACAACAAATGATACCTTATCCGACTCGAAGGTGTACCTTTTTTCCAAATTATATTCAATCTCTTTTCTTTCACTTGCGTGAATGACACACGTTCTTCATCTTCACAACTAGTACTGCTCAAGGTGTTGTCCAGTCCAGCTTAAGAATCTGAGTAGGAATGCCAGAAGCTTTTTGTTAGTTTGGCGGGGAATTGATTCTAAGCCTCGAGAAGCACGGGAATCATGCACTGCGATCGATACTCACTCATGACAAATACGCAAACTAGTCCGCATCGCGAGTCCTGGGTCACACAATCATGTTCTGTGAATAGTGCCGCTATAAAATCGTTGGCTTCGGTATCAGTACTTCCTATTTTTTTAATGAATAAGCTCTCTAATGTTTGTTTGTTTGTTTGATTAGGATTTTTTTAACGTAGCTTTAACAATTTTTCAGTCATATCGCTACGATGTCTGCAGTGAGGCAGTTTATAGTGATGTCTGCCACTGTGGCATCATGCCACAGACATGTAATATGATGTCCCACCCAGTCACATTATCCTGACACCAGGCCGACCAGTCCTAACACTAACCTCTTAATGCTGAACGTCAAGAGAGGCAGCTGTTAGTACCATTTTTATAAGTCTTTGGTATGACTCGGCCGGGGATCGAACCCACGACCTGCCGCTCTAACCACTAGGCCACCGGAGCGGTGCACTCTAATGTAAGCACGATGTCTTTTGCTGTATCAGCTATAGTGTAAATTTAATTATCCCACTTTTGAAGTAGCTTTTGGATTGCAACTTGTACAACAGGCACGTTGCAAATTCGTCTACTGTAAGGTACTGGCCATTGAATTCTCGGGGGGAAGGGGCTGCAATTTTCATTTGCTCTAAAATATTTTAGGTTCTTTCATCTAAATGAATACATTTTTTTATTTTATTTCTTAATAATATCATGGATATAATATGATGACATTTGCTTTAAATCGGAGCAATACATTTTCCCTCACTTATTACAAAAATAGGACTTTAATAAACGTCAGGCCCCAGCCCCTAGAACATTGAACTGCTGATCCCTACTATAATTGCGGTATACAATGGTATGTATTGCGGTAAGGTGGGAAATGCGTGGTACAAACGTTTTTGACGGTACCCAGTTCTAATATTTTGGCATAATATGAAAGCCATAGTGTAAACAAACAATGTTTTCAGTCTTTAATTAAAAAAAAACAAACAAAAGCAATAAATACTATATTAGACTGTTGCTTTTCCTTCATCTATTCATTCTTGATTATAGTGCAGTAGTTGCAACATACACACTTAAGTATGATTACCACAGCTCTCTTAATTCAGGAAGGGGGTTATTTGTGTGCGTGGCTTTTTTTCTTCGTTTTTTTTTTTTTGCCTTTATCAGAATAATTGGGAGGGGATACAGTGATATTCTTGTTCATATGCAAAGTAAATTCATAAATTCGTTGATACATAAGTTCTTATAGTCCCCGACTCCGGCTTTGTTTTTTTTTTAAAAAAAAAATATTTGTTTGCTTTTGTTTTTTACGCAATGCGGGTAATATATAAGCTTTATCGTTTCCATAACTTTGCTGCTGTTTAATATTAAGGGCCGGACCATTTAATGTTCAATGAAACTAACGGGGTGGCGGTGGTTGGGATTTTCAAAATTTATTCAGCTAATAGATATAATAGGTTCTTTTTATCCTGCCGTAAATCAAAGCAAGAAAATATTTTCATGCAGTTTAAGGATCGGAACTTTTTTAAATGACTAGTTCATAATCGGTTAACAGTGCAATATTATATAGCAGATGTGTCTCCGTTTCACATTAGGACCCTCTCTTCACGATCAAGCTGATATAGATATTTTCATTTTTTCATTTTTTTTCTCAGATTTTTTTATAACTTTCTATTCACCGAGATTAACAGATGAAATTTTGTATACTTTTAATATATGGTCATTAGTTGTGTGTCTCGTACGGCATAAGGAGGCCTATTTTCAACGTCAAGGTCACATATACACTTTCATCTTATCCCCGCTGTCAGATATCTGGAAAAATACTCTTGCTCTTATTTATAGCTAAGAAAAACCGATTATATCCATTATATTAGTTGAAGATGTCAATTGAGGTAAGGGAAAGCAAACTATCTGGTTGGAAAGAAGAGCCATACAAACACAAATCCACCAACCCTAAAAACAATTATTGCTATGTATATTTAATTTTAATTGTGCACATTACTTTCATCATGATCGCAGTTGAAGGTTGTGGATTGAGTACCTGACGTTTGTCAGTTTTTAAAATAAAAATGTTTACGTAGCACGTGTTCATGGTCATTCTTCTTTGCATTAAGCCTACGCCCAGTAATTTTGTCTTAGGAATCTTTGATTCTACTTTTGGATTATTGATCTTTAAAATACATTCTGAAGTGTATCGCTGTGATACATCAGGAGATTCAAGGTTATTGGAATTCATTCGTAATATTCCATACTTTTGGACTTGTAACATAAAATTTAGTATTATTTGGGATTTAATTCACAACACTGTCATCTGAATTTTCACTTTGTATTATAGAGAAATAAATTATTTGTCGAGTTTAATAAACTTTGGTGGTTTCGCTTTCTTTCTGTTACATTAAGACATATAGTTGTAAAAGAACTAAAGGTTAGAGCCTCAATCTCACTAAAAGCTATTTTTCCCCCTTAATTGTTACGTTTAGGCACCAAGAATTGTGAGATTTAATCATGCCCATGCAGTATCATTACTGTCCTCACACAATGAGATGCATGGAACTCAAATATTCATGTGATAAACAAAAAAACAAACAGTAGAGATGAATTTAATTCACCGCGAAAGCCAGATACTAACCGATGGAAAGCAGTAAGAAAATATACATCATCATGAAAAAGAAATTTCAGAAGAAAGTCTTCCTAAAAACTGACAATAAAAAATACAAAACAACCGAGAAGCATTCAATTTACTTTCAAACGAATTGAAGACAAAAAGTGAAAACTTACTTCGTCAAACAAACTTCACGACACTGGGTCTAGCTTTAACAGATGTTTCATTTTGCAAAAAATTAAACTAAAAGAGTAAGAACAAAACGATGATGATCACTAACAAACGTGTGCGATTTGGATTTTTAACGTAGCTTTAACACTTTTCAGTCGCATCGTTACGATGTCTGCAAATGTGGCAATTTATTATGATGCCTAGCACTGGGACGTCATGCCGCAAACTTGTAGCATTATGTCCCACCTCGTCACATTATCCCGATTAATATTAATATTAATGCTGCGCGCCAAGCGAGACAGCTGTTAGTGCCATTTTTGTAAGTCTTTGGTACGACTCTGCCGGGAATTGAGCCCACGACCTGTCGCATCCGAAAAAGAAGGAAAAAGAAAGGTTTTTGAAAAAAAATTATGCACTCAAGGTTTTATATGGACCGATCATTGTCGGAGGGGGAGAGGTTAAGATCTGCATTTTTTCAGTCAATATAAAAGACATAATAAAGCAAAATAAAAAAAAAGCTTTTGAGAGCCATTTTTTTTTTCCTTCTGGCAACATTCTTGGTGCATAGATCGTTTCATGTGAACCTGGCGTGAAAATGTAGATTCCACAGTCTTGTGCAGATCAAGTGCATCACTGAACTACGACCGCTGGGGCCACCAGTGTTCCCGACATCTCAGATTGGCAAATTTTCTGATTTTAGTGCCGCACTGACGTATAATAACTGATGGATACGTGGTCCCACTAAGGAGGCATATCTTGTTTGGTAAATAATTCAACCAGTATTGGTAAGATTAAGCATGGTGTTCTGTCCAGTAACTGGTACTGATGGTAAGTGATGGACATCCAGTGACCAGTATTTTGTTGCTCTGGCTGGTGATTATACCTGCTGACCGAAATCGACAAGTCCTTATCCCGGCTTGTCCAAAGACGGACTTCTTTTTTTTTTTTTTTAAATACATGTATACCTACGCATAGGTATACTCAAGCAAGTTGATGCTGACCGTGCGGGAGATGCTCACTAGTGCCGGTAACTTCTGTGTACTGTTACATATATCTGATTTGTTTTAAAATCTTTATTTTTCAGTACATGCTATTGTAATGTAAAGTTATTCACTAGAAATTTTTTTTTTCTTCTTCAGAAAATCTGTTGACCGAATTATTTGGTAAACAAGTAATGATTACCTTGATTCAAGGTTAGTGACAACCACTTAAACAAGTTTTATTTTAAAGATGTCAATGTTAGACTAGTGCATGTGAAGTAAACAAGTTTTTATTATGATTGGTTCTCAATGTCATGTTAGGGGTACGTGATCACGATCATGTTGCTCCTTCCCCCGCCGTGATTTTGCAATTTGGGGATTGTTTTTCGAAACTGCGTACGATATAAATAAACAATGGGCTTTTACAAATGACGTTAAGTAATTTTCTTTTGCTGTAGCCAAGTTTTTGAATCCATGTTCAGTTCAGTTGGATTTTAAAAGCTTAATTCGTATCTCTAGAAATATTTGATGCGCTCATATATAATTCTTGGACAAAGACAGTTTATCATAATCTTATTCTGATTTCCAACACCGAGTGTACAAGGAACTGTAGATGAGCACACAACTTCAGCATATGTCATAGTCTTCCATCTTTGATTATCCGACAGAACTCGAACTTGAAAATGTTAGAACATTTCATTACTAGGACATTTGTAATTTAATTCTTGGATTATTTATAATTTGATTCTTAAAATTGTTTTTTCCCCCAGAGAAATGTATTGTTTGTTAAATCTTGCCAAGTTTGTTGTTTTTACTTTTTCCGTGTTACTGTTTAACCTAAACACATACCGAAAATACCACTGATACCTCTTAATAATGGAGTCCTCAGAAAAAGAGGCAGCTGTAATTTTTATGCAGCCATAGGAGCAGTAGCTTTCTATCAGCCTAAGACATGTAACAGCCATTAATAACTGCTATTAAGAGTAATATAGTTTCAACAGTTCAGTTCAATATCATCTTTAAGGAATTACTGTTGACAATCAGTTTGCAATGGCCAGTTCCACTGAAAGTTGTCACTGATTTTTACAACAGACTCCACTACTTGGGTAATAAATAATAGTTTAATAACATCCATGAAGTACTATGATATTACAGGTTGGTGGATCGTGAATGAAACAAGGTAGGTTGAAATGCAGCTAACTTAAAAATCCATGGTGGATTTTTAACATTACCAATAGAGGACTATAATCGGTCAGGAGAAGAAAAAAAACACCACATCAGTATGGAGTAAAGCACAAAACACATATTGTGTAAGAACTAAATGCCATTCATACTAACAATTATTTCCATCAAGACAAAAAAAAAAATATAATTTCATTTATTAAAACCATGAAAATGCATTCATAATGTGCAACACATCCGTGCAACCTGAATTAGTGAGATCCCAAGCCCATTGAATTTCTGTGGAAAAATCTAGATTGTTTCATTATGATCTATAGGGAGGATGGTGAGGGTGCTTTGAATATGCCATATCACATCCCCATTTCATTACAAAGTTTGTCCGTTATCATGTATGGAATGGTAACATAGCTGGAAACTTTAAATACCATATTTATAGAGAAATCTATCGCACATTAAAAATAAAGTTATTGTTTACTAAAGATAATTATGTGATAATAAGCCCACCCAATTCCTTGCAAATGTATTAAGCTGGCTGACTGGACTTGTCATGGAAGGGAGTTGTACATGCATATAGGTGTCCCAATGGTACAGCAATGCGACACAAGACTATATGGTGCTGATTAAAAGTTCTAAAAATGTAATTAATTTTTTTATATATAGATCAAATGCTTTTTTAAAACAACATCCAAACCATCATATTATGTAAACGTACATTAAAGGTATAAATATAAACTCTTAAAATATGCTAAAATATCATTGTGAAATACATTACTGGGTACCTCCAGCAAGGTGTTTTAATCAAGGCTAACAAAAATATTCCTAAAAAAAAAAAAAATTAAAAAACCAAGTACCTTCAAAGCAATAAATTAAAATAATAGTGCCTGCATATGTTTATCGTACAAATTTGTGAAAACCTACATTAAACTCACAGAAATATCACTAAAAGACATCAAACTTACTTTTTTCTTAAACAGAAAGCACCTCAATTAGTACCATTATATGCCCTCCACTGTATTAATGGTGCAAGGTAATTTGCATAAAGTACATTGCCAAGGGAAACACCATGGTTACCAACTTGATTAGATCTGATGGTAGGATTCAAACATGCACCATTTTGGTTGGAAGTCTGGCATGCTAACCACTGAGTTGCTGTGGCTCCAGGTCAGTGATTTAAAATAATGGTATCATGTTGATATCATTTTCTTCTTTCCATCACCAATCTTGACCTCAAAATCAATTGGTTTATTCATGTAACCATTCAAAGTTTGGTCCATTTTATTTTTCCAGTCACAATGATCTGGACCATTGATTCCTTAATCAAAAGGGTTCTTCCATACCTCAAGTGCAAATAAATAGCCACAGATGATGGATAATGCAAGTTCTTGTGTGGATTTTTAATAATGACCATTTGACCTCCTAAAGCAATCAACTTCTTTATTGCCCTAAGTGCAGGCCATCCAGAAAGTCTGACAACTGTTAAATGAAAGTGGAAAAGAGAAATATTATGCAGAAATATATTTTCTTTAAGTCACAATGACCTTGAACTTTTAGCACTTTACTCCCAAATTGATAGGATTCTTTCTTAAGTGCAATTATCCAGAAGGTTTGCTAACTGTCATGGTATACTAATTGCATTAGTTTGATGACTTTAATGATATTTTCAACCCATAATTAATTGCAACACCCCAAGGTTACCGAGCTGTGTGCCATTCCCAAAGATGCATTGAGGCTGCCAACTTTGGCTGACCTGGATCATGGGTATTTGAGATGTTTTCAGAGGCTGGGAAAAGGTTTAGATTCCAAAATAAAATACATTTTAACATTTTCTATTCTGTAACAATTTTTACCCAATTGATTGGCACACACAATTTGCGTTATTTACAAACTGAAAAATCATTCTTAGTACTCAATTTTGGGGTCACTTGAAGTAGATTAATATGTAGAACATTTTAGTGCATGTTAAATTATTTCACCTTCCCATGTTTCAATTTTTTTGGTATGATCACATTATTGTATTATGCACTAATCTTGTCTGTATCTGGGACTTTGGGGCACCTTATTAAGAAATATATTTACTAAACTGCAAACACTAAAAGAGAAAATTTCAATATTCATATCTTGGTGCAATAATTTTATAGATTTTGTTTCAACAAAATGAAAAGATTGATAAATTTATAGCAAAACATTCATGTTTAATGCATCATTTCACATAAAAAACATCAACATATGTACTTCAATCATTTTTACCATACACAGAATTATTGATGATGCTTGCTATATAGACCATCTTCCAGTAATGCTTACTGATACAGGAGGGAGGATGAAACAAATGAAAACAGGCTTAGAAGAGCATCTATGAACTAGAATAAATGTGGAACCATGATGAATAATTAATTTTACTTTCCCTTTTGCAAAATTAAATATCACTGATATAATCTACGATCATCTGCTCTCTTTTACATTTGAAAAATTCTGAACTTCCAATTTGCTAGCAATAAGGATTTATTTCAGGGCCCTTTCCGGATTTCACCTCTAAACATGTTTTGGCATGCGTATGTAAAATTTGTATAGTTGACCACTAAATCTACCACTCCACCACCCCACACCCCTTATGTTAGCACTCCTTGCTGGCTATATTCATCACAACTATATTTGTAGGCACTGCATCATGAATAATACTAAATCTATTATTCCCTGGGAACTATTCACCAGCAACACTATCAAAGGGGTATAGTACCTTCAGCTTATTTATACAACACTACAGCAGAACAGTTCCTTTGAGAGAGGGAAATAATTGAACAAGTTTTTCTTGTATAAAACATTATTATTATGTGATCCACAAAGATGAGGCTCA
Organism: Unio pictorum; assembly: GCA_030141615.1. Lineage (NCBI taxonomy): Eukaryota > Metazoa > Mollusca > Bivalvia > Unionida > Unionidae > Unio > Unio pictorum. The sequence continues at coordinate 17,539,842 of JARLTB010000107.1, forward strand.
AATTAATAATTATTACAAACATAAACGGCATAATACAAGACATCTTAAAAATCTATTTTTTGAAAGTATTATCTTTTCATTTTTCTTGGAACAGAAAACTTTCACATTAATAATTTTTCTTTTTAAATTTGTTATCTGCTTAGGTATCAATAAATAAAAATGGATAGGGTCTCTATGCATATTTCAAACTTCTTTTGACAAAAATTCTTTTATGTTTTTCTCCCTCGGAATTTTATCTTTTTGTAAGCTTTCTTGAAGATTGAGGTTTAGTAGAATGATTGGCCAGTATATCTGATGGAAGAAGAACATGGCTAAATAAAACACAGGTAAGATATTGGCAGGCTTTCTCACTTACCCTCATAGTGAGATGTTCGTAATCTGTAAAAGCAAGTGCCTTTGACCACATGGTAACTGGGGCACCCTTTCCTAAAGAAACTTAATACTGTGACACCAACTTAATTCAACCATCTACAAACTATTGTTCTCATGGACAATTGTTTAAACAAATCTAAACATACTCTCCGTCAGCTTTGATAAGCCTAAAAAGTTGTGCTGAACAAAAAGAACATTTTGGGATTATGGGAAGCATCCATGGACAAAAAAAGGTTGCCTCTGTTAGCCCTCTGCATGATTTACCACTGGGAGTATGTTACAATATCTAGATTAATAAGATTTCTGGGTTAGAGAATAACCTTTTTATGGCCATGAACAATTCACTGCTAGTTCTCAAACTTGTCAATACCAAAAAGAAAGTATTTTCACAAGTCAGCTAGTAATTTATATCAAATACTGTAATCTGCAAGACAGTACAGGATTATCTTTTTAAAAAGTTATCCATAAAATCAACAAGTCTTAACAAGAAAGTTGAGGCCTGTTGAGCTCAGGCTTGAAATATTAATGTAACACATTAACTTATCTGCTTTTTCTTTCAGTATATCATGTACCTTCTTGTAAGTCGAATCCAACTGCAAACAACATAGATCAAATCTGCTGTAGAATGCATCTATGGATCGGGGTCTATCTTGTTCGTTCTACTGATTACAAAGCAAACAGATCCAAAATCTGCAGGTGCATTATGCAGTTGGACTAAAAAGCAAGTACATACAGTAATAAAAGAGCTCTCTTTTCAACAGATAAACACACAGCACGATCAAACTTGCTCCGGTATGTTCAATAGACGGGAAGAATCAATTTGCAGAATTTGTCTAAGCTTCATATTGATTTATCAGAGTACGAAGAAAATCCATCAAGGGGTTTAGAAAATACAAGCAAATGAAAAATACCTGAAACAAAACCATGTTTTCTATGACTATGACCTTGGTCTTAAAATAAAAGGGGCCAGCCCATGGTTAAATATATTATCTTTGCATCATAATGGTGCATATGAAAAATGAGAATCTACCATGATATATATATATATATATATATATATATATATACACACACACAAATGAAAAACATTAACCAAAAATATAACAAACTGTTTCATCACAAAAACACTGGTATAAAAGTGACTTCTGTGTCTAGCTTCAAACTGGGTTAAACACAATGATGTGCAGGACTCTAAATTAAAAGTTCCTGATCACAAGGTCTTATTAAAAAGATTTACTGAAGTGCAATGCCTTCAAGTTGTTTAAATTTGACATGGATATTCTCATTCGATTATCCAAGTAATATCTCTTATTGTCATTTCTTGAAATACTTTAATTTTTAGTATGACTGGTCATATGATAGAAAAGCCAAATATATGGTTTTGTACTTTTGGTCTACTGTTCAATTAGCAGAATATCACTACACTTTGTAAACTATGTACGGATTAACATGAACTTTACACACATTCAGCCCATTGTCTAGTTGGTTATAAATAAAAATAGTGCCATTTTGACATCCAATATGATACCATAGCAGCTATCATGAAATCTTGTCATTACTCCTGAATGGATGGTCACATCAATATGGGAGTTTCATTAAAAGACTTCTTATAATCAGTGTTGCACATTGGATCCTAAAGGAAGGGGACAATTGTCTCCCTCCCTCGAAATCTGGGAGATACCACTCAGAAAGACAATTTAAAATAAGAGCACATAATGTACTAACAGCACAATTAAAGTGATAAAAATCTTGCTGCTTCAACAATTTTGCCACCTTAACTTTGTGGCCTGTATTTTTACTAGATTTTCATTTAACACCTACATTATTGCAAAAAAAATTATTACGTGCTCAAGTAACTCAAGAAACTAGAATAGGGTCAACCTGAAATAAACTGTAACATAGTATTTTCTGTTCTGGGCCAGGCTCTTTTTATCCCTTTTAATTTCAGTTTACATTCATTATCTACTAGCATTTATTATAATAAATACCAATATTTACTATAATAAATACCAATATTTTCTGAATTACCTTTCTTTCCAAACTAATAAATCATCAACTAAAGGATAAATTGGTTATTTGCATAAATGTAATCACATTTGACAGTCTCAAAATAAGACTTAATCATGACTTTAACCTCAAAATTATGTTACACCAACAGCTATCTAACACTTAATATTGAAAGTTGGCCGAGTATCATAATCTTTGAATATTTTTATTGCCAGACTCTGCTGTATTCATCGTCATCATCCAGTTTAACTCCTTTTGACATTGCAAACACAAACAGACATCCACTAATTAAAAGGTAAAGGTTTAAAAAAAATTGTGGAAAAAAAGCTAGTCCAGGAGACAGCAGAATCAAGATTTGGGGGCCACAAGACAAATAATGTCTGCGCTTAATGTGCAACACTGCTTATGATATTCATATATGTACCTAAACGAGACTGATCTGACATTTATATGATCACCATGGCAGCCATATAATGTTGTTGCTGCTTGTCCTGAAAAAATGGGTTAATCAATATGGGAGTTTCACCAAGACTGCTTATGTCAAGTTGGTTCTAATGAAAAAGGTACCAATTTTCCTTTCAATATTGCAACTATGATGGCTATCTTGAAAAATGTATGTCTAGCTCTTGCAATTAAGATCATATAAATATAGGGTTTACAAAACACTTATGACACATTGGCAATATTTTCACTTTAATATAAAGTAACAATCTTACAACCAATAAATGAATATGGTCACTGTCTTGAAAATTGTATTATTGCTCAAGCAAATCGGTTTAAAAACTGAGCAGTTAAAAAAAGAAAAGAAATCGTCTTATCTTAGATATATGTAAATTCTTTTCGGCCAGGACATCAGCCCTTTTAAGGGACTTGTGTTTGATGTATGTTTTTATCAATGTGTAATTTTCTTGTTTGTTCCTCTTTGTATTCCGACAGTTTTCCCCTCCACAACCAAAATTATATTATCATATTTCCAATTTATCCTCATCCTCATGAAAAATAAACACATTATATATATATATATATATATATATATATATATATATATATATATATATATATATAACAGTGCTAATAAAAGAACTACCATGTGGATCTAAAAACATGACATGTTCTGCAAGCAATAAGGTTAATTTATAACTGAGCTTACAATTGCAAAGAGTGGCTCATATTTCTCTTTTACTGTAAGATTTATAGATGTTTTTAAATATGCCCCAAAACATAAAGATTACCAACACAAAATTATAACTGCTACTTGCAAAAATGCCCGTGCAAAATTTGTTCACTTGCAGGTTCCCAGAAGAGCCATTTCACTTGGAAAATTGTGAGTTTGCTAGTGTTAATTTGAAGCCATATCTCTACATATGTGCATTAATTTCAAACCCAATCTATTATCTCCCCATGCTAGTGTTAAACTGAATCCCTATCAATCATCTCTTCATGCTACTTATAACTTAAAACCATATCCATTATCTCTCCTTGATTTAATGTGCTATACTGATGTTATAACTTGTGAGCTTTGTTTTAATATCACAAAAGAGCTGTCTGTTCAACAGATAAACATCAGTCACAAATATATTTACTTACAAAATGCAACCTTTTGTAGCAACAAAATTAATCAGAATTCAAGTATTAATAATATAATCATACACTCACTTACTCTAAAATAGGAAATCTTTTTTTCCATCTCCTCTTTTAATGTAATATTTTAAACACTAATATTCATTTCTACAAATAAGTTAAAAATCTCATTTTGTCCTTGCATCAGAGATGCAGTGAAAACTCATTGTCCTGCAACCTGGGACAAAATACAAAATTTAAGGCATATACTCACAACAAGCTACTTGCTCAAAATATATCTGAAATTTGAAGAAAACGTTTGTGTGTGTGTGTGTGTGTGTGTGTGTTTGGGAGGTAAATTTCAATATAAATTTTTATTTCTAGCAAGTATGTTTTTTTTTGTCTTTTTTTTGAGCCATAAGAGTTGTAGCAAATAAGGGATTGTAAAGTGACACGTTTATATTCTGAGAAAGCTACAACAGCATTATATCAGTGTTGTCCACTGGCCTTTGTGAGAGGCACCTTCATTGGAATAAATCCCAATATTTCAAGGGTAAAACTGTACTAAAGTAGGGAAGTAATTACAACACTTACGTTGTTGCTTTTTTCCACCAATGATCAATTATGATGTATGAATTTTGTTCTTTTTTAAACAGTAAAAATGAATTATATTGTAAAAAAGCAACTGACTGAAATGAAAACTGGATTGTTTTACAAAATTTAACTTGAAGTTATGTGATTAAACTTGCAAATGGGTAGTTTCACGATCACAAATAAAACTAAGAAGGGTAGGGTGCATCTCGCTGCCATTTCTTACAAGGGATAACACTGAATATCATATAACATAACCATTCCACTATTTCATATCAGTAGTTAACTCCCTTTGCATTTACTCTTTTTGTTTATTGCATATGCTCTGTCCAGAATATTTTTCCCCTTCTGCCTTATCCATGGTATTGGTATGTAACGTGATGTGTTTCTTGCTGATTCAAGCCTTGCTTGCTTCTTGCCAGTACAGGAGATATACTCTTAACATAACCATAATTTCCCATTGGAATAATATTCAAACTGCCACTTCTACATCAGCAGTGTGGTTTGCCTCTACAAACATGAAAGCCTTGTACTTCCTCTTGGAATATTGCACTGGATGACTTTTCAAGTTTAACCATAGAAATAGCATCTTTAATCCTAGAGGCTCAAAGTTTCTGATGGCTGCATTTGGCTAACAGTACAAGAGCTTGACTCAGTCAATTTGCTTACTTCTGAACATAAACTAACACACTCATGTTCCGATGAAGAAGTAACTGAGGTTATTGCATGAGAATCTATATAGTTTTGACTTTTCAAAAATGTTGTTGCTGAAACTGCATCCTCTACCTGAGGATTTTCAGAACCTTCTGTTTTTGATTTCTTTAATGGAGGCTGGTAACTATCATCTACAACACCATTAATATGGAATGGTTGTTCTGCTCTTTCTGGAGAGGCATTTTTTGATTTTTGTTCTGATGTAAGAAATGTGACAGTAGGTGAACCAGTATTTGTGTCCAACTCAAATGGTGTAGACTGCTGGAAAGAATCTGGACAGTCAATTCCTTCAGCAGGAGGCTTCAGCTGTTGATGACGTTTTGGATCACCAGATAGAAGTGAACGAATGGGACTAGCAGAGCGATCACGAGGTGTAGGAGGAGTATCTTGATCATCAAGAAATCGGTCCATGTAATCACTGCAAAAGAAAACACACACCATTACTCTCAAGAAGCATTCTGAATGTTTTGCATGTGAGATGATCGAGAAAATATTTAAAGAATTTTTGTTCTCCTGCTGATTTTGTCTTGCTTCAAGATTGTGATCTTCGACATATTTTTCTACTCACCAATCAAATTACTGTATTCACATTTTTGGATTGTAAAATACACCAACTGGAACACAATGTTTCTAATGATAATGCTAACTAACACAAAACGTAATACTTTGTTATCACCAGAACATGAACCTTTATCTGATTGAATTTAAACTCATTGCTTGCTGTTAACTTAACTTAAAGACTGAAATTTTCTGGATAAGGATAAAAAGTCTGTCAGGATTACAATTGGCATTTTTCAACTAAATATGCAAAGTGCAAAGTTACTACACAATATGCAAAGGTTTATAATTATACATTTTCATCAACTTTAGATATCAAAGGGGAACTAGGGAAGAAAAGGTTTATTGTTGATCTCCCAAATTTTAGATCACATGATGCAGACAACTCTCTCATGTGTCGACGCAATGTTAATCTAGACTGGTACTCATGACTTCCATATAATAATAATAAAAAAAGAGATACTATCATGGAGCTGACTGTCTGACAAATCTAATATCTGAGCATTTGGATTTGGCACATAAATGTTTAGTGCAAGCATGAAAATGACCCATACAGCAGTTGTACCATAACTAACGGAACAGTTCCATAACCATTGCAAATTCCAGTAAGAACTCTAGAAATTTAACTTGTAATCAGTTCAATATTGATTCAATTATGTACTTTATCTGGTTTCTTCCTTTACAGATAATCAAATATCTGCAAAATTTAAGGTATTTTCCAGGTAGCATAACAATAAGTTTATCAATGACTGATAAAAAGCCTGGGAGCCACAAAGTACACCAACATAAAACAAACAATTCAAACAATTTTGGACTTACTGTGAAAAGCAAAGAAAACACTTCATGCTAACCATGTGGTTCATAAAATAATTATTTGAAATACTCATTTTTAAAAAGTTGTGGATTTTGTTTAGCTCTCAAACATGAATGTAAAAAGAAACCTAACATGACAAATGAGCCACATACAAAAATGAAAGCACTCCAACCCCAATAAATTCCAAGGGATAAAAATACCATTATTTATTATTTCAACTTGATAACTAATAAAATACCACATATGACAGGCTTTTGTTTTATTTTAACCCTTGCTAAAAGAAGAAATTATAATAATAAAAGCATTACAAAGCGTTTTATATTGTAATTACAAACACAACATCTGAAAACTTGATCCACTCACTCACTAAATCAATTAACGTTGCAAGATAGATATGAGAACGAGTATACACTTTTCAAGTACTTGCATTTTTGAAAAGGATATAATGAATAATGAAATTATGACAATTAGATGTAATGCAAATTTACAGCATTTCTTCATAAATGTGGAACTGCCAATGAAAACACTTGAAACAAAAACTGGACTTTCTTTGTCCTTTGTGATTTAATCAAAATCCATCTGAAAAAATAATCTACATAAGAAATGATGATAAATGCAAAGTAATGCTTCTAATTACTAAATAAATTACTAAACTAGCTTGAAGTACAATTAATAATTAAAACCCAATATACACACTTGTTACTGCACACTTCTATGAATTTCAGATATAAGCACTGTACATGTCATTCAAGTCTGCTGGTAGACACAGACTTCTGTTATGTAGACAACTTTAAATTGCAGAATTACACAAGTGCAGATTTCTCCAAGCCATATATTTAGGCATGATTGCTGACATTTTCTTATAATTCATTTAACATGAATTGGTTTACATTCAACATTCATTGATCTACACAACATAAATTTTTTCAAAAAAATTATGTATTTGTTGCCAAGCTTTATGGTATAATTTTTCCATATACAAAATTCTGACAAGGTAGCATCTAAGGCTAAACATTAAAAAAAAAAATCTAACCATGTACATGGTTTACTAATTAAATGATGCCGATTAATCAAAATCACATGAAACCTTTCCCACTATTTACCTGTTAGGTTTACTACACTGACACTAAACTATAATTGGCATGCTTAACCTCACTCAACTTGCAATTGTTTTTATTTGCTGTCTTTTCTTTTAAATCTCTCTTTATGACAGATTTAGATTTTAAGACAGGTTTTACTTGAATACATGACAATTTCTGTAGAACATTCCAAGAAAGTTATGATACTGTTTCTAAATCATCAACTGTTCATGTCTAGACAGTACATTATTGATATTTTTCTACCTTGTACATACAAATTCCTTAAGTACTCACTTTTAAATTAAGTACAACCACAAAATGCATAGACCCAGTCTGCTGTCACATAATGTGCTGAGAGATCTGTGTCTGTGCTGATTACTTGGAGTAAGCAGTACCACAAACAACAAAGACCCTGATCTGCCAGTTCATTAGGTGATGGCAGAACAGGATCTATGTTGTTTGCAGTTGATTTTAACATGTATGAATTCAATGTTACTAATGAAAGGTTCTGTAAACCTCATTTGATTTCAAAGCTAAATGATGTATCAAGAATTATTTGTAAAAAATCAATATCAGTAAATCAGTCTATGTAATGTTGTGTAATGTCCACAAATTCTTGTCAAAATATCTACTGTAAGAAAATAACAGAAAACCCCATATAAACTATCCAATGAGCAAGGGATGTCTAAATATATAATTTAACTGGAATGGGTACTTCTTGCAAATGCATGTTTATTTAGATGTTTAGCCATTTATGTATGTGAATGTTGCAGCCAGAGTAATATCATTACATTGAGCAAGAGGCAGTTGGTCACATGCTTGCTTCATATTCAGAATGATGACATTATCCACAAAAAATTTTTTTTGAATGTAACCGGTCTTAAGCCACTAGGTTAGAGTCCTGATGTTGCAACTTTATGGACAATAGTTTAAGTGCAAGAACATATAGATGCACCTCAATAACCACTTGGCTTGGTAATGTTAGTTGTGCCAGGACAGTTAAGCACTTGGAAGAGAACACCTGGTAAGGGATTATTTTTGGCAGGGATTTCTGCTCATAGTATACTGTCAGTATGGTTTTGTTTTTCTTCTTTCTTTTTTTTCAGTATTCATAGATGTTAATCTACAAAATGAATGTCCAACTGCAAATAAGAGATCTGTCTGTGCAGTTTTTAGTCGGACTGAACTTTTAAGTGAGTATAAATTATATACAAAATTTGAGACAACTCCATGAATTCAAACTCGTGTAAAAAAAAATGTATATGCACAAATTATAATAAAAAAAATCAAACCACAGTAACACATATATGACTCATTCAATATCTACACAAAGTCAACTTTATGAATTACTTACGTAACACCAGGATGAAGGGAAAAACGCCTCTTCTCCAGTCTGGTTTTGTTAGCAAATACATCATGTCTTTCTGTTTTCTTCCACAGATAATAAAATTGAATTAATTCCCCTACTGACCTAGTTTTCACCTGTAAAATAAACAAATGCACCAACACTCTTGCACAAAAAAAAGCTACAGAATAATTTTAGAGTTCATTTTAGTAAATAACAATTCAAAATTTGTTTTTAATTAAATTACAAACATGTTTCTATACAAAACAGGCTTTAAACTTTTGATTAGATAAAAAGAAAACAAAATAGGCAGTTTATTTTGCTCATCTGAGGATGAGGGGCTGAAATGGAAGGTAATTGCTATATTTTTTTTTAAGAGCATGCACACAAGTTTTTAAGTAGTACCGTTTTTAAATCAAATATTTCTGATATAAAAAGTATGCAGTCAAGTTACATGATGCCTACTGAGGATCAAACATCATAGTCCTGGTCACGTACATTTTATTTAGCAGGCTGAATAATCAGGTGCCTTAGTAACTATTTAACAAGTTTCATATATTTTTACCCATGCACCCATACATAAGAGTCTATTTAGCACATGAAGAAAATTATTTTTTGTTTTAAACACGAGGTCTTATTGCACCAATCATGGCTTACCTGGCTTTCATCAAACTAAATGCCACCTACAAGGGCAGTTGGCCAAGAAATCTGGGTAGGTATAATGATTTCTGCCGTTTCAAAGGTTTGCAATTTTTTTAAAAGTAAAAGTGGCCATATTTGATGGCAGGTTATTATTTGTACAAATCTGAATGACCTTCATGGAATGATGCTGTCAAATTTCATCAAATTCTATTCTTACAATTTTTGAGAATCATTCAAAGACTGATTTTTAAGTAAAAGTGGTATTTTTTTCTCTTAATATACATTAGCCGATAATAAGTTAAAATAATAGGTAGAAGACTATGGCTGCCATCAATGCTAAAAATAAGTTAATTCTTGCCTTATGATCTGCTCAATAAGTTTCAGGCATCACTCAAAAATAAAAAGCAAGAGAGAAGGTTTTTTTTGTTCTTGATATAATTTTTAATGGCATGCTCATATAGCTTGGTGTTTAAAGAGACATTTTTTATTTTATCTGACTGGCAAATTAACAACCATTTTCACAACATAATAAAAAAACAAAAAACAAATGTGAGATAAATCAATACAATCAGGAATTCATTACTGTTGATGTAGTTGATGAAATGAGTCTGTTACTTTACCTAGGCAAAAATGGACAATTTATGAAGTTTCTAGCTCCAATCTTAGTTTTAAAGAAAAATAAGCAGAATGGTGTCACCAAACATTTAAGAAAGTTCCAACCATAGTAGAATAATAAGTACCCATGGCTAAAGTACAACTCAAAAACTAATCTGATGTTCTGCAGCCACTGCATAAAATACAGTTGACTGCACTTAACTGCACACTCCAGATAACTGCAGATAATCACGCCGGTCCCGTTTTTCCCCCAACGCTTTTCAATGTACTGTACCTTACTTCGGTTAACTGCACAGTCTCCTGACGGGCCCGAGGGTGTGCAGTTAACTGGAGTCGACTGTATCCAAAAACTACTTAATCCATCCAGATTAACAATTATAGGAAAGATTGCTATCACATGAATGAGAAAAGTTCGTTTGGACTGAATTTCAACAAGCATGCTCAAATCTGGGAAGGAAAATACTTGGGCCAAAATTCTGTTATGCTATTGGTTGCATAATTTTTCAGTTCAACGTCTTTTACATATCTCTCTCTTACTTACAAATCTAGCTACTTCAAAACCCTTTTCTACCTACCCATCTACATATATGTACATACCTATGTTTGTTCTTTTACAGCTATATCTGCATTCTAAATATTTCTCATCTACATATATATCTACAAGTACATTTTTTTTAAAATAACTTTAATTATCAGCAAATGGTTTTTGTGTGTCAACAAAGATACAAAGAAAACTGAAGTTAAATATACCCATTTCCTTAAAATATCTTATATTTTATTTCTTTCACTGGGGCAGCCTCAGATTTCCTAAAAGCAAGTTCAATTCTCCCAGTTTTATAAAAATTAAACTTCCTCATCTACAAGGGACTCAACACTGAATTTTAAAAAATTCAGGATGACTATTTTTAAATTAGTTTTAATGACTCTTACTGCTTGATATTTATGTCATTAATTAAGTATTTTTAATGAAAGAGGTTTCTTTCAATCACTTTTTAAAAAGTACTGAACATTTTCCAGCACTTTTGGCACCAAACTCAAATTCAAGTACTTGTCAATACAACAACCAAAATTTAAGCACTTTTCAGAATTGATCGAACCATGCAATCAGTGTAATTTAGATTTATAATGTAGCGTTAACAATTTTTCAGTTATATCACTATGTCTGGAGTGTGGCAGTTTATAGTGATGTCTAGCAATGGTGGATTATGCCACAGACATGTAGCGTCATCTCCCACCCAGCTACATTATTCTGACACCAAGCAAACCAGTTTTAACACTGACCTCTTAATGCTGACCACCTAGTGCAATCAGATGTAAGATCAACTCATTATTATCTATGAATATTGCACAGTACAGAACTCATTTGAGATCTTGATGATGAAAACATATATTCCACAGTCCATAAATCAGATGCAAGATCACCCCATTAAAATAAATGGCTCTTGCTCTTTAGTAAACCGATCTAAGGTCTTGATGAGACAAGCCCATACTTCAAGTTCAATAAAAATTCATTCAGTAATATGGCTTCCTGAGTGGTGACAATCTCAGCCAATTAGATTACCTCATTAGTATAAATGGATCTCACTCATCATCGAATGCATCTGAAATTTTAACTTTAAAAACTCGTATTCCAAGTTTGATCAAGATTAGATCAGAAACTCTTGAGTGTTGAGAAGTAATGACTGATGATGCACAACAGATGATGGAAAGATGCATGAAAAATGCAGCATATACCATAAGCTAATTTGGTCTTGTAGTGAAGTGTGCTAAACATTATGTGATACAATTTAACATTGCCTTTTACAAGTGGGTCTTCAACAATAGGCTATTCAACAATAAGAGAACATACTAAGTAAATAATGTTAACAATTTTATTTATGTTAAAGTCTCTCATGGCTGAGAATTTAAATAATACATACCTTGTTTTGCTGTATTAAATAAAAATCTTTTCCATATATCCTTAAACCATTTTCAAAATTCCTACATTCTTCCTCTGACCATAGACTCATAGGATCTGAAAAAATAAAATTGTTGCCATTTTCATATTATTTCTGTTGAAATAATGTACTTTGGAGACATAATTAGTACATTGCTCATTTAAATTATCCAAAAATCTTGACGATAAAACACATCATATAAAAATAAATAAGCTCAGTCAAATGGACACAAACTCACCTCATTAATATGCAGTGATCTGACTTTTCATAACAGCCAAAATTCCTAATGACATAAACTGATGTTCCAATTTTTATCAAAACTGACTCAGAATTTGAGTTTCCAGAATACTGATACAATTTATTCAATTTTATGTAGTTGTTGTTGTAGGGTTCAATGCTATTTTTCAGCACAAGATAGGCTATACATGGGGGCCAGTATAAATGATGGAGGAAGAACCTAGGAAAACCCCGGATAGAGAACCACCAAAGCTTTCTCACATACCCCCAGTGGCCAAGCCAGAGAATCGAACACATGTAGATCAAGGTGAGATGGCAGGGATCGTAACGGTAAGTGTTTTAGACCACTTGGGGCATAAAATTATATGTAAAATCAATTTGAATGGATCGCACTCTTTACTTACAACCAGAATGATGGATAATATCAGCATATATTCCATATTCAGAGCTTTAAGTAGCCTAAAGTTAAAAGGCCTGAAAGACAATCACAGCAACAAGAGACCTGTTGAATTTGGGGCGATTTAAGCACCCAGATGATATTAGGATTTATATGGCATGAAAGTAAATGTTGCAAATTTTATACTACTTAAGGGAGAAATATTTTATTTACTGCAGGATATGATGCTTTTCAACTATTTATGATTCTTTAGTATGCCAACAATTACAAAGGAAAACAAGTTGACTAGAATTAAAACATTTTGTACCAATGTAGGTGAACTAAAATAATTTGTCTGCAATCATACCTGTTGTTGTTGTATTGTTTAATGCCATTTTTAGCACATAATAGGCAATACATGGTGGCTAGTATTAATGGTGGAGGAAGAAACCCCCCCCCCAGAACACGAGCTACTGGCAAGCTTTCTCACATACCCACAATGGTCGAATCTGTGACTTGAACCCATGCAGACAGGGAAGATGGCAGTGATTCGTAATGGAGCGCTTTAGAACACGCTGCCACTTTGGGTTCCACAATGATACATGTACAGTTTGGCCTAAACTTGAAACACAGAACTGATGCATTTAAAAATAAGCTGTTATGCTTTTGAATCACAAATCTCTTTTTCGTGTGAATAAGACTGAACATTTGCGATTAATCAGGTATTTTGGCACAACATTTAAACATCATTCATAATATCAAGTGTATCATCTCTTTGATTGAGACTTTCATTTTTGATCGTATTAAGTGAAATCCAATACAAACCTAGACTGATAATATCTTTTTCCAACTTATAAATTTAGGTAAACTTTCGTAGCAATGAACTGCATCCTGGACATGGACACGGGCATCAATTCCCACAGTAAAAGTAAATCAAGATATTGGCAAAGTACCAGCTCTGCACTTTAAAGACTTGAAACTAGCATGCGGACATTGTTAGTTTTAAAGTTGGCTATCATCTCAAGATTTTGTAACAGCTGTCATAGTACATGGCACTGGATACACTTAAAAACAACAGTGCTGTCTGAATTGGCCAATAAACTGCAACCCACTTTAAGAAATCCCAAGCCATGATGAATTTGTCCAAGCAAATAATTCAATTAAACTGATACACATATTTATGAAAATGCAATCAATTACCACTTATAGTTTTGGGGTAATCAAAAGTCTGGAGTGAATTTGTAGAATGGTTTAAATAGGATTCAAGCACTTGAGTAGAACTCCGTTTCGTGTTTACTGAAAAATGAATCTTACTTAAACATTTTATCTTCACTAGTTATGTTTCATTTATCCTTTATTTCATGTTAACACGCAACAAAAAGACCAGTCATTGTTCCACCATCTGTCTGCCCATAGAAAACTTTACTGGCAACCTTAATGATGAATGATAATTTTTAAATATGTACTCTTGCCGTAAATTTGCGATTGTATCAACAAATTATTGCCTTCATTTAGACTAACTATGGCCATTTTGCAGTCAATAGCGATTAATAGTTTTGGAATCTCTTAAAGGCCACAAAATACAACTGTTATCTGAGCACATGAATAATAAAGTGTTAAATGAACAGCATAAATATTTCATAAAGATCTATGAAAAGACAAAAGTCATAAAATGAAGATATGATGTACCATTTTGTAAAAACCTTTTCCTAATGCTTGACACAGACTAAAGCACTATTTATATTATCTATACTACTCATTAAAAATATAAAATACAAATTCTGCTATGTCTATATTTTTAAAAAATTGTTTGTTTTTTTTTAAATTATGAACATTACTTTAGGTAAAATCCTAATATTCTCTTTAATTAATTAATTAATTTAAAGTTGTTTCAATAGCAGCCAAAACAATTATCATATAGTATAAAATGAATACAGAGACAGAAAATGAACAATGACTCCTCAAATGGATGCTTACCTAATGCACTTGAATCATCATTACTTTTCCAAAAAAGTCATTGTGGGTCCATTAAATTTACGAAATTTGCATTAGGTATTAGTTTACAAGTTTCCAATCAGTGTTAATGTGCTCAAATAACTGTTAAAGTGTTAGTCTGATATTGAAGCAAACATTAACCAAAAAAATGTTTCAAAATACTTAAATCATCTCATTGAAAAACTATTTTAATACTGATGAAAATACACTACTCTTAAAAAACTATTTTGTCAATGCAGGTAGGCAAAGACTAATTAAGAATACATTCCAAACCTTCGACACACAAAAAAGATCCAAGATGCATGGAATCAGATATAATGTGCTTATTTCCATAACATATCTGAACTTGAATTACTTCTTGTAGTTTACCTGTTGGAGGGACTGCCTGCATCTTCCTTCTTCGAAGAGCTTCTTCTACATTATGACCACATTGAAGTAATAAATAGAGAGCCTAGAAGGAAAAATCAAGAATATTAGTGTTCATTTTAGGCCATGCTACTTGCTCCTTTTTTCATTTCAGGCACAAAAATGTTGCCTCTACAGTATTAAATATGGGTTTGGAAAAAAACTCACAAGGATACAAAAATTATTATGCCTGATTTCAGACTGACTGAATCAAGTCCACTCAGACATCAAATCTGATTATAGTGCAATCCTTGTCCAACAAATAGAAAACAACTGAATGGTCAACAACTTTTGAGTTTAATAGCTTAGACATCAAGTGCAAATGGTAAACAATCATGGCAAGATGAAATCTTTAGGAAAAATATGCTTATTTCCAAAACACCATACAGGGAAGAATGAAATATAGACTCCAGCATCCATAATAATGAAATGTGCTTGCATTTTCTGGTGTAAACTTGAAACAGGAATAGATATTTACAATCTTTCTTTATAATAATAATAATAATAATAATAATAATAATAATAAAAATGATCCCAACATTTTGAGCTGATTAGCATCATGATTAGGCCTAACGCTTTCCATTAATGGAATGATTACAGAGTGAATCAAAATAAGTAAATGAATTTCTGTACTTCAGTATATTTATACAGAATTTCTAAAGTTTACAGAAAGTGTTCTCAAGAGCAAAAACAGTCATGCTGAATGACAGAGTTCATAATAAAAGCAGGTTTTGTCAAGCCTCAATCTTAAGTGACTTTCCAGACCTGGATCTTGGAGACTGGTGTCCATGATAAACTATCTGATGCAATAACTGACAGGTAAGTTTCAATTACCTGTAAAGTGGAATAACTTTATCACAACTATGTGCACCATGACATCAACCAGACTATTGCAAGGATGGTACTAACATTCAAACCATGATTATTATTAATACAAAATCAACATTTCAATCACTGTAGTTCAAAAACCACCAAAATAATTCCATAATGAAAATCTTGACTGAAAATCAATGGCAAATCGAGATTGCCTTAAATATCTTCAGAAAATAATTTTCTTTTAGTGAAATATCTTTGATAATACTGACCCAACTGTAATACCTTAAGACAACAGCTACTACTAAAAAATAATGTTAGCTTCATGCTTTAAAAAAAAGTTTGGTCACCTGTTTACCTAGGTGGAAGTCTGAGTGATCTCCCTTTTGCACAGGGATTGTGGAAAATCCTGTGACTATTTTAGTCATTACTGGTGCTTAATGCATGCTCTGTATATGGATGAAACTGCAGCAAGGTGAGGAGCAAAAAGGGGTATGTGTATCATGATTTAAAGTATGCGTGTTTGTGTTTTGGATCTTTAACATAGCTTTAAACAAATTTTAGTCATATCACAATGATGTTTGCAGTGCAACAGTTAATAGTGACATCTATAAATGAAGCATGAAAACAAATGAAAATGTAAAGTCTTTATCAAATATTATATTTACAAGTATTGGCAAACTGCAAGATCACCTTTAATTTTCACTTTATGGACTTCAGAAGGGAGGCAACTCTTTACAAGCTTTGTCTAAACAAACCAAGAAATGGGTCTCTGGAATTCCAAATATATTCACAACCACATAAAAAAAATCAAATCAATAACTTTAACCAGTTTTTGTATCTATCAGATTCTATCACAATGAACCAAGTTTTCTGTAAACTTTAAAGTTATAAGTGGACTTACCTGCTCATCATCTCGTATATGTGCTCCTGTTGGAACTGCATCTACTCCAACTGCATTTTTCAATGCCTGTGTCTGTACTTCTTCTAAGTATTTTTCCACTAGAACAAATGGAAAAAAATGATTATTCAAACTACCAACTTAAATTTATTTTAGTAGTTCTTTTGATTGTCACCCAAGACAACATTCATAAAACAGACTGTTTATTAAATCAAAGTTTTGGTTGAAATTGACAAGTCGTTCATTTCTGAAAGCTGGTATCCTGTATACTGCTCTATAAAGGTATAACATACCTTTTCATCCATTCTTGTAACACTCAACAAAAAAGAAACACCTTGAACTTCTATGTGCAAGCCTCTGTCTGTTGCCATCTTCAATGGGTTAAAACAGAAAAGATACCCAACAACAGAATGTCACTGGGCACTGTCAACATTTTTTCAGTAGTGAACCAGAATTTGTGTACTCAGTCCTGAATTCTATTAGCTTGTCACTTACATTGCCTTTCAAGCCCTAACACTTTAGAAACTTACAGCTACCTTTTTGAAAGGTACATGCAAGTTCTTATCTGCTACATCAACTGTATCAAATTTTGATCAGTTGTTACTTCAAGTATGTCCCGTTTGACAAGCCTCTATTGAGAGAATTTATGATAATACACAGATCTTCAAAGAAAACCATTGGTCTCAGTCTGATATGTTGACAAGAACTTCTGAAGCTGTGATGCATTCTTAGAAAAAGTGCAACTTTTCAACAAAGCATTATTCTTCACTCATTCCTTGATAACTTTGTGAAATTCATTGCCTGGATCATGAACCTTTTTTTATTTCCAAGAAATTTACATCTACCATTATTTTGTCCCATATTTGCAAAGCTCATTCTCAGTTCACACTAAAGATTTACTATGAAAGTGTCATTCAGGAGCAAAACCATTGCTATAAATCTTTTGTACGACTAGGCTGTGGTTCTAATACATGACCTCCTGCACATGAGGTAGACACTTTAACCACTCGGGCCAATGGAGCAGTAAATCTTTTGTGAATACATGATTGCAACTTCTGCCAAAGACAATCAGTTTTTAGTAATACAAGGATAGTTTGGATAAAATGTTATTTTTTAAAAATATGTTAAAATTCCCAAATAAAACCTCCCTTTTGGACATATTTAAGAACTTTTTAAGTACTCTGCTAAAATTTAAGAGCATTTCCCCAGATGAGTGAACCCTGACTTGAAATATAATTAGTGTTAAGATGCTTCAATTTGAGAAATACATGTAGCAGAAATTGTGAAATACCTTTGACCCAAAAATGCATCATGATTGGATAACGTATCTGACAAAGAAATGTAGTTACCTGACATTAGAGGGTATGTATAGTAGCATTTGATGGTACCTCAGTACAGTAGGGCAGTAAAGCAATAAATGACTTCTTTCTTTAAAATGGACATTAACTGTCAATATACAATTTAAATACATAATGTACAGCTAGGCTATGAATAATGAAAAGCATTTTAAAAAAATTTATTATAGACTCTAATACTTAAGACTTACCAACATTATCATCTAATTTACATGGATCCCATAAAAGGCGGTCTTCATTTTCATATGCTGTAAAACAGAAAGTTATCATTGGTTATATTCTCAAAACTAAAAATTAACCTTTTGAACAAGAAGTATATCATAAAACATCATATAAATAGGACATTCAAAAGTAAAACCTATGAAAACCAAAATATTAAATGTGTACAACATAAATGGTGAAGGTTTGTTGACCTAACCCACTTACAATCTAAATGCCCAATTTATTGTTGGTCAGAATGTGATTATTGACAGGCTTATTTAAATATCAATAACTAAAAGGCTTAATGCAATTCAGCCAAATTTCCATTTCATGACTGTACATAAAAATTGATTTCTTGCATTAAATGGTATTGTGCTTATAATTTAATTCAGTTTAAAAGAATGGTTCTTGCCATTATGCATTTCATCTCCACATTTGCTGCATTACTTCAAATCTCTGATAAGATGGCTTTAAATCCATATTGTTTTGAGAACTATTCCATAAAAAATATGGCTGTGGTGACAATTTGTTTCGCACTGATTTCTGCATGTATGTGGCAAACTAATATAAGGGTGTTTATGACTAGACTCATGAAAAACAAGACATAACTATTACTGGGCTCACAATAAAACTTCATCCACCAATCTCAGATCAGTCCTCATAAATTCTATGGAATAATACATTTCAAAAAGTATTGTGCTATACATTTGACAGAACAAGAATTCATAGAAGGGACTGATGCATTGTCCAAATTGTTTTTTTCAGAAATCTAACTGCTGCTTTCAATTGTTGTTTTTTCTTTTACTAAAACCATCTGATGAACCTGAGAAGCTTGAAGATACCGTATTTGAACAACATAAATATTTTCTTACATCTATATACATCTGCTTATACATCCAGCTGCAAACAACAAAGACCCAGACAATGGGATAATGTACATGCAAATCTGAGTCTATCTGAAGAAACAAAAACAATCTGCTGGCACATTATTCAATTGCAGATCAGGGTCAATGTTGTTTGCAGTTGGACTCAAATATAAATGAGCATTAATAGAATATTTGAAGAGGACCGGTTTCATTCCAGATCAACTAAATCCAGAGATGAATGTGTGTGCAAAATTTCATGGTAATTTAAATAGTGTTGGAGTAGCAATAACAACTTGTGCTAAGTGATTAATTAAAGGCCAAAGCATAACTCTTCGAGACTGCCGAGTTAATGCAAGTTTTCCATGGAAGAGTGTCTCACACGCACATCGTTAATGTGAAAAAGTCTTACCTACATCTCACCATGCTAATGAAATTTAGATAAAAGTGATTGTTTCAAATCCTTTTTATGGTTTCCTGCCCAGAAGTGATGATCCTGCACTTGATGACAAAATGAATGGTTACAGCAGAGGCAGTCATTAGTTTTCTCAATGCATTCTCTATTTCACAATTATACATCACAAGTATGTGGAATATTCTGGTTGGATGGCTGATATGGGTTTCATGCCATTTTCTCAGCACATGACTGGCTATACGTGTCAGTGAGTATATTTGGTAGAGGAAGAACCTGAGATAACCTTGGGGTAAATCTCCACCAACTCTTATGAGAAGTTATTGGTAACATTTCACACATACCAACATTAGCTTAAGCCAGAGAATCAAATCCATGCTGATGTTGTATGTCAGTGACATGTAAAGGTAAGTGCCTAGGACCACTCAGTCACCCAAAATACTTGGGCTCTTTCAGGGATTTAAACCATCACCCAATCAAGTCTGTGAGTATCTGACAAGAAAATCATCAGTTACAATAGCTACAACTTTAATGTCTTATGCGACCTAAAATGTTTAAGCACCTGCTTACAGAAAATCAGAAACAAAATCATGCTTTGAATCAGACAAAACCATCACTTATTCCCACTAACTTTGCTTTAAATAATGCATTGCACCAAAACACTAAAGTCACTAATTTATCTCAATTGGGGGTTCTTTTGTCTCAAGTTCTTATTTTTAAAAACACTCTGACCACTTTGTCTCATCAGTTCAGATGTAAAGCTCATACTGACAACCACAGTAATCCAAATGTTCACAACAAAGGATGACACAATTATAAATTATTCTAGCACAAGTTGATGCCAAATTCAAGGGTAATGTTGATGGGTATTCTGAGTCCATGGATTTTATATTTCAAAATTTACAATCTATCTGATATGATTCTAGAAAGATATGAATTTGAACATAATACAATATAATATATACACATACTGAAATCTACAAAAGACACTTTGTGGTCCAATATTACACAGTGTTCACTGTTATAACAGCATGGATAACAAGCAATAAAATGAGCAATAAATGACCAAGACATGATAGCAAAATGAACTACTAAGAAAACCAGTGCAATATATGAAAAGGATGTCATGTTGTAGAAATTTGAGTGATGTGTACAGCAATTGTATTTTTTTCCAAGGGATATGATACAATTAAAAGATGATAGATGAATTTATCATATTTTGAGAATACCTGGAGCATCCCCATATGAGCACAACCCTTCTGGTACAACAGCTTGGTAACTGTGGCCAACTTGTATTGTCTGCAAGAAAACAAAATTTCAATCACTGTTTCATCTTTAATATATTACATATTACAACTGACTGCTGAAATCCTTCAACAGCAGAGTAAAACAGAAAAGATAATGAAAAATTTCTTTCATACTGTGTTAACAGAAGCAATGTGAAGATGCTTTCAGCAATGGAAAAATTAAATAATGTAGTAGCATGAAATTGTAATGTATATTTCCTACTCATGATTGCCTGAATTTTGTTTTGATTTGACTTAAATAAGTTCCTATTGTATAATTTTTTTTACATGGGACAGCCAGAATTGTATAAAAACAAGATGGCTGTAATATGGCTTCAGGGACATTCTGCTTCACATACTCACTTCAAACGTTATTATATATCATTTTGTTATATTTCATCCGTATTTGGGATCCATTTGCAATTTAACAAACATTTCCCCATCTTTAAAGATGAAACTTATATTTATCATGTTTCATCTGCTATATCTACTGACTGGTTTTCTAACAGTGATACATAAACTACACTCTGGGAAGTTTAAATATAAATGTATGTCAGTCTGGCAATAAGGCTAGGTATCTGAATAAAAACACGTGATAAAATGAAGCATTAGAATAGTCACTAATACCCAGCCCCTCACAAAAATGAAATATGTTAAAAATGAAACATGTAATAATAAGTCAAATACAAACAATGCAAACACAAAGCTGCCATCACATAATATGATCGCATAACCTAATCTAAGCTCCTTCAATGACCAATTTCAAGTCATACCTCAGTGGGTCAACTTCTTAACAATACTGGGCATGCCACTGCCACCACAATTTGAAATTTTCTAAAAACAAGCAAAAGGACTTCTTTAGCAATTTAACTTTCAAAAGAATCTGCCAAAAGTAATGATAATATTTTTAAAAAAATCAACTCTAAAGCTAGCACATATTGTGATTTCATAGTAAATTTATCTTTCTGAGAAAAATTCATCACTAAAAAAAGAGAAATGATGTTTCAAAATGAGACTGACCCCAGGGTCAAACAGTTTGTGCAGGCAGTGGTGTTGTTTATGACATCATCTGGTGGTGAACTAGCTGGAGTGCTGCATGGGATCTCCAATGTCTTCTGCCGAATCTAAGTACAACGTTTGAGATACTAACAGTTTTCACAGAACATCTGAATTAAAGTACCTACCCTATTGTCCAGCACTCTCAATTTTTATACTTCATATGCTAGTATTCTGTGGTCCTGCACTCTCATTTAATAAGCTGATTATTCAACACTAAGATGTAAATGTAACGTACAAAATACTGGATGTGGAAAATTCTAAGTATTTAAGACCAGTTTCTGCAATCTTGCTTTGCACATGTATGAAATTTGTTTGAAATACCTTGAACAGTATGGGATTTATGCTTCAGAAATGAATATATTTACAGACAGATGGATGTAGCGATAGCTATATTTCCCCATATTACATACCTGGAGGATAAAAGTATGAAATTCTTCCAATCCTGCTTTCATTGACAGATGTCACAAGGAAGTTTTCAATAATTGCAGTAATAATAGTAGATTGACAACAAATGTTTAAATAAAACTTGTAAATTGTATTAACAACTGTTGCTATTTCAATGGTAGTTTATCATTAATGCATCTCTCTATCAGTTATCATGTAATTGCAACAAGCAGAATGAGTAATCTATATTCCATGCCGCACCAATCTCCCAGTTTGACAATATCCCCACCCCCAAGTTTAACAATATATCTCCCACCCCCCACTCCAGTCTGACAATTTCTCAATTGCAAACAGTACATCTGAATTGCAAACTCCCCCCTCTCAGACAGACACACAAAAGGTTTAGTTTAATTCCAGGTAAATTTTATGAGCGATAAATGGATGGATAGGTAGTCAAAACTGCAACAAATACTAAGCAGATAAATTGTGAATAGAGGAATGCACATTTTGACCACTAGTCACAGAGATATCTTGAATGATTTTAGTTTGCTCTGAAAATGAAAATGTGAATGATGAATGCATGGACATGATTTATGTATGAACCAATAGCAGCACAAATGTCATATGGCTGAAATAAGAATCCAGAACAGAGTGGCTTCAAACACTCTTAGATGTTGTAAAGAGGACTCACATGTTCTTCTGTTTGTGAATATGATTCAGGAAAAGACAACTTTTTAATGTCTGGTTGTAATTACTTCCAGAATTTAATCTTGATTAGACATGTTAAATCTAGTCAACATAAGCTGCTCCTGAATCAAAGCCTCTCCCTACTAAAAGCACATGGAGGCACTTCTTGAAACATAGTAAACTGTACAATGAGAGCAATTAACTGGCTTGTAAAAAATAGGTTCCATAAACCAAATACAACCTTTTAATGGCTCTGCAACATTTTCCAAGCAGCTCATTGCATTATTAGCTATGAGGAAACTTGTACATGCAGCATGCTATCACTGATGTATGGAAAAATGTCAACAAATAAGATAAAAGAAAGCATGCTTACTCGTGTTCCTTATGATAAATTATATTTCAGCAACTAAACATTTTCTAATATATGTCTAATACAGTGTTTCCATAATCTGACCTTGGAACTCATTTTGTTTCAAGGAAAAAGCTTCTAATAGATGCCAAAAGTTGTTCCATAATCTAATGCTGGAAATCGTTTTGTTTCTAATTTATAACTGAAAGCTGAGCCAGGATTATTCATAACACTTTGAAGCAAACTGTAGGAGGTGGATCTTCATCTATTATACCAGAGTCCAAGAATGGTGTAGTTTCTTTACTACAGAAATAATTTTTAAAAAATTCACTCTCCATTTGTTGCAGGAATTCATAGCTCACCCTACAGGCTTCACCTGTGCACAAAACACTGCTTACCTTGAGAAGTACAATTAAATACTATCAGGTATGTTTTACCATTTAAAGCGCTATACAGCCAGGTGAGAAAAATGAAGAAAATTCAACCAAATCAAAAGAATCTTCTGGTGAAAGCCTTATGTTAGTAAGACATTTGATTCAGGACTCGTAGCTATAGCAATTTTATTTAGAGTTTCAAGAGGTCTGCACATCAACATGGCACCATATGCTGATTTTGACCATCAATTCAGGAATAGTTAAAAAAAAAAAAATATTTTCAATGCTGGATGTCCACACAGCAAAAATTTCATTTAAAACCAACTAGACCATGATATGAATGTGATTATGTTTAAAAGCAAAATTCCAAATAGTTGTGGATGAGTGGCAATAACAAATAGATGGACAAATAATAGACGACCAACAAAAACAGACAACAGGCCATCCTGCAAGATCTTTGTAGTCAATGACCCTGGTGGTCATATTGGATGCCACATCAACACCTTAATTATAAAGCACCAGCTAGACATCATATCGTGTCTTTCAATGAAAAATCTATGTGATAAGATTTTAAAAGTGGCTAACTAAGGTGGTTGTTCTGGTTGTCTAATGTCACAACCAATGGGTACCATTTATATTTCGGACCAACTAGACATTAAAAGAAAGCCTACAACTGAAAACCCACATCAATAGACCATCTGTTTATGCATGCAATAAGATAAGATGCCTGCTGTGGTGACCAATTTGGGTGTATACAGGACACCATTTTCATTTAGAGCCAACTAGACCCTGGGATGAACGAGTTTCTCAGGTTAGATAGCAATCGTCCTAGTAGTTTGAGTAGCAATTTAAAATTTTTAAAAAAATAATAATTCTAAATTACATTTCCACTGGATGCATAAGCTCTAGTCTATGATCAATTGAGCCAATATTGAGTGGGGTGGGGTGGTGGAGGTAAACGGAACAGTCCTGATATATTACTTGTCAACATAACACAAGTGAGATAATGAATTCTATTGAAAAATATGTGTAAGATCTTCTATAAATTATTGTTTTGACCCAATTACTTTTTTCCAATCCACATTTTCCACTGGCTCATAATCTTCATCATCCTCTGAGCTTTCATCTTCACTTCCTGGTTGACTGCTAGCTGTAACCACAAAGGAAACAATCAAATATGAAGATGGGACACTTATCACATTATATAATAAACATTAAGCTACATAATTTTCATAAGTAAAAAGGAAATAGATTTAAGAATTTTGTACATTCATGCCTTAACTGACAGTGCATAACACAATAATATTAATCAATAGTTGCATGATGTAAATAAGTTAAGATGTAAAACTTTATCCCATGAAGATAATGATTTGCATCATATTCAAAGTAATCTGAAATTTGAAGAGGAAAAAAATGAAAATATTACTAAGCTGGAAAAGTAAGTACTAGGTCATATTCTACCACCTTAAAAATTTACCTGATACGATGTTTATTACATGTTTGAGACAGTGTGATGTCATTTCTGACAGGTTTTGTGTTCACATATCATTGAAACTGTGCTGAAAACAAGCTTAAAGAGGACATTAAAGTCTTAATAAGCAGAAACCATTATTTTCTTTTTAGACTCCCCATGAATCACGTCTAGCTTTTAAACACCAGAATCTAAAGGTTTCTTATCAAATTAAGAGCAGGACATCCACAAAGTTTAGTCAGCAAAACTAACTGTTGTTAATCACATGGAAAATGACATTTTACCTTTGGATCCCAAAATCAAGAGGCTTCTTTCTTATCCAAATTGCAAGACACTGATAAAGTTCAGTCCAGGTCTGTGATGTAGAACCAAAGTTATTGTGTAGCAGCCATTTTTCTTCTTTCATTTTCAGACCTTTGACCCTTTATCCAAAACAGATAGGGCTCATCCTAAGCCCAAATAGCAAGCCATTAACAAAGATTGCCAATTGTACATAGTGCAGAACTGGAGTTATTGTGCAGTGACCTTGACCACTGACCTCTTGAACACAGAACTGATGGGTTTCTGCTTATCTCAAAGACATGCCATCCACAATGATTGGCAACTGTAGATGGACAGTGAGAAGTTCTTGAAAATGTGGCCTCTAATTACCTGTTCAGTAAATCTGGGAACATGCCACACAACTTTGTGCTGTAGATGTAGCATCCACATATCATAAATATCAGAATCGACATCCTACATTGTACGACTAATGGCTCTCCGATTATTCATTGTAAATAAGACTTTTTTCTTTCAGTTTTTCCCATTTTTTGCTTCTTAAATAGAGCATGCTTTGTACATCATACCCCTTTCAATGTGTACCAACAAGCACAACTCCAACAACAAATTTGGGAAAGAATCATTCCATCTTTTTTTCTCTCATACTTCCTTCGTCCTTATAATCTTTCTTCCCTTATTTCCTTTTTCCTTTTGTTTTTTCAGTGCTGGTTTATAATGCAACATAAATCTTTCCATATGCAGTAATTAAATAGCTGTTAGTGATTTAAAGCTAACACCATTGTGATTCAAGAACACATCAATGTATCACATAATTGGTTAAAAACTCAAGTGGCAGATATAATTTAGTTCACTGCCACATAACATTGCCATTTAAAATTGAATATTAAGGAACACACAACCAGACTACATAAGATATAATGAGGGGCCCTAAGTGGCTGAATGGTCTAAAGCGCTGTCTGTTACGGACCACCGCCATCTCACCTCTGTCTGCGTGTGTTCGAGTCTAAGATTCAGCAAATGTAGTTATGTGAGAAAGCTTGCCAGTAGCTTCTCGTGGGTCGGTGGTTCTTTCCGGGGTTTGTCTGGTTCCTTCCTCCACCATTAATACTGGCCGCCATGTATAGCCTATAATGTGCTGAAAAATGGCATTAAACCATAAAAAACAAAACATAAGATATAATGATTATCTACAGTGCCATTTGTCAAAATAATGAAATCTACTTGGCATTATTTAACTGGCCACAAAAGGTTTATGGTACTAACCGAAATACATCTTATCAATTTCATGACTCCAGCATAAATAGTGCCTGAGAAAATAAAAAACTGTAAACCAAGCAAGTGAAAATCTGGGCCATAATGACCATCTTCTGCAATTACTGAGTAATACTCATATAGATGCATCACTTCACAAAGTTTCATGTATCTAGATTTGAGAGTATGTACATAGCATGGGAAACAAAACATGGTAATTAGCAAAACACAAAAACTAAAAAGCCAATAAAATGGGAAATGTAGGAAAAAGTAATTGGTTTAGATGTGAGACGAATACAGATGAATATACAGATTTTAATATTTCTAGCATGAAAGGTTAGAACACAAAATTTAACAAAGAACAGTAAGGCATGAAAAAAATGGCAGCAATGACCTAATTCTGTGATGAAGGTGAAGCAGCTGCATCCCTTCACCATGTTTCATGATTCAAGGCAAAAATGAGCTATGAGCCATCTGAGAACTTTTGCTTACATATATCAAGACCAAGAAATAAACTTGAAACAACATGTAGCTTGTCACTGACATGTGAAATATTGGACAGTGACCAACTTTTTTTGTCTGTGTACAGAGCACAAAAAACCAGAGCTAATTGCAAAACCAAGAATATGTTAAAACTCCATATGCCAACACTGTATGTATAAAGCTAGCCCCCTCCCAAGTGTGGGTAGATGCTATGAACCCCTTTCCAACTTGTTGCCTAAGGCCTAGGAATATAGGAAGTTTTAGATGCACTGCAGCTGTATGTATGTAAATGCTATTTTGACATGTAGATGCCATTAACACCAGTGACAGTACAAGAGCCCTCCTCTTTTTTGAAGAGGTGAACAAAATGTAACTGAGCTGCTGCAGTTAAATTTCTTTAGTTATTTTCCACTACAAGGAAGATAAATTGCAACATCAACAAGATGTCATTGCTATGAGCCAAATGTTTAATATAATAGCCTTTAGACACTAGTGTAGCCTTGTTCGATGATATTTTGAACACAATCATGTCCATAACAGATATACAATCTATTAAAAAAAATAATTAAATTTCAAATCTGACAGCAAAACTGACCTTATATTTTCATATTTTCAATTATACACCAACCTAAGTTCGATGGTCGGTTTCATTTTATTAACTAGAAATCAATAAATCAAATGACTAATTTGTAGATTACAGGACATATTAAAAGTCTTTGACATTTATAATTTTGTTTTTAAATTTTTAAAAGTAGGTGCAGAATAATTAAATCTAGTCCTGTATCATAAACATAGACCTGCCAAAGTCTCTCAGTAAGGGAGTTAATATTTTTCTGTAAGACTGACCAGTTTTCAGTAAGGTGTAACAAGATATAAATAACTGCTATAGTAAAGCTGGAAAATGTAATGAAAAGTTTGATGTATAGATGATAAAGATCATGTTCAACTGAAAAAGTTTGTAAAGTACATGTAGACTTTATTTAGCACTAGTAGTTACACAAACTCTAGTTCCAAACCCTATGCAGCTCAACGGCTTGTTGCCATTTCTCAACATGGCATAATTCTTGGAAATTCTTTTCCATTTTACATGAAGACAACAATCATATCTCCAGCCATGAGACATACTTAAATTGACATATGATATCCAATAAACATAATTTTGTCCTTTCCAACTTTTATTCACAAGAATTTGAATACTACTTTTTATTTTTCTGTGTTGATTATTAACACTTTTCTAGAAGCTCATTTTCCCTTTTGTCTTAAACATGCATCACTTTCTGTTTGTCAGTTTAAAAATTTCTATATTCAAAAATTTGATCATGCAGATGCTTTGCAGGAACAAACAGGTGCAGTTGAAAGCATCTGAAAGCATCTAAGGTGCTACTGTATAAAGTTAATCTGTTTCCCTAATTTTACTAATTGTAAGATGAAACCTGGATCCAAATAAAATGTGGATGAACCAATTATCCGGATTTCTGCTAACATGCTGTAAGTCTGTAAGGGTAATTTTCGTAAGACTTATGGCAAAATCATAAGAGTTGGCAAGTATGTAAACATAACTTTGCTATTCTCTTTGTGTGACCATGTAATTAGTATATTTAAAATTTATGATGAAAGTATATTCTAGTTGAAAAATAGGTCTAATAAAAAGGTATCTGTTATGATAAATTCAAGAAAACCGAATCCTTACATCGTAGCAGCCTTGCAGTATGTGATGAGGAGACACTGTTTAGTAGATCATGCACTGAAGTTTCCTTATCTTCATCTTGATCACTGTTTTGCAGAAGATCACGAGCAATTTCATCTTTGTCCAGAGTAAGATCATGGTTGCTCAAAATTTCTTCTTCGCTGCTGGATCGAGTATCATTCCCTTGTGACTCTATAGATCCAGATCCAGAACTTGACTCTCCTCCTACACCACCATTTCCACTATAGCCATATACTGCAAGCAGTTCTTCTATAGGCATCTCTCCCTCCTGTTCAAGTAAAATATGAACATAACATTTTCATCAGTACAAATTTTTTTAAATTTTAAATGTTGGGCAAATCAGTCATCTCAATTGGATGCATATAATCGGCTTAATTTGTATTGAATGCAATTTCAACTCTGAATGTCTAAAGGCAAGTTTAGGTCTTTAACTTATCTGGAAATATTTTGCTCACTTTTACGGGAATCATGGACCACAGCTATAGAATCTCAACCAAAAAATATTCATATAAATTGTCCATTGTAGATCATTCATCCAGATAAGATTATTATCAAACATATTTACACTTTCATGCCACTATTCCCATTCAGAAACACATTTATAAAATATGTGTTTATCATGGTATTCATGATGGCAGTGATCTGTAATGGATAGCACTTAGACCACTTGAGAGCCCTCAGTTCAATTTAATTTTCAATTTTTTGCCAGTGCATGTGGACTGATAAGCTTTTGGCTTGTAATGGCAACACTCACTTTGTTTTCAAATTGACATTCCTTTTGATCAAGCTGCAATTTAATACTTGTTTAATGCAGAGTTTTTTGTTTAACCATAATCCCTTTGTTTATAATGACAGCACCTACATTGTTTTCCATATGCAACAACCACTGACTGAGCCACAAGTCTGAATCTTGCTCAGTACTAAGTACCAGAGGGTGGTTATTGGAACTCTCTGATCTTGCTGCACAATAGATGCAAGCTCAGTCGAAGACTTTAGCAGATTTCGCAGCATGATATAAGTGTTACTGAGCCCAAGATCAGTATCTACAAAAACACCTGCATATGAATGAAGCCAAGAAACCACAGTTGGACATATACAATGACTAAACAAAGGAGGACTTCTGAACTTGATCAGACAATATAGATGAAATCTAGGATTTTGTACCAGAGGACATGATAAAGTGACATTTGGACTGAACAACATATGAGGTATGTTGTGAACTGATCATTCTGAAACAATATATTTATAATATTATGCAACCCATAATTGTTATTGTAGGGTTTAACGCTATTTTTCAGCACAAGATAGGCTACACTTGGCGGCCAGTATTAATGGTGGAGGAAGAACCTGGGAAAACCTCAGAAAGAACCACTGACCCACAAGAAGTTACTGGCAAGCTTTCTCACATACACACATTGGCTTAATTCGAGACGCGAACCCATACAGACAGAGGTGAGATGGCAATGATCCATAATGGAGAGTGCTCTCGACACTCGGACACATAATTGAACTAATGGTTATGTCATATAAATGGATATAAAATGTCAAGCATTATGGATTTTAATATATTTTATTCCACTAAGATGGACAAATCATAAGTTGTTAATTTATTTGTGCTGTGTTTCCCTTTACCCTCATTTGCACTTCAGAGACCCCACATATTATTCTATTTGACTCCCAGTTTTGATACCAAAGCAGTTTTTTTTAAATAAATAAAAAACACTCAGTCTGATTATATATACTGCTGTGACATAGTCTACTACTGAATACAACTGATTTTTGTCTTTATTTTTCATATCTACTGGTTTGTAAATTTACTTATCTAACCAGTTTGGTTGGTTTATTTCCCAAAGTGCAACTCAGACTCAGTGACAACTAGTGATAGCTTCTGAAGGATATGACTTGCAACCCTGGCTTATAGGAGGGTGAAAGAGAAAATGTTTTTTTTGGAGCCTAAATAAAGGATGGGGAGATGTTTACTGATAATCAAGTGCATATGGTAATTAGAGACAAGAATTGTAACTCAAAAAATTGCAGATGCAGACTTAGTCCTTGATTTCTTAGTGGTATTTATGTTTACTGTGACATATCTTGGTAACCCAGAAGTTAATTTTAACGTCAAGAAATTTTTCTTTTCAATTGGTCATCAAACATCTATACGAATTAAGATATGTGATAAGTTAAGTGACAGAGAATGTCAAAACATGTTAATTTTCATCTGGTCAGATATTATGTCTGCTCTATATTTGTTATGTTTGCACCATATCATCAATGTTTTCCATTCCTGTGAATTTATTATTACATTGTCATGCCAAAGCAAAGACATAAGCAGATTCTATATATGTAATTATTTTTTTTTTCCAAATAAAACTTTCATCTGAAAAAAGAATCACAACTATCTCAATTGCCACCAATCCAGACTAAATTATCCATTTTGGCCAAACCTCCATTCTACTCCTGGGCATAATAAAAATGGCAAGAATGATGATTGACCAAAAGAATGATAAAATTTAGGCCATGACCCAAATTAAATTTCAACCAAAATGGCTTTTGTCTCAACATTATGTTTTACAGATTACAACAGCATGAATTATGCTAAAGTTGTTGACACTTAAAAATACTTCATGAAATATCCACTGGCATGTTCACTTTGGCATAAATATTTATCAAAAAAAACTTCAGTCTAGAAACAACTGGTAAATTGTAACATTATCTGACCAGATTAACATAATCACAAAAATTTTGACATTTTCTTTTATCTTCTCAAACTGATAGTTATGTGATACTCAATTAAAAGGAATCTTTCTCATGTATATATGACATTTACAGTGCTGAAAAGTATCAATGTAAATGAAAATACCATTAAGAAATTGCCAGTATGGTGTAAAAACACAACATACATTTACAATTTGTATCCAGTTTAGCATCAAATTTACAATGGGTGCCTGAAATCAACATTCTTTGTCACATGTTCTAGGCTGGCAGTAAGCAGGCAAGAAAGGATAAAAGTTATCTTAATTGATACTCAATGTTCTGTAACTGATGCAAGCTAAATTATAAGTGACGTTAACACTGTTAAAAATGGACTATTTATTTTCAAAGTGTGAATATGCATCTACTCAGTCCAGGGATGAGTATAAAGTCCGGTTTTACTTGGCCCAGCCAATTTTTACTTATGGCTTTTCTGAGTCCTTGTAACTACATGATATTCATTTCATTAAAACAAAGGTGAATAATTATCAATACAGTGAAACCTGTCTTGAAAGACCACTATGTGAGACCACCTGTTTTGAGAGACCATATTCTCAATGCACAAATTTACTGATTATATAACATTGTGACCTGTTATGGTCTTTCACGGCAGGTTCTACTATATCCTGATTAAGCAAGATACACAATTTCCATAGTAAAAGGACGAGTATGTAAGTACAATTATATATAGTGATGGGAATCGGTTAGAAATTCCTAATCGATAATCGGTTCCCTTTAACCAACTGATCATCGATTATAACCGATTACTAAGAGCGAATTTTAAT